>CM070610.1:23487645-24784149 GCA_036346395.1 Hsuehochloa calcarea | reverse complement strand
TCCAATCCATCTTGGGGTATATGCCACACTGCACAAGTGTATATATTGGCACTTGTTTGATCCATTTGTGTGCGTGTTGCTAATTCTGAATGTTTGTGGGTGTTGCAGAGAGGCAATTGCTTTGGGGTTTCAGCATTACATACTGTCCCTGGGCACAGCTGTGATGATCCCCACAATGTTGGTTCCTCTTATGGGTGGAACTGATGTGAGAATTCCTCCTTATTTATTTGTTTAGTTGACTCATTGGTTAAGTTGGTAGAATTCAAGCTTCTGAATCTGGAAATAGATTAACCACATATTGTTTGCATTTTTGGCATCTCGATTCTCAAATGTTGTAGAAGATAAGTAAAAGATGTGTCATTTCTTGTTTCAAGTCATCTGATTCATGGTTCAGTAGTAGAATATATTTTGACTGCAAAATTGTTGTTTGTTTTGTTACCAAAGCATGACAAGGCCAGAGTGGTTCAAACACTGCTATTTGTGACTGGGATAAACACACTGCTCCAGACACTATTTGGTACTCGCCTTCCAACCATTATTGGCGGCTCATATGCATTTGTCATCCCAATCCTCTCCATAATCCGTGACCCCTCCCTCGAACAAATAGCTGATGGCCATACTGTAAGTATGCAATGATCTTTCTACATTGTTGTATCTTGCAAACATAACAAGAATAATCATGGCAGAACGAGTAGGGCAATATCATTAAGGCCATTGTGCCACTGCAAATTTTTCATGCTATTTACCTGAAGTTTCTCTTTCGGTCTATTTGCAGAGATTCCTGCAGACAATGAGAGCCATACAGGGGTCCTTGATAGTCTCCTCAAGCATTCAAATAATCCTCGGCTATAGCCAGTTGTGGGCAATATGCTCTAGGTACATGTAATTCTCCTTTTGCTTTGGTTGATGTATACTAACTTTGTTTGTCCAAATTCAGTGTAAACAATTATTTTCTTGACTCCTACGAGAATCTGACTAGTGTATTAAGATTATATAAGGATTCTTTCATTGAATTTCTTAAACTTTAGCATGACATGTTGACATGTGTTGATATAGTGGGCCACATGGTCAATATATGGATCATTTTTGTTGATTCTTTACAATACTAGTCTGGTCCTTTGGTTATCCATCCACTTTATGTTTCTGTCAGTTTGAATAGTGGGGATCACTTTAGAAAAGTGTAATATGATAATATGTTAATCAAAGGGAGGGAAAATACCAAAAAGTGATGAGGCATGGTTGCTTCCTTAGGATTGACGTTAAGAATAGTGTTCTTTATGGTACACTCAATTTAATACGGTCATCAATTCTTTAAGATCCAATAGTTCAGATTAGTTAGGATTTAGTTATACTACACCTGTTAGTATGAGTAGTAGAATCCCGAAGGGGTAGACTTGTAATTGCATATTTTCAACTCTAGTTGGAAAAGTCCATAATACCCACATAAAAAATATATAAAGAAAAGTCTATTATGCTCTTAACAAATCAATAATCAGATTTGATTTATATAACCACCATATATTACCAGTAGAATGTACCATAAAATTTCTCTAAGAATAAGAACATTATAGTTTGATGTGCATGTTGCAGGTTCTTTAGCCCACTTGGGATGGTTCCGGTAGTTGCATTGGTGGGGCTTGGCCTTTTCGGGAGAGGATTCCCAGTGGTAAAAGCTCTAGTCACCTTGCTTTTGTTCTGTATACGGCAATATCAGTCAATTTGATGTTTGGTGCTCATCATACTGAAGAAAGTTCTCCCAGAAAATCTTATTTCTATCTTACCATTTTTAAACATTTTCTGAGCTGCGTTTCCTACCTTACCAGTTAGATGATATAATGGCCTGTTGCAATCAAATAGTTTATTTGAAGCATATATCTCTTATCATTTATAAATACTCACCAATAATCAATCTTGACTTGATTATCACCATGTTGCACATAGTACCTAAACATTTGCTTCCAATTTGGGAGATTTTAATTACTTCTGGAGAATGTTTAATGTCACTGAAAACTCTGTTCGTGTAGTTGAGTTTGTCTGTACACGTAAAAGGCACCAATTATTGAAATTGTGAATTAATCATATTAATTATTCATCTATACTTGGTGCGATTTGCATCCTTTGTTACTTGAATTTTGCATCTTGGAAAAACATCTAGAACCAGCATGATTTATGGTGCGCTTTACTGATCAGCTAATTCAAGAACCAACATTTTGTCAGGTTGGGAGATGTGTGGAGATTGGTCTTCCAATGCTTATCCTATTTATTGCCCTTTCCCAATATCTCAAGCATGTACATGTCCGGCATGTTCCAATTTTGGAGAGGTTCTCACTGCTGATGTGCATCGCTCTTGTCTGGGTGTATGCCCACATTCTCACAGCAAGTGGTGCATACAAGCACACCGCACTTCTCACGCAGGTCAATTGCCGGACAGACCATGCCAACCTCATCTCTTCGTCACTATGGTTTGTAGACTGGCATCACTTATTCATTTTTATTTCCATATTTTGCATATCTCAATTTATCTTTTGACTCCCTTAAGGATAAGCATTCCTTTTCCGTTGCAATGGGGTGCACCAACATTCAGTGCAGATCATGCATTTGGTATGATGGCTGCTGTTGTGGTGTCACTAATAGAGGTACTATAACATACTTATCAAAGACATGTTTTCTCAAACTTGCATCATCGATATTTTGACTTTTTTTTTGGTCTGTCTGATTTGGTTGACGATATTTGAGTGCTGCAGACAACAGGAGCATTCAAGGCTGCTGCCCGGTTGGCAAGTGCAACACCCCCACCAGCGTATGTCCTGAGTAGAGGCATTGGATGGCAGGTTAGTGATATTCTCCTTGCCTCTGATAGAGTTCTTTCGGTATAGAAACTCCAGCATATAATCCTCTCGTAATTCATGAATGTCAACTAGGAACTGTCAGTGAATTAATTTCAGGTTCACAAACATTTCAATAACCAAAGTTGAATCTTTGCTGAAGACAAATGCGAATCTTTAGGATGCATGATTCTGTTAATGATCAGCTGACTAACGCTCTCCTTTTCTGCTCAAATGTGTGAACATTCAGGGAATTGGTACCCTACTAGATGGGCTATTTGGCACTGGGACTGGCTCTACTGTTTCTGTGTGAGTGCATCTGCTTACTGATGCGCTGAGTTTCATTCTAAGATTGTTCTGTAGTGCACGCCTAACGTTATGCTGAATGTGTTGCTGCAATGCAGTGAAAATGTCGGTCTTCTTGGATCAACAAGGGTTGGTAGCAGGAGAGTGATACAGATTTCTGCTGGTTTCATGATCTTTTTCTCCATTCTAGGTAACATTTCTCCCTAGCCAGTAACACAAATTTGCGTTGGATTTTTCGGAATTCTGAACATGTCATGGTTGTAGGAAAATTTGGGGCACTTTTTGCCTCCATTCCTTTGACAATATTCGCTGCCATATACTGCGTTATGTTTGGCATCGTCGGTAAGCATCCCAACAGGCAAAGTGAAAGACCTTTTTTTTTGTAATTTCCTAGATTTTGAATTGTAGAATTAATTTTGCTCGTTTGTTGTGTCTTCAGCTGCTGTGGGGCTCTCCTTTTTGCAGTTCACCAACATGAACTCAATGCGCAACCTATTCGTTGTTGGTGTCTCACTCTTTCTTGGCTTATCAATACCAGAGTACTTTTCTCGGTATAGCATGAGTGCTCAACATGGCCCAGCTCACACAAAGGCTGGATGGGTTCGTAACTTTACTCTGGCATTTCAGTTTGAATTTGAAATGAACATCTCACAAGAATAATTTTAAATCTAGCACAGTACAGTAACACAAAGTTAATTGACAGCAAAATATGTGATACAAATGTTGTTTGGTAAGTCTGAATTTAAATTGTATTACTGTTCTTTGCTGTAGTTCAATGATTACATCAACACCATCTTCTCGTCCCCGCCCACCGTTGCCCTCATTGTGGCAGTGCTCCTTGACAACACACTCGATGTCAGAAGCGGCAAGGGACCGAGGAATGCCATGGTGGGCGCGTTTCGGACATTCCGAGGAGACAGCAGAAATGAAGAGTTCTATACTTTACCATTCAACCTCAATAGGTTCTTTCCGCCATCTTGAGCAGACCTCCAAGTCCAGATACTGCAAGCCAAGCATCAGATGAACCAAGCATTGCGCTACAATCTGGTTTGCTTGTCATAGAGTAGTAGAACAGAAGAAAAGTTGAGCTGATAAAATGAGCAGTTTTATCAACAGGGAAGGAGTTCTCTATGAGCTGCCGATTTTTACATAAAACAATTATTATTTTTCCCTCAGCAGTTTGATCCAGAATGTTGGATTTTTGCTATATACAATTTTATAATATCTTGTGATCAATTCAGATCTTAGGGCCTCTTGATTCGCAGTATTCTAAAATTGCAGGAATAGGAAAAGCACAGGATAGGGATGTATGTGCAAAACAGATGATTGAAAAACACAAGAATTTCTCAATTCGTTGTGCACAGGAATTTTGCAAAGAGGTTGGAGTGATGTTTTTTCCGTGTAAAATTCCTGTGAAAGCATGGGGAATGAATAGTATTCCTCTGCGATTTTTTTGGAGCGTTTCCTACTAATCAAACGTGTGAACAGTAGCCAGTCCTTTGGAATCGCAATTCCTGTATTTTTCCTACACCAATTCTGTAAGTCAAAGAAGCTCTTATTGACTTAGGTAATTAGGTCCATTGTTCTTTCATGAATCATGATCCCCACTAGCCTTATATAGGCTCATATTTTTCTGCACTGCGGATCAATCTACTGCCCTAGGGTGGTTCTTTTTTATTATTATGACGAGACTACTACTGTATATATTTATAGAGATATATAGGTTTATTTACAGAGAAAAAAAAGTTACAGCCCCATAGGGGTGAGGAACCTTAAATAATTTTGTCTAACCAATCAAGGATTATTTGTCTATGTTGCTCTTTAACTTGATGCACATGCAAGCTCACCCTTGAAAATGCTTCTTTAGCTAGAAATATTAATTGTGATATTTTCGAACACTTTGCCATGTAGAAAGTAGAATTGAAGTTTAATCAGGTTCTCTCAACCTTCATCTAAACATCAGTCGTACGTCCCAACTGATACCAATAATAGCCCAAATCCATTCTGAGACTCGTATGTATGTCCAACTATCCCAGCAATTATTTGTTGGTAGGAAACACCTGATGTCCACGCTAAACTGCTTATATTCTTCGAAAGCTTCTATGGACAGAGTGAGATTGATCATACAAGTCCTGACTGGTATGGAAGATTTTCCTTGTATGCGACGGCAGACTGCAGCACAGCCAGCTTCACTGATCAGTGATCATTAGAATCATTAGCCTGACTATCAATTTGCGCCATAGTTTGACAAAAATTTGCACGGTGATTATCATGAAACTAGCCACACACTGAAGGAACAACGTTTTAGTCGCAAATCAAAACAGAATGTACCAGGATGTGACATACGTAGTACAACATGGTACAATGTTTTGGAGATGTACTAGATACTTACCCTTCTCGCTATTAACATACGATCAAATTAACCGTGAGTCATGATTGGCTGTGTTTTTGTTGAATTTGATCTTCGGATGCTATCGCTAGCTAGTAGCTTCTCTAGGCACACTAACACTGCTAAAGTAAGATTAACATATTCGTTTTGCATTAAAGAAAAGGATTTCGTTGGATAAATACGGATCAGCAAGACTATTGGCACCTGAGATCAAACTGCATATATTAATAATAACTTGACTTTGTACGAAGTCACAGACCGACCTTAGCTCAGTTGGTAGAGCGGAGGACTGTAGTTTGATGCAGAAAAATCCTTAGGTCGCTGGTTCGAATCCGGCAGGTCGGAATCTGTTTTTCCCATTTTGACAAATTGCCCGTTTCTTTCATATTTATGTATGACAAACGAATGAATTTCGTTGACTTTATTATATATTTTGTTTAGTCCATGCCATGAAAACGGACAAATTTTAGATGTGCTAGAATTTATACATGTCCATACTCTACATACTAGCAGGGTGCCTGTGCGTTGCAACAGAACCCAAACCTTACAGAAATAATATTCCCCTTTTAACCATAAAGCGAACCAAGCAATTAAAAGATGATAATACATATAAACGCAAGCAATTAAAAGATGATAATACATATAAACGCTTTTCCATCTTCTTGACCAGTTGAGCGTGATTTCAACTGATTTACAGAGTTCTGAATACTGATGATAAAATCTTTCATTGCGCCATGGTCATCTCCCCGTAGCTTCATTCCACAGCCTGTTAATCTAGATGAAAACATATCATTAGCTTCACGCAGAAAGAAAACATAGTATGGTACAGAGAACATGGTATAGTACTCTAATAGAGGAACAATTACGATGGTTCAATAAATGAGTTGTGTATTATTATGGACTATAGGGTAAGACATATTAATGTTATACACTAAGACAATATTCTCGGGGGGTTGTAAGTCGTGAAATCTTGAAACTTTATCCTAAAGATCAAAGAAATGGCACAGCGAAGCAAACAATTGAAAATATAAAATTTGACAACAACAACCATGAGCTAGATCGCCACAAGCGGGAGAGAGGCTCACCTTGACGACGACTTGATCTCAAATGAACTTGAAGGCAATGTCGAGGCAACCAAGAACACGGAGGCGAGCACGAGGTTTCACCGAAGGCGCGAGTCGAGCACCCGCCGTCGGCCTCCATCCCGCCGGCTCCTCGAATGCCTCTTCAAGCGCCATCGTGGCGTCTCCATCCCCCACGCCGCCACCACGCGCCGCCGCGTCACACACGGCTCGGCCGGGTGCCGACCACGGCATCTACGGTGCGCCCGAGGAAGTGGTGGGGAGGCCAAAAGAGGAACTCGACCGGGTTCAAGAAGAGGGGGCTCACGTTGTCGACACGCCCGCCGAGGGAGATGTTGTTGAAGAGGTGGATGTTCGTCATGGGGTCAACGAACTCCGACTCGTGGGGATGGTACTCGGCGTGGGGGGGAGGGCATGAGCCACGCCGCATGAGGAATCCGGCATCTTGGTACATCCTTGGTAGCGGTTGAAGGCGACATCGGGTCGCGCGAGGGGCTCTGACTTGGGGTGGCGGAGATGGGGAGCGAGAGGGAGCGGGGGTTTGAGGCGGAGGTGATGAGAATGGGGCGGAGATCGTGAAGACAGGCGGTGGTTGCTTGGTGTGAGGATGCGACGGTTGCCCGAGAGCGAGTCATGGGTGGAGGAGGGGGACGATTGTCCACAGGTGAGGTAAACTTCTGAATTATAATAGTTAAGCTAATAGCATTTGAGATGCTTGGATTTTTCTTAGAGAAAAAAGAACACGCTAGACCAAAATTTGTATTCAAGTATATATTTCAAATATCCAACAAAAATAAAAAAGAATAGCAACCATTTGCTATTCATGTTTCTTTAACATTATGCCGTGATTTCTACATGATATTGCTATTTTTGTGGTATTTGCTATAGGACACCGGTTTCTTGTGTCTTTGCTAAGACACATTGCTCAATCGTGATTCTTTGATGAAATACACTTCGATCACTAAAATATCATTTCCAGTTGAATCAAAGAGAATTTTTTTTGAAAATGACTTCTGGTGGCCTAACCTGGTGCTGGGATCCAAATATACAAATCCGGACCCTATGTGTATAATATATTAGTCCAAGATCACGCTAGTGTACATAGTGTCAACATAGATGAATATTATTTCACACAAAACGAATATAAGAATAAACAACTAATTTGATTATTAAATAACGTTGTGACCTTATGGTCGAGTTTACACTTATTAAGCCACGCAGGGCTAGCATTAAATAAAGAGACAGCAGTGAAATAGAAACAACTCCAGTGGAAATCTATCGACTTGCCATAGACAACTGATTGGGATCAAGACCTAGCGATGACCCTCCTCGTAAAACTCCTCAAAAGTAGGCAAAGACGCCTC
The DNA here is from genome assembly GCA_036346395.1 of Hsuehochloa calcarea. Classification (NCBI taxonomy): domain Eukaryota; kingdom Viridiplantae; phylum Streptophyta; class Magnoliopsida; order Poales; family Poaceae; genus Hsuehochloa; species Hsuehochloa calcarea. The sequence goes on along the minus strand of CM070610.1, from coordinate 24,776,183 downwards.
CACTTCAACTGAATGATTGCAGCAAGAATAAGTACTCCAAGTACTCAACAAGTTGTACCACAAAATGCAATTATAGATGATGGCTTATTCCAAAGGAATGGTTTCTATAGCTATTTTCCAAAAAGTGACGTTTGCAATTGAATACAAATAATAGATTAGAAGCATAACTTAAAACAAATAAACAATAATAGTTTAACAAGTATTTTCATCAAGCTCACGAAACCTAATTAATTTCTTTCACACAACCACATGAGTTAAACCACGTAGTTGTCCCTTCTCAATTGTTTTTTTATGAAAATATACCACTCGTGTGAAATCCCCAAGCATGTCTATGACCGCGGACGCGACTATTCGAATATATTTGATTAATATTGTGCAGAGATTTGTACATTTTACCAACAAGATATAACCAATGTAGATAACACCAATCATAACAAAATCTTTCCGAAATTTCATCTCGACAATTGACCCTCCCGATGTGCATACCGTCGTACCAACCATAACGGAGTGCTTTGGTCCGATGCGCATCGTTGAACACCGAGACAATGAAGCGCTCATAAGTGTGACCCGCCGATGAGTACACACCTCAACCCTAGCACACAATCTAACACCCTAGCACACAGTCTAACCTACATGCCTAAGTAGTCAATGCCAAGATTCCATAACTTACTAAGTTAGGCATGTCTCATACTAGGCATGTGGTCTTACAGTTATGGTTCAGTTCAATAGCGCACAAAGTTAAGTCCTTAATTGACCAAAGCGAGATTGCCCAATTTCTAATAAAATCACCACAATTCATAATTTCCAATCATGGAGTTCCACCATATCCCCATTCTTTCCACTTGCCTCGGACTAAAACTGTGAGGACCCCGGAATATTGGAGGTTTATACCAAATTAATAATCATACCAAAAGTAAAATTTTTAATCAAGAACAATCAAGTCTTAATTAAAAATAATACTAGAAGTATAATCATTAACAAGGTACAATTCCAATATTCAGGTTCCCGGATATGCCTCTCATGTTAGCTCCCAGGATGAGCTGCTAACATAGACATATCCTTACAACATTATATCGCAAGCATACGATTGGAATACAATAAAAAAAAATTTACAATGAAACATTAAGTAAACAGTAAATGAAAACATAAATAATAAAATACAATCTCCGTTGGAGCGCCACAACCCAAGGGCAACTTGATCGGGATTAAAGCGAAGTACCAACGAATCTGCGTCAACTTGAAATATTACCTAGGGCGTTCTTTACACGCAACAAGTGGAAAATTCCACCGAGTACGGAAGGTACTCAAGAAGACTTACACAAACTATTTAAAATAAAGTGTCCGAGAGGTCCTATACAAAGGATTAGAATTTATAGATGCATAAGGTTAACAACGGGAAGGTTATAATGGTTAAATTTTGCGAAAGCAATACATCTTAACCTACACTTGCTAGGTTTTAGTAAAGCAATTTAATAAATCAATTTGGATTAAAACAAGTAAATAAATAAAAGTATGATCATAATTAGTATCAAAATCAAGTGGCTACAACCACTAACAATAAATTGCATGACTCACTATCATGCCGAAATTAATAATTCCCAAAACCCAAAATTTAGAGCAAATTCTATACGGTGACATCAATCCAAGCGTTGTCCGTGGAAGTGGACACGGCTATTCGAATAGTTTTAACCTGCGAGGTGTACATCTTTACCACACGACTTAGTTAGCCCGTAAGCCTCCGGAATAATAGCACACCGCCTTTGGTATGCCGGCCGTAAACTAAGATTTGGTATTTTCAACAAGTTGACACTATTGAGTTGGATGACCCATGTGGCCGATCCCGCTTAAACAACGATCGATAGCATATATTCAAACGAGGTTCACATGTTGTACAGGGAATGCCGACCCAGTCAATTAAATGCAAACTCGTGTTAGCCACACATATTACATCATGATCGGGCCTGAAGGTACGTACATGCGATGTAACACATCTACGCCCTTACCCTTCTAAGAACATCTGATATCGATATAAGCTCCACATGGCATACGACACGGCCCGAAGACTTAAGCATCTATGCCATATGAAATCAATACACATGTCCTTACTCTCATGTATCCAACTCAATAATATTAACCCTTTACTTAACCAAACAGCGCCCATACACTGCGTGTGGAAGTACGTTGGGGCTTGAATTGGGCCGTCAGAGTTCAGTCCTTAATCAACCCAGACAAGACATCCACAGTTCCCATTCTCGTGCACTAGGCACCATCACTAGCATCCACTTGTCCAGATTTGAATTAAGTTTAACAACAAGATTTAGATTCATTTGAATTAAATAAATCGAACAAAGAATCAACAAAAATAAAATGTATTTGTTGTTCCCTGTGTTTGACAAGATAAGCCTGCCAAACACTACCGTTCTATGGACTGCATGGCTAAGCAAAATTGAAATTTAATATTATATCACCACAAACTACCTTAGGTTGAGTGTATGATCAATTCAAGGTAAACCACAATTGTCAGGTTGTAACTACCTATTGACAGATCACAATTAATTTTTAAGAAAATTAGCATGCAACAGTATCACTGTGTTTTGTAAATCTACAGCTTCAAAATTGGGATCAACATGGTGCAGAGAGGATGCTTGCCTTATGGAATGTCCACTTGTTCACTCTCGGATGCGTTATTGTTTAGTCGCACAATTCAGTAATCTAAAAGAAAATACAATAACGAATAAACACCGATAAAATTGAGAAATCCAAAATGCTCAAAAATGCATGATAAATACATATTAATGAGGTTATGATTCTAGATGCATTTAAGTATAGATTGTAGTTTAATAAAAATTCAATTTCTTATGGACTGGTTAAAGTTAATTCAATTTCTGGTGGAATTACAGTGACTGACAATGCTTAGAGTTTAGGTGATGTTGTTTTCCTTAACAGAACACCTAGTACTCACAAACACTCTCTCCGGGTATTCTAGGTATACAACCACGATGATCCTACAGTCAAAATCAACCATCTAATATGCTCTCTTCTTTCGGCAGACTTGATGATGATTGTGTGCACATCTATTATCTACAGTCGCAGGGCTTGATTAATCTATATACACTACGCTTGATTTTATTTTCTAAGAGTCGATTTACTGATATTTAATTGCGGACGACTAAAACTTAGATCGATTGCAATATTGATATGGTATTAATAATACTTACTAATTAACATCAATTTAAACAGCTCAAACTATAGCCATTACAAAACACTAAAATTTATTTACACAAATTCTTTAATTCCCATTTTTATTCCACACTTAAACTACTAATTTCTAATCTTAACCCTAATCCTCCCCCTCGTTAACCCTTCCTATCTCTACCTCATCCCGTGACTCTCCTTCCTCTCCCCTCATCTCTCTGGCCGACGCCCACGCCCCTCTACCTCTCTTCTCCTCTCTCTCTCCTGGCGATTATCTTCTCTGCTGGCTCGGCGCAGCGCCGCCGCTCTCCTCCTGGGCTCTCCCCTGCGCTGCTCCTCCCTGGCTCGGCCTCCTCTCGGCCCTCCTGACGGCCCGGCTCTGGCTGCGCCCTCGGCTATCTCCTCCCAATGGCTGGGCCCAAGCGCCGCCGCTCTCGAGTTCTCCTCCTCGGCTCCTCCCGGCTCGGCTCCTAGCGCCACCTTCTTCTTTACTGGCGCCAAGGCCAGGCCCGCCGTGCTCGGTTCGATTTCCCTCTACTCGCTCGGATCGGGTGTGCTCAGGCAGGTGCTTGGCCTCCCGCTCTCGGTCCTCTCCCTGGTGCCCTAGCTCTGGTTCTACTACCCAAGATGATTTACGCTAATTGATTTTGCTAGGGTTGCTTTCTTTAGCCGATTTGGTTGATGCTAAAGCTTATATTAATTTGATGCATGCTCAAGTTGATAGCACAGGTGAATCGGCCATGGTGAAATTCTTTGGGGTTTAGTTTGTGGTTGGGTTCATTGATGGTGGTTGTGCTGGCTTAGTAAAGCTCATTTCCTCTCTACTCCTCGGTCCCTTGCTCTGTGATGAAATTGGATTGATGCTTTGTGATCTTGATGAGATTTGGTGGTACCTTTGGATGATGTGCAAAGGTGAAGTAGAGGGTAGCAGATCTTGGCCTTGTCTTTGGTGCTCCCCTCTGGTGCCCTTCTGCGGTGCTCCTCCTCCTGTGCTTCTGGCTCCTCGATGCTTCTTTCCTCCTCTTGCTCCTCGCTGCTGCTGCTTGCCTTGGCTTGCCTTGGTGGTTCTGACATCAGATTGATGATGGTGATGCTGGCTTGGCTTGGCATGGTGATTTGCTCCTGGCCTTTGCTTCGATTGTCTTGCTCTTGATCCCTTCGGTGGTGCACTAAATGATGTTGGGTTTGTGTGTGTTGGCTTTCTTGGTTTGGCCTTGGTTCTTGCTACGAGAAGAGAAAGAAATGAGGTGCGGCTTGAGGAGAATTGGTCACGAGAATGAAATGGGTTGCTCACTTTGGTTTTGCGATGGGTTGGGAAATCTCTGGAAGGGTGTCTTGTCCACAGTGCTTTCTTGGCTCGGTTCTGCTCTTGCTGCCTTCGGTGGCTACCAGGCTGGTGCTTTGACTGGTGCTTGTGGTGGTGCTTGGCTTGGGGAGGCAAATGAGCTGTCATTGCAATTTGCTAATGATGCTCATGCATTTGTGCTTATCCAGATGGCTCCAGATATTTTTGGTGGGCATTTTTGGTTCATTGGCTAGCAATTCCTTATGCAATGGATTTGCGACAATTGAGGCAATTCAGTATACGTAGGTTTTGGATTTTCCTAAATGCCGAATGATGAAAACCTACGAAAATAAGACGGTGCCGATTTACTTAGGTTAGTCTAGGTATCTTGGGTATCCGGTCCGACTAATGCAGGTTAGCCTAGGTGACTTGAAAAGCCAAGATGCTTAGGTTAACCTAGGTTGGTGTGGGTAGTCGCGATACTCAAGGTGCCGACTAATCTAGGTAGATCAGGGAACCGCGATGATTCCTATGGTATACTGACGGCAATTTATTTTATTCTAACTCTATTATACTGCTTTTTGAATAACTAATGGTCTTTTGATTGGTTGGCGGACTATGGAGCTGCAAATGGTGTTTCGGATTGGTTCGAAGAAGATGGTTTGGCTGGACAACGATGGACGGGCAAGATTTCAAGGAAGGCTTTAGGAGACATGCAATGCAAGTTTTATTTTAATATTTTTGTAAATGATTCAAAGTTGTAAAACATAATATGATCTGATGTAAATAAATTCTTGTGTTACTTGTATTGAGAAGATTGTTATTTATGATAAACGTTGTAAGGTTCTTAATTAAATTATTTCCCAGAGAATTTCTTAAGTATTTATTGTTGTCTCTCTTTGGAGTTGTGATTGGAATTACCTATTAGACTTGATTAGGATATTTACAAATGAAAAATTTATGCAAATGCTTCAGAAATAACAAATATAATATAAAATGCATATAATTACTGTTTATTAAAATTGGGGCTGTTACAAAAACTTTCCCCACCCTATTGGTTAAGTGCATCACATGCCATCAATGAGTAACAATATACATCACGTAGTTTTCCACAAAGTTCCATAATCACTTAGTCAAATTTAGATTTGCAACTCAAAATAATATCAATAACCCGTTGTATGGCTAAGTAGACTATTCGTGTCTAACCAACCCACGTTGGTGTTGGTGATATGCCTTAGAGGCAATCATAGAGATGATTGTATCACATCTATATTTATGAGTTATAGAATAAATATTATTATATTCCTTGGATGAATTATCATTTATAAAGATTAACATGTATGTGACTTGTTAGTGAAGCTCTTTAACTTATATGATGTCATTCTAAATGTATTGGTCGGATGTCCTTTGGTGAAACACTAGTGATCTATCGACCAACACATGCATTGATTGATGACCATGTTTCACCGGTCATGGATATGGGGATATCGAATCAATAATGTCAACACATGTTAGAGAACATAGTGTTGGATTGACCCACCTTAAGACACTATTAAGATTGTTATGATTTTATGTGTCATCAGTTGGTCTCAAGCAATGGTGACGTATAATCCTTACACCTGATATCAGTATGGTTTTCTACATATGTAATAATACACTTAAGGGTTGCCAAACGCAACTCTGTAACTGGGTAGTTATAAAGGTAGCTTTGGGTATGCTCTAAAACATGTGGGGGATATGGTGGTCGGATATGAGATTTTTGGTCGTAATATAACAGAGAAACATCTCTACGCCCCTCGATGTGGTTAGATAAAGAAAGTGCATGGCTGTGCCACTAGTGGTCAAAGAGTCGATCACATGAAGTTATCCATCACTTGATCGAGAAAGTATTGAATAGTACATGGATGACAACATATATCTCATGTGGTCAAAGGAACAACTTGCCTTGAAACAAGTCTTGGTACTGATCTTAAGCTTGATCAACTCCTCCTTCCTCGAAAGTTCCTGAAGTATCAACGTCTACTCGCAAACGAAGATGAAAACACAAATAAATACAAAACAGAGTAACAAATAAACTCTAAAAATTAACTAAAAATCATAGGAAGGTGGGACTCGAATTTAGAAACTTGAATGAGCTCAAACGGAGTTTGTATGAGGAAGAGTGGGCTTTCGGAAGATTTAAATCTAAGAAAAAGAGAAAGAAAACACTATTTTGGATTTTTAAAATTTTGTTTATAAAGGAAATTATGAAATATTGCATCAGCATACTGTCGGCAACAATTTCCAAAATTAAAAGAAAATCCCAAAAATAGGAAATAGAGACTAACCAGTGGGACCCTCGGTCTATAGATCTAGGGCTTGAGACTTTAGGGAATTGGTGGTGGGGGTTGAGGCAATCGTTTTGATACGCACACCAAGGCTTTAAATAGCACTGTGAGGGGGCTAGGGAGGCAGGCGCAACATGGCAGCAGAGTCCATCTCGTACACGACGAGGACGATGAACACTGACACAAGGTGGGACCACATGTCGATGGCGGTGGCTAGGTATGTTTGTGTCGGAAATGGCACATGTGTGGCAGAACCAAGGCGCGCGGCGGCGGGAGAGAGAGAGGGAAGCGGGCTGCACGCGGAATTGGGCCAGGGGTGAACAGGAGATGGGCCGTGCCAAAGGATTTCTGCCCAAAGGTATTTCCTGGATTTTAAAGAGATTTTCTGTTTTAAAAATACTAGAAAATCCAAATGACAAATTAAAAATAACAAGTGAACTCAGAAAAATTCCAAAAAATTAGAAAATACTTCCAATCACAAAGAAGTCAAATAAAATAGTTTTAGAATTAATTAATATTCACATTAGTTACATTAAATTGTTTTGACTTGAAAAATCACGTTTAAGCTTTAACAAATTCAAATAAAATTGAGTGAACTTTTTCAACGGACTAAACTACTTATAAAGGTTTTGAAACTTAAAAAATTGAGATTAGTTACATTAAATTGTTTCCGATTCCTTCTGCACCACTAAAAAAGTGATCTCCCTTACGTGCCACCGAGAATCTATTTTGACCTTCTCCATGCCATTTCTGCCACCTTCTTTGTCAACTGACATGCGACAAGACTCTTTTGCCCTTCTTCTTCCTCTTCATCCTCATCCCGCTTCCTCTTATTCCTCTCTTCTTCAACCATATCTTCCTCTCTGTCCTCTCTCTCTCCTTGTCACCGCCGCCCCACCTCCCACCGTTGGCCCCCTCCCTACCGCCGGCCTCCTCCCCTCCTGTTAATTTTTCCAGAATTTTTGAACTCTATTTGGTACTTCCTAAAAGTCTATTTGATTTATTGCTTTTTCTAAGAATCAGAAATCAATTAAAATCCTCTTCTTCTGGCCCATTTCCCCATTTTTTGCGCTTGGCCCACACATCCTAGCCCAACCCACCCCACCAATCCACCTCCCCTCCCCTTCCTCTCTCTAACACGCAGCCCCTTTGTCAGGCCCGCCCCTCTCTCTCACTGCCAAGCCGGGCCCGCCTGTTAGGCCACCTTCCTCCTCCTCCCTTTCTTCTTCTTCCCACGCCATCCACCATTGCTGCCTCAAGACCTCTTCATTCCAGCCATTTTCGCGCGCATTCAAGTGTGTTCAAAGCTGCGTTCTCACCTCCCGTACTCACTCCGGCCGCTTTCCCCTCCATTACTCGCCTTAGCGCTGTGTTTGTGCAACCACCACTGCTGATGAGTAACACTGCCCCACGATCTCCCTCCTCCAGCCTCCCCTTGCCTATAAAAGGGAGTACTACGTGCCCCTCATCTCGCTCATCCTCTCCTACAAATCCCAACTCCCCTCTTCCGCTCTCGCTGCCGGATTTAGAGTTTTACTTAGCCGCCCCGCAAGCACCACCGCCGCCATTAGCGCTGCTATCCAAGGCTCCCCGGTGACATTGTCTTCACCATTGGCTTCGCCATTACACGCCGCCATGAACCGAATCTCACTACTGCCTGTCTCCTCACTGCCGGCCATCCTTGCGCGCACAACCCCCGCCAAGGTGAGCACCATGCTCCCCATCACTGTAACATCCCAAATCTGGAATTGAGTTTCAAGTGTAAGAAAATCAGGAGGAATTAAAACTTTTCTTGCATCTTGAAACCCCTGGTCATTTTTGTAATTCTTTTAAAAAGAATTGTGGAAGATCAAATTCAAATCCTCATTCGACGCTAATCAAAAACCTCCTTGTCATAGACCTTGTGCCAAACCCTTGGAGATATTTCTCCCGAGTTCTAGGGAGGCTTGGCAACACCTATGAAATATATCATGACTTTTAGAAATTATTTGATGATTCTTGGAGGCGAGTCAAAGCTTGGTCAAACCCTAGCTTCCCCTCTTCCAGAATTTTTGGGGGAAAATTCAGTACATTAGAATCTCTGGAAATTTCATATGAGGTTCCTCCGGTCGTCAGCAAACTCCACTTAAAATTTCATAATTTTGGAGCTTGCTTGCTACCTTAAATATTCCTCAAAAATCGCTTATTCAAATCCAAACCCTAAGCGGTTTGCCTTTGTTAAATGAGGTTCGATCGGACTCGGGCTCGAGCCACCGACTCGGTCGATCCACTATTTATGCCAACTCGGTCGTTCGGGCGCCGGGTCGTGAGCCGTTGGATCGGCATCGAGCGGTCTTCGACCAGCCGAACGCTGAAATCGTTGTAAACCACCCGATCTAACTCGGTACCGTTGGATCGGATCGAACGATCTTCAACCCGTCGAGCGATGGGATCGGTTCAATCCGCTCGATCTAGCTCGGTAGTTCGATTTCAATCCGACGACCAACGAGTCGTCTCCTTCCTCTGTCGCTGGCGTGAGCTCGCCATGGCGTGCGCGGAGGAGCGCGGTGGCGTGCGATCCACTCTAGGTCCACCTTTAAGCGGCTAGCTCGGCGCATTAAATGCTGTCACGCTCATCCTCGAGGGCCATGACTCAACTGCTCCCATCGCTCTCAAGTGCTCTCATGGCAGTGTTGACCCGACTCGAGAACCCGGCCGTTGCTCACTGCCATTGCCCTATTTTAAATCCTTTGCTTCACCCTTAGCTTCCTTTAGCACTACGCAACTCCGGCTAGCACTTACCCTCTTGCTTGAGCTGCAGTCCCTCGCACTCTCTTCGACAGACATTGTTGAGTGTGGAGCTTGGTGGAGGCGGTGCGGCGGGGTTTTCTTCTTCAAGTCTTCGCCCCTCTGCTCCCCTTTACTCTTTGGAGCTTAACTCTCACGCGGTTTGGTTCTCTCTGCACCAGTCATTGTAGCCTAGCGAGAACCTTACCACCGCCGTTCGGATACTCGTCGCCGGAGCCACTCCGTGGGTCTCTGGTCGTTCTTCGGCTCAAGTAAGTCCGTATTGCCCTGTAGGAGCTCAGCGTGTTTTCGTTTTCTTTTGGTATTGTTCGTTCGGGAGTCCTCCGAGCCATACCTTCTCGGCCGCACTCAGTGGTCGTACCACCGTGTGACTATACTCGACCAAGATCGGGCCGGTCGAACCCTTCAACTTTTGGGACACTCATCCCGCCCTTGGTGGCGCGCCGTGGTCGGAGATCGCCGTCGAGCCACGGCAAAGCGCAAGGGAGGCGTTACCTAGTGGTCGGATTTCACCGGTTACCTAAGCTTAGTCGTAAGCTCTACTACGATGTATAAATGGTCGTATGTCTTATTACGACTATGCCAGGGGCATGAGTCCTTCTACGACTAGTACCTAGTCGTAAGTTCCATTACGACTTGTACCTAGTCGTAAGTTCTTCTACGACCCTTGACCTGGTCGTAAGTTCTTCCACGACTGGAACTTAGTCGTAAGACTTGCTACGACTACGTCATAGTCGTAGGTTTCTTTTACGACTACTACCGGTCGTAAGACCTTCTTTCGATCGTAGTTTTGGCATTAAGAATCCAAATCAATTGGTTCTTGTTGCTAAATTCTTTATAAATCGATGTCTTGCTTGGTAAGATTTTGAATTTTTGGAAAAAGTTTGTCGTTGAGTCCTTGCATTTTATTTGTTCTTATCGATTGCTTTTAGCTTTCTCGTTAGGATCAGAAGAGCACATTGACAACATAAGTGATCCTGACTACATCTTGACCCGACAAGCAGTAAAGCGGTTTGATCATGTTCATCCCATTATTTTCAAGTCTACTATATTGCTTTCAACTCGTATGTATGCATTGCTATTTTGTTGTTAAAATACGGTTAGTGTCCTATAGTTGCACAATCTGTAGGACTTGTTTATCCTCTACTACCTTGAGCTTAGGTTATTGGTCGTGGTCGAGTTCGATGGATGAACTCGGTCACTTAGTAGTTTTCGATTGGAAATTGCTTAGAAATGCTTAGTTTGGTAGATTGGCGATCATCGATTTTTAGTCGATGATCTTGATCACACATTTAAGTATTATGTCTTTCGACCAAAGCACTTGTCTTTGTGTTATTTTGTAAAATCAAAATCAAAATGGAAAAGCGATTTGGACTTGGGCAAGTGGTCGGATGGTGGGTTATTGGGTTTGTGGTTGCCTTGCCTAAGTCAACAAGGACCGAACATCTTGTTTCACACTCTCCAAGCATTTTTGCGTGCTAACCACGCGAGAGGGATATGGGACCTCTCTTGACTTAGTACTTTGGCGTGGGTTATCTCCGAGTCGCAGGAGGGGGTTGTGTGTGTTGTGTGAAACATGATATGTGGTCGTGTTCTTGTGTGGGTGTGCGGTGGTGGAGATTAGGGTAGGCTCTCCACCTCGAGGGCGTCGTAGTTGTCCAAGGCTTTACGGGAAGGGTAGTTGACCGAGGCTTTACGATGACTCGACACAACGTATGGGTTTCTATCCATACAGGCGGCTCGTGAATAATTCACAATATTGGAAAGCGCCTCGTAAGACTTAGGCGCTTGGCACACCTTCTAAGTGTGCTTAATAGCTTGGCAAAAAGGCGGTCTGGCGTGTGGGGAAATTGGTACACCCTGCAGGGATAAAACTATTCGAATAGCCTCGTCCTAGGTTATGGACACGCTTGCTTAGGTTTTGCAAGAGTTAGACTTCAACCTTTTAAACTAAAATTTGACATGGGTGGTATGAATGGGTAATTCATGCTATTGTTGTGGTGACCACTGGTCGTGGCCACTTCCAGGATTGTTGCTGTTCTCTATCTACTGTTATATTGTTGTCTTTTGCGATTATTTGATCGTTAAAAACCGATTTGAATAACATTGCCTCCAATCTATTACATTATTGCAAATGGAAAATTGCTTTACGCTAAAACCAAAACATCTGACCTCCACTTCTATGAGCTTGCATGTAGCTTATGTACAGGTTTGTTACACCATCTGTAAGTCTTGCGAGTACATTCAAAGTACTCACCGGCTTTTGCCGGCTGCTTTTGTTTGCAGGAGAAGGAGGTGAGCCCCAAGGGCCTCACTTCTGTGAGATGTGCTTCGGGTTTGGCGACTAGCTTGGCGGTCCGGTCGGTTGCCTTGTGGGTTAAAGGCACACTGATTGGCTCTTTGGTTGTAGCCATCTTATGGCACTTTTTCTTCCGCTGTTTAATTATTGCTGTCTCTTTTATTGTTGGCCGGTTGGCCTCTCTTTTGTAATGACTCGGTTTAATATTATTAATACTGCATTACATCCCGTGTTTGGTTCTATGTGGATGAATGGAATTGATACATAAATTTTATGATGAGGTGTGTATACTGCATTTCTGGAAAGTAGACATGTCTCGAGTCTCGGATTATCTGCTTTGTGATGCTAGGACCGAATGGATGGTTAAGCATTACAAGCCGGATAAACCGGGGTCTCACAAGGTTTTGGTATCAGAGCCATACTTACCGTAGTAACCCAAGTTTGGTCGTCTTTTTAGGATATTTTGGAAAATATTATTTTCAAAGTATCAAATGGTTTATGAAAGCTGACGGAATTCTCAGATTTTATTCCTTACCTATCTTATCTTTCTCCTCTCACCTTACTCTCATTTGAGTTTTGAAAATTGATTTCCTCTCCTTCTTTCAAAGATAGTTGTTGGGTTTTTGGGAACCACTGAGTTTGGCAAATGGAAGTGCTTAGGATTTTGAAGTTTCGATCTGGAGATTTGGCTAGAGGCTTGGATGCGGAATCTGACAAAGACGCCTCAATTTCCAGACAGCGAGCTCAATGGTTTCTGATGGGACCACTGAGCTTGGCAAGTTGAAGTGTGCCAGATTTTGAAGTTTCTAGGATGGAAGGCTTCGGCTGGAAGCTTGGATGCAAAATCACTACAACAACTTCAATTTCCGGACAGCAAGCTCGATGGTTTCTAATAGGGTGAAAAATGAGAGGGTGATTCAACTAAAATTTGTGGGGTTAAAAAAAAAGGGGTAAGATGTGATGCTAGTTAGCTAAGTATCTAACACTATTTTCGTTGGTGACCCTTGCTCTTAAGTGGTAATAGATCTTACCTTAATCTTCCGATTTTTATCTTCTCAACCAATTACTGTTCATTCGATACGGGTTAGTTGCATTGGGAAGTTAAGTTTTAGTGCTATGATTCCTTCTTTGTTTTGGAGTCTTTTATAAGCATATTTAAGATTATACACATACTATTTTGGGCTTTCGGTTAGGGTGATATTCCATTCCCCTAGTCGTTAGCTTTTCGCTTTCTTTCGGCTTTGAATCTTTGAGTTTAGTTTTAACCAAAAATTTCTTGTAACAGGATGGCGGGCGCGACTTTCGCGTGGCCAAGGCGATCGGTAGTCCGAGGAGGATCTTCCTCCTCCTCCGACCATGGCCGAGGTCCTTCTTGAGATCGAGCGCAACCGCAGAGGCGGGAGGGTTCTTCTGGACGTCATCGCGCGCAACACTTCCGCCCTTACCGGTGCTTCAGGATCCGGGCAAGGGAGTGGATATCACCGCGTGGGGACTCGCGAGTTTCTTCGCACTCGACCTCCCACATTCTCTAGGTCGAGGACCTCTTGACGCAGACGATTGGCCGTTCGTTGAGCGCAAGCCGATAGCGCAGATGCCGAGAGCACGAGAAGGCGCTGCTCGCATCGCACCACGGTGGAGGGTGCAACTTTGTCTTGGTGGGAGAGCTTTCGCCATGCACTCGACGGTCACACCGTCACTTGGGAGGAGTTCCGACCGCCTTCCGTCGAGTCACATTCCTTCCGGCTGATGAGGTGAAGAAGAAGGAGTTCTTGTCGCCGACAAGGGCGCTCTCTCGATTCTGAGTACCTATACGAGTTCAACCATTTGGCTCGTTATGCTCGGAGGAGGTGGCCACCGATGAGGCCAAGCAGAGAAGTTCAAGGATGGTTTGTCCGAGGAGCCGCAGGACAAGGCATGCGTCGTCGACTTCGATTTCCGTGCCTTGGTGGACAAGGCCATTGTCGTGAGCACTCGGGAGAGCACTTGTGGATTCCCTTAAGTCATCAGGGCCGGCTATTCCCACCGATCCGTCTCGGGGTTGCGCCCACAAAGCTTGGCACTTCGAGGCCGTCGGCAAGACTTGTTCTTCGCCCTTCGCAGCCGTGCCCCAATCACGTGCACCGCAAGTCGGCAGGTGGCCCCGCAACCCGGTGCGAGGGTCACATGCTTCGCCGCAATCGGAAGGGTATTATGCGAACCAATGCCCTAAGAAGGCAGAGCGACCCCTCGTCCTAATGGAGGACGCGGGCAAGGGGCGGTTCTTCTCGGGACACGAAGATCGCCCCGCTACCCAAGGTGTGGGTAGTGGTCGCGTCAACCTCATCTCGCAGAGGAAGCACGGAGGCACTGACGTTGTGTTGGGTGCGCTTTACGGTAACTCTCGCTCGCTACCGCTTTGTTTGATTCAGAGCATCTCATTCTTTTGTTTCGAGTCTTTTCTTGCTATTAGTGAGCTCCTTTTTGCTCCATTGTTGGTCCCATTGCTCATTCGCTCTCACGGGTTGGAGTTGAGAGTCAACTGAGTGTAGGGATGTTCCAATCGAGATCGAGGAGTGAGATTCTTCGCGAATCTTATCCTCCTCCATTCAGCAAGTCTAGATGTAATTCTTGGCATGGATTGGTGTCTCGGCATAAGGGATACATCGATTGTGCCAAGAAGTGCGCCTCTATCTAGTCCTTCCGGCCAACAGGTTCGCTTTTATGAAAGCCGCTAGGTCCGCATCTCTTGGCGCTTGAAGCGAAGCCGCTCAGATATTAGTGAGGTCCCAGCAAGGCGTGACTTCGTTGATATCTTTCTGAAGCTCTTCCAGGATGCCACGATTCGAGACCTCGAGTTCGTCATTGAGTTGGTTCCGTGCATCGCCCGATTTCAAAGAGGCATTATCGGATGCCACCGAATGAGTTGGTGGAGTTGAAGAAGCAACTTAATGAGCTGCAAGAAAAAGGTTTCATCCGCCCTAGCTCATCTCCGTGGGGTTGTCCTGCAATCTTTGTAAAGAAGAAGGACAATACTTTGCGCATGTGCGTTGATTACCGTCCGCTTAATGAAGTAACGGTAAGAACAAGTATCCATTGCCCGCATCGATGATCTCTTTGATCAATTAATCGGAGCTCGAGTATTCTCCAAGATTGATTTGAGAATGGGATATCATCAAGTTCGGATCGACGAGGATATTCCAAAGACGGCTTTTTCTACTCGCTACGGCTTGTATGAGTACACCGTCATGTCATTTGGCTTAACCAATGCTCCCGCCTTGTTCATAACCTCATGAATTCAGTATTCATGGAGTATTTGGATAAGTTTGTCGTGGTCTTCATCGATGATATTCTCATCTATTCCAAGGATGATGAGCAACACGATGAGCATCTGAGGCTTGTGTTAGGCAAGCTTCGTGAGCATCACCGTATGCAAAGTTCGACAAGTCGCGCGTTACGGTTGAAGGAAGTGGCCTTCTTGGGTCATATTCTTTCAGCAGGAGGCGTAGCCGTTGACCCTAGCAAGGTCAGCGACGTTCTTTCGTGGGTTCAGCCTACTTCGATAACCGAAGTGCGGAGTTTTCTTGGTTTAGCGGGATATTATCGCAGTTTTATCGAGAACTTCTCCAAGATTGCGAAGCCGATGACGGAGTTTCTTAAGAAGGACAAGAAGTTCTTGTGGTCCGATGCTTGTGAGGAAAGTTTCCAAGTACTTAAGAAGCGTTTGACCACCGCTCCCGTCCTCGTTCTTCCGATATTCGGCGGAGCTTGATATCTTTACGATGCTTCGCCGAGGACTCGGTTGTGTCCTTATGCAAGAAGGCAAGGTAGTGGCCTATGCATCAAGGCAATTGAGGCCTCATGAACTCAACTATCCTACCCATGACTTGGAATTGGCTGCTGTGATTCATGCACTTAAGATTTGGCGACATTACCTAATCGGTAATCGTTGTGAAGTGTATTCGGATCACAAAAGCCTAAAGTATTTGTTCACCCAACCAGATCTGAACCTCAGGCAAAAGAGATGGTTGGAGTTGGTCAAGGATTATGACATGGGTATCCACTACCATCCGGCAAGGCTAATGTCGCTTCGATGCGCTTAGTCACAAAGCGCATTGCAATGCCTTGTTGCTCCAGGGGCGTCAGCCCACCCTCCTGAAGGAATTCCAGCGTCTCAACTTAGGTTTGGTTGAGCATGGTTCCCTCGCTGCCTAGGTTGTACAACCAACCTTTGTGGATCGGATTAAGGTCGCTCAGCAATCGGATGCTGGGGTGAGCCGCATAAAGGAAAATGTCAAGAACGGAACAGCCAAGTGCTTCTCTGAGGATGAGCATGGTATTGTAAGGTTCGGGCAACGCCTTGTGGTTCCGAAGAATATGGAATTGCGGAATTTGATTCTCCGTGAAGCCCATGATTCGCCTTTGTCTATTCATCCCGGGGCCACAAAGATGTATCAAGATCTCCGTCGAGATTTTGGTGGACCCGAATGAAGAGGGAGATTGCGGTTCGTTGTCGAGCGCGACGTGTGTCGTCGTGTCAAGGCCGAGCATCGGCGTCCGCCAGATCGCCGACTTTCCGCCTATTCCTCGAATGGAAGTGGGATTCGATCGGGATGGATTTTATCACCGGTCCGCCCGAACATCCAAGAGCAAGGATTCCATCCAGGTTGTCATCGATCGATTGACAAAGGTAGCCCATTTTCTCGCCGAGACGGACGAACCTCGGTGTGGGTCTACTCGCGGACCTCTATGTCTCCCGATCGTCGCTTGCATGGTGTACCAAGGCGATCGTTTGGATCGCGATGCACTTTTCACCGCTGAGTTTTGAAAATGCTTGCAAGAGGCTATGGGAACCCGCCTCACATTTAGCACCGCATATCACCCCAAAGCGATGGTCGACAGAAAGGGTCAACCAAGTGTTGGAAGATATACTTCGTGCTTGTGTCCTCTCCTATGGAAAGAACTGGGAGAAGTGCTTGCCATTTGCCGAGTTTTCCTATAACAACAGTTTTCAAGCTAGTCTCGGCATGTCACCTTTTGAGGCCTTATACGGGAGAAAGTGCAGAACCCCGTTGAATTGGGCGAGAGACCGAAAGGCCTTTCTTTGGCCTGGACTCGATCAATGAGGCCGAGAGTCAAGTCCAGCTTATTCGTGATCGTTTACGCACAGCTCAATCTAGGCAAAAGAGCTATGCGGATCGCCGTCGTCGCGAGTTGAGCTTTGAGCCCAATGACTTTGTGTATCTCAAGGTCTCTCCTTTGAAGGGCCATCAGTGTTTCGGCGTCAAGGGCAAGTTAGCTCCTCGATATGTCGGTCCTTACCGTGTTATCGAGAAGAAAGGGGCTGTTGCCTATAAGTTGGAATTGCCAGCTGCACTCGAGGGGATACATGATGTGTTCCATGTGTCCCAATTAAAGAAGTGCCTCCGTGTTCCAACAGAGGAAGCTCCGTTGGAAACTCTCGATGTCCAAGAAGATTTGACCTATCGCGAGCACCCTGTTCGCATACTCGATGAGGCTGAACGAAGAACAAGGAATAGAGCCATCAGATTCCTTAAAGTTCAGTGGTCGAACCATTCTGAGGATGAGGCTACTTGGGAAAGGGAAGATCGTCTCCGTGCAGACTATCCATCTTTCTTTACCGAGTGAGCCAAATCTCGGGACGAGATTTTTGTAAGGGGGGGAGGTTTTGTAACATCCCAAATCTGGAATTGAGTTTCAAGTGTAAGAAAATCAGGAGGAATTAAAACTTTTCTTGCATCTTGAAACCCCTGGTCATTTTTGTAATTCTTTTAAAAGAATTGTGGAAGATCAAATTCAAATCCTCATTCGACGCTAATCAAAAACCTCCTTGTCATAGACCTTGTGCCAAACCCTTGGAGATATTTCTCCAGAGTTCTAGGGAGGCTTGGCAACACCTCACGAATTATCTCATAACTTTTAGAAATTATTTGATGATTCTTGAGGCGAGTCAAAGCTTGGTCAAACCCTAGCTTCCCTCTTCCGAATTTACGGGGAAAATTGATACATTAGAATCTCTGGAAATTTCATATGAGGTCCTCGGTCGTCAAGAAACTCCACTTAAAATTTCATAATTTTTGGAGCTTGCTTGCTACCTTAAATAATTCCTCAAAAATCGATTATTCAAATCCAAACCCTAAGCTGGTTTGCACTTTGTTAAAGAGGTTCGAATCCGACGGGCTCGAGCCACTGACTCGGTCCGATCCACTAGCCGTGCCAACTTCGATCGTTCGGGCGCCGTGGTCGTGAGCCGTTGGATCGGCATCGAACGGTCTTCGACCAGCCGAATGCTAAAGTCGTTGTAAACCACCCGATCTAACTCGGCCGTTGAATCGGTATCGAACGGTCTTCGACCAGTCGAACGATGGGATCGTTCAATCCGCTCGATCTAGCTCGGTAGTTCGATTTCAATCCGACAACCAACGAGTCGTCTCCTTCCTCTGTCGTCTCGCGCGTGAGCTCTCGCCATGGCGTGCGCGGAGGAGAGAAAAGTGGCGTGCGATCCACTCTAGGTCCACCTTTAAACGGCTAGCTCGGCGCATTAAATGCATGTCACGCTCATCCTCGAGAGGCCCATGACTCAACCGCCCCATCGCTCTCAAGTGCTCTCATGGCGGTGTTGACTGACCGAGAACCCGCCGTTGCTCACCGCCATTGCCCTATTTTAACTCCTTTGCTTCACCCTTAGCTTCCTTTAGCACTTCTGCAACTCCAGCTAGCACTTACCCTCTTGCTTGAGCTGCAGTCCCTCGCACTCTCTTCGACAGACATTGTTGAGTGTGGAGCTTCGGTGGAGGCGGTGCAGCGGGGGTTTTCTTCTTCAAGTCTTCGCCCCCTCTGCTCCCCTTTACTCTTTGGAGCTTAACACTCACGCGGTTTGGTTCTCTCGTGCCCGGTGCTGTGGCCTAGCGAGAACCTTACCACCGCTGTTCGGATACTCGTCGCCGGAGCCACTCCGTGGGTCTCTGGTCGTTCTTCGGCTCAAGTAAGTCCGTATTGCCCTGTAGGAGCTCAGGCGTGTTTTCGTTTTTCTTTTGGTATTGTTCGTTCGGGAGTCCTCCCGAGCCATACCTTCTCGGCCGCACTCCGTGGTCGTACCACCGTAGTGACTATACTCAGACCGATCTTGGCCACGGCCGAACCCTTCAACTTTGGGACACTCATCCCGCCCTTGGTCGGCTCCGCTGTGGTCGGAGATCGCCGTCGAGCCACCGGCAAAGCGTGCGGGGCGTTACCTAGTGGTCGGATTTCGACCGCCACCCTAGCTTAGTCGTAAGCTCTACTACGATGTATAAATGGTCGTAGGTCTTACTACGACTATGCCAGGGGCATGAGTCCTTCTACGACTAGTACCTAGTTGTAAGTTCCATTACGACTTGTACCTAGTCGTAAGTTCTTCTACGACCCTTAACTGGTCGTAAGTTCTTCCACGACTGGAACTTAGTCGTAAGACTTGCTACGACTACGTCATAGTCGTAGGTTTCTTTTACGACTACTACCTGGTCGTAAGACCTTCTTTCGATCGTAGTTTTGGCATTAAGAATCCAAATCAATTGGTTCTTGTTGCTAAATTCTTTATAAATCGATGTCTTGTTTGGTAAGATTTTGAATTTTTGGAAAAAGTTTCTTTGTTGAGTCCTTGCATTTTATTTGTTCTTATCGATTGCTTTTCGCTTTCTCGTTAGGATCCGAAGAGCACATTGACAACATAAGTGATCCCCAGCTACATCTTGACCCGCAGCAAACAGGCAAGCAGTTTGATCATGTTCATCCCATTATTTTTCAAGTCTACTATATTGCTTTCAACTCGTATGTATGCATTGCTATTTTGTTGTTAAAATACGGTTAGTGTCCTATAGTTGCACAATCAGAGGACTTGTTTATCCTCTACTACCTTGAGCTTAGGTTATTGGCTGTGGTCGGAGTTCGATGGATGGACTCTGGTCACTTAGTAGTTTTCGATTGGAAATTGCTTAGAAATGCTTAGTTTCGGTAGTACTGGGCGATCATCGATTTTTAGTCGATGATCTTGATCACACATTTAAGTATTATGTCTTTACGACCAAAGCACTTGTCTTTGTGTTATTTTGTAAAATCAAAATCTGAAAATGGAAAACTGATTTGGACTTGGGCAAGTGGTCGGATGGTGGGTTATTGGGTTTGTGGTTGCCTTGCCTAAGTCAACAAGGACCGAACATCTTGTGTCACACTCTCCAAGCATTTTTGCGTGCTAACCACGCGAGAGGGATATGAGACCTCTCTTGACTTAGTACTTTGGCGTGGGTTATCTCCGAGTCGCAGGAGGGGGTTGTGTGTGTTGTGTGAAATATAATATGTGGTCGTGTTCTTGTGTGGGTGTGCGGTGGTGGAGATTAGGGTAGGCTCTCCACCTCGAGGGGCGTCGTAGTTGTCCAAGGCTTTACAGGGAAGGGTAGTTGACCGAGGCTTTACGATGACTCCGACACAACGTATGGGTTTCTATCCATACGGGCGGCTCGTGAATAATTCACAATATTGGAAACGTCTCGTAAGACTTAGGCGTGCCGGCACACCTTCGGAAGTGTGCTTAATAGCTTGGCAAAAGGCGGTCCGCGTGTGGGGAAATTGGTACACCTGCAGGATAAAACTATTCGAATAGCCTCGTCCTAGGTTATGGACACGCTTGCTTAGGTTTTGCAAGAGTTAGACTTCAACCTTTTAAACTAAAATTTGACATGGGTGGTATGAATGGGTAATTCATGCTATTGTTGTGGTGACCAACGGTCGTGGCCACTTCGTGATTGTTCTTTGTTCTCTATCTCTTTGTTATATTGTTGTCTTTTGCGATTATTTGATCGTTAAAACCGATTTGAATAACATTGCCTTCAATCTATTACATTATTGCAAATGGAAAATTGCTTTCGCTAAAACCAAAACATCTGACCTCCACTTCTATGAGCTTGCATGTAGCTTATGTACATGTTTGTTACACCATCTGTAAGTCTTGCAGTACATTCAAAGTACTCACCGGCTTTTGCTTACCGCTTTTGTTTAGGAGAAGGAGGTGAGCCCCAAGGGCCTCACTTACGTGAGATGTGCTTGGTTTGGCGACTAGCTTGGCGGTCCGGTCGGTTGCCTTGTGGGTTAAAGGCACCTTGATTGGCTCTTTAGTTGTAGCCATCTTATGGCACTTTTGCTTCATTGTTTAATTATTCTTTGTCTCTTTTATTGTTGGCGGTTGGCCTCTCTTTTGTAATGACTCGTTTAATATTATTAATACTTACATTACATCACGTGTTTTGGTTCTATGTGGATGAATGGAATTGATACATAAATTTTATGATGAGGTGTGTATACTGCATTTCTGGGAAGTATACATGTCTCGAGTCTCGGATTATCTGCTTTGTGATGCTAGGACCGAATTGATGGTTAAGCATTACAAGCCGGATAAACCGGGGTCTCACAATCACCTCCTCTCTCTGTTTCTGCCCTCGCCGCTGGTCATCGTGGCGCGTAGCGCCGGTGATCATGGGTCTTAGTGCGCCACAGCTGGGCCAGCCATGTGGCATGCCACGTCATGTCCGCGTGTGTGCCACCTGGCGCCACCTAAGCGCAAGTGTCCGTGTGGCAGCCCACGTGTCACGCTGACGTGGCATGCGCCTCATCATCCTCAGCGTGGTCCAACGTGGACTGACACAATTCGTGAACCGGTTTATGGACCAGGGCCCACTGTCAGTGACCCATTTCTACTTTCTTTTGAAAAATAATTCGGCCAAAAAAATAAATGGCATCGTTGACATCATGCTGATGCAATAAGTTGTTTTCCTTTAGAAACATTATCCAATAAATTCATAATTATCAATTTCTACAATTTCGTGTGAAATTCAATCTTCCAAGAGCCTGTTCTCCTTTGTTCGAGCTCCAACTCAAGTGATTTAAATTTCTAAATTCATCTAAATTCAATATCTATCTCCCAGAGCCCATTCATCTAAATTCAATTTTCCGAGAGCTCGTTCTCCTTCGTTCGAGCTCTGATTTGAATTTTGTTTGAAGTTTGGTTGAATTTGGCTCGTTTTCACGTATAGATTTCAACGACTTCAAAGTGCCATATTTCTACAATGTTTCAGAACAACAATTAATTGAGCAAGGCAAGTTACATCCCTTGATCATATTTGATCCTAATATTTTAAATTATTTAAATTCTATTTTAAATTATTCATGCATGATTATTTGTATTCAATTTAATTTAGATTCCTATTTTGAAATTGTAGTTAATCCTAATACATTTGTATAACCAATCTTTAATATTTGAATATCCATACCTTGTCACCTTAGATAAAATATAGTTGATAAATAGTATGAACTAAATATTTTGGAAGAAAAATTAAGGTTATCTGTGCTTAGTCCTGAAATATTTGATTAGGGAATTTATAGTAAAAAAATCAAATGTGGTTTAAATTGTATCCATGGCATTGGTGTGTCATGGAAGTTTACAAACAATTTGAAAATTGAATTAAAATTAAAAACTGGTTTGGAGTTGGGCGAAATGGATAGTTGTGGGTGTAGATTTTTGAAAGTTCCACCGTACTACCACAAGTTTGGTATGGGAGAGATCAAACTAATTAATTTGCAATCTTCCATTGTTAGTTGTGCTATGTTGATGTGTGTGTCAAAATGACCTACTTTTCATGTATTCCCACATGGCGCAAGAGGGGACTTCCGGCGAATGGTTTAGTCCAAAGAAAATAAAACCTTAGTAAACATAACTACTATGGGATGACGATTGTAAAGGCCTTGTGATAATCACTTAGTCGCACACCTACGAAAGTATGTCAAGCAGACATTAAAAATTGATTACCTCTTATGGGTAAACTTGTACAACCTTACAGAGTGTAAAACTATTCGAATAGCCGTGTCCATGGTCATAGACATCTTGAGTAAATCCACTCAAAGTTAGACTTTAAGTTTTTCTAAAATATTTTATAAAGCAGTTTATGACATGGATGAGTGTGCATGCGAAAAATTATGGGTTGAAACCACAGGTTGGTGATCGTGTTTAATTTTGTGTTAGGTTGGTGCCTACACTAGCTTTACTACTTTAGTTAAAACTCAATTTTAGATATTGTAAAATATGAGCTTTTGCACTTAGATATTGTATTTAAAATGTAAAATATTGCTTTTGCACAAATAACCCCATAAGCCTTCCTTTGATAATATCTATGCATGCATTAACTCTGTTATGGGTGTAACTTATGGAGTATAACTATTAGTACTCACTCTTGCTTAATAAAATATTGTTATTCGGAGGAGGACTTTGCGGTATTGAAGATCTCGGCGACTAGGTTCTTGCCTTGATTGATTGTCTGTGGCAAATTTCTCGGGCTCTACTACTTCTTCGTTGTCTTAGTTGTGTTATTTATTGTTGGCTTGTAAGTATTTCTTGTAATAAACTATGATATTATTAATAAGGTTGTGCGAATTATGGATGTTATCATATTTGTTTATTGTGTACACTAGCTACTATTCCAGGAACTAGTGTATAATACACATAAGATTTTGGGGTGTTACTCCTAGGTCCAACAACCCCTCCTTGCCTCCTACCACTACTTGTGGCATCCTCCGCTCCTCATTCTTGGCCCCTCCTCCCTCCCTCCCACCTGTGACGCGGGCCTCCCCTCCCCTGCCGCTAGTCTCCTCCCCTCCCCCTGCCGCTGGCCCCTCCCTACCTCCCACCGCCAACGTTGGCCCCGCTCCAGCCCGATGGTGGGGACTACGGGGTGGAGCGGTGACCGGAGATGGGTGGGGGTGGAGCTTGGTGGCCAGAGGGCTATGTGGTGGATAGCTGCGGCCGGATGGAGTGTGCCATGGTGGTGGCCAGTGGGGGTAGGAGAGAGGAGAGAGAGGGGTTGAGGAGAGTGGAGAAGGAGGGAGATGAGGGTAAGATTGTTATTTTTTTGTTTAACGGTGACTCCAACTAACGAATGTGCCAGAAATAGCACAGAGGGGACAAAAAATATACTCTCAGTGGCACATAGGGGAGAGCACTTTTTTAGTGGCACGGAGGGAAATGGATTAACTTTCAGTGGCATGGAAGGAATTGTCCCTATTTTAATGGTTAGAGTGTGTTTCAACAAATAGCCATAATTTAGCAGTATGTTTTACCAAATGCACAAAAAAACTGACATCCCGGAGTTGACAATGGAGTGTAGTGGAGGCCATATGGGTCCTTGGCCCCCCCTTGGATTCATGAGTTGGTCATAGATATGTATGCTTCTAAGTCTATTTTCTCTTTGGCCAATTAGTTAATTGGCCTTCTCTATTCTATACAGTCGTCATTTCTTTACCTCTAAAAGCTTTATCCTGTAGAATGTGGTCTCCATTGTCTTGCAATGGAATATAGTGTTTGTTAGCAATTGCCATTTGCCACACCTTATTTTTTGGCCACACTCTGCCACTAGAAGTTGGGGACGAATCGACAGAGGGAGGAAGGCGACATGAGGGAGAATCTCCTGCCCACTTGGATATCGCCCATTCGTCTCGGATCTGTTGGTCATGAGTGATTTTTTTGCATTTGTTTATAAAATTGCTCATGTGCATATGATATGTAGCCCTTAGATCATCTCCATCGTGTGGTTTTCACTAGTACCAACAGGAGAGAGCGAAAGTTGAGACCGGTACCACACACATTGTGGCGAAACATGGTACCGCTCCCAAGCGAGGTACCGACACCAAGGGGGAAAGTCGAGCTGCCTACCAGTCAGCCCACAGTAGCCGTTGTCGCCCGCACCAGGAGGTGTCGTCGTGGCTATTGTCGCCCGCACTGGGAGGAGGAGGAGGCATCGCTGTGGTCATCGTCGCCCACTGTCGCCAATGCTATAGATCCGGATGTGGCTGGCCGAGGTCGATGATGACGACGAGGAGGCTGTCGTCGCCGTCACTGCCGCCGCCCAAGATCGAGGACGAGGACGAGGACGAGGAGGTCACCGTCAACACCACCGGATCTTCAAGCCCTGCTCTGCCTTTATATCTGGCGCGAGTGACTACGTTGAGGGGGAGACGGGGGAAAGGAGCGTGGGCGACGTCGTTGAAGGGGTGAGAAGGAAGGTGGCGTAGGCGATAGCATAGAGGCGGCGCAGAGGAAGTAGGATGTAAAGCGGCGGCGACGACATCCGTGTGAGAGAGGGAACGGGAGAGATGGAGGGGAATGGGAGAGAGGAGAAATAGAGGGGAATATAAGTATGTGCGAGTCCCATCTTTCATCTTTGGAGATGAAATGAGGTATTAAATACTAGAGGAAAAAAAGTAGACTTAGTCTGATGTGACAGTGATGTAGTATTGTTTAGCGCTTGTGGTAGTGCTTCATGCTTCACAGTGTGGATGCTCTTAAACATTTAAACTATAGCATTGTATTATTTGGATCTATAGCCAGAGGAGGAGTTAGAAGAAGAAAAAGAAATAAAAAAGGGAGCAACTAGTGCCTAGGCATATGATGGGAGTTTTCCCATCGTACACTCTTTTTCATCGTCGGATCTAACTTAAAATATTCGAACTCAGCCATTTGATCAGGCACAACAAAAATCATTGACACAACAATTATTTAGTAGGAAAATGTCCATTTACCCCCACCCCCCCTAAAGTATCGCTGTCTGGATACTTAACTCTCTAACCTAAAAAACCGGCCCTTTGACACCCTCACGTTGCAAAACAAATGCAATTAACCACTTAGGGCTGTTTTTCTCGGTGGTATTGCTTGTGTGGCACTCAGTCAGCCTGATCTTGCCACTGTGATGACTACGTGTCAATTACTTACTCCCCATCACTATCTACACCATCCAAAATGCATCAAGATTCGTGCCCCTCTCTCATCCATTTCTCTTCCTTTCTTCCCCTCTCCTCTCACCTCCTGGCTCCGGTCGGACCCAACGGCGGCGCGGCTCGACGGCGTAAAGGACAACGATGGTGTAGCTCGATGGCACGGCTTGGTGCAGAGAATGGTGGAGAAGCTTAGCAGCCACGTGAGCGCATGTTTTGGCCCCACTAAAGCAACATGGTGGCGTCATGACCGGCGCTGCCGCTCGAGCTGCCTCCGGTGAGGCTCGGGGAGGTGGGGTCGCGGAAGTCGGAGTAGGGGTAATTGTGGCTGCGGTTGCACACTGGGCTACGAGTCATGGATAAGGATGGTAGGGCCGGGCTCGGTGGCAGCAACACCGGAGCGCAAGGGCGCGTGTCGAACCCGGGAGAACAAAGATCTCGAATTCTCTTTGTTTCTCATACTGTTCCAAGAATAGCTAGTGTACTGTAACATCCCAAAGTTCTATTATCAAAAATAAATTAATAAAGTTACCATTTTATTCGATTTTTTGAATTTAAAAGAGTTTTCTTCGTTTTTTTATAGTTTTTTTCTATATTTTAAAGTCAAAAAGAAATATTATTTTTCTTTGGTTTACTAGGATTTAAATTTAAAAAGTAAAATTTTTTTAATTAATTTTTTGGAAATTAAAATGGTTTTTCCTATTTTCCAGATCTTCAAAATAATTTATGTGCAAAAATGAACTTTAAGTTGAAAATAATTTCATTCAGTTCAAAATAGTTCAAGGAATTTATGTGATGTTTTTCAGAATTTCTGAACTCTATTTGCTATTTTCTAAAAAGTCCTTTTGATTTCTTGTAATTTTTGTAAATCAAAAAAGCCTAAAAAACCAAAAAAATTCTTTCTCGGCTCGTTTTCTATTTTCTTTTTCTTCCTTTTATTTTTCCCTTTTTATTCTTTTTCCTTTTTTCTTTCTCCTAGCCTCCTCTACCTCTGCTCCTTGCTGTACCGAGTAGCTCCTGATCGCCTCCGCACGCCACACGTGTTGCCGGGACCAAAAAATCCAATTATGGACTCTCTGTGTATTCTGCACTAGTCCAGAATCACGCTAGTGCACACAGTATCAGCATAGATGAATATCGATCCATACAAGATGAAATAAATAGAATAAACGAGTAATTTGAATAACAAATAAGGTGATGAGTCTATGGCCCGATTTTCCGAAAGGTACTGATAAGTCGATTGTGGAGAACTCGACATTGAAGATTCGGGGGCTCCGACCAGAACAGATCAAACCTCCCGCAATCACTACACCACTGCTCCGTTGGTTATCAACCGTGCCGAACACGGTTGACCTCGCCAAGAAGGCTATCTCCTGCATGCGAATCGAGAACACAAGCAAGAAAGTAGAAGATGCAATCTGATATTGTATTGCGAATATAGATGAAGCTCACAATGTGGGGTTCCTCAACCGAACGTGCGGCGAGACCGCTAAGCAGAATAATCTCAAAGAAAAACCCACCTTAAACTATGACGACTACTGTATATATATATTGGGACATGAGGAGGTCGACCTAGGGTTGTGCGGCCGCGGGAAGAGGCGTACACAACCTGGACTCCGACCTCGACACGCTTACAAGACAATATTAGGCCAAAACGGTGACGCAATACCTTATTCACTATTCAGTCGCAGATCTTCGGTCGAAGACACGGTCGAGGATCGGTCCCGGGTGGTCTTGAGGAGTACATGTTATCTCTGGTCGTAAGCCTTCTTGAAGTGGTCGTAGAACCTGCGGAACTGGTCGTAGAACTTCTTGAACTAGTCGTAGTCCTAGATTCCTAAGTACAAGTAAATCATCTCCGTTAGGCAACATCATAGAGTTCTCAAATAATACACTCAGCCCTCGAAACGAATTTACCTGATAAATAAGTTGACAAGCACGTGCTCGAGTAATTGGACCTTGCACACGAGGAGTGTTCGTATCAGTAGAAGTGATGTTCGTATCAGTAGAAGTGATGTCCTCATTATAAGGATTTTGACCTTATAGTCGATTTTACATTTATTAAGCCTCACGGGCTGCCAATAAATAAATAAGTAGCAGACCAAATAAACTTTAGCGGAATCCCATCAACTCACCACAGGCAACCGACTAAGGTCATGATCTAGCGATCAGCACCTTCCTAGAACTCCTCCTCGAAGACACGCGAAGATTCCTCCACTTCTGTTGATTGTTTATAGCAAGCATGAGTACACAACCGTACTCGCAAGTCATACCACATAATACAATTTATAGATGATGGCTTATTCCAAATGAATGACTTCTGTGGTTATTTTGCATAAATCAACATTTGCAATTAAATACAAATAATAGATTGAAAAACATGTTTAAAACAAATAAAACAGTAGTAGTTTGATAGTTGTTTTCACAAAGACACAAAGCCTAATTAATTTATTTCACATAGCCATATGACTTAGATCACACAGCTCCCTTCCAAATTATTTTATGAAAATCTAACCCTCGTGTGAAATCCCCGAGCATGTTCATGATCGCGGACGCAGCTATTCGAATAGATTGATTAACACTTTGTAGAGATTGCATACTTTACCTACACGATACAATCAGTGTAGCTAGCACTAATCATAACAAAACCTTTCAGAAACTTCATCGTAAGCATTAACACTCATGGTATGCTTTACCGTCGTCCAACCCATACGCAACACTTGGCATGACACACACCGTTGGATAGAGAAGCGGTGAACCGTCTCGCGATGTGAGTCGCCACTAGACAGAAACACATCTCCACCCTATCACTAAGCCTAACCTACTATCTGAGTAGTCAATGTCAAGACTCCATAACTTACTAAGTTAGGCCTATCCCATCAGGCATGTGGTTGTACGGAAGACCCAGTTCAATGACGCACAAAGTTAAGTCCTTAATTGACCAAGGTAAGACTTCCAATTTCTAACTATGCCACAAAGATTATCATTTTCATTCACAAAGCTCCACCATATCACTTAGTATCCACCATTTGCCTTAGTCCAAATCCTTTCCCACCCTGTTGGTTAAGTGCAACACATGCTATCACAAAGTAATAAATACATAGCACACAGTTTTACATAAAGTTTCATAGTCACTTAGTCAAATTTATAAATGCAACTCGAATGATATGTGTGACTCGTACATGGCTAAGCAATACTATTCGTCTAACCAACTCATGTTGGTGATATCATAATACCAACTAATAATGAACCAACCTAGGGTGACAAAATAACATGGCAATACAACAGGAAAGGTAGGTATAATCAAATGGGTGAATAGCTAAACCCAAAGTATTTAAATAAATACTTAAAGTAGAATTGAGTACATTGAATCAAAATAGTTTTGAAAGTTGGGTTTAGTATGATCAAAGGTATAACTTATCTTAAAATAAATTCAGGTACTAGCCTTAGTCTTGGTGAACTCCTTCTTCTTCAAAATTCCCCGAAGTATCAACGTGTACTCGCAAACGAAACAAATAAATAAAATAAATAAAAACAGAAAGAAAAAGTAGCTCCAAAAATTAAATAAAAATCTAAGAAAGATAAAGCTCAAATTTAGATGAATTTAGGAATTTGAATGGGCTCAAACAGAGTTCAGATGAAGAAGATATGTCTTTGGAAGTTCTAAATCTAAATAAAGTACTCAAAAAGGAATTCGAGTACTATTCACCGAGCACTATACATCGAGTACTGTACACCAAGGACTGTACATTGAGTACTATACACCGAGCACTATACGTTGAGTATTGTACAACGCTTTCGACTACGTGTACTCGAAAGGAGTTTCGACCGTATGGTCGGAAGGTTTCGACTGCATAGTCGTAGGAGGCTACGACTACCTGGTCATGGAAGGCTACAACTACCTGGTCGTAGAGAGATTACAACTATCTGGTCGTAGAAGATTACGACTATCTAGTCGTTGAAAGGTCCTACGGTTCACGGGTTCTTGGAACAAAGATTTGGCTGGTGGACCCCACATGGCATAGACACGGAGTATGGTGGACTTTGCTTACAACAGATCGGATCTAGTTTAGAGTTGCGGGGTGCTGACGCGGTTGATCGAGCAGACACGTGGACGGTTTGAGTAGATGTGGCAGTGAGGTGGTATACAAGTGTGCCCACGAGTATATGTGGCACGACACATGTGCTCACAAGTATAAGTGGCATGGCACAGTGGAACGACACAATGACAAGATGACGGTAAGGCTCGGGTTAAACCGGCAATGACAATGGTGTTTTGCTTGCGGTGGCGGATGCGCCTGTGACCGGGTAGAACAAAGCATTGTGCACATACCAAGATCTTGGTTTTGGCATGGAAGGTCACCGGAGTTGGCCGGAATCGGTGATGAAGTGGCGGAGCAGATGTGGCTGTTGTCGGTGACAAAAACCGGTGCTCTCTCGTGGTCGTGAAGGGGTGCTAGAGATAGATCTCTCGAAGGCGAAGATGACGGCGTGGTCGACGACGACAAGGTGACGAAAACGACGGTGCAATCTGAAGAAACGAGCGGCGGAGGCGGAAACCCTAAAACTTCCAATGCGACGACGTTAAAGCTCGAGGGGTGAGGCAGCTTGGGCTTCGGGATCAGGGCAAGAAGGCGAACCCTGGGATCCTATTTATAGACCTCAGGCGTACCATGTTGGAAATCCCTAAATCGAGTCTGAGACGAACAAGATGCAATCTTGGGGATAGCGAGGGACACAAGATACGATTCAGTTGGATTCGGGTGCGGGAAGGTACGAGATAATATCCTATGTATTTTCTAGATAGGGTTTAGTTGAAGATTCAAACTTGTTGTTACGAGCTCGAAGCTCCGACAATGGCAGAAGCGGTTGAAGCGCGGCGCGAGGAAGATGACAAAAAGGGCTACGACAACCTGACAGGTGGGGCCCGCCTGGCAGAGGGACAAGGGAGCAGCGCGAGGCGCACGAGCGGGCTGGCGCAGGAAGAGCAGAAGTCCCAGGGACCATCGGACGAAGGGGTTGCCATCTACAATTTTTGAAAAAAGCGGGGAAGTTAGACTGAGTAAAACTCAAGTGAAATTAAGAAAAGTGAAGAACTAAGAGGGGTAAGTAATAGCAATAAGTACGTTGTATTTTTGCCAAAACTTTTCTTAGGTTTTGAAAATAAGACTCAAGTCCTTAGGCTCGACCAGTCTAGCTAAGAGTCCTACAGTCATATACTCTGATACCAGCTCTGTAGGGACCCAGATTTCTCAATCTGGATTCCTTTGTGGAAACCACTGTGCTATTCCCTGGATCAGTAGATAGCACTTCACAGGCACATTGCTGAATCAAATCATACATGACGTAAAACCATACCATTCATTAATTTACACATCAGAGTTTACATAGACCGCTTCGGGCCAATTTTTTTTACGATAAGGGCCGAACAGGCCAAATGACTACATTACAGAAATAGCGGAAACGACAACGGAAGCAAAGAGGTGAGGGCACATCTGATGAGTCACGGCGGCCCGATCTTCCGATAGGTTCGATTTGGTTCGTCGTGAGGACGTTGACGCTTTGAGGCTTCCGACCAACAGATCGTCACCCGCAATTCGCTACACCTTGACGCTGTCGTTATCGACCACGCTTGCACGCGATCGACCTTACCACGAAGGTTATTGTTCCTGCAAGCAATCGAAGCAACTCACAAGAACAAGGTAGATGCAATCTGAATTGTATTGCGGATATGGATGAAGTTTACAAGTGGGGTTCCTCAAACCGATAATCGGCGAAACTGCAATTGGCAGAATAATCTAAGAAAAACCCGCCTCTAAACTATGGCGGCTACTGTATATATATAGGGGAACGTGAGGAGGTCGACCTAGGGTTGTGCGGCCGTGGGATGAAGCGTACACAACACGGACTCCGACCTCGTTACGCTTACAAAGTCTTATTAGTTTCAAACGGTGACGCAAAGACCTTGTGTTGCGTATTTACGTCGAAGATCCGCCGTAGGACCGGTCCTAGGGTGGTTTTGAGGAGTCCATGCTATCTTTGGTCGTAGATTGTGTCCAACGAGTACTTGGCTCGCTTTTACGGTCGTCGAGATTGCTCCAATCGAATCAACTAGTCGCGAGTCTTCTTGTAGTGGTCGTAGATCTTCTTGCGCGGGTCGTAGACCTTCTTGAACTGGTCGTAGTCCTAGATTCCTGAGTACAAGTAAATCATCTTGTGGATATCGTGAGGATATGTGCACGATCTCAGGATGATGAGTCAATTGGCTATAGCTTTGTTGGTTTGCAAAATCTCGCGTTTTCGGGGTTTGCTTCATCTTTGTCGGACCACGAGCGGTCCGGACAGGTGTTGTGGGCGGTCGGACCGCCTGTGGAACGGTCGAATCGGCAGTGGTTGCCGGTCGGATCGGCCTGACCTAAAAGTGGCTTTTGGAGCTAAGCCAAAAATAGGTTGTGCAGGCAGGTGAGGGGAGTCTCCTGGATGTGGTTGCATCATTTTTGGAGCTCCCAGTCAAGTGTTCTATTGAGTTGAAAATTTCAGAAGGTTTCGGATTTTCAAGCTGGATTTTTGGCTAAGTCTTTTTGACCGGTCTGACCGCCGTTGTGGGAGCGGTCCGACCGGCCTGAAATCGGTCGGACCGGCCTTGTGGGGCGGTCAGACCGGCATTGACTTGGAGGTTAGCCAAGTTTGCATTGATGTGATTTGAATGTGTTTTATTGTATGAACTTCGATGCTTTATTGATGTATATTGCATTGCGGAGCTAACGTGGGTCAAGTTGTGAAGAACTTGTTCCCGGAAACGGTTTGTTTGTCTATTGCTGTGCAGGTGGCTTGCAGGTCAACGACGTCAACGGTGAGGTGGATCGGGACTACGCTTGGAGAGCTGAGGTTCAGAACGATCATGGATACCGGGTGAGGTCGTGTGACTCAAGCATGGTGCAGGATGGGCAAGATGGATCGAACGGGTAGTTCGGTGCAGCTGGTTGGATCAGGCGGTGCGGATATCGGTGCCAGTCTCTGGGAGGTTCCGATGGGATTCGGACAAGAGAGGCTTGGCGACGCGATGAGAACCGCTGATCAACCTACACGTGGTGAAGCAGGTGATTGCTTCAACAGATGTTGTGTGTGGGTCCCATGTGTGAGTGGGTCCCAAAAGTGAAACCCTAGTCCTCTCCTATAAATAGAAGGGGGGAGATGTAAAACCCTTTTGAGGCATTCTTTTGGAAGTTCGTTAGCCTTTTCTAGGGTTAGGGTTTGGAGAGGAAGAGAGGGAGAGATTGTGGTTGCTCCTTGGTGAGCTCTTGTCCTCCTTGAGGGAGTGGCTTTGTAAGCATCTTGTGAGATCAATCAATCTTGTGATGCTTGCTTGAGAGTTCATTTGTCTCTCTTTTGTGTTCTTCTCTCATTTGAATGAATTTGGTGCTTCCTTGATTCAAGTGGTTAAACTTGGTCTATTGACCCACTTTATCTTGCTTTGATGTGTGGGAGTATTCCTAGAATCATCTAGACCATCAACCCCCACAAGCAAGTCTTGAATCAAAGATTTTCATATTTCTAGGGTTTGTGCACTTCTTTGTTTAATCCTTGAGAGATCGATTCTGCGAAGTGGATCTGAAGGATCGTCGCTAGAAATAGGTCTCTAATATCATTAGGGAGGTGTGCTCGAAATTTGGTCAAGTTTCATTGGTTGAATCAAAAGTTGGATCAAATTTTGTTTTGGATTTGGGATTGATTTTTCAGTTCTGGACTGAACCGGTCAGACCGGTGTTACAACGACGGTCCGACCGTCCGTGTTTTCAGACATCAGATCTTGCAAGGTCGAATCATTGTCCACCGGTCCGACCGCCGATTAGTTCTGCCGGCCGTATCATTGGTTGAACGTCGGTCGACCGCCCTTGGTAGCCGGTCAGACCGCCTGTGCCCAGATCTGCCCTTTGAGATTAAGTCTCCACTTTTGTGTCGTGTGGTCATCGGGGTTATCGAATTCAGCACAAGGCTTCCATCTGCGCTTTCTTGATCTTCTTAGCTTTCATAGCTAAAGGAGTAAAGTTCGTGTTGAATTTGATTTAGGCGAGAAAGTTAAGAAAGCGCCTATTCACCCCCCTAGTCGCCTTTCCGGTCCTACACATCTCCATTAGGCAGCATCATAGAGTTCTCAAATAATACACTCGACCCTAGAAACGACTTTACGATCGATTAAGTGGCGTGCTCTAGCTCTTGTCATAGGACCGTGTTCAAAGACCCAGATCTGGAGGGTCTTGTGTCGTGCGTGTATCCAGAAGGAGGGATGTCCTCATCATACTCCCCTCTTGAATTGGAGTCGTCCTCGACTCAAGCTCATCTTCTTCTCCCACGTATGGTTTCAAATCGAAATGTTAAATGTGGGGCTAACCCCAAAATCTGCAGTAATTCTAATTGATATGCATTATCATTTATCTTCTTAATTATCTTAAACGGTCCTTCAGCTCTAGGCATCAACTTTGATTTTCTTAATTCCGGAAACCTATCCTTTCTCAAATGAACCCAAACTAAATCACCTGGTTCAAATTGGACAACTTTCCTACTTTTACTTCCAGCAACCTTATACCTTTCAGTCATATGCTCTATATTCTTTTTAGTGGTTTCATGCAACTTGATAATAAATGCAGCACGCTTCTTAGCATCTAGATTAATTTTTTCAGAGGTCGGTAAAGGTAGTAAATCAATAGGCGCACGGGGGTTAAAACCATACACTACCTGAAATGGGCTTACCTTGGTGGTGGAGTGTACTGACCTATTGTAAGCAAACTCAATATACGGTAAACACTCTTCCCACATCTTCAAGTTCTTCTTTAAAACAGCCCGCAACATGGTGGATAACGTGCGGTTGACAACCTCCGTTTGTCCATCAGTTTGGGGATGGCATGTAGTAGAGAACAGCAGCTTTGTCCCCAATTTATTCCAAAGTGATCTCCAAAAGTGGCTCAAAAACTTCGCATCACGATCCGAGACAATAGTATTGGGCACTCCATGTAAGCGAATGATTTCCCTGAAAAACAAATCAGCTATGTTTGTAGCATCATCGCTCTTGTGACAAGATATAAAATATGCCATTTTAGAAAATCGATCCACTACTACAAATATATTATCTCTCCCCCTCTTTGTCCTAGGCAATCCTAAAACAAAATCCATAGAAATATCTTTCCAAGGGGCGCTAGGAATAGGAAGAGGCATATAAAGTCCATGTGGAAGGAGACGGGACTTAGCTTTGTTGCATGTAGTGCAGCGAGCTACGTAGCGCTCGACATCACGCCTCATCTTTGGCCAAAAGAAGTGGGTGGCCAGCACATCTTCTCGTCTTCTTTGCTCCAAAATGCGCCATCAAACCTCCTCCATGTGCCTCCTTCTCTTGTGCAGTCCCCATTGAAAGACACTTTCTTTGTCAATTCATTCAATGGTGCGGCAATGGTGCTGAAATCCCGCACAAAGCGCCGATAGAATCCAGCAAGGACATGGAAGCTCCGCACTTGTGACACAGTAGTAGGCGTCGGCCAGCTTTGGATGGCTACAATCTTTGTCTCATCCACTTCAATGCCCTGTGGTGTCACAACATAACCAAGAAATGCAACTCGATCGGTGCAAAGGTGCACTTTCGAGGTTACCAAACAAACGTCGTCTCTCAAAGCATTAAAAACAACACGTATATGATTTAAGTGTTGCTCATGTGACTTGCTATAAATCAAGATATCATCAAAGTAAACCACCACTAATTTTCCAATGAAAGGACGTAAAACCTCGTTCATCAAACGCATAAAAGTATTAGGTGCATTAGTTAGACCGAAAGGCATCACTAACCACTCATATAATCCGAACTTAGTTTTAAAAGCGTTTTCCATTCATCTCCTAATTTCATTCTAACTGTGGTAACCACTCCGCAAGTCAATCCTTGTGAAAATAATAGACACTCAATTCATCTAGCATGTCGTCTAGCCTTGGGATAGGATGACGATACCTTATAGTAATGTTATTAATGGCTCTGCAATCAACACACAGACGCCAACTACCATCTTTCTTGGGAACCAAAAGAACTGAACAAGACAAGGACTAAGGCTTTCTCTTACGCACCCACGGTCCAAAAGATCTTGGACTTGTCATTTGAATTTCCTTAGTTTCCTCTCGATTGGTCCTATATGCGGCCACAGTTTGGCAAAGTAGCTCACAGGATCAAATCAATTTGATGTTCAATTCCTCGAATAGGTGGTAATCCCGGGTACCTCGACTTGAAAATACATCCACATACTCCGCAAAAGGTTAGCAATGAGGAGGCAAAGAGCTAGCTATGTCCTCAGCGAATATAAGGCATTTTGCATATCAAAGCATAGCATGGCGGCTCATTATTACAAATTTCGGCAAGTTCAGATTTAGTGGCAATCATAACACATCCCTTCAATTTAATTCCCTCGGACTTAGGACGAGACGCCACTTTCTCCCTTTTGGGTGGGAAAACACGTTTTGCTACTTGCTCGATTTTCGTAATCATGCTTATCGGTGTTTCTTTTATTTTTAGCGCTCTTCTTCATCTTTCAGAATCTCAGGTGGTGTCAAAGGCAACAACTTAATCTTCTTACCCTTATGTGAAAATGAGTAGGTATTAGCTCTACCATGGTGCAAAACATCATTGTCATATATCCAAGGTCTACCGAGCAACAAAGAGCATGCTTGCATAGGCATGATATCAAAGTCAGAACTATCTTTGTAATTACCTGCTAAAAATTGCACTTTCACAACTTTGTGTACCTTTAATTTACCACACAAATTGAACCATTGGATGTAGTAGGGACGTGGGTGTGGTTGTGTGGTCAAGCCAAGCTTTCGACCATCTCGGAGCTTGCAAGGTTGTTGCAGACTCCCTCCATCAATGATGACTCTGCAGCTCGTCCTTTACGAGAAATCAGTGCGAAACAAGTTGTGCCGTTGATTTTGCTCGCTCTCTCCACTTGTGCGCCAAAGACTCGTGCATAATAAAGCTCACATGATACTCGGTGTCAACAAAGACTACTTGTTCCTCTACATCATCAAGACATCACTGTCTCATCTCATCTCCTCCACTGCAATGTTAGCCGCAAGTACATATTCGCCTCAATATCACTAGTACTTACATAACCACCGTCCTTGGTGGCAAGGTATGCTCACGGCCGGGCGGTCCCTCATGGCGTGCCCCATTCCCTTGCAACGGTGGCACACAATCCCAGTGGTACGACCAGTGGAAGCAACCAACGAAGAACTCTTGGCTGGTGCCTGCACACTAGTAACTTTACTTACCTCGGGTGCATGTGATGTGGTCGGAGGTGCTGTTGAACGCGCCCTACTCGTGGAGGGGGCAGCAGACCGTGTAGATGAAGGTGGGGCTGTTTTGGCTTGCCCCGGCACTGGTCGTGGTGTAGACATGCTCCCAAAGTTGTTCCTTGGCCTCTGTTGTCGTCCCTGCAATTCCTTTTCTGCCAAACATGCAAGTTGGAACAATCTAGGGATGCTATCGTATTCTTTGTAATCCACTATGTCCTGAATTTCATGTCTTAATCCTCCATAAAAACGTGCTATTGCGGCTTCTTCATTCTCAATAATATCACAACGCAACATGCTAATTTGTAGCTCCTGATAATATTCTTCTACGGATCTATTACCTTGGTTTAAGCGCTGCAATTTATTACGCAAATCTCGTTTAAAAGAAGGTGGGACAAATCTGTTACGTATAGCAACCTTTAAACCATCCCACGTAGTAGGCGCTAATCCTTCGGTGCATACCCTATTCCACCAAATGATGGCAAAGTTTTTAAATTCACTAGTGGCTTGCCTAACTCTATGCACTTCGGGAACTAAGTGAGCATTCAATTTCTGTTCTACCGTCATCTCCCAATCTAGATATATTTCAGCATCATAAGCACCCGCAAAAGATGGTATAGAGAACTTAACTTTAGCATATGGATCATCATTAACACGTGCATTATGTTGCTGAACATTATTACCTCTCATACCTTGACGGTTGAAGCTCGGTCGGTTCCGTTGTCGTGCATCAAAGGCGTCGTGGTCGTGCAACTCATTATCATTATCAAACTCATGGTCATGGGCTGCACCATGAGGTTCCACACGACCAACGTTTGGTGGTCGGTTCACCATTCTTTCGAGGCGTGTAGTGAGCGCCGCAATACTATCGTTGATTGAGCGTTGTAATGTGATCGTGGTAGCTTGAAGCTTCCTCGTCGATGTCCTCATTAACGGATGAGTGCGTTGTTCATCCAATAGCGTCATGAGCTCTTCCCTCAAAACACACTCTTGCGCATCCAATCCTTCACCTGACATGGTTAGTAGGAGACAAAAGACAACACAAAGGTATTATCCCTATCACTATTAGGTGGTCGGAGGGTGGAATCACACACTCTCAAGCGTCTTACCAAGCTCTTATGAGTTTCTTACCAAATTGCAGCAGGTGGTCAATTCGGCGAAGGTGGGATGTACGATCACGGCGGATGTACGATCACGGCGAAGGTGGGATGTACGATCATGGCGGAGGCCAAAATTCTTCTGTTACCTTTTCTGGATCCGATGAGGTGATTGGGTCACAAACTTTTTTTTTCCGGAGAGCAGGGGTAAATAGGTAATTAAAAGATACTCTCTCTCTCTCTCTGAACTTGGCTAGTTCTGTTGTGGCTACGGAATCCGACCAGGGGATCGAATCCGACCAGGTGGTAGTTCCTGAGTGGATGGTAGAATGGGTGTTGCTCGAAGTGGTGGTCGGATCCGAGTAGATGTTCGATTCCGACCAGATGGTAAATCCCGAGCAGGTGGTCGAATGGGTGTCGCTCGAAAAAGGAGGTCGTGCGTCCAGGATGGATGGTACTACGTGAGCGGCAATCTTGACTAGAGACCAAGAATGCTACTCTAAACCAAAGCGACAAAGACACCGCGATGGACTCGAACTCAACAATGCGGGCGAAAACAAAATTGCGAAGGCACAAAGTGGTTTGGGCGGCGGAATAATTACGATCTAAAACTTTTGTAGGGCGGTTTTTACGGACTCTAGGTGAGGAACACAACTAACAAAAGGGATAAACGAAATTACCTAACGGGCAACCTTTGCTCGATATCACTTGATGAGTCACGGCGGGCGATCTTCCGATAGGTTCGATTTGGTTCGTCGTGAGGGCGTTGGCGCTTTGAGGCTTCGACCAACAGATCGTCACCTCGCAATTCGCTACACCGCGACGCTGTCGTTATCGACCACGCTTGCACGCGATCGACCTTACCACGAAGGTTATTGTTCCGCAAGCAATTGAGGCAACTCACAAGAACAAGGTAGATGCAATCGAATTGTATTGCGGATATGGATGAAGTTTACAAGTGGGGTTCCTCAAACCGATAATCGCGAAGCGCAATTGGCGAATAATCTAAGAAAAACCCGCCTCTAAACTATGGCGGCTCGATATATATAGGGGAACGGAGGAGGTCGACCTAGGGTTGTGCGGTAGTGGGATGAAGCGTACACAACCGGACTCCGACCTCGTACGTTTACAAAGTCTTATTAGTTTCAAAGCGGTGTGTGACACCTTGTGTTGCGTATTTCGTCGAAGATCCGGTCGTAGGGATGGTCCTAGGGTGGTTTTGAGTAGTCCATGCTATCTTTGGTCGTAGATTGTGTCCAACGAGTACTGTGCTCGCTTTTCTGGTCGTAGATTGCTCCAATCGAATCAACTAGTCGCAGGTCTTCTTGTAGTGGTCGTAGATCTTCTTGCAGTGGTCGTAGACCTTCTTGAACTGGTCGTAGTCCTAGATTCCTGAGTACAAGTAAATCATCTCCATTAGGCAGTATCATAGAGTTCTCAAATAATACACTCAGCCCTAGAAATGACTTTACCTGATCGATTAAGTGACGTGCTCTAGCTCTTGTCATAGGACCGTGTAGTTCAGCACCCAGATCTGGAGGGTCTTGTGTCGTGCGTGTATCCGAAGGAGGGATGTCCTCATCAACATCTTTCTATAGGCAAGTGACTGGGGAACCCGTGTACGCCCGATATTATCCGAAACTTCAAACAATATAGGAGGCACACAAGATCCGACGGAGTCAACTAGACTGAGGTGAGACTAGAACAGCTAAGAACTAAACCACGCTTCAACGACTCCTGGGTCTTTAGACTTTTGGATCCTCGTGGTGGTCGAAAGCTCCAGGGTTCCTGTTTCTGAGGATTTGGGGGAAAGAGCGAGGATGAGCACAACTACCGTGATCGCGAGCCAACACGACAGATACAATAATATACATGCAGGGCTTAACAAGGAAGGCTCGGGTTCTTTTATTTGCGTAAAGCAATATTTTCAAATATCATAATATATAAATTCCTACTACCTAGCATTTTAACAAAATTTTGTTTTATTAAAGAGATTAATTGTGCAATAATTAATAACAGGAAAGGCTACCTCTACCTTATGCTTATTTTTGATGGTGGTCACACCCACCTATTACCAACACTGGATAAAAATACCTAGGGAAAATCCAAATCAAGGGCTAGGTGAGCCCCGCACATTTTTCCAACCCCACCAACAAATTTTTTTGAAATAGAACTATATCTTGTAAGTTCCCATGTCCACCCGTGACCGTGGGCACGGTTGTTCGAACAGTTTTATTCTCTACATAGATTGTACATCTTTACCCACAAGAGATAATCATTTTGACATGTACACACGTTTCCTTAGACGTGTGGATCAAGGGGAGATTATCACAAGGCCTTTACAATGCATCATTCAGTATTTGTTACACCCGCCGAGGTTTCGCCTGAGTAGGGTTTCACTCCCGTGGGACTCGACAACCACTTACCCAGACCCCCCTTGCACCTTTAAACGGCATTTGCTGTGCACCCCGACCCTTCGCCGCGAAGGTTTACGGTGTCGCGAGTTCATCTACCGGCGCAACTCGTACTGACAGATACAAATTATTTAGCCAGGTCGACACCATTATAGACTTGTGGTTGTACTGTTTTACATTGGGAGGTCATCACAGGATTAAGTCCTTAAAGTTATCTGGGCGGTTCATTCCACGTACCAACCACAACTTGTCTTGGGCTACAATAGTACCCAACCATATACCCTCCAATCATACCATCCACCAAGATGGGGTATTAGCAAGTTTTTAGGGTTTTGAGGAGTAGAAAATAAATTACCACGACCAATTTAGTCATTCTTCCCAATGACTGCCCAAAACAATTGTTATGATTAAAGAATGATGATTTGGGGTAGTAATATCCCGGTACTTAAACAAGACTAGCATGACGTTTAAGTATGACCTATAACTAGTTGGTTACCATATATTTACTAGGGTGACAAGGATTTTGGGAGTTCAATTATCAAGGACATGTTATAGTATTTAATCATCAAATAGGCATTTAACTGTAACGTCCCAAAATTTGACTTTTCAAAAATCTTTTTAGTAATTTAGGTCACTAGAAAATTTCACCAATTTTATTTGAATTAATAGAGCTTAATTAGATTTTTTCTATATTAAAAATATTTAATTTGACTAATATAAACATCAATTAAATAAAAATATATTTTATTTGGCTTCCTGGTGTTCTCAGGAATTTTCTGGTATTTTTTGGAGATTTTTCTGGTTTTGTTTGCTATTTATTCTATCTTATCGATTTGTTGCCTTTTAATTAAAATCCGAAAATCAGTTTTGCTTTCTCTCTCCTCCCACATGAACAGTACCATACAGTACTGTTCATCCGAAATTCCAGCCGAGCGTCGGGTTCCAACCGAACTGCCGAGCGTCGGTTTCGTTTAGTTTTTGATTCAAAATTCAAACCTTCATATCTTATCGCTCGGTGCATATAAATGCGAGACGTGTGCGCCCACGCGTCCGTCTCGACATCCTCTTCCAATCCCCTGATTTGCTTTCCTCCGAATCGATCTGTATTCAACGCAGTTCGCGGAATACGGTGTTCGTCCAACCGGCCTTCTCCAGCGAGTTTCTCCTCCGTCCGACGTCCGCCGGCCGAACCGTCTGCGGCGTTGGGTTCGCGGCGTTGGGTTCGCGTCGTCGTGCTCTACGTCATGGTGCCATCCCCTTCGCCCGAAGTTCGCCGGGATTTCGCCGTCCGCCGTATGCCAACCGTATTCTTCGCGTATTCTACTTCCTCAGTGAGTATTTCTAAAATCTGACCGCACCATCGCGTCCGGCTCATCGTTTCCTTTCTGTTTTGCCTCTTCACCGCCGCCGCGCCGCCCCTGGTCGCCGGCCACCCATTGCACCATGTTCGGCTGTTACTCTGCGCATACTGTTCATACTAATACTTCGGTTCTGGACTCTTTGGATGGTTGCGTCTCTGGTACCTCGCTTGTCTCTCCTTCCCTTGATAATTTTGCCGATTGTATCTCATGCCACTTAGTATCCAACTCCTATACACTATGATCGGCCGTGTGCATTTGTTCACATATAAATACCAGAACATGCTTTCTTCATTCGGTTCATTATCCGCTGGTGTTAGGTTCTGTTATGTTGATGCCTATTGCGTAGTTCAGTTGGTGCCATGTCTTGAGTTATTTGGTTCAATGCTAATTCTTTTATCTAATTTTTGGCTTCCATCTCCATGCAATGCATCAGGAAGCAGCCGCATGCACTCTGTCCTCCCTATTAATTTTCCTTCCCTATTCTGTCTCTCTGCTGCTACATTGGCTTTCTTTCTACCTCTGTATCATGCTTGTCCCAATTGATCTATGGCACTTTTGCCATGCTAGTGCTAACTCCTTGCCATCACCTTGCACCAAGATCGGCAGACAGCAGCTCCCTACGCCTTGTCCTCTGTAGCTTC
Organism: Hsuehochloa calcarea; assembly: GCA_036346395.1. NCBI lineage: Eukaryota > Viridiplantae > Streptophyta > Magnoliopsida > Poales > Poaceae > Hsuehochloa > Hsuehochloa calcarea. The sequence continues at coordinate 24,733,667 of CM070610.1, read as the reverse complement.
CTCTCTGTTGTTTCTTCTCGTCCTTTTCTTTCCCTTCCATGTGACCCACTGGTCATCCACACCATCCAAACCCATCTGTATATATATATGCATGTAGGTATATGCATGTTTGTACGCATGCGCGCGTGTGTGTGTATGTACGTATGTATGTATACATAAATATATATCTCCTCTCACTTCCATGTTGACCCCACCTGTCATCCACTCAATTAAAACATTAATTATTTTTCTCTCTTACATGCGGGTCCCCATGTCAGTCAACTTTGGTCAACCCTCCTCCATGAGCTTGGTCCACCGTGGACTAGCACATCTCCGTGGACCTGGTCCCTAGACCAGTGGCCCACATGTCAACCCCTAATCCTATTTTCGAGGATTAATTTAATTCTTGAAAAATCCGTTATCTTATTGGTCCCACATGTCATTCTCTCTACCTTTTTCTGGAATCATTTTTAATTCTAGAAATCCATAAATATCAGTCGGTCCCACCTGTCATACACTCAATCATTCTCTAATATTTTCGGAATGGAATATTCTAATAATATTCCACTTGTCAGCTTGTCTCTCTTTTTATTTTCTTCATTCCAAAAGCCATATCTTATTCATCTGAATTCCGCTTGAACCCATTCAAATTCCTACATTCATCTAAATTCAATATCTATCATCCAGTACCATTCAATTTCAATTTGGAGTTTATTTGATTTGTCTTTTGAATTTAGTTTGTTGTTGCATTTTTCTTATCGTTAGACGTTGAAGTGTCAGAATCGTCCGAAGGAGCTGAAGATCAAGAAAGCAGAAGTTTGAAGATAAACAAGACCATCATTGCTATAGCAAGGCAAGTTATACCTTTGATCATATTGAACCCAGTTTTCAAAATACTTTGTTTCAATGTATTGCATTCTATTTCAAGTATTTATTTAAATGCTTTTCGGATAGTTATTAATCCAATTTGTTATATCCACCTTGTCTATTGTATGCCATGATCTTTTGTCACCCTAGGTTGGTTCATTATTAGTTGGTATTATCGTAGCACCAACGTGGGTTGGTTAGATACGAGTAGATTGCTTAGCCATGCCACGAGTCATCATCTCATGTGAGAGTTGCAATTATAAACTTGACTAAGTGATTATGGGCGTGTGATGAAGCTGTGTGTCTTTGTGTCTTTGTTACTCGTTGATGGCATGTGTTGCACTTAATCAACGAGGTGGGAAAAGATTTGGGTGAGGCAAGTGGTGGATCTGTGTGAACGGTGGGGCTGTGTGCTATAAACTTTGTGATTTGAGTTAAAACTAGAAGTCTTGCCTTGGTCAATTAAGGACTTAACTTTGTGCGCCATTGAACCAGGCCTTCTTTCATCGACCACATGCCTAGTATATTTGGGCCTAACAAGTAAGTTATGGAGTCTTGACATTGACAACTCGGGTTGTATTTAAGGCATGTGATGGTTTGGAGGTGTGATATGTCACATCGTGGGGCTGATTCATTGCATCCACATCCAACGGTGTGTGTCGTTCCAAAGGTCGTGTGTACAAATTGAATGACGGAGAAAGCACATCGGGAGTGTCATTGTTTGGAATGAAGTCTCTGAAAGGTTTTGTTGTGATCAACTCTGATCCGGTTGGTTTCATCGTGTGGGTAAAGTGTACAAACTCTGCAGAGTGTTAAACCAATCTATTCGAATAGCCGCGTCCTCGGTTATGGACATGCTCGGGAATTTCACACGAGGGGTAGATTTTCATAAAACAATTGGGAAGGGTCAGCTGTGTGAGATAACTTGTGCAGCTGTGTGAATAACTTGATTAGACTGTGTGTCCTTTATGAAATCAATTGTTAACTTATTATTGTCTATTTGTTTTGAATTATGCTTTCAATCTATTATTTGTATTCAATTGCAAATGTTGCATTTCTGCAAAATAAACACAGAAGCCATTCATTTGGAATAAGCCATCATCTATAAATTGCATTCTGTGGTATGACTTGCGAGTACGGTGTGTACTCATACTTGCTATAAACAATCAATAGAAGTGGAAGAATCGTCAGTCAACAAGGTCTACCACAAGGATCGTGGAGAACTAGGTTGCGCTACCCCAGTCGATTGCCTGTGGGCATATGGATGGGCTTCACTGAAGTTATTCCGTTACGTTCCGCTGCAGTTTTATTGAGCTATTTGTCTTCCGAGACATTAATTGTAAGCTTTGACCTTAAGGTCTTTACTCTGATAATTATTGTTATTTGTCTATTTATTAGTCATCTTTGTATATGGAATTAATATTTCATCGATGTTGCCACTGTGTGCACTAGCGTGATCCTGGACTAGTGCAGTATACACAGAGAGTCCAGATTTGCATATTTGGGTCCCGACATTAACTACCTTAGGTTGTTTGACATACATTTGCATAGGAAATTAAAGCATGCAATTTGATAATTTAAAAGAACAAAATTTGCATAAAATGTAGGTTCAACATGATCAAAGTGTTGACTCGCCTAGGCTATTTTACCGCGATCTTGATCTTACTCAAGGCCTTCTCAGACATGGGTTTCGAAGTCTTGTTCTACGTTCTTGCTTGAATCTTGGTCCTTCTTGAGTCGTCGCTTCTTCTGGAATTCGATTTTTAATTACACAACAACGATCGAAAAACCAAATAAATCAAAAGAACACAAAAGACCAATAAAACACAAGAACCTTAAATAAGATTGCGAAGGACGAGGTTGAGAGAACGAATTGCGCGACACGAGGATGTTCGACAAAGTCAAACGACCAATTGAGCGAAAGGAGGAATAACAGAGAAATTCTGCCGGGAGGGAAGATACAAAGGAGGGTAAGGTCGAAGGGGCTTAAGCAGGGATACTCCACTTTGGATTTGAAAGATAGCAAGATTATACTTCTACAGGTAAAAGCAATTTAACTACAAATTCTACACCAAATCTAGATACAAGGGCAACACATATTCTCAAATGACAGATCAACACCAATATTAGTTGTTGGATAATACACAGCGATTTCAATTGCTTAACAAAACACAGATTTCACTTCCAACTATTCAATTGCCAGATTGATACAGACGATTCAAATGCTAGCTCAAAATCGATCTTCAATTACCAGAATACAAACAGGGAGTTCAAATGCTAACTGCACAGATATTCAAGTTCCAGATTACTGCACAGGGAATCAATTGCAAGATTACTACACAGAATTTTAGTTGACTGCTACTCAATCCACTGCTAAACACTCACACTGAGATTCAAGATTTCATTGTCAGATTACCAACAGGGTTTCAATTGCCAGATTAAACTCAGAGGTTCAAATGCCAGATTACTCAAGCCACTGCTGCTAGAGAACAACACTGCCACTGATGATCATTGCTTCCTCCTGACAATCAAGATTTGGTGAAGCACTAAACATCAATCAACAATTCAATTCACTGATATTGATGAAGCAAATACCAACAATCAAATGGGCAGCAAAATTGGCAGCAAATTAATTCAATCCGATGATCTTTGCTGGCGATCAACCACGACCCTTGGTGAGAGGGCCACCAGCATGAGGCGAGAGGACATAGAAGCGCAGAGAGAGGGAAGCAGGCGCAGGATGCTCGGCGGCGTGCCGGTGGCAGGTGGAGGCTGGAGGGGACCTGGGAGTACCCAAAATGGGATGCTGGCCGGGTGAGGAGGCTGAGGGAGGTGGCGCTGGGGCCGGAGTGGCGCTGAGCCGAGAGCGACGGTGGTGGGAGCTGATGGGCTCGGAGGCCAACCGGTGGCGACGACAACCGGAGGGAGGGGAGAAGTAATGGGGTGCGCATGAGCACGAGGGGAAGGAGGGGAGCCTTACCGGATGGTCGACGGGGGCGGGGAAGTGGTGGGGCAGGCCGGCGACGGAAGCCGAGGGTGGCGCGGCAGAGGAGCGCGGTGGCAAGGGTCCTCGGTGGCGAGGCTGCGGCCGCTCTTGGGGAAGGCTCGAGGGCATCGCAGTGGCGCTCAGCCCGGCGGGGCAGGCGGCGCGAGGCGAGCGGCAGCGGAAGGGCTTGGCCGGATGGAGGGGAGAAGCTCAAAAATGGAAAAGCACGTGAGAAGCTTACCAGGGGGAGAGGAGAGGAGGAGGAGGAGGCGGGCTGGAGAAGCAGAGAGGCGCCAGCTATTTATAGCTAGAGGAGGGGATGGAGCCGGGGAGGTGATGACGTCGGGCGGAGGTGGCGGCATGGGCGCTGGAAGCAAAGCGGCCATGGCGGCGATTAGCGAGGACAGCGAGATAGCGGTATGGCTCGAGTCATCGGCGCAGCGGCGAGTGGTGGAGGTGATGCGGCGTGGGGCGGCGGCGGGAACAAGTGGGTGGCGATGGGCCGGCGAAGGCGCTACCGAGGCTCATTGACCGCTTCGGACCGTCGGGCGCGCGACGAGAGCGGAGAGGACGACGCAAGCGTCATGGCGGCAGGCGGCGGCCGGAGGCAAGCGGTGGAGGAGACGGCTGGTGGGGGCGGGCGCAGGAGATGGCGCAGAGGAGCAGGTGGAGGTGGGGGTGGCACTGCAGTTGGTCGGTGGGGGCGACACGGAGGGGAAGATGGAGCCGGGCCAGCTGACAGGGAGAAGAAGGAGATGGGCGGCGCAGGCGAAATGACCGAGGGGAGGAGAAGAATGAGGTGGGGGAGAAACGAGTCAGCCCGGGCCGAGAGAATAAAAAGGGAGAGGGGGAAAGCGAGCAGGCCGGGCCGGCGGAAGAAATTGGTGGGCCGACTGGGGAGAAATTGGCCCGGGCAGAAATGGGGGAGACAGAAAAGATAAGTGGGCCCGGAAAACTGGGTTGGCCCAAAAGAATAGGGCTGGCCCAAGCAAAACAAAGGTGATGTAGATTTTGGGAGAGGTCCAAAATCTGAAAAAGGTGAATTCAATTTGAATTTTGAATTCAAAATTTGAAAGTAGGTTTGAAACACAAACCCAGGCTTAGAGGAAGCTTGGAGTTTTTAGAATTCAAGCGACGAATTGAAAAAACGAACGAAAACCGAAATCAAACGGTAGGCACTATTTGCCGTTCGAAAACGGGATATCACAGCGGAGCTGGCGTCTGGCGTTTGGTAGTGACCGGCGTGTGCTGCTGCGCCAGCGTTGAGTTAATCCTGAAAAGCTACTGGAGGTGTGTGCTGATTCATCTACTACCAACGGTTGATTGCTCGGGTGCGAAAAATCTTCCACAATCATTCACCCCTCTCTGATTGTCATCAACGATCCTACAAATTCACCTGAGATTGTATACTAACAATTCAAAGCTAAAAAAATATGCTGCTTTCAGATAATTATAGACAGTTTTTGACTAGTTACATCGTGTCATTGGGTTGCTATTGATGAAAGCTCCATGAAAGCCATAGGGTACTCTCCAGGGCAATGTTATTGTAGCAACAGGAGCACCATCAAAACTGTGGGTGTCAATAATGTGCACCTGCAGCACAAAAACATAAAACTTCCAAATCGACTTCCTGCATCAATCATACGGAAAATGGGGGTTGTATGCAATATTGTGTAATGAAAACTTGCCTGTGATGTATTAGTCCTCTCGTTATGCACGAAAGAAACTATCCACCCATCATCTTCATGTGAGCCACCAACTCTTGGAACAAATGCTGCTCCGGAGCAGAACTGATCTTTACCGAGCCAATGATATTCCGCCCTTATTAGATTTGTTGCCGATGTCTGTTGTAGGACTTGAAATTCAGTTAGGAAATCTAGGGGACAGAGTAGCTGGAGTGATGCACCAAGCTCATTTACACGTACCTCTGTAACTATGTTCTCTCTCTCTTCAAGGCATAGTTTTGCAAGACCTCCATATTTTGGGAGTACTACATGTCGTAGATAACAGCCAATAAACATGTGATATATAATCACCAAGAATAGAAATATGCACTATAATCCTTGCTGCTGATTGCTATCTTTTCCTAATTAGACTCTGAGTTGGCAAATTACATAAAACTTCTGTTCATTCTTTAGCCATACCTTTCTCACTACTGCCAGAAGATCTTGTCAGAGAATGCACTACTTGTGCGTAGGCATAATTATGACGCAAGCCTGTATAATGGTTATTGATCATTGGGAATTCCAAGGAAAACTCTGCTCCGGTCAAATATTCCCCTGAAACAGCATTTGTTTCCAAGTTTAATCTCCACTGGTATAATCGAGAGAAAAATTCCTCGGGAATTCCTTGTTTCACGGCCTTGTCATCTCCCTTGCGCTCAGATCTTTCAGAGAGCACATCGTATTTGTTTAGTCCAAGTCTTGGCCCTGGTATAATGGAGTCTGTTGCACGAAGACCCCTGACAATAACCTAAGTCACAAAGAAAGAATGAATTTCGTAAGGCAGATACGAGGAAGTGATGGGAAGGTGGGACACACAGGAATATTAGATCAATACAATTACATGGAACAAGATAACCACTCATAGAATACAGGGGCGGAGCCAGCCACGGTACAAGCATCGGGCTGGCCGGTTTTTCTTAGATCAAACTCGTATTTTGATGATTTCTCAAAAGATTTTTCATGGCCCCGCGGCCGGAGGCCCAGCTCCGCCCTCATAGAATACTATGTACCTCATCTCCCTCTTCAAAGCAGTTGATAAGATGGAACATGCTGAATGGTTCAACATCAAACCACACGACTGACTCTGCCTCACCATAACGTGGCATGACCCCGATTCTTGCATAGCCTTCCTTCTCAAACTCGATCAGCCTGTGCCAGGGGTTTATGTGACTATGGTGGCAAATTAAGTCAGCTGTTTCTTTAGTTGGGACAAGTTTATCTGAAATACTTACTGACCGCCTGTAATGAGCCTACCGATGTCAATAGTAAGTGGTACATCCATGATTATGTTGTACCTACATCAGGAGACTGAAATTTGTGAATTTATTTTTTTTGTTTACTGGAGTTATACTATTATAAGACTATTCTAATATCACCAATCAACATGTTAGGTTTTAGAAATCGTATACAGTTAGTCAATAGATTGCAGGGAGCAAATGATGTTTGCTACATGGACATACTTTAGAGTAACTCCTATGTCATGACAAAGTGTACATCTGTTTAGCTTGAGGTCAACTCTATGTTTTAGTTTGGATCCATCAGCTGCAGTCAAACAAAACTTTAATTGGGGTCATACTTTTATTTCAACCTCTAAACAAGTAAAAAATAAAATACCTGAGACAACTCCAATCATTAGGAAAGGCCTCTTTGCATCTGAACCAAAGATGACAAGCTCCCCTGATCCAGGAGCTACCTACGGCCATTTGAATAATGTTCTTTGAAACAATCAAAAGGACCAAGCAAGGATAAAACTTTGCTCTTGTATTTGGAAGCATGGAGCAAAGTGGTTATACTCGGAATGTAAAGTGATGCTGTGTGTTGTCCTTTGCAGTTATTCGTCATTGTCTGTAACATATATGATCATGTAAAAATATACTACCTCTTCTTTTGTTCAGTTGTGTCGAGTTCTGATGAGCTCCGCGTATATTTTTCCTTTGCAGTTAAATAGCAGCGATGGGTCATCTAGCAAAATGCATGTTATGCATAGTGAAGATTTGTAAACAGATTAGAGAGAAATTTTATGTGGCTGGTTTCCCCTTGCTCCACATGATGTATGGAGTTTCCATCCTATGTACTACGCGTCTCATTGTGTATCAGGCAGGCCTGGGGTCCATTATTCGTTTTCTTCTTGACCCAGTTACCTACTGATTGAATAAAATTTGCAGAACACGGATGTAATTGAAGCAATCTGATTATTTTTCTTTGGAGTGCATAGGCACCTGACTTTGTACGACTGTTTGTTGAATATTGTTGTTCTCTGACAGATGTCACTGTCTTATTCTCGACTAAGATAAATTGAGAAACAGGATCGACTTGCTACACAGCCACAGTACTTGTACTTATTTATAGGATTTTTTATTCTTGTGGCCTACTCATGCTTCAATTACTGATTCTTGTCAGCTCATGGAGCTTATGCAGGATACAGCTAGTGGTCGTCCATACCTTTGGGTGAGCTGTGAAGGGCCGATCCCATTCCCCACCGATATCCCAGGTATCGCCTGTGTCGAGGTTCTCTATGCAAATTTCCTGGGGCAGATGGTTCTCAGCGACAGCATACACCCTGCCAGCATGTTCAAACACATTGGTGTTGCTGATATCCTTATTCACCTTGCCAAACCTCAGCTGCATTGCATGTTCACTCATTTCAGTGTAAGACTGTCAGATAAATAGCATGCTATTTGGGTTTGCAAAGTGTTATTTACATAGTTGAGCATGTAGGCAGCGATGATGGCTGCAGAGTCGCCCTCGATGGCAGGGAGGAAACATGGTTTCTGCCGGGCTCTTTCAATCCTGAACGTTTCGGATTGCACGTAGCGATTGGCATAGGAGACTGACCAAGTGGCTGAACTGTTCTTGGTTAAGTAGAGGGCATGGAGCATGCCCTCACCCTCTACCCAAATCTCACTGGACTGTCCAAAGATCGAGACTGTCGAATGGAGGGCACCAAAGAGTGGATTCGAACCTGTTACAATTGTCTGAAATTTAGCTTATGGTTTGCGATTCTCACGTGCCCATGCACAGATGTCCTTATTTATTAGTGGATAATCAGGAAAAAACAAGAGAGCATCACCATTTCTGATGTATATGCCCTCCGGGAAATCTTCAGGTATCTCTCCTTCAATCTGAAGTATTTCTATGGCTTCACTGATCTCATCAACTGGTGCAAAATTGCTCTGCAAGATTGTCACAATTGGTTGTTAATTTTGTGAAAAATGAAGCATTGCCAAGTTTTTGAGTTGTCACATTAGTAGAAGTTCTACCATTGGAATTGCAATGGGAATGAAGAGTTCACTGGATTGAAGTTTATACCTCAGACGGGAGAAGAGCTTGGTCTGTAAATTTGAAAGTTAAGTCAACCAATACATCCAAAAGTCTCCCTGATGCCTTTGAGACTTCATCCACCGTGAAAGATAGTTGCCTCCGGAGCTCCTGAAACAAAGGTTTCTGAAGCAAGAAAATAAAAACATTAGACCGAGATTCTGCTTCCAGTCCATACCTTTGAAGACTATTCCAAGAGAACCTATCAACCTTCTGGTTTGGCTGGTCATGCGAGTAGAAAAGATCAATTATACTTTGCGAAAATAGAGAGAGAGAGAGAGAGACCTTTGGGTTTGAGGTTAAAGATCTTGATGAGTTTCTTGCGCCTAGAGAAAAGGCAAGTCTACAGGTGCGAGAAGACAAACAAATACATGGATGAAGCGAGGCAGACGTGGTGGTCAACATTCTGGCAATAAAATGCCTAGTCCCCCTGCACTCATGAGAAGAATTGACCTCAATTTATTGCAGAATCCTTCGCCATTTTGGAATCCAAACATGGATTCATCTTGATTGGTGCCACTCAAGCAATTTGGTCGTTTGTGGCAACTCTTCTTTAAGTACACGGCTTCTTTAAGTACACGGTGATAACACCGATGAACACTTATCGCTAACATTACCCATTTAAGATCTCAGCATTGGCTTGGAGGTTTCATTGATTCCAAAATCTGCCGGCCAAACTAACCAATCAAGATAACTATGTTTGGGGAACGAGGGCCAGAAAAGGAGCTTTATTTTATTTTTAATTCATTTTTAAAAAATATTTTAAAGATAACATCTTCCTAATTTTATTTCTAATTCTGACCACACCATAATCCGCGGTGTGACCAAACTGTACTGTCACGCCATCAACCGCGGTATGGTGACTCAACACGCGTCTGATTTTGAGCTAAATCCTGTCACTCCAAGAGAAGTAGCGTAACAGCACTCATTTGCTACGCCAGATCCGTAGCGTGATAATGTGCTTTTGCACGTCACACGTTGTAGTGTGATCAAAATGGTCATAATTGATAATAAAATTAGAAAAAAGTTATCTTTAAAATAATTTTTAAAAATAGATTAAATAAAAAAAAGTTCCCAGAAAAGGTGCCACTCAAAAATTGATGTATTATTTTTTGGCTTGTCCTAAATTTCTAGCGGTCCCACTACCAATCTTTTAGGATTTGGTTGAGTCCAATCAATTCTTCAATCCTTGATGGTTGGTCGATGTAGATGGCACTAGAACAGTTAGAAATGCCCGAGCGTGTCTCTCTCCCTATATATATATATATATACACAAAGGCATCGGGACTTTGAGATTCTCTTCATAAATTTGCATGGCATGTTGTCTGCACTCTGCACTAAATTTCTAGCGGTTCCACTACCAATCTTTTAGGATTTGGTTGAGTCAATTCAATTCTTCAATTCTTGTTGGGTGGTCAACGTAGATGGCACTAGAACAGTTAGAAATGACCGAGCGCCCGCGCGTGTATATATATATATATATATATATATGAAAATAGTATTGTACTCCCACCTCTTATATACCGCTTAAATTGTATGATGATACTTCTTTATCAATTTGATCATACTTCAATAGTGATTTTAAGATACTCCAAAGCGAGTTCCATGAAAAATTTCATCAACCCACTTTTTTTTAAGGAAAATTTGTGTATATACTTCTTTTATATATAAAAAGGTTATATAACAAAAATAAAAGGTTTCAATAGAAATTTTTCAACCAAGTCACATTGGAGTATCTTATAATTGATATTTAAGTATACTGAAAGTGATAAAGAAGTATAATATATTTATTTAAGTGATATATTAGAAGTGGGAGTACATACTCCTAGGAATACGAAACGGGCGTCCTATATATATATATATATATATATATATATATATATATATATATATATTATCTGGCAGTGTAGACAAAGGCATTGGTACTTTCAGATTCTCTTCATAAATTTGCAAGACATGCGGAATGGCCAATTCACAGGGGGTACTTGTCGGGACTGGATTTCTGAATCCGAACCCTCTGTGTATTTCTGCACCAGTGCCAGATCAGTAGCTAGTACACATAGTAGAAACATTGTTGATAACCAGTTCGAATCACGAAATATCATAAATAAATAACTAAGTACCGGCCTATGGCCACTTATTACAAAAAGAGGTTCAAAGAACTTAAGTCTCACAACAGCGGAAAATATAATAAACTCCGTGGTTGACCCATCGAATCGCCCACTGACATTCAACTGGGGAAACGCAGCCTAGTACTCCGGGAAGCCTTCGTCGAAGCCGTAGGCGAAGTAGTCGTAGTCGTTCTCGGCATCTTCGTATACTTCTGAGATTTGTTGAGTATAGCATGTGAGTACATAAAGTACTCTGCGAGTCTTGGGAACGATACATATGCATAGCCTTAACAATTGGGCGTATAGGGTTCATTTGCACAAAACAACATTTTAAGTTTAAACATCTTTAAAAATACTCATTTGACAAAAGATGATTAAAAAGATAAAGTAAAGTAAATTAAACTCTAATGTAGGTTCCAACTACCATACATTAGTAAAAAGACTCTAACTGCCAAGTTTTCAAGAATTAAGCTCTAGCTGCTCAACTGGCTCTAACTGCCAGAACCACAATCCAAGAGTTCCAACTACTCCCAAATTCCCAAAATAAATCTTTTAAAACCAAAACTGAAAATCTACCATGTGTATACGCACCTTGCCCGCCCTTGACCGTGGGCACGGCTATTCGAATAGTTTTTAACAATCTGCAGAGGTTGTATAGCTTGACCCACACGAGACAATCAGCTTATACTGTCCGCTCACACACTTCCAAAGGTGTGCGACCAAGCGATTGTCACATGGCTTTTACAATACTTTATCCTAACACTAGCCCGCCCGATGAGCTTATCCCCCAAGTCATGGACATCATTTACCATCGACCTGGAGCTCACCATTGTGAGGGATAACCTGTCCGGACTTGGACGTCTTTTACCAACGTCCGGCGCAAGCCTTGATAGACATGGACATCAATTACCATCGTTTGCACTAGCAGGTAAAACCTACCATCTACCGCAGCGGGCGTAATGCTAGAACATAGTAAATTATCCAGCCATGTCCTTCCCATTTAGGACATGTGGTTGTACGGTAATGCTTGGTTTGAATAAACACAAGATTCGGTCCTTAATCTACCAGGGTGAGACAAACCAGACTCATGCCACTCAACCTAGTCTAAAATATTTTCCACCATTTTTATTTTGTTTCCAAATATCTACATTACCTAATGTCAAATATTTTTTTTCAAAAATTAAAGCATAACAAATGATAAAGGTTTTTCTCCCCCAAAGGTTAAACAGGAACAAAGCACGTCTAAGCAATTCTACCGTATCAAGCTATTCTACAAAATTGTTTTCAATAATGCAGACTTACCTACACTAGGGTTACAAAGGAGCAGGATATCAAATATCAAGGATGATAATAGCAAACTTTAGGTTTTTAACTAACAACCTACAGTTTAACTTATCATTTAAATAAATTAGCAATGCATAATAATTTTTAAAAATGAAAACATATTTTACAAGTCATAGGTTCAAAGTGGTTAAAGGAGACTCGCCTTCAACGTAGGTTGTGGTTTCCACGTACGATTGGTCCAAACTGGTGTCGACGGCGTCAGATTCTATACACGCGAAATGATACAATTAAATAATAGAAAATCAAATAAATTTAAAAAATTACAAAAAAATGCTGGAAGAAAGAGAATGAATTTAGGAGAAAGAATCGACGAATTTGGAGTTCGTATGAAGGAGAACGGACATCTGGAAGATAACACATGAAATGATAAAAAAATAGAAGTACTGTGCACTAGAATCTGATCCGAAAATGGTTCATAAATGTAACATCCCAACTTTTGGTCTTTGAAAATTTTCTAATTAGTTGCTAGTCGGAAATCTCACCATTTCCATATTATTTGAATTTAAATTTAAAAGCTTATAATAGATTTTCATGACAAAATGATTTAACGTGCTTAATCCCAACATCAACAATGGCCAAACTTATTTTATTTGGATTCTATATGCTTGGATATATTTTCTAGAATTTTTTGGAATTTTTCTAAAGTCATTTGCCATTTTCTATTTGCTATTTGTATTTTCTGGATTTATTAAAAAGAAAAATCTATTAAAATCCCTTCGGAACAGTGCTGGGCCGAAGCCCAACACTATTCCCGTGCCTCAGCCCGCCCTGCCGCTCGCCCGCCTACCCCCTCCGGATGCCTGCCGCGTGGCGCCACTTCGATCTTGCCCGCCCGCGTCGTGCCTCTTCCATCTCTCTCTTCCAGGTGGGGCCGCCGAAGCGTTGCCTTCCGTCACACGCCTTCGCCCGAGCCACTACCGCTGACGAGTGGGTCCCACGGAGAGCACAGTTCATCGTCTCCGATCGGGACTTTGTTCCGATTCTCCCGCGCGCGCCGCCACCGTCCTCGACATGGGTTCTAGGGTTTCTCGGCCCTATTTAAAGCCGCACCCGTGTCACGAGGATCGCATCCACCCCCGCTGCCTTTTTCCCACAGCTGCCAACCCTAGCTCGCCGTCGTTTCGCTGGAAGCGGAGCTCGAACCTCAGTGCCGCCGTGAGCTTCTTCGCCGGATTGCGCCGCCATCGGTGAGCTTCAGCTGTCACCGCGCCCACCACCGAGTTCGCCGGGTCGTGGCGCCACGTGAGCGCGTTCGTTGCCACAGGAAGCCTTACCTCGCCGCCGCCCGCCGCGCGCTCCTCGTGTCGCCACCGTCGTTACGTTTCGTCTCCGTGAAGTGACCGCGTCACCGGATCGCCAGTTGCGCGATTCGAGTGCACACCGCCGCCGAGCCGAGCCGTTATCCGCCGGATCCGTGGTCGCCGAGTGCCACCGGCGTTACATCTTCGTGGCGGCCCGTGTGCGACCACATCCCCTCGATCGGCATATCGCCTACGTGGCCGCGTCGTAAGCACGGGCGTGGCCCAGTCCACCGGCTCCCAGATCCCGAGGCTTGGTGAACTTAGTCCACCGTGAGCCATCTCACTGACATGTGGGGTCCACATGTCAGATTTCTTTTAAAATCTATTTCTTTTTCTGGAAATTCTCGGCTGACGCAAGCATTGCGCAATAATCCAATTTCCTTTATAAAAATAATTCGGGAAATTTAATTAAAATCCAAATTAAGGTTTTATTTGTTTTCCAATCTTCCAAAGCCCATAACTTTTGCATCCGACCTCCGATTGAGCCCATTCAAATTTGTAAATTTATATAAAATCAAGATACATTTAATGGTTAATTTTATTTGATTTTTGGAGTTTGTATTTCCTCTGTTATCTATTTATTTTTGTTTCTTTTGTCTCGTTTGCGAGTAGACGTCGATACTTTGGGAAATTTTGGAGAAGAAGGAGCACCTCAAGATCAAGACCAGTACCAGACCTATTCCAAGGCATGTTATACCTTTGATCATCTTGCACCTAGTTATCAAAATACTTTGTTTCAATGTATTGCATTCTATTTCAAGTATCTATTTAAATGCTTTTGAGATAGTTATTAATCCAATTTGTTATATCCACCTTGTCTATTGTATGCCACGATCTTTTGTCACCCTAGGTTGGCTCATTATTAGTTGGTATTATTGTCGATGGGATTCCTCGATGAGCATGGCCTTATTCACCAGGTGCTGGAAATCTGCGTAGTCATTCCCAATGACTTGCACCTTCAAGCTAGGGTTGAGTCCTCTCTTGAAGCGCTTCTGGCGGGCATCATCTGTGGCAACGTCCTCTGGGACATAACGGGATAGCTGAGTGAATCTGTTAAGGTATTCACTCACTGACATGTTGCCTTGCTGTAACTCATGAAACTCATTCTTCTTCATTTCCACCTTCCCATCAGGGATATGGGAGTGGCGGAAAGCTCCTGAAAACTCGGCCCAAGTGATACTCTCAGGATTTCCATGGGCGGCACAATAGTTCTCCCACCATTCTGCAGCGGTACCTTCAAGCTGGTGAGTGGCATACAGAACCTTCTCGCGATCATCACAACGGGTGATAGCGAGCTTCTTTCCATGGGCGTAACCGGTCATGCGTCCAATGGCTCAGAGGAGCTAAAGAAAGTGGGCGGATGGGTCCTTAGAAACTCTGCCAGCCTAGACTGAGGAAACACTGGGGGTGGAGGTGGCGGGGGCGTGGCACCTGCTTTGTAACATTCCAAAGTTCTGTTACCAAAATAAAATTAATAAATTTATTATTTCATTTGATTTTATGAAATTTAAAAGAGATTTAGTGCTTTTCTTGAATTTCCTAAATTCTAAAAGTTAAAAATAAAATTTATTGATTTTTCTGCTATTTAATTGGATTTAAATTGAAAAATAAAATTTTAATTAATTTCTGGAATTTTCTGGTATTTAAAAATGCTTTTCCTATATTTCAGAAAATAAGTTTAATTACTATACAAAAATAATATGTAAATTTAATTTTTAATTATTTTTATTAAGTTCAAAATAAAGAAAGGAATTTCTCTAAATGTTTCTAGAATTTTTGAACACTATTTGTTATTTTCTAAAAATCCCTATTTGAATTTTGTAATATCTAGCAATTAAAAATGAAATGTTGTTCGCAAGCAAAAGATATATTTTTATTGAAAATATTTTATTTAAGATAAAAATACCCTATTGAACTACTCTAAAAAGTTATAGAATTTTTAGACCAATATTACTATTTTTCAAGTTTAAAAATAATTTTCAGAAATATAAAAATAATTACTGCATAATAATAAAATTATTATTTTTACTATTATTATTTTATTTGCTTTCATAATCTGGTGTTTAATATCTGTAATTTATTTCGAATTTTTCGGAATTGATTTGCTATTTTTCCGGAATTAATGAATACTTTTCGAATTAAAAAAAAAGAATATTCCTCAGAATATTCCGGCTGCTACAGTTGTGCCCAAAAATTCAGACCAAAAATCCGGTCATAACTCCGGCGAGCAATTCCCGCCAAACCGTTACTCCTTTGTGCCTATAAATTGAACCGTAGCCCCTCCTCCTCATTCCCCACATCCCACTAGTTCAGATTCTCGAAAATCCTCCCGGAGCTCCCTCTGCTAGCTCTTCTTCTCCAACTCCGACGACAACTCCGGCGAGCCCGATCTCCCCATCCGGTGCTCCGTTGTGCATCAAATTTTACCAGTGAGTTCATCTCGATATTCTCTACATTTATATTCAAGCCAAATTTTGATATACATATTGTTTCACCTCGGCCACAAAAGCACCGACGATCTTCTTCTCCAACTCCGGCGAGAACTCCAGCGAGCCCGATCTCCTCATCCGTTGATCCACTGTGTACCAAAATGTATTGGTGAGTTCCTATTGAGATTCTCCATATTTCTATTCAAGTGGAATTTTGATTTACTAACTTTTTCACCATCGGTCACATCTTTTTCCCCAAGTCCGGTGAGAACTCCGTCGAGCCCGATTTCTTCATCTGTTGGGTAATTGCGTGAGCCCTTTTACCTACATGTTCCTTTCAATATTATCTACCTTTCTATTGAAACGAAAATTTGAATTTCGCAATAATTCAGCACCGCTATGTCGTGCCATGTGGCACGAAATCATTGCCACGTCATCACCACATCATCATACTTTATACATGGCTGCTACCCAAGCGCCACCTCACTTTCTCTTTCCAAGTTAGTAACCACGTCATGCCATGTGTATATTTCCTCTTTATCTTTAGAAAAACAATTCCTTGAATTCTGAAATTCGGAGTTTCATCTTTTCATGTGACTTTCAACCTTCCGGAAATTCGTTTTCCTTCATACGAACTCTGATTCTGTCGATTCAAATTCCTATATTCTTATAAAATCGATATCTTACTTCCAGTATTTATCGTATAATTTTTGGATTTTATTTGGATTTTATTTGAATGTTATTTGAATTTGGATCGTTTACGCGTATAGATTTCGACGACTTCGGACCATTGGATTTCGACGCCGTTTGAGAACAACATATAACCAAGCAAGGCAAGTTATACCTTTGATCATATTTGATCCTATTATTTTAAATTATTTAAATTATGTTTAAAATTATTATTGCATGCTTATTTTTATTCAATGTAATTTAAATACCTATTTTAAATTTATTGTTATGCCTAAATCCTTTGTACTGCCAATCTTGACATTTAAATAAACCTACCATGATACCTTAGATGAAAATCTAGTTTATGCGATAGTATGAACTAGAACATTTTGAGAAAAATTATGCTTAGCGATGCTTAGACCCAAAATTATTCAAATTGGGAACTTTCAACCAAAGATCAAATGTTGTTTAAATTGTATCCATAGGCATTGGTTTGTCATGGAAGATTTTGCAAATGACTTCGAAAAGCAAAAATAAAAAGTTGGTTTGTACTTGGGCGAAATGGATGCTTGGTGGGTGCAGGTTTATGCACGGGCTCAATCTGGGTAGGATTGAGGCCCAGTGGTTATTTTGGAAGTCGCCCAAGTCCGTTAAGGACCGGTCTTCGAGCCGCATCTTGCTAAGCCACATCGTACTACCACATGTCCTGTATGGGCAGGACCTGGCTAAATAATTTGTAACATTCCATCGTAGTTGTGCCATTTTGGTGTGTGGGTGTCGGTTAGACAGTATTCCCACATGGCGCAAGACGGGGCTTGAATCCGGCTGGTGGTTAGCCTAATGGAAGCGAAACCTTAGCGAGGCAAGGCTACGGTGGGATGACGCATTGTAAAAGCCTTGACACGTGCTCTAGACTGCTTACCTAAGGTAGTGAGCAGTGGGATCGACGGATGCCAAACAAACTAGAGAATTCATGTCTTGTGGGTAAAGTTGTACAACCTCTGCAGAGTGAGAGACCATGTGAGAGGTCCTCCACTCTGAGTGATGAGTATTTGACAAGTGTGTTGATTAGATTGAGAGTTGAGGTTTTCGGTTTGGGTGTTTACGAAAGTTGAGTCGGGAAATCGGAACTACATTGTGTATGGGCGGAAGTTCCGATGTCAGAACTCTAGGTGTTGAAATAGGAACTTCGATTTATCCGGTTTTGCTCTCGGTGTAGGAAATCGGAACTTCCGCACAAGGGTAGCGGAGTGTCAGATATCTGACATTGAGTGTTCTCGAGAATTTAAATCGGAACTAAATATCTGGAAAGTCGGTTGTTAGGATATCGAAGTACCCTTGATGTTGGCGCGGAACTTCCGATATTCTGAAATGCGGATGTTCGAAATCGGAACTTCATTTGTGTAATGCGAACTTCCGATTGTGTCGAGTAATGCGTAGAAGATTATTTTGTGATTTTGATCTTGTATGAGTTTGAGTCTTATACAAATGTTGATGCTATGATATTGTGCAATGCTATGTGATGTGTTTTTATGCGTGTTGTTGCGGGGCATCAAGATGGAGTCGTGGCGAGACACGTGGACGGACTAAGCGCAGGAGGCGTTGAGGTCGAACGGTCGGGATGTGTCGAAGACGGCGTGAATCTTGAAGCGGTTGCAGTCGTGCACAACAAGGTGTCTGGAAGGCTTCGGAAGGCGCAAGGGGCGAAAGGTCTTTTCATAAGCGGCAAAAGTGGAGGCGGTTCCGTTCGGTGTAGCGGGCTTAATGGGTTGGAGGCCCATTAGCAAAGGCTATAAATAGGGAGAACCACAGAGTTAGGGTTAGACCTTTGGAGAGAAAATTAGGGTTAGCTCTAGAAAAGGATTTGTTTTGCTTTTTGAGAGCTTGTTGAGAGGGAGAGTATGATCTGAAATCTTTTGTAATCTTTCCTCTGTGTTTCCATCATAAAACATTTGATATCTATCAATGAAACTCGAGTTTTGATTACTTGTTTATGTCCTCTTCCTCTCTCTGTTTCATGTTAAATATCTAGGGTTTGGCATATCTTTTGATTTGTCTTATGAAATAGCATGAAACTTGATATCTAGATTCGTTTTGATATTGCTAATGTATCCTCAAAGTTTCATGAACTAGGAATCAGAGAATCGTGTCTATTTCGGGTTTTGGTCTTTCTTGCCCCTTCTTCAAGAAATCCGTTTTTGACTTGATTATTGAATCTTTGTTTGCGATTCTTCTCTATAAGGTCAAGCTGGTGTTTAGGATGATGTCCTGTGAAACTTGACCTGAGAAGAGCATTCAAGATTTAGTCTTTTGGATTTTTGGGAAAAACCCGAGCGCACTGTTCTTCGGGCAGGACAATCGGAACTTCCGATTGTCCACGGCGGAACTACCGCAGGCGGAACTTCCGCACAGATCCCGGAACTACCGGAGTGCGGAACTACCGCCGGGTAGAATCGGACCTTCCGATTTACGGCGAGCATCGAAGTTTATTTTCATTCTCGATTTTGCTTCACTCTTCTTAAGAGATCCGAGAGGGCTTTGTAGATTTGTTTTAAATACTGACAAAGGGAGTTCTTAATTTTATTGCACCATTCACCCCCTCTGTTGCCATTTCGGTCCTTCAATTGGTATCGAGCGGTTAGCTCTTCTTTATAGATCTTAACCGGTCGGTTGAGCCATAACAGCGGACAAGTATTCCACCAAGCCTCCGCTTTTGATGGTGCGGATTACCCTTACGGAAGAGCGAATGGAAACTTACATCCGTGCTCGGGTATGCCATCCGGAGAAAGGTGAAGGTTAGATTCTTTGTTCTGCCGATGAGAACATCAATCTTTGGAAACATGGCGATGTTGAGGCAAATGCTAAGGCAAG
Organism: Hsuehochloa calcarea; assembly: GCA_036346395.1. Taxonomy (NCBI): domain Eukaryota; kingdom Viridiplantae; phylum Streptophyta; class Magnoliopsida; order Poales; family Poaceae; genus Hsuehochloa; species Hsuehochloa calcarea. Next base: position 24,714,068 of record CM070610.1, on the reverse strand, counting down.
GAACATAATCATTGAGGTTTAAGCGTAGTGAGTTTGATCGTATTTCTCATTTGATTTACGCTTACGACATCCAGGTGACCCTCGATGCATACCATGAGGCACCACTCGATTAAGACGGTTAGACAAGACCGGTTCAAGCGTGAATACGAGAAATTTGAGATGCTTGTTGGCGAATCTCTTGACGAGTGCTTTTGGCGTTTTCACAAGATTTTGAGCAACCTCCGGCGGTCGGTCTTACATACCCGACTCGGATAGCGCTCAACAGATGCTTTACGCACTTGATCTTCGTGTTTGGGAGATGAAAGTGACTACCATCAAAGATAGCACGGACCTCTCGACCACGACTCTTGATGCGCTTTACTCGCGTCTCAAGACTCACGAGATTGATATTGTCTCTCGAAGGTCGAAGTCACGATCAATGGCTTTAGTCACCGATCCCACGGATCTTCTTACGAGTCGTCACGGGTTCTCCTAGCTGCTCTGTGACATAGCCGATGATCGGTTAGAGCGGTTTGAGGATGAGCGACTAGCCCTCCTAGCTCGGAAGTTTTCCCATGCTTACAAGAGGAGGAGGGATGGTAAAGAGGAGGTCTGTGATTTGTTTCGAGTGTGGTGGCCCCAACCACATCCGAGCAAGCTGTCCCAAGCTTAGGAAGGGCAAAGGTGACTATGGCGGTCCAAGCAAAACGACTACATCGACAAGAACCGCAACACGAAGCCCTCGGCACTGATCAAGGCAAGAAGAAGTTCCGCAACTTTGGGAAGGCAAAGAAGGCATTCCATCGCGTCCTCACCGCCCTCGAACTGGACACCGGCGAGGTGGAGGGTGGAGGACGATGATGGGAAGGACGATCATGATCCCAAGGGCGGGCAACTTCTCGGCATGTGCTTCATGGCCCTCGGGGAATCGAGCGACAATGAGTGTACTCAGACTCCGATGAGGTTAGTCCCACTTATGACCCGACAATGATGCTTTTCTTAAGCTAGGTAGATTCCATGCTAAGTCTAGGGCTAAGTGTCTTTGGGTTGGAGAAGGAAGTAGCTAGACTATCACGGAGCTTACTTTACTTACATCTGCTCCCTCCGTGATGAATGTGACACATCTTGTGCTTTGATTGATGATATGGATAAACTAAGGACCTTACATGATAGTGTGTCCTCTCGAACTTGACATGATTAAGGTAGAGAACATTAGCCTTCTTCTTGAATTAGAGATGAGTAGGGTAGCACCTCCTTCATCCACTCTTTGTTGAGACTCTTGCTTGCACTTCATGTGAGGTTAAGGACAATTCGTTTAGAGGTCTTTATACCTTGTTGCTTGATCTGCTGAAACTTGTGAAAATTGTAATAATCTCAAGATGAACCTAAAGCAGGCGGATCACAAAATTCTTTGAATTTCAAGGCTGCGCTACTAGAGCCTATTGTTTCTTGTTTAAAGCTGTCCAAAGTTAGCTCTTGAACTAGAATCAGTATCTAGCGGTTTCAAGAAATGATTGATCACAGATAACAAATTGGCTCGGTATGCTTCTAAGGACCTTGTTAGCTCACCATGCAATCATTGTTATAAACTAAAATGTGATTTGGTTGCCTTGGATGAAAAATGTGTGAAGCTAACTAATGACCTTCTAGAGACACAATCATCTGCTTGTATTGTGTGTCTTTGGGAAGAAGTCTAAGGGTATGGTAGAGGCGCCTAGCAACGTGAACCAATCTGCTAGCGATGGGATTTGTCCCCCAAAGTCGGGTGTGCGTGCACAAGCCAATCTTTCCTCTATTTGTTGGTTCTTCTTACGCTCCCTTATCTTCTTTGTCCCTTCTTCCCCTGCTCTTCTTGCACCTCTCTCTTTGGGAGTGTCGGTATCTTATGAACACTCTCGAGAGGTTTGTAGGAGGCAAGAAGAAGCTCAATCTCATTCTAGACAAATCTAAAATTTGCAGATTTAATCGGGGTCTAGGATATGATATCCGGGAGGATATGAGGAAGCATCCACTGTCGTGCTCAAAACCATAGCACCGGTGTGATCAAAACTAAGCCCGGGTCGAGAAAGTTAATTTTAAGTCGCGGGTTTTGTTCAAAGGATTTCGACAACAAGGTGATTCCACTGCACTTGACCCCTCGGAAGGCGAAGTATCATTGCACCTTCATCAAAAGATGGACATTTAGTTGATCATTGCTTCAGCGCGCCAAGATCGCGTAGAGACCGTGTTGAGTCTTTTAGGCACATTCGTGGTCAGCCCGGATCTTGAGTGCACCTAAGACCAACACGAGGTCTAGGTTTGTTCCATCGATGATTTTGGGCGGCATCGAGGACTTGGTTTTACGAGTTTTACGATTTTCGTCCTCATGCTCCCTTTGGTCGTAACTTCGCCGCCCCGAGGGTAGATCTCGTTTTCCTTTCGAGATAGCTACCGGCGAGATCGACATATTCGCGGCACTTCGACTCGCTCTTCCATAGCGATCGGATCCGAGAACAGTGAGATCTTTGACTTATTGAGTGACGAGGCGTAGGGTAGATAGAGGTCGGTCTTGCTTGACTACTTCATCATTGTCGCGTGTTACTCGGTATGGGTGCCAAAATCATTGTTGATTCACCCGATCGAGACTTTACTCTGCTTGACTCGTGGTTGGCGGGTGGGAAGGAAAGGTGCGGATTGTAGACTCGGTTGTTCACGTCATATGGTGGTGAGTCTCGTTGGTTTCTTCCCTAGCCCGCTCCGGTGATGAGGCGATCACCTTTGGAGATGCTTCTTTTGGCGCGTCATCGCTAAAAGTCTGTGAGCATTAATAATTCCTTTATTTTGAAAGATGTTGCTTTAGTAAGTAGGCTGCGATATAATCGCTTTGAGTTTCTCGACTTACGATGGCGGTTATGAGGTGAGCTTTAAGAAAAACAATTGCAAAATTCTTGATTCTTTGGTAGTCGGTTTGCGGGATTTCTCGGTATGGGAGGATCTTTCGTGCTGATTTTTACGAGTCTTGGTGATCCTCTCGGTGTTTAGTAGCTTCAATCCGTGATTTGACTTTACGGCATAGGAGACTTGGTCATATAGGATTTGATCATCGACTGAGTTAAGCGGCCACGATCTCATTCGTGGTTTGCGAAACTCAAATGGTCAAGGATCTTGTTTGTGCTCCTTCAAGACGCGGCAAAATGGTTGCCGCTTCACATCCTCGATTCTGATGACTATGAGCGGATGCACGGGTCAAGCTGCTCCATATGGACACGATGGGACCGGCTAGAGTGCGGTCGATGGGAGGAAGTGGTGCGTACTTGTCGTGGTCGATGACTTCTCGAGGTATTCTTGGGTGTTCTTCTTAGCCTCGAAGGATGAGGCGTTTACTCTTTTCGTGGTCTTTTTGGTAGGCTTTACTGTTGAGCTCCGGTGCATTACGAGCAATTCGCGATAATGGCCGAGTTCAAGAATTCCTACTTTGAGAGTTTTGTGGTGAGGCAGTGTAGAGCACGGTTCTCGTCTCCATCGTCCCCAACAAAATGGCGTTGTGGAGAGGAAGAACCGTACCTTAGTCGAGATGGCGGGACGATGCTTGATGAGTACTCTACACCTAGCAAGTTTTGAAATGAGGAATTACTCTTGCTTGTCATGTTTCTATGAGTTTTTCTTGGGCACTCTTGCATCGCACTTCTTATGAGTTGAGATATGGGCGAAACCCAGTCTCGCATTTTCGTGTGTTTGGTTGCAAGTGTTTTATTACGAAGTGCAGGAACCTAGATAAGTTCGAGTCACGATCTTGTGATGGGATCTTTACAGGTTACTCGACTTCTTCTCGTGCCTATAGAGTCTGCAGGCTGAGTCTAGTAAATTGTTAGAAACACAGGAGGTGACCTTGATGAGGCAGTCGAGGACTAGGCACGATATCTCGAGTTCCTTAGAGCAATCTGAGTCCATTTTTGTGGGCGATGAGGAGGATGGAGATGAGGGTTGTTTACCGATCCAGTTCCTTCTCTTCCTCTTGAGGTGCCTTCTTCCACCGCACCTCGAGGAGATCGGCCCTTACCTTACGCTTCTTACGAAGCTAGTGGCTCTGTTCCTATCTCATCGCTAATGAGGTAGAGGCCACTTCTTCATCTCACCTGGACCTCCAAGACACATTCAAAGGACCATCCTTGAGCGAGATAATTGGAGATCTCTTTGAGCGAGTCACTCGTTCAAAAGCGGCATGTCTCAATTCTGTCTCCATTACGCCTTTGTTGCCTCGTTTGAGCCCAAAGGCGTTTGTCATGCTCTTTACGATGAGTCATGGACTAACGCCATGCACGAGGAATTGGAGAACTTTGAAAGGAACAAGGTGCGGTCCTTGTTGAGCCCCTCAAGGTCACAATATCATTGGGACCAAATGGGTGTTCAAGAACAAGCAAAGTGAAGATGGGTTAGTCATTGAAACAAGGCTAGAATTTGGTAGCTCGTGGGTACTCTCAAGTTGAGGTCTAGATTTGAAGAGACTTTTGCCCTGTAGCTAGACTTGAAGCCATTAGAATCTCGCTTGCCTTTGCGGCTTCTAAGGGTTTCAAGCTTTACCAGATGGATGTCAAGAGTGCCTTTCTCAATGGCCTTATTGAGGAAGAAGTCTTTGTCGACTGACCTCACGGTTTCAAAACCCCAAATACCCTAACCATGTCTCTGAGCTTTCCAAAGCTTTGTATGGACTCAAGCGAGCTCGAGCTTGGTATGAAAGGCTTAAGTCCTATCTGTTTGAGCCATGGTTTTGAGATGGGTAAAATTGACAAGACCTTGTTCATCGCCGTCTAGGCAGCGATCTTCTGCTCGTCGGCATTTATGTGGATGACATTATCTTTAGCGGCTCCTCGCGTGCTCGTTTCCCAGTTTTCGATGTCATGAGCTCGGAGTTTGAAATGAGCATGATGGGCGAGTTGAGCTTCTTCCTTGGCTTCCAAATCAAGCAGACTCGGGAGGGTACCTTTCTTCATCAAGGCAAATACACTCGAGACCTCCAAGCGTTTCGACATGAATGATGGAAAGCCGTATCAACTCCGATGGCATCTCTGGTGCTCTGGATCCGGATGAAGGCGGCGAACTGCTGACCAAAAGGATTTCGGGAGCATGATTGGCTCTCTCTTGTACCTCACGACCTCGAGACCACACATACACTTCTCGTGTGTCTTTGTGCTCGGTTTGAGCTTCTCCTCGCGTATCTCACCGTCGGCGGTGAAGCGCATCTTCGGTACCTTGAGCTACCATTGACTATGGCATCCGGTACTCTTCCTCTTCTTGTCTATCTCTTAGAGCCTTCTCGATCGAGACTTTCTTTGGTGTAGGATAGATAGGAAGAGCACTTCCGCACTTGCCAATTCATTGGCACTTCTCTTGTCTCACGGTCGTCGAGGAAGCAATCCGGTGTTGCGCGATCCGCTGCAGAGGCCGAGCACGTTGTTGCGGCCGATTCTTTGTAGCCAAGTGCTGGATGGTCTCGACCTGCAGATTTCGGGCTATCTATCATTGCGTTCCACTCTTACGTGATAACACGTCTGCGATTTGCATTGCCAAGAACCCGGTGCAACATTCTCGGACCAAGCATATTGATATCGGATATCACTTTCTTAGAGACCATGTAGAGAAGGGTGACATTGTGCTCCGATTTGTGGAGAGTGAGCATCGGTTGGCGATATCTTCACTAAGCCTCGGGCGGCTCTCGGTTTGACTCTCTGCGGGAGAGCTTGGGGTGGTTTGTCCTTACGGATTTCTTTGTGAGGGGAGCGTTGTGCTACTCTTGTATTATACTATATTATATTATATTATCGCTTACTCCTTTACGGTTTCGTTTCTCTTAATATTTGGGTGAAGTCCTTCCAAAGCATAGGTTAGAGTGTTTCTCTTGCCACATTGCTTTGATTTCTACTTCTTGTCTTGTGCTTCTAGGATCTTGCTTATTAGTGTCTCTTCCTCTCTAAGTAGAGCTTACTCACTTCTTATAGGTTCTAGCGAGTCGGGCCACCCTTGGGTAGACAGGGGCGATGTTTGCTCCTTAGTGTTTGTGTAGATCGGCTAATAGTCCTAGAATCATATGGGGTAGATAAGAATCATGCGGCGATAGTTTTCTCTATATCTTTTCTATGCTCTAAAGGATTGCCTTTTACGGTTTACTTATCGATTCTCATTTTGTTCCTTTGGTTTGGGGAGTTATTCTTGGTTATTCCATATTCTTAATTGTGTCATAACTCAACCTGAATTAAAAGATGCATCTCATTCTGAAGGGAATCTGGATTTTTGTGTATTTCATCAAGTATTGCATGATAATCAAATGGAGCCTTGTTTATTATCCCTTATGATCTGTTTTCACAATTTTACATCTTGCCATGATTTTTGCTAAACTGCTAGATCTATCATGACTTTTTATGTGTAGTTTAGTCTTTGCCATGCTAAGGTAATTAAAAATGCTAAACTGGAATTAAAATTTTGTCATGATAGCTCTTGAGACTAGTCTGGTTGAAACTATCCTTTTATAATATTCGCCATGTCAAGTAGGCTGAGTTGAGTCCTGAATCTCTTTTGAACTTTTGAGTAAGCTATGTCAGTATGTTAAGAAACATGACTTATCTCTAATCACTGGTCTAAAAACTTCAAAAGCAAAAATGATCTCGTTTGTGCGAAAAAACTGATCTCACCAAATCTTTCTCATGAGACGGCTTGCCATTGCACTAGGCATGAACTCAGGGGGAGCCTTGGATGACCTAAGATCACCTCCTTAAGTCTGTTGCTTGGAGTGGTCGCATAAGGCTTGGGATCTAGCACATGTTTTAAAAAAAATGGTTGAAGCTCAGGAGGCAGTTGTGGATGGCACCTAGTCCAGAGCTTGCTTTACTGAGATAAAACCATAAAAAGTCTTCAGAAAAAGAAAAATGTGCTAAAATTGCTTATTATTAAAGAGACCAAGTTCTGGATCAAATGAGTCCTTCTTCAACTGGTAGCACTCTAAAGCTCAATTGATCTGAGTCTTCTTGGTTCAACTTAGATTATTTGACATGGCTTGTATCATCTTTGGATATCTTTAGCTAGATTTCAATCTTGACTTATTTGATCTGCTAAAGAATTGGATCATTAATCAGATTATGGACCTTCTGTCTTAGCTCTTCTATACATCGATTGTCATGATCTTGATAGCATTCTTCTGTGTTATGGCTTGGTGTAATACTCTAATGATCATTTTGGATAATCTACATGGCTCCTAATGCTTAAAATGAACATCATATAGTCTTTTCCTCCCTTTTCTACATATTGATGATTTTATTGCCAAAGGGGGAGAATGTATGTGAGAAAAAGCCTTCTGAAGAAAAGCCTTGAGTTTTGTGCGAAAATTGCTCTTTCATCTCATCTCAAGTCTTCCTCTTTTTGTCAACTTGGTCTTGAGCTTAATTCTCTTGTTTAGACCTTGGTTGACTGTAATCTCAAACACATCTTATGCTTTTTCGGTAATTGTCAATATACTCATCAAGGGGAGATTGAGAGACCATGTGAGAGGTCCTCCCTCTGAGTGATGAGTATTTGACAAGTGTGTTGATTAGATTGAGAGTTGAGGTTTTGGTTTGGGACTTTAGGTGAGTCGGAAATCGGAACTACTGTTTGTGTATGGAGCGGAAGTTCCGATTAATCGAACTACGGTGTTGAAATAGGAACTTCCGATTTATCCGGTTTTGCTCTCATTTGTAGGAAATCGGAACTTCCGCACAAGGGTAGCGGAGTGTCAGATATCTGACATTGAGTGTTCTCGAGAATTTAAATCGAACTAAATATCGGAAAGTCGGTTGTTAGGATATCGAATACCGCAGATGTTGGCGCGGAACTTCCGATATTCTGACAAATGCGGATGTTCGAAATCGGAACTTCATTTGTGGTAATGCGGAACTTCGATTGTGTCGAGCTGTGCGAGAGAAGATTATTTTGTGATTTTGATCTTGTATGAGTTTGAGTCTTATACAAATGTTGATGCTATGATATTGTGCAATGCTATGTGATGTGTTTTTATGCTGTGTTGTTGCGGGGCATCAAGATGGAGTCGTGGCGAGACACGTGGACGGACTAAGCGCAGGAGGCGTTGAGGTCGAGCGGTCGGGATGTGTCGAAGGCGGCGTGAATCTTGAAGCGGTTGCAGTCGTGCACAACAAGGTGTCTGAGGCTTCGGAAAGGTGCGCAAAGGCGAAAGGTCTTTTCGCAGCGGCAAAAGTGGAGGCGGTTCCGTTCGGTGTAGCGGCTTAATGGGTTGGAGGCCCATTAGCAAAGGCTATAAATAGGGGAGAACCCTGGAGTTAGGGTTAGACCTTTGGAGAGAAAATTAGGGTTAGCTCTAGAAAAGGATTTGTTTTGCTTTTTGAGAGCTTGTTGAGAGGGAGAGTATGATCTGAAATCTTTTGTAATCTTTCCTCTGTGTTTCCATCTGTAAAACATTTGATATCTATCAATGAAACTCTGAGTTTTGATTACTTGTTTATGTCCTCTTCCTCTCTCTGTTTCATGTTAAATATCTAGGGTTTGGCATATCTTTTGATTTGTCTTATGAAATAGCATGAAACTTGATATCTAGATTCGTTTTGATATTGCTAATGTATCCTCAAAGTTTCATGAACTAGGAATCAGAGAATCGTGTCTATTTCGGGTTTTGGTCTTTCTTGCCCCTTCTTCAAGAAATCCGTTTTTGACTTGATTATTGAATCTTTGTTTGCGATTCTTCTCTATAAGGTCAAGATGGTGTTTAGGATGATGTCCTGTGAAACTTGACCTGAGAAGAGCATTCAAGATTTAGTCTTTTGGATTTTTGGGAAAAACCGGCGCCTTTGTTCTTGGTCGGGACAATCGAACTTCCGATTGTCCACGTGAACTATCATGAGCGGAACTTCCATACAGATCCGGAACTACGGAGTGCGGAACTACGGCGGGTAGAATCGGACCTTCGATTTCGACAGCGAGCGATCGAAGTTTATTTTCATTCTCGATTTTGCTTCACTCTTCTTAAGAGATCCAGAGGGCTTTGTAGATTTGTTTTAAATACAGCAAAGGGGAGTTCTTAATTTTTATTGCACCATTCACCCCCCCTCTGTTGCCATTTCGGTCCTTCACAGAGTGTAAAACTATTCGAATAGCCGTGTCCACGGTCATGGACATACTGAGCAAAGCCACTCAAAGTTAGACTTTGATTTTGTTTTAAAATAATTTTTGCAAATGATTTGAGGATGGTTAATCCTTGTGGTAAAATTTGGCGGTTAGCCATGTGATAGGAGGGTATCTATCACCATATTTCATATGGAGGGTATCCATCACCATGTTTCATATGGAGGTTATCCTACAATAAAACTTGAGAATTTATAAAATGAATTTTAGTTATAGAATAACTGCTTTGGAACTTAGTAACAAATATTTAAAGAAAACATTGCTTTATGCAAATTCAACAAATAAGCCTTCCTTTGATATATCCATTCATGCATTAACTCTGTTATTGGGTGTAACTTGCGAGCACGGTAGTTGTGCTCACCCTTGCTTCATGCAAATAAATTTCAGAGGAGAAGGACTTCGGATCACGACGACTAGGCCGCTACCCGATCGATTGCACATGGCGAATCATTTGGACTCCACTACTTCTTCGTCTTCCGCTGTGTTTGTTTATTGTTGGCTTGTAAGCCTTTCTTGTAATCAACTCTGATATTTATTAATAAAGTTGTGCGATTTATGGATGTTACCATATCATTTCTTGTGTGAACTAGCTCACGATCATGGGACTAGTTTAAATGCCTGAGAGGATTCAGGGTGTTACTCCGGTCCGGCGATTTGACTGATACGATTCATCATTGCGAGTAGAGGCGGCTGATGCAGTTCTGGCGATTCATCATCTGAGTCATGTTCTGCATCATAGAGCTCATCAGCTGCGTCTGGGCTGCCATGAACTGACTCAAACCCTGGTCTGCACTGGTGGCCTGGGAAGACGGGGCATTGGCGCTTGGGGTCTCATCTTGGCTTGCGGAGTTGCGGGTCTGAACCATCTGCGACAAAGCTTCACCGGTTTAATAGACGAGGTGGAGAAAGCAATTTAGATGAGAGGGAAAGCACGGAGATGAGCGAGAAACAAGGGAGATAGATGGATCAACCTAATGCAGACAAAGTTGGTTTTACCCAACGAACGGATAGCCGAAAAGCTATCAAGAAGCAAACAAGGAGACATTCAAGCACAAAAGCACTATTACACAGACTAAACGACTCTAAAACTAGGGAGGGTAGCTACCAATCTAATCTTTATGGAGGGTCAACTTGGAACAGACGGCGGATCTTGAGCTTCCAAAACTTCCATTGCTTGATCTTGAAGGGCTCGATCCTAGGGATATTCCAGAGGTAAGGAGGTCAAATTTAAATTTGAAAACCAAGTTCCAGAAAAGATAAGATGAAAGAACTCAAGAATGATATAAGAGGGTAAGATGATAAGAAAATAATAGAATAAGATAAGAAAGAATAGAATAAGATAAGAGAAGAATATCTAGTCAAGTTAATTGCTTGGTTTGCTTTAGAAAATATATTTGGAATTTTTGACTAAGACGACCAATCTAAGCGTGGTTCGTCCTATGATCGATATGGCTCTGATACCATCTCTTGTCGGACCGGGTGTCACACAACCCCGAGACCCTCTGTGCATACCAAGCTAGTCCCATGATCAGTAGCTAGCTCGCACAGTTGTAACAATGATGTTATCATAACCATTCAACAACGAACTAATGAAGCAGACAAAGTAATATTAATTAAAACAGCAAAGACCTTATGGTCAAGGTTCTTACAAAAGTCGCCTCACAGGCCTTAGCAACAACAGTATCCGGCGTGGAAATCTCAAAATCGTGGAGCCCAATCGACATGCCCACGGGCAATGAGTGGAGGGCGTGACCTAGTTCGCGAAGTCTTCAAAGTAGCCTTCCTCATAGTACTCAACATGTCACGATTCTTACGCTGGGATGATCAACAAAGGGCATAAAGCCGTGAGTACATAAAGTACTCAGCAAGTCGTAGAGAAATGTATGCACATAGTATTCATGCAAGGCTTAAACAAGAATGGCTTTATGGCTAATTTGCAGAAAGCACGTTTAGCAGTAAATACAATAATTAGATTGCAAAGCAGGTTTTTAAAAGAATAGTACATAGATAACCAAGTTCTTTTGAATCAAGCGGTGAACATCCGTTCACTTCCCAACCATTCAACCAAACCTTTCCATCGAACCAAACCACATTTTTGAAAATGCTACCCCTTTGCGAAATCACTGGGCATGTGCAGAGCAGGGGACACGGCTATTCGAATAGATTTTAACACTCTGCAGAGGTTGTGCGGCTTTACCCACAAGAGATGAATCACTTGTAATGTCCAATCGACACACTTCCGAGGTGTGCGACTAAGTGATTATCACAAGGCCTTTACAAAGTTCCATTTTGCCTCGGTTACGCGCTAAGGTTTCGCCATCACGCCCCTCTTGCGCCATTAAACCACCACAACAGAACAGACTCAAAATTTCCCCAATTAGTTGGCGGTCCGTCCCATCTGGGACTTATGGTTGCACGAGGTGGCCCAGATCAATGACTTGCAAAGTTAAGTCCTTAGTTGGCTGCTCAGACAAGACTACCACAACCCAATGTGCATCACACACCCACCTTTACTCCCTACCACAAGCCCGAGCATAAATCATTTTTGTTCATTCCCGACCAAATGGCAATCCCTGCCATGGCACAACATCTTTTAATGAAAGTGGCCTCACACCACCGTTCCATAGTTCCATTAGTCCAATTTTCATTAATCATTGAACATGTGATCGCAAGTTCCACGGATAGCTAAAGCAAGACTAAGCAAATATACGCACCCAAGTTGGTATACAATCATATCCAACTAGTATTAACCATCCTAAGGTGTCAAGGATATATGTCATTCAAGGAGACATTTCATTTTCAAATTATCAAGGTGGCATAAGGACAATTTGGTAATTATCTACTCCCAAAACCATTTTTAATAAAACTAGCCATGCATGATAATTTAATACAATATACATTTATAAAATGGGTTCAACATGGTCAAAGGCCTACGACTTGCCTTAGTTGACGAGGCGGGTCTTGATCGTCGGTCGAAGAAATCTTAAAGCAGCGGAATCTACGTGCGAAAAGAGCACAAATAAATAAAACAGCACCAAATGAACTCCAAAAATTACAAAACCAGAACCAAATGAAAGGGGCTGATTTTAGATGAATTTAGAAATTTGGATCACCCAAATCGGAGTTCGGATGTGAAAGTTACGGCCGAAAGAAGTTGGAAATCACATGAAATGATAGAATTATGGTTTTTCGGATTTTCGGATTTATTTTTTTATTGAAAATCCAGACTTTGACGTCAGCGGCCACGTGGCGCCAAATGGGCTGCCACGTGAGCAAACCCGCCTACGTGGCGCTGATGTGGCGCCACGTGGGCGGCCACATCGGCTCGGAAGAGAGGGACAGAGAGAGAGAGAGAGAGAGAGAGAGAGAGAACAGGCGTGGCGGCCACCGCGAAGGGAGGAGGGGGAGGCGTGAGGCGTCTGGTGTCTTGGCGGCAAGACGACGGAGTGCTGTGGAGGGCTCGGCTAGGTGGAGAGCGGCCGAGGCGGCGGGCGACTGGGAGGAGAGAAGGAGGAAGGAGGAGGCGGTGGAATTGGCGGGCGGAGGTGGGGCGGAGGTGGGCCGTGGGGAGGAAGAAGAGAGAGGAGGGAAGGAAGGGTGCACCGGCTTTATAGCCAAGGGGGGGGGCTCGGGCGTGGGGGGGAAGGAGACAAGGAGGGGAAAGATGCCGAGGCGGGAGGTCACTAGGCACGGGCGGGCCTTGGCGGAGATGGGGCGGGCGGCGTGGCGAGAGCAGCGGGATTCCTTGGCAGCGGAGGCGTGGCGAGGCGGCGGCGGATTCGCGGCGAGATCGAGGCGAGCGCTGTGGGGAGAAACGCGCGCGGAGGAAGATGGCGGCGCCGTCCGATTTTTGATCGGACGATGAGAAGAAAGGGAGGCGCGCGAACGGAGCCATGAGATGGGAATCGGACGGTCGGGAGCGGCCGCCTTGGCGCTGCCATGGCGAAGGAGGACAGCCGGATGGAGCTCGGGCGGCGGAGCGAGGGCTGGGCGGAGCAGAAGGTTGGGCAGTGGCGCGAGGCGTGGGCGAGGGACAGTGAGCCGGGAGAATAGGGATGGGCCGAAGGGATTCGGCCCACACACAGTAGAAGGGATTTTTAAGGATTTTTAATTTTTAGAAATTCAAACAAATGAAGAGATAATTTAGAAAATAGCAAATAGAGCCCAAAATTTCTAGAACAATTCTCAGAAATTCCTTGAATTATTCTGAACTTAATAAAAATACTTTCAACTTTAATTTTTCTTTTGCAAATAAATTAATTTTCCATTTCGGGTAAAATGAAAATCAATTTCTAAAATCCAATAAATCCAAGAAAACACCTAAAATAATAATTTTGATTTTAAATTCTAGAAAACTCAATTAAACCAACTTTAATTTAATTGAAGTTTAATTAATTTATATTAAACTGCAAATGGATTCTGAAATTTCAAAATTATGCTTTTGGCAAAAAGAAGCAAATGGTTCTCTTTTAAAATTTTCAAAAACTCCGAAAAAGCGGGACGCTACACGTTACCAGCTTTTGAAGAGGAATTCTACGAAGGTTGATCGTTAGGGTCTTGATTCCAGTTAGTTGCTTGTGGTAAATTGATGGGAGCCCGCTGGAGTTTACCTTGTTTTCGCTGCAGTTTATTTCAATATTGTCAGCCTTGCATGGCTTAATAATTGTAAAAATCGAGCTTGAGGTCACAACAGTTATTTGTTATTCAAATTACTCGTTTATTTAATATTTCGTTGTATGGAGTTGATATTTCATCAATGTTGACACTGTGTGCGCTAGCGTGATCCTGGACTAGTGCAGAATACCTAGAGGGTCCAGATTTTCATATTTGGGTCCCGACAGAGGTGGTATCAGAGCCATACTGACTGTAGGTCTTGACCTTAGTTAGATCGTCCGTCTTAGTATGTCCAAACTATTTTCTAAAAGCAAAAAAAAGGAAATTAACTTGCAAGATTAATTGAACACCTTAACTCATCTCATATCTCTCTTGACTCAACTATTGCTGAAATTCTTTCTCTCCCCGCTGTTTTAAAGTTGTTTTCACCTCTTGTTCGTCTTAGCAGATGCCTCATCTTCAGAGCTATGGAGAGCGCAAGGGAGGACTTGCCGCTGAACTTTGGAAGTTGTTACAAGTACTTGGAGGATTTGACCGTCCAATGTACCGTGGCAGTGCTTGGATCGTGAACGGCCGAGACCATGGAGTGATTTGCCATTTGACCGTCTACGCCCGGAAGAACACCAAGGCGAGCAAACCCCTGAATATCTCAGCCCGAAGGAGTGTTTGGATTGAAGCAATCCAAGAGTCTTTGCACCTCGCCATCCTGAGGATTTGCAACATCTACGCTCGAGAGCTTCGAGACACCGTCTTCCGTTACCATCCCCGCTCTTCCGACGTGGATCTTGCTGCACGCTACCCGTCTACGGAGGGAGAAAGCAACGCCACCGTTGTGTATCTTGCCCAGTTCGCCGCTGCCCAGGAGGAATCTTTGGAGTTAGCCGCCGTAGAGCTGGAGTGCGTCTATGAGACCCTTCAGAGAGCCGAGGAGAGGATCACCATTCTGGAAGAAACTCTCTATGGACAACACAATCACGAGGAAGACACTGAAGAAGAAGACTCAGAAGAAGCCGATGAACTGGCTGAACCAGAAGAGCCAGCAGAGGCAGCAGAGCCAGATGAACCAGAAGCACCTGCAACAGAGACACCTGCTCCTGTTGCTCTAGTCCGGGGGCATCAGGACCAGTTTGCAAGGATGCCAGCTCACTTTCAGGTCTACAGCAGGCGGGAGCACCGTCAGGGCTACGGAGGCTATCTCATTGAGTAGTCCGTTAGAGTTGTTTCAGGCTTAGCCAGTCTTAGTTTGTGAGACGCCCTTTAGGCGGTAGTTTGTGTGCTTAGGTTCGTCCGTGTTTTCTTGTGTGCAAGTATGAGCTGCAGAGGCCCTTTGGCATTTGTTGCAAGCCATACTATTATCTTAATTGATATAAGAGTTCAATTGAGTTTTCTTAAAGTGTGTTGTTGGGTTTTACCTACCCCTACCTAGTTTCTACAACTTTTCTTTTGCTTGCTACCTTATCTAACCTATGGAGATTCACCAGATGGTTCAGACTCGTCAAGCTGCTGCAAGTGGTTCCGATACTCCAGTGTCCGAAGGCCAGGAGCAGACCCCCGCAGAAGCAGTTCCACCACAAGCACCTTCAGTTGATCTGCAGAATTTTGGAGCATTCATGGCAGCTCATACTCAGCTGATGTATTCCATGATGAACCAGATGCAAGCTATGAACAACCAGAACAACAACAATCAACATCACAATGGAGCCCCAGTTGCTCATGGTCACAATGGATCATCCAAGTTGGCCGAGTTTATGAGAACCCGTCGACTAACTTTCTCTGGACATGTCTCGCTAGTGGAAGCTGATGATTGGCTTCGCGTTATTGAGAGGAGGCTGCTGATCACCCAATGCAGTGATCATGAGAAAGTTCTGTACGCCTCTCACCAGATGGAAGGCATTGCTACCGAATGATGGGAAAACTTTTGTGCAGTGCATGAAACGCCGCAAAAGATTACTTGGGAAGAGTTCACAACTGCTTTTCGCCAGTATCATGTGTCAGAAGGAATCATGGATCTGAAGAAGGTTGAATTCTGTGCTCTCAAGCAAGGAGGAATGACAGTGACTGACTACCTCAACAAATTCTCCCAAGTTGCTCGATATGCTGCAGAAGATGTCGCCATCGACAAAGCTCGCTAGAGTCATTTTATGAAAGGATTAAACACTGGGCTTCAAGTTAACTTGATCGGTCACACCTTTCCTGATTTTGAAGAGATGATCAACAAAGCTTTGTTTCTTGAGGATAAGCGCAAAGAACTAGAGGATCACCGTAAGCGCAGAATGGCCCAGCAAGGAAGTCACCAACCCCAGCTGAAGGCAATAATGGTTCCACCGCAGTTTAGCCGTTTTCCACCACAAAATTCTGTTAGACCACCTGCACCGACGTCAGCACCACGCCCAGTTGTCCAGAACTTTCGTAACCCCGCACCGGTCAACCCCAATCCAGGAAGCAACCCAGAAGGTGGACCCAGAATTTGTTTTACCTGTCGTCAGCCAGGGCATTTCGCCAACTGATGTCCGCAGAATGAGACTATCACTCCAGTACACTTCAACCTTGAAAATACACCAGCCAAGACTCTAGTGCAAGGAAACCATCAAGGAGCTTCTCAAGCTGCCGGTCAATCTGGAGGAGCACCGCAATTAGTGGTCAGAGGCCGTGTCAACCACGTCACTCTGGAAGGAGCCCAAGAAGCACCCGACGTTGTACTGGGTAAGTTTCTGGTAAATTCAATACCTACATCAGTTCTGTTTGATTCTGGAGCTTCGCATTCGTTTGTTTCTGAAGTTTTTGCAACTAAGAACAAATTGGAAGTTATGCATCTTAAGCATACTCCGTTAGTCCAGTCGCTTGGAGCAGAGCTAAGTTCTAAAGTGGGATGTTTAGGAGCTAAGTTACTCATAGTTGGAGTTGAGTTTCTAGCTAACCTAATTGTTCTAGACACCCAGACCATAGATGTCATTCTTGGCATGGATTGGTTATCCAAGCACAACGCTGTGCTAGATTGTGGCCGAAGAGCCGTAACAATTGAGGATACCACCGGAAGGAAAGTGGAATTTCTAGCCACCTCAGTACATGATGGACATTTGGTAGTCAACAGTCTGAAGACAGTTTCTTTGGAAGATGTACATGTAGTCAGAGATTATCCAGATGTATTTCCAGAAGAATTACCAGGAATGCCACCGGAGCGTGACATCGAGTTTATCATCGATCTAGTGCCAGGAACCGCGCCAATTTCTAAGAGACCCTATCGGATGCCAGCCGATGAACTTGTGGAAATGAAGAAGCAGATAGAAGAACTACTGGAGAAAGGTTTTGTAAGACCTAGTTCGTCACCATGGGGAGCACCAGTTTTGTTCGTCAAAAAGAAAGATTGAAGCATGAGGATGTGCATTGATTATCGTTCTCTCAATGAAGTGACCATCAAGAACAAGTACCCATTGCCCCGAATTGATGATTTGTTCGATCAGATGAAAAGAGCCGCAGTGTTCTCAAAGATCGATCTGCGATCAGGATATCATCAGTTGAAGATTTGTCCTAAGGATATATCAAAGACTGCTTTCTCAACCTTGTATGGACATTATGAGTTTCTACTCATGTCTTTTGGACTGACTAATGCCCCTGTCTATTTCATGAACATGATGAACAAGGTATTCATGGAATACTTGGACAAGTTTATAGTAGTATTCATTGATGACATTTTGGTGTACTCCAAGTCAGAGGAAGAGCACACTGAATACCTGAGACTAATCCTAGAGAAACTCAGAGAACATCAGTTGTATGCCAAGTTCAGCAAGTGTGACTTTTGGAAGAAGAAAGTTGATTTCCTCGGTCATGTGATGACAGCCGAAGGAGTAGCAGTTGACCCCGGAAAGGTTAAAGCTGTAATGAATTGGGAGCAGCCCAAGACTGTTACCCAAATTCGTAGTTTCTTGGGAATGACAGGATACTATCGCCGTTTCATTGAAGGATTCTCAACGATTGCTAAGCCTCTTACGCAATTGTTGAAGAAGGAGAAGAAGTTCACTTGGACCCCAGCTTGTGAAGAGAGTTATCAAGAATTAAAGAAACGTTTGACCACAGCCCCAGTGCTGATTCTGCTAGATATTCGCAAATATTTTGATATCTATTGTGACGCCTCACGTCAAGGATTAGGATGTGTCCTTATGCAAGATGGAAGAGCTGTCGCCTATGCGTCAAGGCAATTAAGGCCTCATGAGGAGAATTATCATACCCATGATTTGGAATTAGCTACCGTAGTGCATGCCTTGAAGATTTGGCGCCATTACCTCATCGGTAATCGCTGTGAAGTTTATATGGATCATAAGAGTCTGAAGTATATTTTTACTCAGTCCGACTTGAACATGAGACAGAGAAGATGGCTGGAATCAATAAAGGATTATAATCTTGGAATCCATTACCATCCAGGTAAAGCCAATGTGGTTGCAGATGCATTGAGTCGTAAAAGCTACTGCAATGCTTTGAAAGCAAAAGAGTTGTGTTCGAACTTGGGAGGAATTCCGAAAAGTGAAGTGGAAGTCGATTCGAGGATTTGTAGCCAACCTAGAAGTTCAGTCTACTCTAGAGAAATAGATTCGTGATGCCCTACCAAAGGATTCTGAGTTGTCGGATATCAAGAAGAACATGGCAGAAGGAAAATTTAAGGACTTCACCATAGATGAGCAAGACATACTGTGGGTCAATGGACGTATCTGTGTACCAGATATTGATGATTTGAGACAGCTAATTATGAAGGAAGCCCACGACTCCAAGTATTCGATTCATCCTGGAAGTACCAAGATGTCAAGAATAAGTTTTGGTGGCCAAACCTAAAACGAGACGTCGCAGAGTTTGTTGCCCTGTGTGACGTGTGTCAGAAAGTAAAAGAAGAGCATTAGAGACCAGCAGGTTTGTTACAACCGCTGAAGATACCAGAGTGGAAGTGGGAAGAGATCAGTATGGATTTTATTACCGGTTTACCTAAGACTCAATCAGGTTATGATTCGATTTGGGTAATAGTGGATCGTTTAACCAAAGTTGCCAATTTCTTGCCAGTAAAAACCACTTACTCAGGGGATCGCCTAGCAGAGTTGTATATGTCAAAGATCGTCAGTCTGCACGGTGTGCCTAAGAAGATAGTGTCAGATCGAGGATCTCAGTTCACCTCTCGTTTCTGGCAGAGTCTGCATGAAGCCCTAGGAACTCACCGAATTTGAGATCGCTTATCATCCCAGATGTGATGGACACTTGAAAGAGTCAACCAGATATTGGAGGATATGTTGAGAGCCTGTGCACTAGCAAATGCTGTATGCAGAATTCTTGTACAACAACAGTTATCAAGCCAGTTTGCAAATGTCACCATTTGAAGCTTTGTATGGCCGTACCTGCAGAACTCCATTAAATTGGTCAGAGACAACTGAACGTGTGGTATTCGGGCAGGATATTATTCAGGAAGCCGAAGAACAAGTTGCTATGATCAGAGAGAGGTTAAAGATCGCCTAGTCCAGACAGAAGAGTTACGCTGACAACCATTGCCGTGACCTGAGCTTTGAACCAGAAGATTTTGTGTATCTTCGTGTTACTCCACTCAGAGGTGTCAAGAGATTCCATGCCAAAGGTAAGCTTGCCCCTAGATATGTGGGACCGTTCAAAATTCTGGAACGCTGTGGAAAGGTTGCTTACCAGTTGGAGCTACCGCAATCGTTAACAGGAGTGCATGATGTCTTTCATGTCTCTTAGTTGAAGAAATATCTCCGTGTGATAGAAGAGCAAACACCGTTGGAATCGATCGAGCTGAAAGAAGACCTCACCTATAAAGAGCAGCCTGTCAAGATCTTGGATGTCGTAGAGCGCCGCACCCGAAGCAAGACCGTTCGTTTTTGCAAAGTCCAGTGGAGCAACCACTCGGAAGGAGAAGCAACGTGGGAACGTGAAGTAGAGTTGAAAGCCGAGTTTCCTAGCCTTTTCTCTAGCTAGCCTGAATCTCGGGGTCGAGGTTCGTTTAAGGGGGGAGGTTTGTAACATCCAAACTTTTGGTCTTTGAAAATTTTCTAGTTAGTTGCTAGTCGGAAATCTCACCATTTGCATTTTATTTGAATTTAAATTTAAAAGCTTATTATAGACTTTCATGACAAAATAATTTAATGTGCTCAATCCCAACATCAACAATGGCCAAACTTATTTTATTTGGATTCTATATGCTTGGATATATTTTCTAGAATTTTCTGGAATTTTTCCAAAGTCATTTGCTATTTGCTATTTGCTATTTGCATTTTCTGGATTTATTAAAAAGAAAAATCTATTAAAATCCCTCCGGAACAGTGCTGGGCTGAAGCCCAACACTATTCCCGCGCCTCAGCCCGCCCTGCCGCTCGCCCGCCTACACCCTCCGGATGCCTGCCGCGTGGCGCCACTTCGATCTCGCCTACCCACGCCGTGCCGCTTCCATCTCTCTCTGCCAGGTGGGGCCACCGAAGTGTTTCCTTCCGTCATGTAACATCCCAAATATGGATTCATGTTTCAAATTTAAGAAAATCAGAAAAAATTAAAACTTTTCTTGCATCTTGAAGCCCTTGGTCATTTTTGTAATTCTTTTAAAAGAATTATGGAAAATCAAAACCAAATCCTCAATTGACTTTAATCAAAAACCTCCTTGGCATAGTTCTTGTGCCAAACCCTTGGAAATATTTTTCCTGAGTTCTAGGGAGGTTTGGTAATACCTCTGAATTATCTCATGATTTTTAGAAATAGTTTGATAATTTTGGAGGCAAGTCAAAGTTTGGTCAAACCCTATTTTCACCTTCTGGAATTTTTGGAGAAAATTTCATTGCATGAAAATCTTTGAAAATTTTATGAGAGGTTCCTCCTGTTGTCAGCAAACTCCAGTTAAAATTTCATGATTTTTGGAGCTTGTTTGATACCTTATTTAATTCCTCAAAAATCAGTTATTCAAATTCAAATTCTAATTGGTTTGCACTGTTCCTCGGGTTCGGATCCGACTCGGGCTCGAGCCACTTGACTCGGTCCAGTCAACTAAGCGCACCGGCGCGGTCGAACGGGCGCGGGCGCTGTGAGCCGTTGGATCAGCATCGAACGGTTTTCGACCAGTCGGACGATCGAATCGTTTTAATACACCCATTCTTTGTGGACCATTCGATTTCAATTCGACGGTCGAAACATCGTCTCCTTCCTCCGTCCGGCGCGAGCGTCTGCGTTTGCCATGGCGTGCGCAGAGGAGAAAACGAGCAGCGTGCTGTCCACTCGTCGGTCGCCTTTAAACGGCTAGCTCTGCGCGCATTTAATGTACGTCGTGCTCCTCCCTCAGGCGTCCACTCTTCAACTGCTCCCGTCGCCCTCTCGCGCTCGAATGGCAGTGTTGACCTGAGAGCAATATCGCCGTTGCTCTCTGCCATCCTCAGCTATTTAAGCTCCATTGTTTCTCCCTTAGCTTCCTTTAGCACCCCCGCAACTCTAGCTAGCACACACAAGCTTGCTGGAGCTGCAGATCCTCGAAAATCCTTCGACCGCCATTGTCGGTTTTGGAGCTCCGGTGGAGTCGGTGCAGCAGGGGTTTTCTTCTTCGAGTCCTTGCTCCCTCTGCTCCCCCATTACCCTCTGGAGCTTAACCCTCACTCAATTTGGTTCGATTTGTCCAGGGTCGAACTGAATTCGGATTTCCCCAATTTCGGCCGAAATAGGCGTTCCTCCTCACCCGAGCCAGCTCGACTCTCCTCGGTGCATTCTTTGCGCTCAGGTAACCCCTCTTTAGTCCCTAGTGGCCTGGCACCTGCTCCCTTGAACCGCAGGTGAGCTCTTTGCCGTTTTTCGTTTTGGTCACTTTCGGTCCTCTCGGTTCTCTCCGGCTTGCCGGCGTTCTGGACCACCGCAGCCAAATCCATTGGTACCTTTGGGTGCGTAATGATGTTTGGGACCTGGCGAGGATCTGATAATCCTCATTTTATCTTTTATCTATAATTCTTATTATGGGTAAATTTGACGTCACGTAGTCCCCAGAAGTACCCCTTATATTTGTAAGGGAGAGGCCTACCAAGTGATCGTAAGTCCTTCTACGACCACTACCTGGTCGTAAGTCTTTCTACGACCACTACCTGGTCGTAAGTCCTTCTACGACCATTACCCCGGTCGTAAGTTCTGCTACGACCTGTACCTAGTCGTAAGTCCTTCTACGACCACTACCTGGTCGACGACCCAGGATCGCGCGAAAGTTTGAATTCGTCGCGCGTTTCGGTCTGTGGACCGTTGGGTCCAAGGTCAACGACCCACGTTCGTCCACGTCATTTCCAATTCTGGTTTTTCCCGAAATGAATTAATTATCAACTGAAAAATGTATAAACTTGTAAAATTCACAACTAATTCATTTTAAATTCTTTTCGGTTGATTCAAATTTTGTTGGTTATATTTTTAACTAAAATTTAGTCTAAAAATGTTTCCAACCTCAGTATGTCTCCAGAAAATTTTGCTAATGAATAGTAGCATTTTTGATTTATAAAAGCTGAGCAAAGTTGATTTGGTCGTATCTTTGGCATTAAGAATCCAAATCAATTGGTTCTTATTGCTAATTTCTTTATAAATCATGCTCTTGCTACTGTAAAATTTTCAGAATATTTGGAGAAAGTTTTCTGTTGAGTCTTTGTGTTTTCTTCGTTCTTATCGGTTCTTTTTCGCTTACTCGTTAGGATCCGAATAGCACATTGACAACATAAGTGATCCTCCGCAACATCTTGACCCACAGCAAACAGGCAAGCAGTTTGATCATGTTAATCCCATTATTTTTCAAGTCTAATATATTGATTTCAACTTGTATGTATGCATTGCTATTTTGTTGTTAAATTATGGTTAGTATCCTATAGTTGCATAATCTGTAGGAATTGATTATCCTCTACTACCAGGAGTGTGAGACCCCGGTTTATCCGGCTTGTAATGCTTAACCATCCACTTGGTCCTAGCATCACAAATCAGATAATCCGAGACTCGAGACATGTATACTTCCCAGAGTGCAGTATACACACCTCTTTACAAAGTTCATGCATCAATTCCATTCATCCACATAGAACCGAAACATAAACAATAACCCAAAAGATAACATAAATAAAGGATAGTCATTACAAAAGAGAGGCCGACCGGCCAAATGACAAATACATAAAGAAATTAACAGCGGAAGCAAAAGTGCCATAAGATGGCTATAAAACAAAAGAGCCAATCAGTGTGCCTTTAACCCACAAGGCAACCGACAGGACCGCCAAGCTAGTCGTCGAATCCACAAAGACAACTCACAAAAGTGAGGCCCTTGGGGCTCACCTTCTTCCTCTGCAAACAAAAGCAAATTTCAAAAAAGCTGGGTGAGTACTTTGAATGTACTGCAAGATATATAAGAATGATAACGAGATCTATGCAATAGCTACATGCAAGCTTATTTAAGTGGAGCGAGTTAGAACTCAAATTTTTAAGCATAAAGCAAGTTTTATTTGCAATAATGTAATAGATTGAAAGCAATTTTGCAATCTGATTTTATTTGATAAAACAGTAGTAATCAAGTATCAACAACAATAAAAGCAGTCCGAAGTGGCTAACCCAATAGCCACCACAATAGCATGAATTACCCATTCATGCCAACCATGTCAAGTTTTAATTTTAAAACAAAAACAGTTGTTGAAGTCTAGATCTTGCGGGAAATCCCCAAGCGTGTCCATAACCTAGGACGAGGCTATTGAATAGTTTTATCCTGCGCAGGTGTACCAACTTACCCACATGTCGACCGCCTTTTGCCAAGCTATTAAGCACACTTCCTTAGATATGCCTACACGCCTAAGTCCTACGAGACATTTCCAATATTGTGTATTAACTACGAGCCTGTATGGATAGAAACCCATACGTTGTGTCTGAGTCATTGTAAAGCCTCGGTCAACTACCCGTCGCAGGTAAAGCCTTGGACAACTACAATGCTCCTCGAGGTGGAGAGCCTACAGGAATCTCCACCACCGCACACCCAACACAAAAACACAGAGAACACATATCATGTTTCACACAACACACACAACCCCTCCTGCGACTCGGAGATAACACACGCCAAAGTACTACGTCAAGAGGGGTCCCATATAACCCTCATGTGGTTAGTACGCAAAAGTACTTGGATCAATGGCGCAAGCAACATTTTCGGTCCTTAGGGACACAGGCACCTTTCCTTGTCACACCCAACAATCACACCAACATGCCATTGTGCCCAAGTCAAATCATTTTGTTTCATTTTGGTTTTACAAAACTAAAGCATAAGGTGCTGAACCAAAAATAAACAAAATGATTTGGTGTGATCAAGGTCATCGACTAAGTCGATAACCGCCCAACTCTACTGGTAGCTAAGCATTTCTAAGCATGACATCGCAAAGACAAGAAAAGAGCATAATTAAATCACGGGCTCTAATTCACAGCGATGATAATAACTTATGGTTGTGCGAGGATAACATTTTAATGGCAACAATGCATTAGGGATAGCTACCTCTAAACAGGGCAAAAATAATTGGACACAAAAGCAATGCATACATATAATTTGTAAACAAGATATTAGACTTTGAAAGTAATGGGACATTTATGATCAAATATCTTGCCCGCTTTGTGGGCCAAGGTGTTCTTGAGGATCAACAATATTATGAATGTGCTCTTCGGATCCTAACGAGAAAGCAAAAAGCAACCGATAAGAACGAATAAAATACAAAGACCCAACAGAAAACTCCCTCCAAAAATTCTAAAATTTTTACAGTAGCAAGGTCTTGATTTATAATGAATTTAGCAACAAGAACCAATTGATTTGGATTCTTAATGCCAAAGATATGACCAAAACAATTTTGCTCACTTTTATAAATAAAAAAATGCTACTATTCATTAGCAAAATTTTCTGGAGCTATATTGAGGTTGGAAACTTTTTAACTTAAAGATGAGTTAAAAAATAACCAACAAAATTTGAATCAACCGAAAAGGATTTGAAATGAATTAGTTATGCATTTTACAAGTTATCACATTTTTCGCTTGATAAATAAATCCTTTCGGAATTTCGAAATGAGAATCGACGTGGCGAACTCGACGTTGATCTGGATCCAACGGCCCGCGTACCAAGCGCTGACGCGCCTTGAAGCCTTAGCGCCAACCGTTGGATTCGGATCCAACGGTTCACGGCCGTAACGTTCGGTGGTCCGAACGCTCACGCGCACGCCGAGCCGTGGATCTCGGGATCCGACGGCCACATGGATCCGAGGTCGGTGGTCCGAACGTTCTTCGACCGCGCCGTTGATCTTGGATCCAACGGTTCGCGGATCAAGGCGCATGCTCGATTCAAATTTCAACGCAATCTTGGGCGTAGATCTTAGGATCGACGGTCCGCAACGACTCAAGTTCAAACCAACGTCTGTTTTCGTCGGCAAAAATGTCGGAGGAGAACGGCTCGCCCGCCGGCGGCTCGGCGCGGGCGGTGCGAGCAAACGCCTAAAATGAGTCCTAATACTCTTGCGCACCTAATGGTACCGGCGTTAATGAGGTGGTCGAGAACGCCAAGCGTCGGAGAGAACCGAGGTGACCGCAAAGTGACGAAAACGAAACAAACAAATGGCTCATTGCGGTCCACGGAGCGGTGCCAGCCACTAGGGGCTAAAGAGGGTTACACAGGCGCAAAGGATGCACCGAGAAAAGTCGAGGCTCGGGCGAAGAAGAATGGCGATTTCGGTAAAAGGGGAAGTCGAAATTGAGTGCTCCTCTGTCAAAAGCCAAATTAATGAGGGTTAATACTCCAAGAGATGCCAAGCAACCGAGGAAGCAAAGGCTTGGAGAAAGAATGCCGGAACACCGCTTTCAAGAGGTCTGAGCTCCAACAATGGCGCCGAGAAAATTTGAAATGGAGCTCACTTAGTGTACTAGAAGCAACACCGAGCTCGAGGGTGTTTAAAGGAGGATAAGGAAGCCCAAGGAGTCTTATAGGCGGAGGAGCAAGGAAGAGCCAACGGAAGAAAAATGGTGGTGCATTTGTCCGAGGTTGGCCGAGGGCGACAAGGTGTAATCGCAGGGAGACGGCGATCGTGGGGCGGCCGGACGGGAGCAATTAATGCGGCAGAGCCGTTGGCCAAAAGGGAGACGCGACTGGCTCTGCCGAAGGGTACTGTGCACGCCACCCTGTTGACTCGGCCGATGCTGCGGCAGAGGAAGACGAAGAGGATGCCGTTGGATTTTAATCGGACGGTGAAATGTAACGGCTTGATCACAACGTTTCAATCGCGCGCTTGATCATGGACCGTTCGATGCTGATCCAACGGTTCACAACTCCCGCGCCCGACTGTGTCGCGCCGGTGCGGTTAGTTGGTCCGACCGAGTCAAGTGGCTCGAGCCCGAGTACGGTTCGAACCCGAGGAACAGTGCAAACCAGATAGAAATTGAATTTTAAACATCTGAGTTTTGAGGAATTATTTGAGATAGCAAAGAAACTCCAAAATTTATGAAATTTTAACTGGAGCTTGCTGACTGCAGGAGGAGCTTTCCATAAAATTTTCAGAGATTTTCATGCACTGAATTATTCTACAGAAATTCCAGAAGAGAGGAAAATGGGGTTTGACCAGTTTGACTTGCCTCCAAAATTATCAAATAATTTCTAAAAATCATGAGATAATTCAGAGGTGTTAAACATCAACCCTAGACCCAATGAAAATTATTTCCAGAGATTGGGCACAAGATTTTTATGAAGGATATTTGTGTTGGTGTCCAAATGATAATTTGATTTTTGATTTCACATAATTTCCTTTACAAAAATTATGGAACTGATTACGAAAATCAAGATCAGAGAAAAAGTTTTAATTTCTCCTCATTTTTATTACATTTGAAACACAAACCAATTTTGGGATGTTACAAAACCTCCCCGCCTTACAAAAATCTCGTCCCGAGATTTGGCTCACTCGGTAAAGA
Organism: Hsuehochloa calcarea; assembly: GCA_036346395.1. Taxonomy (NCBI): domain Eukaryota; kingdom Viridiplantae; phylum Streptophyta; class Magnoliopsida; order Poales; family Poaceae; genus Hsuehochloa; species Hsuehochloa calcarea. The sequence continues at coordinate 24,687,365 of CM070610.1, read as the reverse complement.
AAGATGGATAGTCTGCACGGAGACGATCTTCTCTTTCCCAAGTAGCTTCATCCTCGGAATGATTCGACCATCGAACTTTAAGGAACTTGATGGCACGATTCCTCGCCCTTCGCTCACCTCTTCAAGGATGCGAACAGGTGCTCCTTGTAGGTCAAATCTTCCGAACATCAAGAGTTTCCAACGGAGCTTCCTCGCTTGGAACACGGAGGCACTTCTTTAATTGGGACACATGGAAAACATCATGTACCCCTTCAAGTGCAGTGGCAACTCCAACTTATAGGCAACCCTTTCTTTCTCGATAACACGGTAAGGACCGACATATCGAGGAGCTAACTTGCCCTTGACACCGAAACGCTGATGGCCCTTCAAAGGAGAGACTTTGAGATACACAAAGTCATCAGGCTCAAAACTCAATTCACGACGACGGCGATCCGCATAGCTCTTTTGCTCGGATTGAGTACATGCGCAAACGATCACGAATAAGCTGGACTTGACTCTCGGCCTCATTGATCGAGTCCGGGCCAAAGAATGGTCTTTCGCCGGTCTCAGACCAATTCAACGGGGTTCTGCACTTCCTCCCGTATAAGGCCTCGAAAGGTGATATGCCGAGGCGGCTCGAAGTCGTTGTTGTAGGAAAACTCGGCAAATGGCAAGCATTTCTCCCAATTCTTTCCATAGGAGAGAACACAAGCACGGAGCATGTCTTCCAACACTTGGTTGACTCTTTCAGTCTGGCCATCAGTTTGAGGATGATATGCTGAACTAAAAGAAAGACGAGTGCCCATAGCTTCTTGCAGACCATTCCAGAACCGGGAGGTAAATAGTGAACCACGGTCAGAAATGATCGTCTTTGGTACACCATGCAAGCTCACAATCCTGGAGATGTAGAGCTCAGCTAGGCGATCGGCACGAAGCTTGGTCTTGACTGGAAGAAAATGTGCCACTTTGGTTAATCGATCAATAATTACCCAGATAGCATCATTCCCCTTTTGTGACGTGGGCAGACCGGTGATAAAGTCCATCCCGATCGAATCCCACTTCCATTCTGGAATAGGCAAAGGTCAAGCAAACTGCTTTGACGCCGATGCTCGGCCTTGACACGACGACACACGTCGCACTCGCAACGAACTTCGCAATCTCCTCTTCATTCGGGTCCACCAAAACCTCGACGGAGATCTTGATACATCTTTGTGGTCCCGGGATGGATGGACAAAGGCGAATCATGGGCCTCGCGGAGAATCAAATCCCGCATTCCATGTCCTTTGGAACCACAAAGGCGTTGCCGAACCTTACAACCCCATGCTCATCCTCGGAGAAGCACTTGGTATTCCGTTCTTGACATTTTCCTTGATGCGGCTTATTCCAAAGATCCGATTCTTTGGCGACCTTAATCCGATCTACCAAGGTTGGTTGCACAACCAAGGCAATAGGGAACCACGCTCAACCAAACCTAAGTTGAGGCGCTGAAATTCCTCCGAAGGGTGGGTTGACATCCCCGAGCAACAAGGCATTGCAATGCGCTCTGATCGAGCGCATCTAAGAGCGACATTAGACTTGCCGGATGGTAGTGAATACCCATGTCATAATCTTTTACCAACTCCAACCATCTCTTTTGCACGAGGTTCAGATCCGGTTGGGTGAACAAATACTTTAGGCTTTTGTGATCCGAATACACTTCGCAACGATTACCGATTAGGTAATGTCGCCAAATCTTAAGTGCATGAATCACCGCAGCTAGTTCCAAGTCATGGGTAGGGTAGTTGAGTTCATGAGGTCTCAATTGTCTTGATGCATAGGCCACTACCTTGCCTTCTTGCATAAGGACACAACCGAGTCCTCGAGAAGCATCGCAAAAGATATCGAAGCTTCGATGAATATCGGGAAGAACGAGGACGGGAGCGGTGGTCAAACGCTTCTTAAGTACTTGGAAGCTTTCCTCACAAGCATCGGACCACAAGAACTTCTTGTCCTTCTTGAGCAACTCCGTCATCGGCTTCGCGATCTTGGAGAAGTTCTCGATAAAGCGGCGATAATATCTCGCTAAACCAAGAAAACTCCGCACATCGGTTACCGAAGTAGGCTGAACCCATGAAAGAACATCGCTGACCTTGCTAGGGTCAACGGCTACGCTGAAAGAACATGACCCAAGAAGGCCACTTCCTTCAACTGAACGCGCACTTGTTGAACTTGGCATACGGTGGTGCTCACGGCTTGCCTAACACGAGCCTCAGATGCTCATCATGTTCCTCATCGTTCTTAGAATAGATAAGAATATCATCGATGAAGACCACGACAAACTTATCCAAATACTCCATGAATACCGAATTCATGAGGTTCATGAACAAGGCGGGAGCATTGGTTAAGCCAAATGATATGACGGTATACTCATACAAGCCGTAGCGAGTAGAGAAAGCCGTCTTTGGAATATCCTCAGGTCGTATCCGAACTTGATGATATCCCATTCTCAAATCAATCTTGGAGAATACTCGAGCTCCAGTTAATTGATCAAAGAGATCATCGATGCGGGCAATGGATACTTGTTCTTTACCGTTACTTCATTAAGCTTGACGGTAATCAACGCACATGCGCAAAGTATTGTCCTTCTTCTTTACGAAGATGGTGGACAACCCCACGGAGATGAGCTAGGCGAATGAATCCTTTCTCTTGCAGCTCATTGATTGCTTCTTCAACTCCACCAACTCGCTCGGTGGCATCCGATAATGCCTCTTTGAAATCGGGCGATGCATCGGAACCAACTCAATGACAAACTCGAGATCTCGAATCGTGGCATCCCCGAAGAGCTTCAGAAAGACATCAACGAAGTCACGAACGTGGGGACTTCACTAATATCTAGAGCGGCTTCGCTTCTGCGCGAAGAGATGCGGACCTAGCGACTTTTGGCAAACTTAACCCGCCACGGAAAGACTAGATAGAGAGACACACTTCTTGGCGCAATCGATTTGTCCCTTATCTTTGAGACAACCAATCCATACCAAGAATTACATCTAGACTTGCGAATGGAGGAGGATAAGATTCGCAAGGAATCTTACTCCTCGATCTCAATTGGGACATCCCTACACTCAGATTCGCTCTCAACTCCAACCGGGAGAGCGAATGAGCAATGGGACCAACAATGGAGTAAAGAGGAGCTCACTAAAAGCGAGAAAAGACCCGTAAACAAAAGAATGAGATGCTCTGAATCAAACAAAACAAAGAGAGGATAAGAGTTAATGAAGTGTACCTCAAAGACGACATCGGGTGCCTCCCGTGCCTCCTCTGCGGAGATGAGGTTGACGCGACCACTACCCACGCCTGGGTAGTAGGGACTATCTTGAGTCTGAGAAGAACCACCTCGCGCGCGTCCTCCATTAGGACGAGGGGTCGCTCTCGCCTTCTTGGGGCATTGGTTCGCATAATGCCCCTTGTTGTTGCGAGAAATAGCGGGTGACATCCGCGGCTGTCGCGGAGGCCTCTGGCTGACTCGCAGTGCACGTGATTGGGGCACGCCTGCGAAGGGCGAGAACAGTCCGACGGCCTCGGGTCTTGAAGGCGAGGAGGCGGACCCGGAGGCGCCCAACACGAGAACGGGAGAGGCGGCTCGCACGACTTGTGGGCCTCCCACTTGCGCTATGGAATCCACAAGTGCTCTCCCCGCGTGCTCAGCAACGATGGCCTTGTCCACCAAGGCCTGGAAATCCGGAAAGTCAACGATGGATAGCTTGTCCTGCAGCTCCTCAGACAAACCATCCTTGAACTTCTCTTGCTTGGCCTCATCAGTGGCCACCTCCTCCGGAGCATAACGAGCCAAATGGTTGAACTCGTAAAGATACTCCGTGATCGAACACGCCCTTGCTCGAGCGACAAGAATTCCTTCTTCTTGACTTCATCAGCCGGAAGGAATATGAGAGCGGCGGAAGGCAGTACGGAACTCCTCCCAAGTGACGGTGTGGCCGTCAGGCTGCATGGCGAGAAAACTCTCCCACCAAGACAGAGCTGCACCCTCCAGCTGGTGTGATGCAAACAGCGCCTTCTCGTGCTCCTGGCACTGCGCTATGCGAAGCTTCCGCTCCACCAGACGAAGCGGTCAATGTCTGCGTCAAGCGGTCCTCGGACTGGAGAACGAGGGGGTGGGTGCGAAGAAACTCATAAGTCCCCACGCGGTGGTGTCCTCCCCTGCCCGGATCACGAAGCACCGGAAAGGGCGGAAGTGTTGCGCGTGATGGCGTCGAGAAGAACCTCCGCCCTCTCGCACGGTTGCGCTCGATCCAAGAAGGACCTCGGCCATGGTCGGAGGAGGAGGAAGATCCTCGTCCGACGGTGATCGCCTTGGCCGCTCTGAAAAGGTCCCGCCATCTGTTACAAGAAACTTTGGTTAAAACTAGACTCAAAGATTAAAAGCCGAAGAAAGCGAAAAGCTAACGACTAGGGAATGGAATATCACCCTAACCAAAGCCAAAACCAAGATGTGTATAAACTTAGGCGGTGTTTACAAAAGACTCCAAAATGGCAAGGAATCATAAAACCAAAGCTCAACTCCCCAATGCAACTAACCCGTATTGAATGAACGAGTAATTGTTTGAGAAGATAAAAATCAGAAGGTCAAGGTAAGATCTAATACCACTTAAGATCAAGGCTAAATCAGCGAAAATAGTGTTAGATACATAGCCAACTAGTATCACATCTTACCCTTTTTAACCTCACAAGTTTTAGTTGATTATCCTCTCATTTTCTACCCCATTAGAAACCATCGAGCTTGCTGTCAGGAAATTGAGGTTCTTTGTAGTGATTTTGCATCCAAGCTTCCAAACCAAGTCTTCCATTCTAGAAACTTCAAAACTGCACACCTCAATTTGCCAAGCTCGGTGGTCCTATCGAAACCATTGAGCTTCTCGTGTCTGAAATTGAAGCGTCTTGCTCGATTCGCATCCAAGCCTCTAGCCGAAACCTTCAGTCCAGAAACTTCAAAACCCTAAGAACTTCAATTTGCCAAACTCAGTGGTTCCCAAAACCCATTTAATCGATAACACTATCTTTGAAAAGGAGATGAGAGGAAAACAACTTTCAAACTCAAATTAGAGTGAGATGAGAAGAGAAAGCTAAGATAGGTAAGGAATAAAACCTGAGAACTTACTTAAGCTTTCATAAATCATTTGATACTTTGAAAATAAAGTTTTCCAAAATATCCTAAAGACGACCAACTTGGGTTACTACGGTCAGTATGGCTCTGATACCAAACCTTGTGAGACCCCGGTTTATCCGGCTTGTAATGCTTAACCATCCACTTGGTCCTAGCATCACAAATCAGATAATCCGAGACTCGAGACATGTATACTTCCCAGAGTGCAGTATACACACCTCTTTACAAAGTTCATGCATCAATTCCATTCATCCACATAGAACCGAAACATAAACAATAACCCAAAAGATAACATAAATAAAGGATAGTCATTACAAAAGAGAGGCCGACCGGCCAAATGACAAATACATAAAGAAATTAACAGCGGAAGCAAAAGTGCCATAAGATGGCTATAAAACAAAAGAGCCAATCAGTGTGCCTTTAACCCACAAGGCAACCGACCGGACCGCTAGGCTAGTCGTCGAATCCACAGCACATCTCACAAAAGTGAGGCCCTTGGGGCTCACCTTCTTCCTCTGCAAACAAAAGCATTGACAAAAGCGGGTGAGTACTTTGAATGTACTGCAAGATATATAAGAATGATAACAGATCTATGCAATAACTACATGCAAGCTTATTTAAGTGGAGCGAGTTAGGACTCAAATTTTTAAGCATAAAGCAAGTTTTATTTGCAATAATGTAATAGATTGAAAGCAATTTTGCAATCTGATTTTATTTGATAAAACAGTAGTAATCAAGTATCAACAACGAGAAAGCAGATCTGGAAGTGACTAACCCAATAGCCACCACAATAGCATGAATTACCCATTCATGCCAACCATATCAAGTTTTAATTTTAAAACAAAAGCAGCTTGTTGAAGTCTAGATCTTGCGGAAATCCCCAAGCGTGTCCATAACCTAGGGACGAGGCTATTGAATAGTTTTATCCTGCAGGTGTACCAACTTACCCACATGTCGACCGCCTTTTGCCAAGCTATTAAGCACACTTCCTTAGGTATCTTGACGGCTAAGTCCTACGAGACATTTCCAATATTGTGTATTAACTACGAGCCGCCTGTATGGATAGAAACCCATACGTTGTGTCGAGTCATTGTAAAGCCTCGGTCAACTACCCGTCGCAGTAAAGCCTTGGACAACTACAATGCTCCTCGAGGTGGAGAGCCTACAGGAATCTCCACCACCGCACACCCAACACAAAAACACGAGAACACATATCATGTTTCACACAACACACACAACCCCCTCCTGCGACTCGGAGATAACACACGCCAAAGTACTACGTCAAGAGGGGTCCCATATAACCCTCATGTGGTTAGTACGCAAAAGTACTTGGATCAATGGCGCAAGCAACATTTTCGGTCCTTAGGGACAGGCACCTTTCCTTGTCACACCCAACAATCACACCAACATGCCATTGTGCCCAAGTCAAATCATTTTGTTTCATTTTTGGTTTTACAAAACTAAAGCATAAGGTGCTGAACCAAAATAAACAAAATGATTTGTGTGATCAAGGTCATCGACTAAGTCGATAACCGCCCAATTCTACCGGTAGCTAAGCATTTCTAAGGCATGACATCGCAAAGACGGTAAAAGAGCATAATTAAATCACGGGCTCTAATTCACCAATGATGATAATAACTTATGGTTGTGGCAGGGGATAACATTTTAATGGCAACAATGCATTAGGAATAGCTACCTCTAAACAGGGCAAAAATAATTGGACACAAAAGCAATGCATACATATAATTTGTAAACAAGATATTAGACTTTGAAAGTAATGGGACATTTATGATCAAATATCTTGCCTGCTTGCTGTGGGCCAAGGTGTTGCTGAGGATCAACAATATTATGAATGTGCTCTTGGATCCTAACGAAAGCAAAAGCAACCGATAAGAACGAATAAAATACAAAGACCCAACAGAAAACTCCCTCCAAAAATTCTAAAATTTTTACAGTAGCAAGGTCTTGATTTATAATGAATTTAGCAACAAGAACCAATTGATTTGGATTCTTAATGCCAAAGATATGACCAAAACAATTTTGCTCAGCTTTTATAAATAAAAAAAATGCTACTATTCATTAGCAAAATTTTCTGGAGCTATATTGAGGTTGGAAACATTTTTAACTTAAAGATGAGTTAAAAACATAACCAACAAAATTTGAATCAACCGAAAAGGATTTGAAATGAATTAGTTATGCATTTTACAAGTTATCACATTTTTCAGTTGATAAATAAATCCTTTCGGGAATTTCAGAAATGAGAATCGACGTGGCGAACACGGGGCGTTGATCACGGATCCAACGGCCCCCGTACGGCCGCGCGCTGCCGAAGCCTTAAGCGTCAACCGTTGGATCCGGATCCAGCGGTTCACGTGGCCGTAGCGTTCGGTGGTCCGAACGTTCGCGCGACTGTGGCCGTGGATCTGGGATCCGACGGCCCACATGGATCCGAGGTCCGGTGGTCCGAACGTTCGTTCTGATCTGCGCCGTTGATCTTGGATCCAACGGTTCGCGGATCAAGGCGTGCGTTCAGTTCAAATTTCAACGCAATCTTGGGCCGTAGATCTTAGGATCGACGGTCCGCAACGACTCAAGTTCAAACCAACGTCCTGTTTTCGTCCGGCAAAAATGTCGGAGGAGAACGGCTTCGCCACGGCGGCTCGGCGCTGGCGGTGCGAGCAAACGCCTAAAATGAGTCCTTAATACTCTTGCGCACCCAATGGTACCAGCGGCGTTAGCTGAGGTGGTCCAGAACGCCGGCAAGCCGGAGAGAACCGAGGTGACCGCAAAGTGACGAAAACGAAAACAGCAAATGGCTCAGCTGCGGTCCACGGGAGCTGGTGCCAGGCCACTAGGGGCTAAAGAGGGTTACCTGGGCGCAAAGGATGCACCGAGAAAAGTCGAGGCAGCTCGGGCGAAGAAGAATGGCGATTTCGGCCGAAAAGGGGGAAGTCCGAAATTGAGCTGCTCCTCTCTGTCAAAAGCCAAATTAATGAGAGGTTAATACTCCAAGAGATGCCAAGCAAGCGAGGAAGCAAAGGCTTGGAGAAAGAATGCCCGAACACCGCTTTCATCAAGAGGTCTGAGCTCCAACAATGGCGCCGAGAGAAAATTTGAAATGGAGCTCACTTAGTGTACTAGAAGCAACCTTTGGAGCTCGAGGGTGTTTAAAGGAGGATAAGGAAGCCAAGGAGTCTTATAGGCGAGGAGCAAGGAAGAGCCAGCGGAAGAAAAATGGTGGTGCCTTTGTCTTTGAGGTTGGCCGAGGCGACGGCGAGGTAACCGCAGGGAGACGGCGATCAGAGGGCGGCCGGACGGAGCAATTAACGCGCAGAGCCGTTGGCCAAAAGGGAGACGCGATCGGCTCGCTGAAGGGTACTATGCACGCCACCTGTTGACTTCGGCCGAAGTGAGCGAGAGGAAGACGAAGAGGACGGCCGTTGGATTTAATCGGACGGTAAAAAGCAACGGCTTGATCACAACGTTTCAATCGCGCTTGATCATGGACCGTTCGATCTTGATCCAACGGTTCACAACTCCGCGCCCGATCGGTCGCGCGGTCGCGATTAGTTGGTCCGACCGAGTCAAGTGGCTCGAGCCGAGTGCTGGTTCGAACCCGAGGAACAGTGCAAACCAGATAGAAATTGAATTTTAAACATCTGAGTTTTGAGGAATTATTTGAGATAGCAAAGAAACTCTAAAATTTATGAAATTTTAACTGGAGCTTGCTGACTGCAGGAGGAGCTTTCCATAAAATTTTCAGAGATTTTCATGCACTGAATTATTCTACAGAAATTCCAGAAGAGAGGAAAATGGGGTTTGACCAGTTTGACTTGCCTCCAAAAATTATCAAATAATTTCTAAAAATCATGAGATAATTCAGAGGTGTTAAACATCAACCCTAGACCCAATGAAAATTATTTCCAGAGATTGGGCACAAGATTTTTATGAAGGATATTTGTGTTGGTGTCCAAATGATAATTTGATTTTTGATTTCACATAATTTCCTTTACAAAAATTATGGAACTGATTACGAAAATCAAGATCAGAGAAAAAGTTTTAATTTCTCCTCATTTTTATTACATTTGAAACACAAACCAATTTTGGGATGTTACAATGAGCCTAGGTTATTTGCTGTGATTTGAGTTCGATGGATGAGCTCTTGTCACTTAGTAGATTACGACTTGAAAATTGCTTAGAAATGCTTAGCTCGGTAGTAATGGGCGATCATCGATTTTAGTCGATGAACTTGATCACACATTTAATTATTATTCCTTTATGTCCAGCACTTGTGCTTTGTTATTTTGTAAAGTAAACAAAATCTGAAAATGAAACACTGTTTTAGACTTGGGCAAGTGGTTGGATGGTGGGTTATTGGGTTTGTGGATGTCTTGCCTAAGTCAACAAGGACCGAACATCTTGTGTCACACTCTCCAAGCATTTTTGCGTGCTAACCACGCGAGAGGGATATGGGACCTCTCTTGACTAAGTACTTTGGCGTGTGTTATCTTCGAGTCGCAGGAGGGGGTTGTGTGTGTTGTGTGAAAAAGGATATGTGTTCTTGTGTAGGGTGTGCGGTGGTGGAGATTCCGGGTAGGCTCTCCACCTCGAGGAGTATTGTAGTTGTCCAAGGCTTTACCTGCGACGGGTAGTTGACCGAGGCTTTACAATGACTACGACACAACGTATGGGTTTCTATCCATACGGGCGGCTCGCGGTTAATACACAATATTGGAAATGTCTCGTAGGACTTAGCCGTGCCGGCATACCTAAGGAAGTGTGCTTAATAGCTTGGCAAAAACTTCCCTTGGAAGTGTGCCTCGCCCAAACTTCCCTCCCGAGCCCTAGCGCCGCCGCATTTCCAGCTTTAGGGTTTTCGGCCGAGCTTCTTCTCCGGTGGATTGCGCCGCCGTCGTCGTCGCCCTTGCTCCACCGACTGCACCATCGTGATCAGCAAGTCTCAGGCTACCTCGTGCGCACCTTCTCGTCGCCGGAGCATCGCCGGAGCGCCCGTCCGACAAAACCCGAGTCTTCACCGCCGCTTCTTCCTCGCCGCCGGTCGCCGCCGTCGCTTCCAGCCATCGGTAAGGGTACCATCGGGTGCGCAATAACCCAGGGAACCTTCTGGTACCCTTGGTCACCACCGACTCACCGCCGATCGCCGGCGAGCCCTTGGTCCCCGTGCGCCGCACCTCGGCCGTGCATCGTCAACAGCCACGCCAGCGCCTCGTCACCCTCTAGAGCTTGCGTGTCACCTGTGTGGCCTCCACATCAGCGCCGCGTGGCTCGGTTCACCGCACCAAACCTCCCGTGGATCGGTGAACCTGATTCACCGTGAGCGAGAGCCCGACAGGTGGGGCCCACTGCACAAGATCGTTTTTAATTATTTCTTTTTCCGGTGGAAATTCATCGCTGACGTCAGCCGACGTCATTAATCCGAATTTCCTTTATAAAAATAATTCGGGAAATTCAATAAAATCCAAATTAGGGTTTATTTGATTTTCCAATCTTCCAAAGCCCATATCTTTTGCATCCGAACTCCGATTGAGCCCAGTCAAATTTGTAAATTCATGTAAAATTAAGATCTATTTAATGGTTAATTTTATTTGATTTTTGGAGTTGTTTTGCTTCTGTATTTATTTATTTTTGGTTTCTTTTGTCTCGTTTGCGAGTAGACGTCGATACTTCGGGGAATTTTGCAGAAGAAGGAGCACCTCAAGACCAAGACCAATATCTAGATCTATTCCAAGGCAAGTTATACCTTTGATCATATTGAACCCAAATTTCAAAATACTTTGTTTCAATGTATTGCATTCTATTTCAAGTATTTATTTAGATGCTTTTGGGATAGTTATTAATCCAAATTGTTATACCACCTTGTCCATTATATGCCATGATCTTTTGTCACCCTAGGTTGATTCATTATTAGTTGGGATAGTTATTAATCCAAACGTGGGTTGGTTAGATACGATTAGACTGCTTAGCCATGCCACGATTCATCATTTCATGTGAGTTGCAAATATAAATTTGAGTAAGTGATTATGGAACTGTGTGATGAAATTGTGTGTGCTGTGTGCTGTTACTCGTTGATGGCATGTGTTGCACTTAATCAACAGGGTGGGAAAAGATTTAGACTGAGGCAAGTGGTGGATCTGTGTGAACGGTGGAACTGTGTGCATTAAACTGTGTGATTTGGGTAAAACAGGAAGTCTTGCCTTAGTCAATTAAGGACTTAACTTTGTGGTCATTGAACTGGGCCTTACTGTACGACCACATGCCTAGTATGGGCTGGGCCTGACTTAGTAAGTTATGGAGTCTTGACATTGACAACTCAGGTTGTATTTAAGCTGTGTGATGGGATGGAGGTGTGATATGTCACATCGTGGGATGGTTCGCTGCATCCCTGTCCAACGATGTGTGTCGTTCCAAGGGCTGTGTGTACAAATTGGGCGGCAGGAAAGCACATCGGGAGTGTCATTGTTTGAGATGAAGTCTACAAAGCGTTTTGTTATGGTCGATCTTGGCCCCACCGATTGTATCGTGTGGGTAACGTGTACAGCCTCTGCAGAGTGTTTAAATCAATCTATTCGAATAGCCGCGTCCTCGGATATGGACATGCTCGGGAATTTCACACGAGGGGTAGATTTTCACAAAACAATTGGGAAGGGTCGGTGTGTGAGATAACTTGTGGTATGTGTGAAAGAATTTGATTAGATGTGTGTCCTTTGTGAAATCAATTGTTAACTTATTATTGTCTATTTGTTTTGAATTATGCTTTCAATCTATTATTTGTATTCAATTGCAAATGTTGCATTTACGCAAAATAACCACGAAGCCATTTCTTTGGAATAAGCCATCATGTATAAATGCATTACGTGGTATGACTTGCGTAGTACGGTGTGTACTCACTCTTGCTAAACAAATCAATGTAGTGGAGGAGTCATCGCTTTGCTTTTGAAGAAGAGTTCTCTGAAGGTTGATCGTTAGGGTCTTGATCCCAGTCAGTTGCCTGTGGTAAATTGATGGGAGCCCACTAGAGTTTATTTCGTTTCCGCTGCAGTTTATTCTTTATTGTCAGCCTTGCATGGCTTAATAAATGTAAAACTCGACCGTAAGGTCCCAACAGTTATTTGTTATTCAAAGTACTCGTTTATTCTTATATTCGTTGTATGGATGTGATATTTCATCGATGTTGACCTTGTGTGCACTAGCGTGATCTGGACTAGTCACGAGAATACACGAGAGGGTCAGATTTGCATATTTGGGTCCCGACGGAGGTGGTATCGAGCCATACCGGTGTAGGTCTTGACCTTAGTTAGATTGGCCGTTCTTAGTGAGTCCAAACTATTTTCTATAGCAAAAATTAACTTGCAAGATTAATTGAACTCCTTAACTCATCTCATGTCTTTCTTGACTCAACTATTGCTGAAATTCTTTCTCTCCCCGCTGTTTTAAAGTTGTTTTCATCTCTTTGTCCATCTTGACAGATGCCTTGTCTTCAGAGTTATGGAGAACGCAAGGGAGGACTTGCCGCTGAACTTTGGAAGTTGTTACAAGTACTCGGAGGATTTGATCGTCCATTGTACCGTGGCAATGCTTGGATAGTGAACGACCGAGATCGTGGAGTGATATGCCATTTGACCGTTTACGCCAGGAAGAACACTAAGGCAAGCAAACCCCTGAACATCTCAGCTCGAAGGAGTATTTGGATTGAAGCAATCCAGGAGTCTTCGCGCCTTGCCATCCCGAGGATCTGCAACATCTACTCTCGAGAGCTTCGAGACACAGTTTTCCGTTATCATCCCCGCACATCAGACGTGGATCTTGCTGCACATTTTCCGTCTACGGAAGGAGAAGACAACACCACCGTGGTGCATCTTGCCTAGTTCGCCGCTGCTCAGGAGGAATCATTGGAGTTAGCCGCCACAGAGCTGGAGTGTGCCTACGAGACTCTTCAGAGAGCTGAGGAGAGGATCGCCATACTGGAAGAGACCCTCTATGGACGGCACGATCACGACGAGGACACTGAAGAAGAAGACCCAGAAGAAGGCGATGAGCCATTTGAACCGGAAGAGCGTGAGAGGCGCAGAGCGGAAGAACCAAAGAAGACTGCACGGAGACACTGCTCTGTTGCACCATCCCCGGGACATCAGGATCAGTTTGCTAGGATGCCAGCTCACTTTCAGGTCTACAGCAGGCGGGAGCACCGTCAAGGCTACGGAGGCTATTTAATCGAGTAGTTCGATTGAGTTTGTTTCAGGCTTAGCCAGTATTATGCCTTGAGTCGCCCTTTAGGCGGTAGTTTTGTGTGCTTAGATTCGTTCTTATTTTTGTGTGCAAGTATGAGCTGCAAAGGCCCTTAGGCATTTGTTGCAAGCTATACTATTATCTTAATTAATATAAGAAGTTTCAGTTGAGTTTTCTTAAAATATGTTGTTGGGTTTTACCTACCCCGCTTAGTTCTACAACTTATCTCGTGCTTGCTACCTTATCTAACCCCGGAGATTCACGGATGGTTCGGACTCGTCAAGCTCTGCGCAAGTGGTTCCGATACTCGAATCGGAAGGGCGAGAGCAAACCCCATGACGGTTCCACCACAAGCACCTTCAATTGATATGCAGAATTTTGGAGCATTCATGACAGCTCAAACCCAGCTGATGTACACCATGATGAATCAAATACAAGCTATGAATAACCAGAACAACAACAATCAGCATCAGAATGGAGCCCCAGTTACTCATGGTCACAATGGATCGTCTAAGTTGGCTGAGTTTATGAGAACCCGTCCACCAACTTTCTCTGGACATGTCTCACCAGTAGAACCTGATGATTGGCTTCGTGTCATTGAGAGGAAACTGCTGATCACTCAATGCAGCGATCATGAAAAAGTTACATGCGCCTCTCACGGATGGAAGGCATTCTTTGCCGAATGGTGGGAAAACTTTTGTGCAGCGCATGGAACGCCGGAAGACATTACTTGGGAAGAGTTCACAACTGCTTTTCGCCAGTATCATGTGCCGGAAGGAATCATGGACCTTAAGAAGGATGAATTCCGTGCTCTCAAGCAAGGAGGAATGTCAATGACTGACTACCTCAACAAGTTCTCTCAACTTGCTCGATATGCCGCAGAAGATGTCGCCACTGACAAGGCTCGTCAGAGTCGTTTTCTGAAGGGATTGAACACTGGACTTCAAGTCAACTTGATCGCCCACACCTTTCCTGATTTTCAAGAGTTGATCAACAAAGCTTTGGTTCTTGAGGATAAGCGCAAGGAATTGGAAGATCATCGTAAGCGCAGAATGGCTCAGCAAGGAAATCACCAACCCCAGCTGAGGGCAAGAATGATTCCACCGCAGTTTAGCCATTTTCCACCACAGAATTCTGCCAGACCCCCTGTACCAACTTCAGCACCTCGTCCGGTTGCTCAGAACTTCCGTAACCCCGCACCAGTCAACCCCAATCCAGTAAGCAACCCACAGAGTGTACCCAGAGTTTGCTTTACCTGTCGTCAGCCAGGGCATTTCGCCAACCGATGTCCGCAGAATGGGACTATCACTCCAATACGCTTCAACCTTGGAAACACACCAACCAAGACGCTAGTACCAGGCAACCATCAAGGAACTTCTCAAGCTACCGGTCAATCCGGAGGAGCACCGCAATCAGTGGTCAGAGGCCGTGTCAACCACGTCACTCTGGAAGGAGCCCAAGAAGCACCCGACGTTGTACTGGGTAAGTTTCTAGTAAATTCAGTACCTGCATCAGTTCTGTTTGATTCTGGAGCTTCGCATTCGTTTGTTTCTGGAGTTTTTGCAACTAAGAACAAATTGGAAGTTATGCATCTTAAGCATACTCTGTTAGTCCAGTCGCCTGGAGCAGAGCTAAGTTCTAAAGTTGGATGTTTAGGAGCTAGGTTACTCATAGCTGGAGTTGAGTTTCTAGCCAACCTAATAATCCTAGACACTCAAACCATAGATGTCATCCTTGGTATGGATTGGTTATCCAAACACAAAGCAGTGCTAGATTGTGGCTGATGGACCGAAATGGCAACAGAGGGGGGGTGAATGGTGCCTTAAAAATTAAGAACTCCCCTTTACTGTATTTAAACAAGCCTACAACGTTCTCTGGAAATCTCAAGAAAATAAGTGAAACAAAATCAAAGAATGAAAACAAGCTTCGGGCTGTTCCTCTGGAAATCGGAAGTTCCGGCTAGTCAGGTGCGGAAGTTCCAGAAATCGGAAGTTCCGTTCTTCCAGTGCGGAAGTTCCGCGAGCGGTAGTTCCGCCTTGTACAAATCGGAAGCTCCGATTGTCCTGACCGAAGAACAGTACGCTCGGGGTTTTGCCCAAAAATCCGAAATACTAACTCTTGATTGCTCTTCTCAGGTCAAGTCTCACAGGACATCATCCTAAACAACATCTTGACCTCATGAGAAGAAATCGCAGACAAAGATCGTCTAAATACAGAGAAATCGAATTTCTTGAAGAAAAAGAAAGAGAGCCCACAAACTGAAATTCAAGAGATTCTTTGATCTTTGGCTCATGAAACTTTGAGGATATATTAGCAATACCAATAAGACTCTAGATATCAAGTTTCATGCCATCTCATAAGATGAATCAAAAGTTTCACCAAAAACCTAGATATTCAACATGAACAGAGAGAGAATAAAAGAGGGATAAACAAAGAACCAAAACCTCAGGATTTCATTGAAAGGAATCACAAGATTATAGAGGAAAACACAGAGGAAAGATTACATAATTTCAGTTCATCCTCTCCAACTCAACAACCTCTCAAAAAGCAAAACAACCTCTCAAAGGCTCTTTAGCTAAAGCTAACCCTAATTTCTCTCAAAGGTGTCCCTCAAACAACCAGGGGTTCACCCCTATTTATAGCCCTTGGCTAATGGGCCTCCAACCCATTAAGCCCGCTATGCCCGAACGGAACCGCCTCCACTTATGCCGCTTTGCGAAAATACCGTTTCGCCCCTCGTGCACCTTCTAGAAGGTCCCGCATTCCTTGTTGTCCACGACTCGCAACCGCTTCGAGTTCACGCCGTCTTTGACACCTCTTGACCGTTCTGACCTCAACGCCACCTGCGTCTAGTCCGGTCTCCACGTGTCTCGCCACGACTCCATCTCGATGCCCTGCAGTCATCTCAGACAAAAACACATCACATAGCATTGCCCAATATCATAGTATCAATATTTGTATAAGACTCAAACTCATACAAACTCAAAATCACAAAATATGCACTCTCAGCACAGTTCTGTGCACAATCGGAAGTTCCACTCTTACCACACCGGAAGTTCCGATTATCGGAAGTTCCGCACTCCCATGGCGGAAGTTCCGATTATCGGACCGACCGCACTCCCAGATTTGTAGATCCGATTATCGTCAACACACAACACTTCTTGTCAGTATTATCGGAAGAACCGTGTTCCCAGGGGCGGAAGTTCCGCACAGAGACACAGAACACAAAACCCAGATTAATCGGAAGTTCCGCTTTCACAAGCCGGAAGTTCCGAAGATCGGAACTTCCGAACTTACACGGCGGAAGTTCCGTTTCTCCTGATTTAGCACAGAGACAGCACAACCATAGAGACTCAAATCTCAACCTATTCAACAAGATGTCAAATACTCATCACTCACAAAGGAGGACCTCTCACATGGTCTCTCAATCTCCCCTTTGATGAGTATATTGACAAACACCGAAAAAGCATAAGATGAGTTTGAGTTAAAAATCAAAACATGGTCTAAACAAGTCAAGATCATGTTTGACAGAAGAGAAAGACTTGAGAAGAGGATGAAAGAGCAAATTTGTTTTTCGCAAAACTCAAGACTTTTCTCCAGAAGACTTCTTTTTCTCTCCAACCTTCTTGATCAAGAAGGTTGGAGAGAAAAAAAGTCTTCTGAGAAAAGTCTTGAGTTTCTTGAAAAATAAATTTCTCTTCATCCTCTTCTCAAGTCTTTCTCTTCTGTCAAAACATGGTCTAAACAAGTCAAGATCATGTTTGACAGAAGAGAAAGACTTGAGAAGAGGATGAAAGAGCAAATTTGTTTTTCGCAAAACTCAAGACTTTTCTCCAGAAGACTTCTTTTCTCTCCAACCTTCTCCCCCTTTGGCAATAAAATCATTAAGATGCATTTAAGAAGAGGAGATGATTAAATGTTTTTCATTTTAAGCATGTGGAGCCATGAAGATTATCCAAAATGACTATTAGAGAATTACACCAAGCCATAAATCATAAGAATGCTATTAAGATCATGACAATTGATGTATAGAAAAGCTAAGCCAAGAAAAGCATAATCTGAGAGTTTGACCAATTTCTTAGCATGTCAAGTTTATCAAGATTATAATCTAGCTAAGAGGTATCCAAGGATGATGCAAGCCATGTCAAATAATCTAAGTTGAACCAAGAAGACTCATATTGATCAATTTAGAGTGCTATCAGTCATAAGATTGACTCATTTGATCCAGTACTCTGTCTTTTTAATAACAAGCAATTTTAGCAAATTTTTCTTTTCTTAAAAACATTTATGGCTTTATCTCGGTAAAGCAAGTCCTGGACTAGGAACCATCCATAACTTCTTCCTGAGCTTCAACCATTTTTCAATTTTTAAAACATGTGCTAGATCCCAAGCCTTATGCGATCACTCCAAGCAACAGACTTAAGGAGGTGACCTTAGGTCATCCAAAACTCCCCCTGAGTTCATGCCTAGTACAATGGCAAGCAGTCTCATGAGAAAGAATTGGTCAGATCAGTTTTTTTTGCACAGAAGAGATCATTTTTGCTTTTAAATTTTTGACCAAAGATTCAAAGATAAGTCGTATTTCTTAAAGAACTGACAAAGCTTAAACTAAAGTTCAATAGAGATTCAGGACTCAACTCAGCCTACTTGACATGGCGAGAATCATAAAAGGATAACTAACAACCAGACTAGTCTCAAGAGTTATCATGACAAGATTTTAATTCAAGTTGAGCAATTTTAGTCATTTCAACATGGTAAAGACTAGACTACACATAAAAAGTCATGATAAGTTTAGCAATTAAGCACAGATCATGGCAAGATGTAAAACAGTGAAAACAGATCATAAGGGATAATAAACAAGGCTCCATGTAATTTTATTATAATGCAAGATGAAATGCAGAATGAAAAGCCAGAACACTGATAAGAACAAAAGAACAAAAAGAGAAACTGAGAAGAGAATCAGAAAAGGCAGTCCTTAGAGCATAGATAAGATACAGAGAATACTACAGCTCAAACTGATTCTTATCTACCCCATATGACTCCAGGACTATCAGCTGATCAACTAACACACTAAGGAGCAAACACTGTCCCTGTCTACCCAAGGGTGGCCCGACCCTTGCTAGAACCTATAAGACGTGAGTAAGCTCAAATTAGAGAGAGGAGAAACAGCTAATGAGCAGCATCCTAGAAGCACAAGATAAGAGCTAACAATCAAAGCATCTTGGTAAGAGAACCACTCTAACCTATGCTGGAAGGACTTAGACCTAAAGTACTTAATTGAAATGCAACCAGAAAGGAGAAATAGCATAATTAAAACATTATACAGAAGAAAAGCACAAGCTCCCCCTCACAACAGTCCATACGGACAAACCACCCCAAGCTCTCCCCGTAGAGCTGAAAACCGAGAGCTATCCAAAGGCTTGGTGAAGATATCGATGGCTGGTGTTCACTCTCCTGGCTGGAGCACAATGTCACCCTTCTCTACATGGTCTCGAAGAAAGTGATATCTGATATCAATATGCTTGGTCCGAGAATGCTGCACTGGGTTCTTGGCAATACAAATTGCAGAAGTGTTATCACAAAAGAGTGGAACACTGTCGATTACTAACCCAAAGTCCTGCAAGGTCGAGACCATCCAAAGCACTTGGCTCGACAATCGGCTGTGACAACGTGCTCGGCCTCTGCGGTGGATTTGTAACAACGGTTGCTTCCTTGAAGACCAGGAGACAAGAGAAGTGCCAATGAATTGGTAAGTGCCGGAAGTGCTCTTCCTATCTATCCTACAGCCAGCAAAGTCTGCATCAGAAAAGGCTCTAAGAGATAGATAAGAAGAGGAAGAGTACTAGATACCATAGTCAATGGTAGCTCGAAGGTACCGAAGATCGTTTCACCGCTTTGACGGTGAGATCTGTGAGGAGAAGCCTGAAACCGAGCACAAAGACACACAGAGAAATGTATGTCTGGTCTCGAGGCTGTGAGGTACAAGAGAGAGCCAATCATGCTTCTGAACTCCTTTTGGTCAACTGGCTCGTCGTCTTCGTCTGGGTCAAGAGAGGCTGTAGATGACATTGGAGTTGATACTGGCTTGCCATCACTCATGTCAAATCATTTCAGGAGGTCACGAGTGTACTTGCCTTGGTGCAGGAAAGTACCCTCCCTAGTTTGTTTGATTTGGAAGCCAAGGAAGAAACTCAACTCGCCCATCATGCTCATTTCAAACTCCGAGCTCATGACATCGGAAAACTGGGAAACAAGGGAATGCGAGGAGCCGCCAAAGATAATGTCGTCCACATAAATTTGGACGAGCAGAAGATCAGTGCCAAGACGGCGGATGAACAAAGTCTTGTCAATTTTACCCATTTCAAAATCATGACTCAACAGATAGGACTTAAGCCTTTCATACCAAGCTCTGGGAGCCTGCTTGAGTCCATACAAAGCTTTGGAAAGCCTGTAGACATGGTTAGGGTATTTGGGGTTCTCGAAACCTGGAGGCTGTCTGACATAGACTTCTTCCTCAATAAGGCCATTGAGGAAGGCACTCTTGACATCCATCTGGTAAAGCTTAAAACCCTTAGAAGCTGCAAAGGCAAGCAGAATTCTAATGTCTTCAAGTCTGGCTACAGGTGCAAATGTCTCCTCAAAATCGAGACCCTCAACCTGGGAATAGCCCTGAGCTACCAGTCTAGCCTTGTTTCGAATGACTAACCCGTCTTCACTTTGCTTGTTCTTGAACACCCACTTAGTCCCAATGATATTGTGACCTCGAGGGGGCTCAACAAGCGACCAGACCTTGTTTCTGTCAAAGTTCTCTAATTCCTCGTGCATGGTGTTAGTCCATGACTCATCAGAGAGAGCATGACAAATGTCTTTGGGCTCAAACGAGGCAACGAAGGCAGAATGAAGACAGAAAAGAGACATGCCAGATTTTGAACGAGTGACTCGATCAAAGAGATCTCCGATGATCTGCTCTAAAGGATGGTCCTTTTGAATGTGTCTAGGAGGTCCAGGGTGAGAAGAAGAGGTGGCCTCTATCTCATGAGCAGATGAGATAGGAATAGAGCCACTAGCTTTAGAAGAAGCAGAAGGTAAGGGCTGATCTCCTCGAGGTGCGGTGGAAGAAGGCACCTCAAGAAGAGGAGAAGGAACTGGATCGGGTAGACAACCCTCATCTCCATCCTGCTCAACATCTTCAAAGATGGGCTCGGACTGCTCTAGAGAACCTGAGACATCAGGCCTAGTCCTCGGACTAGCCTCATCAAAGGTCACCTCGCAGGTCTCTACCATTTTGCTAGACTCGCAGTTCCAGACTCTATAGGCACGAGAGGAAGTCGAGTAACCCAGAAAGATCCCATCACTAGATCGTGATTCGAACTTATCTAGGTTCCCAGACTTCAGAATAAAACACTTGCAACCAAACACACAAAAATGCGAGACATTGGGTTTTCGCCCATATCTCAACTCATAAGAAGTGCGATGCAAGAGTGCCCTAAGAAAGACTCTATTTGAAACATGGCAAGCAGTAGCGATAGCCTCAGCCCAAAACTTCCTAGGCGTAGAATATTCATTCAGCATTGTCCTGGCCATCTCGACCAAGGTACAGTTCTTCCTCTCCACCACACCATTTTGCTGAGGGACGCGCGGAGAAGAGAAGTGGTGTTCTACACCTGTCTCACCACAGAAACTCTCAAAATAGGAATTCTTGAACTCCGTGCCATTATCACTGCGGATTGCTCGTAAGGCACCTGGAAGCTCAACAGAAAGCCTACTAAAAAGACCACGGAAATGAGTAAACGTCTCATCCTTCGAGGCTAAGAAAAACACCAAAGAGTACCTCGAGAAGTCATCGACCACAACAAGAATATACCACTTCCCTCCTGCTTGCAGACTCGATTTGGACCAAGCGTGTCCATGTGAAGCGGTGTCACGGTGCATCATCATAATTACCGTGGATCGAGGTGGAGAAGCGACAACCATCTTGCCGTGCCGGCATGGAGCGCAAACAAGATCCTTGACCATCTTGAGTTTCAGCAAACCACGAATGAGATCGTGGCCGCTAACTCGGGTCAAATGATTAAAACCTAAATGGCCAAGTCTCCTATGCCAGAAAGTCAAATCACGGGATTCAGAAGCAATTAAACAGCGGAGAGGATCACCAGAAGACTCAGAAAAATTAGCACGAAAGATCCTCCCATAACGAGAAATCCCGCAAACCAAACTACCCGAAGAATCAAGAATTTTGTAATTGTTTTTCTTAAAACTTACTTTGTAACCGTCATCGGTAAGCTGAGAGACTGAAAGCAGATTATACTGCAGCTTACTTACTAAGGTAACATCTTTCAAAATAAAAGAATTATTAATGCTCACAGTACCTTTAGCGATGACACGCCCAAATGAAGCATCTCCGAAGGTGATCGTCTCATTACCTGAGGCACGGGCTAGGGAAGAAAACCAACGAGAGTCTCCGGTCATATGACGCGAACACCCGGAGTCTACTATCCAGACCTTTCCCTTCCCAGCCCGGCGAACCTGAGTCAAACAGAGAGTAAAGTCTCAGTACTGGGATTAATCAACAGTGATTTTGGCACCCAATACTGAGTCACACGTCGAACAGACGAAGTAGTCAAGCAAGATTGACCTCTATCTACCCTACGCTCTCTGTTACTCACCAAACGGAGGGTGCGAACACATTCTTTGGATCCGATCGCTATGGGAGAGCGAGTCGAAGTGCGAGTAACATGCTGATCTCGCCGCGGGTAGCTATCTCGAAAGGAAAAACGAGATCTACTCTCAGGACGGCGGAAGTCACGACCAAAGGGAGCATGAGGACGAAAATCAGAAAACTCAGAAAAATCAAGTCCTCGATGCTGCCCTAAATCATCAGTTGTAGCAACCCTAGACCTCATGTTAGTCTTAAGTACACTCATGGTTTGGGGCTGACCCTGAATGCGCCTAAAGGACTCAACACGATCTCTACGCGCGATCTTGGCGCGCCTGAAGCAATGATCAACCAAGTGTCCATCCTTCTGACAGAAGGTGCAATGATACTTTGCCTTACGAGAGGCAAGTCATGAGGTGAAATCACCTTCTTTATCGAGATCCTTTGAACAAAACCCGCTGATTTAAAATTTACTTTCTCAGTCCTGGGCTTAGTCTTGAACACACCTGGTGCTATGGTTTTGAGCACGACAGGTGGATTCTTTCTCATGTCATTATGGACATCATATCCTAGACCCTGATTAAATTTGTAAATCTTGGATTGATCTAGAATGAGGTTGAGCTTCTTCTTGCCTCCTACAAATTTCTCAAGAGTGTTCATAAGATACTGACACTCCTGAAAAAGAGAGGTGCAAGAAGAGCAGGGGGAAGAAGGAACATCAGAAGGTAAGGGAGCCGAAGAAGAAGAACCAATAGCATAGGAAAGATTGGCTTGTGCATGCACAACCAACTTTGGGGGGGACAATCCTACTGCTAGCAGATTGGTTCACGTTGCTAGGCGTCTCTACCAAACCCTTAGACTTCTTCCCAGCACACACAATACAAGCAGATGATTGTGTCTCTAGTAGGTCCTTAGTTAGCTTCACACATTTTTCATCCAAAGCAACCAAATTACATTTTAGTTTATTACATTGATTGCATGGTGAGCTAACAAGGTACTTAGAAGCATACTGAGCCAGTTTGTTATTGTAATCAATCATGTCTTGAAACTGTTTGGATACAGATTCTAGTTCAGTAGTTAACTTAGGACAGTTTAAACAAGAAACAATTGGCTCTAGTAAAGCAGCTTGGAATTCAGCAATTTTGTGATCTGCCCGTATTAGGTTCATCTTGAGATTATTACAATTTTCACAAGTCTCGGGCAGATCTAGCAACATGGTATATAGACCTCTAAATGAGTTGTCCTTAACCTCACATGAGGTGCAAGCAGTAGCCTCAACAGTAGTAGATGAAGGAGGTGCTACCCTACTCATCTCTAGTTCAGCAAGAAGGCTAATGTTCTCCACCCTAATCATGTCTAATTCAGAGGACACACTATCATACATGGTCCTTAGTTTTTCTATGTCATCAAGCAAAGCACAGCATGTATCACAATCATCACGGGAGGGAGCAGATGTAAGTGAGGTAAGCTCCCGTGATAGTCTAGCTACTTCCTTCTCCAACTCAGTACACTTAGCCCTAGACTTAGCATGAAATCTACCTAGCTCAAGAAAAGAATCATTAAGCTGGTCGTAAGTGGGACTAACCTCATCGGAGTCGGAGTACAGCTCGCTGTCGCTTAGATCGCCCCCGAGGGCCATGAAGCACATGCCGGAGAAGTTGCCGTCGTCCTTGGGATCTTGATCGTCCTTTCCATCATCGTCACTCCATCCTTCCACCTCGCTGGTGTCGAGTTCGTCGAGGGCGGTGAGGACGCGATGGAACAACTTCTTTGCCTTCCCAAAGTTGCGGAACTTCTTCTTGCCTTGGTCAGGAGCTGAGGGCTTCGTGTTGCGGTTCTTGTCGATGTAGTCGTTCTTGCCCGAACCGCCATAGTCACCTTTGCCCTTCCCAAGCTTGGGGCAGTTTGCTCGAATGTGGTTGGGGCCACCACACTCGAAGCAAATCACAGGACCTACTCTTTTTCCATCCCTCCTCCTCTTGTAAGCATGGGAAAACTTCCGAGCTAGGAGGGCTAACTGTTCATCCGCAAGCTGCTCTAACTGATCATCAGTTACATCACAGAGAGCAGCAAGGGAGAACCCATGTATCGACTCAGAAGAAGATCCAGAGGTGGGATTAGTGACTAAAGCCATCGACTGTGACTTCGACCTTCGAGAGACAATGTCAATCTCGTGAGTCTTGAGGCGCGAGTAAAGCGCATCAAGAGTCAGGGTCGAGAGGTCCGTGCTATCCTTGATGGTAGTCACCTTCATCTCCCAAACACGAAGATCGAGTGCAGAAAGCATTTGTCGAGCGTTACCCGAGTCGGGGTATGTAAGACCGACCGCTCGGAGGTTGCTCAAAATCTTATGAAAGCGAGAAAAGCACTCGTCAAGAGATTCACCAACAAGCATCTAAAATTTCTTTGTATTCTCGCTTGGTGGTCTTGGCGAATCGTCTTAATCTGGGTGGTGCCCTCATGGTATGCATCGAGGTCACCCGGATGTAAATGTAAGTCAAATGAGAATGCGATCGAACTCATACCTTAAGCCACGAATGATAATGTTTCTTGCCTTAGCATTGGCCTCAACATCGGGCATGTTTCCCATATTGATGTTTTCATCGGCAGGAACAGCAAATCTAACCTTCACCTTTCTCCAAATAGCATACCCCTGAGCCTGGATGTATGTTTCCATTCGGCTCTTCCAGAAGGGATAATCCAGGCCATCAAAGACTGGAGGCTTGGTGGAATACTTGTCCGTTGCCATGGCTCAAAAGACCGGTTAAGATCTAAAAGGAAGAGCTAACCGGCTCTGATACCAATTGATGGACCGAAATGGCAACAGAGGGGGGTGAATAGTGCCTTAAAAATTAAGAACTCCCATTTACTGTATTTAAACAAGCCTACAACGTTCTCTGGAAATCTCAAGAAAATAAGTGAAACAAAATCAAAGAATGAAAACAAGCTTCGGGCTGTTCCTCTGGAAATCGGATGACTCAGCAAAGTCAGACCGCCGCCGCAATAATCAGCTTGTTGAATCAGAATAATCAGAACAATCAAGCAGCCTCTGCTCTACCGTCAACTCATCATCACTCCAAGTTAGCAGAATTTATGAGGACTCGTCGCCTACATTTTTCGCATTCGTCAGAACCATTGGGACGAGAAGATTGGATTCGTTCCGTTGAGAAGAAGCTCGCCATTGCTCAATGCAATAACCATGAGAAGGTTCTTTATGCCTCACATCAATTAGAAGGTACAGCCGCAGAATGGTGGGAAAACTACACCACAGCTCATGAGAATTCACAAGCCATTACTTGGGGAGAATTTTCAATGGCGTTTCGTCAAGCTCATGTTCGGATGGCATAGTGGAAATGAAGAAGAATGAATTTAAGTGAACTACTGACAGGAAATATGTCCTTGGCGAATATCTCAACAAGTTTACTCAACTTTCTCGCTATGCTCGAGAAGATGTTGCAGCGAGATAATGCACGTCGAAGCGATTCAGCGTGGACTCAACCCGGTTTGAAGGTGCAAGTTATCGGGAATGACTATGTTGATATTGACACATGGTGGATAAAACCGTACTTATAGAAGATTCCGTCGTGAGTTGGGCGAATCTCGCAAAGGAAAATGATACAACAGGAGCTCATCGAGTCGGCTACAAAGAGTCGGGACCAATACCAGTGACCATTTCGTGCTAACAATTCATCTGCGGATTCGAACCCCGCCCCGAGATCGCAAGCGAGAAACTCAGAATTTCAATTTCAATAATAGTAACAATCAAAGGACCAACAATCCTGCGGCGGGAGTTACTTGTTTCAAGCTGCAATGAGACAGTCATTATGCCAACAAGTGCCATGAAGCAAGGACTCACACCAATTCCTTTCAATCTAGGACCTACACGGCCCGAACTTACATGCGAGAGTGGAAGAGGAATGTTTCAGACTCAAATCAAGCTACAGGACCCCACAAAGCGTAGCAAGAGGAAGGCTGAATCATGTCCTTTGCAAAAGAAGTGCGACCGATTTAGAACGTCGTTTCTGGTAAGTCTTTAAGCTAGACCTGCGTCGGAACCTATTCTCTAGTCAGCCCAAATCTCGGGGACGAGATTCCTTTAAGGGGGGGAGGTTTGTAACATCCCAAAAATTTGGTATGTTTTAATGTTTTAAAAGAAAAATAACTATTTGAATTTTTCTACTAAAGTTAAAACTTAATTAGAAATTTCAGAGATCAAAACAATTTAACATGATTAATTCCAACATCAACTATTATCAATTTTTTTTATTTGGATTCTATAGGCTTAGATATATTTTCTAGAATTTTCTAGAATTTTTCTGAGTGCATTTGCTATTTTCTAATTGCCATTTGGATTTTCAGTATTTTATAAAAAGAAAAATATATTAAATTCCTTGGAGCGATGAAGTGAAGCCCATCAACATTCGCCCAACTCCGCGCCTCGCCCATCTCCGGCCTTTTCAGCTGTCGCCCGCCGCTCTCTTCATTGCCCGTGTGGCCCTTGCCGCCACGTCGTCTTCGTCTTCGTCCCGAGCTCTGGAGTCCCGAAGCCGCACGCTGCCGCCGCCGTCTCCGAGTCGATCTCCTCCTCCCTCCGCTATAAAAAGCCCCGAGACCCTCCGGTTTTCCTCGCCCCGTCCTCCGCTCTCGAAGCCCCAAGGTTGCCGCGCCTCCTTCCTCCGCCCCGGCGCCGCATTGCCGAAACACCACCGACGGTCGCCGCTGCCTTCGCCGCCGCAATTCCCCGCCTCTAGAGCTCCCTCGGCCTCGCCACCAACGCCATCGTCGTCGCAATACCCTCAGCTACCTGGTGCTGCCCTCGCCCTCCCTCGCCGGTGCCTCCTCCTCCGTTGCCGGCTGTCCGACAAAACACCGCCGCCACCGCAGATCATCTCTTCATCGCCACCGGTGAGCCGTCGTCGCCGACCCTAGCCACCACCCTCCTCGGCCGCCACCTCCCGGCTTTCCGTTCGCCATCGCCCGCCGCCACCACGTCGTTCGCTCGTCGCCGCCGCGCGTCCGACCACCGGCCCTTCGCCCTCCTCTGCGTTTGCTCTCGTGCTAGCGTGGCAAGCCACCTCGGCCGCCACCTCCTCGATCTGCTGGCGCGGCGGCCGTCAACGCCGCGTGTCGCCACGTGGCGGTAGCATTGCTCCTCCCAAGCTTTCCCTTCGGTGGGCGTGGTCCACGGTGAGCCGATACGAGTCATGCCAAGTCACCGCCACCTCGGCCTTTTGCCTCATTGTCGACCATGTGTCGATGCGGTCGGTCTTGGCGCATTAATCTTCATTTTCCTGTTGAAAAATAAATCAGGAAATTAAATTAAAATCCAAATTAGGGTTTTGATTTATTTTCAATCTTCCAAAGCCCATATCTTTTGCATCCGAACTCCGATTGAGCCCATTCAAATTTGTAAATTCATCTAAATTCGAGCTCTATTTATTTATGATTTTTATTTAATTTTTGCAGTTGGTTTTATCTCTGTTTGATTTTTATTTTTTCTATTTTCTTGTTTTGCGAGTAGACGTTGCTACTTCGGGAAGTTTTGAACAAGGAGAAGCACACCAAGATCAAGATCAATCCCAGAATTTATTGCAAGGCAAGCCGTAGTCCTTTGATCATATTGATCCTATGATTTCAAAAGTATATTGTTTTATACAACTGCATGCTATCTTTATATCAATTGTTTTGGGTTTACTTATTACCTGTTGTCATTATACCTCCATTGAACTTTTGAATGCCATGAATCCTTGGTCACCCTAGCTTGGATAATTTTAGTTGGACATAATTGTTTCACCAACATGGGTATCGTATTAGTGCTTAGTCAAGCCTAGTCTCAATGGGTTCATCATCACATGTGTCTTATTGATTAATCTTGACTTAACGATATATGGAATTGTGGTGGTTAGCCACTGTTGTTAAAACTTGTGAGCCATGACAGGGGATGTCATTGGTTTCTTTTGAACAAAATGGTTTTCACCAAAGTAGTGGATGGTGGATTGAGGGTGTGGATTTAGCACGTTGTGGGTTTGTGGAAAGATCGCCTGAGTAACTTGTCAAGGACTTAATCTTGTGCGCCATTGAATCGAGCCTTAACTGTACAACCACATGTCTGTATGGGCGGGACTGGGTGATTAATTTGCAATGTCTTAATTTTGGTTCTGTCTTGGAAGAGTGAGTTCACGAGTGCGTGCTCACTCTGGCGCAAGAGGGGGCCTGTCTAGTCGGATGGAGACATTGAGTGTTGAAACCTTAGCAGGCGAATCGGGTTAAGAAAGAGCTTTGTAAAGGCTTTGTCATGTACTCTAGCACCTTACCCAAGGTAGTGGCGAGTGGTATCGACGGATGCCAAACCAACTAGAGAAGTCGTGTCTTGTGGGTCAATTTGTACAACCTCTGCGAGTGTGTAAAACTATTGAATAGCCGTGTCATGGTTATGGGCGTGCTCGGGAATTTCACACGGAGATAGAGTTTCTTCTAAAAATAAGTCGAGTGTGAATGGGAAGTTCACTTGATGAATATAATGTTTGTTCGGTGAATGGGTAATTCACTTGGCGGTTTGTGTCGATGGGTGAATGGGAGTTCACTTGTCATTGGTTTGGTTGAGAAGTGAATGGTTAGTTCCTTTGGTTGTTTCAAAGAAATTGCTTAATGTATTTATTATTCTTTTCAATTACGCATTTCAATCTATTTATTATATTGGTCATAAATCTTTTTTTACGCAAAAGAACCATCTGACTAACCTTTGGTAAACCTTGCATGAATATTATTTGCATACATTTCCCTACGGCCTGCTGAGTGCTTTATGTACTCACGGCTCATGCCTCTGTTGATCAGTTGAAGAATATCAAGCTGCACAGGAGTTCTTCCAGAATCAAGACTTTGAAGGTTTTGCGGATTAGGATCGTTCTCCACTCGATTGCTGTGGGCATGTTGATTAGCCTTTCCAAGTTTCTCGTTCCGCTGCAAGAGTTTATTTGTTTCTTTAGCCCTGCGTGGCAAGTTAAGTAAACATTGACCATAAGGTCCAGTTATTATTATTTTGAGATCTTTTTAGTTAAATCGAATAAATGGATGGTATTTCATCACTATTTCCTGTGTGAGCTAGCTCTCGATCGGGACTAGTTCGAGAATACACAGGGTTCTGAGATGTATTTTGGGTCCGACAGAGGTGGTATCGAGCCATATCATTGAGAACGCAACCTTAGTTAGCATGGTCGTTTTAGTCTAAGCTTCAAAACTTATTTTCTAAATAAAATCAACTGAATTTGACTTAAGTTGTTCCTTTCTGATCTCATCTCAGTCTATTCTATTCTTACCACATTCTATTTCTCCTCATCTTGTGCTAGAGATTTTGTCTCTTGTCTTATCAGAATTGTATTTGGTGATCTTAATTTGACAGTCTTATCCTGTTAATTTCTCTAGATGGTGCAAGTGTATCGCGATCAAAAAGGCGATTGGCCTGGAGTTCTACACTGCTTGTTACAAAGTTTGGGAACAAGTAGAGGTGCAACTTACTTCACCAAGGAAAGGAAAGTGAAGGGACACATAACTGGATATGAGACAAGAGTGTACTTCATTGTAAGGATTGGAAGCCACCTCCGTCATCACAGCATGAAGTGCTACGACAAGCTTGAGGACATGTCAGCAGTCATAGTTGCCCACAAAGCCGTTCGAAGGATTTGCAGATTGCATCGGATCAGTTTGTCCAAGTTGGTTCGCAAGTATGTGATGCAAATAGCGTCAATACCAGCCATCCCTGAGCAAGAAGTCGCTACTCCACCACTAGCTTCACTGCCGTCACCTACTCTACCCATTCCTGAAGAAAGGCGTCGAATCACCGGCAATCGTCAGGAGTATATTCATCACTTTGTGCCAGCAGTTCGTCCAGAGTCTCCTCCAGCTGTTCGCAACTCATGGGTTATCTACAGCGATTCAGAACCAGAAGTTGAAGAGTCTTCGCTCTCTAGTCCAGAGTGGGAGCCGTCCTATTAGTGTTTTAGTAGCGGTTTTAGATCGTTGTTGCAATAGGTCTTTATTTGGGTTGTGTGCAAGTGAGAGTGCTGATTTCTTTATCAAGCATTATGTTGCGATCGCACTAAGCTTTTAATTTGAAGAGTTTATTTGTTCTTTCATAGCCTTTCAGCTATGGTTTCTTGTCTCTTGTCTTGGGTTTAACCTGTTTCCCCTACTTAGGTTGTTCCATCTACCCTATCTTGTCTATCTCATCTATTGTGCTATTCCCTCTCGTCTACACTGCTTTTCTATCTTATCTAACAAACCTGTGGAGAGACATCGCAGATGGTTGACACTCGCAACACATCAAGCCGTACTCAGTCAGATGGTGCCCCTACCAACGTTAACACTAGCAGCCAGTCACCAGTCCTGGGAACTACAGAACCCAGCATGGCACAACAACTAGCAACTCAAACTCAATTCATGAGCGCAATGATGCAAAACATGAACAGTATGATGACTCAGCAAAGTCAGACCGCCGCCGCAATAGTCAGCTTGTTGAATCAGAATAATCAGAACAATCAAGCAGCCTCTGCTCTACCGTCAACTCATCATCACTCCAAGTTAGCAGAATTTATGAGGACTCGTCCGCCTACATTTTCGCATTCGTCAGAACCATTGGACGCAGAAGATTGGATTCGTTCCGTTGAGAAGAAGCTCGCCATTGCTCAATGCAATAACCATGAGAAGGTTCTTTATGCCTCACATCAATTGGAAGGTACAGCCGCAGAATGGTGGGAAAACTACACCACAGCTCATGAGAATTCACAAGCCATTACTTGGGGAGAATTTTCAATGGCGTTTCGTCAAGCTCATGTTCCAGATGGCATAGTGGAAATGAAGAAGAATGAATTTCGTGAAATACAGCAAGGAAATATGTCCTTGGGCGAATATCTCAACAAGTTTACTCAACTTTCTCGCTATGCTCCAGAAGATGTTGCAACAGATAATGCACGTCAGAAGCGATTCAAGCGTGGACTCAACCCCAGTTTGAAGGTGCAAGTTATCGGGAATGACTATGTTGATATTCAGCACATGGTGGATAAAACCGTACTTATAGAAGATTCCCGTCGTGAGTTGGACGAATCTCGCAAAAGGAAAATGATACAACAGGGAGCTCACCAGAGTCAGCTACAAAGAGTCGGGACCAAACCAGACCATTTCGTGCTAACAATTCATCTGCGGATTGAACCCCGCCCGAAGATCGCATGCAGAAACTCGTGAATTTCAATTTCAATAATAGTAACAATCAAAGGACCAACAATCCTGCAGCAGGAGTTAGTTGTTTCAACTGCAATGAGACAGGTCATTATGCCAACAAGTGCCCGCAGAAGCAAGGACTCACACCAATTCCTTTCAATCTAGGACCTACACCACCGGAACTTACATGCGGGAGTGGGAAGAGGAATGTTTGGACTCCAAATCAAGCTACGGGACCCCACCAAGCTGTAGCAAGAGGAAGGCGAATCATGTCACTGCAGAAGAAGTGCAACCGAGTTGAGCGTCGTTTACGGTAAGTCTTTAAGCTAGACTGCGTGGAACCTATTCTCTAGTCAGCCCAAATCTCAGGGACGAGATTCCTTTAAGGGGGGGAGGTTTGTAACATCCCAAATATTTGGTATGTTTTAATGTTTTAAAAGAAAAATAACTATTTGAATTTTTCTACTAAAGTTAAAACTTAATTAGAAATTTCAGAGATCAAAACAATTTAACATGATTAATTCCAACATCAACTATTATCAAATTTTTTTATTTGGATTCTATAGGCTTAGATATATTTTCTAGAATTTTCTAGAATTTTTAGAGTGCATTTGCTATTTTCTAATTGCCATTTGGATTTTGTATTTTATAAAAAAAAATATATTAAATTCCTCGGACGATGTAGTGAAGCCCATCATCGTTCCGCCCAACCCATCTCGCCTTGGCCCATCTCCCGGCCTTTTCCGCGCTGCTCGCCCGCCATTTCTTCTTTGCCGGTGGCCCGCTTGCGTCGCCACGTCGTCTTCGTCTTCGTCCCGAGCTCTGGAGTCCCGAGGCCGCACGCTGCCGCCGCCGTCTCCGAGTCGATCTCCTCCTCCCTCCGCTATAAAAAGCCCCGAGACCCTCCGGTTTTCCTCGCCCCGTCCTCCGCTCTCGAAGCAACAAGGTTGCCGCGCCTCCTTCCTCCGCCCCGGCTCCGCATTGCCGAAACACCACCGACGGTCGCCGCTGCCTTCGCCGCCGCAATTCCCCGCCGCTAGAGCTCCCTCGGCCTCGCCACCAACGCCATCGTCGTCGCAATACCCTCGGCTACAGGTGCTGCCTCGCCCTCCCTCGCGGTGCCTCCTCCTCCGTTCTTGGCTGTCCGACAAAACACCGCCGCCACCGCCGTCATCTCTTCATCGCCACCAGTGAGCCGTCGTCGCCCGACCCTAGCCACCACCCTCCTCAGCTTCGCCACCTCCCGGCTTTCGATTCGCCATCGCCCGCCGCCACCACGTCGTTCGCCGTCGCCGCCGGCCGCCCGACCACCGCCATCGCCCTCCTCTGCGTTTGCTCTCGTGCCAACGTGGCAAGCCACCTCGGCCGCCACCTCCTCGATCTGCTGGCGCGGCGGCCAGTCAACGCCGCGTGTCGCCACGTGGCGGGCCGCTCCTCCCAAGCTTTCTTCGGTGGGCGTGGTCCACGGTGAGCCGATACCGAGTCATGCCAAGTCGATCGCCACCTCGACCTTTTCGCCTCATTGTCGACCATGTGTCGATCGATCAAGTCTTGGCGCATTAATCTTCGTTTTCTGTTGAAAAATAAATCAGAAATTAAATTAAAATCCAAATTAGGGTTTTGATTTATTTTCAATCTTCCAAAGCCCATATCTTTTGCATCCGAACTCCGATTGAGCCCATTCAAATTTGTAAATTCATCTAAATTCGAGCTCTATTTATTTATGATTTTTATTTAATTTTTGCAGTTGGTTTTTATCTCTGTTTGATTTTTATTTTTTCTATTTTCTTGTTTTGCGAGTAGACGTTGCTACTTCGGGAAGTTTTGAACAAGGAGAAGCACACCAAGATCAAGATCAATCCCAGAATTTATTCCAAGGCAAGCCGTAGTCCTTTGATCATATTGATCCTATGATTTCAAAAGTATATTATTTTATACAACTGCATGCTATCTTTATATCAATTGTTTTGGGTTTACTTATTACCTGTTGTCATTATACCCCCATTGAACTTTTGAATGCCATGAATCCTTGGTCACCCTAGCTTGGATAATTTTAGTTGGACATAATTGTATCACCAACATGGGTATCGTATTAGTGCTTAGTCAAGCCTAGTCTCGATGGGTTCATCATCACATGTGTCTTATTGATTAATCTTGACTTAACGATATATGGAATTGTGGTGGTTAGCCACTGTTGTTAAAACTTGTGAGCCATGACAGGGGATGTCATTGGTTTCTTTTGAACAAAATGGTTTTCACTCAGGCGAGTGGATGGTGGATTGAGGGTGTGGATTTAGCACGTTGTGGGTTTGTGGAAAGATCGCCTGAGTAACTTGTCAAGGACTTAATCTTGTGCGCCATTGGCGAGCCTTAACTGTACAACCACATGTCTGTATGGGCGGGACTGGTGATTAATTTGCAATGTCTTAATTTTGGTTACTGTCTTGGAAGAGTGAGTTACGAGTGCGTGCTCACTACGGCGCAAGAGGGGCCCTGTCTAGTCGGATGGAGACATTCGGTGTTGAAACCTTAGCAGGCGAGGCAGGTTAAGAAAGAGCTTTGTAAAGGCTTTGTCACGTACTCTAGCACCTTACCCAAGGTAGTGGCGAGTGGTATCGACGGATGCCAAACCAACTAGAGAAGTCGTGTCTTGTGGGTCAAATTGTACAACCTCTGCGAGTGTGTAAAACTATTGAATAGCCGTGTCGCGGTTATGGGCGTGCTCGGGAATTTCACGGGAGATAGAGTTTCTTCTAAAAATAAGTCGGAGTGTGAATGGGAAGTTCACTTGATGAATATAATGTTTGTTCAGTGAATGAGTAATTCACTTGGCGGTTTGTGTCGATGGGTGAATGGGGAGTTCACTTGTCATTGGTTTGGTTGAGAAGTGAATGGTTAGTTCCTTTGGTTGTTTCAAAGAAATTGCTTAATGTATTTATTATTCTTTTCAATTCGCATTTCAATCTATTTATTATATTGGTCATAAATGTTGTTTTACGCAAAAGAACCATCTGACTAACCTTTGGTAAGCCTTGCATGAATATTATTTGCATACATTTCCCTATGGCCTGCTGAGTGCTTTATGTACTCACGGCTCATGCCTCTGTTGATCAGTTGAAGAATATCAAGCTGCACAGGAGTTCTTCCAGAATCAAGACTTTGAAGGTTTTGCGGATTAGGATGGGTCTTCCATCGATTGCCCTGTGGGCATGTTGATTGGCCTTTCCAAGTTTCTCGTTCCGCTGCAAGAGTTTATTTGTTTCTTTAGCCCTGCGTGGCAAGTTAAGTAAACATTGACCATAAGGTCCAGTTATTATTATTTTGAGATCTTTTTAGTTAAATCGAATAAATGGATGGTATTTCATCCTTTGTTTCTGTGTGAGCTAGCTCGATGCAGGACTAGTTCAGAATACACAGAGGGTTCCTGAGATGTATTTTCGGGTCCCGACAGGTTCACCCCTATTTATAGCCCTTGGCTAATGGGCCTCCAACCCATTAAGCCCGCTATGCCCGAACGGAACCGCCTCCACTTGTGCCGCTTTGCGAAAAGATACTTTCGCCCCTCGTGCACCTTCTGGAAGGTCCCGTATTCCTTGTTGTCCACGACTCGCAACCGCTTCGAGTTCACGCCGTCTTTGAAACCTCTTGACCGTTCTGACCTCAACGCCACTTGCGTCTAGTCCGGTCTCCACGTGTCTCGCCACGACTCCATCTCGATGCCCTGCAGTCATCTCAGACAAAAACACATCACATAGCATTGCCCAATATCATAGTATCAATATTTGTATAAGACTCAAACTCATACAAACTCAAAATCACAAAATATGCACTCTCAACACAGTTCTGTGCACAATCGGAAGTTCCGCTCTTTCCACACCGGAAGTTCCGATTATCGGAAGTTCCGCACTCCCATGGCGGAAGTTCCGATTATCGGACCGACCGCACTCCCAGATTTGTAGATCCGATTATTGTCAACACACAACACTTCTTGTCAGTATTATCAGAAGAACCGCGTTCCCAGGGGCGGAAGTTCCGCACAGAGACACAGAACACAAAACCCAGATTAATCGGAAGTTCCGCTTTCACAAGCCGGAAGTTCCGAAGATCGGAACTTCCGAACTTACACGGCGGAAGTTCCGTTTCTCCTGATTTAGCACAGAGACAGCACAACCATAGAGACTCAAATCTCAACCTATTCAACAAGATGTCAAATACTCATCACTCACAAAAGGAGGACCTCTCACATGGTCTCTCAGTGGCCGAAGAGCCGTGATAATAGAGGATACCACAGGAAAGAAAGTGGAATTTCTAGCCACCTCAGTACGTGATGGACATTTGGTAGCCAACAGTCTGAAGACAGTTTCCTTAGAAGATGTACCTGTAGTCAAAGATTTTCCGGACGTATTTCCGGAAGAGTTACCAGGAATGCCACCAGACCGTGAAATTGAGTTTGTCATCGATCTAGTGCCAGGAACAGCACCAATCTCCAAGAGACCCTATCGGATGCCAGCCGATGAACTTGTGGAAATGAACAAGCAGATAGAAGAACTACTGGAGAAAGGTTTTGTAAGACCTAGTTCGTCGCCATGGGGAGCGCCAGATAGAAGAAAGATGGAAGTATGAGAATGTGTATCGATTATCGTTCTCTCAACGAAGTCACCATCAAGAACAAGTACCTATTGCCCAGAATTGATGATTTATTCGACCAGATGAAAGGAGCCGGAGTATTCTCCAAGATCGATCTGCGATCAGGTTACCATCAGTTGAAGAATTGTCCTAAGGATATACCTAAGACCGCTTTCTCAACCCGGTATGGACATTATGAATTTCTAGTCATGTCATTTGGTCTGACTAATGCCCCTGCCTATTTCATGAACATGATGAACAAGGTATTCATGGAATACTTGGATAAGTTTGTGGTAGTATTCATTGACGATATTTTGGTGTACTCAAAGTCAGAAGAAGAGCATGCAGAACATTTGAGATTAATCCTAGAAAAGCTCAGAGGACATCAGTTGTATGCCAAGTTCAGCAAGTGTGACTTTTGGAAGAAGAAAGTTGATTTCCTCGGCCATGTGATGACTGCCGAAGGAGTAGCAGTTGACCCCGGAAAGGTTAAAGCTGTAATGAATTGGGAGCAGCCCAAGACGGTTACTCAAATTCGTAGTTTCTTGGGAATGGCAGGATATTATCGCCGTTTCATTGAAGGATTCTCAACGATTGCTAAGCCTCTTACGCAATTGTTGAAGAAAGAGAAGAAGTTCATTTGGACCCCAGCTTGTGAAGAGAATTTTCAAGAATTGAAGAAACGTTTGACTTGACCCAAATGCTAGTTTTCTGGGATATCGAAGGATTTTGATATCTATTGTGACGCCTCACGTCAAGGATTAGGATGTGTTCTTATGCAAGAAGGAAGAGCTGTCGCTTATGCGTCAAGGCAATTAAGGCCTCATGAAGAGAATTATCCTACCCATGATTTGGAATTAGCTGCCGTAGTGCATGCTTTGAAGATTTGACGTCATTATCTCATCGATAATCGCTGTGAAGTTTATACGGATCATAAGAGCCTGAAGTACATATTCACTCAGTCTGACCTGAATATGAGACAGAGAAGATGGCTGGAATTAATAAAGGATTATAATCTTGGGATCCATTACCATCCTGGTAAGGCCAATGTAGTTGCAGATGCACTAAGTCGCAAGAGCTACTGCAATGCTCTGGAAGCAAAAGAGATTTGCTCGGAACTTCAGGAGGAATTCCAGAAGCTAAAGCTAGAACTTGTTTCTGGAGGATTTGTGGCCAGTCTGGAAGTGCAGTCTACTCTGGAGAAACAGATTCGTGAAGCGCAACCCAAGGATTCTGAGTTTGCCGACCTCAAGAAGAAGATGGCAGAAGAAAAAATTTAAAGACTTCACCATGGATGATCAGGATATACTATGGATCAATGGACGTATCTGTGTACCAGATATTGATGGATTGAGACAGCTGATTCTGAAGGAAGCCCATGACTCAAAGTATCGATTCACCCTGGAAGTACTAAGATGTATCAGGATGTTAAGAATAAGTTTTGGTGGCCAAACTTAAAGCGAGATGTCGCAGAGTTCGTTGTCTTATGCGACGTGTGTCAGAAAGTAAAGACAGAGCATCAGAGACCAGCAGGTTTGCTACAACCGCTGAAGATACCAGAATGGAAGTGGGAAGAGATCGGTATCGATTTTATTACCGGTTTACCCAAGACTCAATCAGGTTATGATTCGATTTGGGTAATAGTGGATCGTTTGACTAAGGTTGCCCATTTCTTGCCAGTCAAAACCACTTACTCAAGAGACCGCTTGGCAGAGTTGTATATGTCAAAAATCGTCAGTCTGCACGGTGTGCCTAAGAAGATAGTGTCAGATCGAGGATCTCAATTCACCTCTCGTTTCTGGCAAAGTCTACATGAAGCCACAGGAACTCATCGAATTTGATCGCTTATCATCCACGCATGATGGATGGGCCGAAAGAGTCAACCAGATATTAGAAGATATGTTGAGAGCCTGTGCCTTAGCAAATGCTACCAGTTGGGATAAGAGTTTACCGTACGCGGAATTCTCGTATAATAACAGTTATCAAGCCAGTTTGCAGATGTCACCATTTGAAGCTTTGTATGGTCGTACTGCGAAGTCCATTAAATTGGTCGAGACAATGAGCGTGTAGTGTTCGGGCGAGATATTATTGAGAAGTCGAAGAACAAGTTGCTATGATCGAGAAAGGCTAAAGATAGCGATCCGAGCAAAAGAGTTATGCCGATAATCGTCGTCGTGACCTCAGCTTTGAACCAGAAGATTTTATGTATCTTCGAGTTACTACGCTCAGAGGTGTTAAGAGATTTCACACCAAAGGGAAGCTTGCTACTAGATATGTGGGTCCGTTCAAGATTTTGGAACGCCGAGGAGAAGTTGCGTACCAGTTGGAGTTACCACAGTCGTTAACAGGAGTGCATGATGTCTTTCATGTCTCTCAGCTGAAGAAGTGTCTTCGTGTGCCAGAAGAACAGACCCTGTTGGAGTCAATTGAACTGAAAGAAGATCTCACGTACAA
The DNA here is from genome assembly GCA_036346395.1 of Hsuehochloa calcarea. NCBI lineage: Eukaryota > Viridiplantae > Streptophyta > Magnoliopsida > Poales > Poaceae > Hsuehochloa > Hsuehochloa calcarea. The sequence continues at coordinate 24,649,032 of CM070610.1, read as the reverse complement.
AGAACAGCCTTTCAGGATTTTGGATGTCGCAGAGCGCCGCACCAGAAGCAAGACCGTTCATTTTTGCAAAGTCCAGTGGAGTAACCACTCAGAAGGAGAAGCAACGTGGGAACGTGAAGAAGAGTTGAAAGCCGAGTTCCCTAGCCTTTTCTCTAGCTAGCCTGAATCTCGGGGTCGAGATTCGTTTAAGGGGGGGAGGTTTGTAACACCCCAATTTTTAGAGCTTTAAAAATCTTTTAAATAGTGGTAGTGAGAAAATTCACCATTTGGATTTATTTGAATATTAATTTTAAAAGCTTAATATGGACTTTAAGGATAAATTGATTTAATGTGCTTAATCCCAACATCAACAATTACCAAAATTATTTTATTTAGATTCTATATGCTTGGATATATTTTATAGAATTTTCTGGAATTTTTCCAAAGTCATTTGCTATTTTCTATTGGCTATTTGTATTTTCCGGATTTATTTAAAGAAAAATCAAAGAAAATCCTTGAACGATCTTTGGCGAAGCCCAACACTATTCCGCCCCTTGACCCTCGTTTCTCGCCCGACCCCGCAAGCGCTCGCTTCCGACCATTGGATTTCCATCGCACGGCGCCGCACTCCTTCTCGCTCTCTCTCTCGGCGATGGGCCGCTTGAGAGTCGTCGTCTCATGTTGCCTTCTTCTCATGGCTTGACGCCGCGTCCGCCATTTCGGACCTCGGGCTTCGTCCCGCAAATCATAACGACCCGATTTTGTCGCCGACAACGCCATCTGGAAGCCTTATCTCTCCCGCACTCGTTCCGGTTGTTTTCAAAATTCGAATCCGCCTCAATCTCCTATTTCTTCGTATTTTCATTTTCGGGTTGTTTCGGTCTCCGCCGCCGTTACGCCACCTCGAGCCCGCCTTGACCCTTTAAATAGCTCCCCGAGGATCGCATCGCCATCCACACCAGAAACCCTCGCCCAAACTTCCCTCCCGAGCCCTAGCGCCGCCGCATTTCCAGCTTTAGGGTTTTCGGCTGAGCTTCTTCTCCGGTGGATTGCGCCGCCGTCATCGTCGCCCTTGCTCCACCGACTGCACCATCGTGATCAGCAAGTCTCAGGCTACCTCGTGCGCACCTCCTCGTCGCCGTAGCATCGCCGGAGCGCCCGTCCGACAAAACCCGAGTCTTCACCGCCGCTTCTTCCTCGCCGCCGGTCGCCGCCGTCGCTTCCAGCCATCGGTAAGGGTACCATCGGGTGCGCAATAACCCAGGGAACCTTCTGGTACCCTTGGTCACCGACGACTCGCCGCCGATCGTCGGCGAGCCCTTGGTCCCCGTGCGCCGCCCCTCGGCCGTGCATCGCCAGCAGCCACGCCAGCGCCCCGTCACCCTCTAGAGCTTGCGTGTCACCTGCGTGGCCTCCACATCAGCGCCGCGTGGCTCGGTTCACCGCACCAAACCTCCCGTGGCTCGGTGAACCTGATTCACTGTGAGCCCAGAGACTGACGGGTGGGGCCCACCTGTCAGTACGGTTTTCAATTATTTCTTTTTCCAGTGGAAATTCATCGCTGACGTCAGCCGACGTCATTAATCCGAATTTCCTTTATAAAAATAATTTGGGAAATTCAATAAAATCCAAATTAGGTTTTATTTGATTTTCCAATCTTCCAAAGCCCATATCTTTTGCATCCGAACTCCGATTGAGCCCATTCAAATTTGTAAATTCATGTAAAATTTGATTTTTGGAGTTGTTTTGCTTCTGTATTTATTTGTTTTTGGTTTCTTTTGTCTCGTTTGCGAGTAGACGTCGATACTTCGGGGAATTTTGCAGAAGAAGGAGCACCTCAAGACCAAGACCAATATCTAGATCTATTCCAAGGCAAGTTATACCTTTGATCATATTGAACCCAAATTTCAAAATACTTTGTTTCAATGTATTGCATTCTATTTCAAGTATTTATTTAAATGCTTTTGGGATAGTTATTAATCCAAATTGTTATACCACCTTGTCCATTGTATGCCATGATCTTTTGTCACCCTAGGTTGATTCATTATTAGTTGGTATTATCATAGCACCAGCGTGGGTTGGTTAGATACGATTAGACTGCTTAGCCATGCCACGAGTCATCTTTTCATGTGAGTTGCAAATATAAATTTGACTAAGTGATTATGGGCGTGTGATGAAAGCTGTGTGTCTTGTGTCTTTGTTACTCGTTGATGGCATGTGTTGCACTTAATCAACAGGGTGGGAAAAGATTTAGACTGAGGCAAGTGGTGGATCTGTGTGAACGGTGGAACTGTGTGCATTAAACTGTGTGATTTGGGTAAAACAGGAAGTCTTGCCTTAGTCAATTAAGGACTTAACTTTGTGCGCCATTGAACTGGGCCTTACGGTACGACCACATGCCTAGTATGGGCTGGGCCTGACTTAGTAAGTTATGGAGTCTTGACATTGACAACTCAGGTTGTATTTAAGCTGTGTGATGGGCTGGAGGTGTGATATATCACATCGCGGGACGGTTCGCTGCATCCCTGTCCAACGATGTGTGTCGTTCCAAGGGCTGTGTGTACAAATTGGGCGGCAAGAAAGCACATCGGGAGTGTCATTGTTTGAGATGAAGTCTCTGAAAGGTTTTGTTATGGTCAGTGCTGGCCCCACTGATTGTATCGTGTGGGTAAAGTGTACAGCCTCTGCAGAGTGTTTAAATCAATCTATTCGAATAGCCGCGTCCTCGGATATGGACATGCTCGGGAATTTCACACGAGGGGTAGATTTTCACAAAACAATTGGGAAGGGTCAGCTGTGTGAGATAGCTTGTGCAGCTTTGTGAAAGAATTTGATTAGACTGTGTGTCCTTTGTGAAATCAATTGTTAACTTATTATTGTCTATTTGTTTTGAATTATGTTTTCAATCTATTATTTGTATTCAATTGCAAATGTTGCATTTCTGCAAAATAACCACAGAAGCCATTTCTTTGGAATACGCCATCATGTATAAATGCATTCTGTGGTATGACTTGCGAGTACGGTGTGTACTCACTCTTGCTAAACAAATCAACGTATGGAGGAGTCATCTTTGCTTTTGAAGAAGAGTTCTACGAAGGTTGATCGTTAGGGTCTTGATCGATCGGTTACTGTGGTAAATTGATGGGAGCCACCGAGTTTATTTCGTTTCATTGCAGTTTATTCTTTATTATCACCTTGCATGGCTTAATAAATGTAAAACTCGACCGTAAGGTCCCAAGCGATTATTTGTTATTCAAAGTACTCGTTTATTCTTATATTCGTTGTATGGATGTGATATTTCATCGATGTTGACCTGTGTGCACTAGCGTGATCTGGACTAGTGCGAGAATACAGAGGGTCCAGATTTGCATATTTGGGTCCCGACGACTCTCCACCTCGAGGAGCATTGTAGTTGTCAAGGCTTTACTGCGACGGGTAGTTGACCGAGGCTTTACAATGACTCGACACAACGTATGGGTTTCTATCCATACAGGCGGCTCATGATTAATACACAATATTGGAAATGTCTCGTAGGACTTAGCCGTGCTAAGCATACCTAAGGAAGTGTGCTTAATAGCTTGGCAAAAGGCGGTCAGCGTGTGGGTACATTGGTACACCCCTGCAGGGAATAAAACTATTCGAATAGCCTCGTCCTAGGTTTGGACACGCTTGGTTAGGTTTTGCAAGAGTTAGACTACAACCTTTTAAAAATTAAAATTTGACATGGTTGGTATGAATGGGTAATTCATGCTATTGTTGTGGTGACTATGGGTTTAGTCACTTCCAGGATTGGTGTTGTCTTTTTATCTACTGTTATATTGTTGTCTTTTCGATTATTTGAACATTAAAAACAGATTTATCAACTTGCTTTTAAATGTATTACATTATTGCAAATAAAATTGCTTTGTGCCGAAAATGAGACATACAGCCTCCACTTAAATAAACTTTCATGTAGCATATGTACAGGTTTGTTACTCTACACGTAAGTCTTGCGAGTACATTCCAAGTACTCACCCGGCTTTGCTGGGCTCTTTGTTGCAGGGGAGGAAGGTGAGCCCCAAGGGCCTCACTTTTGTGAAATGTGCTGTGGATTCGACGACTAGCTTGGCGGTCCGGTCGGTTGCCTTGTGGGTTAAAGGCACACTGATTGGCTCTTTTGGTTTATGGCCATCTTATGGCACTTTTGCTTCCGCTGTTAAATTCTTGTATCTATGTCATTTGGCCGGTTGGCCTCTCTTTTGTAATAACTATCCTTTATTTATGTCAACTTCTGGTTTGTTGCTTGTTTCGGTTCTATGTGAATGAATGGAATTGATGCATAAATTTTGTAAAGAGGTATGTATACTGCACTTCTGGGAAGTATACATGTCTCGAGTCTCGGTTTGTTTGATTTGTGATGCTAGGACCGAATGGATGGTTAAGCATTACAAGCCCAATAAACCGGGGTCTCACACGTCACGCGCCTTCGCCCGAGCCAGTACCGCTGACGAGTGGGTCCCAACGAGAGCATTGTTCATCGTCTCCGATTGGGACTTCGTTCCGATTCTCCCGCGCGCGCTGCCGCCGTCCTCGACATGGGTTCTAGGGTTTCTCGGCCCTATTTAAAGCCGCGCCCGTGTCACGAGGATCGCATCCACCCCTGCCGCCTTTTCCCCACAGGTGCCATCCCTAGCTCGCCGCCGTTTGCCGGAAGCGGAGCTCGAACCTCAGCGCCGCTGTGAGCTTCCTCGCCGGATTGCGCCGCCATCGGTGAGCTTCAGCCGTCACCGCACCCACCACCGAGTTCGCCGGGTCGCGGGCAACCCTCTGCGTGCGTTCGTTGCCCTGGGGAAACCCTACCTCGCCGTCGCCGCCTTTGGCCGCGCCGCTTCGCCGCTCCTCGTGTCGCCGCCGTCGTTCTGGTCGTCTCCGGTGGGAAGTGACCGCGTCACCAGGATCGCCAGGTTGCGCTGATTCCAGGGTGTACCCCCGCCGCCGCTGAGAGGCCGTTATCCGCTGGATCCGTGGTCGTCGGAGTGCCACCGGCGTTCTGTCTTCGTGGCAGCCCACGTGTGCAGCCACATCCCCCTCAGTGCTAGCGTGAACTTAGTCCATCGTGAGCCATCTCACTGACATGTGGGGTCCACATGTCAGATTTCTTTTAAAATCTATTTCTTTTTCTGAAAATTCTCGGCTGACGCTAGCATTGCACAATAATCCAATTCCCTTTATAAAAATAATTCGGGAAATTTAATTAAAATCCAAATTAGGGTTTTATTTGTTTTCCAATCTTTCAAAGCCCATAACTTTTGCATCCGACCTCCGATTGAGCTCATTCAAATTTGTAAATTTATATAAAATCAAGATATATTTAATGGTGAATTATATTTGATTTTTGGACTTTGTTTTGCCTCTGTTATTTATTTATTTTTGTTTCTTTTGTCTCGTTTGCGAGTAGACGTCGATACTTCGGGAAATTTTGGAGAAGAAGGAGCACCTCAAGATCAAGACCAGTACCTAGACCTATTACAAGGCATGTTATACCTTTGATCATCTTGCACCCAGTTTTCAAAATACTTTGTTTCAATGTATTGCATTCTATTTCAAGTATTTATTTAAATGCTTTTGGGATAGTTATTAATCCAATTTGTTATATCCACCTTGTCTATTGTATGCCATGATCTTTTGTCACCCTAGGTTGGTTCATTATTAGTTGGTATTATCGTAGCACCAACGTGGGTTGGTTAGATACGAGTAGATTGCTTACCATGCCACGAGTCATCATTTCATGTGAGTTGCAATTATAAACTTGACTAAGTGATTATGGAACTGTGTGATGAAACTGTGTGCTGTGTGCTATTACTCGTTGATGGCATGTGGTGCACTAAATCAATAGGGTGGGAAAAGATTTAGACTGAGGCAAGTGGTGGATCTGTGTGAATGGTGGAGCTGTGTGCTTATTAAACTTTGTGATTTGGGGAAAAACTGGAAGTCTTGCCTTGGGTCAATTAAGGACTTAACTTTGTGCGCCATTGAACATGGCCTTACTGTACGACCACATGCCTAGTATGGGCTGGGCCTAACTTAGTAAGTTCTGGAGTCTTGACATTGACAACTCAGGTTGTATTTAAACTGTGTGATGGGCTGGAGGTGTGATATGTCACATCGCGGGACGATTCGCTGCATCCCTGTCCAACGATGTGTGTCGTAACCAAACGCTGTGTGTATCGGTTGGCCGGTAGGAAAGCACATCGGGAGTGTCTATGCTTGAGATGAAGTCTCTGTAAGGTTTTGTTGTGATCAACTCTGATCCGGTTGATTTCATCTTGTGGGTAAAGTGTACAACCTCTTTAGAGTGTTAAACCAATCTACTCGAATAGCCACGTTCTCGGTCATGGACATGCTCGGGGATTTCACACGAGGGGTAGATTTTCATAAAGACATTTGGGAAGGGTCAGCTGTGTGAGGTAATTTATGCAGCTGTGTGAATAACTTGATTAGACTGTGTGTTATTTGTGAAATCAAATGTTAAATTAGTATCCTCTATTTGTTTTCAATTACATTTCAATCTATTATCTGTATTCAATTGCAAATGTTGCATTTCTGAAAATTAACCACAGAAGCCTTTTCCTTTGGAATAAGCCATCATGTATAATTGCATTCTGTGGTATGACTTGCGAGTACGGTGTGTACTCACTCTTGCTAAACAAATCAACAGAAGTGGAGGAGTCGTCACCAGCTTTTGAAGAGGAATTCTACGAAGGTTGATCGTTAGGGTCTCGATCCCAGTCAGTTGCCTGTGGTAAGTTGATGGGAGCCCGCTGGAGTTTATCTTGTTTCCGCTGTAGTTTATTTCAATATTGTCAGCCTTGCATGGCTTACTAATTGTAAAACTCGACCTTAAGGTCACAACAGTTATTTGTTATTCAAATTACTCATTTATTTAATATTTCGTTGTATGGAGTTGATATTTCATCAATGTTGACACTGTGTGCGCTAGCGTGATCCTGGACTAGTGCAGTATACACAGAGGGTCCAGATTTGCATATTTGGGTCCCGACAAGAAATTTGGCCTGTTCACTAGAATCCAATCTGAAAATGGTTCAGAAATTTGGCCCACGTGGGTCGAACCTGGGACCTCAGGCAGGAATGAAGGACCACCCTTCCTACAGTAGCCAACAGACCCAATGATCTTTTGTGTGAATAACCAAGGAACATATATTTGAATGGTTGAAACGAACGGAACAGGAGCTCCAGCCATGGCGACTCTAGACATGGTTTTTGTAATACCCCGAAATTTAGTCGGGTAAATGGACAGCTAGTCGGGAGAAGAAAGAACAATAAAAAGAGGAAAATTCCTAGAAAAAGGGGGATTTCACATATTTTCGCCAACCTGGGTCGCTCCAAACACTAGCCGCCCCCCACTCTCCCCTCTCCCCCCATAGCCGCCACCCCCCTCTCCCCCTTGCACCTCCCCTGCGCCACCACCTCCCCAGCAGCACCACCTCCCTCCCCGGTGAAGATCCTTGTTGCGGTCCATTGCAGGAAAGACGAGGAGACCACCGTTGGAGAGCCAGCCAAGTGGAGGTAGCAGATCAATTTTGTTCAACGCTGTTGCCCGTCAATTCTAGGTAAGATATGTACGTTTCCTGATCTGACCGCCTCTTAAAAGGTTGTAGCCCTCGGTTTTAGCTTTCTTTGGGCACCGAGATCACCTGATTTGGACTTACGGCTTAGGAGTTATGGTAGTTTTACCACGACTATCTAGGAGAGCTGACGAGAATTTATAGATTGTCTAGTCTGGCCATTATGAATTATTTAGAGGCCGAATCGGAAAAATCACCCAAAATGAATATAGTAGAGAATTCAGTAATATTTCCAAGTTGATAAAGAACTCAATTTTTAGGGTTGTCAATCAAAATTTATGGAATTTTTACCACCGCTATTTCGCTGACTGTCAGATTGCAGAGACAGAAAATTTACATGAATATAAGAAATAGTAGGACGTCGAATCAGGGGACGTGACCGGCTAGGTTTTCGTAGACGGTTTTCTCGTAGTTTCAGAGAGAGTAAGATCACCCTGTTCTGAGTTTCGTAGTGAAAGTTATGACATTTTTAGTAATGCTGTTCCGTAGGACTTACTGCTAGACCGTCGGGAGAATTGAGTATAACCCTTATTCGAACCCTAGGTCTTGAGGAGTGGGGTTAATGGGTGTAAACGGAGTCCAATTTTTAGTGTATTTACTGTTAGCACTATTCTTGTGTAGGAGGCGGAGTTCCGGAGTAGAGGCACCATCTTTGCTTCTTAGCGCACCGTAGCGGAAAAAGGCAAGTACAGTTAGTGGTAGATTATTCATGATCGATTGTCGGACCCAGGAGTAACACCCCAGAATCCCCTGTGCATTTCTGAACTAGTCCCATGATCAGTAGCTAGTTCACACAGTAAACAGATATGGTAACATCCATAAATCGCACAACTTTATTAATAAATATCAGAGTTGATTACAAGAAAGGCTTACAAGCCAACATTAAACAAACACAGCGGAAGACGAAGAAGTAGTGGAGTCGGTTGATGCGCCACGTGCAATCGGTGGGGTAGCGGCCTAGTCGTCGAGATCCGAAGTCCTTCTCCTCTGAAATTTATTTGCATGAAGCAATGGTGAGCACAACTACCGTGCTCGCAAGTTACACCCAGTAACAGAGTTAATGCATGCATGGATATATCAAAGGAAGGTTTATTGGTTGAATTTGCATAAAGCAATGTTTTCTTTAAATATTTATACTAGGTTCCAAAGAAGTTATTTTATAACTAAAATTCATTTTACAAATTCTCAAGTTTTATAGTAGGATAACCTCCATATGAAACATGGTGATGGATACCCTCCATATGAAACATGGTGATGGATACCCTCCATATGAAACATGGTGATGGATACCCTCCTATCACATGGCTAACCACCCAATTTTACCACAAGGATTAACCATCCTCAAATCATTTGCAAAAATCATTTTTAAAACAAAATCATAGTCTAACTTTGAGTGGCTTTGCTCAGCATGTCCATGACCGTGGACACGGCTATTCGAATAGTTTTACACTCTGCAGAGGTTGTACAACTTTACCCACAAGACATGAATTCTCTAGTTTGTTTGGCATCCGTCGATCCCACTGCTCACTACCTTAGGTAAGCAGTCTAGAGCACGTGTCAAGGCTTTTACAATGCGCCATCCCACCGTAGCCTTACCTCGCTAAGGTTTCGCTTCCATTGGGCTAACCACCCGCCGGATTCAAGCCCCCTCTTGCGCCATGTGGTAATACTGTCTAACCGACACCCACACACCAAAATGGCACAACTACGATGGAATGTTACAAATTATTTAGCCAGGTCCTGCCCATACAGGACATGTGGTAGTACGATGTGGCTTAGCAAGATGCGGCTCGAAGACCGGTCCTTAACTGACTTGGGCGACTTTCAAAATAACCCCTGGGCCTCAAACCTACCCGGATTGAGCCCGTGCATAAACCTGCACCCACCAAGCATCCATTTCGCCCAAGTACAAACCAACTTTTCATTTTTGCTTTTCAAAGTCATTTGTAAAATCTTCCATGACAAACCAATGTCATAGGCTTTTAAATAATAGTTGATTATTTGGGCCAAATTCCCGGAACTGAACATTTTTTGTGTAAGCATGTCTTTACATAATATTTTCAAATGATCCCAGTTCATACTATCGTATCAACTAGGTTTTTATCTAGGGTGACAATATATTTGATGCAAATATCAACATTGGCCATACAAAGGAATTAGGCATAACTATAAATTTAAAACAGGTATTTAAATTACATTGAATAAAAATAAGCATGCAATAATAATTTAAAACATAATTTAAATAATTTGAAATAATGGGATCAAATATGATCAAAGGTATAACTTGCCTTGCTTGGTTAATTGATATTCTCAAACGGCATCGAAATCCGGATGTCCGAAGTCGTCGAAATCTATACGCGTAAATGATCCAAATTCAAATAGCATTCAAATGAAATCCAAATAAAATATCGACTTTATATGAATATAGGAATTTGAATCGATGGAATCGGAGTTCGTATGAGGGAGAACGAAATTCCGAAAGGGAGGATGAATAGTAGTTTGCATGGCAGTATTCATTTTCATGCAACTTACGTGAATAGTGTAATGAGCGGAAGAACTGGCCGTGCCGGCGATAGGAATAGAGAGATGGCCGGCGGACAACGAATATGGAACCTCGGCGATGTACTCTACCCAATGGTAGCAGTTCGGCCGACGACGACTGGTTGCGGCGGCAACGCGTAATTAGAAAAACAGCTAAAATATAATAAAAACTCAAAATTACAAAATAAATACTGAAAAATAAAGGATGAATTTAGATGATTTTACGTGGAAGAATTATCGGATTCGGAGTTTGCAGTTGGGAGCAATAATTCTTGGAAGGAATAATCACAAGAAAAAGAAAAGCTACCGTGCACAATACAAACTGTTCATTGTCTTCTTTCCTGGTTTTAGCCGAAAGACAGAGAAGAAGAAATGGCTATGGCGTCGGGTGGGGGAAGAGGAAAGAGGGCCGGAAAGTTACCAAAACGGATTGCCGACGTCGAGACGGAGCCGATGGTGGTGACGGCGCGGTCCGGGGTGGTCGACGACGGCGGCGGCGCCGAGAGCCGTCGGCCATGGAAGGGTGGTGGTGCCCGCGACAACTTGACGGCGAAGGCATCCACGCGTGAGCACGACGTCGCGGTGCCGATGGTGGTGTCGAAGTGGCGGCTCCACCGGAGGCGACGCCTTGCGAGAGGGTAGACGATTTAACCGCCGACGAACTTTCTTTTGCTCGTTCGCCAAACCGGGAGGAGAGGGAGGAGAGGCTTTGGGGATGTGTTGATGGTGGAGAGGAGCTCCTGGAGGTGGCTTTATATAGGGGAGGGGGTGGCCGGATTGATGAGAAAATGCGAGAATAAAAGCTTCAGTTTTCGGGTGCCATAATGAGATGGAGAAAACTGAAAACTGCACTTAATTCACGAGAATAAGCGGCCAATTGATGGTGTAGTAACGTAGAGGAAGTTAACACGGACGTTTTGGTTGACGGATTTGAATTTGGTGCTTTGAATGCAAAGAAATGAAGAGAGAGGTGAAAGTCGCCATTAATGGCAGATTTTGGAGTTTCGCTCATGGTGGCGGCGGCAGGGGCGGAGGCGGTGGCCGGGCCGGAAGGGGCGGCGAGGTGAGGAGCAGCCGGTGGTGTGGTCGGTGGTGGCGGCTGCACTCGGTGGTGGTGGTTGCCATTGATATGCTCACGAAGAAAGAAAACTATCAGAGGACGGAAAGGCGACTAGGGGTGAATAGGCGCTTTCAAAACTTTCGCCTAAATCAAAACCAACACGAACTTTACTCCTTTAGCTATGAAAGCTAAGAAGTTCAAGTGCACACAACGGAAGCCTTGTGTTGAATTTGATGAACCCTCAAGCACACGACACAAAAGGAGAAAAGAACTCAATGTTCTTCATCGACACAAAGCGATCCGACCGGCTACCACGGGCGGTCGGACCGACGGTCATCCAGCGGTCTGACCGGCAACCAACCAGCGGTCGGACCGGTGGACAGCGGTTCGACCCGCCAAACCAGCGGTCTGAATACACGGGCGGTCGAACCGCCGTTGAAAGGTTTGTCGGACGGTAGAGTCCAAGATCTTGAGAAACTCCACCCAAATCCAAAACGAAATTTGATCCAACTTTTGATTCAACCAATAAAACTTGATCAAATTTCTAGCACACCTTCCTAATGATATTAGAGACCTATTTCTAGCGACGATTCGTCAGATCCACTTCGCAGAATCGATCTCTTGAGATTTTACCAAAGAGGTGCACAAACCCTAGAAGAGAGAAAATCTTGATTCAAGACTTGCTTGTGGGGGTTTGATGAACTAGATGACTCTAGGAGTAACCCCACACATCAAAGCAAGATAGAGTAGGCCAAGAGACCAAGTATGAACCTTTGAATCAAGGAAGCACCAAAAACATCCAAAAGAGAGATGAACACAAAGGGAGCAAATGATCTTACAATTAAGCATCACAAGATTGTTCATTCACAATAGATGCTTACAAAGCCTCTCCACCAAGGAGGGCAAAAACTCAACAATGAGCACACTCCAAACCCTAGTTCTCCTCTCCTCTCCTCCAAACCCTAGAAAAAGAAGAAGGGGGGCTAAATGAATGCTTGCTTGGGTTTTCCACCTCTCCCCTTCCTATTTATACTAGAGAGCTAGGGTTTCCCTTTTTGGGTCTCTTACACATGGGACCCACACACAATTAACTCTTGAAGCAATCGCCTGCTTCACCACGTGTAGGTTGATCAGCGGTTCTCATCGACGCCAAGCCTCTCTTGTCCAAATCACATCGGAACCTCCCAGAGACTCGCACCGATATCTGCACCGCCTGATCCAACCAGCTGTTTCGAACCACCCGTTCGATCCATCTTGTCCATTCTGCACCATGCTTGAGTCACACAACCTCACCGGTATCCACGATCGTTACGGACCTCGGCTCTCAAGCGTAGTCCCGATCAACCCACCGTTGACGTCGTTGACCTGCAAGCCACCTGCACAGCAATAGACAAACAAACCGTTTCCGGGAACAAGTTCTTCACAACTTGACCCACGTCAGTTCCGCAATGCGATATACATCAATAAAGCATTGAAGTTCATAGAATAACACACTCAGAACAAACTCAATGCAACACTTGGCTCACCTCCAAGTGACTGCCGGTCTGACCGCCCCACAGGGCCGGTCCGACCGATTTCATGCCGGTCGGACCGCTCCCACAACGGCGGTCGGACCGGTCCAAAGGACTTAGCCAAAATTCAAGCGAGAAATTCCGAAACCTTCTGGAAATTTCAATCGAATAGAACTTTTGACTGGGAGCTCCAAAAATGATGGGACCACATCCAGGAGACTCCCTCACTTGCCTACACAACCTATTTTGGCCCACCCAAAACCCAACTTTAAAACAGCGGTCGGACCGCCACCATGGCGGTCGGATCGCTCCACGGCGGATCGACCGCCTCAAGACAACCGGTCGACCGCGGTGGCTTCGACGACCTTTGGAGCAAACCCGAAAACGCGAGATTTTGCAAACCAATAACGCCATTGCCAATTGACTCATCATCCTGAGATCGTGCACAAATCCTCACGATATCCACAATCTCCCCCTTGATGAACACATTGGCAATTTTCAAGAAAATGTGGTTTTTCAAAATGAAAGTAAAAATTCGCCGTTTTTGCATAAAGGCACAACTTGATCCATAAGCAAGAAAAAGCTTAGGAACCGATCAAGCTGGCTTCAGAATAGTATAGGCAAGTGAGATAAGGCAATGAAAACACCAAAGGATTCAATTTCCAGAAAGTAGCCAAAAATCTCACTTAGGTCCAAATGAAAAGCAATTTTTCTATTTGACCTTTGATCATCGTGAGTCTTTTTCAATTGCAAATGAAATCAAGAAAAAGCAATAGAACCACAAGACTTAACTCACTATGATCACAAATTTTCAAAAGGTTCAAAATTTTTATTTTATGAAGTTCTTTTATATTAAACCTTGAGTATGAAACCAAAAGCTCCAACATTCTAACATCATTTTCTTCACAATCTTTCTCCCCCTTTGACAATGAATTCATCAAGATGCATGAAAAAGAAAGAGCATGAAGGAATGACTTTATTTTTGAACTTTAGTGAAAAGGAGCCATGACCATTATACATATAGACAGTACAAGTATTATACCAAGCCATATAAGGGGAAGACGCTATATTCAATCATGGCAAAACGTGTACTGCAAAGCTAAAACCAAGATAGCAGCAATCTGAGATTAACAGAATTGAAATCATGAAAGGTTGCTCAAAATCATAGATTCACTCAAAGCAACCAAAAATGAGTCAAGCCATGTCTATAAGTAAAAGAGACTCAAAACAAGAATTGAGGCATTTTGAGCATTAAGAAAATTCTTTTGAAGCAAAGCTCAAGCACTTAGCCCTTTTTGGGCAAATTCTCTTTTTCTTTCTCACTTTTTTGCTGTGCTAGATCTCAAGCCTTGCCGCGACCATCTCAAGCGATAAGCTTAAAAGAATGATCTAGGTCATCCAAAACTCCCCCTGAGTTCATGCCGAGTGCAATGGCAAGCCGTCTCATGAGAAAGGATTGGTGAGATCGCTTTTTCGCACAGAAAATCTCATTTTTCATTTGCTTGACTTAATAAGATAAAAAGCTCATTTTTCTACTCAGAATAAGTTCAAGACTCAATTCAACCTGTATGACATGGCGAGAATCATAAGAGGATCACTAGAGCAAGACTAGTCACAAGATCCAACAAGACATGATTTGATTCAAATCTCTCACAGATACAAAGCTAGCAAGGCAAAGGCTAAGCCAAACACGAAGAGCCATAAAAGAAGTCTAGCAGCTATCACTTGATATGACAAGGTATAGAAGATGAAATTTAGTCATACAAGGATAATAATCAAAGCTCCACTAATTTTATTATACAATGCAAGACAAATGAATTGAAACATGCATTATAATACAATGAATGCAAAAAGAGCAACTTCCCCCTCAAAACAGCCAAATAGGACTAATAACCCTAACTCTCCCATAAGCGAAAGAAACGCCAAGAGTCAAGAGCCTTAGTGAAAATATCGCAAGCCGTTGCTCGACTCTACAAAGTGAAGCACAACATCACCTTTCTCAACATGGTCTCTCGAGAAAATGAAATCGAATGTCAATGTGTTTAGTCTGGAATGTTGCACTGGTTTTTGGCAATATTAATTGCAGAAGTGTTGTCACAGAAAAGAGGAACACTTCCCAAAGATAACCCATAGTCTCGCAGCGTGGACAAAATCCAGAGAACTCGAGAGCGACCATCAGCGCAGCTACATACTCGGCCTCACCAGATCAGGCAATGTAAGACTTTCTAGAAGACCAAGAAACAAGAGATGTGCCCAAGAAATGACAAGTGCCAGAAGTACTCTTCCTATCAACTCTACACCCGGCGAAATCAGCATCAGAAAATGCTCGAATTGAAAGAGCCGAAGAAGAAGAATACCAGAGTCCAAAATCAAGCGTATCTTGAAGATACCTGAAGATGCGCGTCTGACTTGACGATGAGAAGCACGAGGAAGCTCGAAATCGAGCGCATGGACATACGGCGGGTGTATGTCCGGCCTCGACGCTGTAAGATAGAGGAGGGAGCCAATCATACTGCGGTACTCCTTCTGGTCCACGGACTCTCCATCCTCATCAGGGTCCAGCACGGTGGTCGTAGCAATGGGAGTAGACATTGGCCTACTGCTTCCCATATTGAAGCGCCGAAGAAGGTCCTTTGTATACTTACTCTGGTGAACGAAGGTGCCTTCTTTCAGTTGTTTGATTTGAAGACCAAGGAAGAATGTCAGCTCTCCCATCATGCTCATCTCAAATTCACTGCTCATAGAATCTGAAAATCTAGACACCAAAGCATGAGAGGAACCACCGAAAATAATATCATCCACATATATTTGAACCAACAAGAAATCACTGCCATGCCTGAGAGTGAACAAGGTTTTATCAACCATTCCCATTTTGAAATCATTTTCAAGCAAGAAACTCTTAAGCCTGTCATACCAAGCTCTAGGAGCTTGTTTCAATCCATACAGAGCTTTAGAGAGTTTAAAAACATGGTTTGGGAATTTTTGATTTTCAAACCAGGAGGTTGCTTGACAAAGACCTCTTCTTCTATGAAGCCATTCAAGAAAGCACTTTTAACATCCATTTGAAAAAGCTTGAAACCCTTGGATGTTGCAAATGCTAAAAGAATGCGAATGGCCTCCAATCTAGCTACTGGAGCAAAGGTCTCCTCAAAGTCTAAGCCCTCTACCTGGGAATAACCTTGAGCAACAAGTCTAGCCTTATTGCGAACAACCAATCCATCCTCACTTTGCTTATTTTTAAAAACCCATTTTGTTCCAATAACATGAGAATCAGAAGGTCGCTCAACTAAAAACCAGACTTTGTTTCTTTAAAAAATTTTAAGCTCTTCATGCATGGCATTGACCCAAGAGGCATCGATAAAGCATGGGTGATATCTCGGGGTTCAAAAGAAGCGACAAGCGAGAATGTGCATGGGAATCGGGAGAAATAAACACGAGCGAGTGACTCGCTCTTGAAGATCCCCAATCATCATTCGGGAGGATGTTGTCATTTGAATGCGAAGAGGTGCTCCTGGTGCAGAAGTGGCCTCTACCCCATGAGTTGTGGAGGTAGGAACAGAGCCACTCAGATCGTCGGTGGGGATAGGAGGCGGTGCTCGGTGACCGACATCAAGTAGTAGTAGCAGCTCTCCACCCTCTCGGAGGTAGCAGGAGGATGGTTTGAGTCTTCATCCTCAGAATCATCATCGACGAAGATGCTTTCTTGAGTTTCAGAAACCTGTGTACCTGAAGCATCGGGTCTAGTACCAGGACTAGCCTCATCAAAAGTGACTTCGCAAGTCTCAACAATTTTGTTAGTATCAACATTAAAAACACGATAGCCACGAGAATGAGCGGGATATCCAAGAAATATGCCATCAAAACATCTAGACTCAAATTTATCAAGATTGCCATGTTTAAGAATGAAGCACTTGCAACCAAAAATCTTGAAATGAGAGACCTTGGGAGAATGACCAAATCTAAGCTCATAAGAAGTCTTCCCAACCACGGATCTCAAGAAAACCCTATTGGAGATATAACAAGCGAGAGAGATCGCCTCACCCAAAATCTCCTAGGAGTAGAATGCTCATCTAGCATGGTCCGAGCCATCTCTACAAGGGTTCTGTTCTTCCTTTCTACAACACCATTCTGTCACTGAGGAACTCTAGGAGAAGAAAAGCGATGCTCAATTCCCTATCAGAAGGTAGAAAAGAAGAATTCTTGAACTCTGTCCCATTATCACTCCTAATGGCTCTCAAAGCTCAGTATATATCAAAGAATTCTAAGGACCAAATCTTTAAAGAATCCAAATGCTTCGTCCTTAGAAGCAAGAAAATAAACCCATGAATACCGGAGTAATCATCCACAACCACCAAAGACATACCATTTCCCACCGGTGATGAACTCTAGAAGGACCAATCAGATCTAAGTGAAGAAGTCGTCCAGTCCATCAGTCATTACCAAAGTAAGAGGTGGGTGGGAAGCGGACACCATCTTACCATGTCTCTGAGGTGAGCACACAAGATCTCTGAAAGCCTTGACCTAGGCAAACCTCTAATCAAGTCCTTGCAAGCGACTCTAGACAAATGATCAAAACCTATATGCCCAAGTCTACGATGCCACAAAACAAGGTCATGAGAATCGAGGCTACAGGACATCTAGGACTGGAAATGAAGAAATCTTGAAATTTGCATGTAAAATCTTCTCAAATCTGGAGATCTCAAAAACAAGCTCACCGAGGAATCTAGAACTCTACACTCACCTCTCTTAAACCTCACTTCTAGACCCTCATCAAGCGGTGAGAAGCAGATAGAAGATTATACCTCGACTTACTTACCAAAGCGACGTCTTTTAGCATGAACTTGTCGTTGACGCGCACGGTGCCCTTTGATCCACGGTCCCAGAGAGGCATCCCCAAATGTAATCAATTCATTGCGGATGCACGTGTGAGGAGGAGAACTATCTAGAATCTCCGGTCATATGTCGAGAACACCCGAGTCAACAAGCCACTTGTCCTCCTTCCTCGCACGACGGACCTAAAAGGCACAATCGAGAAAACATCCGTGTCTCGAAGATGGGGTTAGTGATAAATGAGCGAGGAATCCAAAGATCGAGAAGCACGATGTCCGGGAGCAGCATGAGAGAAATAGCTGAAATATGATCAGGAATAAAATCATAGGAATGCACATGAGAACCACCTAGACCTCTCCGAAACGATCTACCAAAAGATCGATACTCCCCCTGTCTAGGTGCTACCCGGTGTCTCTCCTCACGATGTCCTAATCCAACATGCCGCCTAGACCCACCAAAAAGTCCACAAAGTTCTCTACAAATCTAGGCCTATGTGTGGTGCGATAAGCAGTGCCTAGCTCTAGAGACTACATCCGGAGAAGGGACTCCTCTAATGGATCTTAGGACGCTCATCCTCTCTTTTCTCTCAAGTTTTGCTCTCCGGAGCGAGTAACTCAACAAGATGGCCTTCTTTCTTGCGAAGGTGCAATGGTATGGACCTTTTGAGGGTCTGCATGCATGAGTGAAAGCACCTTTCTTGCGTAAAGAGTTTGAGCAAAACCACGGATTTGAAAACAACCCGGATGGCTTAGGAGGTTCTAGCTCAAACAAACCATTCTTCACAACTCTAGCAATCTTGGGTGGGTTTTTCTTGGAATGCTCTAGGGGTTGAAACCTAGACCACTATTTTCACGCTCACCTTGGATTGATCAAGAATCATGTTGAGTTTCTTTTTCCCACTTGAAAATTTCTCAAGAGTCACCTTGAGGTAATCATTCTCTTTCATTAACTCCTCACATCTAGAACACTTGCTAGACTTGATTACCTCATTGCGCTTACTCTTAAGAAGGGCCACTTCCACTTTGAAGGCCTCACAAGACACACAATAGGATTCCTGAATCCTACTCAACCTCTCCTTAAACTTGACTCTAAAAGCCTCTTGTATCTGACTAACCATGGTTTCAACTTCAGCATTCAAAACACAAGAGTTAGAATCAATAACCTTTTAAAAGCGAGAAAAGACATGGATCTTTCAATTTTAGCCTTTTCTTCCGTGGTCTTGTTTAAGGCTTCAATCTCAATTGTAAGCTTGGGACAATTTTCACAAGATGCAACTCTAGAGTAAATCAACGTTTCTGTCATCTCTTGCATCTTAATCCTATTATCCTTACAATGTGAGCATGTGTGACTAGCATCAAACTTTTGCAATTCTTTTAAGGAACTATCCAATTTTAATTCTAGCAAAGCACAATTAGAGCAAGTTAAAGGAATAGCTTCCATGGCAGTCACATCAAGAGGAATGACATCTAAACAAGCAGATCTAGACTTGAAACATTCTAGTTCATCGAGAGCATCTTTTAGTTGATTTGTAACAGAGGAATGAGCAGATTTCAAGCTTGTCAAATCTTTAAGCAAGCTAGTGCAGGAATCACAAATATCAGCAAGATTGATGGATTTAAGCCTAACAACTTCAAGATTCAAATTATCAATCATAATGTCGCTTCCTAATCATTTTTACTTGCTTATGCAATTTCGCTGACAAGTACCAAAGCCCTTTTCATATCGGCAATAGAAGGGCATACCTCATCGGGATCACTAAAGGATCCTCATCTTTGGAGGAATCATTGTCGTGGTGTTCTTGGCCATGAAACACATGCTTGGTGAAGTCATGCGCCTTCTTCTTGCCACGAGAATCACTCTCGTCGTCCTCCGCTTCCGAGTCCACATCGCTCATATTCACATTCTCAAGAGCGGCAGGACCTACCGACAAACTTCGATAGTTTGTCTTCTTGGGTTTGCATCCCTCTCCGGGATGTCTTCGTGTCTCCTTCTCCTCCTTGCCCTTTAGCTTGGGGCACTGGAGCGAATGTGGTTTGGCTCACCACATTCAAGCACGTGATAGGTCCACTCCTCCTCCTATTTCTCACCTTGTTGTACGCTCTTGTGAATTTGGTGGAAAGGAGGGCTAAGTCATCCTCGGGCAATTTCTCAAGTTGCTCATCACTCAAAGAATGTAAAGCAGATAATGAAAAACTAGATGAGCTACAATCAAGAGAATCAGAAGAGCAGCCCTTGGATTTGTCGACCACTAAAGCCATCGACTGTCTTGGGAGACGCGAGATAAAGTCAATCTCATGCGTCTTCAACCTCGAGTAGAGTTTATCCATGGTAAGCTCACTCATGACGATGTTGTCATTGATGGAAGTGATCTTCATACCCTGCACCTTCACATCAAGAGCACCCGAAGTGGCGTGCATTTTCAGACTCAGAAAATACCAAGTCAACAGGGCGGAGATCATGAAGAATTTTAGAGAATCTTCCCCATAGCTCATCCAAAGACTCACCAGGCCTTTGTTCGATCTTCGAGTAAACCTTTTGAGTGGTTCTGTCTCACTTCCTTGATCGCGATGGACCCTTCGTGATAATCACAAAGTGTCGCGGATCTCGTGAGCAGACCGCAAGTGAGCAACACGCTCAAACTCAGATCGACTAAGGCCTTGGATCAAATAATTCCGAGCCTTGCTGTTGGCCTCCACATCTGGAGTGATCGTATCGTCATCGGCTGGCACGACATAAGGGTTTTTCACCTTTAGCCAAATAGCGTGCCCTTGAGCCTCGATATACGCTTGCATACGAGCCTTCCAAAGATGCAAAGTCAACTCCCTCAAAAATGTGTGGCTTGGTTGAGTACTTGTCAGTCGCCATGGCTCCAAAGACCGGTTAAGATCTATAGAAAAGACCTAACCGGCTCTGATACCACTTGTAGGACCGGAAAGGCGACTAGGGGGTGAATAGGTGCTTTCAAAACTTTCGCCTAAATCAAAACCAACACGAACTTTACTCCTTTAGCTATGAAAGCTAAGAAGTTCAGCAGCACACAACGGAAGCCTTGTGTTGAATTTGATGAACCCCTCAAGCACACGACACAAAAGGAGAAAAGAACTCAATGTTCTTCACTGGACACGGGCGGTCTGACCGGCTACCACGGGCGGTCGGACCGACGGTCATCCAATGTCCGACCGGCAACCAACCAATGGTCGGACCGGTGGGCGGTTCGACCCGCCAAACCAATGATCGAATACAGGCGGTCGAACCGCCGTTGAAAAACGGTCGGACCGGTAGAGTCCAGTACTGAGAAACTCCACCCAAATCCAAAATGAAATTTGATCCAACTTTTGATTCAACCAATAAAACTTGATCAAATTTCTAGCACACCTTCCTAATGATATTAGAGACCTATTTCTAGCGACGATTCGTCAGATCCACTTCGCAGAATCGATCTCTTGAGATTTTACCAAAGAGGTGCACAAACCCTAGAAGAGAGAAAATCTTGATTCAAGACTTGCTTGTGGGGGTTTGATGATCTAGATGACTCTAGGAGTAACCCCACACATCAAAGCAAGATAGAGTAGGCCAAGAGACCAAGTATGAACCTTTGAATCAAGGAAACACCAAAAACATCCAAAAGAGAGATGAACACAAAGGGAGCAAATGATCTTTCAATTAAGCATCACAAGATTGTTCATTCACAATAGATGCTTACAAAGCCTCTCCACCAAGGAGGGCAAAAACTCAACAATGAGCACACTCCAAACCCTAGTTCTCCTCTCCTCTCCTCCAAACCCTAGAAAAAGAAGAAGGGGGGCTAAATGAATGCTTGCTTGGGTTTTCCACCTCTCCCCTTCCTATTTATACTAGAGAGCTAGGGTTTCCCTTTTTGGGTCTCTTACACATGGGACCCACACACAATTAACTCTTGAAGCAATCGCCTGCTTCACCACGTGTAGGTTGATCAGCGGTTCTCATCGACGCCAAGCCTCTCTTGTCCAAATCACATCGGAACCTCCCAGAGACTTGCACCGGTATCTGCACCGCCTGATCCAACCAGCTGTTTCGAACCACCCGTTCGATCCATCTTGTCCATTCTGCACCATGCTTGAGTCACACAACCTCACCCAGTATCCCTGATCGTTCTGGACCTCAGCTCTCCAAGCGTAGTCCCGATCAACCCACCGTTGACGTCGTTGACCTGCAAGCCACCTGCACAGCAATAGACAAACAAACCGTTTCCGGGAACAAGTTCTTCACAACTTGACCCACGTCAGTTCCGCAATGCGATATACATCAATAAAGCATTGAAGTTCATAGAATAACACACTCGTAACAAACTCAATGCAACACTTGGCTCACCTCCAGTGATCGCGGTCCGATCGCCCCACAGGCCGGTCCGACCGATTCATGCTTCGGTCGGACCGCTCCCACAACGGCGGTCGGACCGGTCCAAAGGACTTAGCCAAAATTCAAGCGAAATTCAAACCTTCCGGAAATTTCAATCGAATAGAACTTTTGTTGGGAGCTCCAAAATGATGGGACCACATCCAGAGACTCCCTCACTTGCCTACACAACCTATTTTTGGCCCACTCCAAAACCCAACTTTTAAAACAGCGGTCTGACCGCCACCATGGCCGGCCGGATCGCTCCGCAAGCGTCGATCGCGCCAAGACAACCGGTCAGATCGCCAAGTGGCTCGACACCTTGGAGCAAACCCGAAAACGTGAGATTTTGCAAACCAATAACGCCATTGCCAATTGACTCATCATCCTGAGATCGTGCACATATCCTCACGATATCCACAACTACAGAGAAGAAAATGCTCTCGGTTGGAGGTTGAAGAAGGAATCAAAGAATAGGTAAAAGAGAGGAAGGGGAAATACTACTCAATACAAACCAAATGGCCTGTTGGTAGCACAGATTAGAGCAGGGGAAAGATGGGTGACCGGTCGGGAAGTTTTCAATTTTTTTTTTCGAAATACATTTAAATCCCAAATTTGAATACAATTTTAGAATATAGTAAATAGAGTCCAAAAATTATAGAAAAATTTCTAAAAATTCCTAAAATTATTTTGAACTTAATAAAAATAATTCCAACTTAAAGTTGGCTTTTATTTTTGATTTTATTTTCTAGAAAATAGGAAAACCTTTTTAAATACCAGAAAATTAATTAAAATTTTATTTTTCAATTTAAATCCAATAAAATCACAGAAAATCAAATAAACTTAATAAACTTTCCTTTTGACATTAAAACCAAGAAATTAAATTATTATTATTATTATTATTATTATTATTATACTTTTAACAGTTAAAACTCTTTTTAGGTTACAGTAAATCAAGAAAATTCTTCGATAGTCAGAAAATCAAATAAAATAATAACTTTATTTATTTTTAAATTGGTAACAGAACTTTGGGATGTTACATCGATGGTTCATGTTTACCTTATTACGAGTATTTTGTGCTATTCATGGATGCTTGAATGTTATGAATGTCAATGATCATGACACTAGTAGTATGAGTAAGTTTCATTCATGTATATCATATTGGAGGCTTGGTCACGTGGTGACCAAGCATTGATTGAGGTCCGCATCATGAAGATGATGGGCTTTTGGTCCCCATACTTGTGCAGTATGGGCTATGTTCCTGTGCTAGAAGGCACAGGCATGTGTGTGCATCGACGGATGCACACTCTGCAATACCGGTATATGCAAAAGAGAAAAAAAAAGTGCATTTGAGCAATTTGCATAGCATGAGCATATGAAATATTTATTATTGAGAATTGTGGTTGGATGATGATGGTTACAGTTGTTTTTGTGATTTTCTTGCTAAATGTACTTTGCTGAGTCTTAGACCCACTCTTGCTGTTACTGTGTTTTTAGGTACCCCGTTTGTGGACGGCATGCATGGGAGGGAGTAGATTTATGCTTGGATGCACATTGACACGAACTAATTCTCCATTGAATAAACAAAATTGAATGATAGTTTAGAATTTGATTAAACAGCTTAAGGATTCTTATGTTTATGCTTTATGCCTTGGATAACCTCTTTTGGAGTTGGTTAGCGAATTGTGGATGTTACTTTTATGAACATGTCTTAGACTATGCGTTTGGTTAATTGTTTATTACTATTGTTATTTGTGCGATTGTCCGGATGGTTCATTATTCAAAGGAGATTCTGCCGAAAGTTAGCAAAAATATCTTAGCTTATTTTATTTTTATGTTAGTGTGGTAGCATTCCAGGCTCAGGTTGTGCTGGGGTGTTATAGTTTTGCCGGCGAGGGCGGCATGGGGCATGGCCATCTAGCAAAATAAGTCGAAGGATCCTCGGGGAAAGCATGGGAAGCGACGGCTCGGCCGGCGACAGCTCGAGGTGGCGGCGTCGCGATCCAGAGCACCGGCGGCGCAAGGCCTCACGGCGGCGTGACTCTCTGCCGAAGCTCTAGCGAGGGCGAGGGAAGCACGGTGTAGAACGTGACGATGCAAACCCTGGGGTGGTGATGGCATGGAGAGAGAACCTTATGTGGTGATGTATTCAGGCGGAGAAGGGGTTTCAGCGATCCACGGTCGTCGACGGAATTCGGGCAAATGGAGAGGGGATAGAGGTTGGGGTTTGAAGCGAATCGAAAAGGAGAGCGAGGGACACGCGGTGCTCTCTTTAAACTGAGTAGGAGACGCCTGAGTCGACGAGGAACGCCGTGGGAAAAACACTTCAGTTCTCGGTTTGCAAAAGAATAGGAAGAAATGGTAAAATTGATTGCATTTAGAGGAGGAAACATCCAATTGATAGCATGTTAACGTGCATGAGGTTAATGCGAACGTTTCGCTTCAGACGGAATCAAATTTAATGATTTGAGTGAGGAGAACTGAGAGAAGAGAAGGTGGCTGGCCATTAATGGCAAAGAAAGCTCACTGACGTGGCGACTCTGCGTGGGAGCGCGGAGAGAAGAAGAAACGCCACCGGTGGTCGGGATCGGCGGTGAGGGCGGTGCCGGCGGTGGTGGCCGGCCGGCCGGTGGCGAGACGGTGTGAAGGCGCGGCCATGGAGTTGCACTGCTGGTGAAGAAAGAAACGTAAAAGAAAAATGGTCTCTGGAGGAAGAAAGATGTTGGGAGAGAGAGAAGGAAATACTATTCAAAAGAATAAAAGGGTAGCTTAGGTACAAGAGAAAGAAGTGGACGTGCATGGTAAAGCATTGGATGTTAAGTGAGGATCACCTGGGGGACAACTTGGATGGGTGACGCTCGAGAACAATTTTTTTATTTAATTTTTATTTTTATTATTTTTTTAAAGAAAAAGAAAGAAGGGCAAAATAAATAAATAAATAAATAAATAAATAGATTGGGTCAAGAAATTAGAACGAATATTTTTCTGGAGATTTGAATTTGAATTTGAATTTTTGGAATTTAGATTGGACATGGAGTTTTGAAATTTGAGACTTCCTTCTAGTATTACACAAAAATACAAATAAGATCCAAATAAAATTCCAGACAATTTTAAATAATTAATTTGAAATTAAATTTTAGAGAAACCAAAATTTAGGATGTTACAGTACTATTAGACCTTTTTCATTCTAACTCATGTAAGACGATTGGATTGTTAACAAAAAGAAGCAAAATACATTTTCTAACTCTTTTTGATGGCGCATCGCTATATTTTTTTTATGTGTATCTACTGAAAACAAAATATGAAGTTTTAAATTGCTTTAAATTTTATAATGCCGAGGTTGAAAACCAACTAGAAAGAAAAATTAAAAGACTAAGGTCTGATCGCGGAGAAGAGTATATATCTCATGAATTCTCCTATTTCTGTTCTGAACATGGAATAGTTGATGATGTTACACCACCATACTCACTCCAATCAAACTGGGTAGCTGAGAGGAAAAAATTGTCACTAACAGACTTAGTGAATGTCATGTTGGAGAGTACAATATGTCTAAGATGTGGTGGAGGAAAATGCAATGTTAATTTTCTACAAAATTGGGGTGCTTGGTAAAAGTCAATATACCATTGCAGAAAAAAGATGAAAACTTGGACTTAAAATAGTTGATTGTGTTTTATTGGGATATACTCATAATAGCACGACCTATAGATTTTTAGTAGTAAAATCAAAAGTTGTTGAGATTATTGCTAACACAATAATGGATTCCAAAGATGATTTATTTTTTGAGGATACTAGCCGAGTGCCCGTGCCTTGCAACAAATCTCAAATAAACACACACACACACACACACACACACACACACACACATATATATATATATAAGTTCTAAACTTGAAAAACCAATATATATAAGGTAATTATCCCAACATCTAAAAGTTGCATACATAATTTACATCCTATCAACAAGCTACAAATAGCCTTATCATAAACCACATGCGTAGATGATCTAATTATCTACAGAAAATCCTTATAATAACATATACATGTATGCACATATTTAACCAAAATATCCCACCAACTCAAGAGGTGGGAAGGCATATGGCAAACTCACCACCACCACCACCAAGCGCTTCTTTTATAATAGTAAAGATTTATTCTATGAGAACTGCATGTACTAATTCTTGAACTGAGAATAATCAAACTTTGAATAATTGTAATTTTTAACCTATCACCATTTCTGAACAAATGGGTGACATACCACCAATTTGTGATATTCCTGAGGAGGATGAAAATTTAGTCGAAGAGGCTCCTCGCAGGAGCAAGCGACAAAGGGTTGAGAAAATATTTGGGAAAGACTTTATTGTATACCTCGCGGATGATATGTCAAAAACTCTTTGAGAAGTTTATGCATTACTTGTTGTTGAGTATTGAAAAGATGCAGTCCCTAGCGAGATGGATTCCATCATGGCTAACAAGACTTGGGAGGTCAGTGATTATCCTAGCGGGTGCAAACCTGATAGATGTAAGTGGATCTTCAAAAAGAAAATGAAGTCTGGTGGTGCTGATGATAAGTACTAGACAAGACTTGTGGCCAATGGTTATACCCAAAAAGAATGAGATGATTATTTTGATACTTTGAAGGACCGAAATGGCAACAGAGGGGGGGTGAATGGTGCCTTAAAATTAAGAACTCCCCTTTACTGTATTTAAACAAACCTACAAGGCTCTCTGGAAATCTCAAGAAAAGAAATGAAACAAAATCAGAGAACGAAAACAAGCTTCGGGCTGTTTTGTTAGAAATCGGAAGTTCCGGCCAGTCAGATGCGGAAGTTCCGCACAACGGAAGTTCCGATGTGTCAGTGCGGAAGTTCCAAAAATCGGAAGTTCCGGCCAGTCAGGTGCGGAAGTTCCGATTGTCCTGACAGAAGAACAGAACGCACTGGAACGATTCAAAAATCTGAAATACTTTTGATTTGCTGCTCTTCTCAGGTCAAGTCTCACAGGACATCATCCTAAACAACACCTTGACCTTATTGAGAAGAAATTGCAGAGAAAGATCTATTAAACAACTCAAAATCGGATTTCTTGAATATTAGACAAGAAAGACCAAAAACCAACAATATGCAAGATTCTTAGATTCTTGGCTCATGAAACTTTGAGGATATATTAGCAATATCAATAAGACTCTAGATATCAAGTTTCATGCCATCTCATAAGACGAATCAAAAGTTTCACAAAAACCCTAGATATTCAACGTAGGAACAGAGAGAAGAAAGAGGCATAAACAACGAAGCAAAACCTCAGAATTTCATTGATAGGAATCAATAGATTACAGAGGCAAAACACAGAGGAATGATTACATCAATTTTAGTTCATCCTCTCCAACTCAACAACCTCTCAAAAAGCAAAACAACCTCTCCAAAGGCTCTTTAGCTAAAGCTAACCCTAATTTTCTCTCACCCAAAAAGTCCAAACAAACAACCAGGGGTTCACCCCTATTTATAGCCCTTGGCTAACGGGTCTCCAACCCGTTATGCCGGCTAAACCCTAACGGAGCCCGCTTCCACTTGTGCTGCTTTGCGAAATTCCCTTTTCGCCCCTCGCGCACCTTCTGGAAGCTCCCGCATTCCTTGTTGTTCACGACTCGCAACCGCCTCGAGTGCACGCCGTCTTCGACACATCTTTACCGTTCTGACCTTAACGCCGCCTGCGTCTAGTCCGATCTCAACGTGTTTCGCCACGACTCCACCTCGATGCCCTGCAACCAGCACAGACAAGAAACACATCACATAGCATTGCTCAAGATAATAGAATCATCATTTGCATTTAACTCAAATCAATTCACAACTCAAAAATCAAAACTATACCTTTCTGCACAGTTCTGCCCACAATCGAAAGTTCCGCACTTACCATTGCGGAAGTTCGCACTCCCAGATTGGAAATTCCAATTTTCGTCACAGCAGAAGGTACTTGTCAGGTTTATCAGAAGTTCCGCGTTCCCAGGAGAGGAAGTTCCGATTATCGACACACCAGAACACAAACGCCAGGATAATCAGAAGTTTCGTTTTACCAGGGTGGAAGTTCCGATTATCGGAACTTCCGCACAGTACAGAACCAACTTGGCAGCAGCGCAAACGCGATGAATCCAATCACAAACTATTCAACAAAGCGTCAAATACTCATCACTCGAGAGGGGACCCTACTCACATGGTCTCTCAATCCCCCCTTGATGAGTATATTGACAAACACGAAAAAGCATAAAGATGAGTTTGTGATCATGACCAAACACGGTCTAATCTAGGAAACAAGAAGGCTCAAGACCATGTTTGTCAAAGGAGAATGACTGAAGCTTGAAATGAAAGAGCAAATTTTTCTGCAAAGCTCCAGAAACTCCAAACTAACTTCTCCCCCTTTTGGCAATAAACACATCAAGAAGTAATAAAGAGAGGAAATGACTATATGATATTCATTTTAAGCAATAGGAGCCATGAAGATTATCCAAAATGACTATTAGAGAATTACACCAAGCCATAACACATAAGAATGCTATCAGGATCATGACAATTGATGTAGAGAATAGCTAAACCAAGAAATCCATAATCTGAGCGTTGGTCCAATTCCTTAGCAAGTCAAATAAACCAAGATTATAGTCTAGCTAAAAGTATCCAAGGATGATACAAGCCATGTCAAATACTCTAAGAGGAACCAAGAAGCATAATATTGAACAGTTCAGAGTGCTACTAGTTTTAAGAACGACTCAATTGAACAAGTACTTGGTCTGTTCGAAGATAAGCAAATTTAGCACATTTTTCTTTTTCTGAAAATTCTTTATGGCTTTATCTTAGTAAAGCAAGTCCTGGACTAGGTGCCATCCACAACTGCATTCTAAGCTTCAACCATTTTTTTAAAATCTTAACCATGTGCTAGATTCCAAGCCTTATGCGACCACTCCAAGCAACAGACTTAAGTAGGTGATCTTAGGTCATCCAAGACTCCCTCTGAGTTCATGCCTAGTGCAATGGCAAGCAGTCTCATGAGAAAGAGTTGGTGAGATCAGTTTTTTCGCACAAAAGAGATCATTTTTTGCTTTTAAATTTTTGACCAAAGATTTAAAGATAAGTCATGTTTCTTAAAGAACTGACATAGCTTAATCTAAAGTTCAATAGAGATTCAGGACTCAACTCAGCCTACTTGACATGGCGAGAATCATAAAAGGATAACTTCAACAGACTAGTCTCAAGAGCTATCATGACAAGATTTTAGTTCAAGTTGAGCAATTATAGTCACCTTAACATGGCAAAGACTAAACTACACATCAAACATCATGATAAATTCAACAGTTTAGCATAAATCATGGCAAGATGTAAAACAGTGAAAACAGATCATAAGGGATAATAAACAAGGCTCCATGTAATTTTATTATAATGCAAGATGAAATGCAGGATGAAAAGCCAGAATCCCTTCAGAATGATATGCACTTTCTAATTCAGGTTGAGTTATGACAAATTAAAGAACTAGAAGAATCAAGATGAACTCCCCCTGAACCAAAAGAACAAAAACGAGAAACTGATAAAAGAAACAGAAAAGGCAGTCCTTAGAGCATAGATAAGATATAGAGAATACTATAGCTCAGACAGATTCTTATCTACCCCATATGATTCCAGGACTATCAGCTGATCAACTAACACACTAAGGAGCAAACACTGTCCCTGTCTACCCAAGGGTGGCCCGACCCTTGTTAGAACCTATAAGAAGTGAGTAAGCTCTACTTAGATAGAGGAGAAACAGCTGTAACATCCCTATTTTCAGAGCTTTTAAAATCTTTTAAATATTGGTAGCAAGAAAATTTATCATTTGGATTTATTGGAATATTAAATTAAAAAGCTTAAATTGGACTTTTAGAACAAATTGATTTAATGTGCTTAATCCAAATATCAACAATTGTCAAAATTATTTTATTTAGATTCTATATGCTTGGTTATATTTTATAGAATTTTCTGGAATTTTTCCAAAGTCATTTGCTATTTTCTAATTGCTATTTGCATTTTCTGGATTTATTTAAAAGAAAAACCTATTTTAAATCCTTGAACGAAGATGGGTCGAAGCCCAAGACTATTCCTCGCCTCGGCCCACTCCATGACCCATTCCGCCTTGAGCGCTGGATCTCCGCCGCGTGTCCCCTTGCGCGATCGCGCGCTCGCGCGCGCCCTCGCTTCGCTCCCGGCCCTTGGATCCCGTCGCCGGTTGCCGCTTCGCCGCGCCGCGCCTCGCCTGTCTCGCTGCCAGTGGGACCGCCCTCGGGTCATCGTCTTCGTCCCGATCTCTCCGCGCCCGACTCCGCCCTACGCGCTGCGCCGCCGCTCGTCTCCGCGTCGGACTCTCCCTCCCGAGCCTATATAAGCACCCCTAGCCCCGCCGATCCCCTCGTCTCTCTCTCCTCTCCAAAAACCCCCAAGCGCCGACACCTCTCTCGGTCTCCCTCGCGCAGCATTGCCCGAAGACCGCCGCGGGCCGCAACTTAGTCGCCGCCGCCTTCCGCTGCATCATCGAGCTCCTTCGGCCGCAAGAATCGCCACATTTGGGATCGCAATAGCCCCAGCGTTCTGGTGCTGCTCTCACCGTCGTCCCTCGGTGTCTTCCCCTCCGTTGCCGACTCGTCCGACAACACCCGTCCGTCACCGCCGCCGCTGTCGTCCTCGCTGCCGGTGAGTTTCTGCCTTCTGACCTCCGCCACCACCCTCATCAGCTTCGCCGCCCTCCGGGCGACGCATTTTTGTGCTCCGCCGCCACCGCCTCACCGCCGTTAGCCATCGCCGCCGCCGGCAAATCTCGGCCGAGCTCTCTCTGTGTCTCCCCGTGCCAGGTCAGTGCCAGCGGGCGCCGCGTCAGCCGCCACCTCCTCAACTCAGCCCGCGTGGCAGCCTCATCACGCCTGCGTGTTTGCCGCGTGGCGTTGTCCACCGCCACCCCTCACCCTCGGCTCGGTGGATTTGGTCCACCGTGAGCCGAGAGGCTGACAGGTGGGGCCCACCTGTCAGTACGAATTTTAATTAATTTCTTTTTCCCGGCTGACGCAAGCATTGTGCAATAATCCGATTTTCCTTTATAAAAATAATTCGGGAAATTCGAGAAAATCCAAATTAGGGTTTAATTGATTTTCAAATCTTCCAAAGCCCATATCTTTGGCATCCGAAGTCCAATTGAGCCCATTCAAATTTGTAAATTCATATAAAATTTAGATCTATTTATTTATGAATTTTATTTAATTTTTGGAGTTTGTTTTGCCTCTGTTATTTATTTGTTTTGTTTCTTTTGTCTCGTTCATGAGTAGGCGTCGATACTTCGGGGAATTTTTCAGAAGAAGGAGCACCTCAAGACCAAGACCAATATCTAGATCTATTCCAAGGCAAGTTATACCTTTGATCATTTTGAACCCAGTTTTCAAAATACCTTGTTTCAATGTATTGCATTCTATTTCAAGTATTTATTTAAATGCTTTTGGGAGTAGTTATTAATCCAAATTGTTAAGCCACCTTGTCTATTGTATGCCATGATCTTTTGTCACCCTAGGTTGATTAATCATTAGTTGGTATTATTGTAGCACCAACGTGGGTTGGTTAGATACGATTAGACTGCTTAGCCATGCCACGAGTCCTCATTTCATGTGAGAGTTGCAATTATAAACTTGACTAAGTGATTATGGAACTGTGTGATGAATCTGTGTGTGCTGTGTGCTATTACTCGTTGATGGCATGTGTTGCACTTAATCAACAGGGTGGGAAAAGATTTAGACTGAGGCAAGTGGTGGATTCTGTGTGAATGGTGGAGCTGTGTGCTTATTAAACTTTGTGATTTGGGTTAAAACTGGAAGTCTTGCCTTGGTCAATTAAGGACTTAACTTTGTGCGCCATTGAATCGGGCCTTCTGCATGCGACCACACGCCTAGTATGGGTGGGGCGACTTAGTAAGTTATGGAGTCTTGACATTGACAACTCAGTTGTATTTAAGCTATGTGATGAAATTTGGAGGTGTGATATATCACATCGCGGGACGGTTCATTTGCATCCCCGTCCAATGGTGTGTGTCGTTCCAAGGGGTGTGTGTACAAATTGACGGCGATAAAGCACACGAAGTGTCATTGTTTGAGACGAAGTCTCTGAAAGGTTTTGTTGTGATCAACTCTGATCCGGTTGGTTTCATCGTGTGGGTAAAGTGTACAACCTCTGCAGAGTGTTAAACCAATCTATTCGAATAGCCGCGTCCTCGGTTATGGACATGCTCGGAATTTCACACGAGGGTAGTTTTTCATAAAACACTTGGGAAGGGTCGGTGTGTGACATAACTTGTTCGGTGTGTGAAAGAACTTGATTAGACTGTGTCCTTTGTGAAATCAATTGTTAACTTATTATTGTCTATTTGTTTTGAATTACGCTTTCAATCTATTATTTGTATTCAATTGCAAATTTTGCATTTCTGCAAAATAACCACAGAAGCCATTCTTTGGAATAAGCCATCATGTATAAATGCATTCTGTGGTATGACTTGCGAGTACGGTGTGTACTCACTCTTGCTAAACAAATCAATGAAGTGGAGGAGTCGTCTTTGCTTTTGAAGAAGAGTTCTACGAAGGTTGAACGTTAGGGTCTTGATCGATCGGTTGCTCGTGGTAAATTGATGGAGCCATCGAGTTTATTTCGTTTCCGCTGCAGTTTATTTCTTTATTGTCAGCCTTGCATGGCTTAATAAATGTAACACTCGACCATAAGGTCCCAACAGTTATTTGTTATTTGAATGTACTCGTTTATTCTTATATTCGTTGTATGGATGTGATATTTCATCAATGTTGACACTTTGTGTGCACTAAGCGTGATCTGGACTAGTGCGAGAATACAGAGGGTCCAGATTTGCATATTTGGGTCCCGACAACAGCTAATAAACAGCATCCTAGAAGCACAAGATAAGAATTAGCAGTCAAAGCAACTTGGCAAGAGAACCACTCTAACTTATGCTGGAAGGACATAGACCCAAAGCATTTAAATGAAATGCAACCAGAAAGGAGGAATAGCATAATTAAAATATAATACAGTAGTAAAGCACAAGCTCCCCCTCACAACAGTCCATAAGGACAAACCACACCAAGCTCTCTCGCAGAGCTGAAACCGAGCTGTCCAAAGGCTTGGTGAAGATATCACCAAGCGGCGTTCACTCTCCACAACTGGAGCACAATGTCACCCTTCTCTACATGGTCTCGAAGAAAGTGATATCTGATATCAATATGCTTGGTCCGAGAATGTTGCACTGGGTTCTTGGCAATGCAAATCGCGCACGTGTTATCACAAAAGAGTGGAACACGGTCGATTACTAACCCAAAGTTCTGCAAGGTCGAGACCATCCAAAGCACTTGGCTACAAAGAATCGGTCTGCGAGAACGTGCTCGGCCTCTGCGATGGGTGTGTAACACCGGACTGCTTCCTTGAAGACCAGAAGATAATAGAAGTGCCAATGAATTGGCAAGTGCCAGAGGTGCTCTTCCTATCTATCCTACAGCCAGTGAAATCTGCATCGGAGAAGGCTCTAAGGGATAGACAAGAAGAGGAAGAGTACCAGATACCATAGTCAATGGTAGCTCGAAGGTACCGAAAGATGCGCTTCACCGCCTGGCGGTGAGATACGCGAGGAGAAGCCTGAAACTGAGCACAAAGACACACGGAGAAATGTATGTCTGGTCTCGAGGTCGTGAGGTACAAGAGAGAGCCAATCATGCTTCAACTCCTTTTGATCAAGCGGCTCGTAGTCTTCATCCAGGTCAAGAGAGGTCAGAAGGACATTGGAGTTGATACTGGCTTGCCATCACTCATGTCAAAGCGTTTCAGGAGGTCACGAGTGTACTTACCTTGGTGCAGAAACGTACCCTCCCTAGTCTGTTTGATTTGGAAGACAAGGAAGAAACTCAACTCGCCCATCATGCTCATTTCAAACTCCGAGCTCATGACATCGGAAAACTGGGAAACAAGAGCATGCGAGGAGCCGCCAAAGATAATGTCATCCACATAAATCTGGACGAGCAGAAGATCATTGCCAAGCCGGCGGATGAACAAGGTCTTGTCAATTTTACCCATTTCAAAACCATGAACCAACAGATAGGACTTAAGCCTTTCATACCAAGCTCTAGGAGCCTGCTTAAGTCCATACAAAGCTTTGGAAAGCTTGTAGACATAGTTAGAGTACTTGGGGTTCTCGAAACCAGGAGGCTGTCTCACATAGACTTCTTCCTCAATGAATCCATTGAGAAAGACACTCTTGACGTCCATCTGGTAAAGCTTGAAACCCTTAGAAGCTGCAAAGGCAAGCAGAATTCTAATGGCTTCAAGTCTGGCTACAGGTGCAAATGTCTCCTCAAAATCGAGACCCTCAACCTGGGAATAGCCCTGAGCTACCAGTCTAGCCTTGTTTCGAATGACTAACCCGTCTTCACTTTGCTTGTTCTTGAACACCCACTTAGTCCCAATGATATTGTGACCTCGAGGGGGCTCAACAAGCGACCAGACCTTGTTTCTGTCAAAGTTCTCTAATTCCTCGTGCATGGCGTTAGTCCATGACTCATCAGAGAGAGCATGATAAATGTCTTTGGGCTCAAACGAGGCAACGAAGGCAGAATGAAGACAGAAAAGAGACATGCCAGATTTTGAACGAGTGACTCGTTCAAAGAGATCTCTAATGATCTGCTCTGAAGGATGGTCCTTTTGAATGTGTCTAGGAGGTCCAGGATGAGATGAAGAAGTGGCCTCTACCTCATGAGCAGATGAGGTAGGAGCAGAGCCACTAGCTTAAGAAGAAGCAGAAGGCAGGGGCTGATCTCCTCGAGGTGCGGTGGAAGAAGGCACCTCAAGAGGAGGAGAAGGAACTGGATCGGGTAGACAACCCTCATCTCCATCCTCCTCAGCATCTTCAAAGATGGGCTCGGACTGCTCTAGAGAAGCTGAGACATCATGCCTAGTCCCCGGACTGGCCTCATCGAAGGTCACCTCGCAGGTCTCTACCATTTTGCTAGACGCGCAGTTCCAGACTCTATAGGCACGAGAGGAAGTCGAGTAACCCAGAAAGATCCCATCACAAGATCGTGATTCGAACTTATCTAGGTTCCCAGACTTCAGAATAAAACACTTGCAACCAAACACACAAAAATGCGAGACATTGGGTTTTCGCCCATATCATAACTCATAAGAAGTGCGATGCAAGAGTGCCCTAAGAAAGACTCTATTTGAAACATGGCAAGCAGTAGCGATAGCCTCAGCCCAAAACTTCCTAGGCGTAGAATATTCATTCAGCATTGTCCTGGCCATCTCGACCAAGGTACGGTTCTTCCTCTCCACCACGCCATTTCTTTGAGGGCGCTTGGAGAAGAGAACTGGTGCTGTACACCTGTCTCACCACAGAAACTCTCAAAGTAGGAATTCTTGAACTCCGTGCCATTATCACTGCGGATTGCTCGTAAGGCACCTGGAAGCTCAACAGAAAGCCTACTAAAAAGACCACAGAAATGAGTAAACGTCTCATCCTTCGAGGCTAAGAAAAACACCCAAGAGTACCTCGAGAAGTCATCAACCACAACAAGAATATACCACTTCCCTCCTGCTGACTGCACTCGAGCTGGACCAACTGTGTCCATGTGAAGCAGCTGTCCTGGTGCATCAGTCATAGTTACTGTGACTAGAGGATGAGAAGCAGCAACCATCTTGCCGTGCCGGCATGGAGCGCAAACAAGATCCTTGACCATCTTGAGTTTCGGCAAACCACGAATGAGATCGTGGACGCTAACTCGGGTCAAATGATCAAAACCTAAATGGCCAAGTCTCCTATGCCAGAAAACCAACGAGAATCTCCGGTCATATGGCGAGAACAACCAGAGTCTACAAGCCAAACTTTTCCTTTCGCACGATTTAACACGAGTCAAGCAGAGTAAAGTCTCGATCGGGTGAATCAACAGTGATTTTGGCACCCAATACTGAGTAACACGTCGAACAGATGAAGTAGTCAAGCAAGACTAACCTCTATCTACCCTATGCTCTCTGTCACTCAACGAACCAGAAGGTCTGTGTGCAGACCTGAAGCTGTTGCTGAATCCGACTGCTATTGAAGAGCGAGTCGGAATTCTGGCAACATGCTGATCTCGCCGCGGGTAGCCATCTCGAAAGGGAAACAGAGATCTACCCTCAACACGACGGAAGTCACGACCAAAGGGAGCATGAGGACAAAAATCAGAAAACTCAGAAAAACCAAGTCCTCGATGCTGCCCTAAATCATTAGCTGTAGCAAACCTAGACCTCATGTTAGTCTTAAGTGCACTCATGGTCTGGGGCTGGCCCTGAATGCGCCTAAAGGACTGAACACGATCTCTACGCGCGATCTTGGCGCGCTTGAAGCAATGATCAAACAAGTGTCCATCCTTTTGACAGAAGGTGCAATGATACTTCGCCTTCTGAGAGGCCGAAGCTGCAGGTGGAATCACCTTGCTGTCAGAGATCCTTTGAACAAAACCCGCTGATTTAAAATTGACTTTCTCAGTCTTGAACTTAGTTTTGATCACACCTGGTGCTATGCTTCTGAGCAGGACAGGTGGATGCTTCCTCATGTCCTCATGGAAATCATATCCTAGACCCTGATTAAATCTGCAAATCTTAGATTGATCTAGAATGAGGTTGAGCTTCTTCTTGCCTCCTACAAACCTCTCGAGAGTGTTCATAAGATACTGACACTCCCGAAAGAGAGAGGTGCAAGAGGAGCAGGGGGAAGAAGGGACAGCAGAAGATAAGGGAGCAGAAGAAGAGCCAATAGCAGAGGAGAAATTGGCTTGTGCATGCACAGTCGACTCTGAGGGAACAGTCCTACTACTAGCCAGTTGGTTCACGTCGCTAGGCGTCTCTACCACACCCTTATGCTTCTTCCCAGCACACACATTACAAGCAGATGATTGTTTTTCTAGAAGGTCCTTAGTTAGCTTCACACATTTTTCATCTAGAGCAATCAATTCATATTTTAGTTTGTTACAATGATAGCATGGTGAGCTAACAGGGTCCTTAGAAGCAAACTTGGCCAATTTGTTATTTTCGTCAACTAGTTCTTGAAACTGTTTGGAGACAGATTCAAGTTCAGCAGTAAGTTTGGGACAATTCATACATGAACATTGGGCTCAAGAAGGAAAGCTTGTAACTCGGTGATTTTATGGTCTGCCCGTTTTAGATTCATCTTCAGATTATTACAGCTTTCACAAATCTCGGGCAGATCAAGCAACATGGTATAAAGACCTTTAAAGGCATTGTCCTTATCCTCACATGAGGTGCAAGAAGTAGTCTCTACACTAGTCGATGAAATAGGTGCTACCCTACTCATTTCTAGTTCAGTAAGCATACTAGCATTCTTCACCTTAAGTTTATCAAGCTCAGAAGTCAGACTATCATGCGAGGTCCTTAATTTCTCCATATCACCAATCAAGACACAGCATGTATCACAATCATCACGGGAGGAAGTAGATCTAAGTGAAGTAAGCTCCCGTGATAGTCTATCTACTTCCTTCTCAAGATCAACACCCCTAGCCCTAGACCTAGCATAGAACTTTCCAAGTTTAAGAAATGCATCATTGAGCTGGTCGTAGTAGGGACCTACCTCATCGGAGTCGCTGTAGAGCTCGCTGTCGCTGACGTCGGTCCCGTTGGCCATGAAGCACATGCCGATGAAGTCATCACCGTCCTTGGGATCTTGATCATCCTTGCCTTCGTCGTCGCTCCATCCCTCCACATCGCTAAAGTTGAGGTCATCGAAGGCGGTGAGGACGCGATGGAAGAGCTTCTTGGCCATCCCAAAGTTGCGGAACTTCTTCTTGCCTTGAGCAGGTGCTGAGGGCTTCCTGTTGTGGTTCTTGTCGATGTAGTCGTTCTTGCTTGGACCGCCGTAATAACCTTTGCCCTTCCCCAGCTTGGGGCAGTTTGCTCGTATGTGGTTGGGGCCACCACACTCGAAATAAATCACGGGTCCTCCTCTTCTTCCATCCTGTAGCGTCCCGTTTTTCAGAGTTTTTGAAAATTTTAAAAGAGAACCATTTGCTTCTATTTGCCAGAAGCTTAATTTGGAAATTTCAGAAATCCAATTGCAGTTTAATATGAGTTAATCAAACTTCAATTAAATTAAAGTTGGTTTAATTGAGTTTTCTGGAATTTAAAATCAAAAATTATTATTTTGAGAATTTTCTTGGATTTATTGGATTTTAAAAAGGGTTTTTCCTTTTTCCCGAAATTAAAAAATATTTTAATTGCAAAAGAAAAAGAAAATTTAAAGTTAAAAGTATTTTTATTAAGTCTAGAATAATTCAAGGAATTTCTGTGAATTTTTCTAGAATTTTTGGAGTCTATTTGCTATTTTCTAAATTGCTTTTTGATTTGTTTGAATTTCTGAAAATCAAAAACTATTTTAAATCCTTTTTACTGTTCTTGGGCCGAATCTCTCCAGGCCCAATCCCTATTCCCGCCCGCCCGGCTTCGCTCGCGCCCGGCCCGCGCTCCTCGCGCGCCCTCGCTCCCGACCGTCCGATCCCATCCGCGGCCCCGATCGATCGCGCCACTCTTTCGCCCTCCGCCGTTGGATCGCGATCCGACGCCATCGCCCTCGCCCGCGCCCTTCCTCTCCCCACCGTCCGTCGAAATCGGACGGCGCCATTCATCTTCCTCCTCGCGCCGTTGGACTTCTCAACCGTCCGTCGAATCGGACGACCTTCGTCGCCGCGCTTCTTCGCTTCCCACCGTCCGACGAATCGGACGGCGCTGTTCGTCGTCTTTGCCGCGCCGCCGCTCTCTCTCTCCCACGTCCGCGCGCCGCCGCGCGAATCTCGCGCGCGAATCTCGCGCCGTGCGTCCGTCGCCTCGCCGCGCGCCCACGCCCGCGCTGCGTCCGTCGCCGCGCCGTCCGTCGCCCGTGCTCCTCTCGCTTATAAATGCGCGCGCGCTCTCCCTCTCTCCTCTTTTCTTCGCCTTCGCCGCTCCTCCTTCTTCTTCGCCTCGGTCGCCTCCGCGCTGCCGTCTCCCGTAGCGCCGCTGCCGTCTCCCTCGGCCGGCCGCCACCGCCCCGTCCTCTCTCTCTCTCTCTCTCTCTCTCTCCCCTCCGGCCGAGCCCACGTGGTCACCCACGTGGCGCCACGTCAGCGCCACGTAGGCGGGTTTTGCCCGCGTGGCTGCCGCGTAGCGCGCGCGTGTGCGCTGACGTCAAAGTCGGATTTTTCAATTGAAAAATAATTCCGAAAATCCGAAAAACCCTAATTCTATCATTTCATGTGATTTTCAACTTCTTTTGGCCATAACTTTCACATCCGAACTCCGATTTGGGTGATCCAAATTTCTAAATTCATATAAATTCATCCTCTTTCATTTGGTTCTGGTTTTGTAATTTTTGGAGTTCATTTGGTGCTGTTTTATTTATTTGTTGCTATTCTCGCACGTGTAGATTAGGCGGTTTGGAAGATTTCTTCGACCCGACGACCGAAGACTCGCTCCTCGCCAACGAAGGCAAGTCGTAGGCCTTTGACCATGTTGAACCCATTTTACAAATGTATATTGTATTAAATTACCATGCATGGCTAGTTTTATTAAAAATGGTTTTGGGAGTAGATAATTACCAAATTGCCATTATGCCTCCTTGATGAATTGAAAATGAAATGTCTCCTTGAATGACATATATCCTTGGACACTTTGGATGGTTAATACTAGTTGGACATAATTGTATACCAACTTGGGAGCGTAATATTGCTTAGACATGCTTTAGTTACCCGCGAGACTTTCGATCACATGTTCAATGTTTAATGAAATTTGACTAATGGAACTATGGAATTGTGGTGTGAGGCCACTTTTATTAAAAGATGTTGTGCCATGGCGAGGATTGCCACTTGGTGGGAATGAACAAAAATGATTTATGCTCGGGCTTGAGGTAGGGAGCTAGAGTGGGTGCGTAATGCACATTGGGTTGTGGTAGACTTGTCTGAGCAGCCAACTAAGGACTTAACTTTGCAAGTCATTGATCTGGGTCACCTCGTGCAACCATAAGTTCGGTATGGGACGGACCTGGCCAATTAATTAGGAAAGTTTTGAGTCGGTTCTGTTGTGGTACATTTATTGGCGCAAGAGGGGTGTGATGGCGAAACCTTAGCGAGCGTAACCGAGGCAAAATGGAACTTTGTAAAAGCCTTGTCACGTGCTCTAGACTACTCACCTAAGGAAGTGGCGGTGGTATCGACGGATGCCAAACAAACTAGAGAATTCGTGTCTTGTGGGTAAAGTCGCACAACCTCTCGCAGAGTGTTAAAAATCTATTCGAATAGCCGTGTCCCGATTACGGACATGCACAGTGATTTCGCGCAAGGGGTAGTATTTTCAAAAATGTGGTTTGGTTCGATAGAAACGTTTGGTTGGAATGGTTGGGAAGTGAACGGGATGTTCACTGTTTGATTCAAAAGAACTTGGTTATCTATGTATTATTCTTTTAAAATCCTGCTTTGCAATCTAATTAATGTAGTTACTGTTAAACTTGCTTTCTGCAAATTAACCATAAAGCCATCCTTGCTTAAGCCTGACATGAATACTATGTGCATACATTTCTCTACGACTTGCTGAGTACTTTATGTACTCACGGCTTTATGCCCTTTGTTGATCAGTCCCAGCAGAAGAATCAGGACAGGTTGAGTTCTACGAAGAAGGCTACTTTGAAGACTTTGCGAACTAGGTCACGTCCTCCACTCGATTGCCTGTGGGCATGTCGATTGGGCTCCACATATTTTGAGATTTCCGCTGCCAGATACTCTGTTGTTGCTAAGCCCTGTGAGGCGACTTTTGTAAGAACTTGACCATAAGGTCTTTGTTGTTTTAAATAATATTACTTTGTCTGCTTCATTAGTTCGTTGTGAATGGTCATGATTACATCATTGTTGCAACTGTGAAAGCTAGCTACTGATCATGGGACTAGCTTGGTATGCACAGAGGGTCTCGGGGTTGTGTGACACCCGGGGTCCGACAAGAGATGGCATCAGAGCCATATCGACTGTAGGACGTAACCTTTAGTTAGATTGGTCGTCTTAGTCAAAAATTCAAAATATATTTTCTAAATCAAACCAAGCAATTAACCTGACTAGATATTCTTCTCTCATCTTATTCTATTCTTTCTTATCTTATTCTATTATTTTCTTATCATCTTACCCTCTTATATCATTCTCGAGTTCTTTCATCTTATCTTTTCTAGAACTTGGTTTTCAAATTTAAATTTGACTCCCTCATCTCTGGATTAGACCTAGGATCGAGCCCTTCAAGATCAAGCAACGGAAGCTTTGGAGGCTCAAGGTCCACCGTTTGATCCAAGTTGACCCTCCGTAAAGATTAGATTGGTAGCTGCCTCCCTAGTTTTAGATTCGTTTAGTTTGCGTAATAGGGCTTTTGTGCTTAAGTGTCCCTTTCTTGTTTGCTTCTTGATAGCTTTCCGGCTATCCGTTCGTTGGGTAAAACCAATTTTGTCCGCATTAGGTTGATCCATCTATCTCCCTTGTTTCTCGCTTATCTAAATGCTTTTCCCTCTCATCTAAATTGCTTTCTTCTTCTCGTCTATTAAACCAGTGAAGCTTTGTCGCAGATGGTTCAGACCCGCAACTCCGCGAGCCAGGATGAGACTCCAAGCGCCTCTGCCCGCCTTCCCGTGCCGCCAGCAGATCCGGGTTTGAGTCGATTCATGGCAGCCTGACGCGGTGATGAGCTCTATGATGCGAACATGACTCGATGATGAATCGCCAGAACCTGCATCACGCGCCCTTCTCGCAATGATGAATCAGAGCAGTCAAGCAGCTGCCACGCCCACGCCTGCTCCACCCCCAGTGTTTCCTCAGTCCAGGCTGGCAGAGTTTTTGAGGACCCATCCACCCACTTTCTCTAGCTCCTCGGAGCCATTGGACGCAGATGACTGGTTACGTTCCATGGAAAAGAAACTCGCTATCACCCGTTGTGATGATCGCGAGAAGGTTCTCAGATGCCACTCACCGGCTTGAAGGTACCTGCGAGAATGGTGGGAGAACTATTGTGCCGCCCATGGAAACCCTGAGAGTATCACTTGGGCCGAGTTTTTAGGAGCTTTCCGCCACTCCCATATCCCTGATGGAAAGGTGGAAATGAAGAAGAATGAGTTCCGTGAGCTGCAGCAAGGCAACATGTCAGTGAGTGAATATCTTAATAGGTTCACTCAGTTGTCCCGTTATGCCCCAGAGGACGTTGCCACAGATGATGCCCGCGAAGCGCTCAAGAGAGGACTCAACCCAGTTTGAAGGTGCAAGTCATTGGGAATGATTATGCGATTTCCAAAGACACAGTGAACAAGGCCATGCTCATCGAGGAATCCCGCCGTGAACTTGAAGAATCCGAAGAGAAAGATGATGCAAAGCACGGTGCCCATCGGCCTCACTCCCAGAGTCGAATGAATGTGCCGCCTCCGCCGTGTTGCTCCACTGTCACATTGAGCCCCTGTAGCAAGCACCTCGCCCAGCTAGCCCAAAGTAACGCAGCTTCAACAGCTCCAAAGAACCGGAGCCAAGGAATGGCAACCTTGCGCACGGGATCACCGCTTTAAGTGCCATCACCGGGCACTTCGCCGAGACGCTCGCAGAGGCAAGGCCCTTCTCGGTTCGTTTCAACATGGGAGCCACTCCGACCAGACCCCACTCCAGAGTCGCACGTGGAGCCCTCGGACTCCAACCGCACTACCAAGACTCCTCGGCCTTTTGGAAGAGGTCGTGTGAACCACACCAGCGTGGAGGAAGCCTAGACACCCGGACGTCGTCTTTGGGTAAGTTTCTTGTCAATTCAAAGACCGCCATCGCTTTGTTTGATTCGAGCTTCGATTCGCTTGTTTCTGAGTTTTCTTTGAAAGGCACTAGTTGGAAGTTTTGCCTCTTAAAAGTGTTTTGTTGGTTGATCTCCGGTTCGAATTGAGTACGAACCAAGGTTGCTCTAAGGTTAAAGTGATCATAGAAGGGGTAGAATTCCTTGCCAATCTCATCATCATAGACACCAAGTCTCTTGATGTGATTTTGGGAATGGATTGGCTTGCCAATCACCAAGCCCTCTTGGATTGTGGTGGTAGAAGCATCACTTTGGTCGGTCCGATGGAACCAAGGTAAAGTTTGAAGCCTCCCGCAGAAGCTAGCTAGAGCTCTAGTCTGCAGTGCCAGTGTTGTATCTTTGGAGGAAGTGCCAGTAGTCAGAGAGTTTTCAGATGTCTTTCCTGATGACCTACCTGGAATGCCACCAGACCGAGACTTGGAGTTTGTCATCAATCTTGTTCCAGGAACTCCACCTATTTTCAAGAGACCCTACAGATTGCCTGTCAATGATTTGGTTGAACTGAAGAAGCAAATTGAAGAAATGCAAGAGAAAGGTTTTGTCCGACCAAGTTCTTCACCTTGGGAGCCCGGTGATCTTTGTTGCAAAGAAGGATGGTACCCAACGGATGTGTGTGGATTACCGAGCCCTCAATGAGGTCACCATCAAGAACAAGTACCTCCGCCCGGGATCGATGATTTGTTTGACTAGCGGTTGAAAGGAGCCGGTGTGTTCTCCAAAATAGACTTGAGGTCAGGATACCACCAGCTGAAGATTCGTCCATAGGATATTCCCAAGATAGCTTTCTCAACCCGGTATGGACTGTATGAGTTCACGGTCATGTCTTTTGGATTGACCAATGCCCCTGCTTACTTTATGAACTTGATGAATAAAGTGTTCATGGAGTATTTGGACAAGTTCGTCATTGTCTTCATTGACGATATTTTGGTGTATTCCAAGAGTGAAGAAGAGCATGAAGAGCACCTCCGTTTGGTCCTGAATAAGCTTAGAGATCATCAACTCTATGCTAAATTCAGCAAGTGTGAGTTTTGGATGGAAGAAGTTACTTTCTTGGGACACGTCATGTCTGCAGAAGGAGTATCTGTTAACCCAGAAGAAGGTTAGGATGTGCTTAATTGGGAGTCACCCAAGTCGGTGCCTCAGGTCAGAAGTTTTCTTGGAATGGCAGGGTACTATCGCCGATTCATAGAAGTATTCTCCAAGATAGCAAGACCCCTCACTCAGCTGTTGAAGAAAGAAAAGAAATTTGCTTGGACAACCGATTGTGAGCAAAGTTTTCAAGAGTTGAAGAAGCGTTTGACCACGACTCGGTGTTGATTTTGCGGATGTCCAGGAAGGATTTTGAGATTTTTCGTGATGCATCCGGCAAGGACTTGGTTGTGTCCTGATGCAAGAAAGGAAGGTAGTAGCTTATGCTTCCCGTCAATTGAGGCCTCATGAAATGAATTACCCCACTCATGACTTGGAGTTAGCTGCCGTAGTGCATGCTTTAAAGATATGGCGTCATTACCTTATTGGTAATCGATGTGAAGTCTATACGGACCATAAGAGCTTGAAGTACATTTTCACTCAGGCTGATCTTAGTATGAGGCAAAGAAGGTGGTTAGAGTTAATCAAGGATTATGATATTGGAATCCATTACCACCCAGGCAAAGCTAATGTTGTGGCAGATGCCTTGAGTAGAAAAGTCTACTGCAATACCCTGACAATCAAGGAAAGTCAGTGCCAACCCTTCATGAAGAGTTCGTAAGCTCAAGTTAGAGTTGGTTGAGGAAGGTTACCTAGCTGCCCTAGAAGTTCAACCCACTTTGCGGAATCAGATCAAGGAAGCTCAAGTTGAAGATGCCAATATTAAGGAAATTAAGAGCATCATGAAGAAGGGTAAAGCCTTGAGATTTTCAG
Source organism: Hsuehochloa calcarea (assembly GCA_036346395.1). NCBI lineage: Eukaryota > Viridiplantae > Streptophyta > Magnoliopsida > Poales > Poaceae > Hsuehochloa > Hsuehochloa calcarea. The sequence continues at coordinate 24,604,298 of CM070610.1, read as the reverse complement.
AAGATGAGCAAGGCACCATTTGGTTTGACAAGCGTTTATCGTGTTCCAGATCGTAAAGAGCTTAAGCGGTGATACTCAAGGAAGCCCATGAAACTTTGTACTCCATTCACCCCGAAGCACAAAGATGTACCAAGACCTTAAAGAAATGTATTGGTGGCCTAGCATGAAGCGTGAGATTGCCGAGTATGTAGCTCAATGTGATGTCCTGTCGTGAGTTAAAGCCGAGCATCAAAGACTCCTGGACTCTCGCAACCCTTGAGAGTGCCCAAATGGAAGTGGGAAGAAATTGGCATGGATTTTATCTTTGGTTTGCCAAGGACAAGGTCGGGATATGATTCTATCGGGTAATTGTGGATCGTCTAACCAAAGTTGCTCACTTTCTCCTACCAAGACTACTTACTCGTGATAGATCGCGTAATTGTACATGGCAAAGATAGTGTGCCAAAGATGGAGTCTGCCAAGAAGATCGTGTCGGATCGAGGAACCCGATTCACCTCAAGATTTTGGCGAAGTTGCACAAGATTTTGGGTACTAATCTAAATTTCATCGACCTTATCATCCCTGACGGATGGACAGACGGAAAGAGTAAATCAAATCCTAGAAGATATGTTAAGGGCTTGTGCCTTAGCAAATCGCACCAGATTGGGATCAAATGCTACCTTATGCGAGTTTTCTTATAACAACGATTACAATCAAGCCTCCAGATGTCTCCATTTGAAGCTCTTTATGGAAGAAAATGCAGACACCGTTGTATTGGAATGAAGTAGGCGAAAGACAAGTGTTTGGGCGGATATTTTGGAAAAAGCCAAGAGCAAGTTCGATCAATCGAGAGAAAGGTCAAAACAGCCTGAGACGAGCGAGAAGAGTTATCGCGATAACCGTCGCCGAGATCTAGCTTTTGCACCTGGTGATCCTGTGTACATGAAGGTGTCGCCTCTCAAAGGGATGCGTCGTTTCAGAGTAAGTGGAAAGCTTGCACCAAGGTACATCGGGCCTTTCCCAGTTCTAGCCCGAAGAGGAGAAGTCGCTACGGTTGGAGCTCCGCCTCGGTATCGCCGATGTGCACAATGTCTTCCACGTGTCACAACTGAAGAAGTGTTTGCGTGTGCCCGAAGAGCAGATGCCAATGGAAGCAATTGCCCTGCAAGAAGACCTCACCTACAAGGAGCATCCCATCAAGATTTTGGAAATAGCAGAGCGAGTGACAAGAAGCAAGATAATCCATTTCTGCAAGGTCTAGTGGAGCAACCACACCGAAGAAGAAGCCACTTGGGAACGAGAAGATGACTTGAAGGCTGAGTTTCCCCACATTCTCTAGTCACCAATCTCGGGTCGAGATTCCCTTTAAGAGGGGTAGGTTTGTAGCGTCCCGTTTTTCGGAGTTTTTGAAAATTTTAAAAGAGAACCATTTGCTTCTATTTGTCAGAAGCTTAATTTGGAAATTTTAGAAATCCAATTGCAGTTTAATATGAGTTAATCAAACTTCAATTAAATTAAAGTTGGTTTAATTGAGTTTTCTGGAATTTAAAATCAAAAATTATTATTTTGAGAATTTTCTTGGATTTATTGGATTTTAAAAAGGGTTTTTCCTTTTTCCCGAAATTAAAAATTATTTTAATTGCAAAAGAAAAAGAAAATTTAAAGTTAAAAGTATTTTTATTAAGTCTAGAATAATTCAAGGAATTTCTGTGAATTTTTCTAGAATTTTTGGAGTCTATTTGCTATTTTCTAAATTGCTTTTTGATTTGTTTGAATTTCTGAAAATCAAAAACTATTTTAAATCCTTTTTACTGTTCTTGGGCCGAATCTCTCCCGGCCCAATCCCTATTCCCCAGCCCGGCCCGCTCCCGCGCCGTCCTAGCCCACTCCCTTCGCGCGCGCCTCGCTCCCGACCGTCAGATCCCATCCCGCGGTCCCCGACGGCCGCGCCACTCTTTTTCCCTCTGCCGTTGGATCGCGATCCGACGCCATCGCCGCCCGCGCTTCTTCCGCTTCCCACCGTCCGTCGAAATCGGATGGCGCCTGTTCATCTTCCTCCGCGCCGTTGGACTCCTCAACCGTCCGTCGAAATTGACGGCCCGTCGCCGCGCGCCTTCGCTCCCACCGTCCGTCAATCGGACGGCGCTGTTCGTCGTCTTTGCGCGCGCCGCGTCTCTCTCTCCCACGTCGCGCCTGCGCCGTGAATCTCGCCGCGCGAATCCGCGCGTGCGTCCGTCGCCTCGCCGCGCCTCGCGCCGCGCCGCGCACGCCGCTGCCGTCCGTCGCGCGCGCGATCCGTCGCCGTGCTCCTCCTCGCCTATAAATGCGCGCGCGCGCTCTCCCTCTCTCCTCTTTTCTCGTCGCCTTCGCGCCGCTCCTCCCCTTCTTCTTCGCCTCCGGTCGCCTCCGCGCTCTGCCGTCTCCGTAGCGCGCGCCGCCGCCTCCCTCGGCTCGTGCCGCCCGCTGCCCCTCTCTCTCTCTCTCTCCCTCCGGCCGAGCCCACGTGGTCACCCACGTGGCGCCACGTCAGCGCCACGTAGGCGGGTTTTGCCCGCGTGGCTGCCGCGTAGCGCGCGCGTGTGCGCTGACGTCAAAGTCGGATTTTTCAATTGAAAAATAATTCCGAAAATCCGAAAAACCCTAATTCTATCATTTCATGTGATTTTCAACTTCTTTTGGCCATAACTTTCACATCCGAACTCCGATTTGGGTGATCCAAATTTCTAAATTCATATAAATTCATCCTCTTTCATTTGGATCTGGTTTTGTAATTTTTGGAGTTCATTTGGTGCTGTTTTATTTATTTGTTGCTATTCTCGCACGTGTAGATTCCAGCGTTTCGGAAGATTTCTTCGACCCGACGACCGAAGACTCGCTCCTCGCCAACGAAGGCAAGTCGTAGGCCTTTGACCATGTTGAACCCATTTTACAAATGTATATTGTATTAAATTATCATGCATGGCTAGTTTTATTAAAAATGGTTTTGGGAGTAGATAATTACCAAATTGCCATTATGCCTCCTTGATGAATTGAAAATGAAATGTCTCCTTGAATGACATATATCCTTGGACACCTTAGGATGGTTAATACTAGTTGGACATAATTGTATACCAACTTGGGAGCGTAATATTGCTTAGACATGCTTTAGTTACATGAGACTTTCGATCACATGTTCAATGTTTAATGAAATTTGACTAATGGAACTATGGAATTGTGGTGTGAGGCCACTTTATTAAAAGATGTTGTGCCATGGCGAGGATTGCCACTTGGTGGGAATGAACAAAAATGATTTATGCTCGGGCTTGAGGTAGGGAGCTAGAGTGGGTGCGTAATGCACATTGGGTTGTGGTAGACTTGTGCGAGCGACCAACTAAGGACTTAACTTTGCAAGTCATTGATCCGGGTCACCTCGTGCAACCATAAGTCCGGTATGGGACGGACCGCCAATTAATTAGGAAAGTTTTGAGTTGGTTCTGTTGTGGTACATTTATTGGCGCAAGAGAAATTTGTGATGGCGAAACCTTAGCGCGTAACCGAGGCAAAATGGAACTTTGTAAAAGCCTTGTCACGTGCTCTAGACTACTCACCTAAGGAAGTGGCGGTGGTATCGACGGATGCCAAACAAACTAGAGAATTCGTGTCTTGTGGGTAAAGCCGCACAACCTCTGCAGAGTGTTAAAAATCTATTCGAATAGCCGTGTCCCGATGCTGGACATGCACCGTGATTTCGCGCAAGGGGTAGTATTTTCAAAATGTGGTTTGGTTCGATAGAAGCGTTTGGTTGGAATGGTTGGGAAGTGAGCAGGATGTTCCTTTGTTTGATTCAAAAGAACTTGGTTATTTATGTATTATTCTTTTAAAATCCTGCTTTGCAATCTAATTAATGTAGTTACTGTTAAACTTGCTTTCTGCAAATTAACCATAAAGCCATCCTTGCTTAAGCCTGACATGAATACTATGTGCATACATTTCTCTACGACTTGCTGAGTACTTTATGTACTCACGGCTTTATGCCCTTTGTTGATCAGTCCCAGCAGAAGAATCAGGACAGGTTGAGTTCTACGAAGAAGGCTACTTTGAAGACTTTGCGAACTAGGTCACGTCCTCCACTCGATTGCCTGTGGGCATGTCGATTGGGCTCCACGTATTTTGAGATTTCCGCTGCCAGATACTCTGTTGTTGCTAAGCCCTGTGAGGCGACTTTTGTAAGAACTTGACCATAAGGTCTTTGTTGTTTTAAATAATATTACTTTGTCTGCTTCATTAGTTCGTTGTGAATGGTCATGATTACATCATTGTTGCAACTGTGCAAGCTAGCTACTGATCATGGGACTAGCTTGGTATGCACAGAGGGTCTCGGGGTTGTGTGACACCCGGGGTCCGACACATCCCTCCTCTTAAAAGCATGGGAAAACTTCCGAGCTAGGAGGGCTAGTTGCTCATCAGCAAGCTGCTCTAACTGATCATCAGTTATGTCATAGAGAGCAGCCAGGGAGAACCCGCAAACCGAATCAGAAGAAGATCCAGAAGTGGGATCGGTGACTAAGGCCATCGACTGCGACTTCGACCATCGAGAGACTATGTCAATCTCGTGAGTCTTGAGGCGTGAGTAAAGTGCGTCAAGAGTCAAAGTCGAGAGGTCCGTGGTATCCTTGATGGTAGTCACCTTCATCTCCCAAACGCGCAAATCAAGAGCTGCGAGCATCTGACGAGCATTGTCCGAGTCGGGGTATGTAAGACCAACCGCTCGGAGGTTACTCAAGATCTTGTGAAAACGCGCAAAGCACTCATCAAGGGACTCGCCAGCGAGCATTTCAAACTTGTTGTACTCTCGCTTGAACTGGTCCTGTCGAACTGTCTTGATCTGGGTGGTACCCTCATGGTAAGCGCCGAGGGTCACCCATATGTCGAAAGCCGACGTCAGATGTGAGATGCGATCAAACTCATTTCGGCTCAAACCTTGGATTATAATGTTACTTGCCTTTGCATTGGCCTCAACATCGGGCATGTTTCCCATATTGATGTTTTCATCGGTAGGAACAGCGAATCTGACCTTCACCTTCCGCGGATGGCATACCCCGAGCACGGATGTATGTCTCCATTCGGCTCTTCCAGAAAGGGTAATCCAGGCCATCAAAGACGGGAGGCTTGGTGGAATACTTGTCCGTTGCCATGGCTCACAGACCAGTTAAAGATCTATCGAAAAGAGCTAACTGGCTCTGATACCAATTGAAGGACCGAAATGGCAACAGAGGGGGGGTGAATGGTGTCTTAAAATTAAGAACTCCCCTTTACTGTATTTAAACAAACCTACAAGGCTCTCTGGAAATCTCAAGAAAAGAAATGAAACAAAATCAGAGAACGAAAACAAGCTTGGCCGTTTTGTCGAATTGGAAGTTAGGCGGTCGGATCGGAAGTTCCGCACAACGGAAGTTCCGATGTGTCAGTGCGGAAGTTCCGCAAATCGGAAGTTCGGCCAGTCAGGTGCGGAAGTTCGATTGTCTGATGTAAGAACGAACGCGATCGAGCGATTCAAAAATCCGAAATACTTTTGATTTGCTGCTCTTCTCAGGTCAAGTCTCACAGGACATCATCCTAAACAACACCTTGACCTTATTGAAAAGAAATTGCAGAGAAAGATCTATTAAACAACTCAAAATCGGATTTCTTGAATATTAGACAAGAAAGACCAAAAACCAACAATATGCAAGATTCTTAGATTCTTGGCTCATGAAACTTTGAGGATATATTAGCAATATCAATAAGACTCTAGATATCAAGTTTCATGCCATCTCATAAGACGAATCAAAAGTTTCACAAAAACCCTAGATATTCAACGTAGGAACAGAGAGAAGAAAGAGGCATAAACAACGAAGCAAAACCTCAGAATTTCATTGATAGGAATCAAAAGATTACATAGGCAAAACACAGAGAAATGATTACACAAATTTCAGTTCATCCTCTCCAACTCAACAACCTCTCAAAAAGCAAAACAACCTCTCCAAAGGCTCTTTAGCTAAAAGCTAACCCTAATTTTCTCTCACCCAAAAAGTCCAAACAAACAACCAGGGGTTCACCCCTATTTATAGCCCTTGGCTAACGGGTCTCCAACCCGTTATGCCGGCTAAACCCTAACGGAGCCCGCTTCGACTTGTGCCGCTTTGCGAAATTCCCTTTTCGCCTCTCGCTCACCTTCTGGAAGCTCCCGCATTCCTTGTGGTTCACGACTCGCAACCGCCTCGAGTGCATGCCGTCTTCGACACATCTTTACCGTTCTGACCTTAACGCCGCCTGCGTCTAGTCCGATCTACACGTGTCTCGCCACGACTCCACCTCGATGCCCTGCAACCAGCACAGACAAGAAACACATCACATAGCATTGCTCAAGATAATAGAATCATCATTTGCATTTAACTCAAATCAATTCACAACTCAAAAATCAAAACTATGCCTTTCTGCACAGTTCTGCCCACAATCGGAAGTTCCGCACTTACCATTGCGGAAGTTCCGATTATCGGAACGTCCGTACTCCCAGATTTGAAATTCTGATTTTCGTCACAGCAGAAGACACTTGTCAGGTTTATCGGAAATTCCGCGTTCCCAGGAGCGGAAGTTCCGATTATCGACACACCAGAACACAAACGTCAGGATAATCGGAAGTTCCGTTTTACAGGCGGAAGTTAGATTATCTAACTTCGCGATTCCAAAACCGGAAGTTCCGCACAGTACAGAACCAACTTGGCAGCAGCGCAAACGCGATGAATCCAATCACAAACTATTCAACAAAGCGTCAAATACTCATCACTCGAGAGGGGACCCTACTCACATGGTCTCTCATACTTACTCTACTGTTACCGGACTAACCACCATTAGAGTGCTCATTGCATTATATGCTTTTCATGATCTACACATCCATCAAATGGATGTGAATATATCTTTCCTTAATGGAGAGATGGAAGAAGAAATCTGCATGGAGCAACTGGATGGTTTTGTGATTTCTAGACAAGAAAATAATGTCTGCAAATTATTCAATCCTTGTATGGACTAAGGCAAGCACCTAAGCAATTGCACAAGAAGATTGGTAAAACTTTGACATCTAGTGGTTTTGCTATGAATGAGGCAGATAAGTGTTTATATTATCATTATGGTGGGTGTGGATATCGTGAGGATATATGCACGATCTCAGGATGATGAGTCAATTAGCAATGGCGTTGTTGGTTTGCAAAATCTCGCGTTTTCGGGGTTTGCTTCATCGTCGGATCACAGCGATCGACCGGTGGTGTGGGCGATCGGACCGCGCCGTGGGGACGGTCGGACCGGCAGTGGTGGCCGGTCAGACCGGCCTAACCTAAAGTTGGATTTTGGGGCTAATCCAAAAATAGGTTGTGTAGGCAGGTGAGGGGAGTCTCTTGGATGTGGTTGCATCATTTTTGGAGCTCCCAGTCAAAAGTTCTATTGAGTTGAAAATTCCAGAAGGTTTCGGATTTTCAAGCTAGAATTTTGGCTAAGTCCTTTTGACCGGTCCGACCGTTGTAGGAGCGGTCCGGCCGCTCGAATCGGTCGGACCGACCTTGTGGGGCTGATCGGACCGCTTTGACTTGGAGGTAAGCCAAGTTTGCATTGATGTGGTTTCAATGTGGTTGATGTTTAGTTATCAATGCTTTATTGATGTATATTGCATTGCGGAGCTAATGTGGGTCAAGTTGTGAAGAACTTGTTCCCGGAAATGGTTTGTTTGTCTATTGCTGTGCAGGTGGCTTGCAGGTCAGCGACATCAACGGTGAGTGGATCGGGACTACGCTTGGAGAGCCGAGGTCCGTAACGATCGAGGATCTGGGTGAGGTCGTGTGACACAAGCATGGTGCAGAATGGGCAAGACGGATCGAACGGGTGGTTCGATACAGCTGGTTGGATCAGGTGGTGCGGATATCGGTGCAAGTCTCTGGGAGGTTCCGATGGGATTCGGACAAGAGAGGCTTGGCGACGCGATGAGAACCGCTGATCAACCTACACGTGGTGAAGCAGGCGATTGCTTCAACAGATGTTGTGTGTGGGTCCCACGTGTGAGTGGGTCCAAAATGTGTAACCCTAGTCCTCTCCTATAAATAGAAGGGGGGAGATGTAAAACCTTGGAGAGGCATTCATTTGGTTTCCCCTTTGCCTTTTCTAGGGTTAGGGTTTGGAGAGGAAGAGAGGGAGAGATTGTATGCTCATTGGGTGAGCTCTTGTCCTCCTTGTTGGAGTGGCTTTGTAAGCATCTTTTGAGATCAATCAATCTTGTGATGCTTGCTTGTGAGATCATTTGTCTCCTCCTTTGTGTTCTTCTCTCATTTGAATGAATTTTATGCTTCCTTGATTCAAGTGTTTAAACTTGGTCTTTTGACCCTTTGTGTCTTGCTTTGATGTGTGGGAGTACTCCTAGGATCATCTAGACCATCAACCCCCACAAGCAAGTCTTGAATCAAAGTTTTTCATATTTCTAGGGTTTGTGCACTTCTTTGTTTAATCCTTGAGAGTTTGTTTCTGCGAAGTGGATCTGAAGGATCGTCGCTAGAAATAGGTCTCCAATATCATTAGGGAGGTGTGCTCGAAATTTGGTCAAGTTTCATTGGTTGAATTAAAAGTTGGATCAAATTTCGTTTTGGATCTGAGGTGGATTTTTCAAGATGGATGAACCGGTCGACCGGTCTTTGTAACGGCGTCCGACCGCCAGTATATTCGCACCGTTGTCCGCTGGTCGAATCGTTGCCCACCGGTCCGACCGCTAGTTAGTTGCCTTGGCCGATCATTGGTTGAACGTCGGTCGACCGCCCTGGTAACCGGTCCGACCGCTGTGCTCGTGATCAACCCTTTGAGATTAAGTCTCCACTTATGTATCGTGTGGTTGCCGGGGTTATCGAATTCAGCACAAGGCGTCCGCTGTGTGCTTACTGATCTTCTTAGCTTTCATAGCTAAAGGAGTAAAGTTCGTGTTGAATTTGCTTTAGGCGAGAAAATTGTGAATGCGCCTATTCACCCCTAGTCGCCTTCCGGTCCTATAAGTGGTATCGAGCGGTTAGCTCTTTTCTATAGATCTTAACCGGTCTTTGGAGCCATGGCGATCGAGCGATATTCAATCAGGCCACATGTTTTTGATGGAGTTGATTTTGCATATTGGAAGGCCCGAATGGAGGCCTACATCGTGGCTCAAGGGCATGCGATTTGGCTTAAGGTGAAAAACCCTTATGTCGTGCCAGCCGATGACAATTTGATCACTCGCATGTGGAGAACAAACAGGCTCGGAATTTCTTGATTCAAGGCCTTAGTCGATCGGAGTTTGAGCGTGTTGCTCACTTGTCGCTCGCTCATGAGATCCGCGGACTCTTTGTGATTATCACGAGGGTCCACTGCGATCAAGGAAGTGAGACGAACCAGCTAAAGAAAGCATACTCCAAGATCGAGCAAAGACACGTGAATCTTTAGATGAGCCGTGGGGAGATTTTCTAAAATTCTTCATGATCTCCACATTGTTGATCTTATCTTTCGAGTCTGAAAATGCACGCCACTCTTGGGTGCTTTGGATGTGAAGGTCCGGGGATGAAGATCACCGCCATCAATGACCACTACTACGTAAAAGGTCATCACAGGCGGTTCGTAACGATCATCACGCACGTTTTTGAACCGCCTCAAATGTTATGTCTCGAGATAACGGTGGTTATCACGCACGGTGAAAAACCGTCTGTGATAACTTATCACCGACGGTTCGGCTGGGCAACCGCTCGCGATTATTATATCACGACGGTTCGTTGTTGGAACCGCGTCGCGATACTATAATCGCGACGGTTCCGAGATGGAACCGCTCTGGATTCTTAGTATCACGAGCGGTTCCGGCTGGAACCGCTCAGTGATTATGTAGTATCATAGGCGGTTCGTTGTTGGAACCGTGCGGCGGATACTACATAATCACGACGGTTGCCGACCACGAACCGCTCTGTGATTCTTATATCACCGACGGTTCGTGGATGGAACCGCTCGTGATTAAGTAGTATCACTGCAGCGGTTCCAACAACGAACCGCTCGTGGTTAGTATATCACGAGCGGTTCGTTGTTAGAACCGTCTCGTGATAAGTCCTTTAACCTAATTAATTTTTTTCGTATTTTCACTAGCCTCGTGAATTGCTAGCCATGCCCTCTGAAAACTAGCAAGTAGAAACATGTCACAGATAATTGCTGACAACTCAAAGTGATCATTTAACTCAAAATCAATTACAAAAGAATGTTTCAAGTATATATTGTCGCTAGAGTTACAAATTGAATTACAACCAGTCAAAGTGAATTACAATATTGAATCAATCTGTTCGAGGTCGCTCATCGGTGTCGACGGCGTGAAACTCTCCGCTGGTGTTAACTATGTCCGCCTTGATGAAGCCACGAGCTCCCTCGAATGTGCGTGACCTGGTCCATCTCGAGTGCATTTAACTCTATGTTCAAGCCCTGTCGCTAGCAGGAGTAAAGTAGTAAGCATATATATTTAAATTTATAATTAGGAGATAATTATTACGAGATTGACAAACCTGGGGATCGTTCGTCCTAGAAGCAATCAATAGCTGCATATGATGGCATACGTAGAATGCGATAGGTGATCTCGTTTTTCAAGCAGACCGCAAAAATAGAATTACATATATATGCACAATCGACCGAGACGCAATATTACGGAGTATGATATATGATTATTGTGTTGTAGCGCGTCATCGAAATCGCATCCTCGTGAGTCGGTGTGGCGGCTGTTCCTTGTATAAACCTCCCTCGGCAACATAGCCGATGAACGCCCTACATGATTCAAAAAAGTTATCCTTGTCCATTTAAAACGAAGGAAGACTACAATAGAGTTATGTGCGGAGGAAGACTACATACCTGTCGAGTATTTCTTTAAGAATGGTGAAGTCGTGATTTTTGTTGAGTAGAGAATCAAGGTACAATACCATGTTCCTCTTTGGCACAAGAATCGGAAGAATCCAAAGGAACCTACTCGTGTATGTCGCTATAGTCATAAACCTATGTTGAAACGTAATTTGTATAGCAAATATTGAAGCACTTACTCGGTTGTAGGGTACCATTATGTACTCCCCGCCGCTCGAGCAAGCAATCCCATTTTTATGTAATTCTCGACGAGGATGCGTCTTGGTTGATTGTTTGCTCGGAGACCACGTGTGGGTCGAGGAAACCCACCGGTTCTTTGATTCGACGGCACATTTCATAATGTATCCGCATATAAGCGATGAGTTATGATATTTATCGGTATCACGTGAGTGTAGAAATTGATTGCACACACTTACAAATGTCCAAAGATCGTAGAAGTGAGGCGCCGAGGCGCTTAGGTTGTATAAGTCAAATAAGTCTTGAAGCCCACGACGAAGTGGCTGTGCTCGTGGAGAAAATGCTCCCTCCCGTATCCGACGGTGATTCCAAAGATGACCCCCTTCGCTCGGTCTTGCGCAAGTACCAATCATGCAAAGCTTGACAAGCTACTCCCGAGCTCTTTATTTCGCGCAGAGACCAACGGACTTCCGAGGAGTATTTCACGGGTTTGGGAGGTGCCTTAATGTTCTTCGATTTGATTTCTCTTAACGAGGCGCCGAGGGACGTCTTTCCCGCGCCTCGAGGACCGATATGGTGACACGCTTTTCTTGTCCCTTTGTCGCCTTCTCGACGGAAGCGATGTGGCGGCCTACGAAGCTTTGGTTGAGGCGGACTCATCGACGAGGGTCCTATTGAGAGGCAGGTCCTCTCGATATCGCGTCCACCAAGGGTCCAAAGGCGATGTCCTTCTTGGGCCTTCGGATAAAAGTGTGTGTGGCATCCCTAGTGTTACGATTTCTTCGTTCGGGAATCTCGGTAGGATGGCCATGAAATTGTCATGGACCATGTCCACCGCACTCGGCGTAACCTCGCGCCACCGGCACCGTCTTTCGATCGCCCCTTCTGGTATGGATACACCATACCCCGCCCAGCCTCAATAGGAATCGACCCTACTATCCTCACTTGGAGCTTGCAGGGCGTCGGCTCCTACAAAAGCGTACACAATTAGCTAAGGCGTCCTATAGGTCTATCTTTGGAGCACTCCAGAGATGTACATTACCTCGATGCCGTCGATCGGTAATTGCACGTCGTCATGTCCAGAATTATGTGTGGACGCGACGCTACTCCGATGTCGAGCAGGACTTGCTCCCAAATTAACTGGGGCGGCTTGCGCCTGCATGAGTTGATTTACTTGGTTCTGCAAGTTTGTTATTTGTTCTTGAAATTGTGAAATAATCACATGTTCCAACCGAAGCGTCGTCTGGTCCTTGGATCTCTTCCTACTCCTATACGTGTCGGAGTTGTGTAGGAATCCATCCTCCAAGGCACGTAAACCCCAACTCCTCGCGTGCGACCCGGTGCTCCTTGTTTCCCGTGGTCAGAGTACATCCTTCTCCCGCCTACTTGAAGGAACCTTGGGAACATGCGAAGTCAATTCTTCCGCAAGAGAACATCATGTTATTGTAGACACCATGAAGTTATGAACTTATTAACAATTAAGTGGTTGGAAATTTACCAGACGTTGAGACACCGCCTCGTCTGCGGGTTTGTCGAGAGATGTTGCCCAAGACGTGGTGATGCCTCGCTCTTAACGAGGATCGGCGCGCGTCCGAGATCATAGCAAGCGGTCGTGCAGCCTCGCCTCCTCCGCCGCCACTGCGTGGCTTTACCCGCGCACCAGGCGGTGCCGAGTCTGTGGGGTGAGTGTTTTGTGCTGGATAGCTCAGGCGCCGCACTTTGCTCTGAAATTCAGCCGTCGTCTTCATCTCGCACGGCGCCCCATGTATCCCGCGACAAAAATTGATACGCCGTGAAGGGCGTCGACCGTGTTCACGTCATCGCGTGACAAGCGTGCTCTTGAAGGTCCTCCACGCGTGGGACATCGCCCGCATAGCGTGCCATCGCACACGCGTGCGGTCCGCCTGAGGAAAGTGAACGAGGCGAAAGTTCACCACAACCGGTCTCTCTATACATCCGTTAGAGACTTCCGTGTTGGGGTGGTGATGGGGACCCGTTCCTTGCAAGTACCCCGCAGACGGTCCGAATCTCGCTTTCTTGGGACTCGGCGGGATCCCGACGCCATCGACCTCCGTGATCGTCATGCGCCCGAGGGCAATTTGGATATTCCTCGCCTTCTCGCTGCGTACCACCTTGATCGGAGATCCAGACGATTTGGCGACGCCGATGACGGCGGCGAAGACGGTGCCTCGCTATCTCGCTTACTTGCTATCTATATAAGTTACGCACGCAATTATTACATAGTATATAAAATTGAGTTTGTACTTCAAATATTAAAAATTAACTCGTTTTGATCCATAGACCGAGTACGGACTATCCGTAAGTGAGTCATGCGGTGTACTCCGTTAGATGATATTAAAGATAGTAGTCAATATTTGAATGTCCACAAAAGCATTCCGCATCTCAGAACCATAGGACATTTGTGGGCAAGCAATGCAAAAATTGTTTCATAAAAGGCATTAATCACAATAGCACCGAAGTTCTACACACGCTCTTGGCATCCATGAAAAAAATCTAGATAATGCAAATCCAAAATAGCACCAAATCCTAACAAATCGCAACCAAAATACGTTATAATATACTACACGTTTTTGCCTAATTAGCAAATCCAACGTGGATCTACACCATATAAGAGAACGTTGATGATAAATACAATGTTATGCCCAACATTAATGTAGGAGATCAACCATAAGGAGCATAATGTACATATGATTGATTATGGAGTGTGCTCTCAGAGAGAGAGTTGCAAAGGAACTAGCCTTTGCCATCTCAACCCCATTGTCAATAATCTTCATAAATTGAACTAAACAACACAAATTCACAACTTGAGCTCTAAATAATGCTTAACTACTCGTCTAAAGATAGCAAAGCCAATAGACCACTCAATAAAATTATGATTAACCAGGAGATCAAGTTTGATCACGAACAATACTCCAATTCTCCAATTCTTATAATAACAGAAAGAATTATACTTTTATTTAAAACAGATAATGTATGTGTTACACACAACCGTGGAACATGCAACCCACACGTAATAACATGTTAGAACAAATGAACTATCTCCAGCAGATTCTATATCCAATGCATCGTATTGAAAACTCGTGGTTACCAAAGAAATGTATACATAATGAACCCCCAAGACATGCTATGGATGAGACTATGTAACACTTGAAAATGAACCACTACAACCACAAAGATGCAATCAACAAAATACTACTACCAATGACTTTTTAAGTTTAACCAATGTCATCAGATTTCTAGAAATAGGTGTTACAACACAATCGGTTGGGGCACATCAAATATTTTAAATGCTACAATCAACACCCATGATCAAGCCGACCAAACTACCAAAGAACTTATTGGCACACCTCGCATCCCGCACTAGAGCTCAAGTATGAAATGATTATCAGTTCAATCTCAGTATTTGACCATTATCATCATTGAGCAAACCACCAAAGCCCACCGTACAAAATGCAATTTCTTCAGATACCAGAAATAAAACAGATATTGAGAATCAACTAGCACTGCAAATATGTATATAAAGTACCAGCCGAAGGCAAAGCAAAGGCACAATACTCACTGAAGCGGTGGTAATCAAAACCGAGAAGCACCGGCCGGTCGGGAGGCGTTCGGAGAATGAAGCCGAGGGACGGTTAATGCCGCACAAGACAACCGAGAAGCACCGCCGGCCTGGGAGGCGTTCGGAGAGGAGGCCGCTCGGGGAGGCGGGCTCGGAGGCGCCGGTCGGGAGGTGTTCGAGAGGAGGCGCCGGGCTGGGAGGCGCTGGCTCTGGGAGGCGCCGGGTCGGGGAGGAGGGCACCGGGTCGGGGAGGTGTTCGAGAGGAGCCACGGGCTCGGAGGCGCCGGCTCGGGAGGAGGCGCGGGGTCTGGGAGGTGTTCGGAGAGGAGGCGCGCAGAGGACGACACCGATAGGGTTAGATCAAACCCTATCGGTGTCGTAACCTTATATACGGTTCTCGAGGGAACCGCTCAGTGATGTGAAACATCACGCACGGTTCCTCAAGAACCGCTCGTGATACGAAACATCGCTGCGGTTCTTGAGAAACTGTCAGGATGCGTAAACATCACGAGCGGTTCATGAGAAACCGTCGTGATGTTTCCACATCACGCGGTTGCCTCTAGAAGCGCTCGTGATGCGTAAACATCATGCACGGTTCTTGAGTGAACCTGCTCGTGATGTTTCCACATCGTGCATACTAGAATTTTGCAAATAAGCCTCTCGTGTTTTGTGAAATTACAAAGGGTCCTCAATTTAAATCATTCGTGTCCTTGGGGCCAAAAATCTTTTAGATTAGACCTTAGAATTAACACATTTTTGTTCTAACACATGGAAATCCTGCAAATTAAACCCTAGAAGATTTCTGGTTTTGTTATTTAGTATTAAAGGATTTATTTAATCACTAGAATTTGTTTTTCTGCTATAGAAATTGTTTCTATGCTTAGAAAATTAGCAGAAAATTACTGCAAATTCGCATACTCATATGTTACTATTTGAGTAAATTGTTTATATGCTTAGAAGTATACATGTCTCGAGTCTCGGATTATCTGATTTGTGATGCTTGTACCAAGTGGATGGTTAAGCATTACAAGCCCGATAAACCGGGGTCTCACTGTATCGAAGTTCGCATAAGTGGAATTAAATACTTGACAATTGTCATCAATTTAAAGATCATAAGTCCATAACACATTAACACATGACAATGGAATAAATTAGTTAATTACAATGGAGTAAATTCTTAATTAAAATATAGCCCTTCATGATGATCGACGCAAGATATAGCTAGCTTCCTCACCGGGTTCTTCCTCGAGCCCGATGCCGCCTCCGAAAGGTGGCAACTCGTCAAATTGATTGTATTCTTCCTCGCCCACTACATTCTCAACTCCGACAATCCTCCTTTTCCATGAAGAACTACGTGACGCTTCTTATTTGCCGGTCGGTTACATAGAAGACTTGAACAACTTGGTTAGCCAAGACGAATGGTTCGCCTTTGTATCCGACACGCTCGAGGTCCACGGTAGTGACACCGCATTTGTCGACCTTCACCTATGGGAGATGGACCCAACGGCACCAAATAGGGGATCTTGAAAAGCACGTAGTCGATCTCCCATATCTCCTCTATTTTCCCATAGTACGAGCTCCTCACCATCGGCATCGAATGCATCTATGCGACACCGCCGCTCACGACCAGGCTCTTCCTATCCCGAGAGCCAGATAAAATGTGTACCCATTTATGTCGATCCTTGCCATGTGACAATTGTAAATCCGTGGCCCTCTTGCCAACCATAGCACAGATCATCACTTGATGACCTCCGAGTGATTCGCGCTTTAACCATTCGTTGAACCGACGGTTGTGCTCTCGTGATCCAAACCTCCGACCGGTCCGATTCTCGCATGGCGCATTCATGTCTTTGTGCTCGCCGATGTACGGGACACTTGGGTCATGTGTTGCAAGACCGTGAAATGGGCTTGAGCGCACGATCCAGATCGGAGTGATTGATTTCCTTCCTATGGTCCCGATACCATCCGTCTCCCTCATGACGAGATAGAGGCACACCAATCGGATCCACCGAGCCATGTAGTCGACGCAGAACTCAATGACCTCTTCCGCTGCATAACCTTCGATGATGCCGCCTCTCGGCCGAGATCGATTCCGACGTAGGACTTGAGAATTCCCATGTACCTCTCGAACGGTACATATGACGAGAAACACAGGTCGCATATCTTTATCTCTTTCACAAGGTGAACAATGAGATGGACCATGATATCGAAAAATGACGGAGGGAAATACATCTCAAGATGACACAGAGTCGCCACTACCTCGGCCGCAGAGCATCTAGTCCTTGGGGATCGATGACCTTCTCGAGCAATTGAGTTGAAGAAATAACACACCTCAAGATTGCCACTGACCTTGTTCGCAAGATACTCCTAATTGCAACAGAAGCATTTGTGTCATCAAAGACACGACAATCATGCGACTTCATACCAATTAATTTCAAATCTTGCATAGAAACAAGTTTCTTAATGTTAGCGAGTAACCAGACGGACTTTCACACCGCAAGCTCGCACGCTTCATTTCTCTCGGCCTTGGACAGAGTGTAGCAAGTCGGGGAAGGTACGCTCGTCTCAGATCGGTCTCTTTCGTGCTAACTCGGTCCTTATGTTCATATCGACCAAGTCACACCGCATGCTAACACCATCCTTTGTTTTGCCACTAATGTTCAAAGAAGAGACCAACTGCTATCACATACATTCTTCTCTCGTGCATAACGTCGATGCAAAGGGCGAACTTCTAAGTACTCCCAATAAGGCAAGTCCCAAAAATTGACCGCTTCTTCCGATGTTCTTCTCACGGGTTTTTAATTTACGCCCTTCCCAAGCACAACATCGATATCCTTAACCATATCATAGACCTCTTTCCCACTAAAAGCCCTTGAAGTCGAACCGCCTTCCTTATTTCCGTCGAATTGTTTCTTCATCTTGCGGTATGGGTGACTCTCGGAAGGAACCTACGGTGACGCATATACACGCTTTTTGCGAGTTGTTCACCATACACTCTCCGTAGCATCTAAGCAAAGGCGATGACTTTGGCTCCTTTTGTATCAAGCCCGATAGGTTACCAAGGGCAGGAAAATCATTGATGGTGCGAGAACAACATGGCGCGTAAAGTGAAGTTCTCTCGCTTGTACGCATCCCATACCTGCACCCTTCGCTCCACAAAGTGTCACAAGATCTTCCAAAGAATGGTGCTAGGTACACATCAATATCATTCCTGTGTTGCTTCGCCCTTGGATAAGTAGTGTCATCAAAATGTATTTCCGCTTCATACACACCAAGGAGGAAGGTTGTACATACATAGATTCACGGGCGGGTGCTATGTCGGCCGCTCATGTTACCGAAAGGATTCATTCCGTCCGCACTCAACCCTAACCTTATGTTCCTGTTCCGCGACCGAACTCTTCAAGCTCCGATCGAAGTTTCTCCACCGCGTAATCAGCAGGTGTCCGAGCTTCCCATCTTTCTTACGCCTCCTCGAGTGCCAACGCATCAATCTTGCCTCCTTTCGGTTCGCAAATAAACGCTTCAAACGTGGGATCACAGCGAGATACCACAACATCTTAGCAGAGGTCCTTGCTTCGCTTTAGCAAGATTCTTCCGCTTGTATCGGGATGCTCAGACACGGATATGCATGCATGTCTCGCATACTCTTTACGGTAGAGGATACAATCGTTCGGACATGCATGTATTTTTTCTACTTCCATTCCCAACGGACAAAGAACCTTCTTAGCTTGGTAGGTCGGCTTTGGGCAACACGCTTCCCTCCTAAGAATGTCACTAAGAGACCTAACAACGCCGTAAAACTCTTGTCGGACCAACCATTGCTTGCCTTCAATTTCAGCATTTCAAGCACGGTTGACAACCTTGTGTATTCCGACTTGCAGCCAGAGAACAAAGGTTTCCCCGAGTCCTCCATTAAGCCCTCGAATTTACAAAACTCTCTCTCACCGTAGTTCCCTTCTGCATCGCGTAGCATCTGATCCAGATTGTCATCATGCGATCTATCCTCATCAAAAGCACATTCCATACCCCGCATATCGTTGACTTCTCGGCGATGTCGCCATTACTAACTTCCAGATAATCGCTCTTCACCGTGATCGCCCAACATGTATATCCTTTTTGAAACCTCTTCAGATTAAGTGAGCTTCGATCTGCGCAGGGTTGTTAAACATTTTCATATTACCGCAATCAATGCATGGACAAGACATATATTTTATCCTTCTTCAACATATCCCGCTTTCGTGGCTCTTCTAAAAGCAAACACGCCATTAATATACTCTTCACTCACACGCTTCTCAATGTACATCCAGTTTGGTCCATCTACACATTAGTGAGTACTCTATATTAATAAACCGCAAGTACCCTTTATAATGACCAAACACATTAGTGAGTACTCTATAGCAAATATAAAGGGTTACAGATCGATCGTTACCCTTCTCTCCAAAGTGGCGCAATGTGGGAGGAGGCAAGCAGATCAAAGTGCGAATGGGCCGGGGAGGAGGAGGCAGGGTAATACCAAAATGGGAGAGGAGGAGGTACTGTAACTCAAAATGGGGAGGACGCAGCAGCAGGAGGGTGGCGGCGGCTCAAATGGATTTAATAGAAATGGGACTGCTTGGCGTGACGCAGCAGCAGGAGGGTGGCGGCGGTTCAAATGGATTTCATAGAAATGGGGACCGCTCGGCGCCGCTTACTTATAATCTCGATATATCACGAGCGGTTCTTTAAAAGAACCGCTCAGGATATGAACTATCGCGAGCGGTTCTTTTAAAGAACCGTCTCGTGATATGCTTGAACGAACCGTCTCGTGATATTTATATATCATGCACGGTTAACGAAGAACCGCTCAGGATAATTTTATCACGCACGGCCTTTTGAACCGTCCGTGATGGGGTGTCTAGTATAACATGTTACGTAGTAGTGACAACATCTGTCATGAGTGAGCTTACCATGGATAAGCTTTACTCGAGGTTGAAGACGCATGAGATTGATTTTATCTCGCCTCTCCCCATGCGTGAGCCGATGGCTTTAGTGGTTGACAACTCTAAGGGTAGATATGTCGATTCTTTTAATGTTAGCTCATCCGATTTTCTTTGTCCGCTTTGCATTCTTTAAGCGATGAGCAACTTGAGAGACTACCCGAGGATGACTTAGCCCTCCTATCCACAAAATTCACGAGCCTACAATAATGTGAGGAGTA
The DNA here is from genome assembly GCA_036346395.1 of Hsuehochloa calcarea. Classification (NCBI taxonomy): domain Eukaryota; kingdom Viridiplantae; phylum Streptophyta; class Magnoliopsida; order Poales; family Poaceae; genus Hsuehochloa; species Hsuehochloa calcarea. Next base: position 24,584,466 of record CM070610.1, on the reverse strand, counting down.
GGAGGAGAGGTGGACCTATCACATGCTTTGAATGTGGTGAGCCAAACCACATTCGCCTAGATGCCACAAGTCAAGGGCAAGGAGCGTATGAGTTACAAAGGCATCCTCAAGCGAGGATGCTAAGTCCAAGAAGACAAACTATCGCAAGTTTGTCACCGAGTCCTTGAAGCTCTAGAGGATGTGAGCATGGAAGATGTGGACTCTGAGTCTGAGGATCTACAAGAGTGACTCTGTGGCAAGAAGAAGGCACGTGATTTCACCGGCATGTGCTTTATGGCTAAGAACGACCACGACAAATGATTTCTCCAACAGGAGGATCCTTTTAGTGATCCCGATGAGGTATGCCCTTCACTTCCGCACATGAAAAGGGCTTTAGTGCTTGCTGAACAAAATTGCATAAGCAAGCTAAAGTGATCAAGAAACAGATACTATGATTGATAATTTGAACCTAGAAGTGGTTAGGCTCAAATCCATTAACCCTGATGATTTCTGTGATTCATGCTCTAGCTTGCTTAATGAATTGTCAAGCTTGAATAATGCTCATTCCTCCGTTGAAGAACAAATTGAAAATGCTCTTGTTGAACTAGAATCTTTCAAGTCTAGTTCTGTTTGCATGAATGCCATTCCGCTTGATGTGACTGCTTTAGATGCTATTCCATTAAATTGCTCAAATTGTGCTTTGCTAGAAGTGAAACTGGATAGCTCTTTAAAAGAATTGCAAAAATTTGATGCTAGTCACACTTGTTCTCATTGTAAGAATAATCGAATTAAAATGCAAGAGATGACTGAAATGGTTGTTTATTCTATAATTGCCTCTTGTGAAAATTGCCCTAAGCTTACAATTGAGATTGAAGCTTTAAACAAGACTCTTGAAGAGAAAGTTAAAATTGAAAGATCCATGTCTCTTACTGCTTCCAAGAAAGTTATTGATTCTTCCTCTTGTATGTTGCATGCTGAAATTGAAACTGCTATTGGTAAGATACAAGAGGCTTTTAGAGTCAAATTTAAGGAGCAGCTTGAATAGGATTGAGAGTCCTATTGTGTGTCTTGTGAGGCTCAAAGTGCAAGTGGATCTTCTTAAGAGCAAACATGTTGAGGCAATCGATTCTAAAAAGTGCTCCAATTGTGGAGTTTTGGCAAAGAGAACGATTACCTCAAAATGACTCTTGAGAGGTTTTCTAGTGGGAAAAGAAACTCAACTTGATTCTAGACCAATCCAAGGTGAGTGTGAAAACAAATGGCCTAGGTTTTAAGTCCCTAGAGCTTTCCAAGAATCTCACACCAAAGATTGCTAGAATTGTGAAAAGTGGTTTGGTTGAGCAAGAACCTCCTATGACTTCAAAGGTTGTTCTTAAATCTGTGTTCGCTTCAATCTCTTTCTAGCAAGAAAGGTGCTTCTGTCTCACCTGCTCGGACCCCTCAAAAGGTCAAGTACCATTGCACTTTCTGCAAGAAAGAGAGCCACACTGTTGAGTTTTGCTTAGGAGAGCAAAAATTGAGAGGAAAGAGAGGATGAGCACTTTGAGATCCATTAGAGGAGTCTCTTCTTCATTGTAGTATCTAGAGCCAGCTGACCCATTCAATACTCACTTATAGGCCTAGGTCCAGTAGAGATTTCTGCTGACTCTTTTGGTGGGTCCAGCGGCAAGGTGGTTTAGGATATCGTGAGGATAGACCACGGGTAGCACCTAGTCGGGGAGTATCGGCCTTTGGTAGATCATTTTGGAGAGGTCAGTGGTGCTCATGGGCATTCTTATGATTTTGTGCCCGATCTTTTTCTCGCTGCTCCTTTTGCTATTCCTGTGCCTCATCCATCTCAAGATCGACTCCTAGAACTTTTATCTCAAATCCCAAGATCGAGGCATGGATGTTTTGAGGGAATTTGCTCTTTTTGCATTCATTGTATCATAATGCATTTTTATTTCAAATGTCTTGCATTGCATAATAAAAATTGTGGAGCTTTGATTACTATCCTTGTATGACTTGATTTCATTCTCTCTACCTTGTCATATCAAGTGTTAGTCTGCTGGACTTCTTTTATGGCTCTTCGTGTTTTAGCTTAGCTTTCTCCTTGCTAGCTTTATATCTGTGAGCAATTTGAATCAAATCATGTCTTGTTGGATCTTGTGTCTAGTTTTGCTCTAGTGATCCTTTTATTATTCTTGCCATGTCAAATAGGCTGATTTGAGTCTTGAACTTATTTTGAGATGAAAATGAGCTTTTTATCTTCTTAAGTCAGCAAATGAAAATGAGATTTTCATGTAAAAACTGATCTCACCAATCCTTTCTCTTGAGACGGCTTGCCATTGCACTAGGCATGAACTCAGGAGGAGTTTTGGATGACCTAGACCACTCTTTTAAGCTTATCGCTTGAGATGGTTGCGGCAAGGCTTGAGATCTAGCACAGTGAAAAAAAAAATCCTTTAGGAAAATGCTCAAAATGCTAAGTGCTTGAGTTTTGCTTCAAAAGAATACTCTTGATGCTCAAAATACCTCAGTTCTTGTTTTGAGTCTCTTTTTGCTTATAGACATGGCTTGACTCATTATTGGTTGCTTTTGGTGAAACTTTGACATTGAGCAACCTTTCATGATTTCAATTCTGTTAATCTCAGATTGCTGCTATCTGGGTTTTAGCTTTAAAGACATGTTTTGCCATGATTGAATATAGCGCCTTCTCTTTATATGGCTTGGTATATGTCTTGTACTGTCTTCATAGATAATGGTCATGGCTCCTTTTTGTTCAATTTCAAAAATAAAGTCATTTCTTCATGCTCGTTCTTGTCCCATGCATCTTGATGAATTCATTGTCAAAGGGGGAGAAGGATTGAAGAAAATGCTGCTTTGGAGCTTTTGGTTTACAGAAGGTTTCATACATAAGAGAACACACACACACACAAAAATTTGTGAACCTTTTGAAAATTTGTGATCATAGTGAGTTGAGTCTCTGGGTTTTATTGCCTTTTTCTGATTTGAATTGCAATTCAAGAAGACTCACAATGCTCAAAGGTCAAATAGAACATATTGTCTTTCATATGGACCTTAGTGAGATTTTTGGCCATCTTCGAATTTGAATCCTTTTGTGCGCTCATTGCCTTATCTCACTTGCTCAGATTATTATGAAGCCACTTGGTCGGTTCCTAAGCTTTTCTTGCTTATGGACCAAGTTGTGCCTTTATGCGAAAACGACAATTTTTACTTTTCAATTTGAAAAACCACATTTTCTTGGAAATTGCCAATGTGTTCATCAAGGGGGAGATTGTGTATATCGTGAGGATATGTGCACGATCTCAAGATGATGAGTCAATTGGCAATGGCGTTGTTGGTTTGCAAAATCTCGCTGGTTTGTTTACTTCGTCGGACCACACAAAGTGGCCCGATCGTGTGGTGTGGGGTCGCCGATCGGATGATCGGACCGGCAGGTGGTGGCTGGTCCGACCGACGACCTAAAGTTGGATTTTGGGGCTAATCCAAAAATAGGTTGTGTAGGTAGGTGAGGGGAGTCTCCTGGATGTGGTTGCATCATTTTGGAGCTCCCACCAAAGTTCTATTGAGTTGAAAATTCCGAAGGTTTCGGATTTTCAAGCTAGAATTTTGGTTGTCTTGACCGGTCCGACCGCTGCTAGGAGCGGTCCGATCGCTCGAATCGGCCTGACCGACCTTGTGGGGATCGACCGCTTTGACTTGGAGGTAAGCCAAGTTTGCATTGATGTGGTTTCAATGTGGTTGATGTTTAGTTATCAATGCTTTATTGATGTATATTGCATTATGGAGCTAATGTGGGTCAAGTTGTGAAGAACTTGTTCCCTAAACGGTTTGTTTGTCTATTGTCGCGGTGGCTTGCGTGTCGACATCAACGGTGAGTGGATCGACTACGCTTGGAGAGCCGAGGTCCGTAACGATCGGGGATACGGGTGAGGTCGTGTGACACAAGCATGGTGCGTATCGGCAAGACGGATCGAACGGGTGGTTCGATACAGCTGGTTGGATCAGGTGGTGCGGATATCGGTGCAAGTCTCTGGGAGGTTCCGATGGGATTCGGACAAGAGAGGCTTGGCGACGCGATGAGAACCGCTGATCAACCTACACGTGGTGAAGCAGGCGATTGCTTCAACAGATGTTGTGTGTGGGTCCCACGTGTGAGTGGGTCCCAAATGTGTAACCCTAGTCCTCTCCTATAAATAGAAGGGGGAGATGTAAAACCTTGAGAGGCATTCATTTGGTTTCCCTTTGCCTTTTCTAGGGTTAGGGTTTGGAGAGGAAGAGAGGGAGAGATTGTATGCTCATTGGGTGAGCTCTTGTCCTCCTTGTTGGAGTGGCTTTGTAAGCATCTTTTGATATCAATCAATCTTGTGATGCTTGCTTGTGAGATCATTTGTCTCCTCCTTTGTGTTCTTCTCTCATTTGAATGAATTTTATGCTTCCTTGATTCAAGTGTTTAAACTTGGTCTTTTGACCCTTTGTGTCTTGCTTTGATGTGTGGGAGTACTCCTAGGATCATCTAGACCATCAACCCCCACAAGCAAGTCTTGAATCAAAGTTTTTCATATTTCTAGGGTTTGTGCACTTCTTTGTTTAATCCTTGAGAGTTTGTTTTCGCGAAGTGGATCCAAGGATCGTCGCTAGAAATAGGTCTCCAGATCATTAGGAGGTGTGCTCAAATTTGGTCAAGTTTCATTGGTTGAATTAAAAGTTGGATCAAATTTCGTTTTGGATCTGAGGTGGATTTTTCAAGATCGGATCAACCGTCTCGACCGGTCTTTGTAACGCGGTCCGACCGCCAGTATATTCGCATCATTTGATCGCTGGTCGAACCGTTGTCCACCGGTCCGACCGCCGATTAGTTGCCGGTCCGTATCATTGTTGAACGTCGGCCGATCGCCTTGGTAACCGGTTCGACCGTCTGTGCCCAGATCAACCCTTTGAGATTAAGTCTCCACTTATGTATCATGTGGTTGCCGGGGTTATCGAATTCAGCACAAGGCGTCCGCTGTGTGCTTACTGATCTTCTTAGCTTTCATAGCTAAAGGAGTAAAGTTCGTGTTGAATTTGCTTTAGGCGAGAAAATTGTGAAAGCGCCTATTCACCCCCCTAGTCGCCTTTCCGGTCCTACAGTGGGGGTTAAAGAGTGATTTTGTGTTTGTATGTTGATAACATACTTATATTTTGGACAAACACTGCCACAATTGACGATGTCAAATATTTCTTATCTAGATGTTTTGATATAAAACACTTAGGAGAGACATATATTATTCTGAATATTAAATTGATCAAAAATGAGGATGGGATCACATTGAACCAATCTCATTATGCTGAGAAAATATTGAGCGGGTTCGACTTTAAGAACTACAAGATCTCCCTAACCGCTCATGATGCTGGTGTTAAGCTTCAAAAGAATCAGGGATTACAGAAAGATCAATTGAGATATTCATAAATTATTGTGTCCCTTATGTATCTAGCTAGTGCCACAAGACCTGACATCTCATTTGTTGCGAGCAAATTAAGTTGGTTTACTTCTAACCAGTGTTGTGAAAAACGAAATACAGCCGTCGAACGGGCAAGGTACCGTCATGCGATTAATTGAAATACGGACGATTAATCGGAATTATGCAGACAATTTGGCGCCCAGCTTATATACGTATGTATGTGATGATAATACTAGCCCTAAAGGTATTTAAACACATAATATTGCCAGAATTACTAAACATACATGTACCACACTCCAGTTATGGCATGGTTTCATTTTGGAAATTCAAGTTTGTAGTTGGCCTTGTTCTTCTTCAGCAATGCAGGAAACTCAACAACAACAAAGTATCGATGAAAAATGATAAAATTGTTGTGACAAAATAACGCAAGTACCTAATTTATTTAACTTTCTCGTTAAGGTACCAGAATCATCAAATAAAAACCAATGTTAAGATACAAGAAACTAAATTACTCAAGGACGTAGTTTGCATTTGCTTGGAATAAAGACTCATGCTAGCAGATCCAACAAAAAGAAGCTGCCGATTCGTCCTCTTATTTAGAGAAAAGCTTCAAGTCTACATATCTTACTATTTGATGAAGAATAATCCTAAATTGTAATGATGAGAAAGCCAAGAGTCTGTTGAGGGCAATGCAAGATATTATCAGTACATGTGCTCCCTTTTAGGTTGCTATATTGGGCAGCTGGACATTTGGGCTAATGGGCTGACATGGCTAATTAAATGGACTATGCGGCCGATTAGTCAAAAACGACCGATTTGTCAGTATATGCGGCTGATTAATCGCTCGCAAGCATTTACATCACTCTGTATTAGCTAGTCGTGGCGGATTGCTTGTCGATTCTGTTAGGCGACCGAATAATCGACTATTTTGACCGATTTTTACAATATTGCTTACCCAGGAGATGATCACTAGGAGGCACTTGAGATAGTGTTGCGCTACTTGAGAGGCACAACCTCATATGTAATTTACTATACAAGGTATCTATTTGTATTGGAAGGATATAGTGATTCCAATTGGATATCTACTATAGATAAGATCAAAGCTACAAGTGGTTATATATTTACCTAACCAAGTACTGGAGTTTTATAGAGGTCGTGTAAACAGACCATATTGACGATGTCAACCATGGAAGAAGAACTTGTAGCACTAGACACAGCCACTGTTCAGGCAGAATGGCTTAGAGAGTTATTGTTGGACTTGCCACTGGTTGAGAAACCAATACCGGCAATCCTAATTACTGTGATAACAAAACAGTGTTGATTAAGGTTATGAGCACTAAGGATAATGAGAGACCATGTGAGAGGTGTCCCCAAGTGAGTGATGAGTATTTGACGCTGTTGTTGAAAAGTTTGTGATTTGATTCATCGCCATTATGCCGCCGCCGATTGTGGTTTCAGATCGCGGAGCTTCCTACCGAGTGCGGAAGCCTGATCATCGAACTTCCGCCTGGGAAAGCGGAACTTCCGATTATCCCGACCATTGTGTTCGCTTTGGTTTGCGCGAGCTTACTGGGAGTGCGGACGTTCCGATCATCGGAACTTCCGCCCTGGGAAAGCGGAACTTCCGATTATCCTGAGCATTGTGTTCTGTTTTGGTTTGGTGCGGAGCTTCCGGCCTGGGAGTGCGGAAGTTCCGATCATCGGAACTTCCACCTTGGTGAAATCGGAACTTCCGTTTGTGCGCAGAACTGAGCAGTGAGTGTTGTGTATGAGTTTGAGTTAAATGTAAATGATGATTATATTATATCGAGCAATGCTATGTGATGTGTTTCTTGTTTGTGCTGGTTGCAGGGCATCGAGGTGGAGTCGTGGCGAGACACGTGGAGACCGGACTAGACGCAGGCGGCGTTAAGGTCAGAATGGTCAAGGTGTGTCGAAGACGGCGTGTACTCGAGGTGGTTGCGAGTCGTGGACAACAAGGAATGCGGGACCTTCCAGAAGGTGCACGAGGGGCGAAAGGGTAATTTCGCAAGGCGACACAAGTGGAAGCGGGATCCGTTAGGGTTTAGCCGGCGTAACGGGTTGGAGACCCGTTAGCCAAGAGCTATAAATAGATGTGAACCCCTGGTTGTTTTGGTGACTTTAGGAAAGAGAGAGAGCATTAGGGTTAGCTTTTTCAAAAGAGCCTTTGGAGAGGTTGTTTTGCTTTGTGGCTTTAGTTGTTGAGATGGAGAGGGAGAGGATGAACTGATTTTCTTGTAATCATTCCTCTGGTTGTGTCTATGTAATCTGATTTTGCAAGGAATGAAAATCTCTTGTGTTCTTCCTGTTCTTGTCTCTATTCTTATTAAGGCTTGATTCACGAGACTTTGGTTTTTGGCTTGATTCTTATTGGGAAGTACCAAAATGGGCTGCTCTTTGTTTGGATGGTACCACAAGATCATTTGATCAATTTTCCCAAGAGCAAATCAACTGGAAGCTTAGTTCTTGATTTTGGTTTTTCTATGTTCTTCCTTCCCGTACCTAGGTCTTGGATGAAAATCTTGTTTTTCTTCTTGAGATGTCATGAAACTTGGCATGTTAAATCTATAGGCTATTAAGTAGCTATCCTCAAAGTTTCATCACTCAAGAATCCAAGAATCATGTGAATTTAAGGTTTTTGGTCTTTCTTACCAAATATTCAAGAAATCCGATTTTGCTATGTTTTATGAATCTTTGTCTGTGATTCCTTCTCAATGAGGTCAAGATATTGTTTAGGATGATGTCCTGTGAAACTTGACCCGAGAAGAGCAGCAAATTGTGAGGATTTTCGATTTTTGGCAAATTTCAGTACGTGCTGTTCTTCGGTCAGGACAATCGGAACTTCCGATATTTACACGCCGGAACTACCGCATGCGGAACTTCCACACTGGAAGACCGAAACTACCGCAGTGCGGAACTACCGCTAGGTACAATCGGAACTTCTGATATTTGATAAAACTGCTCAGTTTTTGTTTAACTCTTTGGATTTGATTCACTACACATCTTTTGTTTATCAGAGGGTTTTGAATTGCTGTGTGGACACTTGAGAGGGGAGGATCTTAATTTTTAAGGCACCATTCACCCCCCCCCCCCTCTGTTGCCATTTCGGTCCTTCAGATAACATGAAGTCCTCCAAACACATGAAGTGTAGGCTTAAATCTGGTCAAAATATTGAAGAACTCTAAAGTGATTACTGTGAATTATATATGCACTGAGAAAAAAACTAGTAGATCCTTTTACAAAGGGGCTAGCACGGAAGGCGATTTTCGTTGTGTTTATGGACATAGGAATGAGATCCATTGGAGTTACAACTCAATAGTAACACATATCTTCTTGATCGGAGATCCCGTAGCTTAGGTAGTGGGAAAAACAAGTTGATGTTGTAACAAGAGAGTGCATATTAATAATAGCTATACCTATGTCATAATAGACAAAGTACTCTCAACTGTATAGAAGGATGACTTAAAGTCTTAATGTATACTAGTGTCCAATGAGGGAAAAAGATACTAGCCTACAGGATACCTAAAATGAATATACTTACTTGAGCTTAACTGTGAGGTTATAGTTCATGAGAACAAGATATTCTCTAGAAAGCTCATGAGCAGATAAGGAAGTATGACCAAATAATAATTCGTTCATGCGTGATTCTTTAACAGCCTAGTATCAGTTGAGATATGAAGAGAAATCTAATCACGAAAGCTATGAATTCCAAGCATAGTCCATTCATCAACTGCGAGAAGATGAATCTTGTTATTCTATGTGCAAGTTTAACCCGTACGAGACTTACACTAAAAGATTATTATATTAATAGCTTCAGCATCGTAGCTGTTATTATCGTTTTTGCTGCTTGCCTTGGAATTGGTTGGGAATTGTTAGAATTGGGCCCAAGAGTGTTAAGACCTATTCATTCTTAATATTCTAAAGTATGCATGATTTAGTCCCATATTACCTAGCCAAGTGATGGAAAAGCAATTTATAAGATGAAGTCTTTGTCACCCTTTGAAACATGTGAGCCATGGAATGGGGTTACATGAGTAGGACAATAGCTAAAATCACACACGCACGTGCGAGCTTATTCGCGTGAATTGCGACACGCTACCGTGAACGTGTTGTGGTGCAGTCACATAGTGAACCAAGTCCACTTTATTTTGCTAACCATGCATTTCTCTCTCTCTCTCTCTCTCTACACTAGTGGTAGACCTAGTCAAATACAGTGGTCGAAGCTGATGACCAATGTGGTCAGAATAAAGTGGTCGAAGTTAATGACCAGTGTGGTCGAAATACAGTGGTCGAAGCCGATGATCAGTGTGGTCAGAAGACCGGTGTGGTTGAAATGCAGTGGTCAAAGCCAGAGACCAGTGTGGTTGAAAAACACTGGTTGGGATTGGGCCCATGAGTGTTAAGGCCCATTCATTCATAAAATTCCAAAGCATGCGTGGTTTAGTCCCATATTGCCTAGCCAAGTGACGAAAAAGCAATTTATAAGGTGAAGTCCTTGCCACGCTGCGGAATTGCAACGCATTTACGCTTAACGGTCGTGGTGCAGTCACATTGTGAACCAAGTCCACTTTATTTTTCAAACCGTGCATTTCTCTCTCTCTCTCTTTACACTGGTGGGAGACCTGGTCAAATACAGTGGTCGAAGCTGATGGCAAATGTAGTCAGAATAAAGTGATCGAAGCTAATGACCAGTGCGATAGGAATACAGTGGTCGAAGCTGATGATCAGTGTGGTCGGAAGACCGGTGTGGTCGAAATGCAGTGGTCAAAGCCAGAGACTAGTATGGTAAAAAACACTGATCGAAGCCTTAGACCAGAGTGTAGTCAGGAGCTGATAAACACTGTTAAATTACCATTAGTTGGTTTTGACTTAGTAGTTACCAGTAGTTCCTGATGTGCATTATTAGGCAGTTATTAGAGAGTAATTGTCTCGACCTTAAAAGTATCTAGAGACGTCCAGACCTAAGACTAATCAATTTTCCCCCATTCTTCTACTTCCTCTCTATTCAACTGTGTTGGTGTGTTGTGCTGTCGAACCAAGCTATCCCTTCTCAATGTGCACTGGGAAGGAGGTTGAGCGGGTATCTCTGAACCATTATCGTAGAGTTTACTTGCATAGGACGATAATAAGGTTTCTGGATAGCGATTCGCATGACCGCTGTCGCGCTTAATTCATCTACGTTTTGTACTGCATCAAGCATTCATTGCTTTCTGTTCTTTATCAAACCCGACTGCAAGTTGTTTGTGCGACCAAACGATAATCCTATCTTTGCATATGATTAGAAGTACAATATGTTGCTTGTTGTTGGCATAGCTTTATGTTTCTCTAGTTATATATGATTTTTGCCTTATATAATAGAATCTAGAATTAAAATATTATGCATATTTTTCCAATAGTAGACCCCAGCTACTCGCCGTCAACAGGCGCTACTTCTCCCTCGACTTCCTCCCCAGCGACTGCCGACCCAGGGAGCTTGTTGACAAGCCGAAGGTCATCCTATAGTGGGAGCATGGCGGCAGATGGGAGTTGGAGGGGAGCCTGTGCGTGCCAGAGGCGACCCGTGGGTTGTCGGGGCGCAAGGAGAAGTACTTTGGGAACACGGCGAAGATCATCACAACTGGCAAGCAGGGGTGAATCCACCGGGTAGGCTTCATTAGGCTGAAGCCTACCCTCCATTGGTCGTCCCCCCCCCGCCAACCCAAGTCCAACCTCTGGCAACCGGTGCTGCCATGGTTGCGTCTCAGCGTCTACGTGACCTGCGTCAAACAAGAAGAGGCAGGAGGCCAGGAGCAACTGAGAGCGTGTGGGCCATGTGGCTTGCCCCTTGCTGAAGCAGAAAGCCTAGGCCCAACTCACATCCCCATTGGCCACCTGTCCCACACGGCAGTCCCACCTCATGTTCCCCAGTTCCCATGTTCGGTGTTTCCAAAATTCCCCAAATCCCCTATTGATTCCCCAATCAACTGAGCGAGCCGGCGAGGAGAGCTCACCTAGGCAACCAAAGGGAACTGGGGTGCGGAGCCACCGCGGTCCACGACACCGCCAGTAGCCGAAGCCCAGAGGAGGCCATTGTCGAGGAGGAAGACCGAGGCAGGGAGCCGGGTGGTGATCTGGTGGAGGGGGAGCCGGAGGCGGCGACAAGAGGAGCGACTAAGCTTGTAGATCTGGGCGTGGGACGGTGGGAGCTGGTCCAGGCGTCCGGCTGGACTGCTAGAGCCCAGAGGCCGGAGGAGGAGGAGGATGGGAGGAGGGTTGGAGCCTGGAGGGTAGGACCGTGTGCGTGACAGCGTGAGGTTTGTGGGAGTCGCTAAGGGCCGGGAAGACTAGGTGAGTTGGGCGTGGCGGTGGGTGCGCCCTTGGCCGTGGCCGAATTGGCACCGGCTTTGGTCAAGCAATGAGATGTCGGGAAGTGAGGACTGAGTAGTGAGGTGAGGGCACAGTTGCACAGGCCACTGGAATACTAGATATTGATAAGTTGATATGGTCATCTGTTGATTGCTATTGTAGCTAAAGTGCCGAATCACAAGCATGAAGATTGAATCGAATCGTGATTTGCAAAGCTCTCGCCCTCGACTACACCGTATACCGTATACTCAGAACTCATACCTCAATTAATCGATTAGCAATTTGATAAAATATAGTGTAGTATTGTGGTATATACTCAATTAGCAATTAATTCATAGGTTTGTAATAATGGAGAAATGAACGTTGCGTTATTATTCACAAGCAATTCAAGTAGTAGTCTCCCAACTGATGGGAGCGCAACTCAACTGAAGAAGCCTCGACTAGAATTTAATCTGGATGAAATTACTGTCGATCCGACGCATCGCATACCAATGGAAGATTTTGCCAATGAAATTAGAGATGAAGTGAGGAGGACATATTTGATGAATGGTCTAACTCGAGCAATTGGGCATGCCTTTCCAAAGACATTGGATGGCAAAGTGTGGAGATCCTTTCCAAGGCATCAAATCTCGTAGAATGATATTGCCTCGTGAAAATCATGATTCAAGCTAGCGCCTTAGTGGTATGGTTCTTTTATTTTGAATGTTCATGATCATTTAAGTACAATTTGCTATTGTATCACTAATTTTTCTATTTTTGATATACAAGTTGTTACCCACTGGAACCATATTTACATGTTTTGGGGATGCAATTTCCATTAGCGAGGTACCTTCAGTGTATTTCTTTTTTTTGTTTTGCACAAAAATACAAGACTATGTTTATTGCAAATTAGTTTAGTCATTCGGGCCTTTGAGCCAACTCTTTTTTTTCATCCTGGATTCGCCACTTCTGGCAAGGGGTACGTCGTGCTGACGCCGATGGAGGAGACGTGGTTGTTCTCCATCGAGCTTGAGACGATGGAGGCGGAGCACGAGGTTTACCCGTATGAACTGCGGTCGTTGCCGGTGGTGCGGTCGTTGCCTAATCTACGTTTCGTTTATCTATAAAGTTTTGTGCGATTTTGTGGGTGCCCGTTGCAAATGTTAGCAGCACGCGTGAGCTCCACCATCCGATCTGCACAGGCAGTTCATCAGTTGTCCGATTAGACTCGCGTGACAACCCTTACCTGTTGTTTTTTTACGTCTTCTTCCTCTCGCAATCAAGATCCCGCGCGGCCGGGCCGGCAGTGGGCAGCGAAGCGGCTAGGGCGCCATCGGGCATAAGATTGACATCGGTGGATGGTAGCGGATGTGCGAGGACTGAGGACCTAAAGATCAAGTTAGGTTTGGGAGGATGGTTTCAGCAATCAAGTTAGGATTTGCGTCGCCTCGCCCCTGGCCGTTGCGTGCCCACCACCCGTGCCCCGCCCCGCTCCGCCCGTCGCCTCTCGCTGCTTGCTTAAGGTTAAGGGAGGAGAAGACTGAGGATGTGTGAGTGAGTGAAGAGCTGGGGTGGCCGCAAGCCTGTGTGGAAAATGTGGTGCGACTGTGGGCTGTGGGTAGTGCTTTCTAATGGTTGGCCGGCCTGCCGGCTAGACCAGACCCAATTAAATAAAGCCTACGAGGCAACTACCACGAAGCAGCCTCCTCTTCAACCTCCACTCGACACTCGGTGCTTCAGTAGCCTCCTCCTTGCTGGCCGCGGACTGTCTGTGCTGTGGATGCTGGGGTATGAGGTCTAACCATGTGGGAGGGGGAGAAGGGCCCAAAGGAGGGTCCGCCCCTTGTGGCGACGGGGGAGAGGGAGCGGTGAGATGCCATGGAGGCAGCGGACCAAGAGTGGTAGGGAAGTTGGATGAAGGGATGGGAAAGAGGCCCGAAGTTTTTTTTTTCTTTTTTGATAGGAAAGGACATGCATTAAACGATTGTCCCGGGCAAATTGCCGATCACCAAATTGATTACAAAGGAGGGAGTTTGGTCTAGCCATAGATTAGACCTCTCGACCACCACAAGACTAGAGCCAACACTCGCAAGACTATCAGCTACTTCATTGCAATCATGCAAACAAGGAACGACGCACACTTGAGAAAAATCAGACATCATAACACTGCGACATTCCTTAATTAAAACACCCACCTCCGAGAGGTCGAGATCAGTGGAGTTCAGAGCCTTGGCCAGCATTGAAGCATGAGTTTCTATGATAACCCGCTCCATGCTGAACCCTGATGCACACTTCAGACTCTGTAAGCAGGCAATCACTTCCGCCTGAAACGCGTGGTAAAGCTTTGACTCAAAACCAGCACCAGTAGCTAGAACATCGCCATTGCGGTTTCGGATAACAAATCCCCATCCTCCATGCCCAGACGAACTATAAAAGGCACCCATCACAGTTAAGTTTGTAAAAATGGACAGGAGGAGAGAGGACCGAGGATTGGACGCCCGCTAGATAGGTATGTGCTGACCCTATTTTTACGACGGTCAAACTCTTCACAACCGCTCAGGATGTACAGTTGTAAAGTAATAAATTAGCATCACAAGTAAGCTTAAAATTACACAATAAGAGCCAAACTCTTATTACACAAGGGTAAGGCTTAACAACTAGTTTTAACACAGAACATGAGCATCCAAACCCAAAGTTAAAATATTACCAGGAAAAAGTACTTCCAAACCACAAGCACGTTTGAATGTGATCGAGACCTAATACCAGTAATCATCGCTATCCAGTGGTTCCACTTTCTCAATATGATCACCAGTATCTTCCTAGAATTCTTCTGTTGATGTTTAGTAAGTGTAAGTACAACAGTACTCAACAAGTTGCATGGAAATCTATTTAATTACTTGCCAGGGTTTCAAGTGATTAAAGATGTTTTACCATATCAGGTGTCTGTGGATGCAACATTTGATTTTAAACCATTTAACATTAAAACTGTAAAACCATACCAATATAACATCAGGGGTTTTCAACATCTGTAATTACCATCTTAACATATTTAAACCTCTACTTATGTCCAATTTATTGAAATCACCTATGAACACAGCTTCAATAATCGAAAGCATGGCATATCTAAATACCATTGATTATACTCTGCAGAGTTGCCCAACTTTACCCACATGATAGCATGTGACTGAGTTGAGATAACAAAAGTATTTTTACTACTCAACCTTTCTAGTATCTACCTGGTGGTTCTTGGTCAATACAGTCATTGGGAAACCACCGTCCAAAGGTGGAGTGCGTGGTCCGATGCTGACTAAGCAGGTAACGTCCTTTAGATATTCAATCAGAAGAGTGGTGTAGTAAGCCATGTTGGATATATCGAACCCATGGTTGAGCGAGTTCTGTCTCTATTATTTGGGACAAGGTTCTAGTCCTTACCTGTCTCAAGTGAGAAGATGGATTATCAGCCAACTCATGGTTGTCCACTTTCTTGGTCTCACCTTCGACTCACTTTTAATAAGTCTATTTGGTTGTCCAACTTCCTAGTCTCAACCCCCAACTCTCCACCAAATCTATTGGCGCACGACCAATCTTCATTATTAGTAATTTGTGGAATCATTGTGTGACAATGTCGAAAATTTATTAATACTTTATATTCCTTAAATTTGTCAAGGTCAATATGGCCTACAAATGAACGAATGTTTGTATGTGGGTGGTAGGATCTAATTAATAATCATGGCATTCTAAAATATTATTTCAATAAAGAAGTAATTGATGTAAATACAATAATAAAGGTAATAATATAAATAAATGAATTGTGGGCTAAATATGATCAAACAATGCAACTTGCCTCCTTGTTCAAAGTATTTAGCCGGTTCTACTTCTCCTATGTCTTGACCGTCGTCTTCCGGGGCTTGATCTTCGAAGTCAGAGTCTAACAGAAAAGAAAGATCAAATAGGTTAAATAAATAATCTGAGCTTGACAATAAGTGAGGTAGGAATAAAATAAATAAATTCAGAAAGAATTGAAAAGAAAGGTGGTATGGGTGGTTGGGTTTTATTGAAATGAAATGTCGGTGGCGCCGACGAGGATCACGGTGGCTTCGGTGGCGGACGACGGCGCCGGGTGGTGCGGTGGGCTCCTCCTCGACTTGCGCAACCCATTTTTGGGCTTTGCGCAGGCGAAGGTCGCTTAGAGGTGGGTTGGCAATGGTAGTGGCGCATGGCCTTGGCAGAGGAAGATGGCGGCAGCGCTCCAGCCATGCTTTGCCAAATTGGTAGGGGATTAAGCATCAGTGGGTAGGGGGTCCCGGGGGTGGCGTTAGTGGGGACGGGGAGGGTCTATAGCGGCCTGGCGATGGTGACCGTCGGCGGCATGGTAGTGGAGCTTGGTGCCGATAAACTAGCGGCGGGGATGGAGTGAATGGTGTTGGAGGTTAGCTACAGGATGTTGAGGTAGTGCTCGTGATGGGGTTTTGGGGTAAAGGGCATGAGGCTGGCAGTGGATCGAAGTTGGGCTCACCGGTGAAGAAAATGGGGGCGGTGGCGATTGGAGGTGGTTGTTGGGGTTGGGGATGAATGGATGGGTTGGTGATGTTGGTGAAGGGTTAAGGGTAGGCTACACTAGCGCAAATTAATAAAAATTATACCCGTAAACCAAGATCACTGCAGTTATAGATCACGGTCTTACCACTAGACGCGTAGGTGCGGAAACTGATGCAGCACGTCGGTGCAGAGTAGTCGTACTAAGTTGATGCAGCACGTCGGGGCAGAGTAGTCGTACTACTTCCTCGTCCTCGTCGCGGCGTCCCACGTACAGCTCCCCTCTTGCGGTTCGTCCAAACGCTACAGATGCAGCGCCTCCAAAGGTATCCACACGTACGGGAGAAAAAGCGACGCACGCCGGACTGCTAGATCCGCGCGAGCGACTAGGGCGTGGGAGAGGTGGCGGCGTGGTTTGAGGGTCCCAAAGCGCTCTCAAACTCGCGGCGCCTTGCCCTCCTTTTATAGACGTCCTCACAATGGGCTTCTACCAATAGAGGCCCATTAGGACTCAATGCCCACTCTAATTCGGATCTAATCCGAATTAAGCTTCAGCCCCTTAAAAACAGAGATCCAATCTATGCAATTTTTACTTAGGATTTTGATCGGTAAATCATATTTACCACAAATCACCTATTGTTCTGATTCGACCAATTTGTATTAATCTTTGTGTGCAGCATGCCGTGGTTTGAGAACCGAGACAACTTTCGGCTCATGGAGCCCGATAGCACGATCACAGTACATCGATTATCAATCTAGGTTCCGATTCGACCAATCATATTGATCTTCGCATTCCGCAATCGGTTTTACGTGTCACTGTCTACCCCGATGGCGAATCCGACCGTAGGGGTATGTTGTTTCACGACCTTAGCAAAGATGATCACGGAACATCGATTATCAATCTAGGTTCGATTCGACCAATCATATTGATCTTCGCATTCCGCAACCGGTTTTACGTGTCACCGCTCACCCGATGGCGAATCCGACGGTAGGGGTATGTTGTTTCACGACCTTAGCAAAGATGATCACGTAACATCGATTATCAATCTAGTACGTAACTATATAATCGATCACATCGATCATACCGACTTACATATCGCCATATGCAAATCACCCAACCTATAACTTGACAAAGAACCGCTCGATACCACCAAGGGTTAAGGGTAGGCTACACTAGCGCAAATTAATAAAAATTCTACCGTAAACCAAGATCACCGCAGCTTATAGATCACGGTCTTACCACTAGACGCAGCAGAAAGCGAAACCGATGCAAAGACGTCGGTGTAGAGTAGTCGTACTAAGTTGATGTAGCACGTCAGGCGTAGTAGTCGTACTACTTCCTCGCCCTCGTCGCGGCCCCACGTCTGCTCCCCTCTTGCGGTTCGTCCAAACGCCATGATGCAGCGCCCAAAGGTATCCACACGCACGGGAGAAAAGAGACGACGCGGGATCGCTAGATCCGCGCGAGCGACTAGGGCGTGGGAGAGGTGGCGCTGTGGTTTGAGGGTCCCAAAACCGCTCAAACTCAGGCGCCTTGCCCTCCTTTTATAGACGTCCTCACAATGGGCTTCTACCAATAGAGGCCCATTAGGACTCAATGCCCACTCTAATTCGGTTCTAATCCGAATTAAGCTTCAGCCCCTTAAGTGTGTGACCCTCTAGGTTCACATACGTTTAGACATGACACGAGTATACATACTTGGTCAATAGTTGGTAGCGGCCTCTAGCAAGACGTCCCAACTCCTAAACGTACACAAAGATCATATCAAACGAACCAACACAACGTTATGTACATGCCAATCCCTTTGCCTCACGATATTCGGTCGAGCTCCAAACTGACCACTCTTTCTCGATCATGTGATCCGGAATCCCTTACTAGGTTAACTCTTAACCTTAAGTAGCATGGCCATGAATTTCTGGATCCGATCACTCGAGGGGCCCAGAGATATCTCTCTGTAGAGAGGGGCAAATCCCATCTTGATCGACCATGCCTCGCAAAGATGCTTCATGACAAATCCGAAAACTACCTTTATAACTACCCAGTTACGGAGTAGCGTTTGATAGCCCCTAAGTAGGTCGATTCACATCTCAAGTACATGCCACAATCTTAGGTCTAAGGACTAGGCGTACACATTGTGTAGAGAGAACCATAAGTATAATTGTTATGTCTCATGATGGGTCGGTCCAACCCCATGTTCTAAACATGTGTCCACATTATTGGTTTGACATCTCCATGTCTATGACCTGTGAAACATAGTCATCAACCGATACATGTGCTAATCCACCATTCACGTGTGTCCTCACATGAACTCCGACTAGGGACAATTTTAGAATAACCATACAAGTAAAGAGTTTCACAAACAAGTCACATACTTGTTAATCAACACAAAGGCAATATTCAAGGAACATTTATTAAATCATGGATACAACGAAATATCATCATATCTATGATTGCCTCTAGGGCATATTTCCAACAGTTGGGTGGAGGCTGATGGTGAAGATGGCACTGCAGGGGTGGCTTTTATAGACACTTGAGGTGGTGCTGGCAGTTCTTGAGCCGAAGTGGGCGTGGCAGCATCATGGATGGCGGAATGGGCTCGATGCTGCACAGGGCATGGTGGCAGTGGGGTGGCATCCCACTTGACAGGGCACGCATGTTGGCGAGGGCAGCTACGGCGTTTATGGGCGCCAAACGGTGGCGACAACAAGACGGGGTGTGGTGCAGGCAAGGTGGCGGGGTCCTGGCGCATGTTGGCGCGAGCGTAGGCAACGCAAGGGCGAGGCAGTGTGTGGGTAGCGACTGGTGGCGCGACGTGGGGCGGGAAGTACAGGGGAGGTGGCGGTTTTCTCAGTGGCACTTTTAGGCTAGGAAAGTGCAAAGACGAAAAGGGAAAGCGTAAAAGTAGGAAGACTTTCTGAATTTGGCAAAACCTCAAACGAAAACTTCAAAATTTTCAATTTTTTTTGTTATTTCAGGTTCAGCTAAGCTCTTCATGCCAGAGGAAGCAATGTGAGCCAGACCACCGTCTAAGAGCAAACCAAGAAGGGCCACTTCAGGCTAATGATAAAATGTTGTTTGATAATTGTGTTAGTTATGCTTATAGTATAGTAGTTGTGGATATCGTGAGGATATGTGCACGATCTCAGGATGATGAGTCAATTGGCAATGGCGTTGTTGGTTTGTAAAATCTCGTGTTTTCGGGCTTGCTTCATGCTGTCAGACCACAGGCGGTCTGACCGGCGTTGCAGGCGGTCGGACCGCCGAGGTGACTGATCGGATCGGCGATGGTGGCTTGGATCGGACGGCCGACCTAAATTTGGATTTTGGTGCTAATCCAAAAATAGGTTGTGTAGGCAAGTGAGGGGAGTCTCCTGGATGTGGTCCCATCATTTTTGGAGCTCCCAGTCAAAAGTTCTATTCGTTTGAAAATTCCAGAAGGTTTCGGAATTTTGAGTTGAAAATTTGGCTGTTTGGACCGGTCCGACCGCTAGATTGTGGGAGCGGTCCGGCCAAGATGAAATCGGTCGACCGCCCCGATGGGCGGTCGACCAAGCAATGGCTTTGAGGTTAGCCAAGTGTTGCATTGAGTTGGTTTTGATTGTGTTATTATATGAACTTCAATGCTTTATTGTTGTATATTGCATTGCGGAACTAACGTGGGTCAAGTTGTGAAGAACTTGTTCCAGAAACGGTTTGTTTGTCTATTGTCGCGTGTGGCTTGCGTGTCAACGACGCCAACGGTGAGTGGATCGACTACACTTGGAGAGCCGAGGTCCGTAACGATCATGGATACGGGTGAGGTCGTGTGACTCAAGCACGCAGAATCGGCAAGACGGATCGAACGGGTGGTTCGATCATACCGTTGGATCAGCGGTGCGGATATCGGTGCGAGTCTCGGGAGGTTCCGATGGGATTGGACAAGAGAGGCTTGGCGACGCGATGAGAACCGTGATCAACCTACACGTGGTGAAGCAAAGCGATTGCTTCAAGAGTTATTTGTGTGTGGGTCCCATGTGTAAGTGACCCAAAAAGGAAACCCTAGCTCTCTAGTATAAATAGGAAGGGGAGATGGAAAACTAAGCCAAGCATTCATTTTAGCCCCTTCTTCCTTTTCTAGGGTTTGGAGGAGAGGAGAGGAGAACTAGGGTTTGGAGTGTGCTCCTTGTTGAGCTCTTGCCCTCCTTGTTGGAGAGGCTTTGTAAGCATCTTGTGTACTCGAACAATCTTGTGATGCTCAATTGAAAGATCGCTTGCTCTCTTTTGTGTTCTTCTCCCTTTGGATGATTTTGGTGCTTCCTTGATTCAAAGGTTCATACTTGGTCTCTTGGCCTAATTTATCTTGCTTTGATGTGTGGGATTACTCCTAGAGTCATCTAGATCATCAACCCCACAAGCAAGTCTTGAATCAAGATTTTCATATTTCTAGGGTTTGTGCACTTCTTTGGTAAAATCTCGAGAGATCGATTCTGCTGAAGTGGATCCGACGGATCGTCGCTAGAAATAGGTCTCTAATATCATTAGGGAGGTGTGCTCAAATTTGGTCAAGTTTTATTGGTTGAAACAAAAGTTGGATCAAATTTCGCTTTGGAGTTGGGTGGAGTTTTTCAAGATCGACTCTACCGGTCCGACCGGACTTCCAACGCGGTCCGACCGCCCGTATTCGATCACCGGCTTGCCGGTCGAATCGCCGCCCACCGTCCGACCGCTAGTTAGTTGTCGGTCGATCATTGGTTGACCGTCGGTCCGACCGCCGTGGTAGCCGGTCCGACCGCCACCCTCAGAAGGAACAAAGTGAGTTCTTTTCTCCGGTTGTGTCGTGTGGTTGAGGGGTTCATCAAATCCAACACAAGGCTTCCGCTGTGTGCTTATCGATCTTCTTAGCTTTCATAGCTAAAGGAGTAAAGTTCGTGTTGGTTTTTGATTTAGGCGAGAAAGTTTTGAAAGCGCCTATTCACCCCCTAGTCGCCTTTCCGGTCCTACAAGTGGTATCGAGCGGTTAGCTCTTCTCATAGATCTTAACCGGTCTTTGGAGCCATGGCGATCGACAAGTACTCAACCAAGCCACACATTTTCAAGGAGTTGACTTTGCATACCGAAGGCTCGATGCAAGCATATATCGAGGCTCAAGGGCACGCTATTTGGCTAAAGGTAAAATCCTTATGTCGTACACCGATGACGATACGATCACCGCATGTGGAGGCCAACAAAGAAGGCTCGGAATTATTTGATCCAAGGCCTTAGTCGATCCGAGTTTGAGCGTGTTGCTCACTTGCGGTCCGCTTCACGAGATCCGCGACTCTTTGTGACTATCATGAAGGGTCCATCGCGATCAAGGAAGTGAGATGAACCAGCTCAAGAAAGTATACTCAAAGATCGAACAAAGGCCCGTGACTCTTTGATGAGTGTGGGAAGATTCTCTAAGATTCTTCATGATCTCCGCTACCGTTGACTCGGTATTTCGAGTTCGAGAATGCACGCCACTTCGGGTGCACTTGATGTGAAGGTCCGGGGTATGAAGATCACTTCTATCAATGACAACATCACATGAGTGAGCTTACCATGGATAAGCTTTACTCGAGGTTGAAGACGCATGAGATTGACTTTATCTCGCCTCCCAAGACAGTAGTCGATGGCATTAGTGGTCGACAAGTCCAAGGGTTGTTCTTCGAGTCTCTTGATTGTAGCTCATCCGGTTTTTCATTATCCGCTTTACATTCTTTAAGTGATGAACAACTAGAGAAACCGCCGAGGATGACTTAGCCCTCCTTTCCACCAAATTCACAAGAGCGTATAACAAGGTGAGGAATAGGAGGAGAAGTGGACCTATCACATGCTTCAATGTGGTGAGCCAAACCACATTCGCTCCGTGTACCCAAGCTAAAGGGCAAGGAGGAGAAGGAGACACGAAGACATCCCCGGAGAGGGATGCGAACCCAAGAAGACAAACTATCGAAAGTTTGTCGACGGGTCCTGCCGCTCTTGAGAATGTAAATATGAGCGATGTGGACTCGGAAACGGAGGACGACGAGAGTGACTCTCGTGGCAAGAAGAAGGCGCATGACTTCACCGGCATGTGTTTCATGGCCAAGAACAGCCACGACAGCGACTCCTCCAACAATGAGGATCCTTTTAGTGATCCTGATGAGGTATGCCCTTCTATTGCTGACATGAAAAGGGCGTTGGTGCTTGCTGAACAGAAATTGCATAAGCAAGTAAAAATGATTAAGAAGCAGGACATTATGATTGATAATTTGAACCTAGAAGTTGTTAGGCTAAAATCTATTAATCCTGATGACTTTTGTGAATCCTGCACTAGCTTGCTTAATGATTTGACAAGCTTGAAATCTGCTCATTCCTCTGTCACTAATCAACTTAAAGATGCTCTCGATGAACTAGAATCTCTCAAGTCTAGTTCTGCTTGCCTAGATGCCATTTCACTTGATGTGACTGCCATGGAAGCTATCCCTTTAACTTGCTCAAATTGTGCTTTGCTTGAATTAAAACTGGATAGCTCCTTAAAAGAATTGCAAAAATTTGATGCTAGTCACACATGCTCTCATTGTAAGAATAATAAGATTAAGATGCAAGAGATGAAAGAAATGCTAGTTTACTCTAGAGTTGCATCTTGTGAAAATTGTCCCAAGCTTACAATTGAGATTGAAGCCTTAAACAAGACCCTTGAAGAAAAGGCTAAAATTGAAAGATCCATGTCTTTTACTGTGTGAGGACCCCGGAATATTGGAGGTTTATACCAAATTAATAATCATACCAAAAGTAAAATTTTTAATCAAGAACAATCAAGTCTTAATTAAAAATAATACTAGAAGTATAATCATTAACAAGGTACAATTCCAATATTCAGTTCCTGATATGCCTCTCATGTTAGCTCCTGTGATGAGTCGCTAACATAGACATATCCTTACAACATTATATCACAAGCATACACGATTGGAATACAATAATAATAAAAATTTACAGCGGAAACATTAAGTAAACCAGAAATGAAAACATAAATAATAAAATACAATCTCCAGTGGAGCGCCACAACCCAAGGGCAACTTGACTGGGATTAAAGCCGAAGTACCAACGTAACTGCGTCAACTTGAAATATTACCTAGGACGTTCTTTACCTGCAACAAGTGGAAAATTCCACTGAGTACGGAAGGTACTCAGCAAGACTTACACAAACTATTTAAAATAAAGTGTCTGAGAGGTCCTATACAAAGGATTAGAATTTATAGATGCATAAGGTTAACAACAGGAAGGTTATAATGGCTAAATTTTGCAGAAAGCAATACATCTTAACCTACACTTGCTAGGTTTTAGTAAAGCAATTTAATAAATCAATTTGGATTAAAACAGTAATTAAATAAAAGTATGATCATAATTAGTATCAAAATCAAGTGGCTACAACCACTAACAATAAATTGCATGACTCACTATCATGTCGAAACAAATCAAGTGGCTACAACCACTAACAATAAATTGCATGACTCACTATCATGCCGAAATTAACAATTCCCAAAACCCAAAATTAGAGCAAATTCTATACAGTGACATCAATCCAAGCGTTTTCAGAACAGTGGACACGGCTATTCGAATAGTTTTAATCCTGCGCAGGGTGTACATCTTTACCCACACGACTTAGTTAGCCCGTAAGCCTCCTAATAATAGCACACCGCCTTTGGTGTGCCTACGTAAGTAAACTAAGATTTCGTATTTTCAACAAGTTGACACTATTGAGTTGGATGACCCATGTGAGACTGATCCCGCTTAAACAACGATCGATAGCATATATTCAACCGAGGCTCACATGTTGTACAGGAATGCCGACCACCAATTAAATGCAAACTCGTGTTAGCCACACATATTACACCGCTAGATCGGGCCTCAAGGTACGTACATGCGATGTAACACATCTACGCCTTACCCTTCTAAGAACATCCGATATCGATATAAGCTCCACATGGCATACGACACGGCCCAAGACTTAAGCATCTATGCCATATGAAATCAATACACATGTCCTTACTCTCCGTATCCAACTCAATAATATTAACCCTTTACTTAACCAAACAATACCCCATACCTGCGTGTGGAAGTACGTTGGGCTTGAATTGGGCCGTCGAGTTCGTCCTTAATCAACCTGCATAAGACATCCACAGCTTCCCATTCTCGCACTAGGCACCATCACTAGCATCCACTTGTCCGATTTGAATTAAGTTTAACAACAAGATTTAGATTCATTTCAGATTTAAATAAACTAAACAAAGAATCAACAAAAAATAAAATGTATTTCTTGTTCCCTGTGTTTGACAAGATAAGCCTGCCAAACACTACCGTTCTATGGACTGCATGGCTAAGCAAAATTGAAATTAAGTATTATATCACCACAAACTACCTTAGGTTGAGTGTATGATCAATTCAAGGTAAACCACAATTGTCAGGTTATAACTACCTATTGACAGATCACAATTAATTTTTAAGAAAATTAGCATGCAACAAAGATCACCGTGTTTTGTAAATCTGATTCAAAAATTGGGATCAACATGGTGCAGAGAGGATGCTTGCCTTATGGAATGTCCACTTGTTCACTCTCGGATGCGTTATTGTTTCCGTCGCACAATTCGTAATCTAAAAAGAAAATACAATAACGAATAAACACCGATAAAATTGAGAAATCCAAAATGCTCAAAATGCATGATAAATACATATTAATGAGGTTATGATTCTAGATGCATTTAAGTATAGATTTTAATTTAATAAAAATTCAATTTCTTATGGATCAAGTTAAAGTTATAGCCATTACTATATATTGAAATTTATTTACACTAATTCTTTAATTCCAATTTTTATTCAACACTTTAACTACTAATTTCTAACTTTAACCCTAATCCTCCCCTCGTTAACCCTTCCTATCTCTACCTCCTCCTACCGACGCTCTTCTCCCCTTCCTTATCTCTCACCGACGCCTCCTTCTTCTTATCTCCTCTCGGCCTCGGCCTCCTCGGTTTCTCTCTCACGGCCGCCGCCTCCTTCGCCCCTTCGCTCCTCGCTCTTGGTTTCTGCAAGGCCGCCGCCTTGATTGCCGACGCCTTGGCCTTGGGCCATTGCTAACCCGGCTCCCTCACTCCCGGCCCGGCCGCTCTCCCCCTCGGCGCCCCACGCCTTCTCCTCCTCCTCCGTGGCCGAGGCCAAGCGCCGCTCAGGAGTCCTCTCGCGCTGCTCCTCCTCGGTGGCTTGGTGCTTGGCGCCGCCCGCCGACTTCGCCTAATGCTTGGCTTGGCTGCTCGGCCCCCGGCCGCCGCCGCTTTGACTACTCCTGTAACCGCCCAATCCTACCTCGGTCATCGCGATTTGGTTCCCTGCTCTAATTTGATTTCACTTATGTTGATCTTTAGCAAAACCGGTTGATTTCAGATAATGCTCGATGATTATTTGTATGCATGCTTATGGAGGTTCATCCGAGGTGGTGAATGCTCTCGATGGTGGAGGTGGGTGGTGGGTCTCGGCTGCCACTAAGGTAAGTCCTAGGCTGATTTCCCTCTCTACTCTACCCCTACTGCTCTGTGATGATGAAAATGAACTGAGAGCTATACTGATTGTTCTACTGAGGTCTCGGATTTGTGAGAATGATTTGGATGAGTGCAATGCATACCGAGGTCCGGTGATTGATGATGTGCAAGTGATATGCTTGCCGATGGGTACTTGGGGTTACCTCTTCATCGACTTGGGTTTGGGAAGTAGAGGTAGCGATCTTGGCCGTGGCTTTGGTGCTCCCCTCCGTGCCCTTCTCGCCGTGCTCCCTCCTGGTTCCTGGCTTCCTTGGCTTCCTTCCTCCTCTTGCTCCTGGCTTCCTTCCTCCTCTTGCTCCTGGCTGCTGCTGCTGGCTTGCCTTCGGCTGATTGCAGCAAAGGTGATGGTGATGCCGGCTTGACTTGGCTTGACCTGATGATTTGCTCCTGGCCTTTGCTTTGGTTGTCCTGCTCTTGATTGCCTTCGGTGGTCGTCTGCAGTCCAGAGGCTGCCGTCGGCTTCACCAGCTCCTTCCTGACTCTGGCTCCCTGCCTTCTCCTGCTCCTTAGCTGCTACTGCAGTCTTGCCTTCGGTTCTTGCTTCTGCTGGCTGTGAGATGTGGTGGCTTGGCTGATTTTGCCTTCGGTTCTTGCTTCTGAGAAGAGAAAGAAATGGGGTGTGGCTGAGGGAATTGGCTGCTGAGAAGGAATTGTGTTGCTTCTGCTGGTTTTGCAGTGGGTTGGGAAATCTCTAGAAGGGGCTGTGCTGTCCCTCGGTTGTGCTTTGCTGGCTCGGTTCTGCCATTTCCTTTGACTGGTGCTCTGACTGGTGCTTGGCTTGGAGAAATGAATGAGTTGTCATTGCAAATTGCTAATGATGCTCATGCATTTGTGCTTATCCAGATGGCTCCAGATATTTTTGGGCTGGGCATTTTTGGTTCATTGGTTAGCAATTCAGTATGCAATGGATTTGCGACAGTGGAGGCAATTCACTATACGTAGGTTTTGGATTTCCCTAAACGCCGAATGATGAGAACCTACGGAAATAAGACGGTGCCGATTTACTTAGGTTAGTCTAGGTATCATGAGTATCCTGGTGTCGACTAATCTGGGTTAGCCTAGGTGACTTGAAAAGTCAAGATGCCGGTTAACCCAGGTTGGTGTGGGTAGTCGCGATACTCAAGGTGCCGACTAATCTAGGTAGATCAGGGAACCGCAATGATTCCTAAGGTATACTGACGGCAATTTATTTTATTCTAACTCTATTATACTGCTTTTGAACAACTAATGGTCTTTTGATTGGTTGACGGACTATGGAGCTGCAAATGGTGTTTCGGATTGGTTCGAAGAAGATGGTTTGGCTGGACAACGATGGACGGGCAAGATTTCAAGGAAGGCTTTAGGAGACATGCAATGCAAGTTTTATTTTAACATTTTTGTAAATTATTCAAAGTTGTAAAACATAATATGATCTGATGTAAATAAATTCTTGTTTTACTTGTATTGAGAAGATTGTTATTTATGATAAACATTGTAAGGTTTTTAATTAAATTATTTCCCAGAGAATTTCTTAAGTATTTATTGTTGTCTCTCTTTGGAATTGTGAGTGGAGTTACCTATTAGACTTTGATTAGGATATTTACAAATGCAAAAATTATGCAAATGCTTAAGAAATAACAAATATAATATAAAATGCATATAATTTCTGTTTATTAAAATTGGGGCTGTTACAAACCTACCCCCCTTAAACAGAATCTCGTCCCCGAGATTCCGGTGGTTCGGAAATTGGGACAAAAGGCTATGGCGATCTAGCTAGGTTTGGTCCTAGGGTCACACTTCGGATTTTTATTCACAACCCGAACTCAAATCCGAATCATGTGAGGTTATTTTCTAGTTTTAGGTTCTAAAGAGGGAAGAGGTTAAAGTAGGGTTTAAGGTAGTCTCACTTAACCCTTGTTTTGCTAATTCTAATTGCCCGATTTGGAGAAAAATGCATTAGATGAATGCATGCAGGGATGCAAAAATGCAATCAATTTCTGGAAAAATTAGAGTTATATAATGAATGCAAGGATTCACATGCCTACTTACATGATTCTACAAAACTATAAACAACCAATTTTATTGAGATTGGGTGAGCATAAGATTTAACAAACAATATGAATTAACACTACCATGATCTGGTCCTTAACAACCAAAATAATTTACTTCACCATTCGTTTTTAACTGCTACTGGTGAACAACTAGGGCTTGGAAAAATTACTAAATTAGCTAGGTAAATTCAGGAGTATTGTTAGGATTCTAACATTGTCAGAAGAATTCATTCTACACATCAGGTTCAGATTTTGGTCGGTAAATCAATTCAAACACAAACAAGTCCTAGGGCTCAAACACTAATGAAATTAGGTTCAAAAATTACAGAAAACTTATGGCAGGTTAGTTAGGTGATACTAAACACTAGAAAACTGGGTACTAGCAGTTTAAACCTTCTTGTTAATTCTAGATTCAAAAATGGCTAGAACAGTCTAGCAAGGTATTCCTAGACAAAATAAATTCATTAATCTTTTGAGAAAAAAATATATATATTTGGGAAACACACACAATCATGTGCTCAAATAAAATTCTAAAGATTATAAATTAACTAAGGACACTAGAGTACAGTTCCAGTTATCTAGGTCAAAATTACTCAATAACAAAGAATGACGTTTTGCTTTGACAAAGAGTATAGAATTACCGGCATAACCTACTCTGTCTTAATTACTTTTAATTGAATAACAATAAAAATAAACTATCATCAGCTCATGTTAAGACATCTTCACTCATTAATAATTTAAAAGATAGACATGTTGTTTAATTTTACAACAATCTAACATATCAAACTACACATCGATGACTTTCAAATTTTTAAGTTCAAACAAGAAATCTATATAAGCATGGCAAGTTGTTAAATTCTAATTTAGTTAACAATCTTAAGCTAAAGCAAATTTCAATTTAATAAGCTATAAACTAGTCATTTTCATGCTTCTAACTTCAATATGAAATACTAATCATGCATCTTAATTTATAAAAATCCTTTTTAGTTATGATTCTTGCTAACAATCTAAATAATCAGATATGCTTGACTTAACTTAAGACTATATGCATGATCAAAGTGTAGGAATTATGATGCCTAACACATATCTTGAGGTATTCTCTACCCCCCTTAAACATGATGGTGCATAAGAAATGAAATGAGGAGAGAATGAGCATAAGATAAGTAAGCGGGCAACCCTTAGACAATAATTCCTATTATGGATGCATAATTCCAAAACCATGCAACTGAAAATCCAAATGGGTGTACTAAGCCTCAAGGCCAGTACAAGATTCAATTGAACCACAATTAGTTTCCGATATAGTTGCTATACATGCTGCCTGTAGGCAATACACAACTATTTGGAAACAAAAGAGAACAAATGACCACATTACAAAATCCAGCGTCTACAAGCTAAAGAAATATATTTAGGGTATATATAATCTAAGGATAATCCCTAAATTAATCCTAATTTTGCGGAAAGGCAACATCTTCTCGTCTTGCCACCATTGTCCTCACCAGTTGACTACTTAGCGTGTCTACTGTTGGAGAAAAGAGACGAACACTAGAGAAAATTTGCTTTGCACAAATCAAATGAATTATGAGATAAGAATTAGATGCTAGGATGGGTAAGAAAGAAAAGAATCATATCACTTATATTTTTGCCCAAATTTTGCTAGTTTTGAAAATACTTTTTGCAAACCAAATTCCTAACATCGTCCATTGCTACGGCTTTAACCTACAGTCAACACAGCTCTGATACCAACGCTGTGAGGACCCCGGAATATTGGAGGTTTATACCAAATTAATAATCATACCAAAAGTAAAATTTTTAATCAAGAACAATCAAGTCTTAATTAAAAATAATACTAGAAGTATAATCATTAACAAGGTACAATTCCAATATTCAGGTTCCCGGATATGCCTCTCATGTTAGCTCCCAGGATGAGCTGCTAACATAGACATATCCTTACAACATTATATCACAAGCATACAAGATTGGAATACAATAATAATAAAAATTTTACAGCGGAAACATTAAGTAAACCAGAAATGAAAACATAAATAATAAAATACAATCTCCAGGTGAGCGCCACAACCCAAGGGCAACTTGATCGGGATTAAAGCCAATACCAACGAAGCTGCGTCAACTTGAAATATTACCTAGGACGTTCTTTACCTGCAACAAGTGGAAAATTCCACTGAGTACGGAAGGTACTCAGCAAGACTTACACAAACTATTTAAAATAAAGTGTCTGAGAGGTCCTATACAAAGGATTATAATTTATAGATGCATAAGGTTAACAATGGGAAGGTTATAATGGCTAAATTTTGCGTAAAGCAATACATCTTAACCTACACTTGCTAGGTTTTAGTAAAGCAATTTAATAAATCAATTTGGATTAAAACAGTAATTAAATAAAAGTATGATCATAATTAGTATCAAAATCAAGTGGCTACAACCACTAACAATAAATTGCATGACTCACTATCATGTCGAAACAAATCAAGTGGCTACAACCACTAACAATAAATTGCATGACTCACTATCATGCCGAAATTAACAATTCCCAAAACCCAAAATTAGAGCAAATTCTATACAGTGACATCAATCCAAGCGTTGTCCAGAATCGTGGACACGGCTATTCGAATAGTTTTAATCCTGCGGTGTACATCTTTACCCACACGACTTAGTTAGCCCGTAAGCCTCGGAATAATAGCACACCGCCTTTGGTATGCCGTAAGGTAAACTAAGATTTGGTATTTTTCAACAAGTTGACACTATTGAGTTGGATGACCCATGTGAGACTGATCCCGCTTAAACAACGACTGATAGCATATATTCAACCGAGGCTCACATGTTGTACAGGGAATGCCGACCTATCAATTAAATGCAAACTCGTGTTAGCCACACATATTACACGCTAGATCGGGCCTCAAGGTACGCGTACATGCGATGTAACACATCTACGCCTTACCCTTCTAAGAACATCTGATATCGATATAAGCTCCACATGGCATACGACACGGCCCGAAGACTTAAGCATCTATGCCATATGAAATCAATACACATGTCCTTACTCTCCTGTATCCAACTCAATAATATTAACCCTTTACTTAACCAAGCAATACCATACATGCGTGTGGAAGTGTTGGGCTTGAATTGGGCCGTCGAGTTCATCCTTAATCAACCTGCATAAGACATCCACGGTTCCCATTCTCGCACTAGGCACCATCACTAGCATCCACTTGTCCAGATTTGAATTAAGTTTAACAACAAGATTTAGATTCATTTCAGATTTAAATAAACTAAACAAAGAATCAACAAAAATAAAAATGTATTTCTTGTTCCCCAGGTTTGACAAGATAAGCCTGCCAAACACTACCGTTCTATGGACTGCATGGCTAAGCAAAATTGAAATTAAGTATTATATCACCACAAACTACCTTAGGTTGAGTGTATGATCAATTCAAGGTAAACCACAATTGTCAGGTTATAACTACCTATTGACAGATCACAATTAATTTTTAAGAAAATTAGCATGCAACAGTATCACTGTGTTTTGTAAATCTACAGTTCAAAAATTGGGATCAACATGGTGCAGAGAGGATGCTTGCCTTATGGAATGTCCACTTGTTCACTCTCGGATGCGTTATTGTTTCCGTCGCACAATTCGTAATCTAAAAAGAAAATACAATAACGAATAAACACCGATAAAATTGAGAAATCCAAAATGCTCAAAAATGCATGATAAATGCATATTAATGAGGTTATGATTCTAGATGCATTTAAGTATAGATTTTAATTTAATAAAAATTCAATTTCTTATGGACTGGTTAAAGTTATAGCCATTACTATATATTGAAATTTATTTACACTAATTCTTTAATTCCAATTTTTATTCAACACTTTAACTACTAATTTCTAACTTTAACCCTAATCCTCCCCCTCGTTAACCCTTCCTATCTCTACCTCCTCCCGGCCGACGCTCTCTTCTCCCCTTCCTTATCTCTCAGCCGACGCTCTCCTTCTTCTTATCTCCTCTCGGCCTCAGCCTCCTCTCGGTTTCTCTCTCACGCGCGCCTCCTTCGCCCCTTCGCTCCTGCTCTTGGTTTCTGCTGGCCGCCACGATTGCGCCGACGCCGGGCCTTGGCCTGCTTAACCCCGGGCTCCCTCACTCCCGGCTCATTGCTCTCCCCTCGGCGCCCTACGCCTTCTCCTCCTCCTCCGGCGCGGCTGGCGAGAAAGCGCCCACTGTGAGTCCTCTGCACGCTCCTCCCCTCGGTGGCTTGGTGCTTGCGCGCCCGACTCGCCTAATGCTTGGCTTGGCCGGCCGGCCGCCACGTACGCCTTGACTACTCTCGAACCGGCCCAATCCTACCTCGGTCTCATCGCGATTTGGTTCCCGTTCTAATTTGATTTCACTTATGTTGATCTTTAGCAAAACCAGTTGATTTCAGATAATGCTCGATGATTATTTGTATGCATGCTTATGGAGGTTCATCCGAGGTGGTGAATGCTCTCGATGGTGGAGGTGGGTGGTGGGTTCGGTTGCCACTAAGGTAAGTCCTAGGTGATTTCCTCTCTACTCTACCCCTACCGCTCTGTGATGATGAAAATGAACCGAGAGCTATACCGATTGTTCTCTTGAGGTCCAGGATTTGTGAGAATGATTTGGATGAGTGCAATGCATCTTGAGGTCCAGTGATTGATGATGTGCAAGTGATATGCTTGCCGATGGGTCTTGGGTTACCTCTTCTGGGACTTGGGTTTGGGAAGTAGAGGGTAGCAGAAGGTTGTCTTTGGTGCTCCCCTCCGTGCCCTTCTGCCGGTGCTCCCTCTGGTTCCTCGGCTTCCTTGGCTTCCTTCCTCCTCTTGCTCCCGGCTTCCTTCCTCCTCTTGCTCTCGGCTCGCTGTCTTTGGCTTGCCTTGGTGATTGCGGCAAAGGTGATGGTGATGCCGGCTTGACTTGGCTTGACTCGATGATTTGCTCCTGGCCTTTGCTTTGGTTGTCCCGCTCTTGATTGCCTTGGTGGTCGTCTGCGATCCAGAGGTCGCCGTCGGCTTCACCACTCCTTCGACTCGGCTCCTCGCCTTCTCCTGCTCCTTAGCTGCCTCGCGATCTTGCCTTGCTCTTGCTTTGCCTGTGGTGTGAGATGTGGTGGCTTGGCTGATTTTGCCTTCGGTTCTTGCTTCGAGAAGAGAAAGAAATGGGGTGTGGGTGAGGAATTGGTCACGAGAAGGAATTGTGTTGCTTCTTTGGTTTTGCGATGGGTTGGGAAATCTCTAGAAGGGGCTGTGCTGTCCCTCGGTTGTGCTTTGCTGGCTCGGTTCTGCCATTTCCTTTGAGTGGTGCTCTGACTGGTGCTTGGCTTGGAGAAATGAATGAGTTGTCATTGCAAATTGCTAATGATGCTCATGCATTTGTGCTTATCCGATGGCTCCGGATATTTTTGGCCGGGCATTTTTGGTTCATTGGTTAGCAATTCATTATGCAATGGATTTGCGACAATGGAGGCAATTCACTATCGAGGTTTTGGATTTCCCTAAACGCCGAATGATGAGAACCTACGGAAATAAGACGGTGCCGATTTACTTAGGTTAGTCTAGGTATCATGAGTATCCTGGTGTCGACTAATCTGGGTTAGCCTAGGTGACTTGAAAAGTCAAGATGCCGGTTAACCCAGGTTGGTGTGGGTAGTCGCGATACTCAAGGTGCCGACTAATCTAGGTAGATCAGGGAACCGCAATGATTCCTAAGGTATACTGACGGCAATTTATTTTATTCTAACTCTATTATACTGCTTTTGAACAACTAATGGTCTTTTGATTGGTTGACGGACTATGGAGCTGCAAATGGTGTTTCGGATTGGTTCGAAGAAGATGGTTTGGCTGGACAACGATGGACGGGCAAGATTTCAAGGAAGGCTTTAGGAGACATGCAAGGCAAGTTTTATTTTAACATTTTTGTAAATTATTCAAAGTTGTAAAACATAATATGATCTGATGTAAATAAATTCTTGTTTTACTTGTATTGAGAAGATTGTTATTTATGATAAACATTGTAAGGTTTTTAATTAAATTATTTCCCAGAGAATTTCTTAAGTATTTATTGTTGTCTCTCTTTGGAATTGTGAGTGGAGTTACCTATTAGACTTTGATTAGGATATTTACAAATGCAAAAATTATGCAAATGCTTAAGAAATAACAAATATAATATAAAATGCATATAATTTCTGTTTATTAAAATTGGGGCTGTTACATACTGCTTCTAAGAAAGTTATTGATTCTAACTCTTGTGCTTTAAATGCTGAAGTTGAAACCATGATTAATCAGATTCAAGAAGCATTTAGAGTCAAATTTAAGGAGCAGTTGAATAGGATTAGAGAATCCTATTGTGTGTCTTGTGAGGCCTTCAAGGTGGAAGTGGCCCTTCTTAAGAGTAAGAGCAATGAGGTAATCAAGTCTAGCAAGTGCACTAGATGTGAGGGCTTAATGAAAGAAAATGATTACCTCAAGGTGACTCTTGAGAAGTTTTCAAGTGGGAAAAAGAAACTCAACATGATTCTTGATCAATCCAAGGTGAGCGTGAAAAATAGTGATCTAGGTTTCAATCCCCTAGAGCATTCAAAGAAAAACCCACCTAGGATTGCTAGAGTTGTGAAGAATGGTTTGTTTGAGCTAGAACCTACTAAGCCATCCGGGGTTGTTTTCAAATCTGCGGGTTTTGCTCAAACTCTTTCTGGCAAGAAAGGTGCTTTCACTCATTCCTGCAGCACCTCTCAAAAGGTCCAAGACAATTGCACCTTCTCGCAAGAAAGAAGGCCATCTTGTTGAGTTCTCGCTAGGAGAGCAAAGCTTGAGAGAAAAGAGAGGATGAGCGTCCTAAGATCCATTAGAGGAGTCCCTACTCCAGCTGTAGTCTCTAGAGCTAGGCAGCCTGTTTATCGCACCACACATAGGCCTAGATTTGTAGAGAACTTTGTAGACTCTTTTGGTGGGTCTAGGCAGCATGTTGGATTAGGACATCGTGAGGAGAGACCACGGGCAGCATCTAGACAGGGGGAGTATCGATCTTTTGGTAGATCGTTTCGGAGAGGTCTAGGTGGTTCTCATGTGCATCCTTATGATTTTCTTCCTGATCATGTTTCTGCTATTTCTACTGCTGCTCCTAGACATCGTGCCTCTCAGTACTGGATTCCTCGATCATTTATCACTAACCCCAGTACTGAGGCACGGATGTTTTCTGATTGTGCTTTTTAGGTCCGTCGTGCGAGGAAGGAGGACATATGGCTTGTTGACTCCGGGTGTTCTCGACATATGACAGGAGATTCTAGATGGTTCTCCTCCTCACACGTGCATCCGCAATGAATTGATTACATTTGGGGATGCTTCTACGGACCGAATCGCAAAGGGCACCTTTGCGCGTCAACGATAAGTTCATGCTAAAAGACGTCGCTTTGGTAAGTAAGCTGAGGTATAATCTTTTATCTGTTTCTCAGCTGCTTGATGAGGGTCTAGAAGTGAGGTTTAAGAGAGGTGAGTGTAGAGTTCTAGATTCCTCGGGTGAGCTTGTTTTTGAGATTTCCAGATTTGAGAAGATCTTCTGTGCAAATTTCAGTATGTCTTCAGTTTCCAGTCCTAGGTGTCTTGTAGCCTCTGATTCACATGACCTTGTTTTGTGGCATCGTAGACTTGGGCATATAGGTTTTGATCATTTGTCTAGAGTCGATTGCAAGGACTTGATTAGAGGTTTGCCTAGGTCAAGGTCATTAGAGATCTTGTGTGCTCACCTCAGAGACATGGTAAGATGGTGTCCGCTTCCCACCCACCTCTTACCTTGGTAATGACTGATGGACTGTGATGACTTCTTCACTTAGATACTGATTGGTCCTTCTAGAGTTCAACACCGTGGTGGGAAATGGTATGTCTTTGGTGGTTGTGGATGATTACTCCGGTATTCATGGGTTTATTTTCTTGCTTCTAAGGATGAAGCATTTGGATTCTTTAGAGATTTGGTCCTTAGAATTGCTGTTGATATACCCGAGCTTTGAGAGCCATTAGGAGTGACAATGGGATGAGTTCAAGAATTCTTCTTTTCTACCTTCTCAGACCGATAGGGAATTGAGCATCAGTTTTCTTCTCCCTGAGTTCCTCACAGAATGGTGTTGTAGAAAGGAAGAACAGAACCCTTGTAGAGATGGCTCTGACCATGCTAGATGAGCATTCTACTCCTAGGAGATTTTGGGTGAGGCGATCTCTCGCTTGTTATATTTCCAACAGGTTTTCTTGAGATCTGTGGTTGGAAAGACTTCTTATGAGCTTAGATTTGGTCATTCTCCCAAAGTCTCTCATTTCAAGATTTTTGGTTGCAAGTGCTTCATTCTTAAACATGGCAATCTTAATAAATTTGAGTCTAGATGTTTTGATGGCATATTTCTTGGATATCCCGCTCATTCTCGTGGCTATCGTGTTTTTAATGTTGACACTAACAAAATTGTTGAGACTTGAAGTCACTTTTGATGAGACTAGTTCAGTACTAGACCCGATGCTTCAGGTACACAGGTTCCTGAAACTCAAGGAAGCATTTTCGTCGATGATGACTCTGAGGATGAAGAACCAAATCATCCTCCAGCTACCTCTGAGAGGGGTGGAGAGCCTGCTACTACTACGTCGGCCAAATGAGCGACCTCCTCCTATCCCCACCGACGATCCGAGTGGCTCTGTTCCTACCTCCACAACCCATGAGGTAGAGGCCACGTCCTGCATCAGAGCACCACTTGCAGATACTGGCGACAACATCCACCGAAAGATGATTGGGGATCTTCAAGAGCGAGTCACTCGCCTGTGTTTATTTCTCCGATTCTCATGCACATTCTGCTTTTGTCGCTTCTTTTGAACCCCGAGATATCACTCATGCTTTATCTGATGCCTCTTGGGTCAATGCCATGCATGAAGAGCTTGAAAATTTCGAGAGAAACAAAGTCTGGTTTTTGGTTGAGCGACCTTCTGATTCTCATGTTATTGGAACAAAATGGGTTTTTAAAAATAAGCAAAGTGAGGATGGATTGGTTGTTCGCAATAAGGCTAGACTTGTAGCTCAAGGTTATTCCCATGTAGAGGGCTTAGACTTTGAGGAGACCTTTGCTCCAGAGCTAGATTGGAGGCCATTCGCATTCTTTTAGCATTTGCAACATCCAAAGGTTTCAAGCTTTTTCAAATGGATGTTAAAAGTGCTTTCTTGAATGGCTTCATAGAAGAAGAGGTCTTTGTCAAGCAACCTCCTGGTTTTGAAAATCAAAAATTCCCAAATCATGTTTTTAAACTCTAAAGCCTCAGATGGATTGAAACAAGCTCCTAGAGCTTGGTATGACAGGCTTAAGAGTTTCTTGCTTGAAAATGATTTCAAAATGGGAATGGTTGATAAAACCTTGTTCACTCTCAGGCATGGCAGTGATTTCTTGTTGGTTCAGATTTATGTGGATGACATCATTTTCGGTGGTTCTTCTCATGCTTTGGTGTCTAGATTTTCAGATTCGATGAGCAGTGAGTTTGAGATGAGCATGATGGGAGAGCTGACATTCTTCCTTGGTCTTCAAATCAAGCAACTGAAAGAAGGCACTTTCGTTCACCAGAGTAAGTATACAAAGGACCTTCTTCGGCGCTTCAATATGGGAAGCGAGAGGCCAATGTCTACTCCCATTGCTACAACCACCGTCTTTGGACCTCGATGAGGATGGAGAGTCCGTGGACCGGAAGGAGTACCGCAGATATGATTGGCTCCTCCTCTATCTTACAAATACGAGGCCGGACATACACCGCCGTATGTCTGTGCGCCGATTTCGAGCTTCCTCGTGCTTCTCATCGTCAAGCAAGACGTCGCATATTGTGTATCTTCAAGATACGCTTGACTTTGGACTCTGGTATTCTTCTTCTTCGGCTCTTTCAATTCGAGCATTTTCTGATGCTGATTTCGCCGGGTGTAGAGTTGATAGGAAGAGTACTTCTGGCACTTGTCATTTCTTGGGCACATCTCTTGTTTCTTGGTCTTCTAGAAAAGCAGTCTTACATTGCCTGATACCGAGGCCGAGTATGTAGTGCCGCCATGGTCGCTCTCGTGTTCTCTGGATTTTATCCACGCCTTGCGGGACTATGGGTTATCTTTGGGAAGTGTTCCTCTTTTCGTGACAACACTTCGCAATTAATATTGCCAAAACCCAAATGCAACATTCCGTGACTAAACACATTGATATTCGATTTCATTTTACGAGAGACCATGTTGAGAAAGGTGATGTTGTGCTTCACTTTGTAGAGTCCGAGCAACGACTTATGGATATTTTCACTAAAGCTCTTGATTCTTCTCGCTTTGTCGCTTATGGGAGAGTTAGGGTTATTAGTCCTATTGGGCTGTTTTGAGGGGAAGTTGCTCTTTTGCATTCATTGTATCATAATGCATGTTTCAATTCATTTGTCTTGCATTGTATAATAAAATTAGTGGAGCTTTGATTATTATCCTTGTATGACTTGATTTCATCTTCTATACTTTGTCATATTAAGTGATAGTCTGCTAGACTTCTTTTATGGCTCTTCATGTTTTGCTTAGCTTTTGCCTTGCTAGCTTTATATCTGTGAGCAATTTGAATCAAATCATGTCTTGTTGGATCGTGTGACTAGTTTTACTCTAGTGATCCTCTTATGACTCTCGCCATGTCTTACAGGTTGAATTGAGTCTTGAACTTATTCTGAGTTGAAAAATGAGCTTTTTATCTTATTAAGTCAAGCAAATGAAAAATGAGATTTTCTGTATGAAAAACCGATCTCACCAATCCTTTCTCATGAGACGGCTTGCCATTGCACTAGGCATGAACTCGGGGAGTTTTGGATGACCTAGATCATTCTTTTTGCTTATCGCTTGAGATGATCGCGCAAGGCTTGAGATCTAGCACAAACAAAAGGGAGAAAAAGAAAATTTGCCCAAAAGGGCTAAGTGCTTGAGCTTTGCTTCAAAAGAATTCTCTTAATGCTCAAAATGCCTCAATTCTTGTTTTGAGTCTCTTTCTACTTATAGACATGGCTTGACTCATTTTTGGTTGCTTGGAGTGAATCTATGATATTGAGCAACATTTCATGATTCTAATTCTGTTAATCTCAGATTGCTGCTATCGTGGTTTTAGCTTTGCAGTACATGTTCTGCCATGATTGAATATAGCGTCTACTCTTTATATGGCTTGGTATAATACTTGTACTGTCTTATTGCATAATGGTCATGGCTCCTTTTTACTAAAGTTCAAAAATAAAGTCATTCCTTCATGCTCTTTCTTTTTCATACATCTTGATGAATTCATTGTCAAAGGGGGAGAAAGATTGTGAAGAAAATGTTGTTGGAGCTTTTGGTTTCATACTCAAGGTTTAATATAAAAGAACTTCATAAAATAAAAAATTTGAACCTTTTGAAAATTTGTGATCATAGTGAGTTAAGTCTTGTGGTTCTATTGCCTTTTCCTGATTTCATTTGTAATTGAAAAATACTCACAATGATCAAAGGTCAAATAGAAAAATTGCCTCTCATTTGGACCTAAGTGAGATTTTTGGCTACTTTCTGGAAATTGAATCCTTTGGTGCTTTCATTGCCTTATCTCACTTGCCTATACTATTCTGAAGCCAGCTTGGTCGGTTCCTAAGCCTTTTCTTGCTTATGGACCAAGTTGTGCCTTTATGCGAAAACGGCGAATTTTTACTTTTCATTTGAAAAACCACATTTCTTGAAAATTGCCAATGTGTTCATCAAGGGGAGATTGTGGATATCGTGAGGATATGTGCACGATCTCGGGATGATGAGTCAATTGGCAATGGCGTTGTTGGTTTGCAAAATCGCGTGCTGGTTTGCTTCATCTTTGTCGGACCACGTGCGGTCCGACCGGCGCGTTCTGAGCGGTCGACCGCCTGTGTGACTGGCCGGATCAAGCATGGTGGCGGTCGACCGGCTGACCTAAATTTGGATTTTGGTGCTAATCCAAAAATAGGTTGTGTAGGCAAGTGAGGGGAGTCTCCTAGATGTGGTCCCATCATTTTTGGAGCTCCCAGTCAAAAGTTCTATTCGTTTGAAAATTCCGAAGGTTTGAATTTTGAGTTGAAAATTTGGCTAAGTCTTTTGGACCGGTCCGACCGCGATTGTGGGAGCGGTCCGACCAAGATGAATCGGTCGGACCGCCCGAAGGAAATGATCGGACCGCAATGGCTTTGAGGTTAGCCAAGTGTTGCATTGAGTTGGTTTTGATTGTGTTATTATATGAACTTCAATGCTTTATTGTTGTATATTGCATTGCGGAACTAACGTGGGTCAAGTTGTGAAGAACTTGTTCCCGGAAACGGTTTGTTTGTCTATTGCTGTGCAGATGGCTTGCAGGTCAACGACGTCAACGGTGAGTGGATCGACTACGCTTGGAGAGCCGAGGTCCGTAACGATCATGGATACCGGGTGAGGTCGTGTGACTCAAGCAGGTGCAGAATGGGCAAGACGGATCGAACGGGTGGTTCGATACAGCTGGTTGGATCAGGCGGTGCGGATATCGGTGCGAGTCTCTGGGAGGTTCCGATGGGATTCGGACAAGAGAGGCTTGGCGACGCGATGAGAACCGCCGATCAACCTACACGTGGTGGAGCAAAGCGATTGCTTCAAGAGTTATTTGTGTGTGGGTCCCTTGTGTAAGTGACCCAAAAAGGAAACCCTAGCTCTCTAGTATAAATAGGAAGGGGAGATGGAAAACTAAGCCAAGCATTCATTTTAGCCCTTCTTCCTTTTCTAGGGTTTGGAGGAGAGGAGAGGAGAACTAGGGTTTGGAGTGTGCTCCTTGTTGAGCTCTTGCCCTCCTTGTTGGAGAGGCTTTGTAAGCATCTTGTGTACTCGAACAATCTTGTGATGCTCAATTGAAAGATCGTTTGCTCCCTTTTGTGTTCTTCTCCCTTTTGGATGATTTTGGTGCTTCCTTGATTCAAAGGTTCATACTTGGTCTCTTGGCCTAATTTATCTTGCTTTGATGTGTGGGATTACTCCTAGAGTCATCTAGATCATCAACCCCCACAAGCAAGTCTTGAATCAAGTTTTTCATATTTCTAGGGTTTGTGCACTTCTTTGGTAAAATCTCGAGAGATCGATTCTCAAGTGGATCGACGGATCGTCGCTAGAAATAGGTCTCTAATATCATTAGGGAGGTGTGCTCGAAATTTGGTCAAGTTTTATTGGTTGAAACAAAAGTTGGATCAAATTTCGTTTTGGAGTTGGGTGGAGTTTTTCAGTACTGGACTCTACCGGTCCGACCGGACTTCCAACGGCGGTCTGACCGCCCGTGTATTCAGACCGCTGGCTTGCCGGGTCGAACCGCCGTCCACCGGTCCGACCGCTAGTTAGTTGCCGGTCAGACCGCTGGTTGACCGTCGGTCCGACCGCCCGTGGTAGCCGGTCAGACCGCCAGTCCCCAGTAAGGAACAGTGAGTTCTTTTCTCCGGTTGTGTCGTGTGGTTGAGGGGTTCATCAAATCCAACACAAGGCTTCCGTTGTGTGCTTACTGATCTTCTTAGCTTTCATAGCTAAAGGAGTAAAGTTCGTGTTGGTTTTTGATTTAGGCGAGAAAGTTTTGAAAGCGCCTATTCACCCCCCCTAGTCGCCTTTCCGGTCCTACAAGTGGTATCAGAGCCGGTTAGCTCTTCTCATAGATCTTAACCGGTCTTTGGAGCCATGGCGACTGACAAGTACTCAACCAAGCCACACATTTTGAAGGAGTTGACTTTGCATCTTTGGAAGGCTCGTATGCAAGCATATATCGAGGCTCAAGGGCACGCTATTTGGCTAAAGGTAAAAATCCTTATGTCGTGCCACCGATGACGATACGATCACTCGGATGTGGAGGCCAACAAAGAAGGCTCGGAATTATTTGATCCAAGGCCTTAGTCGATCCGAGTTTGAGCGTGTTGCTCACTTGCGGTTCGCTTCACGAGATCCGCGGACTCTTTGTGACTATCATGAAGGGTCCATCTGCGATCAAGGAAGTGAGACAGAACCAGCTCAAGAAAGTATACTCAAAGATCGAACAAAGGCCTGGTAAGTCTTTGGATGAGCTGTGGGGAAGATTCTCTAAGATTCTTCATGATCTCCGCGCTGGTATTTCCTGAGTCTGAGAATGCACGCCAGCTTCTGGGTGCACTTGATGTGAAGGTCTGGGGTATGAAGATCACTTCTATCAATGACAACACTGTCATGAGTGAGCTTACCATGGATAAGCTTTACTCGAGGTTGAAGACGCATGAGATTGACTTTATCTCGCGTCTCCCCAAGACAGAGTCGATGGCATTAGTGGTCGACAAGTCCAAGGGTTGTTCTTCAGAGTCTCTTGATTGTAGCTCATCTGGTTTTTCATTATCTGCTTTACATTCTTTAAGTGATGAACAACTAGAGAAACTGCCCGAGGATGACTTAGCCCTCCTTTCCACCAAATTCACAAGAGCGTATAACAAGGTGAGGAATAGGAGGAGAAGTGGACCTATCACATGCTTCGAATGTGGTGAGCCAAACCACATTCGCTCCAGGTGCCCCAAGCTAAAGGGCAAGGAGGAGAAGGAGACACGAAGACATCCCGTGAGAGGATGCGAACCCAAGAAGACAAACTATCGAAGTTTGTCAGCCGGGTCCTTGCCGCTCTTGAGAATGTAAATATGAGCGATGTGGACTCGGAAACGGAGGACGACGAGAGTGACTCTCGTGGCAAGAAGAAGGCGCATGACTTCACCGGCATGTGTTTCATGGCCAAGAACAGCCACGACAGCGACTCCTCCAACAATGAGGATCCTTTTAGTGATCCTGATGAGGTATGCCCTTCTATTGCTGACATGAAAAGGGCGTTGGTGCTTGCTGAACAGAAATTGCATAAGCAAGTAAAAATGATTAAGAAGCATGACATTATGATTGATAATTTGAACCTAGAAGTTGTTAGGCTAAAATCTATTAATCCTGATGACTTTTGTGAATCCTGCACTAGCTTGCTTAATGATTTGACAAGCTTGAAATCTGCTCATTCCTCTGTCACTAATCAACTTAAAGATGCTCTCGATGAACTAGAATCTCTCAAGTCTAGTTCTCGCTTGCCTAGATGC
The DNA here is from genome assembly GCA_036346395.1 of Hsuehochloa calcarea. Taxonomy (NCBI): domain Eukaryota; kingdom Viridiplantae; phylum Streptophyta; class Magnoliopsida; order Poales; family Poaceae; genus Hsuehochloa; species Hsuehochloa calcarea. The sequence continues at coordinate 24,541,430 of CM070610.1, read as the reverse complement.
CATTTCACTTGATGTGACTGCCATGGAAGCTATCCTTTAACTTGCTCAAATTGTGCTTTGCTTGAATTAAAACTGGATAGCTCCTTAAAAGAATTGCAAAAATTTGATGCTAGTCACACATGCTCTCATTGTAAGAATAATAAGATTAAGATGCAAGAGATGAAAGAAATGCTAGTTTACTCTAGAGTTGCATCTTGTGAAAATTGTCCCAAGCTTACAATTGAGATTGAAGCCTTAAACAAGACCCTTGAAGAAAAGGCTAAAATTGAAAGATCCATGTCTTTTACTGCTTCTAAGAAAGTTATTGATTCTAACTCTTGTGCTTTAAATGCTGAAGTTGAGACCATGATTAATCAGATTCAAGAAGCATTTAGAGTCAAATTTAAGGAGCAGTTGAATAGGATTAGAGAATCCTATTGTGTGTCTTGTGAGGCCTTCAAGGTGGAAGTGGCCCTTCTTAAGAGTAAGAGCAATGAGGTAATCAAGTCTAGCAAGTGCACTAGATGTGAGGGCTTAATGAAAGAAAATGATTGCCCTCCGGTCGAGATCGATTCCGTACGTAGGACTTGAGAATTCCCATGTACCTCTCGAACGGGTACATATGACGTAGAAACACAGGGCCGCATATCTTTATCTCTTTCACAAGGTGAACAATGAGATGGACGATGATATCGAAAAATAACGGAGGGAAATACATCTCAAGATGACACAGAGTCGTCACCACGTCGGCCTGCAGAGCATCTAGTCCTTGGGGATCGATGACCTTCTGAGCAATTGAGTTGAAGAAATAACACAGCCTCAAGATTGCCACTCGGGCCTTGTTCGGCAAGATACTCCTAATTGCAACAGGAAGCATTTGTGTCATCAGCACACGACAATCATGCGACTTCATACCAATTAATTTCAAATCTTGCATAGAAACAAGTTTCTTAATGTTAGCGGAGTAACCAGACGGGACTTTCACACCATGCAAGCTCTGGCACAGTTCATATCTCTCGGCCTTGGATAGAGTGTAGCAAGCTGGGGGAAGGTACGTTCGTCCTGTATCGGTCTCTTTCGGTGCTAACTCGGTACTTATGTTCATATCGATCAAGTCACGCCGTGTGTTAACACCATCCTTTGTTTTACCACTAATGTTCAGTAAGAGACCAATCAAGCTATCACATACATTCTTCTCTACGTGCATGACGTCGATGCACGATGGCTTAATTTCTAAGTGCTCCCAATCGTGCAAGTCCCAAAAATTAACCGCTTCTTCCGGATGTTCTTCTCACGGGTTCTTAATTTACGTCCCTTCCCAAGCACAACATCGATATCTTTAACCATATCATAGACCTCTTTCCCACTAAAAGCCCTTGAAAGTGAATCGTCCTCCTTATTTCCGTCGAATTGTTTCTTCATCTTGCGGTATAGGTGACTCCTGGGAAGGAACCTACGGTGATGCATATACACAGTTTTGCGCGAGTTGTTAAGCCATACACTCTCCGTAGCATGTAGCGGTATGATGTGCTTTGGCTCCTTTTATCTTCAAGCCCGACACAGTTACCAAGGGCGAAAAATAATTGATGGTGCAGAACAGCATGGCGTGTAAAGTGAAGTTCTCTAGTTTGTACGCATCCCATACCTGTACCCCTTCGTTCCATAGTGCCACAAGATCTTCCAGCAATGGTGCTAGGTACACATCAATATCATTCCCAGGTTGCTTCAGCCCTTGGATAAGTAGTGACATCAAAATGTACTTCCGCTTCATACGACCAAGGAGGAAGGTTGCACATACATAGATTCACGGGCAGTGCTATGTCGGTTTGCTCATGTTACCGAAAGGATTCATTCCATCCGTACTCAACCCTAACATTATGTTCCTCGGTTCCGCACCGAACTCTCTGACTCCGATCAAGTTTCTCCACCGCGTAATCAGCAGGGTGTCTTAGCTTTCCATCTCTCTTACGCTCCTCTGAGTGCCAACGCAACAATCTTGCCTCCTTTGGGTTCGCAAATAAACGCTTCAAACGTGGGATTACAGGCAGATACCACAACATCTTAGCGGGAGGTCCTTGCTTCACCTTAGCAGTATTTTGACGCTTGTATCGGGATGCTTTGCACACGGGACATACATGCATGTCTGCATACTCTTTACGGTAAAGGATACAATTGTTCGGACATGCATGTATTCTTTCTACTTCCATTCCCAATGGACAAATAACCTTCTTTGCTTGATAGGTGGTCTTTGGGCAACACGTTTCTCCGGAAGGATGTCCGCTAGGAGAGCTAACAACGCCGTAAAACTCTTATCGGACCAACGATTGCCTGCCTTCAATTTCAGCAGTTCAAGCACGGTAGACAACCTTGTGTAACCCGGTTTGCAACCAGGGAACAAAGGTCTCACCGAGTCCTCCCTTAAGCCCTCGAATTTACAAAACTCTCTCTCACTATAGTTCTCTTCTGCGTCGCGTAGCATCTGATCCAGATTGTCATCATGCCACCTATCCTCATCAAAAGCATAGTCCACATCCGGCAAATCGTTGACTTCTCGGCGATGTCGCCATTATTAACTTCGTATAATCGCTCTTCACCGTGATCGCTCCAACATGTGTACCCTTTTTGAAACCCCTTGAATCAAGTGCGCTTCGATCTGCGCGCGTTGTTAAACATCTTGATTACACGCAATCAATGCACAGACAAGACATAAATTTTATCCCCTTCTTCAACATATCCTGCTCAGCGGCTCTTTTAAAAGCAACCACGCCATTAATGTACTCTTGACTCACACGGTTCACACCGTACATCCAGTTTCGATCCATCTACACTATGCATATAACAAATTAGTGTCTAATTGATTAGCGATTAATTTATAGCAAACATAAAGGGTTATAGATCGTTACCCTCGGAGCTCACGAAGAAAATGCCTAATATCTCTCGACAATCCTCGCCTTCTCCTCCCTTCCCTCTCTGTCGGCGGCACAATGGGCTTCCTATTTACCAAACATACTTAAATAGTTATGTACAAGGAGAAACAATAACTCCCTAATAGAACGAAAATGTGCAATATAAACTCATTCTCCAACATTTGCATCTAAGGTTATTGAAAGAAAACTCTTCACTAGTTATGTACCACACGCGGTGGCATAGCGTAGCCATGCCTACGGCCACAACCATGATCCCTACCTCTCGACACCGATATCTATCTCAATTGAACAATCATGCAACCCAAATATAAGCATCATCTCATACTCTTCACTAGTTATGTACCACACGCGGTGACTCAGCAAGTATGTAATAAATCAATAGTAACAACACCATTCTCAATATTCACAGTTAGCATCTACACTATCTTTTCTCCTTTCTTTTAGTCAATGCATTAACACACAATAAAATGCCAAGTCCACAAGCATCTCCAAGCTCATACCAGTATTAGAGGAGGAGTCGTAGGTTGGAGGAGCTAGGGCAGGGAAGTGGCGCCTGGAGCGGTAGAGACAGTGGCGAGCGGGCATAAGTCTGGCGAGGGCGAGGCTTGGCAATGGACCACAGCGGGCAGCGGGTGAGGATGTGTCACCTCAATTTATATGAAGCCCAGGAAATCACAGACGGTTCTAGTTCAGAACCATCTGTGATAGTAAATTATCACAGACAGTTCCTAATAAGAACCGTCTGTGAATTATCCCAGACGGTTCTATTTAAGAGCCGTCTGTGATAATCCAGGAAATCACAGACGGTTCCCAATAAGAACCGTCTGTGAATTATCCTAGACGGTTCTTATTATGAACTGTCTGTGATTTCCTGGATTATCACAGACGGTTCTTAGAACCATTTGGGATAATTCACAGACGGTTCTTATTGGGAACCGTCTGTGATAATTTACTATCACAGACGGTTCACAATAAGAACCGTCTGTGATAGGCCAAAACAAAGCCCAGACAGACCCAACACCCCAACACAGACGGTTCCAAAGGAACCGTCTGTGATGGGTCGTCTGCTATAGCCTCTTTTGTAGTAGTGGAACAACAAGGGGGGAGGCGGTGGAGTTGACAACTTGTGGCTCAAGCATCGTTGACGGGTGATGACAACGGATCCAGAGAGGACAGCTCTGGATCCAGTGGTGAGACGGACTCTGGACGATGGTAAAGCTGATGCGGGTTTACAGAGGGAGAAGGACAAATGGGGATGCCTGCGCCCTTCTGGTTCTTCAACTCATCTTCTGAGCTCGAGGACAATGTACTCGATGACGATGATGCAGCATAGGTGGTCGGTGATGAGGATGGCTTGGACGGCTCGGATTCAAGGCCGGTAGTAGTAGATCCCACCAAATCCAACCAGGTCTGGTGGGGGAGCACAGGAACAACGTCCACGATGAAGAAGGCCCCGGAGAAGACGATGCCTAGGATGAGCTGATAGAAACGACGACTCCCAGAAGTCGGGCACTAGGATCCGGCACGGGTCGAGCTTGACGACGATAAATCAATGGTAGTCGATGATGAAGACGAGCAGATCCGTCCCGGATCGAGGGCAGAGACGATGAGGAAGACTGGCAAAGGAAAATGATAGATGTTGGACGAATGTGCTTCTAGTTGCCGCTAGGAGGAGGCCACCGGAGAGGGAAAGGGGCGGGTCCCACCGCCGCCGCCGTTGCCAACGGCGGCAACGACGGCAAGGTGTGGTGAGAAGGCGGTCAGGTTCTTAGGTGGATAGAACTGTCGCCCCTAGTGTCACCCTGGAGAGCGACACGGGAGGCCATTGTGGTTACGACTTATGTGCCTACTTCTAGAGGCTCGTTATCCCACTATTACAAAAAGACAAATATTGGACACCCCATCACAGACGATTTTTTAAAATCATCAGTGTTAATGGTAATCACAGACGGTTTTACCAGCGCGACCGCCTCTGTTACTGGATACACTAAGAACTGTCTATGATGAGCTACTTTACATGCGGTTCTTAACACGAACTGTCTGTGATAAGTATCTCATCACAGACGGTTTGTATTAAAAACCATATGTGATAAGTATCTCCTTATTTTACCTGACTCTATTGTTTTACCAAAACTTAGAAGCACACAAAAATGCCTAACTCTGCGGTTTTATAATGACTTAGACGCCTACCTATATTCCTTATTTTGGTAAAACTGTAGAGTTAGGCATTTTTGCATGCGTCCAAGTCATGATAAAATAAAAGAGTTTGACATTTATGTGTGTGTCCAAGTCAGGGTAAAATCACAGAGTAAGAAATATAGGTAGACGTTCAGTCATAGTAAAATCAAGAAGTTACAGACGGTTTTTAATATAAACCGTATGTGATATTAACTCATTATTGATGAATATTATAGACAATTTATATTAAAAATCGTCTTTGATAATTCACCCATCCACTAACGACACTCTGCTGGTCTTTGCGATGCTGCCTTTCTGCAACGGTGAGTGCGTGCTTGAGAAGAGCATCAGGTTGACGGAGGCTACCCGTGTGCTATTGCTGCCAGGGCACCGGGAGGAGTACTTTGGCAGCACTGCCAAAAATTGTCGCAGCGAGCGCGCGTTTTGTCCTCCGGATGCAAACGTGGCTGCTATCAATCGAGCTCGAGACGACGAAGGTGGAACGCAAGAACACGAGGAGCAAGTCTGCAGCAGAGCAGCCAAATTTTCCGTATGAGCTGCCGTGGCCGCCGCCATTGCATGCTTGTGTACATCACTCTAGGAGAGGGGGACAAGGCCCATGCTGTGAGATTTGCACTTGTTATTGACTTTGTACTGCGGGCATAAATATAAAATAAGGCAACTCTGAAATTTCAGTGCCTAAGGAGTAAGGACCCATGGATGACTCAATGTTGAAGATTGTAACCCATTTTATCGTAACTAATCGAAAGCTCTCGGTTTCCCCTTGAAAAGAAATAGTGAAGCGGTACGACTGAATAGAAAAAGCATCTAATTGTCATTGTTAGATTCTCGGGCGTGAAATACCCGAAGATTTTATGTGTATACTGTGCTAGTTCTGCGATTAAAGGTTAGCAGACACATACATCGTTTGGCATCATATCCATACAATCATATACTAAATTAAAGCAAAAGGTGTAATCTACTTAAGCTATTACAACAATTATTGTAACAACGACTGACCGGCCAAATAAAAGCAATTATTAGAGAAAAGTAATGTTGGACCGTAAAGACGACTAGAGGGGGTGAATAGGAGCACGCTCACTTTTTCACAAATTATGAACTCAATACAATTTTACTCCAGTAGATATTAGAAAGCTATGAAGATCAATATACCAGTACAGCGGAAGACTAGTATTGAATCCAATTAAATACCCTAAGCAAAATAACAAAGTCAACTAAGATTGCAAAGACTCACAGCACGGGCGGTCTGACCGCTGTACCAAATCGGTCGGACCGATTGCCGGGCGGTCTGACCGGCGTTGTGCTGGCGGTCGGACCGCTCCAAAATCGGTCTGACCGGTGATGACGGACGGTCTGACCGGCGATCTGTAACCGATCCAAAAAAGAAATCACCGATGAAGTTGCAATTAGGTGAAACTTTTGATTCTCAACTCCAATCTTTATGAAACTTTGCACACACCTTCTATATGCTATTGAGGACCTATTCCAATCGAATATTATGATAATTCTTGGAACGATCTTGAGCAAATGCCAATTGATTAATGAAGGTCTAAAACAGGGCAAGAGCGAAAACTTGATCCTAAAGCTTGTTCGTGAGGGATTGATGATCAAGATGATGCTAGATAGATTCACACATATCACAGCAAGCTAATTCACATGAAAGAATCAATCACAAACTCGTGGATCAAAGAAAGCCCTAAAAACACGAAATTGAAAGCAAGAACGAAAAGAGACTTATCTCAAGCAAACCTTGCATAGATTGATTTCGTGATTGTTACTGGATTACATCAACACCATCATGGATCAGTGGACAATCCAAGATCACGAAATTCACCACAACTCCCCTAAAGACAATTAGGGTTTTGAAACATAAAAAGGCGAGAGAGCGAGAGGTGCAGCCACCATCTCCTCCTATTTATAGTGGAGGCCTAGACTCCTAGGGTTTGACTCTATTGGGCTCCCGTTAAGGCCCACTAACAAACGGGTCACACACGCACGCTTCGCAAAACGCCGTTTTTAACCTTTTGACCTAAACCGCCTCACCATGCATCATGGATTTGCCAATAGGTCACCCTTGTCCATCTTGCGTCACGCTTGAGTCGTTGACTCACCCGCATCGCCGATCGCTCGACCTCAACTCTCCAAGTCTAGTCCCGATCCTCCTCGCCGTTGACCGTCGTTGACCACCAAGCAACCTGCACAACCACAGACAAGCAAACACGAATTCGGGAACAAGTTCTTCACAACTTGACCCATGTTAGTCAAAACATGCATCATGCAAATCATATACCATGAAACCAATGATTTTGACCTAACAAAACAACATCGCCACGAAGTTGGCTGTCGTTTAAGTAGAAATCGTCCGACCGCTCGGGTGAGCGGTCGGATCGCCTTGGCGGTCGGACCGCTCCTCGTGAGCGGTCGGACCGCCTTTGGGACTTAGCCGAAATTCATACTCCCAAATTCAAATCTTCGAAACTTTAAACCAATAGAACTTCTTCGAGACTCCAAAATTATGAGACCAAGTGCATTGGGATCCCCTCACATGCCTACAACACCTATTTTTGGCCCCCATTACGAGAACTTTTAGGTCATTGCGGTCCGACCGCCCACATGACCGGTCCGACCGATTTGGGACGGTCGGACCGCCATTGTAAGGATCGGTCGGACCGCCTGTCTAGTAAGCGACACTTTGTCGAAAACGCGTGAAACGACAAATCAGTAAATGCCATTGCCAATTGTCACATCATCCTAAGATCCGAGCATATCCCCATGAAATCCACAATCTCCCTTGATGAACACATTGGCAATTATCCAAAAATGTAAGTAAGAGGTTTGAAAGCGAGTTTACTCATGGTTTTTTAGCACAAAGGCACAACTTGGTCCATAAGCAAGAAAAAGCAATGAACATGACCAAGCTGGCATCAGAATAGTATAGGCATGTGAGACAAGGCAAAAGAAAGCATAAAAACTTTGATTTCCAGAAAATAGTCAAAATTCTCACATAAGGTCCATATGAAAGAACAATTGTTCAATTGACCTATGATCATTGTGAGGATAAAAGAATGCAATTCAAGTTCATAATATACAATAAGACAATAAGAATGCAACTCAAGAACTCCCCCTCACTATGATCCTCAATTTTTCAAATTTTCAGTTTCTCCCCTTTGTACAAACTTCTCCCCCAACAAAGAAATATATTCTCATTAACACATCATCTTCTCTTCTCATTTAACACATCTTCTCCCCCTTTGACAATGGATTCATCAAGGAATCACGCCTTCCTCTCATCCAGAGATAATAAATATAGAATAAAGGAAGAAGCAGAAACAAAAGAAGCATAAAGAGGAATATGCATGAAGTGCAATGGAGTGGCTTCAATTTTTGTATTTTTCAATTTTTGATTACAAGAAGCTTTGGAGATTACCCAAAAGAACAAGCTAGTATCTCTAATATTGCACAAACAAAGATATCAAGCCCGATATAGCTAGCAAGATCATGGTAAGACATATATATCAAAGCTAAGCACAAAGGCTCAAAAGTAAAGCGAGAGATTTGATCAATTTAAGCAACGCTTCAAATTCAAAGAAGTTCATCAACAGGATCCTAAAGTGAAATTGGCCATGTCAAAATGTCAAAGTGAGATCAAAAATCTAACAAAGACCACATTAAGAGTCAATCAAGTCCGTATTGAATCATTTTGCTCAATATTTTCTAAACGCCCATTTGTCAACATTTTTTTCTCATTTGCATTGAATATTGAAGTTGACTAATGATCTAACTTAGTGACAAGATCTGGACTAGGAGCCATCCACAAACTTATCCTAAGCTTCGACCAAAAGTTGATTAAAGGTATATCTTAGTAAAGAAGATCACGGACTAGGAGCCATCCACAAACTCTTTCTAAGCTTCTACAAGGCGACAAATCTTGAGGTTCATGTCATTTCGACAAGCGGTCCCTATGAGATCGTTCGTTCATCAAACTATCTCCAAGTTCATGTCATTTGACAAGCGGCCTCGTAAGAATAGTTTGGCATAATTTAAGCATAAGACAATCTTGATTTTCATTTTTCACATGAGCGCTTTAGAATCTCAAGAACACAAAAGCTCAAGTAATGGTCAATTTTAGATCAAAGAGCTAACAAAGCAATTCGACAGGCCAATGTCACAAGAGGAGCACTAATTGCGCAACTCGCTAAAACATCCACAAATTGCAATTTCTTAGTTTGAGTTGTTTAAAAGATTCTAGCTCATATAGCAAAGACTTAGCTACACATGTAAAAGCATGATAATTCTAGCAAGTCAAAGAACTAGACATGACATTGAGCAAGAATTGAAATACAAACTCCAAAGGGTAATAGGCAAAGCTTCATCAATTTTAAAAGATAAGCGAAAATCTTATATTACAATGCATCTTTTGGATTTTTCATATCACTTGTTGTAACCACTTGTTGTATTTTTCATATGAATGCAATATGACACAATGAGATGCAATTAAAAAGCCTAAAACCTAAAAGTTCAAAAGATCACTAAGTTCGGAAAAAGAACAATAAAAGATCAAAAGAACAAGGAAAGATAAGAAAAGATCAAACTCCCCTCAAACCAACCCATAAGGATAAATTACCCTAACTCGCTTCTTAAGGAGGAAAACTGGTTTGATCTAAAGGCTTGGTAAGAATATTTGCCAATTGAGCTTGGACTCTCGAAGTGCATCACAATATCACCTTTCTCAACATGATCTTTAAGGAAGTGAAAGCGAATGTCTATGTGCTTAGTCCTAGAATGTTGCCTTGGGTTTTTAGCAATATTAATAGCGAGCGTGTTATCACGAGAAAAGAGGAACACTAGCAAAGTTTAACCCATAATCTTTCAAAGTGGACGTCATCCACAAAATCAGCTCAAAGAACTAGCAAAGAGACTACATACTCCGCTTCAAAGAATGGATTGTGCAATGTAAGACGCTTCCTAGAAGACCAAGATACAAGAGAAGTGCCTAGGAAGTGACAGTGCACGAGGTACTCTTCCTATCTAACCGACAACCCGCAAAATCGAATCGAAAAACCTCTAATGGACAAAGTCAAGAGCAGAATACCAAATGCCATATAAGAGGGTAGAGTGTAAATACCGAATATACGCTTAACGGCTTGGCGATGGGAAGTTCTGAGACGCTGAAATCTTACACAAAGGCATACCGTGAAGTGAATGTCCGGTCTCGAGGCGTCAAATACGAAGGGAGCCGATCATGTTGCGGTACTCGCGTTGATCCACGACTTCTCCTTCCTCATCTGGATCCAAAAGCAATGGGTTGCTATGGGAGTGGAAATTGGCTTGCAGTCACCCATGTTGAAGCGTTTTAGTAGATCTTTAGTGTACTTCGTCTGATGGATAAAAGTTCCTTCCTTGCATTGCTTGATTTGAAGTCCCAAAAAGTAATTAAGCTCTCCCATCATACTCATCTCAAATTCCCTGGACATAGTGTCAGAAAAGCTGGAAACAAGAGCATTAGAGGAACCACCAAAGATAATATCATCCACATAAATTTGAGCAAGCAGGAAGTCATTGTAATTATTTTTAAGCAAGAAGGTCTTAAGTCTATCATACCAGGCTCTAGGGGCTTGTTTAAGACCATACAATGCTTTAGATAGCTTGAAAACCCGATTTGGATATTTGGGATCCTCAAAGCCTGGGGGTTGCTTAACATACACTTCCTCATCTATGAAACCATTTAAAAAGGCACTTTTAACATCCATCTGATATAATTTAAAACCTTTTGATGCAGCAAATGCAAGCAGAATGCGAATGGCTTCTAGTCTAGCAACAGGAGCAAATGTCTCATCAAAATCTAACCCTCAACTTGGTGAAACCACGAGCTACCAATCGGCTTTATTTCTAACCACGTAACCATCCTCACCTTGTTTATTCTTAAACACCCAACGGGTTCCTATAACATTATGACCACTAGGAGGTTCTACTAGGTTCCAAACCTTGTTTCTTTCAAAATTTTCTAACTCCTCATGCATGGCATTTACCCAACTAGAATCGATAAAGCATGTGATATATCGCGGGTTCAAGCGAAGCAACAAAAGCCGAATGAGAGTAGAGATTTGGATCATTATACAGAGCGAGTGACTCGCTCATGTAGATTACCTATTATCTGCTCGGAGGATCTTTGTCTCTCGAATGCGAAGTGGGCGCCCGGTGAGATCTTGTTTCTTCAACCTCCGCAGTATCTGCGATGATGAAGATGCAGCAGAGCCTCAATCAAGGTGAAGTAGACGTAGCGTGTTCTTGTATCGATATGGGCGCCAAGAGCAAAGCAGATGAAGGAATGATATTAGCCGTCCTCATCTTCCTCCACAAAAATGCTCTCTATCACCTGTAAATCATCTCAGAGCAATAGATCTAGCTCGGGGCTAGTCTCATCAAAAGTGACATTACAAGTCTCTGAATAATGTTAGTCTCAGATTAAAACCCAAAAACCCTCGAATGAGCGGGATAACCCGAAATATCCCATCAAAAGTTCTTGATTCAAATTTATCTAAATTGCTGTCTTAAGAATAAAACATTTTGATCCAAAAACTCTAAAATGCGAAGCAGAGGGTTTTCTACCAAAACGAAGCTCATAAGGAGTCTTGCCTAAAAAGGTCTCAAAAGACACGATTTGCAATATGGCAGCGATAGCAATAGCTTCGCCCAAAATCTCCTCGGTGTGTTATACTCGTCTAGCATCGTCCTAGCCATTTCGACCAAGGTCCTATTCTTCCTTTCCACCACGCCATTTTGTTGAGGAACATGTGGAGAGGAGAAGCGATGCTCAATACCACGCCAAAGCACAAAAAGAAGCAAAAGAAGCATTTTTGAACTCCGTGCCATTATCACTGAATCGCTCTCAAAGCACCAGAAGCTCGAAGCCAAACGAAGAACAAGGTCATGAAAATAACCAAAAGCTTCATCTTTTGAAGTAAGAAAGAACACCCAAGTATATCTAGAAAGATCATCGACTATGACAAGAATATACCATTTTTCACCGACTGACCGGACTCTAGCAGGACCAACAGTATCCATATGAAGTAAGCATCCCGGTCCGTCGGTCATAACCATAGTCACGAGAAGGGTGTGAGGCGGCAACTTGTTTGCCATGCCTACAGAGCGCACATCTGACATCCTTGATGACTTTGAGTTTGGGCAAACCTCTCATGAGATCAAGGTTGCTAACTCGTGTCGATGATCAAAACCAATGTGCCCCAAACGTCGGTGCCAAAGCCGAAATCGAGAAGAAGATGTAAGCAAACATTTAAGAGATCCGAGAAGAGATTTCGAAAAATCGGCCAAAAATTCTACCAACTCTAGAGATTCCAAACACAAGCTCACCAGTAGAATCAAGCACACGACAAGCATTTTTCTTAAAAACAGTCTCATACCCATCATCAAGAAGCTGAGAAACAGAAAGGAGATTATACCTAAGCTTGTCCACAAGAGCGACATCCTTTAGAATGAATTTGTTGTTCACCCTAATTGATCCTGTTCCTTCAATTCGCCCTTGTGTATCATCTCCAAAGGTGATGAAGTCATCACCTGTTGCTCGCGTGAAAGAGGTGAACCATTTTGAGTTCCCTGTCATGTGTCGTGAACATCCGGAGTCAACGAACCACGTGTTCTTCCCCTTTCCGCGATAATCCTGAAAATCAAGGAACAAAAGAACGATGTGTCTCAATACTGGGGTTAGATAAACATGATTTAGGAATCCAGTACTGAGACACACGTCTGCAAGGAGTATACAAACCAGAAGTACTATCCTTGATTTCATCTAACATTCGGTTATGAGCAATGTTTAAATTAAAATGAGACTTGAAGCTGTCCATGGCGGTCGACCGGCGGTCGGGCGATCGAGGCGACCAAAACGGTCAGACCGGTGACCACCAGCGGTCAGACCGCCAATCGATAAACATTAGAATTAGGATATTTAGGAACATAATGATTTGCATGAGAGAAAAATCCTAATCCAGGTTTATTCTTTTCAATGTTACCATGTCTCATAGAAGCTCTAGGTTGCATGAATGAAATTCTATCAAAATTTTTCCTATCATTTTTCAACCTACGCCAACAGAATTCAATCAAATGTCCACCTTTTTGCAATAAGTGCAATGGTACTTGGTACCACTAGAAGAAGCACCATTTGAATTAATACAAGGTTGTGCAAAGCTGCAGATTTAAAAGATGTTTTTGCAGGTTGGGTTTTGAATTCAATTAAACCTTTTTCCAAGACTTGAATGACTTTTGGGTTTGAATTGTCTTGAAAAGAATTGAATCCTAAACCTTGCTTCTTATAAGGAGTTTTAGACTTGTCAAGAATCATGTTTAATTGTTTCTTACCTTTAGAAAATTTCTCTAATGTATCATGAAGGTAAGCATTTTCTTTTCTCAAGTTAACACAAGCATCACAAGTTTTATTCATAGATTTTTCCTTATACAAAGCAATTTCAAGCTTAAGAGTGGAACAAGAAGCACAAGTAGTATTTTCAATATTGTCCTTAAGCTTAGCATATTTGACTCAGTAGTGACTTCTAAGATATCTTTGATTTCATGTTCTTTTCTAAACATGAAGTGCAAGGGCTAGAATCAAATACATCAAAAGCAATCAATTTACTAGATTCTAAACATTTTTCACAAGGAGCACTTTTAATTTCATTTAGTTCAGATCTAGCATTCTCAAGTTGTTGTACAGAAATGTTATGAGCAGATTGTAACTTGGTAATTTCTGAATGCATAGCATGACAAGATAAACATTCATCAGGTTCAAGAGTCTTAGCAGTTTTAAGCTCTACTTTGGTTTGCTAATCTTTGACTCTAATTTCTTATTTTTGTCATAACAAATTCTAGCGCTTCATCTTGACTAAGCAATTGCTCAACTATAGAATCATATTTAGCAGAAAGCTCATCATAAGAAAAAGATACCTTATTATCATCAATGTCATCCGTGTCAGCCATGAAGCACATGCCGTGAAGTCTTTGGCCTTCCTTTCTTTTGCCTTGAGGATCTCCTCCTCCTTATCCTCCTCACTCCCGGTATCCACATCGCTCAAGGATTGATCCTCAAAAGCGGCAAGGACCCGGTGAGCAGCCTTCACAAGCTTATTAGCCTCATACCTTGATTTGTTGAAAGGAGACTTCTTCCAAGCTGGCTTTCCTTCCTTATGATTGCTCTTACCTTTCAGCTTGGGGCAATTTGCCCGGATATGATTGAGCTCACCACATTCATAGCATGTCACCGGACCACCTCTCTTTTTGTTTCTCACATTATTGTAGGCCCGTGTGAATTTTTTAGCTAGAAGAGCTAACTCTGTTTCAGGAATACTTTCAAGCTCCTCTTCATGAATAGCAGATAAACAAGCAAATGAAAATCCAGAAGAAGATTCAAAAGAATCATCAAAAGCCTTTTTGAGAGGATCTGCTACCAAAGCTATATTATCTTTCTTGGGATGATCAACTCTTTTAATTTCATGAGTCTTGAGTTTACTATAAAGCAATTCTAAAGTAAGACTTGAAAGATCAACATTTTCCTCTATAGCAGTAGCCTTCATCTCCCACTCCTTGGTGTTGATTGCAGCTAAGAGATGGGTGGCATTTTCAGATTGAGAATATTCAATATCAACAGCTTTTATTTGATTAATTACTTTATTAAAGCGACTGAAAATGTCATCGATGCAATCTCCAGGACGTATCTCGAATTTATTGTATTCACGCTTGTAAACTGTTTGGCGCACCTTTTTGATTTGGGACGAACCCTCATGATATGTTTCGAGAGTGTTCCAAATTTCATCTTGTGATTGAAAGATTGCAAATTCTATCATATTCTTGTCTACCAAGTGCACCATATAAAAGATTCTTAGCCTTATTGTTGTTAGCCAAAAGAATTGCGTAAGCGGGTGTAGCAATTTCAGAATAACCAATGGGCTCTAACAACATCCCAAATAGTTTGTCCTCGCTCTCAAGAAAGAGCGCATACGATTCTTCCAATAGGCATAGTCGTGCCCATCGAAGATATGCGGTTTAGTAGAAAACTTATCCATCGCCAAAGTTGATGACCGGTTAAGATCAAGATTGAACTAGCAGGGCTCGATACCACTTGTTGGACCGTAAAGGCGACTAGAGGGGGTGAATAGAGCACGCTCACTTTTTCACAAATTATGAACTCAATACAATTTTACTCCGGTAGCTATTAGAAAGCTATGAAGATCAATATACCGACAAATGGAAGACTAGTATTGAATCCAATTAAATCCCTAAGCAAAATAACAAAGTCAACTAAGATTGCAAAGACTCACGGACGCAGGCGGTCGACGTGCATACCCAATCGGTCGGACCGATTGCGAGGCGATCGACCGGCGTTAGTCTTTGGCGGTCGGACCGCTCAAAATCGGTCGACCGGTGATGACGGGCGATCGACCGTGATCTGTAACCGATCCAAGCGATAAAATCGGCCGATGACGAAGTTGCAATTAGGTGAAACTTTTGATTCTCAACTCCAATCTTTATGAAACTTTGCACACACCTTCTATATGCTATTGAGGACCTATTCCAATCGAATATTATGATAATTCTTGGAGCGATCTTGAGCAATTGCCAATTGATTAATGAAGGTCTAAAAGGGCAAGAACGAAAACTTGATCCTAAAGCTTGTTCGTGAGGATTGATGATCAAGATGATGCTAGATAGATTCACACATATCACAGCAAGCAAATTCATGTGAAAGAATCAATCACAAACTCGTGGATCAAAGAAAGCCCTAAAAACACGAAATTGAAAGCAAGAACGAAAGAGACTTATCTCAAGCAAACCTTGCATAGATTGATTTCGTGATTGTTCTTTGGATTACATCCACACCATCATGGATCGTGGACAATCAAAGATCACGAAATTCACCACAAACCATCAAGAGCCCTTGCCTCCACCTCAACTCCCTAAAGACAATTAGGGTTTTGAAACATAAAAGGCGAGAGAGCGAGAGGTGCAACCACCATCTCCTCCTATTTATAGTGGAGGCCTAGACTCCTAGGGTTTGACTCTATTGGGCTCCGTTAAGGCCCACTAACAAGCGGGTCACACACGCACGCTCGCAAAGCGCCGTTTTAACCTTTTGACCTAAACCGCTTCACCATGCATCATGGATTTGCCAATAGGTCACCCTTGTCCATCTTGCGTCACGCTTGAGTCGTTGACCTCACCCGCATCGTCGATCGTTCGGACCTCAACTCTCCAAGTCTAGTCCCGATCCTCCTCGCGTTGACCGTCGTTGACCACCAAGCAACTGCACAACCACGGACAAGCAAACACGAATTCGGAACAAGTTCTTCACAACTTGACCCATGTTAGTCAAAACATGCATCATGCAAATCATATGCCATGAAACCAATGATTTTGACCTAACAAAACAACATCGCCACAGTTGGTCATCGTTTAAGTAGAAACCGGTCGACCGCTCAGTGAGCGGTCGGACCGCCTTTGGCCGGTCGGACCGCTCCTCGTGAGCGGTCGGACCGCCTTGGGACTTAGCCAAATTCATACTCCCAAATTCAAACCTTCCGAAACTTTAAACCAATAGAACTTCTTCTTGGAGACTCCAAAATTATGAGACCAAGTGCATTGGGATCCCCTCACTTGCCTACAACACCTATTTTTGGCCCAGCCCATTCTGAGAACTTTTAGGTCATTGCCGGTCCGACCGCCCCACATGGCCGGTCCAACCGATTTGGGACCGGTCGGACCGCCGTGTAAGGACCGGTCGGACCGCCCCTATCTAGTAAGCCTGACACTTTGTCGAAAACGCGTGAAACGACAAACCGTAAACGCCATTGCCAATTGTCACATCATCCTAAGATCTGGAGCATATCCCCATGAAATCCACAAGTAAATAGCAGCAGAAGAATATTGTAATAATAGTAAAAGTTCAGCGGCATGCCCATCCGATCCCGCAGGCAACTCACAAGGAAACAAGGCCTAAGTAGACCCGTCACCGAACCCCTCGGTGCTAGGTGCAAGGAACTCGTCGTCTGGCGTCCGCTCATCTCCAAATTCTAAACCAACAACAATAACAAGATTGAGTACTTGTGTACTCAGCAAGACTTGTACTTGTGTACTCAGCAAGACTTGTAGTGTATCAAAAAAATCGTAATAGATGCAAGGCTATCAAATGTACGGCTCTACTCTACAAGTTCTTTTGCTCAAAGCCAGGTTTATTTGCAATATTCATAAGTTATAATTTGCAACGAAATTTGAAAGAGCAGTTTAAGAAAAAGTAAGTACAAGATAGTAAGTAAAGTAACTGAACAAAAAACAACACCACTCACAATCCTAATCGGTTGCAAGCAAAAATATAACCAGGTTCCGTCATAGAAATGGCACTGACAAATTCAAGTTCAACCATAGAAATGGTAGTCCTGCTATAGACATAGCAAATCCAGTCATAGGAATGACAGTTCCGCTATAGTCATAGCAACACAGCCATAGAAATGGCAGTTAACTCAACAAATGAAAAACCTCATGTCATTACCCCAATCTTTTGTGACAAAATAGTTTTGAAAAGCAAAGCTATCGCCATACCAGCTGCACTAAGCATGCTCATGACCGCTAGTGCGACTATTCGAATAGTTTATCACTCTGCAGAGGTGTACAACTTTACCCATAGTACGTGGTATTTCAGTTGCCTGGAACATCTCTATATCACCGCTCACTGTAGAAGGTAAGCAGCCTAGAGTTCGCGACGCAACCTTTACATTATCTAACCCTAACCTTGCACTAGTCCTGCGAATCATTATCCTCATCCGTCGGGATAATAATAATAATAATGAAGATAATAATAAAAGTACACATCGAATGAGGAGCCTCACTCACCCGTATAGAAACCCGTTGAGCGAGTCCCTCACTTCGCCCGGATGGAAACCCGTCGAAGTGAGGCATCCGTAGTTGTGTGAGCATGCCGGTCCTTCGGCGATGCGCGCACTACTTCTGCCTACTGTCTTGCAAGGCTAAGATTTCGATAACTTAGT
Source organism: Hsuehochloa calcarea (assembly GCA_036346395.1). NCBI lineage: Eukaryota > Viridiplantae > Streptophyta > Magnoliopsida > Poales > Poaceae > Hsuehochloa > Hsuehochloa calcarea. The sequence goes on along the minus strand of CM070610.1, from coordinate 24,523,279 downwards.
TAGCTACGGCTACCCCATCCTAGCACATATGGTTGTACGATTAGGTCTTAGTCCCGAATTTGCTGGCTTTAGTGCTTAATTGACTACGGGCAAGAAATACACACTATCTACTAGTGAGTTACAATCCTCACTCTTTTAGATTACAATATAATTCGCCCGTGTCTAAAAACTGGAGTTTTTATTTTGTTTTCATACAAAATAACAGAGGTATCTCGTCTGGACCATTTTCAAAATAATCCCAAATTCTCAAATTTTTGTATTGTCCTTTTATCAACTTTTTGAAAAATCAATCGCTCTAATTGTATTTGTGCGATAATCGCACTCATAAATTCCCAAATGATATTACATATTGCCTAACCCATATTCTCAAGGCTACAACAGTATGGAATCAATATTTCATGGAGGCATATGCAGCAAATAGGATTTACAACTACCTATTTTCCCAAACTTAGCAATTTCATACAAACATACACGCATGCATAATTGGATTTGCAAAAATAAAGTATAATAATTAAAATACTTAGATCAACATGATTAAAGGTGGTGCTTGCCTTTCTCTTGATGTTCTGGAGATATGGTAGATTGATGGTCGCAAAAATAACCAGAATTATCGACGTCTAAAAAGAGTCGAAAACAAATTAAATAACAATCAATAAATTAAACAGTAAACAAAAATAAATATTTTTACATATTCGGGTATATTATGATTTTATACAAATTTAGAGATAAATTTTATTCAATTTGGAGTTTTTGTAACAAAAGTTATTAAGGTTTCAATTCCATTCGACTTGATAAATCCAGTTTAAAAGAAAAATATGTTTTCTAACGGAGAAAACGTATTATCGCATCTGTTCTAATGAGGTTTACGCCTTCTTGAAAGGAAAAACGTATTCTTGTTACAACTGAAAGCGTATTTTTCATTTTTCATTTGATTTTCGGTTAAACTGACATGTGGGGTCCACTGTCAGTGAAAGGGTCCACGAGCACAGTGTATAGACCGATGGTCTACACATACGGCGCACGGGTTCACGATTGGTTTCACTGTGCACTTAAGTCGTAGGGCCCGCATGTCATATATTCATTAGAAAATAACATTTTGATTTAAACTAATGATTCGGTTCTACACGTCAACGACTTACTAGAACTAACTAACAGTTTAAAGATTATGTTAGCCCTAATGGCTGTAATTAGGCACGCTAATGATGAGCTACAGTGCTCATCATCGTTGTCTTCGTGGTAACCTGGCACGAGCGCAGCGACTTCGCCGGCGATCTGCGAGCTCGATTGCGTGCGATGAGTGATCAAAACGAAAACTCTCTGCTAATGCACATCTACTGGTACTGGTATCATAGCGGGAGATTACTCCTAGCGGTGGCACACTGGCGTTGAGCGACGGAGCAGCTACGGCAAAACACGACATCGCAAAGGTGCAACACCCTCGGCAAAAGAGTATGCGCATGAGCATCTACATACTACCAAGAGCATACTGGAAGGACGCGGAGGGACTGAGGCGGTTGGAGATGAGCTATCGACGGTGAGCTGCGGCGGCGAGGTCAGTCGCTCTTGGAGGAGGAGCTCGGGTGAAGGAGCTTGAGGTATGATGGTCAGAGGAGCTTCAATAAGTCCTGGTGATGCTTCGGGTACGGTGAATTGGCTCGAAGGGCAGTGAATTGCCATCGATGGCTCAAGGCGGTGTTCTGACCGGAGACGAAGAAGAAAGGCCAAATCAGGAGCTCCTGTAGATCAAAAGGCTAAATTGAGTGAGGGGAAGGACTCAAGGTGATCTAGACCGTGATATGACGCGAAGAGCTCGACAACAAACCCTTCACACCGTTGGGGACGAAGGCGGCGGCACACGACCATTTTAGGGTTTTCACTCTCCGAGCTCTAGGGCTCGATTGAGTGGATGAAAGGAGTGAGTGGGCGCACGGAGTTGGAAAGGATGAAACGCAGCTCGGGGTGGGCTTTTATAGCCGCGGAGGAGGAGTAGAGAGAGGTAGAGACCGAGGTGACCGCGAGCAAAAATGGCGGAGCTCTCGGATGTTTCAGCAGCGTACGAGCAAGCATGGGCTTTGGCCGGGTAGGTATGGGTGTGGTGTTGATCGGCCGGGCGGCGGGTGATCGGGCAACGAAAACGGTGGTATTGGCGAAAACCACTGCGCAGATGGAGCTCTTGCCAGCGCAGTCCGCACACCGTCTGAGAGGTGGACGACGATACCTGTCGGTGGCACCCACAGGTCGGTGAGGTGAGAGAGAGATTAGATTTATGGTTTTTTTTTTTATTTTCTATTGATTTAATCTCTTGATTTATTTACTATTCAAATGATGTTCAAAATTTATGAACATTTTTGTGTAGACTTATGGACCAATGTAGTTTCTCCAATAAATTTTTTAGATGCTAAATGTTTTTGTAAATTTCTACACAATTCGAACAAGGTGTTGTTCTTAAGCTTTTGTAATTATTTTTCTAAACAAGTTTTCATGTAAAATTTTTGTTGAATAGTTCATGGGATAATTAGCCCGAAACAATTCTCTCATTTAAAAACTTTTACTTTGTTTTATCTATTTCCTTTTTAGCACCTATTTGTTTGTAGTTCAAGTTGAAAAAAAACCAAATACAAAATTTTCAATATCTAGCATATTTCATAAGCAAATTTCAAAGAATTTTTTTCTAATATATTTATATTACATAATCCTAAGATTAGAATTTTGGGATGTTAACGTCATGTTATCAAGGTACTACAGACGAATTAAGTTATGGAGAGGGCAATACCGAACATCCAATAGAATGGCAAATGTGTAATTCAGTTTTACGCAAGACATGGCCGCAATTATCACTGATCTAGTACAGTTTGTGCAGGCTTGTTTGGTTAGAAGGCTAGAGCTACGTGTCTCAGAAAAAGTGTTGCCCGGAGGTGGTCTAAAATTCAAATGATATTTTTCTGTTAGCATATGATTGTGTTGTTTGGTTGGTGGTCTGAGTCTGGGAAGATTTAAAAATATTTACATGTAGTTATTTTCCATAATAAACCATAGTAAACTCAAGAATTCTGCTTTAAGAAATAGGTGTTATCTTTCTAATGTTTAGTCATTTCCATAAAATCACACATAAATCCACCATCCATCCTTGTCCACATGCATCCATACCCACTCACATAGATCTATCGGGAGCACAGAGGGAAAAAAGGGAAGAAATTAACAAAGGAAAAACGGCGAACCAGATCCCCAATTCCTCGCAACCCACGTGATCGAAACAATTGATTCCCCATTGGATCGAAACCATCTTTCCGAGGTCCCTTAGTCCTTCTAAACATCACTCCGGGCTTCCAAATCCTTGGATGACCGTGGAGGCGAAGTTGCGTGCGACGACGAGTCAAAGACGGTGGGGTTGCGGGCGGCAGCCACAGCGTAGCTGCGACAGCATTGGGCACAACTGCGATTGGGGCGATGAAGTTGCTCCGTGCGACCACGGTGGCGCGGGGATGAAGGCTTTTTGGCTGAGCAGAGTTGATGCGCTGCGTGGTGCACAGCATAATCCTATTTCACTCCAATACACCAAAACCTGGTTGCCATTACGCCCTCATTGATCGATGAATCGAGCTCTATCATGCTGGTTTGGGAAGGTCATCTCCCACGTGTAATGACTGGGACAATTTTCTGGATGATGCGCCATCGTAACATTCCAAAGTTTCAAAGAACACTGGATTTCGACTCCAATTTACAAAATCAAAATTTTGAAAAAACTACAGACCCACCTCGGTTGGGCCCGTCCTGGTCCAGCCCAGACCACCTCCTTCTCCCTCCTTCCCGGCGTAGCCGACCCGCACCCTCGGCGCTGGCCGCCAGCGGCTTGAGCGCCGACCCTACCCTCGGCGCTATCGACCAGCGGCGCCGCCGCTGCGCCCTCCCTCCAGCGCCTCTCGCCTCGTGCTCGCCTCATTGCGCCCCGGCCCCTTCTCTTTTCCGTCCCACCACCGCCACTTCCGGCTTTGGCGCCTCCGCCCCCCGCTTCCCCATCACCTCCTCCCACCTTCGCCTCTCCCCTCCCTTGGCTATTTGCCGAGCGCACCCTCCCTTCTTCCCTCCACGACGTCTCCTCCTTCTCCGTTCTGCCGACGCTGCGCCGCGCGTCCCGTCACCGTCATCATCGCTCGCCTCGCGCAGACGGTCCGCAGCGCCGCCGCCATTGCCGCGCCAACCGCCTCCGCCTCCCTCCGCACGGCTCCCAGCCGCCGCTCCCTCCTCTCTCTCTCCCGACGCTAGTGCTCCCCTTCCCTCCCTCCCCGCCTTTCCCTCTCTCCCACTCTCTTTCTCCGCGTCTGCGAGAAAGCAAGCAGCATATCTTTGTCGCGTCGTCGCTTTTAACCGTGGCGCCATGGTGACAAAGTGGGCCCCACGCGTGCAGTCTTGGTGTGAGGTCGATAGGTGGGCCCCACATGCACTGTGTTGTGGACCCATGCGCCGGTGCGCATGGACCCGGTCCACGCACTGTGCGGTGCACCGAGCCCTATCTGCACGCCACATGTCAGCATGTGGAAATTCAGGTTTTTCTGATTTTCTTTTTAATTAAAATTCAATTGAAAAGCTTCAAAAATTCATATCTTTTTCATTATAACTCCAAAAATTATGAAACTTGTTTCTAAAATTTCCTAAATTCAATATCTTGCTAATGACACTAGTCTTGTTTAATTTAGAGTTCATTTATTATGTGTTTTATATTTATTTGCTCTCTCTACTTTTGTGCCTTTTACCGGTATGTCGAACCCGAGAACGAAGGATCCAGAATTCACTGCGTTTACACACTAGTCCAGGATTTCTAGTGTACACAGTCTCACAAACAGTGCTATCACAATCATATCAAGCGCTTTATTAATAGGGAACAGAGTTTATTACAAAAATGGGCGTGAGGCCAAATAACAAAACATAGCGGAAGCAAATAGGTAGTAGGCCACACGATGCGCCACAGGCAATCGTCTGGAGGCGTAGCCTAAACGTCTGGATCCTCACCGTCTGAATAATAGTCTTCTCCTAAATAATATATTCAGTATGGATGAGCACAACTACCGTGCTCGCAAATTACACCCAATACAGAATTTGGAATGCATGCATAAGTAAACAAAGGAAGGTTGTAAGGGTTTATTTGCATAAATCAACATTTTCAATTTTAAATAATCATACTAAGTTTCAAGGCATAGTTTTAATCCATAGCTTAAAATCAAATTTTAAATTGATAATTTTTAGTGGATAACCTCCATATGAAACATGGTGATGGATATCCTCCTATCGCATGGCTAACCGCCCAATTATACCACAAGGATAATACATCCCAAAACCATGTACAAAGTCATTTTAAAACCAAAAACAAAGTCTAACTTAGAGTGGCTTTGCTCAGCATGTCTATGACCGTGGATACGACTATTCGAATAGTTTTACACTCTGCAGAGGGGGTACAATTTTACCCACATGACATAATTTGCCAGTTATGTCGGCCAATGCACGCTTCCTTAGGCATGTGACTAGGTAATTATCACAAAGCATTTACAATGTTCTACCTCACTACTAATATGCCCGCTAAGGTTTCACTTCCACCAGGCTAACCACCTGCCGGAAGCCCCCTCTTGCGCCAAGTGGGAATAACGTTTAACCAACATCCACACAACAAAATGGCACATACAACAGTGAGGTATGAAAAGTTGATAAGCCTAGTTCTGCCCATACAGAACATGTGGTAGTACGGTGGAGCTTTGCAAGATGCGGCTCAAAGGCCAGTCCTTAGCTGACGTGGGCGACTTCCATTAATAAACCCTGGGCCTCAATCCTAACCAGATTGAGCCCGTGCATGAACCTGCACTCACCAACTATCCAACTCGCCCAAGTCTATATCCATTTTCCGTTTTTATTTTTCAAAGCCATTTGCAAAAGTCCACCATGACAAAACAATGTCATAGACTTTTAGTCAAATTTTTTTAACTATTTTGGCTAAAATTTTCCCAAAATTAAATATTTGTGGTCTAAGCAATTTCTAAGCATATTTTTATTTTAAAATTTTTATTTGACTAAGGTGACAAGGGATTGATGATCCAACATTCAAATCTGGCTATACAAAGGAATTGGCTTAACTAGACATTTAAAAACAGGAATTAAAAAAAAACTGTACAAAATTATGCATGCAATAGTAATTTAAAACAGAATTAAAAAAATTAAAATACTGGGATCAAAATTATCAATGGTGTAACTTGCCTTGCTCAAATTCTTGGTATTCTACCTCTTCAACAGGGTCGAGCTGTCCGGAGTTGTCAAGATCTACACGTGAAAATAAGATAAATTCAAATAAAATACAAATAAATTCAAATGAATATTCAAATTAACTCAAAATGAAATAATATTGGTTTAGTTAGCTAGATCTTGATTTTATACAAATTTATAAATTTGATTAACCTAAATCGGAGTTCGTATGAAGAAATACAAGATCCTGGAAGTTTTAAATCTAAATTAAATCCTAAAAATCAGAAATTCTGAATTTTACAAATTATTTTTGTGAAGAAAATTTGATTTGTTGCATCAGCGTACGGAATTGTGTCATGACATGTGTGCCCAGGTTCAAAGGACTGAGTCCATGGCCTGATAAGAGTCCACCGTGGATTCGGCTTGTGAAAAGTGAACGGGAGGGGGGGGGTTCACTGGTGGAGGCACCACGCTGGTGCTGATGCGACCAGACGCTTCAGCGATGGCGCTAAGGTGGCACGTGTGTGGCGGTGACGTGGCAGCGCCACGTCGGCACAGTGCCGACGGTGGCTTGCCGGTAAGCTCGTGGGGTAATGGCTTTAAAGTAATTAAGGAAAAGTTTTTAAAATTTTCAGAAAATCCACAAAAATAATTACAGTTTTATTTTCAACTGAAATTTGATATTTGGGCTGTCACAAACCTACTCCCCCCCCCCCCTTAAAGGGAATCTCGATCCCAAGATTTAGACTTGGTCAGCAAAAAGGTGGGGATACTTGGCTCTCAAAACTTCTTCTCGCTCCCAGGTGGCTTCTTCGGAATGATTGCTCTAGTGGACTTTGCATGATCGGGTGACTTTGCTTCTGGTGATGCGTTGTGCCACGTCAAGAATCTTGATTGGCTGCTCCACATAGGTGAGGTCTTCCTGAAGATCGATGCTCTCAAGCGGTGTTTCTTTTGTTGGCACTCTGAGATATTTTTTCAACTGAGAGACATGGAAGACATTGTGAACAGCTGACAGAGACGCTGATAGTTCCAACTGATAAGCAACTTCACCTCTTTTTGCCAGAATCTTATAAGGTACAACAAATCTGGGTGCGAGTTTTCCTTTAGTCTGAAATCACCTCACTCCTTGGAGTGGAGTTACTCTGAGATAGACGAAGTCTCCTACCTCGAAGGATAGTTGTCTCCGACGATTGTCAGCATAACTCTTTTGTCGGGATTGAGCCACCTTCAGACGATTGTCGGCATAACTCTTTTGTCGGGATCGACCCCGACGATTGCGAGTGAATACTTTGATCATTTTGAGCCTACATTTTATGCAAATTATATTTATTTAAGATCTCAAAATTGCATGCTTTAATTCTGTAATCAAATGTATGTTAAACCTTAAGGTAGTAAAACACCCATTTGATGATTAATTAAGTATTATCCACCATTTGATAAATTGAATCCCTCATTCCATGTCACCCTAGTAAATATGTGGTAAATACAAGCATAGATTGTACTTATGCGACAAGCTAGACTTGCTTAAGTACTAGGACAATAAATGTCCTGATCATCATCTTTTAATCATGAAAGTGGTTTTGGACAGTCATTAGATGTAAATGACCGTCGTGTTGTGTTAATTGGTTTTCCTCCCCAAAACCCTAAACAACTTGCTAGTACCACATCTGGGCGGATGGAAAGAGTGGTGGGTGCCGTCGTGTACGAAAGTGTTGGTATGTGGTATGAACCGCCCAGATGGATTAAAGAATTAATCTTGTCATGACCTCCTATGTAAAACAACTACAACCTCAAGTCTGCAAAGTGCAACTTGGCCTAGTAAAATTATTAAACACTGAATGTCATCCCACAAATTGGAGTTTGGAAGCGTGCAAGCAGCAGGATGTGTTTTGGCTTGAACGGGACACCGAGGTAGCGTGAAGTTGCCAGCTACGCTAGATGTTGTGACCAGGGCCAGCTGCGCTAGTCGTTATGGTGAACATCCCGCACAACTTATGGGAGTGGCCCGTAGGGGTGAGATGACGGAAGAGGCGAGGTAGTTTGAAACGTTACTATGACGATCGCTCAACTACATGACCAAGGAATCATGTGGGGTAACGAGTAAGATTATCTCTTATGAGTACAATGTACAACCTCTACAGAGTCTAAACTGTTTAAACAACTATGCCTATGGTCAAAGGCGGACATGTGAACTTAACTTGAGTTAGTTCTATTTTAAAAACCATTTGTGGGTGGGATACAACCAGGTCGGCTCATCTAGCCTGAGGTTGGATTTTTCCTGAGCCGTCGAGCTCAGTGGTGTGGAGGAGCAGAGGTAGCTCGAATAAAATGATGCATGTGTAGAGTGTCCAATGGAGGGAACCTCTACTGTTATGTAATATTGCACTTACTCCTTTTAATAAAATACAATTTGTTTAAAATGCTAAGTCATAGGAGTTTGTAGCTATGATAATTGAAAATATTACTTTAGCAAATAAAAGAACCCGAGCCATTCCTTGTTAAGCCATGCATGTATACTATTGCATACTTGTGTTGGCTCGTGAGCATAGAAGTTGTGCTTATTCGCTCTCTTCCCCCAAACCCTCTAGATGATGTGGATCAAGGGGACTACGCTTACTACGAAGAACCTCAAGTCGACGAGCAAGGAAACGACAAAGTGTAGTCTAGTCTATAGTCTAGATCTCGCCCCTGTCTAAGTAGACTAGTTCGGTACTTGCGTATAGTGGATATTGTCCAACCCTTGGGTAATATCCGTCGTACACAGGTCACCCCAGCCGTATGCCTGTGGAGAGATGAGCTCTACCCCTCTTTTTCTTCTGCTGTAGCTCGTGCTTTTATGTGATGTAATCGATTTGGCCTACCCAACCCTTATGTAAAACTTGGCCCGACGTAGCCTATAGCACTCTGAGATTGAAATATATTGAATGTCTTAAATTACGCCTTGTATGAATTGATTCAGCAATGTGTCTGTGAGTGCTATCTACTGCTGTATGAATTGATTCAGCAATGTGTCTGAGAAGATCAAGATGTACTGTGGATTAATGGACGTATCTGTGTACCAGACAGTGATGGTTTGAGACAGCTAATCTTGAAGGAAGCCCATGACTCAAAGTATTCAATTCACCCTGGTAGTACTAAGATGTACCGGGATGTTAAGAATAAATTCTGGTGGCCAAATTTAAACCATAATTCGCAGAGTTTGTTGCCTTATGCGACGTGTGTCAGAAAGTAATGGCAGAACATTAGAGACTAGCAGGTTTGTTACAACCACTGAAGATTCCAGAGTGGAAGTGGGAAGAGATCGGAATGTATTTCATTACCGGTTTACGCAGGACTCAATCGGGTTACGATTCGATTTGAGTAATAGTTGATCGTCTAACCAAAGTTGCCCATTTCTTGCCAGTCAAAATCACTTACTCAGGATAACGCCTTGCAGAGTTATATATGTCAACAATCGTTAGTCTGCATGGTGTGCCTAAGAAGATAGTGTCAGATCGAGGATCGCAATTCACCTCTCATTTCTAGCAAAGTCTGCATGAAGCCCTGTGAACCCACCTGAACTTTAGTACTGCTTATCATCCTCTGATAGATGGACAGAACTAAAAAGTTAACCAGATATTGGAAGACATGTTGAGAGCTTGTGCTTTAGCTAATGCTACCAGTTGGGATAAGAGTTTGTCGTATGCAAAATTTTTGTATAACAACAGTTATCAAGCAAGTTTGCAAATATCACCATTTGAAGCCTTGTATGGTCGTGCCTGTAGATCCCCTTTAAATTGGTCAGAAACTGCATAACGTTTGGTATTTGGACCAGATATTATTTAAGAAGCACAAGAACAAGTGGCCATGATCAGAGAAAGATTGAAGATAGCTCAGTCAAGACAGAAAAGCTATGCTGATAATCATCGCCGTGATCTCAGCTTTGAGCCTAAAGATTTTGTTTATCTCTGAGTTACTCCACTCACAGGTGTCAAACGGTTTCATGAAAAAGGGAAACTTGCCCCTAGGTATGTTGGTCCGTTCAAGATTTTGGAACGCCGTGGAGAAGTTTCTTATCAGTTGGATCTACCTCAGTTGTTAGTAGGAGTGCATGACGTCTTCCCTGTCTCCTAGTTAAAGAAGTGTCTCCGCGTATCAGAAAAACAAGCTCCGTTGGATGTAATTGTGTTGAAAGAAGATCTCACTTACAAAGAGCAGCCAGTCAAGATTTTGGATGTCGTGGAGCATCATACCAGAAGCAAGACCATTCGTTTCTACAAAGTTCAGTGGAGTAACCACTCAGAAGGAGAAGCAACGTGGGAACGTGAAGAAGAGTTGAAAGCCGAGTTTCCTAGCCACTTCTCTAGCTAGCCTGAATCTCGGGGATGAGATTCCTTTAAGGAGAGACGTTAGTAACATCCCAATTTTCTGAGCTTTAAAAATCTGTTGAATACTTACTAGTTGGAAAACTTCATCATTTGAATTTTTATTGAATTTTATTAAAGCTTAATATGGACTTTAGCATCAAAATAATTTAATATGATTAATCCCAACATCAACAATTGTCAAAACTATTTTATTTGCATTCTATGTGCTTAGATATATTTTATATAATTTTCTAGAATTTTTGTGAGTTCATTTGTCATTTTCTAATTGCAAATTGCATTTTCTATATTTTCTAAAATAGAAAATCTACTTAAAATCCTCCGGAACAGTGTCGGGCCGAAACCCAACACTATTCCCACGCACCCGACATTATGCGACCCTAGTTCGCCGTGCGCAGACTCCGCCTCTCCGCAGCGGTGGTCCCTACTGTCGGTCTCTCCTCGCCCTTGCCGCGTGCTCGCCTTGCGTCTGTCTGCCGCAGCGTGGCTCCGAGCGCGGATCGGACGCACCCCGCACCGTGCCTTCCCGTGCCGCTGCCAAGTGGGTCCCGCCAAGTCGTCCTCCTCCTCGGGTCGCCTTCCTCCTCGCGAGCGCACGCTCTCGCCGCCATTGCCAGAGCTTGAGCTCAAAACCGACAATTCATTTTTCCAACAGAATAATCCTGGATTTCCGCACCAATCTTTAACCTTATCTCTCCCGCATCCGTTTCAGTTAGAATCAAATCCCGAATCAGCTTCTACCTCCTAGAATCCCAGAGTTCATATTCGTGTTCATCTCGGACTCGATATGAGATCTTCCAAATCCGTGCCGCCCGAGCCCTATAAATAGCCCCCTAGGATCGCCTGACCCTCCGCAACCCAAAGCCGCCACCCTCGTCGCCCCGATTGCTCTAGCGCCACCTCAATTAGCAATTTAGGGTTTTTGGTCGAGATTCTTCTTCGGTGAATTACGTCGCCGTCGTGACCGCCCTTGTCTCGCCGAATGCACCATTGTGACCAGCATAGCCCAGGCTACCTCGTGCGCCCCTCCTCGTTGCCGAAGCGTCGCTGGAGTCTCCGTCCGACAAAAGCCGAAGTTCTCCTCCGCTCCGAGCTCACGCGATGCGCCACCGTCACTCGAGTTGCCGTAAAGGGCACCAGAAGTCTTAGCGGCGCCGACTATCTCCTGGTACCACTTACCGCCGGTAGATCGCTGCCGTTCAACGGTGACCATCGGGACCCGAGTGCCACCACCATTGCCGTTTCCACGTACGCTGCCACCTCAACACCAGCATCAGCTCTCGGGCATACGTGTCATCGGCATGGCGTCCGATCAGTGCCTGCATGGCCGGTCCACCGCCCCAGTCTTTCTTCGGTTCGGTGAACTCAATCCACCGAGAGCCGTCAAACTGACATGTGGGTCCCAAATGTCAGAATTTCTTTTATTTATTCTTTTTTCGAAAATTCTTCACTGACGTTAGCATTGCGCAATAATCCAATTTTTCTTTTAAACATAATTTGAAAATTCCAGAAATTCTAATTTTGGGTATTTTCTTTAGATTCAATCTTCCAAAACGCATATCTTTTGCATCCGAACTCTGATTGAGCCCATTCAAATTTCTAATTTATATAAATTTGAGATCTATTTATTTATTATATTTATTTAATTTTTGGACTTCCTTTTGCCTCTGTTATTTATTTATTTTGTTTGCAAGTTGACTTAAATTCTTCGGGGACTTTTGAAGAAGAAGGAGTGCCTCAAGAGCAATATCTTTATCTAGACCTATTCCAAGGCAAGTTATACCTTTGATTATATTGAACCCAGTTTTCAAAATACTTTGTTTCATTGTATTGCATTCTATTTGAAGTATTTATTTAAATGCTTTTGGGTTTAGTTATTAATCCAAATTGTTATATCCACCTTGTCTATTGTTATGCCATGATGTTTTGTCACCCTAGGTTGGTTCATTATTAGTTGGTATTATCGTAACACCAACGTGGGTTGGTTAGATACGAGTAGATTGCTTAGCCATGCTACGAGTCATCATTTCATGTAAGTGCAAATATAAACTTGACTAAGTGATTATGGTATTATGTGATGAAACTGTGTGTGCTATGTGCTATTACTCGTTGATGGCATATGTTGCATTTAATCCAACAGAGTGGGAAAAGATTTAGACTAAGGCAAGTGGTGGATATTGTGTGATATGGTGCAGCTATGTGCTGGGATTGAAAATCTGTGTGACTTAGTTAGAACTTGGAAGTCTTGCCTTGGTCAATTAAGGACTCAACTTTGTGTGCCATTGAACTGAGTCTTACTGTACAACCACATGCCTAGTATGGGATGGGCTTAACTTAGTAGGTTATGGAGTCTTAACATTGACAACTCAGGTTGTAGGTTACGCTGTGTGATGGGTGGAGGTGTGGACTACGAGATAGGTCACATCGCGGGACAGTTTGCCACATCCCTGTCCAACAGTGTGTGTCGTACCAAACGCTGTGTGTATCGATTAGACGACAGTAAAGCACATCGGGGGTGTCAATGTTTGAGATGAAGTTTCTGAAAGACTTTGTTATGGTCAGTGCTAGCTACACTGATTGTATCTTGTGAGTGAAGTGTACAATGTCTGTAGAGTGTTAATCAATCTATTCGAATAGCCGCGTCCGCGGTCATGGACATGCTCGGGGATTTCACACGAGGGTTTGATTTTTATAAAACATTTGGGAAGGAAGCTGTGTGATCTAAGTCATGTGGTTGTGTGAATAACCTGTTTAGACTGTGTATCTTTGGTGAAATCAAATGATAACTTAATAATGTTTATTTGTTTTGAATTATGTTTTCAATCTATTATTTGTATTCAATTGCAAATGTTGCATTTCTGCAAAAGAACCACAGAAGCCATTCCTTTGGAATAAGCCATCATCTATAAATTGCATTCTGTGGTATGACTTGCGAGTACAGTTGTGTACTCATCCTTGCTTCATATAATCAACAAAAGTGGAGGAGTCATCGCCTGCTTTTGAAGAGGGGTTCTACGAAGGTGACGATCGTTAGGGTCTTGATCCTAGTCAGATGCCTGTGGTGAATTGATGGGATTCCGTTGAAGTTTATTTCTATTCCGCTGCTGCTATTTTATCTATCGTCAGCCCTGCATGGCTTAATAAGTGTAAACTCGACCATAAGGTCAAAACCATTATTTGCTATTCAAATTAGTCGCTTATTCTATTAATCGTCTTGTGTGGATCGATATCCATCTATGTTGACACCCTGTGCACTAGCATGATCCTGACTAGTACAGAATACATAGAGGGTCTGTGCACTAGCATGATCCTAGACCCATGCACCGGTGCACATGGACCCGGTCCATGCACCGTGCGGTGGACTAAGCCCTATGTGCATGCCATGTGTCAGCGCGTGCAAATTCGGGTTTTTCTGATTTTCTTTTTAATTAAATATTCAATTGAAAAACTTCAAAATTCATATCTTTTCATTATAACTCCAAAAATTATTAAACTTGTTTCTCAAATTTTTTAAATTCAAGATCTTGCTAATGGCATTGGTCTTGTTAAATTTGGATTTTATTTGTTATGATTTTTGTATTTATTTGCTCTCTACTGTTGTGTCTTTTTCCGATATTTTCGTCCGATTAGAGTTCGAAGACGCAGGAGACCTCCCCTTCGACCAAGCTCAAGAGTACCAAGACCCCACTACCTCTAACCAAGGTGTGTCAATACTTTGATCATTTTGAGCCTACATTTTATGCAAATTATATTTATTTAAAATGTCAAAATTGCATGCTTTAATTCTGTAATCAAATGTATGTTAAAGCTTAAGGTAGTTAAACACTCATTTGATGATTAATTAAGTATTATCCATCCTTTGATAAATTGAATCCCTCATTCCATGTCACCCTAGTAAATATGTGGTAAATACTAGTATAGATTGTACTTAAGCGACATGCTAGACTTGCTTAAGTACCAAGACAATAAATGTCCTGATCATTATCATTTAATCATGAAAGTGGTTTTGGCAGTCATTGAATGTAAATGACTGGCGTGTTTTATTAATTGGTTTTTCTCCCCAAAACCCTAAACAACTTACTAGTACCACTTCTGGGCAGATGGAAAGAGTGGTGGGTGCCGTCGTGCACGAGAGTGTTGGTATGTGGTATGAACCGCCCAGATGGATTAAGGACTTAATCTTGTCATGACCTCCTGTGTAAAACAAGTACAACCACAAGTCTGCAAAGTGCAACTTAGCTTAGTAAAATTATTAAACCCTGAATATAATCCCACAAATTGGAGTTTGGAAGCGTGCAAGCGGCAGGATGTGTTCTGGCTTGAAAGGGAGGGACACAGAGGTAGGGTGAAGTTGCCAGCTGTGCTAGTTGTTGTGGCCAGGGCCAGCTGCGCTAGTCGTTGTGGTGAACATCCCGCACAACTTATAGGAGTGACCCATAGGGGTGAGATGACGGAAGGGGTGAGGTAGTTTGAAACGTTACTGTGACGATCGCTCAACTACATGACTATGGAATCATGTGGGGCAACGAGTATGATTATCTCTTATGGGTACAGTTTACAACCTCTGCAGAGTCTTGTCGGTGTATTAGAACCGATCTTACGTAAAGATTATTTGATTCGGGGGGTCTCCTAGAGATGAAATCACGCAGGGTGGTTGACACGGGATGTTTAGACAGGTTCAGGCCTTCTCCGGGGAGAATAACAACCCTACTCCTGTGTGTATATGGTATTGACTGTATTCTCGATGATCAAGCAAGAAACTAAGACTATTACAGAGAACAGTACTTGTGTTTCTCCTTGACTCGCTCTGTCTCGCCCTCCTCTTCACCCTCTGATTGATGTCTTTATATAGTCGTGAAGGAGTAGCCATTTTGTCCTGCGGAAGAGGCGCCTAATTAAGCCAGTAATAGGCGCATGATGGTAGTAATTACCGGCGCATTGGCTTCTTCACGCCGTCTGGCAGTTACCTTTCAGAGGTAATGGGGTATTTAAGCACTATTACTACGCAGAATAATTGTGCGTGTGGACCATTCGGATTCCTTAATCAATTGGACCCACTCGCTTGTAGGTTTGATTATAAGGTGGTCGTGGTTTACTTGGTCGTAGTAGGACTTACGACTGGGTATAAGTCGTAGTAGGGCTTACGACTGGGCAATAGTCGTAGAAGGACTTACGACTGGGTAATGGTCGTAGAAGGACTTACGACCAGACAGTGGTCGTAGAAGGACTCACGACCATGACATAGTCGTAGTAAGACTTACGACTATGGGGGTGATTGTAGAAGATCTTACAATCACTTAGTAGGCCTCCCCCTTATAAGTATAAGGGGTACTTCTGGGGACTATGTGACATCATATTTACCCATAATAAGAATTATAGATAAAAGATAAAATGAGATTATTAGATCCTCATCATCTAGCCCCCCAGCTTCAAGTGAAAGTAACTTACTTGGTGAAGGATTTGCAAATGGACTTACGACTATGAAAATGTCGTAGAATAAAGGTCGAAGGAAAAACTCTTCGACATTTGAGTGTTACTTTGACCAGGAATTTGCTTGATCAGGAAGGTTGCTTACGACTATAAAAAAGTCATAAAAACCCCTACGACTGTGAAGTGGTCGTAGTAGGGTGATCGGAGAAAAAAAACCCTTCCGATTGATACTTCCTTCGACCAGAAAGACTTGGTCAAGAAAGTAATTTCGCTTGGAGGTGACAAAACGAACCTAATTTTCCCGAGCAATTTATGCGAGGTGCAAGCGACTCCCACAGATCTGTTGATGAGACGGTTCGGCGGTTACAATCGTGAAGATTGCTTACGACTATCAAAAAGTCATAAAAACCCCTACGACTGTGAAGTGGTCGCAGTAGGGGGATCGGAGAAAAAACCCTTCCGATTGATACTTCTTTCGACCAGAAAGACTTGGTCAAGAAAGTAATTTTGCTTGGGGTGACAATACGCACCTAATTTTCTCGAATGGACCATCTGGGGAATTGCAACCGACTCTCGGACACTGTCCGATGAGGCGGTTCCCAAGCGGTGCAACCAACTCCCACGAGCATCGTAGGCGAGGCGGTTTCAAGCGGTGGCAATCGTGCGATTATAAAAACTCACGGGGAGTTAAACTTGGATTTTACCTTTTCCTCAAATCGCTCATTGTTCTTGAGCTCTTGCTTTCTCCGTCTTGACTAGGTTTCATCTTCTCACGCCAACCCAATCAAAAACTTCTTGTTTCGGCGAGATGGCCAAGAGAGTTTCCGAATGGGAAGAATCGGAGATGGATGCGGCTAAGACCAAAATTTTGGTCGTATTTGGGAAGATTCGAGAAGGCTACGGTGAAGTGGATTCGGCTATTGGGCAAACCTTGGCCGTCGGGGAAAATGGGCAAATCCCCATCTTCCAAGCGTATTGTGAGTGCGGCCTCCATTGCCTGCTCACCCCTTTCTTACAGTGGTACTCGAGCACTTTGGGGTGGAATTGGTGAACTTAGGTCCTAATTCCATTACCATGTTGAGTGTCTTCGTGTACCTGTGCGAGGCGTACCTGGGGATTCCAGCGGATCTCGAGCTGTTCCAATATTATTATGGGATGGCTCGACAAACCGGAATCGCCTGAAGCTGTGGTCTGAAGCTCCACGACTCGAAGTCGAAGGAGTATATTCAGAGTTTCACCCGGTCTTCATGGCCGGGATGGAGGAAGAGGTGGTTTTACTGGAAAGTCACCTCTGAAGACAGCCTCTCTTTTGCGGGGAGGGCTGCCGAGAAGAAATCTTCATGGGATTCGACTCCTGAAGATATCAGCCGGATTGCCCCCTATATTCAAGCCATCAAGGACTTGAAAGAAGAGGGGCTGACCGGATGGCATGTGGTAAAAGATTTTATCACACGCCGAATTAGTCCCTTGAAGAAACGAGCATCTCCTATGTGGAGATACTCGGGAGAGAGAGACAACGGAGACTACGACGAGGGTAAGTAACTGTCGACTTAGCTCTCGGTTTGGTCCTTCTCAACATTGTCTAATATTCTTATCTGTTTACATAGATCTTTCACAGGCCGAGGTTGACTCTAGAGTCAGACTCATCTGTGAGAAATCTCCGTCACTCCGAGTGGCGGTTCCTCAAATCATTGCGGCTTTGTCCGCAGATGAAAAGATAGAGCGCCTAAAGGTAATCAAAAAGTTGATTCTTTCTTTAGGACTTTATAGTCGTAGAAGGTACTTACGACTAATGGTGATCGTAGAAAATCTTGCGATCAAGAAAGTGTCGTAGAAAAAACTTACGACTTGGCACCAGTCGTAGAAAAACTTACGACTGGTTAGTGACTCTTCTTTTTCTGTTTTGCGTTACTGAAAGTAGGCATGGAAAATCGTCAGGACGACGAGGAAGTCATACTGATGACTATTGGCGCAGGGTTGTCGAAAGACCGAGGCTAGGCTCCTCCATCTAAGAGACGTCGACTTGCAAGATCTGCCGACAAGGGAGGAGCAAGCTCGAGCTCTAGTTTTTCGACCAGACACTCTACAAAGCCTGCGGCAGCCGTAGCCATATCTGAAGCCGAGGCTGCAGCTATCGAAGCCGAGGAGGTTGAAGCAGCTGAGTCTCTTAAGCGCAAACCTCGCAAGGCTAAGGTACCATTCTATTATGACAAGGAATCTTTCGCGATTCTTTGCCACTCCTAGTTTTGTTAAGCAAGCTGGAAAAGGAGATCTGGAAAGATTTTATGTCTTTTATGAAGGGCGATCTTTGCTCAAAGACAACTGCGATCGAGGGTAGTCTTCTTTGTTGGAATGGTCGAGACCGATCTCGGCCATCCAGAGAACCAGAGAGACGAGCCACGGTTCTGTTCAAACTCTACGACGAGGGCGTGGTCGTAGGTGAATAGTGTTGAACTTCGACGGGCGTGGTCGTGGAGAAGAAGAGATCCTCCGTAGGGAGGATTGCTCCTAAATTCCTGGTTAAGACCAGGGTGCAGAGGTATGTGAAATGTACTAAAGTGTGAGAACAACATTTACCTTTTTCCTTTTCACAACCTGATTTGCTTCTCTTTATTTTAGTCCGACTCCTTCAGCCCCCGGGGATGCTTCCGTTGAGAAGCCTATTATTACTTCTTCAGTTGCTGAAGAGGTAACAATGGAAGTGGTTGAAGGAGCTTCCTTGATCCAGGTGGCTCCCGAAGTGGTTTCTCCAACTGCTGTGGTCGTAGCTACAACTACTGAAGTCGTAGCTATGACTACTGAGAGGGCAGCTGCGACTACTGAAGTCGTAGAGACCACAGAGGCAGCTGCAAGAGCCCCCGGTCAAGGTGATCATGACTCTGTACACCGTACCAGAAAGGAAGTCGTGGCAGACATTCCTTCCGGTGTCCAAAGAGAAAGTGCAGCTACAGAATCAGAGGATGAAGAACCCTTCAACTTCTGTGCTGATTTCTTTGGACCTGCTTCTGTATAGGGTCTGCTGCTTACAGATCTCGCGACCGAGTCCCCCATCCCAAGGATATTCCAAATAGAGGAAATACCTTCGACAATGAGCGCCTTGAGGAGGTGTGGTGGGATAAAGTCGCGAGGATAGACAAGCTGCAGAACCCGGAGTTTGTGTATTCGACCTTTGCTAGGTCGACTATGAATGTAAGTATTTTTAGAATACTTATATATGTGGCTTTCCTTTTCTTCTCACTGTCTTCTTTTTGCAGAAAGCTCTGGAGCAAATTGCCGTTGTCGGTGAGTATCATCGACAACTTTTAGAGCTACGACAAGAGAAAGAAGAACTCTGCATACAGGCAGAGAGATGGTAAGTTACTGTTATTCATAGTCGTTTTCGATTTGACTATTCGTATAGCGTTTTACGAGAATAGTCATGGTAAAAACTCATGACAAAGTACTGGTCGTAAAGAGCTTACGACTACTTATGACCAGGTAGTGGTCGTAGAAAGACATACGACCATAACATAGTCGTAGAAAAACTTACGACTAGGTCGGTGGTTGTAGAAGAACTTGAACCAATCGGCTGATGTTTATCTCTATTTTTGTCCTTTGTAGGCTAAAAAGCGACACGAAGACCTTAGCTGACTCACTCGATTATGAAAAAGAGGAGTCGAGAAAGCTAAGGGAGGAAGTAATAGTCCTCTCGGATAGACTTCGAGAAGCCAGCTCTGCATCTAGAAGATTGCAGGAAAAAATAAACAGTAAGTGCTGAACTTAAGACTGTTTTTATCTCTAACCTTTACCCAACTCTCATTTCTTTTCCAGAAAAAGAAGATGAGATCTGGAAGCTCGGACGAAGTTGAAGAAAAGGCTTTGGTCATTCAGAGTTTTCGCATTACCAAGAACAAGGATCAGAACTCGAGGGTGCGAGAACTTCGAGTAGCAGTAAGCAATTCTTTACTGTTGTCCTTTCGAGTATTTTCCTTTTCTAATGCTAATTTCTTATTCGAAATTCTTTGCCGAATTAGAAGCCTCGAGGTGAAATCCAAGAGAAGACCTTGATCTACAATGAGTCCGTGCGCATTGCTAAGATGAATCTGAGAGGACATCGAGCATGGGAGAAAAGCATCTTTGAAACCATTGCTTTCCATGATGAAGAGGTCAAGAAATTGGATTCTCAACTAGTAGGTAAGAAATGCTTTTACCTACAATTATCTTTGTGTTATCTTCCTCTAGAAGTTTATTTTTGTTTGACCGGTTTTATTCTTTTGAACAAGTGGTGAAAACAAGAAACTTCGCGAGGCTTCGACTAGTACCCAGGAGATGGAGTTGATGAAGACTAGTCTTCAAGGCAACATCACACTCCTGAACCATGTACTTGGTGAGCTACTTTCTGAGGGGAAAACTCCTCGAGAAGATCAGTTGCTCACATAAGTACCATAGGGGAACAAGTCGGAAACTTGCAAGAAATGGTGACCACTCTGAAGGCTAATCAAGCTGAATCAATAAGGGAGGCAGTCGAAGCTGCAGTAAGTTACGCTTTGGCGAAACTTAAAGCTCAAGACCCCCGCCTTAATGTGCAACCAATCGAAGCCGACTTGATCGTCTCTGAATCGAGAGGCAAGTCGTCGATTGAGAAATGATCGATTGGCAAAAGGTGGCGGAGGAAATGCGACTAGGCACTCTCTCCTTGAGTAATCTTGTAACTACTTTGTAAAATGAGCGGTTTACGTTGATGAGAAATATATGATCCAACTCGTTTCGTGAAAATCATCTTGTCGAGTAGTTAGTAACTCAAAAGATAATAAACGAATGAAAGACCAAGGACTGAAGTTAAATTAATAACTTTATCCTAGGTCATCTTGCTTCCTGAAAATCATCTTGTCGAGTAGTTAGTAACTCAAAAGATAATAAACGAATGAAAGACTAAGAATTGAAGTCAAATTAATAACTTTATCCTAGCCCCCGACTATTTGCTTAGCTTGTTTAGACAATCTACGTAAATAGTGTTTGAAATGGGGTTTCTGAAAACAAAGAGAGGTTTATTTAACTTATAGTTTTTGTTATGGTTGTCAAGCACTGGTCGAAAGAGTAGAAACAACTCGACACTAGGAAGTTCCTTCTAGTGGGCAGGACCACGTGCAGAGAGGAAAGGCTTCGACTAGGTGATGTTACCATATCCGATTGGTTTAATCGAACCAGGAACAGCAACTTGAGTTAAGCAAACGTCTTAGAGGACTTTAATAATTCGTTCGCCCTTTTTTAGTGGACTCGATAAGTTTTTTCCAGTAGCAAAAGTGGGAGACTGAGCGACGCTAGGAAGTTCCTTCTAGTGGGCAGGACCACGTGCAGAGAGGAAAGACTTCGACTAGGTGTGTCTCTTCCTTCGACCAGTTAAAACGAATCGAGTACACCAAAGGTGGTCGAATAAATATAAGAAAGTGCACTCTACTTAGAATATTTTTCAAAATTACTGAAAAAATAAACTAAGATGGGAAGAGTTGGCTTTGAGAACATTTCGACTAGATAGAACCTGAGCTCTCTGCATTGGCAACAAAAGTGAGTAACGAGTCGATGCTAGGAAGTTCCTTCTAGTGGGCGGGACCACATGCAGAGAGGAGAGACTTGACTAGATGATGTTACTTGCCTTTCGACCGATGTAAAAAAAAGCGGGCATTTTGGATCTTAGTCGAAAGATTATAAAAGCACTACTCAAAAATAAAACAAAAAAGGTTGAAGGAACCTGGACCCTTATTGCCAGAGAGGTTGGTCACACATAGAACTTGCGTAACTGGTCGATGTTCCAAGAATTTGAGAGAACCTGCCCATCTTCCATTGCTAGTCGTACCGACCCAGGCCGAGTGACTTCGACCACTGTGTAAGGACCTTCCCACTTGGGAGAAAGTTTATTCCTATTAGATTTGGATTGGCAGAGCCTCAATACCAAGTCACCTACAGCAAGGCTGCGAGGCTGGACCTTACGATCGTAGTATCTGCGTAGGGCTTGTTGGTAGACTGCAGAACGGATTAGGGCCATGTTTCTCCTTTCTTCGAGTAGGTTAATGTCATCTGCTCGAAGTTGTTCCTAGTCGGAGTTGTTGAAGGTTTCAACTCGTGTCGACCGCAATTTTAGTTCCGGAGGAAGCATGGCTTCGGCTCCGAACACTAGAAAGAATGGTGTTTCTCCTGTCGCTCGACTAGTAGTCGTACGAACTGCCCATAATACGGAAGGCAACTCTTGTACCCAAGCCCCCGAGCGCTTAACAAGCTGGTCGAAGACTCGGGTTTTAATTCCTCGCATTATTTGGCCGTTTGCACGTTCGACCGCCCCGTTGCTTTGGGGATGTGCAACAGAAGCATAACATAACTTGGTACCCAACTCGTCGCAAAATTCCTAAAATTTTGCACTTGCGAATTGTTTACCATTGTCTGTAATTATCCGACTCGGAACTCCAAATCGGCTAATTACGCATCTCATCATGAACCTTTTTGCTGCTTTCGTTGTTATCCCAGTTACAGGTTCGGCTTCGATCCATTTTGTGAACGTGTCAATGGCCACAAAAAGGAATTCGAAACCTCCTGGAGCTTTGGGAAACGGTCCTAGGATATCGAGACCCCAGGTCGCAAAAGGCCAAGAAAGAGGTATTGTCTGTAATGCTTGAGCTGGTTGGTGTATTTGTCTACCATGAAACTGGCATTGGACACACTTTTTAACCACCTCTTTAGCATCGTACAGAGCTGTAGGCCAGTAGAAACCTTGTCGAAAGGCTTTACCGACCAATGTTACAGAGGAAGCATCGTCCACAGATGCCACTTGTGTATATCATGAAGGAGTGTTATTACTTCGTTTTTGGAATGCATCGCATGAGTATCCCTTAGGTTCCTCGTTTGTAGAGGACTCCTTCGACCAAAGTATACATTTTGGCTTTTCGGGATAAGCGACCGCCTCAAGATCATCTTGGCACGGAACCCTTGTGAAGATACTCGTAGATGGGAGTTATCCAGTATCCTCGTAGTCTAGTGAGGCCATCTCAATAGGAGGTGTCTCGGTTCTTCGACAGAGGCGACTTTGGAGTTGCTCCAAGAAAAATCCTTTTAGCATTGTAGATCGGGAAGAAGCCATCCGAGCAAGTTGGTGCATGAGGAAATTATCCTTCGAGGATGAATTGTACCTCGAAACCTAAAAATGCTTTTCTAGCTTACGTACCTCCGATAAGTACCGAGACATTGTCGAGCTAGAAACCACCGGTACTCTTTCCGACTTGATTCACGACTAGTTGAGAGTCTCCTCTCACGAGTAGTCGACGAATCGAGAGTGCTTCGCACTCGTATGCCGACTAGAAAACCTTCGTACTCGCCACATTGTTAGTGGCACGAAAGTTTAATTGTATGGCATACTTTAAGGTTTCTCGGTAGGAGATACCAGACCACCCGACTCGAGCCACTTAAAGTAAGTGACCCGTCAAAGTACATCATCCATCGGTCGTGGGAATCGATCTGGGGATCTGAGCAGTTGAGATTTGTCCATTCGGCGACAAAGTCCGCT
Source organism: Hsuehochloa calcarea (assembly GCA_036346395.1). Lineage (NCBI taxonomy): Eukaryota > Viridiplantae > Streptophyta > Magnoliopsida > Poales > Poaceae > Hsuehochloa > Hsuehochloa calcarea. Next base: position 24,499,726 of record CM070610.1, on the reverse strand, counting down.
AAGATCTGGGATTTTATGGCGTTCGGGACACGAAATGGAGGTCGAACTCCCAAGTTCGTGACCATTTTGCCATGCGTCCATTGTTTCCTTATTATGGAGGATTGCTCCCAAAGGAAACTCGGGCAGCCGACTATTTTGTGCGCTGAAAATAATGCGCAGATTTCCTCGAAGACATGAGGAGGGCATATAGAAGTTTTGGACTCGAGGTAACGCTCCTTAGGCCCGTGTAAAACTTCACTGACGTAGTAAACCGGTGTTGTACGTTTTCACGTTCTACGACCCGATTGCGCTTTCGTTGCCTATGGCGTGGCAGCTAGGTAAATTAAGAGCGTCTCTTCTGGCTTTGGAGAAACCAGAACAGGAGCACTCGAAAGGTACCTCTTGACATCCTCGAAGGCAGCGTTTGCCTCGTTCGACCACTCAAAACCTTCATGTCTCCTGAGAAGTTTAAAGAAAGGTAGTCCTTTTTCTCCTAGTCGTGCGATGAAACGACTTAAAGCCGCCATGCACCCAGTGAGTTTCTGGACTTCCTTTTTTGTGGTCGGAGGACGCATCTGGAGGATGGCCTTTATTTTTTCAGGATTTGCTTCGATTCCTCGTTCAGATACTAGGAATCCAAGCAATTTTCCTGAAGAAATTCCAAACACACACTTCTCGGGATTAAGTTTTAAGCGGTGCTTTCTGAGATTGTCGAATGTTTCTTGTAGGTCGGTGATATGATTAAATTTCTTAACGCTTTTTACGACTAGATCATCAACGTAGGCTTCCAGATTCCGGCCTAATTGAGATGAAAAAGTCGATTGCATTAAGCGTTGAAAAGAAGCACCGGCATTCTTTAAACCAAATGGCATTTTGACATAGCAAAAGGTACCAAATGGTGTAATGAATGCGGTCTTTTCTTCATCGTTCAAACACATATTGATCTGGTGATATCCAGAATATGCATCTAAAAAACTTAATATTTCACAACCTGCAGTAGAATCAACTAACTGATCGATTCGGGGTAAAGGAAAATCATCTTTTGGACAAGCTTTATTAAGATCAGTAAAGTCTACGCACATACGCCATTTGCCGTTTGACTTTTTGACCATTACAGGGTTAGCCAACCACTCTGGGTGGTTGACTTCTCTTATAAAGCCCGCTTAAGTAGCTTATCAATTCGATTTAATAGCATCTCGTCGATCGAGGGCAAATCTCGCAATTTTTGTTTTACGGGTACTTTATCAGGCCGTAAAGCTAGCCTGTGCTCGATCAACTCCCTGGGGACTCCGGGCATGTTGGATGCTTGCCACGCGAAGATATCTGCGTTAGCTCGGAGGAAGGTGATGAGGGCGTCTTCCTATTTGGGGTCGAAAGTCTCCCCGATGCGAATAGTCTTCGAGGGTTTCTCTGCGTCCAGAGGAACCTCTTTGACTTGGTCGTCCGGTTTGGTGCGGCTTTGAAGCTTCGACTTGCTAGTCGAAGGTCGACTTTAAATCTCGAGTTGGTATTTGACCAACCATCTCGAGGATCGACGGTCGCATGATTATCGCCATCTTCTTGTCACAATGAATTGTGATCACTCCTTTGGGACCCGCATCTTAAGACATTGATACCCATAATGAGTAGCCATTAAGAATTTTGTCAAAGTTGGTCGTCCGAGTATGGCGTTATATGCCGTATCGAAATCGACCACATCAAAGGAGACTTTCTCTGTCCTAAAATTATTTGGTGAGCCAAATGTTAAAGGAAGAGAAACTTGGCCAATGGGTTTGGCGAAGACCACAATGCGATTCCATGAAAAGAGTATCGTCATCGGTCTTACCTTTGTCCTGGTACTTGCATCTCGTCCGGGGCATTAGTAAATAGTATGTTCAAGGCGCCACCATCAACCAACACTCGATTGACCCGACAGTTGTTGATGGTGGGTTCGACCACAATCGGATATCGACCTGATCGATTCGAAGTGATCGGGCAAGCACCCTTCTTGAAAGAAATGGTAACTTCCGACCACTTCGGTAGGTTATTAACAAGAGGAGCATCTATAGAGTTTACCTCTCGTCCGGCAGCTTTGAGTTGTCGTTTCGACTCGTATGTCGATGATCCTCCGTAGATGTGCTTTACGGTATGTTGCGTATCTTGGAACGGCATCTCTTCATCATCCGATGACTTTTTGCCACTCGTATTCCCTACTTGCTCGAGAGTGGGGAGTGGCTCTTTGCCGTTGTAGTAGTCCTCGAGCTTTCTTTGGAAAACTCAGCAGTTGCGGAGGTCATGTCCTTCCTTTTTATGAAAAGGACACCACCTTGGTTTGTCGTTCCTACGATCAGGGCGCTTACCTTTGCCTTGATCAGGGTACGACTTGGTGGTTCGGGGCTCTTTATCTTTCACGGCCAAGACCTCCTTGAAACCACTGGTTTGTGGTTTTTGACTCTTTATTTTCTTCTTGGACTTCTTTGCTTTCTTGTCCTTACCAACTTCACCTGGCTCTCGAGGAGTGTACGTTTCTCGATCAATAGTGTTGTTCCACTCGACTGCCTCAGAAGCAGTCGCATATCGATCGGCCATCTCGAAGAGCTCAAAGCGATGTTGGGAGGATTCAAAGCAATATCCTCTGTTATCCTTCTACTACGGACTCCTTGCTTAAAAGCCACGATCACGATGAGTCGAAATTTCGGAATTGAGTTACGAACGACTAAAGCGTTTGATGAATTAGCGCAAAGTCTCGTTGTTGTTCATTTTATCCGGTGCAAGTCGTCTTCCTTTCCGAGGCGGTTGTATGTGCCTTGGAAATTAAGCTTATAGAAGATCGCAGAGGTGTTGCCAAGAGTAGATCGACTCGAGTGGTTGGTTTAATAACCACGATCGAGCAGATCCTTCAAGCACAGTCGGAAGGCAATTTGCCATTATATGCTCTCCTCCTCCTGCTGCTCGGACAGCTGTTGTATAAATCTGAAGAAATTCGATGGGATTTTGAGATCCATCAAACTTCTCCATGTTCACTGGTCGAAAATGAGGTGGCCATTGCAATCGCCAAGGTCGGCGAAAATGCACGGCATCCGGTAATAACTTCTTGACGCCTTCTTTGCAGGAAAGAAGGGTTAATGTCACCAGGTGATCGTATACGACGATACCCAGCAACAGGCTGACCTGTCCTGTAGTAGATCTCAGCTCTACGAGGGGAATACTCCTCATAGTCCATCCGTTGCGGATTTCTTTGTTGAAGTGGTGAATGATCACCTCTCCGAGGGGCTTCTTGATCATCAGCCAACCGAAATGTATTTCTCCGAGTAGGGGATCGATGCGACTTATGGCCGTGTCGATTTCTACGTGGTGAAATATTTGATTGACTGGTAGCTGAGGAAGTCGCATTGCTACGACTACCTGAATGATGTCGACGAGGTACTTCCAGTCTTGTCATCACGGTTCGAAGCCTTTGCACAATCTCTTTAGCAAAGAGATCGTACCCTGGCGTTCGAGCAAGCTCTTGGGTGGGATTTTCGAGCAAGCCTCCGATGTTCTGGAGTTCTTGCACCTCCTTCGACTGATATTGGATGCGCCCAGGCAGGTTCTTCTGGGCTGCAATTTTCTTCCGTCGGATGGCCACAAAATCCTCCTCATCAGATCTTTGAGGCCTTCTTAGTGGAGTGCGAGAATGTCGAGGATTTCCCTCGCGTTCATCAGAGTATTGGTTCTGTTCGTCACTGGTGGTGCCCTTGCCATTACCACGAGGGGGCGCAGTGTGTGATCTTCGGGGAGTGTTCTTATCTCGGCCTCCATGAGGCTGACCCTGATTTGAGGGAAGGACGAAGACCTCCCGTTGATGATTCTCACTTGCGCTCGAGGCCTCCCCGCTTGAGGGGTACTCGAGAGACACCATCTGGCGACTTGGAGCAATCCCCTCCAGGTAGGGGAACTCTGGGTTATAACTGTCTCCGTCCGCAAATGAGATCTGCGGAGAGACGGTCGAATTTGCAGGAAAAGCATGCTTGATCCCACCCTCTCTGGAGTTACCCTGAGAGAGAGGATCACCAGATGTTGGTGGAGTCCTGGAATGGTGGCTCTCAGAACTTGTCTCACCAGGTCGGACCGCCTTAGGGGGACTTGGACACTTGGAGGAGAAACTCTCGTCGTGTCGTGAGTCCTCCTGGGTGCGGTTCTGGTCGGATTGACCCTTGTCCTTTGAGGGAATTGGCTCCTCTGTTGGACGTATCGTTGTGGGGGATAAGAATCCCTCCTCAACTCCATTGATGGGATGGTTTCCTGGAGAATGATCTCCGGAGGCAACATCACCATCAGCGGATGCATCACTCGGCTCGTAATCGAAACCGGCATCCATGTCGACGTCGGAAGATCCCCACGGTCGGCGCCAACTGTCGGTGTATTAGAACCGATCTTACATAAAGATTATTTGATTCGGGGGGTCTCCTAGAGATGAAATCACGCAGGTGGTTGACACGGGATGTTTAGGCGAGTTCAGCCTTCTCAGGGAGAATAACAACCCTACTCCTGTGTGTATATGGTATTGACTGTATTCTCGATGATCAAGCAAGAAACTAAGACTATTACAGAGAACAGTACTTGTGTTTCTCCTTGACTCGCTCTGTCTCGCCCTCCTCTTCACCCTCTGATTGATGTCTTTATATAGTCGTGAAGGAGTAGCCGTTTTGTCCTGCGAAAGAGGCGCCTAATTAAGCCAGTAATGGGCGCATGATGGTAGTAATTACCGGCGCATTGGCTTCTTCACGCCGTCCGCGATTACCTTCGTGAGGTAATGGGGTATTTAAGCACTATTACTACGCAGAATAATAGTGCGTGTGGACCGTTCGGATTCCTTAATCAATTGGACCCACTCGCTTGTAGGTTTGATTATAAGGTGGTCGTGGTTTACTTGGTCGTAGTAGGACTTACGACTGGGTATAAGTCGTAGTAGGGCTTACGACTGGGCAATAGTCGTAGAAGGACTTACGACTGGGTAATGGTCGTAGAAGGACTTACGACCAGGCAGTGGTCGTAGAAGGACTTACGACCATGACATAGTCGTAGTAAGACTTACGACTATGGGGGTGATTGTAGAAGATCTTACAATCACTTAATAGGCCTCCCCCTTATAAGTATAAGGGGTACTTCTGGGGACTATGTGACATCATATTTACCCATAATAAGAATTATAGATAAAAGATAAAATGAGGATTATTAGATCCTCGTCAAGTCTAAACTGTTTAAACAGCTGTGGCTACTGTCAAAGCAGGACATGAGATCTTAACTTGAGTTAGTTCTATTTCAAAAATCTTTTGTGGGTGGGATACAACCAGGTCGGCTCATCTAGCCTGAGGTTGACAACCAAGTCAGCTCATCTAGCCTGAGGTTGGATTTTTCTTGAGCTGTCGAGCTCAGTGGTGTGGAGGAGCGGAGGTAGCTCCAATAAAATGATGTATGTATAGAGTTTCCGATGGAGGGAACATCTACTGTTATTTAATATTGCACTTACTCTCTTTAATAAAATGCAATTTGTTTAAAATGCTAAGTCATAGGAATTTATAACTATGATAATTGAAAATATTGCTTTAGCAAATAGAGCCATTCCTTGTTAAGCCATGCATGTATACTATTGTATACTGTGTGTTGGCTCGCGAGTGCTTATTCTCGCTCTTCCCCCAAACCCTCAAGATGATGTGGATCAAGGGGACTATGCTTACCATGAAGACCCTGAAGTCGACGAGCAAGGAAACAACGAAGCGTAGTCTAGTCTTTAGTCTAGATCTCGCCCCAGTCTAAGTGGACTCGTTCGGTACTTGCGTACAGCTGATATTGTCCAACCCTTAGGTAATATCCGTCGTACACAGGTCACCCCAGTCGCTTGCCTATGGAGAGATGAGATCTACCCCTCTTTTGCTTTCATTGTAGCTTCGTGCTTTTATGTGATGTAATCGATTTGGCCTACTCGACCCTTATGTAAAACTTGATCCGACGTGGTCTATGTCACTCTGAGATTATAATATATTGAATGTCTTAAATTATGCCTTGTATGAATTGATTCAGCAATGTGCATGTGAGTGCTATCTACTGATCCAGGGTATAGCACGTTGTATTCACAGAGGATTCGGAATTAGAAAATCTAGGTCCGACATCCATCCTTCAGTGTTGAATTATGTGTTACACTTACACCCACACTTTCGTGTTATTTTGTTTTTTTTATTCCGTTGTTTCTACAATTATATTCCCTAACAAGCATAATCATCCTGTGCTCAACAAAATAATTGACCTTTGGTTGTGGTGCATATGTAGATCCAGCTCTCAGCTCAAAAAATATATATATGTAGGACTAGCTCTTGTTCTTTAAGGAGTAGTAAGAAAATAATAATAATAGTAACAAAAATAGCAGTAATTATAGTAGTAGCAGTAGCAGCAGCAGCAGCAGCAACTCCCGCAAGGTGCCTGCAGGTATAGCTCACAGATCAAGTAATGGCTATTGGTGCTTTTGATTGGTATTGAGTTTGTATTGCAACACATAGAGCAATCAAAATTCTTGCTGCAGTATCTTCACATCATTCATGTCAGGATACTATTACTATCGTGATAATAATAGTATGCATCATGCACGTGTGACCACAGGAGCGCAAATAATTTGACGGATGCTATAAACTTCGGCCTTAACAGAAGCATGCTTCATGAGGCGGGAAGAGCTCACAAAAAATGAGAAATGGAACTGACGAAAACACAACAGTTCTCATTTTCGTGAAATGCAATAAGTAAATTGTAGGCATAGGAGGTATCGAGAATTTAACAAATATGTGCGTTTCTCAATTCAAATCGACAGTTTTTGCAGTTGTGCTTGCTGATTTTCTTGCCAATTTTCAGTGCGACTAACACATCCTGGAGCCTGAAGCCAAACACGAGGAGCTAAAATTAACTCCCACTCAACACTGGTCAAATCGCAGCAACATATGCTGCCTGTTTTCTTTGCCCAGCCGGGGCTTCAGTTGCAGGCATGGTTTGATCAACAGCTAGTGGCATTTTCGCATCTGCGGTGTTAGCCATGGTGAACAGTGCCATTAAAAGTGATCTCGAGCTCGGTGCTGTGCCGGTGAGCCTAACAAACTGTACTGATGTTAGCTCTGTCCAATTGTATTATTTCTTTTCCTGCACTTGACATTATCTGTGCACACCGAGATCGTGCAAAATTAATACCCATGAGTGCAATGATCACTGGTGATCACTTGTTAGTTACTCGATTCATTGAGACTGACCACACGATTGAGCAGTGTGAGTGCTCCAACTGGTGGGAAATGCATGCACAAATTGACATGAACTTCAGAAAATGAGCATAGCCTTTTCCATGGTTTCAGGTGAGATGCAACAGCTGAAATGACTTTCTCACCAGTAGACATCGAACATTAAGGTAGAATTGTGAGAAAGACAAGGCGATGAGTACATGATTTAACATCAGGCCGGTATGCTATGTTAAGGGCTAGATGTCAGCGGTAATTAAAATTTGGAAAAATCTGTTCAGATTTTTTTGGGTACTGAGTTCGTGTTGTTGCTGTTGTTAACGTGACCAAAAAATGTCAAGTCTCAATGCAACAATGCTTTGCATTAGCTTTCACAACTGTTGTAACAAGTTGTCTGCACAAATGTAACACGTCATGACTAAGATTCTTGATGTAGTATCTAGGACCTAGGTGTATCTTTTTTTCTGGAGACATGGTTTCATTGCAAAAGGGTGGTAGATTGGCAGCAATATATATACGCTAAGAGGTTGGAGAATTGCACGGACCAAAAAAGAATTGCAGCAAAAGAATCGTATAAAATGCAAGTAAGAACTCAAGAAAAATAAGAAACGTAGGAGGAAGGCATATAACCCTAGAAAATTAAAGGGAGTGCCACGGAGGAGTAAGGGCTAAAAAAAGAAAAGAAAAGCGGTAGCTCTCAGTTTCCTCAAACGCACTAAGATGTAAGATTGGGCGGCATCGGAAATTTAGTGATGCCTTATTTCTTTGGAATCTTCGAGTAGCATCTTTACAATTTTCATGTTAACTCTCAAGCTGGGTTTTGATCACTGGTAGGTAAAAAAAACCGGAGGTCACCGAGATTTTTAAACAAATTTTGAATTCAAATTTATTTACCTGCCGAGATCTCGATAAAATTTCGGAAATCTGGAGAAATCTTGGAAATCTCGGCCAAAATATCCAAACTTTTTTTGCCGGTTAAAAAATATAGCGGGTCCCACCGAGAATTCCTGTTAGGCCGGTAACCAAAATCCTGCTCTCAAGTTCTCTTTCTACATTGAAGAGTGATCGTATACCAGTACCAACATCCAACAATTGTGATATCTGCCGTTGCTAATTCTGCATACATGCGTTAGTTTGCAGACGGAGGATCCAATTCGGCAGTCCAAACAATCTGTTGGGCAGATAGGATGTATTGTGCAGGATATATGATCGTTTCACACGGAGAAGCATCGCCTCAAATATGAGCAAATTTCAGGCACAGTCGCTTATCCATCCATCTTACAGTCTTACAGACAATTAGAGTCTTGCAGTTGACTATGACGGCGCTGCCAACCTGTGCTTCTGTTTATTCTGAAGTATCAACTTGCTAGCAGAGCAGACACTTCTTGATTAACCAGGATGCACATGATGCTTAATCTCAATCATGTGTACCTTGCAAAAAACAAATTCAACACTTCTTGATTAACCAGGATGCACATGATGCTTAATCTCAATCATGTGTACCTTGCAAAAAAAATTTCATTGCTGATGTTATAAGGACACGATATTATAATGAGAGAGAAGCAGGTCAGTATATTATGCAATGGCCATAGAGTGGTAAATAATATGACAGATGACAAGAGTACTATGACCTTTAATTTAGAGCTCTTTTACGGTACACTCAATTTAATACGAAACATTCATTCTCTTTGATTCAATAGTTCATATTAGTTAGGATTTAGTTATACTATACCTGATAGTATGAGTAATAGAATCTTGAGGGGGTAAAATTGTAATTGCTCATATGCGAATCACATACCATAAAAGTAATATTTTCAATCCTACTTGGAAAAGTTCGAAATACCCTCACAAAAAATTATAAATACAAAGAAAAGTCTATTATACTCTTAACAAATCAATGGTTGGATTTGATATATACTACGGTCATATAGTACTGATAGAATGTATTGTAAAATTTCTCCTAATTTAAAGAAGCACTGATCCTAAGACAGTAAGAGCTGAAGCAAAAAGAGAATGAGGATGGCAACAACGTTACAGCGCGCACTCAACTTCCTCAAATATAGTGTACAGACTGTAGGCTTTGTTGCCTGAAGATTTGTCATTGTTAAATAGTAGTAGTTGCTACTTTGTATGGTTAAATCAGAAAGGAGTGATCAGTTCTAGTAGTTCTCTAATCTTACTACTAGAGTTATAGTAATATTTAGCTTTGGCCTTGTGGCTAGTATTACGCAGCATCTCCGATAAATAATGCGACTTCGGAGGATTGGTAGAATTTGTCACTTGGCCATGCAATCAACATGGACAAATGCCAGATAAAGTGGATATTAGCAGCTTTATGTTACATGCTAGCAATTGTCTAATGCAGTGCTAACATATATTAGCTAAGTGATGCACAAAATTTAGTACTTTTTTTTTTGCTTTTCTTCGTAGTTGTCGGATCCGGATTTTCTAATCCCGAATCATCTGTTGTGTTATTCCCTATATCAGTAGATGGCACTCACAGGCACATTGCTGAATCAATTCATTAAAGATGTGAAACCATACCATTCATTAATTTAACACATCAGAATTTACAAAGACCGCATCAGGTCAAGTTTTAAATGAGGGCCGAACCGACCAAATGATTACATTACAAAAGTAGTGGAAGAGACAACGGGAGCAACAGGGGTGAGAGCGCATCTCTCCATAGGCAAGCGACTGAGGAAACCCGTGTGCGACCGATATTACCCAAAGACTTAGATAATATATGATGCACACAAATACCGACGTAGTCATTTGGAGTGGCGGGACTACAACAACTAAGGACTAAAATACACTTCAAGAACTCACGGGCCTTGGACTTACGGTTCCTCGTAGTAGTCGTAATTTCCAAGATTTTACCTTACGAGGGTTGGGGAAAGAGCGAGGATGAGCACAACACGTGCTCATGAGCTAAAACAACAAATGCAATAATATACATGCGAGACTTAACAAGGATGGCTCAGGTTCTTTTATTTGCTAAAGCAATATTTTTAAATATCATAAGTACAAATTCCTAGCACTTAGCATTTTAACCAAATTGCATTTTATTAAAGAGAGTAAGTGCAATATTAAATAACAGTAGTGATTCCCTCCATCGAAAACTCTACAAATGTTTCATTTGATTGGAGTTATCTACATACATTAACAACACTGGATACGACGATCCAGAGAAAAAAACAAATCTCAGGCTAGATGAGCTGACCTGGTTTTCGTACCACCCACAAAGATTTTTGAAAAAGAACTAACTCTAGTAAAGCTCCCATGTCTGCCTTTGACCATAGGCACAGCTGTTTAAACAGTTTAGACTCTGCAGAGGTTGTACACTTTGCCCACAAGAGATAATCGTCTTGATATGTACCCATGTTTTCGTAGACATGTGAATCAAGGGGAGATCACCACAAGGCCTTTACAATGCATCCCTCAGTATTAGTTACACTTGCTAAGGTTTCGTCTGCGAAGGGTTACGTCTGTATCGATCCGTTAACCCTTACTTAAACCCCTTCTTGCCCCATCGTAACAGCTTACATCATGCACCCCGACTCCCTTCACCGCGAAGGCTTCCTGGCATCGCGGGTCATCTACCTGACGCAACTCGTACTGGTGGATACAAATTATTTAGCCAGGTTGTACTTTACAGACTTGTGGTTGCACTTGTTTTACATTAGGAGGTCATCACAGGATTAAGTCCTTAAGGTTATCTGGGCCGGTTCATTCCGCATACCAATCACATATTAACATTCCTTGGGCTACATTAGCACCCACCATAATATGATCCATCCTACCTTCCACCCAGATGGTAAAAGCAGTTTATTAGGGTTTTGAGGAGCAAAAATACATTAACTCAATCAACCCTGTCATTTACCCACAATGACTGCCCAAAACCACTTTCATGTTTAAAAGATGATGATTAGGACATTTAATGTCCTGGTACTTAAGCAAGACTAGCATGTCTCTTAAGTACAACGTATACTAGTAATTACCATATAGTTACTAGGGTGGCAAGGAATAATGGGTTCAATTATCAATGGATGGCATATTAATTTAGTAATTATCAAATGGGTATTTAACTACCTTAAGCTTTATCATACATTTGATTAAAGAATTAAAGCATGCAAATTTTGATATTTTAAATAAATATACTTTGCATAAAATGTAGTCTCAAAATGATCAAAGTATTGACTCGCCTTGGTTAAAGATAAGAGGATCGTGGTATTCTTGTTCTTGATCAAGTTGGAGATCTTCCACGTCTTCGAATCATAATCGGACGAATATACCAGAAAAAGGTACAACGAGCAAAGAGAGCAAATAAATACCAAAATAATAATAAATGAACTCCAAATTAAACAAGATCAGTGCCATTAGCAAGATCTTGAATTTAGAAAATTTTAGAAAGAAGTTTCATAATTTTTAGAGTTATAATGAAAAAGATATGAATTTTTTAAGTTTTTCAATTGAATTTTTAATTGAAAAGAAAATCAGAAAAGCCGAAAAATCCACGCGCTGACACGTAGCGTGCGCATAGGACTCGGCCCACCGGGTCCATGCGCACGGGCGCAGCTTTAACGCTCGCTTTCTTCGCATGAAAATGAGAGGGGAGGAGAGCAAGAGGCGGGGAGGGAGAGAGGGAGGCGCTGGCGGAGGCGGGAGGAGGAGAGGGGAAGCGGCGGGGTGGGGCCGGAGGCGAGGATGGAGGTGGTGGAGCGACGGCGTCGGCGGCGCGGCTGCGGCCGAGGCGTGGGAGAAGGCGAAGGCTGCAACAATGGTGGCGTTGGTGACGAAGACGAAGGCGAAGTGTCGACGGCGTCGGAGACGAAAAGCGGTGGCGTCGGCAACGGGAAGAAGAGAGGAGGCGGCGGAGGGGAAGAAGGAAGGTGTGAGCTCGGCTTAAATAGCCATGGGGAGGGAAGGGTGGGCGGCGGGAGGCGGGAGGCGAGGGAAGGGGGCTGAGACAGCTAAAGCCGAGGAGGCGCAGAGCGAAACGAGGAGGAGAAGGGGCCCGGGGCGTCTGTGCAGACGAGCTGCAGGGACGGAGCGCGCAGCCTTTGTCTGTGCCAGATGGCGAGCGCGAGGCGTGGAGAGAGAGGTGCAGCGGGCGGCGGCGTGAGAGGGGTTGTCATTTGGCGGCGTGGTCAGCTGGCGCAGCGTGGCCGGAGCGGAGCGAGAGAGGAAGGAGGAAGGAGCGGGCGGGGCGGGGTGGAACTGGTCGGGACGGCCCAACAAGGTAAGGTTGAAAATTTTCAGATTTTAACAAATTTTGGAAATTTGCTTTTGAAATTGATTTGGAATTTGATTTGCAAAATTTGGAATGTTACAGTAGTTGATTACTTGGAGGTAAGATGGAATCACTGTGTTGATTTCTAATTGAGGTTTTCATGGTGCATTGTTTTGTCACTAGCTAGAGAACTGCAACCAATCGAATTCTACCTTGAAGGCAACGGCGTCAATACTTGGACTTTCAATTCCTCGCAAACTTTATCCATATATTGTGGTATCTTTTTTGTCAGGATAAGATATTGCCGCAGCATGTGTAGTTGGTCAGTAGTAATGCACTGTACGTAATGTGAACGATGCAAACCTTGGCCTTAAAAGGAGTATCTTAAGGACGTATAAGAGCTACGAGATCTGTGAGCACCAAGAACACAATTAAAATCCCCTCATTTTCCAGATATCCAGCGTGTAGATTGTAAGACTATGAGGCATCGGGAATTTATCAATGGAGGTCGGTTCTTGATGACACTACTTGCAGCCACAAATATCTTTTTCCCTTTTTACTTTCTCTGAATAGCCCCTCTTATTTTCTTTTTGGCATTGGCATTTCCTTTCTAATTTGAAGCTCGTCCCACAGTATGAACAGTTTTATAGGTGATCGAGTTTGGTTTGTGTCATTTCGCAGGAAGATCCAATGAATATCACTGTTGGATGCGCTGGGGCTAACGATAGCCCCCTTGCTAGTGGAGGAAGAACAGCGGATCGGCATTATGCAGCTTCTTCATCTACTGGCTTGAGGATCTTGACGCCATGCTAGATGAGAAGATGAGATCAGTTGGCAGTAGCTGTTTGGTTAGTGTCGCGCGTGCAGTGCTTAGGAGTCTGGAACAGCTTAGAAAGCATTAAACCAATTTGCAGATAACTCCTTCAAGTATTATCAAATTGCAAGGAAATCCAAATTCAATTGAAATCTATAACTAGCAAAGATGTATACATAAATTTTAAAAACTGCTGGACTGTTCGTTACTCAAACTGCAGGTGCTCGTGAGTACCGATCGGGCGCCCTGGCTGGCTCCGCCCCTGGTCGCACACCGCACACATGCGCGCCACATTCTCATCGCTCCCCGCCGTCCTCCTCCGTGACGTGCGCGAGAGCACACGCCAGCTTCCCTCGTCCTCCTCCATCGTGTGCCTTCTCCTTGCCATCCTCCTTTGCACAGACAGGAGCTCAACGAGCGTCGCCGTTGTTCCCCTCAGCATGTGTTGAAACCATGCCACACCTTCGTGCATGTAACATGTTCTACGAATTGCCTGGCTTGGTTTGCTTTTGAATATCTTCAATCTGATGTTCTAGATTAAATTACACATTATCTTTTTTGTACATCAACATCAAACTACGTGAGATTACACTTGTTTCGTATTTCTTTGGGTTCGATGCATGATAAAATACTGATCTCCCTAACTTGATTTTTGAGGTGTGCATGATAAAATACTGATATCCCTAGCTTGATTTTTGAGGTGTTTCAGAATGTTTCGAGTATGTTTGAGCATGTTTCAGAATGTTTTAAGACGTTTCAGGAAGTTTTAGGCAAATTACACAAAGTTCTACAAAGTTATGAGTGGGTTTCAGCTACTTTCGAGCAAGTTTCAGAAAAACTTAAGACCTTTCAACAAGTTTTAGTAGTTTCAGGCAAGTTACACTAAGTTCTAGAAAGTTTTGAGATATTTCAGCAATTTTCAGGTCGGTCTGAGGATGTTTCAAGCGAGTTCTAGAAAGTTTCAAAAAGTTTTAGCAAATTTCAAGAAGTTTCATGTTTCAATGTCCGCAATTTCAGGTTATTATCAGATAGTTTCAAAAAGTTGCCGTCGTGAAACATGAGGCTTGTATGGCGAAACCCTACATTTCATCCCTGAAACCTAACATTGAGCTCTAAAAATTTTAGGCTTCAATGATGAAAAGTCCTAGTCACATCCATGAGAAAAAGTGGAAAAGTATGTTTTAGCATAACAACATCATAGGTTAATTATTCACAGGAAAGCAATACATGAAAAAAAAGGCAATGTAGCAGAGAAATGTGTAAATAGTTGTGGTCTTTACAAAAGAATCGGACTTGGGAGCTACTCTTGCCTTCCTGAGGAAAAGATGGCTATTAGGTGGCTTGGTGCTTTCAATGCTGCCTCAAGTAATGCCGAGACAGTGCTTTCCGCTCCACTCGGTGCCTCAACAGAAGCTTTCTCAGTGGTGGACCTCAACAGATGCTTTCTCAGTGGTGGATGATGGGGTGACAGATTTTTGGGCAAGCCAGGAAGTGTCGGTAGCAGATGCGGGCCAGGACAGGTAGCTGGTGCTTTTGCTGCCGCATCATGTTCAAAATATTACAACTTCAGAGTAACATAAATCACGTCAGATCAAGTTTTACAAAAAGGTCGAACAGACCAAATTAATTACATTACATAAAAACAACGTAACTACAGCGGAAGCAAAAGGGGGTAGAGCTCATCTCTATACAGGCAAGCGACCGGGGTAAGCTGTGTACGACGGATATTACCTAAGAGGGTTGGATAGTATCTATTGTACGCACTACCGAACAAGTTAACTAGACTGAGGCGAGATCTAGACTACAGACTAGACTACTCTTCATCGTTTCCTTGCCCGTTGACTTCTGGGTCTTCATAGTACGCGTAGTCCCCTTGATCCGCGTCATCTAGAGGGTTTGGAGGAAGAGCGAGAATGAGTACAACTTCCGCGCTCGCGAGCCAACACACAAGATGCAATAATATACATGTATGGCTTAACAAGAGCGGATCGGGTTCTTTTATTTGCTAAATTAACATTTTTCAATTATCATAGTTACAAATTCCTATGACTTAGCATTTTAAACAAATTACATTTTATTAAAGAGAGTAAGTGCAATATTAAATAACAGCAGATGTTCCCTCCATCGAAAACTCGACACATGTATCATCTGATAGGAGCTACCTCCGCTCCTCCATACCACTGAGCTCGACGGCTCATGAAAAATCCAACCTTAGGCTAGATGAGCCGACCTGGTTTTCATACCACCCACAAAGGTTTTTGAAATAGAACTAACTCAAGTTAAGTTCCCATGTCTGCCTTTGACCGTAGGCACAGCTATTTAGACAGTTTAGACTCTGCAGAGGTTATACACTTTACCCACAAGAGATAATCATACTCGTTACCCAACATGATTCCGTAGTCATGTAGTTGAGCGATCGTCACAGTAACCTTTCAAACTACCTCGCCCCTTCCGTCATCTCACCCATATGGGCCACGCCCATAAGTTGGCGGGATGTTCACCACAACAACTAGCGCAGCTGGCAACTTCACCTTACCACGGTGTCTCGTTCAAGGCGGTCGCAACACGCACTTGGACGTTCCTGCTCACCGACCAGTGGGATGATATTCAGAGTTTAATAATTTTACTAAGCCAAGTTACATTTTGCAGACTTGCGGTTGTACTTGTTTTACATAGAAGGTCATGACAAGATTAAGTCCTTAATTAATCTGGGCGATTCATACCACCTACCAACCAACGATACTCACCACTCTTTCCATCCGCCCAGATGCGGTACTAGCAAGTTGTTTAGAGTTTTAGGAAGGAAAAACCAATTATCACAACACACCAGTCATTTACCCACAATGACTGTCCAAAACCACTTTCATGATTAAAAGATGATGATCAGTACATTTATTATCCCAATACTTAAGCAAGGCTAGCATGTCGCTTAAGTACAACCTATGCTAGTATTTACCACATATCTACTAGGTTGACATGGAAATAATAGATTTAATTATCAAAGGATGGATAATAATTAATTAATCATCAAATGGGTCTTAAACGACCATAAGCTTTAACATACATTTGATTACAGAATTAAAGCATGCAATTTTGATATTTTAAATAAATATATTTGCATAAAATGTAGGCTCAAAATGATCAAAGTATTGACTCGCCTTGGTTAAAGCCTGTAGCGTCTTGGTATTCTTGAGCTTGATCGAAGTGGAGGTCCCCCGCGTCTTCGAACCCTAATCAGACGAATGTACTGGAAAAAAGCACAACAGCAAAGACAGCAAATAAATACAAAAATCATAACAAATAAACTCTAAATTAAACAGGACTAGTGCCATTAGCAAGATCTTGAATTTAGAAAATTTTTGTAATAAGTTTCATAATTTTTGGAGTTATAACGAAGGAGATATAAATTTTTGAAGCTTTTCAAATGAATTTTTAATTGAAAAGAAAATCAGAATATTGGAAAAAGCCTCATGTTGACACGTGGCACAAAACAGTGCTTGGTCCACCGCATGTGTGTGTGGACGGGTTTCTGCGCAACAAGACGGGTCTTTGAACAATGCCAGTGGGGCCCACTGTCGATCCACGTGGGTGCTGTAGTCGGCCCACACCGATCGCTGGGGTTTAAAAGGAAGCGACACATTCAACGTCGCCTCGTCTTCTCTGCGCAGAGAGAGAGCGGGGGAGAAGACGGGGCGCGTGGGCGGCGGCGGCGACGTGGGAAGGAGAAGGGAGGAGGGGGAAGCTAGAGGCGGAGCCGGTCTCGGGAGCGAGGGCGGCTGTGGCCGGAGGTGGAGAAGAAGGGGGCGGGGCGACGGCGGCACGGCTTCTCGGCGACGGGGAAGAAGGGGGTGGAGGCGATGGCGCTGGCGAGCTCGGCTTCGACGAGCTCTGAAGAGAGGAGGAGGCGAGGGGGGGAGGAGGAGAAGACGGGAGGCATGGCTGGCTTAATAGTAGAAGGGGGGAGCTAGGGAGCGAGGGGCCGGCGGAGAAGGAGGAGCACGCGACACACGCGCCATGTGTGGAGGAGGAGGCAAAGGGTCGGCGGGAGCACCGGAGGCGGAGAAGGGGGTTGAGCGGCGCCAAGACAGAAGCAGGGGGAGGAGGCGGGGGTTTCGGGGCGGCGGCCGGTGGCTGGGCAGAGCGAAGCCGGGCCAAAAGAGCTGAGGTCAAAGCACGGGGCCCAATTCAAAGGTACGGTTGAAATTAAAAGAATTTTGATTTGAAATTTCAAAAACCGAAATGCTAAATATTTTTTTTGAAAATGTGAATGTTACAAACATACCTTCCTTAAACGGAATCTTGACCCCGAGATTCGAGCTGCTCCGAGAACAAGGACGGAAAATCCAGCTTTAACTGGTCTCCGCGCTCCCAGGTGGCTTCTCTTGCTGAGTTATTGCTCCACTGGACTTTGCAAAGGTAGATGATTTGACGTCTTGTTTGCTTCTCGATGACGTTGAGGATCTTGATCGGATGCTCTGGATAGGTCCGGTCCTTCTGAAGGGCGATGGCTTCAACTGGGGGTCTGCTCTTCAGGTACTCTGAGATATTTCTTAAGCTGAGAGACGTGGAACACATTGTGAACGTCCGATGAGCTTTCAGGTAGCTCCAGTTGATAGGCGACTTCTCCACGCTTGGGGGTGATCGTGAACGGGCCTATGTATCTTGGTGCGAGCTTGTCTTTGACCTTAAATCTTCGAGTTCCACAAAGCGGTGACACTTTGAGATACACATTATCTCCAATTTCAAAGGTTAATTCCCTTCTACGGTTATCGGTATAACTCTTTTGTCTAGACTGAGCTGCTTGGAGTTGATCTCTGATTAACCAAACTTTCTCTTCTACTTGCTTGAGAGTATCTAGTCCGAAGATATACCCTTCACCTAATTCTTACCAATGCAGAGGAGTTCTGCATTTTCTTCTATAGAGCGCTTCAAACTTGGACATTTTTAGACTTGACTGAAAACTGTTGTTGTATGCAAACTTGGCATACGGTAGACATTTCTCCCAGTCTACAGTGAATTCCAAAGCACAAGCTCGAACCATGTCTTCTAGAATATGATTTGTTCTTTCGGTCTGACCATCAGTTTGAGGATGATACGCTGTGCTGAAAGCAAGGTGTGTCCCAAGGGCATCATGCAGACTAGCCCAGAAGTGCGAGGTGAACTGAGAACCTCGATCTGAGACTATTCTCTTGGGTACTACATATTGGCATACAATACGAGCCATATACTCGCCGACGATCTCGCATGGCCTTCGTGCTCTCCACGCGGCTTCGGCCACGCCCTCGCCCTATAAAATGATGCACCAGGACCGCACTGACCTCCTCACCCTAGCGCTGCCACCCAATTAGCCTCTCTCTTCTTTGACTCGCTGGATTTTGAGGATCATCGCCACCGGTCGGAAGAAGTTCAATCTTCAATTCCGCGACCGTCAGGCCCGTTCCGCCCCTTCATCTACGTCTCCGGCTTCGCAACGCCACGGTGATCCCCGTGTGCACCTTCTCCCGGCCCAAAGACCCTCAGAGTATGTCGAACCCGGGAAAGAAGGATCCCAAATTCACTGCGTTTACACACTAGTCCAGGATTTCTAGTGTACACAGTCTCACAAATAGTATTATCACAATCATATGAAGCGCTTTATTAGGAAGAAAATAGGTTGTAGGCCACACGATGCACCATAGGCAATCATTTGGAGGCGTAGCCTAAACGCGTGGATCCTCGCCGTCTGTATAGTAATCTTCTCCTGAATAATAATATTCAATAAGGATGAGCACAATTACCGTGCTCATAAATTACACCCAATACAGAATTTAGAATGCATGCATAAGTAAACAAAGGGAGGCTGTAAGGGTTTATTTGCATAATTCAGCATTTTCAGTTTTAAATAATCATACTAAGTTTCAAGGCACACTTTTAATCTTTGACTTAAAATCAGGTTTTTAAATTGACAATTTTATAGTGGATAACCTCCATATGAAACATGGTGATGGATATCCTCCTATCATATGGCTAATCGCCCAATTTTACCATAAGGATTAACCATCCTAAAAATCATGTACCAAATCATTTTTAAAACCAAAACAAAGTCTAACTAAGAGTAGCTTTGCTCAAGATGTCCATGACCGTAGGCACGGCTATTCGAATAGTTTTACACTCTGCAGAGGGGTACAACTTTACCCACACGAGATAATTTGCAGTTATGTCGGCCAATGCACGCTTCCTTAGGCGTGTGACTAGGAAATTATCACAAGGCGTTTCCAATGTTCTACCTCACTACTAATATGCCTGCTAAGTTTTCACTTCCATTGGGCTAACAACCTGCCGGAAGCCCCCTCTTGCGTCAAGTGGGAATAATGTTTAACCAACACCCACACAACAAATATGGCACATACATTAGTGAGGTATGACAAGTTAATAAGCCTAGTTCTGCCCATACATAACATGTGGTAGTATGGTGGAGCTTTGCAAGATGCGGCTCAAAGGCCGGTACTTAACCGACTTCCAAAATAACCCCTGAGCCTCAATCCTACCCAGATTGAGCCCGTGCATGTGCATGAACCTGCACCCACCAGCTGTCCAACTCGCCTAGGTCTAAATCCATTTTTCACTTTTATTTTTCAAGACATTTATAAAAATCCACTATGACAAAACAATGTCATAGGCTTTTAATCAATAATTGTTGTTTTGGCTAAAATTCTCCAAAATCAAATATTTGTGATCTAAGCAATGCTTAAGTACAATTGTATTTTCAAATCATATTTGACTAAGGTGATAAAGGAATGATGATTCAACATTCAAATTTGGCTATACAAGGGAATTGGATTAACTAGACATTTAAAAATAGGAATTTAAAATAACTGTATAAAATTATGCATGCAATAATAAGTTTAAAAATAATTAAATAATTTGAAATATTGAGATCAAAATGATGAATGGTGTAACTTGCCTTGCTCAAACTCTTGGTATTCTACCTCCTCAGCAGGGTCGAGCTCTCCGAAGTCGTCAAAGTCTATACGCGTAAAAATAAGCCAAATTCAAATGACATACAAATAAATTCAAATGAATATTCAAATTACCTCCTAATGCAATAATTTTGGTTTAGTTAGCTAGATCTTGATTTTATATAAATTTAGAAATTTGATTCACCTAAATCGGAGTTCGTATGAAGAAATACGAGCTCCTGGAAGTTTAAATCTAAAATAAAATCCTAATTATTAGAAATTCCGAATTTCCTGAATTATTTTTCTAAACAAAATTTAATTTATTGCGTCAGCGCACGGACATGAGCCACTGACATGTGGGCCCTACAGTCACGGACTGGGTCCACAGAAGATCACGAGTCCACGGTGGACCCGGCCACAAAGACAAGATGAAGGGGGCTTATTGGCGCGGCCGCCACGCTGGCGCAATGCGGCGCCGACGCGGCCGTGCCACGTCGGCCCAAGGCCGGTGGCCCTCCGGCGACATCCTCGCTGGCGCTTCGCGCCACGGCGAGTCTCTCGGATGTGCGCAAAAGAGAGAGGGAGCGACCTTGAACCTGATGCTCAACACAGATGTGGATGGGCCAGGTGGAATGGTCGTTGACGACGAGGATTGGCGGTGGCGGATTTCGGTCGACGGCGGCGGATTTCGATCGACGACGACGAAGGTGTTCCGGGGGTCGTAGGGTCGAGAGAAGATGCGCATGAGGATCACCTTGACGTCATAAAGCCAGTGATGTGGTCGGGGTGGTCGGAGGAAGCTTGATGGCGCCGGAATCGGAGAAGATCGAAATTTTGGCCGACGGCGAGGAGATTCGAATTGCAGCCGCTAAAGGAGAATTGGAGTGACGAGAGCTAGGGCGATGAGATGAGGGGAGAGAGGCGCAGCCGGAACTGGCTTTTATAGAGCAAGGGGAGTCCGAGAGGAGGAGAACGTGAGCGGAGGTCTCGGCGGCGGTGGCCAACGCCCAGCGTGAATGCACGTTTTTAAGAGAGGAAACGGTCGGAATGAATGCGGCTGAAATCGGCAGATTGAATGTGCACGGTTGCTGGAGAAGTGCGGGAGGAAAATCTCGGAATTTAAGGCGGCAGTGTGGCGGTATGGTGGTCGGGCGCAGGAGCTGGAGGAAGAAGAAGATACGGGGGAAGACGACGCTGTAGGCTGGCCCACTTGTCGGCGGAAGGAACAGGTCAGACGGAACGATGGTCGTTTGATTTTGATTGGACGACCCGCAGCAACGACGCGCCGGAGGAACTGGTCGGGCGGAACGATGGTCGTTCGATTTTGATCGGACAGTCCACAGCGATAGCGGAAGCGATCGGGTGAAATGAGACGATCTTCGGGCGGAATGAATTCGGCCCAGCTACTATGCGGGGAATTTTAATTCCTTTCTAATTTAAATAATTTCAGAAATTCAAAAAGGCTTTAGAAAATAGCAAATAAAATCCAAAAATTATGAGAAAATTCACAGAAGTTCTCTAGGGCATTCTGGATTTTAAAAATAATTCCAACTTATAATTGGTTATAAATTTTTCAAATAAATTATTTTATCTTTAAAACGATCAAGGAAAAGTTTTTAAAATTTTAGAAATTCCACCAAAATAATTAAAGTTTTATTTTCAACTGAAATTTGAAATTTGAAATTTGGGCTGTTACAGAGTACCTCCGCCATCGCTGATCGAACCGCACCGCCGCTACCGCCTTCCCCACCGACACTCCTGTTAAGCCCTGCCAAAACCAAGGTGTGAGTTGAGATTGCCGCATTTCTCTCCTTCCTCTCATGCCCTCGCCAGAGGCCAGCTTGCTGGCGTTCGCCGGTGAGCCTTGGGCCCAAAGCACCGCCGTTCCGGCACTGATGTGGCCGCCTAGGTGGCAGCCATGTGGCACCAACTCAGTGCCACGTCCGCCCCTCTGTTTGCGTCACCGCCTACGTGGCCGCACGCATCGCCCTCACGCACACCCCACACTATAGCATGCACCGAGTCCATGGTGGACTTCGGCCAAACCGTGGACTCAGTCCATTGAACCCGGGCCCACCTGTCATAGACACAAGAGAATTTTCAGTATAAAAATAATTCCGGTGAAAAAACATTCAGCCGCTGACATCAACAATCCGTAATAACTCGAATTTCCTTTAGAAAAATAATTCAAAAAAATCAATAAAATCTGATTTTTGTATTTTTCTTTAGTTTTAAACTTCGAGGAGCTCGTATTTCTTCATACGAACTCTGATTTGGGTGAATTTTTTTTCTAAATTTATTTAAATTCATGATCTAGCTAACTAAACCAAAATTATTTCATTTGGAGTTAATTTGAATGTTCATTTGAATTTATTTGTTTATTATTTGAATTTATTTGAATTTGACTTATTTTCGCGTATAGATTTTGACGACTCCGGAGAGCTCGATCAATCTGAAGAGTTAGAATACCAAGACTTCGAGTAAGGCAAGTTATACCATTAATTATAGTGATCCTACTATTTTAAATTTATTTAATTCTATTTTTAAATTACTATTGCATGCATAATTTTATTGATTATTTTAATTCAGTTTTAAATACCCTAGATATTCCAATTCCTTTGTATGACCAATGTTGTTAACTGAATCAACATTTCCTTGCTACCTTAGACAAATACAAATTTGAAAATAAAGATGTGCTTAGATATTGCTTAGATAAAAAATATTTAATTTGGGGGAAATTTAGCCAAATGACAACTATTATTCAAAAGCCTATGCCATTGTTTTGTCATGGAAGAAATTTTACAAATGTCTTTGAAAACAAAATGGAAAAATTGGTTTGTACTTGGGCGAAATGGACAGTTGGTGGGTGCGAGTTTGTGCACGGGGTCAATCCGGGTAGGATTGAGGCCGAGGGGTTGTTTTGAAAAGTCACCCAAGTCAGTTAAGGACCGACCTTTGAGCCGCATCTTGCAAAGCTCCACCATACTACCACATATTCTGTATGGGCAGAATTAGGCTTATTAACTTGTCATATCTCACTGTTTTATGTGCCATTTTGTTGAGTGGGTGTTGGTTAAACATTATTCCCACTTAGCGTAAGAGGGGGCTTCCGGCAGGTGGTTAACCCAATGGAAGTTGACGAGGATCTAATAATCCTCATTTTATCTTTTATCTATAATTCTTATTATGGGTAAATATGATGTCACATAGTCCCCAGAAGTACCCCTTATATTTATAAGGGGGAGACCTACCAAGTGATTGTAAGATCTTCTACAATCACCCCCATAGTCGTAAGTCTTACTACGACTATGTCATGGTAAATAAGTCCTTCTCGACCACTACCGGTCGTAAGTCTTTCTACGACCACTACCTAGTCGTAAGTCCTTCTACGACTACTGCACAGTCGTAAGCTCTACTACGACTTATACCCAATCGTAAGTCATACTACGACCAAGTAAACCACGACCACCTTACAATTAAACCTACAAGCGAGTGGGTCCAATTGATTAAGGAATCCGAACGGTCCTTACGCACTACTATTCTGCGTAGTAATAGTGCTTAAATACCCCATTACCTCGAATGATAAGCGCGGACGGCGTGAAGAAGCCAATGCGCCGGTAATTACCGCCATCATGCGCCCATTACTGGCTCAATTAAGGCGCCTCTTCCGCAGGACAAAACGGTTACTTCTTCACGACTATATAAAGACATCAATCAGAGGGTGAAAAGGGAGGGCGAAACAGAGCGAGTCAAGGAGAAACACAAGTACTGTACTCTATAATAGTCTTAGTTTCTTGCTTGATCATCGAGAATACAGTCAATACCATACAGACACAGGAGTAGGGTTGTTATTCTCCCAGGAGAAGGCCTGAACCTGTCTAAACATCTCGTGTCAACCACTCTGCGTGATTTCATCTTTAGGAGACCCCCCGAATCAAATAATCTTTACGTAAGATCGGTTCTAATACACCGACAGAAGTGAAACCATAGCGGGCGTATTAGCAGTGAGGTAGAACAATTGAAACGCCTTGTGATAATTGCTTAGTCACACGCCTAAGGAAGCGTATATTGGCCGACATAACGGGCAAATGATCTCTTGTGAGTAAAGTTGTACCCCCTCTGCAGAGTATAAAACTGTTCGAATAGCCGTGTCCACGGTCATGTACATGCTGAGCAAAGCCACTCTAAGTTAGACTTTGTTTTTGGTTTTAAAATGTTTTTAGTCAATAATTTTAGGATGGTGAATCCTTGTGGAAAAATTGGGCGGTTAGCCATGTGATAGGAGGGTATCCATCACCATGTTCATATGGAGGTTATCCACTATAAAAATGTAAATTTGAAATCTTATTTTAGTTATAGATTAAAAATTTCCTTGACACTTAGAATGATTAATTAGAATTGAAAATGCTGCTTTACGCAAATAAACCTTATCAGCCTCCCATGTTTACTTATGCATACAACATATTCCTTTATTGGGTGTAACTTGCGAGCACGAAAGTTGTGCTCACTCTTGCTGAATAATATTTATTCTGGAGAAGACTTCTATCCAGACGGTGAGGATCTAGACGTTTAGGCCTACGCCCCCAGACGATTGCCTGTGGCGCATCATGTGGTCTACTACTATTTGTTTCTATTGTGTTATTTTATTTGGCCTAAGACCCCATTTTTGTAATAAACTCTGATTCATATTAAATAAATGCGTGATATGATTGTGATGACATTTTTGTTAGACTGTGTACATTAGAAATCCTAGAGTAGTGTGGGAAACACAAAAAATTCGGGATCCTTCGTTCCCGGGTTCCACATAATCATAAAGATGATTATAGTTCGTTATGTTCATAACATTGGATAATATGTTATCATGTGCCTACAATAATATCAATAATATTTATTATCAAGTATGTGACTTGATTGTGAAACTCTATGTTTCTGCGATGATTATTTTCTTAAACGTTCCCTGGTCGGAAACATATGAGAACACATATGAATAGACTAGCATATATATTGGTTGATGACTATGTTTCACATGTCATAGATATGGAGATATCAAACCAATAATATGGACACATGTTAGAGAACATGGTGTTGGAAAGGATCCACCTTGAGATACTGTTGAGATTGTTATGATTCTTTGTATCATTAGTTGGTCTCAAGCAATGATGATGTATAATCCTTAGACCTCAGATCAACATGGTTTCCTACATGTGTAATAGCACTCTTAGGGGTTGCCAAACGCTGCTCGTAATTGAGTAGTTATAAAGGTAGCTTCTGGGTATGCTATGAAATATGCGGAGGGGTGTAACTGGTCGGATATGGGATTTACCCCTCCTAACATAACTGGAGAGATATCTCTGGGCCTCTCGTTGTGGTCGGATAAAGAAAGTGCATGGCCATGCCACTAGTGGTCGAAGTGTCGACCACATGAAGTTATTTGACACTTGATCGAGAAAGTATTGAATAGTCCATGGATGATACAACATCTCACCTGGAGTTCAACCAGATATCGTGAGGCAAAGGGAGAATACACGAGAAGGTCTTACGGTTCGATCAGATACGGACTATTTGTATGGAGATACGAGCTGGTCGTATGCTGGTCGAACATGGTCACTAAGTGGTCGAAACAAGATCATAAGGAGTTACGAATTGGTTGAGACCAAATATGAACTTGTCGTATAGAGATATGAGCTGGTCGTTAGTGATATGGACCTGGTCATAGATCATATTGCATTAAAGTTCGTCCGATATATTCTATGTGTGTTTGGGAATGGTTATGTGCTGCTAGGTACCACTAACGACTAGTGGTCGGAAAAGAGTTTCTGAGTCACAACCGATTACACATGAACCTATAGGATCTCACACTTAAAGGGCTATGATTTGATTTAGATGATGATCCGAATTCTTATAGGCCACGAGTTCCTAATGTGCCTCAAGTACGAGACCCATCATGGATGCCTATATATATAGGTGTGGTGGCATGGGGTGAGGATGATCTTTTGAAGAACTCCTAAAACCCTAACAGCCACGCCTTCCTCATACCACGCTGTCGGCACTAGCACTCCAGCGCGTGGTATCCCTGCCCCGTACGTGTGGATACCTTGCAGGTGTTGTTGCGAAGCATCAGCACTAGGTTGATCTGCAACTCCTGACGATCACAAGACTCAGAGAAGAAAACGCGCGTCTAGTGGTAATCTCGTGATCTATTACTAGCAGAGGTTCCTTGGTTGTGCGGTAAATTTTTGTTTTGTGCTATCGTAGCCTACCCGTAACCCTTCAGCTACGGCGTCGAAAACGAGGAAGAACCAAGCTTTCGGTGCTGACGAAGAAACTCAAAATTCCAGCGATTGAGAGGTAGGGGGTGGAGGGGGTTTGGGGCGCTGGGTTGAGTGGGCAAGTGCGCAGCCAGTGCTCCCTTTTATAGGCCGAGGCGAGGCTCGGAGGAGGAGATCGTGCATACGAGGTTCTCGGTGGCGATGGCAAACTCCCGATTTAACTGCGCACGAAAGAGGGGGTAAATGCCAGAAACGGGCGAGGCGACGATCGGGAAAGTTAATGTGCGTGATTTCACGAAAAAGGGGGAGGGAATCGCGGGATTGAGGAGCCCCGAGCGGGCGCTAATGGCGGGACGGTGCGCAGAGGTGGGAGGAAGAAGGGGACAGAGACGACGATGACGCAGCTCGGGGTGGCCCCACCTATCAGTGACGCGGAGAGGGGAGAGAGCGCGGAGCACGTAGAGCTGGGCCGAGCGGGCTACGGTGCTGACGCGCGTGGGCCAGGGTGCGACAGAATAGGAAACGGGCCGGCTAGGATTCGGCCAACACTGTGCTGGCGATATAAAATTCATTTATCAATTAAAATCATTCCAGTAATTCAAAAAGGCTTTAGAAAATAGCAAATAAAATTCAAAAATTATGATAAAATTCTCCGAGGCATTTTGGATTTAAATAAAATATTTCCAACTTAAAGTTGGTAATTGACGAGGATTGAAACATCTTTATATTATTTAATACATAAGAAAAGACCATACGTCTTCATGGTCGTAACCCCTAAGGCTAATGACCTCACTGGTCGTCAGGATTCCAGAGGTTACATAATACATACCCTGGTCAGACAAGGTTCCTAACCTAGTCTCCGACTAGTCAAATGCTCATAAGGCTTTTGAACTGGTATCTGGGTATGAGTCCAGGTATATCCTTTACCGTGTGATTAATGAAATACGTGTTGTATATTCCATACCACGCGACGTTACATAATTCTAAGACACTAGAGTACGGTTAAATGACTCATTAACATATAACTGCACAACAGTTGATACATTGTCAACTAACGCCTCTCTCCGACCAGACGCGTCACTTCCCAACAGGAGTCTCTCCAAGGGATAACTGTCAATGCTTCATCAACTACATAAGGAGGATCGCGGAAGGTGGAGAAGGGGGATCAGAAGATAGATCGATTGGAAGGCGCTTCAGAAGACCACTATTAAATTGGTTTACAACACCATAGTAGGCATTACGCTCCAGTGTTACTAGGATTAGCCTCGTTGTCCAGATTACAGGCACTCCTTGTAATAGCTAGTTCATAGCAATAAAGAGCAATCACATTCTTTTCTAGGAGATACGTGCCATTTTTCCTCTATTTTTTTTATATATTTGTAAGTTCGGTGATTTGATCGTCGACAGAAATGGATTATTTTACGGATCGAGCATAATTCTCTCTGGTAGTCTTGAGCAAGTCCTTAAGGTCCTCCAAAAGATGGCCAAGGTAACTTACCTTTTCCATTGAATCACTCAAGGGGGCAAGCTCGATCTTGATCCCGTATCAAAGATCATTTTATTAAGTGTAGTGATCTTAAGTGCAATGATCATTAAATCGAGATTAAGCATGAGTGCTGCCCCCTTATCTTGCTCAAATTACAAAGCTTTCTTTGCTTTGGTTAATGCTTGATTTTGTTCTGTATAAGCAAACAAGTATTAGGCAAGAAGGATTAGAAGAGATATTAAGTCAAGTTTACGACTAGTTACCTTCGGACTTCTTCTTGGAATTTTCTAAGATTTCTTTATTTCTGATCGTCAAGTCTTCGATCGACCGGTTCTTAGCTTGGTTTTCTTCTTCAAGCTTTAGTCTTCTGGCCTTTTCAGCCATAGCTTCTTCTTTTATTTTCTCCAAATCTATCAAATATGATAAGGTAGAATAATTATAAGAGAAAAACGGAGACATAAAGAAGAAAGAGTTAAGAGGGAAGTTTTTACTTTCTAATTCAGAGTGTTTTTGCTCTAGGATTTTTATTCGCTCGGTCAGGCCTCCGATCGCAGCAAATTTTTTGACCATATGCTACATAGATAGCATTTCTTCTTTAAGTGTCTAATAAACTTCAAAAATAACTATAAGAATGGTTGAAGACACTTACTCAAATTGCCACGTCATTATAATCGACAAAAAATTTATCAGGATTCGCCTTTACAAGATGATCTGATATTCTCCCCGAAGTTTCATCAAGCTCCTTATCCTCGATAAATCGAGTAGAGAAAGGAAACTTGTTAGTTTGGGAGGGGTTGCTTACAGAGATTGAAATCTATTGAGGATCTGCAAGAATGCCTACCTCCGCTGATGGCGTAACAATCACCATAGGATCCAAACTAGATTCCGGCACTGAAGCAGGCTCGGGGGCTCCCCTAACCACTTCCTCCTCGGGGTTTCTTACCTGATGAAAGCCCTAGTCGGAGGTGCCCTCGATCACCTGATCTGCTAGAATGACCTGGTCGGAAACGACTAGAGCTCCAACAGATCTGGACAAAAGAAAGGAAGTTTAGAGTTCAAGTTCACCGAGAACATAAAAGGTATGTATTCATATGATTATTTCATTTGAGCATACCTGGTCATCTTCTTTATCTTGACTCTGTAGCGCGTCAGCTTGAAGTCCGTAGCGCTTGCTTTTCTTTTCTTTTCAACCAATTTCGCCAGTTTCGAACTGGTAGGGTTGGTTGCACCCTCTACACCCTCCAATAGAGGGTTAGAAGTAATACTTTTGACCAACTGGTCGAGAGTAGAATCCCTGACCGTTGAATCAGAAGGTGTAGGTTCGTTGGTCACCAAAGCAGTTGCCTCAACAGCCGCTGGCAATTCTTGAGCAACTATATGGGACTCAACGATTACCACCTGGATTAACAAACAAAGTTAGTCGGGTGATGAACATATTTTTCATCTAAACAAAAAGTACTTCCTTCGGTTACCTACCTCTACGCAATCGCTATCCCTAGTGATCATAATACTGGTCGGTTCGTCAATTGGCTCACATGTTTCAATGGCCTCATCAATTCTCAGACCAACCGACTACATATCAAAGTGGATTTTTTAGGTAAATACCGGTCGGAAGATATTACAAAGACGAAAAGTAATTGACATGCTTACCCGGAGTCTCTCTGCCCTCTCTTCGGTGGTAGTAACCGCTAAGATCAGAGGGAAGCTAGCCTTTTCGCTAGGCTCTCCAGCGCAGATCATCTTGATCCAACTTCTGATCTCATCAGGAGATAAGGCTGTAATAAATTGAGGTATTAGGGTTACGAAAGCAATTAACCAGAAGGGTAAACCGGTCGGATTCTCTTTGGGATTTACCTTCCTAGAGTCCCTGGTCGCATCATCACGACCAATGTACCAGAGCATCGAATGAGCTCTGGCCTTCAAAGGACTAATCCTCCGTATGGAGAAGTCCCTCACCACGTGTCAAGAGGTTAAACCCCTAACACTCAGCAGATGGATGGCTTAAACCCATCTCCAAATTTTCCCCTCCTTCTTCGAGGAGGAAGGTCATTCGAGTTCTCGGCGACCTTCTTCTACATTTGTAATAAACGCCATCATCCTGCGTAATCTTCATATAAAACCAACCCTTCTTCCATGACGACCACGAAGATTTAGAGTACATGGAAATATACTCGTCGGCCTTCCCGTCGTGGAGATGCAAAGTACACTCTCCAGGTGTACCGGTCATCTTCTTCGCATTTGCCATTCTGTAGTAGTACTTGAAGAGATCCAGAGTTGCTGGAATTCCCAAGTACGCTTCACAGAGGTAGACGAAGTTGCTGAGGTTGGCTATGGCATTGGGGGCCAGATTGATCAGCTCCACTCCGTAATATTCCAAAACTTAGGAAAGAAAGGAGTGAACTGGAAGTCTAAAACCACATTCAATATATACGAGAAAAACCAGAATTTCTCCATCTTCACTGCTTGGAGATCGCTCCCCGATAGTCGATCTCCAAGGGATCAGGCATCTATCGGGCATCAATCCAACCTTCTCCAAACTTTCCAGTTTCTTCTCACTCAGATCGGAAATCGACCACTTGGTGATGAGATCCGGCATGGTGATCTCATTCGGGTGAAGAATTCGAAGGTGATCGAAGATGATCTTTTGGAAGATGAAGAGGAAAGCAGAAGGCATAGAAGCCCTAACACCCAGTGCTAAGGGGTTTTTATAGCCACAACACTGTAACCACTTCTGGGATAAGTCCAACGAACAAAAATCTTTTTAACCAGCAGACGAAGAAGCTCTTTCAACTTCCAAGGCAGTTTCTCAACTTTAAAAATGAATACAGACCACCTCGCGTACCACGACATTTAATGAGGGGTCTGCCCGATACGACTTCATCAGAAGAAAGCGTCCACACGACCAATTCATTTAAAGTTTGGGGGCTAGCTGACGAGGATTGAAATATATATATAATATGTAATACATAAGAAAAGACAATACTTCTTCATGGTCGTAACCCCTATAGCTAACGACCTCCTTTGGTCATCGAGTTTGTGAGGTTACATAATACATACCCTGGTCGGACAAGGTTCCTAACTTAGTCTCCGACCAGTCAAATGCTCATAAGGCTTTTGAACTGGTATCTAGGTCTGAGTCCAAGTATATCCTTTATTGTGTGATGAATGGAACACGTGTTGTATATTTTATACCACGTGACGTTACATAATTCTAAGACACTGGAGTACGGTTAAATGACTCACTGACATATAACCGCACAGCAGTTGATACATTGTCAACTAACGCCTCTCTCCTACCAGACATGTCAGTTCCCAACAGGCGTCTCTCCAAGGGATAACTGCCAACGGTTCATCAACTACATAAGGAGGATCGCGGAAGGTGGAGGGGGGATTAGAAGAGAGATCGATTAGAAGGCACTTCAGAAGACCACCACTCGATTAGTTTACAGCACCATAGCAGGCATTACGCTTCCGTGTTACTAGGATTAGCCTCTTTTTCCAGATTACAGGCATTCCTTGTAATAGCTAGTTCATAGCAATAAAGAGCAATAACATTCCTTTCCAGGAGATACGTGTCATTTTTCCTCTGTTTTTTTTATATATTTGTAAGTTCAGTGATTTGATCGTCGACAGTAATGGATTTTGCAAATAAACTATTTTTTCTTTGAAATAATTAAGGAAAAGCTTTTAAAATTTCAGAAAATTCCACAAAAATAATTTAAATTTTATATTCAATTAAAATTTGAAATTTGGGCATCTGCTAATACAGTGTTTTAATATGTCTTTCTACTCAGGGCATCTGCTACGACATTTGCTTTGCCTGGGTGATAATGGATTCCGAGGTCGTAATCCTTAACTAGCTCTAACCACCTTCTTTGTCGGAGATTAAGTTCTGACTGGGTGAAGATGTATTTCAGATTCTAATGATCCGTGAAGATCTCACAGCGATTACCAATGAGATAATGCCGCTAGATTTTCAAAGCTTGCACAATTGCTGCTAACTCCAGATCATGAGTCTGATAATTTCCTTCATGCGGCCTCAACTGACGAGATGGATAAGCCACGACTTTTCCTTCACGCATCAGTACGCATCCAAGTCCCTGGCGAGATGCGTCACAGAAAATCTCAAAGTCCTTATGGATATCTGGTAATACTAGCACAAGTGGGAAAACTAGGCTTTTCTTTAACTCTTGAAAACTATGCTCACAGGCATCTGTCTATTCAAACTTATTTTCCTTCTTCGGAAGTTGAGTCATGAGTCTACCAGTCTTGGAGAAACTTTCAATGAATCTGTGGTAATAACCAACTAAACCAAGAAAATTTCTCATACATGGTCGACTTGTGTTGCTTCCAATCGATTAAGACTTTAACCTTGGCGGTCTCTATCGCAACTCCTCCCGCGACACAATATATCCGAGGAAAGCTACATGATCAAAGCTCATGTTCTCGAAGCTTTTTAATCCAAAGCTTTTCCAAAATTATTCTGAGATGCTTCTCATGCTCTTCTTCATCTTTCGAGTAGATGAGAATATCATCGATGAAAACAACCACAAACTTATCCAAAAATTCCATGAACAATTTGTTCATCATATTCATGAAATAAGCAGGGGCATTTGTCAATCCAAATGATATTACTGTGAACTCATACAGCCCATATCTGATTGTGAAGGCGGTCTTCAGGATATCTTCTGGTCTGATCTTTAGTTGATGATAGCCTGACCTCAAGTCGATTTTTGAGAAGACGCTGACTCCTTTAAGCTGATCAAACAAATCATCAATCCTGGGTAATGGGTACTTATTCGTGATTGTTACTTCATTGAGCAATCAGTAGTCTACACACATTCGCATACTATTGTCATTCTTCTTGACAAATAGTACTAGAGCTCTTTAAGGTGATGAACTTGTTTGAATACATCCTTTGTTCTGCAATTCTTCAATTTGCTTCTTCAGTTCTGCTAAATCATCGGCCGGCATTCTGTAGGACCATTTTGAAATTGGAGCAGTCCCTGCGACTAAGTCAATTAAGAACATTATGTCCCTATCCGATGGCATGCCGGGTAATTTCTCAGGAAATATATCCGGGTATTCTTGTAACATGGGTATATCTTCAAGCTTTACTTCTTCTAAACTGATCAGGATGGAACTTCTTCCTAAAGAAGTCTTGGATCTGAATTCTACTATAATTCCTTACTCACCGGTGAGGGTGATAGACCTATTGGCACAATCTATACTTCCCTGATTCTTGGCGAGCCAATTCATTCCAAGAATTACATTCGAACCTTGAGAGTGTAAGACGATTAAGTCTGCCGAGAAGGTTACTCTAGATATTTCCAATGTAAGATTTGGAAAAAAGAAACTAGCTCTCATTTCCGAGCCCGGGGAAATGATTAACATAGGGTTAGCTAAGGAAGAGATAGGTAACCCATACTTTCCAACAAACTTATTTGAAATAAAAGAATTTGAAGCTCTGGAATCAAATATGACTGATGCTGGTATCGAATTGACGAGGAACGCACCAAGAACGACATCTGGTGCTGCATGAGCTTCCTCTGCTTTGACGTGATTCACATGTCCCTTCATGTACTGGACAGTCGGCTTTGGGGTGCCGCCGGAGATTGGAACTCCTGAAGTTGGCCTGGTTGGGGCTGCAGCCTATTTCTTCTTCAGGCATTTATTGGCGTAATGCCCTATCTCGTGGCAATGGAAACAGGTCACTCCTGCTGCTAAACAAGTCTGGTTCTTTTGCTGAAATTGGCTTCCTAACGAATTGATGCGGAAGCCAAAAGCGTTGAGACATTGCACCGGTACTGGTGCTTTGGATGAGTAAGGCTAAAATCTTTCGCGTTACGGTGGCTGAGGTTGAGCAAAGCGGGGCTTAGGAAGTCGTCCAGAGTTGAACTTCTGAGCGGCCATCCTCCGCTTGCAGTTCTCTATCTCTTGATGTTTGCCTTCTTGGCGGATAGCTTTGTTCACTAACTACTGAAAATCAGTGAAGTCCTGAGAAATCAGACGGACTAAGAGTTCATCATTTTATCCTTTCAATAATCTTTACTGTCTGTCTTCATCCCTAGCCACATCTTTCTAGGCGTACCAGGCCAGCTGGTTGAACTTGTGCAGATACTTGCTCACCGAGCGGTTACCCTGGCGAAGTGAGCGAAACTCCTTCTTGTTCAAGGTTATCATGCCTGAAGGAATGTGAGTGTAACACCCCGAATCGCAATCAGTAGTTTATAGAAGGCCGAAGGAGTAAAGGACAGGGTTTAAATCAGAAATATTAGTTTTCGGAGGGGAGATCCGCAAATCTTCGCCAACCTGTGCCGCGGACTGCAACCCAGGGCGGCCCAAGATGGAGGAACCGGCCACTCAAAGGGGGGGGGAGGCGCCCCTCCCCACAAACCCTAGCCGCCGGCCCTATTCCCCCATGCCCCTTGAGCCGCCGCCCCTCCCCCTTTCCACCTCCTCTCCTGGCGCCTCCCTTCCAGATCTGGCGCCGCCTCCTCCCCTGGTTGCCGCCCTTGGTGCTTCCCCGAAGTTGCGCTCCAGGACCCCCAAGTGTTCTCCTTCGATTCTTCCTTCGCCGGGCGTTTTCTTTTCCCCATGTACTCGCTGCTTTGGGGTCGGCCAAAGGAGTGGGGAGGGACCTTCGGGAAGTTGATCTTCGTCGTTCTACGGGTCTTCAAGGGTAACGAAAGTCCCGATTCGCTGTTTGTATTAGTTCAGTCGTATAATTGTTCATTTGGGTTGGTTCAGTCTGCGGTTTCAGATCTGTCCAGAATAGTGCAGTGGGTTGTGCGGCAGATTGATGGCCTTTAGAGGCCGAATCTCGGGTTGACGTCTCCAGGAGTTATGCTCCTGGTTTTGTTAGCTTTCTTTTTGTACCGAGATCACAAGATTCCACCCTGTAGTTTAGGAGTTATGAATTTTGAACCGCACACTACTCTGTCTGTGAGAGATTTTGGAGACTGTCGGTTGCTCCTCAGTTTTGTTCTAGTTAGAGCCAGATCCAGGGTGGCCACCCAAATAAGTTTTTGAATATAATTTCTCCATGATTCCAGATTGATAAAGATCATCTCCATAGGATCAATAGACTGAATGTTACAGGCTTTTATTTACGGCTGTTCTGAAATCCGGACAGGTTTCTGTCGATGTCTTCTTGGGCAGTTTAGTCCTCTGTTTTGGCCGAATCAGAGGATCCCGCCAACTAAAGTTTCGTATCCTGGTTCTTTAGGATTAGCTGAGCACTAGTTTCAGGTCTTTAGGAGTTACAGATATTTAATTGTGAATTTTCTTGTACAACTGCCAGTAGAGCAGTAATCCGGCCTTTTGGGTGAAGTTGTCAAATTGAACCCATTGTTGTGTGGGATGGTTAGAGGGTATAGTAGAGCACGTGTAGATACGTCATACCTTGTTATTTTTATCCCGTGTAAATGCTTGTGTAGGCGGTGAGGCGGTGGGTGGAAGGACACCTTCGTTGCTTCCTAGTACGTCGCAGCACGGAAGGCTAGTACTGTTTGTTAAATTGTGTTGCTTTCAAATGAATGCATGATGATGTGTTGAATATATGAATGTTCTTGCGTTTTGTTCATGATGTTGATAGATTTCAAAATTTATGTTTCTTGTGATAAAAGGTGATGACGTCCAGATTGCATGTTTCATTCCATTCATGCATGCTTTATTTTCCATCCACGGGAGTGGAAATTTGGTTAAGACCCATCAATTCCAGCATGGGCACGTAAGTCCCACCATTCCAACGTGGGTGGTTTCGGACACTTCGTATGAAACGTTCTTCATACGGTACTTGGGTCCCCGCTCTTTGTTAAGTGCGGGCTTAAGTGAACACCGACGGTTGTATCACTCGTTATACCGGTATACGCAGTTGAGAGGTCAATTCTCCTTCAATGCATACATTCATACTATGCCTTTTCACAAATTCATGGAAAATTTGTTTACTGTCTTGATTATTGCTCTGTTCCATTGTAACCTGTGAGATTGATGTTGTGCTTGCTGAGTTTCGAATCACCCTTGCTTTTCTGTGTTTATTTTTAGGTGAACCGTGATGATATTGTTGCTAGCGGGAGGGCGTAGTCCAAGCACGTTTCACACATCTCATTAATTCACTTATTTATTAAGATATTTTGCTAAGTTATTTGGTTATGGGATGAACTGTAATAAGTATCACTTCAAGTTTACATCAGACCTTCCATGTTTAATTCCTTGGTTACACTCCGTTGATGAACGGTTATTTACTCCTCGTTACTTTGTCTTGACTATTTGATTTTGGTGCATATTGAATATTAGTTCCGCAAATGAATTGTATGTTGATCCTTTAGGTAGCATCTTGGCTTCCGAATAGCCAGGGTGTTACAGTAAGATCGACGGAAGGCTTGCACGAACTCATCCCAAGTGATTGCTTGAGCTTTGGTATGAGACATACTGAAGTTGTTCCACCATTCAGATGCGGGATGTGAGGACCCCGAATTATTGGGCTTGTAATGCTTAGTCACCAATTGACCCTAGCATCACAAACAAAATAATCCGTGTCTTCGAGACATGTATACTTCCCAGAAATGCAGTATACACACCCCTTTACAAAATTTGTGCATCAATTCCATTCATTCACATAGAACCAAAAGCACAAGAACAAACTGAAGTTAAAATAAATAACAGATAGTTATTACAAAAGAGAGGCCAACCGGCCAAATACATATAAATATAAAAATTGAACAGCGGAAGCAAAAATGCCATAAGATGGCTATAAACAAAAGAGCCAATCAGTGTGCCTTTAACTCACAAGGCAACCGACTGGAGAGCCAAGCTAGTCGTCGAACCCGCAGCATATTTCACAAAAATGAGTCCCTTGGGGCTCACCTTCCTCCTCTGCAACAAATAGTTAAGCAAAGCAAATGAGTACAAAAATTGTACTCCGCAAGACTTACGTGTAGAATAACAGACCTATACATATGCTACATGCAAGCTTCTTTAAGTGGAGGCTGGATGTTTCATTTTCAGCATAAAGCAAGTTTTCATTTGCAATATTGTAGTACATTTAAAAGCAAGTTGGTAAATCTATTTTTAATGTTCAAATAACAGGCGACAACAGTAATAACAATAGATAGATGACAACAACAACCTGGAAGTGACTAAACCCATAGTCACCACCACAATAGCATGAATTACCCATTCATACCAACCATGTCAAATTCTAATATAAAAGGTTGTAGTCTAACTCTTGGAAGACCTCCCCATGCGTGTCCATAACCTAGGACGAGGCTATTCGAATAGTTTTATCCCTGTAGGGGTGTACCAATGTACCCACACGCCAGACTGCCTTTTTGCCAAGCTATTAAGCACATTTCCTTAGGTATGCCGGCACGGCTAAGTCCTACGAGACATTTTCAATATTGTGCATTAACTGCGAGTCGCCTGTATGGATAGAAACCCATACGTTGTGTCAGAGTCACCGTAAAGCCTCAGTCAACTACCCATCACAGGTAAAGCCTTGGCCAACTATGATGCCCCTCGAGGTGGAGAGCCTACCCGGAATCTCCACCACCGCACACCCAATACAAGAACACATATCCTTTTCCACACAACACACACAACCCCCTCCTGCGACT
The DNA here is from genome assembly GCA_036346395.1 of Hsuehochloa calcarea. NCBI lineage: Eukaryota > Viridiplantae > Streptophyta > Magnoliopsida > Poales > Poaceae > Hsuehochloa > Hsuehochloa calcarea. The sequence continues at coordinate 24,462,158 of CM070610.1, read as the reverse complement.
CGGAGATAACACACGCCAAATTACTCAGTCAAGAGAGGTCCCATATCCCTCTCGCGTGGTTAGCACACAAAAATGCTTGGTTTAGTGTAACAAGATGATCGGTCCTTGTTGACCCAGGTAAGACATCCACAAACCCAATAACCCACCATCCAACCATTTGCCCAAGTCTAAATCATTTCATTTGCACTTTTTATTTTCAAAACAAATTAGCACAAGGTGCTGAACAAAGAGTAATAACATGATTTATGTGATCAAGGTTATCGACTAAGTCGATAACCGTCTAATTCTACCGGTAGCTAAGCATTGCTAAGCATGATATCGAAAAGACAGTAAAAGAGTATACTTAAATCACCGGGCTCTAATTCACCAGTGATATTAGTAACTTATGTTTGTGGCAGGGGATAACAGTTTGAGGGCAACAATGCAATAGGAGTAACTAGCTCTAATCGGGAAAATTAATTTGACACAAAAGCATGCATACATATGATTTGTAAATAAGATATTAGACTTGCAAATAATGGGAAATTTATGATCAAACTACTTCCCTGGTTGCTACTGTTCAATATGTTACTAAGAATCACTTAGGTTTTCAATGTGCTCTTCGGAACCTAACGAGAAAGCGAAAAAGAACCGATAAGAACGAAGAAAACAAAAAGACTCAACATCCAACTTTCTTCGAATGCTTTGAAAATTTTACAGCAGCATCAACATGATTTATAAGGAATTTATCAATAAGAACCAATTGATTTGGATTCTTAATGCAAAAGATATGAGCAAAACAAATCTGCTCAGCCTTATAAATCACAAATGCCACTATTTATTGCAACTAAAATTTTCGCAAAAATTTCTAGAGTTATAATGAGGTTAGGAACATTTTTAGGTTAAATTTCAGTTAAAAACATAACTAGCAAAATTTGAATCAGGGAAAAAGGAATTAAAATGAAATAGTTATGCGTTTAATAAGTTAATTTCATTTTTCAGTTGATAAATAATCCTCTCGGAAAAAATCTGAGATTAAATCGACGTGGACGAACTTGGACTGTTGATCTTGGATCCAACGGTCCATGTCTACAGGATAGAGCGCGCTCAAGCGGCTCACAACCCCACCGTTGGATTTAGATCCAACGATCCACGTGGATGGAGACGTTCGGACGGTCCGAACGTTCAAATAGATGTGGGCCGTTGATCTAGAGATGGACGGCTCACAACGAAGGAACCTTCGACCGGTCCGAACGTTCACGCGAGCCTGAGCCGTAGATTCGCAATCCAATGGCCCACGCGTGCAGAGCACAGTGCGCGCGCGGCTCATACATTCACCGTTAGATTTAGATCCAACGATCCATGTGGATCGAGACGTTCGGATGGTCCGAACGTTCACTCGAATCTGAGCCGTTGATCTAAAATCCTACGGTACACATGGATCGCCGCGTTCGGATGGTCCGAACATTCATGCGATTGTGGACCATTGATCCAAGGATCGACGGTCCACAGCGAACCACGTTCAAAAGGTTCGCGCCCAGTTCAACCGACAAAACTCAACGGCGAAAGGGGGCTCACTGCCGGCGACTCCGGTCACGGCGGTGCAAGCTAAGGTCCAAAATGGGTCCGCAATAGCTTTGCGCACACACTGGGACCATAAACTGCGGCTGCGGCGGTCTAGAACGCCGGCAAGCCGGAGTTGACAGAGGTGACCAAAAACGGCCGAAAAATGAAAAATGCCAAGAATCTCTGCTGTGGTCCAAGTAAGCGTGTGCCAAGCTTCTAGGGACTAATGTGGAGCTACCTGAGCACGGGAGAGGCACCGAGGAGGTTGAAGATGCTCGGGTGATGAACAATGGTGCTTTCGGCCGAAAATGGGGAATCGCCAATTCAGCCCAGCCCTGAGGATGACAAGCAAAATTGAGAGATGGTTAAGCTCCAGAGAGTAAAGAGGGAGCAGCAGGAGCAAGAAATGGAAAGAGAGAGACTCTGTTGTACCGCCTTCACCGTAAGCTCGAAGCTCGACAATGGCGGCCGAAATGGTTTCGGATGAATGCAGCTCAAACAAACACTGAAGTGCAAGCTAGAGTTGCGGAAATGCTAAAGGAAGCCAAAGGGGAAGCAATGGAGCTTAAATAGAGGAAATGGTAGAGAGCAACGGCAATGAACCCTCTCGGGTCAACACTGCCATGAGAGCACTTGAGAGCGACGGGAGCAGTTGAGCAATGGACTTCTGAGGGCGGTGCACGACGGGCAATTAATGCGAGCAGAGAGAGCCGTTTAAAGGTGGTCACCGAGGTGACACTACGCTGCTCCAGCTCCTGCACACGCCATGGCTTTTGACACAATCGCACGCTTGCTCAGACTCGAGGAAGGAGATGATTCGGCCACCGTTGGATTGAAATCGGACGGTTAAAATGAACGGGGCGATTGGAACGGTTCGAACATTCCATTCAATCCAGGCTGTTATCTCTAAATCGGACGGTTCAAATGAACGGGACGATCGGCCGGTCCGAACGTTCACTTCAATCCAGACCGTTGATCTAAGATCCAACGACTCTCGTTGATCGAAACGTTCGGATGGTCCGAACGTTCACACGCATATGAGTCGTTGATCTCAGATCCAACGATCCATGATACTCACGCCCGAGCGACTGCTCTAGGTGCAGTTAGTTGACTGAACCAAGTCACTTAGCTCGAGCCCGAGTCTGACTCGCGCCATAGGAATAGTGAAAACCAGCTAGGGTTTGAATTAAACAACTAATTTTTGGGGAAATTGGCTTAAGGTAGCAAACAAGCTCCAAAAATCATGAAATTTTAACAGGATGCTGCTTACTATAGGATAAACCTCACATAAAATTTCCAGAGACTTTTATGCGCTGTATTTTTCTCAAGAAATTCCAGAAGGTGTGAATTAGGGTTTGACCAAGCTTTGACATGGTTTGCCTCCAAAATTATCAAATAATTTCTAAAAGTCGTGAAATAATTCAGAGGTGTTACCAAGCCTCCCTAGAACTTGGGAAAAATATTCACAGAGGTTTGGCACAAGATCTTTGCCAAGGAGGTTTTTGATTGGAGTCAATTGAGGATTTTGATTTTGATTTCCATAATTCCTTTACAAGAATTACAGAAATGCCAAAGACTTCAAGATGCAAGAAAAATTTTAATTTCTTCTCATTTTATTACATTTGAAACACATATCCACATTTGGGATGTTACACGGGACCATTCAACTGATGAGAGGCAAATAGGACCCTCTCGCGATCCGTGCACTAAGCGATGTTTAGCTTCTTCCCAATGACCCGGAGCCAATCATCTGCATCCTTGGGTTCTGTGCTGCTAGAGAAAGTTGGCGGCGCATCCTCACGAATTCTGACATGGTTATCCTCGGTGGAGGTGGAGGAGCATGATATGCTGCTATTGCTTGAGCATTCTGATTATTGTTGAGAGACTGGGCTAACAGATCAATCAGATGTGTTTGATTGGCCATCATCTATCACCAATCAGGTGCTTCAGTCGGAGGAGGTGGTGGCTGCTGGATTGGATTCTCCTAGTAGTCAGCGTTCTCGTTTTCTTGTCCCCTGGCGCTGCCACTTCCGGTGCGAGTAGTCACCGTCTGCTGGGTCCTCTAAAGACTTAGTAGGGTGAGAGAAAGCTCTAAGGGAAATAGATCTAACATAGCCCAAGAATCAACAAACACAAGGCAAAGAACATTCTTCAAAATAGTTCTTTTATTACTGTATTTTATTTTATTGATTCATTATGGCTACCACAAAGGTATTAGTAGCTCATAATTTGCATCTAAAGAACAAACTAGGGACACATCTAAGGGGTATCTTGGGTATAGCCTGGCTCGCTAGAACTAGCCTCGTCTGCCTTGTAGCGAGCCAGCTCTTTTTCTACGGCCTTCAACTTTTCTTCTGCATCCTGTAGCCTCTCCTGGATGATATGCAGCTCATCCAGGGTATTCCCGAGGCATAATCCATCGCCTTCGATCCACGATCGCGTGAGGTCGGGAGTCTTCATCTCTGGCTGAGCGGAATGCACTGTCGTGACGGGTTGGAATGTGCATCGGGTAATAGTAGAACCCAGTGCCATTGAGGCATGATCATAAATGTGGCGGAGTATGTGGAGTGCTTCTCTCGACGCATCCTGGAGGCCTTCGAACAAAGTGTCTCGTCGCATTGGAGCGTCGAAGATGTGGAAATCAGCGTTTCGTGACAGGTAGAAGTAGAGTATAACCTCTACCCTCCAACGGTCTTGACTTCCCACCTTGCACTTGTAACCCTGGTACGTCGGTCTCTCGTTGAAGTCCGGGTGTTGCATTATCTTCCAAAGAACAGCAGCCCAATGTCCAGCAAAAACTCCGTGGGAAATGGCGTTCGGTACCTCGACCATCTACAATTTTTGAGAGAAATGAGTTATTAACCATTTTAAAGAGAAGGGTTGAGATAGGACACCAGAAGACCAAAGTATTTTTAATTATAAAAAATAAGTCCTTAAGGGTTTGATCCCTTCTAGGCCACGATCTACAGCCGATATGGATTTGATACCACTTTTGTCGAAATCGGGAACGAAGGATCCCGAATTCTCTATATTTCCCACACTAGTCCAGGATTGCTAGTCTACACAGTCTAACAAAAAGTGTCATCACAATCATATCACGTGTTTTTTTAATATGAATCAGAGTTTATTATAAATTGGGGCCTAAGGCTAAATAAAATAACACAACGAAAAACAAATAAGCAGTAGACCACACAATGTGCCACAGGCAATTGTCTGGGGCGTAGGCCTAAACGTCTGGATCCTTACCATCTGTATAGAAGTCTTCTCCTGAATAAATATTATTCAGCAAGAGTGAGCACAACTTCCGTGCTCGCAAGTTACACCAAATAAAGAAATATGATGCATGCATAAGTAAACAAGTGAGGCTGATATGGTTTATTTGCGTAAAGCAACATTTTCAGTTCTAAATTTTCATACTAAGTTTTAGGGTAGTTTTTAATCTATAACTAAATCAGATTTTAAATTAACAGTTTTATGGTGGATAACCTTCGTATGAAACATGGTGATGGATACCCTCCTATCACATGGCTAACCGCCCGATTTTACCGCAAGGATTCACCATCCTAAAATCATTTCACTAAAATCATTTTAAAACCAAAAACAAAGTCTAACTTAGAGTGGCTTTGCTCAGCATGTCCATGACCGTGGACACAACTATTTGAATAGTTTTACACTCTGCAGAGGGGTACAACTTTACCCATAAGAGATAATTTGCTCTTTATGTCGTCCAATACACGCTTCCTTAGATGTGTGACTAAGCAATTATCACCAAAATTTTCCAATGCTCTACCTCAATGCTAACACACCCGCTAAGGTTGCGCTTCCTTTGGGTTCACCACCTGCCGGAAGCCCCCTCTTGCGCTAGGTAGGAATACTATTTAACCAACACCTACTCAACAAAATGGCACATAAGATAATGAGGCATTACAAATTAATAAGCCTAGTCCCGCCCATACATAACATGTGGTAGTACGGTGAAGCTTTGTAAGATGTGGCCCAAAGGCCGGTCCTTAACTGACTTGTGCGACTTCCAAAAATAACCTCTAGGCCTCAATCCTACCCGAATTGAGCCCGTGCATAAACCTGTACCCACCAGCTGTCCATTTCGCCCAACTACAAACCAATTTTTCTATTTTTTTCAAAAACATTTGCAAAATTCTTCCATGACAAAACAATACCATTGGCTTTTGAACAATAGTTGGTCATTTGGCTTAATTTCCCAAATCAAATATTTTTGATCTAAGCATATCTTTATTTTTAAATTTTTATTTGACTAAGGTGACAAGTAAATGATGATTCAATGAACAACATTGGCTATACAAGGAACTGGAATAATTGGGAATTTAAAACAGGAAATTAAATTAACTGAATAAAATTATGCATGCAATAGCAATTTAAAAACAGAATTAAATAAATTTCAAATACTCGGATCAATATGATCAATGGTATAACTTGACTTTCTTGAAGTCCTGATAATCCAAAGAATGCAGCTGCGAGATTTCGGACCGTGTGCGGGGTACTTGGAAGGGAACGGGTCCCCATCACCAACCCAAAGCTGTGGACTGAAATTTCTGCCTCGTTCACTTTCCCAGAAGTAGACCAGGCACGCGTGCGATGGCGGGCGTTCCTCGCGACGTGCCACATGTGGAGGACCTTCAAAAGCACGCTTGTCACAAAGTACGTGAACACGGGTCGGACGCCCTTCACGAAGTATCATTTCTTATCGCGGGATACATGGAACGCCTTCGTGCAGATGAAGACGACGACCGAATTTCAGTAGCAAAGTGCGGTGCACAGAGTTCTCAAGGCACAAAACACTCACCCCCACAAACTCGGCACCACTCGGTACGCGGGTAAAGCCACGCAGTGGGCGGCGGAGGACGAGACCGCTACCAGACCGTTCGCTGAGATCTCAGATGAGCGTGCTCGAGCCTGGTTAAGAGCGAGGGCATCAGCCACATCTTCGAGCGGCATCTCTTTCACAAACCCGGCAGACGAGGCAGTGTCCCAACGCCTGGCAAATATGTCGAACCACTTAGTTGTTAATAAGTCCATAACTTTACGGTGTCTATAATAACATGATTGCCCTCTTGCAGGAAGCATTGACTTCTGCATGTTCTCAAGGTTTCTTCCAGGTAGACAGGGAGAAGGATGTACTATCTACGGCCCTGGGAAACAAGGAGCACCTGGGTCGCATGCGAAGTATTGGGGTTTACGTACTTTGGAGGGATGGATTCCGACATGACTCCGACACATATAGGAGTAGGAAGAGATCCAAGGACCAGCACGACACCCGATTGGAACATGTTCTTACTGAAAAATTTCAAGCACAAATAACAATCTTGCAAAACCAAGTAAATCAACTCCTCCAGGCGCAAGCCGCCCCCGTTAATTTGGGAGCAAGTCCTCCTCAACATCGGAGTAGCGTTGCGTCCACACATAATTCTAGACATGACGATGTTCAATTACCGATCGACGACATCGAGGTAATGTACATCTCTGGAATGCTCCAAAGATAGGCCTATAGGACGCCCTAGCTAATTGTGTATCGTTTTGTAGGAGCTGACGCCTTGCAAGCTCTAAGTGAGGATGGTCGGTTCCATTCCTATTGAGGCTGGGCGGGGTATGGTGTATCCATACCAGGAAGGGGCAGTGCAGCACAGTGCCCAACTAGCGCAGGGTTACACCAGGGTCCACGTGGACATGGTACATGATAATTTTATGGTCGTCCCATCGGGATTCGCCCAAACAAAGAAATCGTAACACTAGGGGATGCCATGTATACTTTTATCCAAAGACCCAAGAAGAACATCATACTGGACCCTACACTAACGCCATATCGACACGACAACGCCTCGCAATAGGACCCTCGGTGAGTTCGCCTCAACCTTTGCTTCGAAGGCCACCTTATCGGTTCAATCGAGAATACACCAAGGGACAAGAAAAACATGTCACCATATCGGTCACCGAGTCGTCTCACGGAAGATGGGATGCATGCAACTCGTTAAGCGAAATCGATATCGAAGAACATTCGAGCACCGCCAAGCCCGGAAATACTCTCGAAAATCGGTTGGTCTCCAACACGTAACTACGGCTCAGACTAGCTTGTCAATCTTTGCATGGTGGTACATGCGCAAGACTCGAGAGGAGGGGGACCATACTGGAATCATCATCAGATACAAGAGGGAGTATTTTCTCCACGAGCTGGGCCACTTCGTCGTGGGCTTCGACGACTTATTCGACCTATACAACCTCAATGCCCTCGACGCATCACTTGTACGATGCTGGACATTGTAAGTGTGTACAATCAAGTTCTACACTCACGTGATACCGATAAATATCACAACTCATTGCTTATCTACATATACATTATGAAATGTGCCCGTCGACTCAAAGAACCGGTATGTTTCCTCGACCCACACGTGATCTCTGAGCAAACAATCAACCAAGACGCATCCTACGCCGAGAATTACATAAAAATGGGATTACTTGCTCTGGACGACAAGGAGTACATAATGGTGCCCTACAACCAGAAGTAAGTGCTTCACTACTTGTCATACAAATTTTGTTTGAACATAGGTTTATGACTATAGCAACATACATGAGTAGGTTCCCATGGATTCTTCTAATCATTGTATCAAAGAGGAACACGGTATTGTACCTCGATTCCCTACTGAACAAAAACCACGACTTCACCCTTCTTAAAGGAATACTCAACATGTCTGTTCATTTCCTTCGCACATTACAACTCTATTGTAGTCTTCCTTCGTTTGAAATGGATGCGGATAACTTTTTGGAATCATATAGGTCGTTCATCGGCTATGTTGCCGAGGGAGGGGCATACAAGGGATTGAGCGCCATACACTATTGTAGACGGTTCTTGGTTGCAACCGTCTGTGATAGTGACCCTTCACAGACGGTTTTTGTTAAAAACCGTCTGTGATGATCATTATCACAGATGGTTGAAAAACCGCTTGTGATAACCGCTTGTCATCACAGATATACAAATTCAGACGGTTCAAAAATTGTCTGTGATGACGGTTCCAAACCGTCTATAATGACCTTTTGTGTAGTAGTGTGGGCGTCGTTGGCAAATGCCGTAGTGGCACGAGTCTTGGGCCGAACAGTTTCCCCAGGCGTGCATATGTATGCACATGCAACCACTAACACTAGCTCATACAATTAGTTTCTAATCTCATGTGCACACACACTAATTAAGGAGCCTTGTTAACTCAGTCCACACACACGTACGCTGCATATGCAAGACTAGATGCAACCAAATTAACTAAACAGGTAATCAAGATTATTTCCAACAAAGTCTGACTCCTTGGGCCCACAAGCATTTGTCTCATCCATTCCCTTTTGCTTCACTGATAAGGCGCTAGCATGTGGACCCACAGTGCATTTGCAGCATTCTTTTGCTTCAATTCTGCATCCGAAACCTGCAGTCAGAATAGTGAATTTCGGAACTTCATTATTTTATATGACTTTCAACCTTCCGGAATTTCATTTTTCCTCATACGAACTCCGATTTCGTCGATTCAAATTTCTATATTCATATAAAGTTGATATCTTCCTTTCAGTATTTATTTCATAATTTTTAGATTTTATTTTAGTTTTATTTGAGTGTTATTTGAATTTGAATCGTTTACACGTATAGATTTCGACAACTTCGGACAACCGGATTTCGACGTCGTTTGAGAATAATATATAACCAAGCAAGGTAAGTTATACCTTTGATCATATTTGATCCCATTATTTCAAATTATTTAAATTCTATTTTAAATTATTATTGCATGCTTATTTTTATTCAATGTAATTTAAATACCAGTTTTAAATTTATAGTTATGCCTAAATACTTTGTATAGACAATGTTGATATTTGAATCAAATATATTGTCACCCTTGATAAAAACCTAGTTCATACGATAGTATAAACTGGGATCATTTGAAAATATTATGCAAAGGCATGCTTAGACAAAAAATGTTTAGTTTGGTAAATTTTAGCCAAATGATTAACTATTGTTTAAAAGTCTATGGCATTGGTTTGTTATGGAAGATTTTGCAAATAATTTTGAAAAACAAAAAGGAAAAGTTGGTTTTTTACTTGGGCAAAATGGATGCTTGGTGGGTGCAGGTTTATGCACGAGTTCAATTTGGGTAGGATTGAGGCCTATAGGTTATTTTGGAAGTCGCACAAGTCAGTTAAGAACCGGTCTTCGAGCCGCATCTTGCAAAGCTCCGTCGTACTACCACAAGCCTGGAATGGGACATGCTAAGCTGAATAATTTGCAACGTTTCATTGTTAGTTGTGTTATTTTGGTGTGTGGATGTCGGTTAGACAGTATTCCCACTTAGTGCAAGAGGGGATTTCCGGCGGGTGTTAACCCAATGAAAGTGAAACCTTAGCGGCGCAAGAGGTGGCTTCTAGCGGATGTTTAATCCAAAGGAAGTGAAACCTTAGCAGGCATGACTACTTTGGAATGACGCATTGTAAAGGTCTTGCGATAATCGCTTTGTCGCACACCAACGGAAGTGTGTCAGACGGATATTAAAAGCTAATTATCTCTTGTGGGTAAAGTTGTACAACCTCTACATAGTGTAAAACTATTCGAATAGCCGTGTCCACGGTCATAGACATGCTGAGCAAAGTCACTCAAAGTTAGACTTTGATATTGTTTTCAAAAGACTTTATCATATGGTTTTGGATTTCTATCCAAATAGGAAGTTGGGCATGAAGCCATGTGATAGGAGGGTATCCATCACCATGTTTCATATGGAGGTTATCCTACTATAAATCTTGAGAATTTATAAAATAAATTTTAGTTATAAAATAACTGCTTTGGAACTTAGTACAAATATTTAAATAAAACATTGCTTTATGCAAATTCAACCAATAAGCCTTCCTTTGATATATCCATGCGTGCATTAACTCTGTTATTGTATGTACCTTGCGAGCACGGAAGTTCTGCTCACCCTTGCATCATGGAAATAAATTTTAGATTAGGACTTCACCACCGGTGTGGATCTCGACGACTAGGCCGCTACCCTAGTCGATTGCCTGTGGCAGATCAGCTGGACTACACTACTTCTTCATTTTCCGCTGTGTTTTGTTTACTATTGGCTTGTAAGCCTTTCTTGTAATCAATGCTGATATTTATTAATAAAGTTGTGCGATTTATGGATGTAACCATTTCTGTTTACTCTGTGAACTAGCTATTGATCATTGGACTAGTTCAGAAATGCACAGAGGATTTTGGGGTGTTACTCCCAGGTCCGACATTCATCATATTCATGAAATAAGTAGGGGCGACGGTGGAGGTGCAACGGTGGTTTTCCAGCGAAGCTAGCGAGTGCACGGGGTTAGCGACGAGGCGGCGATGCCGAGGAGGTGCTTGCTAGCATCGATGAGGCTTGGACAGCGCCAGAAACGAGGAAGAACCGAGCTTCGGGTGCCAATGAACAAACTCAAAAATCCGGCGATTGAGAGGGAGGGGGGAGGGGTTTGGGGAGCTAGGTTGAGTGGGGAAGTGTGCACCCAGTGCTCCCTTTTGTAGGCCGAGTGGAGGTCAGGAGGAGCAGATCATGCGCGCGAGGTTCTCGGCGACGATGGCGAACTCCCTGTGTAATTGCCCACGAAAGAGGGGTAAATGCCAGACACGGGCGAGGCAACGATCAGGGAAGTTAATGTGTGTGATTGCGCGATAAAAGGGGGAGGGAATCGCGTGATTGAGGATCTCCGAGCGGGCGTAATGTCGGACCCAGATTTTCTAATCCTGAATCCTCTGTGAAAATAACATTCTACTCCCTGGATTAGTATGTAGCACTCACGGGCTCATAGCCGAATCATTTAATACATGGCGTGAATTAAAACATTCAAATATAAACAGACATCAGAGTGACATAGACCACGTCGGGTCGAGTCTTACATAAGGGCCACCAGGCCAAATTGACTACATTACATAAAAGCACATAGCTACAACAGAAGCAAAAGAAGGGTAGAGCTCATCTCTCCACAGGCAAGCGATTGGGGTAACCTGTGTACGCCTGATATTATCCAAGGAATTGGGTAATATTGATTCTACGCAAGTACCGATTAGTCCACTAGACTACAGAATCTAGACTATTCTTCATGGTTCCCCTAGCCATCGACTTCGGGATACTCGTAGTACGTGTAGTCTCCCTGACCCATATCATCTGGAGGGTTTGGGGGGGAGCGAGAGTGAGAACAACTTTCGTGCTCGCGAGCAAACACACAATATGCGATAATATACATGCACGACTTAACAAGGATGGCTCAGGTTCTATTATTTGCTAAAGCAACATTTTCAATTATCATAATTACAAAGCCCTATGAGTTAGCATTTTAAACAGATTGCATTTTTATTGAAGAGAGTAAGTGCAATATTTAAATAACGGTAGAGGTTTCCTCCATCGGAACTCTACACATGCATCATTGTATTGGAGCTACCTTCGCTCCTTCACACCACTGAGCTCGACGGCTCAGGAAAAATCCAACCTCAGGCTAGGTGAGCTGTCCTGGATGTAATCCACCCACAAAGGTTTTTGAAATAGAACTAACTCAAGTTAAGATCCCATGTCTGCTTTTGACCGTAGGCGCGGCTGTTTAAACAGTTTAGACTCTACAGAGGTTGTACACTGTACCCACAAGAGATAATCATACTCGTTACCCCACATGATTCCTTAGTCATGTAGTTGAGCGATCGTCACAGTAACGTTTCAAACTACCTCGCCCCTTACGTCATCTCACCCCTATGGGCAACCCACATAAGTTATGCGGGATGTTCACCACAACGACTAGCGCAGCTGGCCCCGGCCACAACGACTAGCGTAGTTGGCAACTTCACCCTCCCTCGATGTCCCTCTCAAGCCGGAACACATCCCGCCGCTTGAACACTTCCAAACACCAGTTGTGGGATGACATTCAGGGTTCAGTAACTTTACTAAGCCAAGTTGTACTTTGCAGATATGTGGTTGTACTTGTTTTACACAGGAGGTCACGGCAAGATTAAGTCCTTAACCCATCTAGACGGTTCATACCACATTCCACACATTCTCGTGTTACATCCGCACCCACCACTGTTTTCATCCGCCCAGATGTGGTACTAGCAAGTTGTTTAGGGTTTTAGATAGGAAAATCCAATTAATACAACACGCCGGTCATTTACATCCAATGATTGCCCTAAACCACTTTCATGATTAAGAGATGATAAATAGGACATTTATTGTCCCAGTACTTCAGCAAGTCTAGAATGTCACTTAAGTACAACCTATGCTAGTATTTACCACATAATTCTTAGGGTGACATGGAATGAGGAATTCAATTTATCAAAGGATGGGTAATACTTAATTAATCATCAAATGAGTGTTTAACTAAATTAAGCTTTAACATATATTTGATTACAGAATTAAAGCATGCAACTTTGATATTTTAAATAAATATAATTTGAATAAAATGTAGGCTCAAAATGATCAAAGTATTGACTCACCTTGGTTAAAGGCAGTGGGGTCTTGGTACTCTTGAGCTTGGTCGGAGTGGAGGTCTCCTGCGCCTTGGAACCCTAATCAGACAAAAGTACTAGAAAAATGCACAACAACAGAGAGAGTAAATAAATACCAAACTCATAATAAATGAAGTCCAAATTGAACAAGACCGATGCCATTAGTAAGATCTTGAATCTAGAAAATTTTAGAAACAAGTTTCATAATTTTTGGAGTTATAATGAAAAAGATATGAATTTTTGAAACTTTCCAACATAAATTTTTTAATTAAAAACTAAATCAGAAAACCGAAAAAACGAGGAGCCGACACGAGTCCATGGGCACTGTTGCGTGGTCCGAAGGCCAACATGCACTGTGCTGGTCCACGGGTTCACCGGTCTACAGAACAGTATGGCGGGCCCACTTGTCAGCGACACAAGCACTGAAGCAGGGCCCACCTGTCAGCGACGGTGCGGCGATAAAAACAACAGCGTCGTGCTCTGCACGATGCCTCGTTTCCTCCGCGCTAGCGGAGAACGAGAGGGGAGAGAAAGAAGCGGGGAGAGGGAGGGAGCACACGACGGCGGGAGCTGGGGGAGGGAGAGGGATAGAGTGGCGGCGCCGGAGCGGGGGCCGAAGCCGAGGGCAGAGCTGGAGCCGAGGGCGAAGGAGACGGCAACCGAAGCTCGGGAGGTGAAGCATCGGCGACGACGTGAGAGACGAAGACGAGGGGAGGAGGCGGTGGAGTGGTGGGGAGGAGGGGAGACGGCCGGCTATCTATGGTCGGCGAGGCGAGGCCGTTGGAGGGGGCTCGAGCGCATGCGCGATCCCGAGGCGGCGTGCATGGCGCTGCTTGAGGTGATAGGGCGGGAGTAAACACGACGGGCCTTCGCCGGCGAGGCGAGAGCAGAGCGAGAAGGGACTACCGATGGACCGGGCGAAGGCGGAGGGCAGCGATGGCGCCACTCGGAGGCGAGGCAGACAAGGGGACGAGGCAGGCGAGGAGGGGTGCCAAAGTTGCCGAGGTGACAGGAGCAGGTGGGAGCCAGTGGTGCTCAGGGGAGGATGGGCGATGTCGGCAACGCGCAGGGGGGAGGCGGTGGGGACGGCACCCTGGCTTGGTTGGGTAAACCCTAGGCCAAAACGAGCCCAACCGAGGTAAAGTTGAGAATTTTGAAATCATCAGCAAAATTTTGCAAATTTTTAATTTGAAATTTCTTTGAAATTTGAGGATGTTACAAACCTACCCTCTTTAAACGGAATCTCAACCCCGAGATTTGAGCTACTCCAGAAACAGGGACGGGAACTCCTACTTCAGTTGATCTTCGCACTCCCGGGTGGCTTCTCTTGCTGAGTGATTGCTCCATCGAACTTTGCACAGGCGGATGATCTGGCGCCTTGTCTGCTTCTCGATAACATCGATGATCTTGATCGGATGCTCTAGGTAAGTCAGATCTTTCTGAAGGGTGATGGCTTCAAATGGAGTCTTCTCTTCTAGTACTATGAGACATTTCTTGAGCTGAGAGACATGAAACACATTGTGAATGTCTGACAGACTTTCCGGTAGCTCCAACTGATAGGTGACTTCTCCACGCTTGGAGGTGATCGAAAATAGGCCTATGAATCTTGGCGCGAGCTTCCCTTTCACCTTAAACCTTCGAGTTCCACGAAGCGAGGATACCTTGAGATACACATTAGCTCCAACTTCAAAGGTTAATTCCTTGACGGTTGTCGGCATAACTCTTTGTCCGATGAATCGCTTGAAGGCGATCTCGATTAGTCGAACTTTCTCTTATGCTTGCTTGAGAGTATCTGGTCCGAAGATATACCCTTCACCTGATTCTGACCAATGCAAAGGAGTTCTGCATTTTCTTCCATAGAGCGCTTCAAACGGGGACATTTTCAGACTAGACTGAAAACTATTGTTGTAGCCAAACTCGGCGTAGGTAGACATTTCTCCCAGTCTACGGTGAATTCCAAAGCACAAGCTCAAGTTTGTTTTCTAGAATCGATTTGTTCTTTGGTCGACCATCAATGAGGGTGATAAGTCAGGCCGAAAGCAAGGTGTATTCCAAGGGCGTCATGCAGACTAGCCAAAAAGTGCGAGGTGAACTAAGAACCTCGATCCGAGACTATCCTCTTGGGTACTCCATGTAGGCATACAATACGAGCCATATACAACTCTGCTAACTTGTCTCCCTTGTAAGTTGTCTTCACTGGAATAAAATGGGCGACTTTGGTCAATCTATCCATTATAACCCATACTGAGTCACAACCGGGCATGGTTCGAGGAAGACCTGTAATGAAATCCATTCCAATTTATTCCCATTTCCATTGAGGGATCTGTAATGGTTGGAGCAATACTGCGGGTCTCTGGTGCTCAGCCTTTACTCGCTAGCACACATCACAACAAGCTACAAACTCGGCGATGTATCTTTTCATCTGTGGCCACCAATATAGAATCTTTATGTCTTGATACATCTTGGTGCTACCTGAGTGCAGGGTATATGCTGAGCTATGAGCTTTTTTCAGAATCAAATCCTTGAGTTCCTTCTGGTGGGGAACAAAGAGGTGTTTCCCATAACATAGGATTCCTTCCTGATCTTCGATCATCTTTGGGGATTTTCCATCGGCCATGAGTTGCTTAAACTTCTGGACTCCAGGATGTCCTTCTTGGGCGGCCTTGATCGGCTGTTCTAGGGTTGGATGCATTTCCACAGCGTCTATGGTGCCTTGTTCTATTAAATAAAGGTTGAGCGCCTCAAATTCCTTGTAGAGTTCAAGTTGATGTTCTTGGACCATAATGCTACTGCAGTAGGATATACGGCTTAATGCATCAGCAACTACATTAGCCTTCTTAGGATCATAGTGTACATCCAAGTCATAATCTTTGATAAATTCCAGCCATCTTTTTGACGGAGGTTGAGATCTGTTTGGATGAAAATGTACTTGAGGCTCTTGTGATATGTGAAGATGTTGCAATGATTCCCGATCAGGTAGTGCCGCCAAATCTTTAGGGCATGCACTATTGCGGCTAACTCCAGATTATGAGTTGGGTAGTTGTCTTCATGGGGACGGAATTGTTTGGATGCATAGGCCATGACTTTTCCTTCTTGCATGAGCATGCAACCAAGACCTTGGCGTGAAGCATCACAATAGACTTCAAAGTCCACGTGTGTCTATCAAGACTAACACTGGGGCAGTGGTTAATCTCTTCTTTAACTCCTGAAAACTCTTTTCACAGGCTTATGTCCACTCATACTTCTTTTCCTTCTTGAGCCGGTGGGTCATTGGTCTGGACAGCTTGGAGAACCCTTCTATGAAGCGTCGGTAGTACCCGACCAATCTGAGAAAACTACGCACTTCGGTCGCGGAGGTCAGTTGTTTCCAATCCAAAACATCCTTTACCTTCGATGGGTCTACTACGACTCCTCCTGTGGATACAACATGCCTGAGGAAACTAATCTCTTGGAGCCAAAACTCACACTTGCTGTACTTGGCATAAAGCTGATGTTCTTTGAGCTTCTCGAGGACCAAATGCAGATGTTCAGCATGTTCTTCATTGGTCTTGGAGTAAATTAGAATGTCGTCTATGAACATGACAACAAATTTGTCCAAGTACTCCATGAATACTTTGTTCATAAGGTTCATGAAGTAAGCTGGCGTGTTGGTCAAGCCAAACAACATGACAGTGTACTCGAACAAGCGATACCGAGAGGTAAAAGCTATTTTTGGGATATCCTTAGCCCTGATCTTAAGCTGATGGTATCCTGACCTCAGGTCGATCTTTGAGAACACTGCTGCTCCTGTTAGCTGATCAAACAAGTCATCATGCGGGGCAAAGGGTACTTGTTCTTGATGGTCACATCATTTAGGCTTCTGTAGCCCACACACAGTCTGATGGTTCCGTCCTTCTTCTTTACAAAGAGGACTGGCGAACCCCAAGGAGATGAGCTAGGTCTGATGAATCTTTATCTTGCAGTTCTTCCATATGTGTCTTGAGCTCTTCAAGTTCTTTGGCGACTATTCTGTATGGTCTCTTAGAAATCGGGGTAGTCCCTAGCTTCATGTTGATTACAAACTTGATATCTCGGTCTGGTGGCATGCCTGGCAATTATTCAGGGAAGTCATCGGGGTAAGCTTGGACTACAAGCGTTGTCTCTAGGAACAACCCTCCAAGGTGGTGGATTGGTCGATCCAAGGGAGAGGAATGATCCACTCTAACCTTTACTATGGTTCCCGGATTCTTGGTAAGCACCACTTCTCTATTGGCACAATCTATTAATCCTTGATATTCAGCCAACCAATCCGTCCCTAGGATGATATCCAGAGTTTGGGACTCTAGCACAAGGAGGGTTGCTAGAAAATCAGAATTTTCCAAATCAATCTCTACTCTGGGGTTTACTAAGGTAGCAAAAGGAGGTCCCCCGGGTGAACTTAGCACCATGGGTTTCTTTAACTTAAAGGTTAGCAACTTAAGCCTTTCAACAAACTTTCTTGAAACAAAAGAGTGCAAAGCTCCAGAATCAAACAAAACTTGTGTGGGTACCGAATTAACAGGGAACGTACCGATAACCATTCCTGAGGCGTCCTGAGCCTCCTTAGCTGTGACATGCTTCACACGGCCACGATTTGACGTCGGGGTAGACCGTGACGCTTGCGATGTCTGATGACTCTTGCTTTGATTCAGACTTTGGCCTTGAGTCGGGGTAGCTCCGGCGTTGAACCTTGTGGTAGTGTTCTGACAATTAGGGCACTTATTGGCGAAGTGTACTTTCTCTCCACAGTGGAAGCAATGGAGGTGAGCTACTGGACTGACAGTGGCAAGTGGCCCAGCAGGGCGGAGAGCACGAAAACCACTCCCTTGGGAACGTGGGGTTGGAGTTGGGCATCTTGGCGATAAAGCTGTAGGCGGTCTGAAAGACAAACTGCCTTGGAAAGTTGACTTCTGAGGGAAATTGCCCTGCCGCCTTTGGAAAGCCATCTTCCGCTTGCGGTTGACTTCAGCAGTCTTCCTCTCATTCTCCAGCACTAAAGCTTTGTTGACCAAGTGGTGGAAATTGGAGAAATCATGATGGATAAGCTGACCTCTCATATCTTCACGCATGCTTTCTACGAAGTGGTCAATCTTTTCTTCCTCATCTGCTATGTCGTTGGGGGCATAGCGGGCAAGCTGGTTGAATTTGGTCAGGTACTCATTCACTGACAAGTGGGCCTGCTTGAAAGCTCTGAATTCGTTCTTCTTCAGCCTCATTGTACCTGCTGGCACAAAGTTTGTTCTGAAGGTAGCACGAATTCGCCAAGGAATTACCTGCCATGCGTGTTCAGCTTCTTCTTGTGGCATCTCAGCAATTTCTTCTCTGGGCGGGTGCGGTTGGTTGCGGTTGCGGATGTTCTTTCGCTTCGCTTCTTCTTCTTCTGTCATTGAGCCATCACCACCTCGAGCAGCGAGATAGTTTTCTCACCAAGCAGTGATGGCTCCTTTCAACTGATAGGTGTCAAAGTCCACCCTATCTTCATCTGAGCAGCGGGCAAGGCAGAGCTTCTTCTTAGTGTCCCTGAGCCACTCTTCTGCTTCAAGTGGCTCATTCGTGGCAACAAACGTGAGGGGCCTTGTACGGAGGAAATCTGCCAGCTTGGAGTTGCGGCCGGTTGTCCCAGTCTACTGATTGGCGAGTAGGGCCTGGAGAATCTGCGTTTATTGGAACATCACTTGAGCCATTGAGGGGTTTGTTGGCGGCGAGGGTGGTAGATCTTGCCCTTGGCCATGACCACGGCCATTTCCATAGCCTCTTCCTTGGCCGGTTGCGAAGGTTCCACATGCTAGGGCGGCAGCTCTTCTAGGCGGCATCTGAAGAACAGCTAAGGCTTAGAATAAAAGGGAGTATATGAGGGTTTACTAGCCCTCCAAGGCACACACAGAAGGACATTAAACCAACAAGAAGATCGAACACATACAATACAAAGCCTAGAATGGCTGCATTATATTAAGGGTTAGGTGTTACATGATTCGACACATAGCCTATAAGCTAAGCTAAGTCACGATACACGATACAAACACATCGTCTACAAACGAAGGAACAAAACGTGCTTGCAACCCAAAAGACTACTAAAGCAAGCACTGCTAGCTAATCTAAGCTAATTACTTCTCCATCGAAAACTGGTCACTACACGCAATGCAGTTACCTGGGGAGCGTGAATGGGAGCAGCTCTGGCTAAAGGACAGCGAGGTAGAACGAGATCGATCGCCGCCGAGGGTGAGCGAGCGGGAGCAGGAGTGGGAACGGCTGAGGTAGCATCCACGGCTGGGCGGTCCGAGGTCGATGCGAAGCGGCGGGTTGGGCGGCGCACTCTCTTGCGTGCGGTCATCCGGGTGCGGGCTCCTCTGGGCGAACTGGTCGAACGAGTGCCCATTCTTTGGAGGAAGCATCCGCACGGGAGGTTGGGATAGAGTCTGCTGTCGCTGCAGTGATCCGTGCCAATTCCGCGAGGGCGGTGTCCCTCTCGCGCCTCGTCTCGCAGTGGTCTTCTCCTTCTCTGAACAAGTTGTTACGGAGGGTGTCGGAATGCTCGTAGCTGGAATTGAGGAGCATCCGAAACTGGGCGACTTCATCCACTGCGGCGTCGATGGTAGCTGACATCGCTGTGTCGGTGCACTCGTGCGCCCGGTGGGATCGTCATCCTGGGCGTCGAAGACCTCAGGGTGGCACTCTCCGTCAGGTTGGTACGGATGGTGGCGGAAAGGCGAGCTCAGTAGTGGGCCTCCGTCGATCCAAAGAAAGCGGGGAGCGAGCAAAGCGTCAGCGACGTCTTGGCTAATGTCGGCACAATCGCTCCCGAGTCTTTGGGGCCTCAAGGTATGAGCCTCGAACTCACCCTCCCTGGCATTGAGGAAAACCTCCTTGCTACAGGACCCCTTGCCCAAGATATGGGTCATCCGGCCCCTGAAGATAGGAGGGTGGGTGTAGCCGAGGTATTGCATCAGTTGGCGGAGGATGTCCACAAACTGTCCAGTGTCTTCCCCGTGAGAGAAGAAATCCCACGGGCCCTCGGATGACGGTGCGGCAATCTACAAATTTTGAAACAGGAGAAAAGTCAGTAAAACATAATGAAAGTAGAGATATGTACAGAACTAAAAGTGATGAGCAAAAGTAATAAGTACAATATATTTTTGTCAATGTTTTTCCTTAATTTTGGAAATAAGACCCAAGTCTTAAGGCAACGACCAATCTAACTAAGGATTCTCTGGTTGTATGCTACGATACGACTTTGTCGGACCAGTTTTCTAATCACAATCCTCTGTGAAAATACTGTGCTACTCCTTGGATCAGTAGGTAGCACTCACAGGCTCATAGCCGAATCATTTCATACATAGCGTGAATTAAGACATTCAAATATAAACAGACATCAGAGTGACATAGACCACGTTGGGTCGAGTTTTATATAAGGGTCACTAGGCCAAATCGATTACATTACATAAAAGCACGTAGCTACAGCGGAAGCAAAAGAGAAGTAGAGCTCATCTCTCTACAGGCAAGCGATTGGGGTAACCTATGTACGACTGATATTATCCAAGGAATTAGGTAATATCGGTTGTACACAAGTACCGATGAGTCCACTGACTACAGAACATAGACTATTTTTCATGGTTCCCCTGGCCATCGACTTCGGGATCCTCGTAGTACGTGTAGTCTCCCTAACCCATATCATCTGGAGGGTTTGGGGGGAGCGAGAGTGAGAACAACTTTCGGGCTCGCGAGCCAACACACGATATCACGATAATATACATGCGGCTTAACAAGGACGGCTCAGGTTCTATTATTTGCTAAAGCAACATTTTCAATTATCATAATTACAAAGCCCTATGAGTTAGCATTTTAAACAAATTGCATTTTTATTGAAGAGAGTAAGTGCAATATTTAAATAACGGTAGAGGTTCCCTCCATCGGAACTCTACACATGCATCATTTTATTGGAGCTACCTTCGCTCCTTCACACCACTGAGCTCGACGGCTCAGGAAAAATCCAACCTCAGGCTAGGTGAGCCGTCCTGGATGTAATCCACCCACAAAGGTTTTTGAAATAGAAATAACTCAAGTTAAGATCCCATGTCCGCCTTTGACCGTAGGCACGGCCGTTTAAACAGTTTAGACTCTACAGAGGTTGTACGCTGTACCTACAAGAGATAATCATACTCGTTACCCCATATGATTCCTTAGTCATGTAGTTGAGCGATCGTCACAGTAACGTTTCAAACTACCTCGCCCCTTACGTCATCTCACCCCTATGGTCAACCCCCATAAGTTGTGCGGGATGTTCACCACAACGACTAGCGCAGCTGGCAACTTTACCCTCCCTCGGTGTCCCTCTCGAGCCGAAACACATCCCGCCGCTTGCACACTTCCAAACACCAGTTGTGGGATGACATTCAGGGTTCAGTAGCTTTACTAAGCCAAGTTGCACTTTGCACACTTGTGGTTGTACTTGCTTTACATAGGAGGTCATGACAAGATTAAGTCCTTAACCCATCTGGATGGTTCATACCACATTCCACACATTCTCGTGCTACATTCGCACCCACCACTCTTTCCGTCCGCCTAGATGTGGTACAAGTAAGTTGTTTAGGTTTTTGAAGAGGAAAATCCTATTAACACAACACGCCAGTCATTTACATCCAATGACTGCTCAAAACCACTTTTATGATTAAAAAATGATAAACATGACATTTATTGTCCCGATACTTAAGCAAGTCTAGCATGTCTCTTAAGTACAACCTATGCCAGTATTTACCACATAATTACTTGGGTGACATGGAATGAGTGATTCAATTTATCAAAGGATGGATCATACTTAATTAATCATCAAATGGGTGTTTTACTACCTTAAGTTTTAACATATATTTGATTACAGAATTAAAGCATGCAACTTTGATATTTTAAATAAATATAATTTTCAGAAACTGTAGGCTCAAAATGATCAAAGTATTGACTCACCTTGGTTAAAGGGAGTGGGGTCTTGGCACTCTTGAGCTTGGTCGAAGTGGAGGTCTTCTACGTCTTTGAACCCTAATTAGACGAAAGTACCGGAAAAATACACAACAGTAGTGAGAGCAAATAAATACCAAACTCATAATAAATAAACTCCAAATTGAACAAGACCAGTTCCATTAGTAAGATCTTGAATTTAGAAAATTTTAGAAACAAGTTTCATAATTTTTGGAGTTATAATGAAAAAATATGAATGTTTGAAGCTTTCCAGCAGAATTTTTTGAATTAAAAGATAAATCAGAAAACTGGAAAAACGAGGAGCCGACACATGGCCCGTGCACTGTTGCGTGGGCTGAAGGCCAACACGCACTGTGCTGGTCCACGGGTTCACCGGTCTAATGAACAGTACCGGTGAGCCCACCTGATGCGGGGTGCCCAATCTTCTTGACGTAGAATCTCTCGATAACTTGTGTATCCTGACGAACCACCAGCTGATCCCCCGCACCAATGCACGGACTTGCAACTCTATGGAAAATTCGCCCAAACACACACTTGATTGGATCCTCACGACCAAGCGAAGATCGTCGAACCCTCAATTTCAATGAAAGGCAAGAACGACATCTTGTTCTCAACGCCCAATTCCCTCTGTTTTGGCTATAAGCACAACAGGAGAATCAAGCAAAAGCTTTGAAAATATATTAAACGTGGTCTGAGGTTACAATGGGGGTCTACCCCCTCAATATATAGTGCCCCTAATCCTCCTCATGGCTGGCCAAGAGGCCCTACTCCTATTCTAATTCGGAATTAGAACTCCTACTCCAATTCCGACTCAATCTAAAACAAAAATGAAACTCTAATTTTACAACTATCATATTGTTTCGGTCATATCTTTTTATACAGGATGAATTTCGGAGTGAGGGATGATACAAGCCCAAAAACACCCAAATCGGACTTCGTATGAGAAAGTTATGACCTTTTTACTCCGGACTGTCCTACTGATTCCGAATCTGAATTTGAGGCTGATTCCGAATTCAAATTGAATTCTGAGTTGATTCCGAGTTTGAATTTGGTTGGGCTTGTGGAAGTTTCGAATTTGACTCGGATTCTTGGGCTTCTCTCCCCTTGCTTGTCTCCCACGAGCTTCTCTTCCATTGTGACGGCCTTTCTTCAAGAACAGCCTCATATCCTTTATCTCCGTTCATTATTGAATCTTCCAATCTGAGCACAAGCAAAACACTAGTTTTAGGTAGTATAAAATTCTCAACTAATTTAAAGAAAATTCAGTGAACAGATTCACCTGTTGGATAAGCTTCTCTTGTTTTTCAACTCTCTTAGTAAGCTCATGTTGTTTTGAGGTATTTAATGAATTGAAAACATTATATGAAACAACATAGCTAAGGATGTCCGCATCATCCTCCCTTCAAAAAAAGCCATCCTCGGCTTTTGATAGCCTGAAAATATGCTAGACGAAGAAAACAACGTATATGCATGGTATATGTATGAATCAATTATTGTGTTCTTCTTGTTGTTTTGCACAATCGATAGCTCAAAATCATATTTCAAATTGCCCAACTTACTCATATGATAAAATTTAACCTTCCCAATATCAAAGTCAACTAAAGTGGGTGAAACAAATTGATACCATTCCATGCTTCAACTGCGCTACTCTGATTAGTTATACATTTAAGAGATAAACAAGTAGGCATCATATTGTGTTCTAAACAATAGACACTTGTATTTAAACCCATCTTAAAGAGACCGTGACATTGCTCAATAGATGGTTTGCGCAAAACATGTAAGTTTAAATCAACAAGATTATCACCGGTAATGCATATTCGATAAACTTGAAACATGTTGTTGTCTATACCAAAATCTCTGATCAAATTGAATTTATATGTGTGTACGTAGCTATTTACTAGTGATCTTAAATGTGAAATTTCAAGAACCTTCTTAATAACACTAACTACCTCTTTTGGTTTATCGAATATGATATGACACAAAGAATCATTAAGGGATATTCTAGTAAGAACTTCTGTATGAGTAATCAATTCCATATTATGCAAATTTAGCATATCAAATTTAGAACTTGGAATCATCAAAGGAATAATGGAGTTCTTAGTTTTACGCACCTTGTCTTGATGATCTATCGATTTGGTACCAATAGTGTTACCTTGATCGTCCTCATCAGTTGATGTAGGTGCCACGGGTATCGTAATGTCATCATGTAACCACAGGGTATCATGTATTCCCTCTCCAACCATGGTTATATCTTCATCTTTCTCTTCCAATGGTGAGGGCTCTTGAATGTCCAACTCCTTATTTGCTTGGTCCACCTGCACAATGTGTGATACAACGCTAGAAATAGAGGGTAAGTTGTTAGGTTCAAAAATAATCTTACTTGTCCTATCATCTATCTCTCTCTTTTCTTTT
Organism: Hsuehochloa calcarea; assembly: GCA_036346395.1. NCBI lineage: Eukaryota > Viridiplantae > Streptophyta > Magnoliopsida > Poales > Poaceae > Hsuehochloa > Hsuehochloa calcarea. The sequence goes on along the minus strand of CM070610.1, from coordinate 24,437,695 downwards.
GGTGTATCTCTCACACTCTCAATTGGGATGCTCTCAACCTCGCATATGGTGGAATCACACAGCTCACTCTTTTTATCACTCTCACTCAATTTAGCTATGTGGCTCTCATTCTCATATGGGTTTTGATACATCTCATCCTTGTAAGACCGTGGGCCAGCAATGGCACAACTACCACCAACCACGACCTCCTCACGTGCTGCGGGTTGTGACGAGGCAGCACTACTCATCACCTCGGTCGAAGAAAAATTCACATACATCTTCTTCTCAAGTGACACACTAGTGGATGAATAAGAACTAGTGGATGAATAAGAACTGAAGAGCCGGCGCAGATTTAATTGATGTGCTTGCATGTGTTTAAGTCTCTTTTCTGCCTTCATAGCATATTTCACAAGATCTTGCAGACTACAAAAATATTCATCTTGAAGTGCAGCAACGATCTGATAATTCAAGCCTGCTTTGAAGTATGTCTTTTCTCGATATGCACTAGTGATATTGGCACGGCGCATTGCATGATTCAACTCAATATAGTAATCTTGGACAACTTTGCATCCTTGTGTAATGCTCTCCACGTGGCATAGTAGTTCCCGCTCATAATAGGATGGAATAAATTCTCTTCTCATGACCTTTTTTAAATAGATCCAAGATGTAATGAATCATTTTTTACTTAGTTGTTGCCACCAACTAGAGGCATAGTCCGTAAAAAACAAAGTGGCCACTCTCACTTCCTTGACTTCTGATTCGAATTTATGAGATTCAAGCTCGAACTCCATGTTTTGTACCCACTCAAGATACTCCTCTAGATCATTACTACCATAGAAGGGAAGATAAGTATACTCGCGATCTGCCATTTTTAGCAGCAAAGCAAAGAATATGTATGTAGGTGTATGTGTAGAGGTCACTCAACTCACAATCCTAACAAGGTGAAGTTTCTTTACCGTTCCGAAAGGAATTAAGATCAACAATACTTACACTTCAGGGCAGCAGGAACCACAAGGTGATGTGTGAGCGAATTTCAAGAGCAAGTCAAAGCACTACAACGGGTGTTTTGTGGAGCTTGGTATGGATACCTACTTAATTTAAAAATTCTAGGTATTGTAAGGCTAAGTAAATATCCAAACTAGAATTCAATGCCTAGTTGCCGATCACAAACATATAAGTGAAAATCAAAGCAACTCACACGCAAAGATATTGGAACTTAGTGCAATCAAGGAATGAGCTATGTAAAATATAAGTGAAGAACAAAATAGCTCGTATTGCACAAGTTTAAAGAAAGACGCTAGCTAGTTGCAAATAATGAAACTAGGGCACAAGATTGCACAAAATATTGATATTCTAACAATTGAATCAAGAATAAGTGGGGATTTTCGCTCAAGTTTATGGTTCGGCTTTGCACTTTCTTTTTCCTTTTCTTTTTTTCTCCTTTCCTTTTCTCTTCTTTTTTTTCTTCTTTTTTCTTTCTTTTTTTTGAACTATGGCCGAAAATTATTGTTTTACCAAAATGAGTAAATATTCTTTCCCACCTTTTGATCTTTGAACAATTGCAAGAACACAAATATTAATATGCAGCCCTAAGCAACGATTTAGCTAGTCTTAAATAGGTTCAAAGTATTCGCAAAAGGATTGAAAGTTTCACAAAGGATAAATTGATGTCTCACTTCTTTTTTTGTGTTATTTTTTTTATAAACACGACTAAAAAATCAAACTAGGCTCAAATAAAAAGCAACGCAAAAGGATTTAAGATCAATAAACTAAACTTGATTCCAATGGACAAAAACGCAACAAAACTCACTGGAATAACAAATTAAATACTACGGCTGATTTTTTTGTATGGCTTTTTCGTGTATAGGAAAAAAATTTAGATAAGTGGATAAAGATCCTACTGAGTCAACGGAGCTCTGATACCACCTGATGCGGGGTGCCCGATCTTCTCCACGTAGAACCTCTCGATAACTTGTGTATCCTGACGAACCATCAGCTGATCCTCCGCGCCAATGCACGGACTTGCAACTCTGTGGAAATTTCACCCAAACACACACTTGATTGGATCCTCGCTGACCACAATCGAAGATCGTCGAACCCTCAATTCCCAACGAAAAAGCAAGAATGACCCCTTGTTCTCAACCTCCAATTCCCTCTGTTTTGGCTATAAGCACAACAGGAGAATCAAGCAAAAGCTTTGAAAATATATTAAATGTGGTCTGAGGTTACAATGAGAGTCTACCCCTCAATATATAGTGCCCCTACTCCTCCTCATGGCTGGCCAAGAGGCCCTACTCATATTCTAATTCGGAATTAGAACTCCTACTCCAATTCCGACTCAATCTAAAACAAAAGGGAAACTCTAATTTTATAACTATCATATTGTTTTGGTCATATCTTTTGATACATGATTAATTTCGCAGTGAGTAAGGATCCGTTGGATCGGCCTTGAAGTTAGCTTTCCAACAAGCCCAAAAATACCCAAATCGGACTTCGTATGAGAAAGTTATGACCTTTTTACTCCGGACTATCCTGCTGATTCCGAATCCGAATTTGAGGCTGATTCCGAATCCGAATTGAATTCTGAGTTGATTCCGAGTTTGAATTTGGTTGGGCTTGTGGAAGTTTCGAATTTGACTTGGATTCTTGGGCTTCTCTCCCCTTGCTTGTCTCCCACGAGCTTCTCCTCCATTGTGATGGCCTTTCTTCAAGAACAACCTCAGATCCTTTATCTCCGTTCATTATTGAATCTTCCAATCTGAGCACAAGCAAAACACTAGTTTTAGGTAGTATGAAATTCTCAACTAATTTAAAAGGAAATTCAGTGAACAGATTCACCTGTTGGATAAGCTTCTCTTGTTTTTCAACTATCTTAGTAAGCTTATGTTGTTCTGAGGTATTTAATGAATTGAAAACATTATATGAAACAACATAGCTAAAGATGTCCGCATCACCACCTGTCACCGACACAAGCACTGAAGCGGGGCCCACCTGTCAGTGACGGTGCGGCGATAAAAACGACAACGTTGCGCTCCGCGCGAGCGGAGAACGAGAGGGAGAGAGAAAGAAGCAGGGAGAGGAGGGGAGAGGGAGGGAGCGCACGGCGGTGGGAGCTGGGGGAAGGGAGAGAGCGTCGGTGCAAGAGCGGGGGCCGGAGGCGAGGGCGGAGCCGGAGGCAAGGCCGGAGGCGATAGCAACCGAAGCTCGGGAGGTGAAGCGTCGGTGATGGCGTCGGAGACGAAGATGAGGGGAGGAGACGGTGGAGTGGAGGGGACGACCCTACTATTTATAGCCGGCGGAGGTGAGGAGCCGTTTGAGGGGGGTCTCGGGCGCACACGCGGTCCAGAGGCCGTGGCATGGGCGCATGCACGCAGAGCTAAGGGGCGGAAGTAGGAGCGCGGCAGCGCTCGGACCGGGCGGAGGCGAGAGCGAAACGAGAAGGGACGGCACGATGGGATCGGGCGAAGGCGGAGGATGGTGATGGCGTCACGCGGTGCGGCGAGGATGGGTAGGGACGAGACAGTGCAAGGAGGGGGCGTTGAAGTCGCGGAGGTGACGGGAGCAGGTGGGAGCCAGTGGCGTAGAGGGGAGGATGGGCGACGTCGGCAACGCGTAGTGGGGAGGCAGCGCCCTGGGCCGGGTAGGGTAAACTCTGGGCCGGAACGGGCCCAATCAAGGTAAGGTTGAGGATTTTGAAATCTTCAGCAAAATTTTGCAAATTTTGATTTTGAAATTTCTTTGAAATTTGAGGATGGTACACGTTAATGGCGGACGAAGCGCGCGGACGTGGGAGGAAGAAGGGGAGGGAGACGACGATGACGCGGCTTGGGGCGGCCCCACCTGTTGGTGACGCGGAGAGGGGGAGAGAGCACGGGCGCGGAGTGGGCCGAGGTGCGAGCTGCTAACGCGTGGCGTGGTGAGGTCTTGCGGAATAGGAATCGCCTACCGAGATTCTACCCAACATCAGGTCTTGGCGATATAAATTCATTTATCAATTCAAATAATTTCAGTAATTCAAAAAGGCTTTAGAAAATAGCAAATAAATTGAAAAAAAATTATGAGAAAATCCATAGAAATTCTCTGGGGCATTTCGGATTTAAATAAAATATTTCCAACTTAAAGTTGGTAATGGATTTTGCAAATAAATTATTTTGGCTTTGAAATAATTAAGGAAAAACTTTTAAAATTTTAGAAAATTCTACAAAAATAATTTAAATTTTATTTTCAATTGAAATTTGAAAGTTGGGCTGTTACAACATCCACTTTTCTATGCAATCTATCGATCGACATTGTGTCGGCGACTTCAAGTCGGCTCGCGGTAGGTTAGAAAGGATTTGCACCGTAGAAACCAATCTAAAAAGTAAATTTGCTGAATTGAAAGGGATCTAGAAAATACGATTCAATCTACGAGTGTCGTTCTTCGACGGTTACCTTTCGATTCGATGAGAGTCGATCGTCTTCGATAACGTCTTTGAGGAACTAAACGCGAGTCAAATCAAGTGATTACCTTGTAGACAATTCAGAATCGTAAGAACAATGTAAGAATGAAAGAGCGGAATAATAGATTAAACACGAGATCTGAGGAACTTTAAACTTCTCTTTATTACTCTTCTGAAAACGATGTACAATGTTGAGGACCCTCCTCCTTTATATATCCAACTGGATGAATGAGAAGCTCATCTGGATTAGAACTCTCCGGTCCTAGGCCCTGTTCCTTAACATCTTTGACTCGTAATATCCTCACATTCTAACCCGAATTATCGGGTAAGCACATTTTACACTGCCACGTCCATATCCAAATGATAATTAACCGACTAACCAACCGTGCATATTTGTGGTCACAGTCTGGCAGATCGCAGCACAAGACTCGGGTACCCAGAGCCCCAGCGAGCCCATAAAACTCCCCAAATCCAACGACCATCCCGCCACCCCCCCTCAGTCTCGCTCTCCCTCCTATCCATCCCCTGATTCCTCTCCTCTGCTCTGCTGTTCCACCCCCGATCAGATCGACACATCAGATTATATTAGCGCACCTTGGAGCGACAAAACAAGTGATTATTAATCGTGTTAATAGCTGGTTACTGCTCACCTCGGTTTGAATACTAGACGCATTCTTCTGCAGCTGCCCCAGAGTCCAAGAGGAGAGGTAATTCAACAATTGCTCTTCTTATCTCGTTTCATATTTCCACACTTTGGCCGTTTCTTGACTCCCCTCTGTTGACTTGTGGTGTCTCTCTCTCTCTCTCCTTGCCCTGTTTCTTTCAGGACAGAGAAGCGTATAAAGATTAAAATGAGGAGAAAGTGAGGTTCTTGGTTCGTTCTTGGCTGAAAGGGGTTTCGAGTAGGGGGGATTGGAGGGGAAAGGAGGAAGAGTGTGCGTGAGAGACAGAAAGTAATGGCCGGGGGGTTTGCCGGCGGCGAGGCCGGCGCCGGGAGGGCGGAGTTCTACGAGGAGAAGATCACCGGCTACTTCATCCTCGCCTGCATCGTGGGGTCGTTCGGCGGATCCCTCTTCGGCTATGATCTCGGAGTCTCCAGTGAGTATTATTGTTCTAGTTTCGAGTTGTTCTGTTCTTGTTCTTCATTTGTTCTTGGATTTTTGCCATGTCCAGGAATGATCTGGTCTGACATGTTGCGTTCTAGTATATCTTGGTCTCTGCAAAATGGTTCTTCCTTTTTTTTGTGTGAATTATGTATGTATTTTTGCGAATGGTTAATCCACTGATTGGGGTTTGGGGATTGAACAACTTTCTTGCACGGGATTTTGAATTATTTGCATATTATAAAAAAAATCCTAGGAATATTCTGATGCAAATTTTATTGATGGCATCAATCATGGTTAATGCTTTTATTTGGAAAAAAGAACAGATTGTCTAGGCCAAAATAGAAAAGGAGTACTATCGTCACTAAGGTGTCTCTATCTTGCTTCTCTGTGGAGGGAAGCAAATATGATATTTACTCTGTTTTTGGGAGGCAATTATTTGTGTCGGTTGCTGCGCTGTCCAGCGGAATTAGGAAACTATGTTTAGCCCGATGTGATGATAAACACCTGTTTCGTCTTATCACTTTCGTTGAAGCTTTGCTAAACAAGGCACTATATCTGCTCGCATGTTCAGAAGAGATATCTTGTCTCATATACAGCTCATTTTAAACGAAGATTATTACTAGAAAAACCAAAATGTCCACACTAAACTAGATAGAGTTCAAATACATGAATTTTAGCAATTTCGTTTGTTGATGGCCGCTGGCTTCAGAGTAACACACCGAAACAAATTTCAGCGATTTCAGAGTAACACTGAAAGAAAGCACTCAAATTTCAGCAAGAAAAACAACAAGAAGAAAATACTAACAAGGTACGATTTATTTTTCCACTTCTCCAATCAACACCATAAAAAAGATACATTTTTATCAAAGAACAATGCAAAAGTGTTATCAAAATTGGCGAGAATATGTCAGTTTCCAGCTTTTCTCGTTCTGAACCAGTCAATTAACCAGATAACCAGCAGACAGTTAGGTTACTCAAAACAAGCAATCCCACTGCACCAGGAAAGAATCAAGAATGCAACACCTTTTTCCTGGACGAGATCAAGAATGCAACACACTCGTTTCTAACATTGTGCAATCTTGAAGCTTTGCAATGGAGATGACAAATTGAGAAGCAGTAGTAATCTCTCTTGATGATGCTTATGATCACCAGGTGGTGTGACCTCCATGGACGACTTCCTGATCAAGTTCTTCCCGGACGTCTACGCGCGGAAGCACGCGCACCTGCACGAGACGGACTACTGCAAGTACGACAACCAGCTGCTGACCCTCTTCACGTCGTCGCTCTACTTCGCCGGCCTCGTCTCCACCTTCGGCGCCTCGTACGTCACCAAGCGCCGCGGCCGCCGAGCCAGCATCATGGTCGGCGCCGTCAGCTTCTTCCTCGGCGGCGCCGTCAACGCCGCCGCCGTCAACGTCGCCATGCTCATCGTTGGCCGCGTCCTGCTCGGCGTCGGCATCGGCTTCGGCAACCAGGCCGTCCCGCTCTACCTCTCCGAGATCGCGCCCTACAAGATCCGCGGCGCCGTCAACCAGCTCTTCCAGCTCACCACCTGCCTCGGCATCCTCGTCGCCGACGTCATCAACTACTTCACCGACCGGATCCACCCCTGGGGGTGGCGCCTCTCGCTCGGCCTCGCCATGGGCCCCGCAACCGCCATCTTCGTCGGCGCGCTCTTCCTCCCGGAGACGCCCAACAGCCTCGTCGAGCGGGGCCTGCTCGATGAGGCCCGCACCGTGCTGGAGAAGGTGCGCGGCACGCGCAAGGTGGACGCCGAGTTCGAGGACCTCAAGGAGGCGAGCGAGGCGGCCAGGGCGGTGCGCGGCACGTTCCGGAACCTGCTCGCCGTGCGCAACAGGCCGCAGCTCATCATCGGCGCGCTAGGCATCCCGGCGTTCCAGCAGCTGTCCGGCATGAATTCCATCCTCTTCTACTCCCCCGTTATCTTCCAGAGCCTCGGCTTCGGCTCCTCCGCCGCCCTCTACTCCTCCATCATTACCGGCTCCATGCTCGTCGTCGGCGCCCTCGTCTCCATGGTCGTCGTCGACCGGCTCGGCCGCCGCTTCCTCTTCATCGAGGCCGGCATCCAAATGATCGCCTCCATGGTAACAGCAGCAACCATACATGTTTCTTGATTCTTCTTGACAGTGACGACCATGCAAGCACGCTCTGACAGACACCGCGCGGCGTTCTTGCAGGTGGTGGTGGCCGTGATCCTGGCACTCAAGTTTGGGCACGGCCAGGAGCTGTCCAAGGGCGTGGGCATGGTGCTGGTGATCGCCATCTGCCTCTTCGTTGTCGCCTACGGCTGGTCGTGGGGCCCGCTGGGGTGGCTGGTGCCAAGCGAGCTCTTCCCGCTGGAGATGCGATCGGCGGGGCAGAGCGTCGTCGTGTGCGTCAACCTCTTCTGGACGGCCGCCGTCGCGCAGTGCTTCCTCGCGGCCATGTGCCACCTCCGGTGGGGCGTGTTCATCCTGTTCGCCGCGCTCATCGTCGTCATGTCGATTTTCGTCATCCTCCTGCTGCCGGAGACCAAGCAGGTGCCCATCGAAGAGATCTGGCTGCTCTTCGACAAGCACTGGTACTGGAAGCGCATCGTCAGGAAGGACCCCAAGTACCAGGGACACCACCAGCAGCAGGATATGGCTGCTGCCGCTGCTGCTGCCGGTGTCAAGTCCGGTTCGTCGGATGTTTAGAGTTCTTTCTAGAGATTATTGGTCTAGGTGTTGTTGATGATGAAGACGATGGATGTTTTAATAAGATTTTAAGGGATGGTTCTTGTCTGATCTTGTTCTGTGGAGAACTTAGTGCTTGGCATTGGCAGCAGCTTTGATCTATATGCAATCAAGAGGTGGGGTTAATGATGCTGCTTTAGATTGTTTGCTTTTGTCTACAGTTTCGTGTTATTGGGAGTTCAATTAGGTTTGTTGGAAAAAGCCTTTTCGGAAAGTGTAATTGGTGGCTAGTTATAATGAATCTTGATGCAAAGTGATTCAAGCTTACGTGTGATGTGATGTGATGTTCCTCGTTCTGAATTTTTTAGATTGTTTTGAATTTAGACTATTTTTGGACTGAACTTATTAAAAGGCTCTAAAATCTTTTCGCTACATTATGAATGTTCACATGCTCCACTTAGTGATAATTTGAGTCATTATTTGCTTCTGAAACACATGTTGGTATTGTGTTTTAACGATGTCATCTTACTAAAGTTTAGGCTTGAAATTAGCAGTCACATAAATCAAGGTTATTATTTACTTTATCTCTAGTGGACTCTTCCATTAGACCATGATCTGTATCTGACGCAATGCTGAAGCTATAGTAAGCTACGGTTGCTGAGTTACATGTTATCCGGACACCATTATAATAAAGTTTTGCCGTCACTTTCATTTGTCAAATGCTCGTGCGATGATTTTGGAGCGATCAGACTTTGACCTTTCTAAGTCAAATGATCACATGTACGTCTCACTCCTCAGTCATCACGTAGTTTAATTAGTCACAGCTCCTTATCTCTAGAGGTCCCGTCGTACTCATTGCTTGTTGTCGGATCCAGATTTTCTAATCATGAATTTTCTCTAAAAATATTATGTTATTCCCAGGATCAGATAGCATTTAAAGGTATATTGCTGAATCATTTCATACATAGCGTAAATTAAACCACACCATTCATTAATTTAACACATCAGAGTTTACATAGACCGCATCGAGTCATATTTTACAATAAGAGCCGAACATGCCAAACTGATTACATTACAAAAATAGCGGAAACGACAAAGGAAACAAAAAGGTGAGAACACATCTCTCCACAGGCAAGCAACTGGGGAAACCTGTGCGCGTCCGATATTAACAAAGGACTTGAATAATATTAGATGTACGCAAGCACCGACGGAGTGACTTGAACTGAGGCGATACCAGGACTAAAAGAACTAAACTACTCCTCATCATTGCCTTGTCCATCGACTTCTGGATCCTCATAGTAGTCGTAATCTCTAGAATTCCCTGCTTCTGAGGGTTTTGATGGGAGAGAGTGAGGATGCGCACAACTTTCGTGCTTGCGAGCCGGCACACAAGATGCAATAATATACATACAAGGCTTACCAAGGATGACTTAGGTTCTTTTATTTGCTAAAGCAATATTTTTACAAATCATAATTACAAATTCCTGTCACTTACCATTTTAACTGAATTGCATTTTATTAAAGAAAATAATTATGCAATATTTATATTAGCAGAGGCTCCTCCGCCTAAACTCTACCTCATGCTTCTTTTGATTGGAGCTACCTCCATTTATTAACACCACTGGGTTCGAAAACCCAGGAAAATCCTATCTCAGAGCTAGGTAAGCCCGACCTGATTTTCATATCACCCACAAAGGTTTTTGAAATAAAACTAACTCTAGTAAAGTTCCCATATCCGCCTTTAACCATAGGCGCGGCTGTTTAAACAGTTTAGACTCTGCAGAGGTTGTACATTGCACCCACACGAGATAATCATACTCGTTACTCCATATGATTCCATAGTCATATAGTTGAGCGACCATCACATTAACCTTTCAAAATATTTCACCCTTCCGTCATCTTACCCATATGGCCCACACCTATAAGTTGTGTGGGATTTTCACCTCAAACAACTAAGCGTGAATGGATAACCCACAACGTCTAGCGACTAACAACTTTACCTAGCATTGGTGTCCCATTAAACCGGACCGTGTCCAAGTGCTTGCACGATCCCGCTACCCTCCCCCCAAATGAGATAACATTCAAAGTTTAATAAATTTACAAAGCCAAATTGTACTTTGGACTTGTGGTTGTACTTATTTTTACATGGGAGGTCATGACAAGATTAAGTCCTTAGGGTTATCTGGTCAGTTCATTCCACATACCATCCACCTTGTGTTGCATTAGCACCCATCAACATACCATCCATCCTACCATCCGCCCAAACGGTAACATCAAATTATTAGGGTTTTTGATGAGTACAAACATTAACTCAACTATTTTAGTCATTTACCCACAATGACTACTCAAAGCCACTTTCATCTTTAAAAGATGATGATTAGGACATTTAATATCCCTGTACTTAAGCAAAATTAGCATGTCACTTAAGTACGACCTATAACTAGTAATTACCACATAGTCACTCGGGTTACATGGAATAATGGATTCAATTGTAAAGGGATGGCATAATAATTAACTAATCATCAAATGAGTGTTGAACTACCGTAAAATTTAATATACATTTGTTTAAAGCATTAAAGCATGAATATAATTTACATAAACTTAAAGCTCGATATGATCAAAGTTTCGACTCACCTGGATTAAAGGTAAGAGAATCTTGATAATCTTATGCTTTATCAAGTTGGAGATCTCCCACTTCTTTGAATACTATTCGGACGAACGTACCGGAAAAGGCACAAACAAGTAAAGAGAGTAAATAAATACACAAAAAAATGATAAATGAACTCCAAATTAAATGATCAGTGACATTAGCAAGATCTTGAATTTACAAAATTTTAGAAATAAATTTCATAATTTTTGGAGTTACGACGAGGGAGTACGGGATTTTTGAAGTTCAGATTGGAATTAAATCAAGGGAAATAAAAGGGGAGAGAGGGAGACGCTCTGACACGTGGGTCCCTCAGCACATTGACATGGCACATGGGAATAGTACATTGACCAAGTCCACGTGCATGAGGCACCGACCCACGGAGTATTCATCGCTTCGGGCCCCTTGTCACCGAATGGGGAGTAAAGACATGCAGTCTTTGGTCCAAGCTGACAATGAATAAATAGTAGCAGCAGAACGAAATTAAACTCCAGCGGAATCCCATCAATTAACCACAAGCAACTGACTAGGATCAAGACCCTAACGATTAGCACCTTTGTAGACCTCCTCCTCGAATGCAGGCGAAGTCTCCTCCACTTCTGTTGATTGTTTGAAGTAAGCATGAGTACACAACCGTACTCGCAAGTCATACCACAGAATTCAATTTACATATGATGGCTTATTCCAAAGGAATGGTTTCTTTGGTTCTTTTGCATAAATGCAATATTTGCAATTGAATACAAATAATAGATCAAAATAATAATTCAAAACAAATAAACAATATTATTTTATCATTTGATTTCACAAAGACACATAGCCTAAACAAATTATTCACGCAGCTGCACAAGTTATCTCACACAGCTATCCCTTCCCAATTGTTTTATGAAAATCTACCCCTCGTGTGAAATCCCCGAGCATGTCCATAACCGCAGACGCGGATATTCGAATAAATTGATTAAACACTCTGCAGATATTGTACACTTTACCCACAAGATGCAATTAACTGGATCAGGGCTCATCACAACAAAACCTTTCGGTAATTTCATCTCGAACATTGACACTGCCGATGTGCTTTACCGCTGACCAATTTGTACACACAGTCCTTGGTACAACACACACCGTTGGATATGAAGATGGCGAACCGCTCATAGATGTGACCCAAACACAGCGATACACACCTTCCACCCTGGCACCAGCCTAACCTATCTGCCCGAGTAGTCAATGTTAAGACTCCATAACTTACTAAGTTAGGCTCGTTCCATACCAGGCATGTTGTCATACAGTAGAGCTTAGTTCAATGGTGGACAAAGTTAAGTCCTTAATTGACCAAGACAAGTCTTCCAGTTTCTAACTAAATGTCACACACACCAATATTCCCATTCACACAGTTTCCACCATATTACACAATATCCACCACTTGCCTTAATCTAAATCTTTTTCCACCCTGTTGGTTAAGTGCAACACATGACATCACTTAGTCAAGCTTATATTTGCAACTCACATGAGATGATGACTCGTAGCATGGCTAAGTAATTTACTCGTATCTAACCAACCCACGTTGGTGCTACAATAATACCAACTAATAATGAACCAAACTAGGGTGACAAAAGAATATGACATAATAATAGACGAGGTGGATATAACAATTTGGCTTAATAACAAAACCCAAAAGCATTGGAATTAATACTTGAATAGAATGCAATATTTTGAAACAAAGTATTTTGAAAACTGGTTTTAATATGATCAAAGGTATAACTTTCCTTGGAATAGGTATAGGTACTGGTCTTGATCTTGGTGTACTCCTTTTTCTTGAAAAGTCCCCGAAGAATTAACGTCTACTTGCAAACGAAATAAATAAACAAAAAAATAAATAATAGAGAAAAACAATCTCCAAAAATTAAATAAATATCATAAATAAATAGATCTCGAATTTATATAAATTTAGAAATTTGAATGGGTTCAATCGAGAGTTCGGATGCAAAAGTTATGGGCTTTGGAAGTTTTAATATAAAGAAAATACCTAAAAGGATTTATTGATTTATCCGAATTATTTTCAACCGAAAAATCGGATTATTGCGCAATTTTGACATCGTGAAGGAATTTACGGAAAAGGTAAATAAAAAGAAAATACTGACATGTGGGACCCACATGTTAGTTTCACAGCTCACGGTGGACCGAGTTCATCGAGCTGGTTGAACACAGAATGGTCGACCGTCCACGCACGCGACATGTGGCGCTAACGTTGCGACAACCAGGATGACATGCAGCGCTGAGTCTTTGAGATGGGCGGCTAACGTGCCATGACACGTCGGACCGACGGTGGCGCAACTCTGGTTCCGATGGTCGACGGGAACGGCGGCATCACGCCTTCGGCGAAGGGCGCCAGCGGGTAGCTAAGGTTATTACGAGTCTGGTGACACCCTTACCGATGCTCGGAACCCATAGCACCGGCCGTTAGTGAGCTCAAAGTGGCGGCGACAATAGGGTATTGTCAGACAGGAGCTCCGACGATGCTTCGGCGGCGAGGAGGGGCGCACTGGGTAGCTCTGGCGATTGCGGACCCGATGGCGTGCTCAACGGTGATGAGGCGACGATGGTGGAAGCGTAATTCAGAGAAAATAGCGGCAGCGTCAAAACCCTAGAACTCCAATTGAGGCAGCGCTAGAGCGATCGGAGTGCGGCGGTTAGGGGTTTCGGTGTGCGGAGACAAGGGCGAACCCTAGGGCGCCCTTTATAGGGCTGAGGCGGCACAGATTTGGGAATCCCCAAATCGGAATTATCTCAGGCCCTTTTGAATCACGAGATAGAGTTTGTTTTCGTCCCGATTGAAGGCAGATACGGGTGCGGGAGAATTGGAGATACAATTTGGTCGCGAAATCCGAAAGTTTTTAGTTGGAGAATCTGCGTTGTCAGATTGAGCTGAAGCGGCAGAAATGGAGGTCCAGCAATGCCTCACGCGAGTCGGAGACGACGACGTGGCGGTGGGGCCCATGCGTCAGCGATAGGAACGGCTTCGTAGCGCTTGGACTCGTCCGACGGCAGACGGCGACACGCGTCGTGATCAAGACTAAGGTCTTGTGAGCAAGCTGGTTTGGTGCGGTATTTGGGCCGCATGAGGAACTGGGATGGGTTTCGGCCGTTCGCTCCAGATTTTTATATGACTTTCCTTTTAGAAAATTCCAGAAAATCCAAATAGCAAATGAACTCATAAAAATTCTAGAAAATATATCCAAGCACATAGAATCTAAATAAAATAATTTTGACAATTGTTGATGTTTGGATTAATTATATTAAATTATTTTAATGTTAAAAGTCCATATTAAGTTTTTAATTAAAATTCAATAAAAATTCAAATGGTGAATTTTCCAATCTAGTAACTCTTCAAAAGATTTCTAAAGTTCAGAAAATTGGGATGTTACAAACCTCCCCCCTTAATGGAATCTCGACCCCGAGATTCGAGCTAGCTCGAGAAGAGGCTAGGGAACTCGGCCTTCAGGTCTTTTTCACGCTCCCACGTTGCTTCTCCTTCTGAGTGGTTGCTCCATTGAACCTTGCAAAAATGAACTGTCTTGCTTCTAGTATGACATTCTGCGACATTCAAAATCTTGACTAGCTGCACTTTGTATGTGAGATCTTCTTTCAACTCAATTGAATCCAATGGGGCTTGTTCTTCTAGCACACGAAGACATTTCTTCAACTGAGAGATATGAAAGATATCATGCACTCCTGCTAATGACTGCGGTAGCTCCAACTGATAAGCAACTTCTCTACGGCGTTCCAAAATCCTGAATGGACCAACATACCTAGGGGCAAGCTTCCCTTTGGCATGAAACCTTTTTACACCTCGAAGTGGGTTAACACGGAGATAAACAAAGTCTTCAAGCTCAAAACTATGATCCCGGCGACGATTATCAGTATAACTTTTCTGCTTCGACTGAGCTATCTTCAATCTTTCTCTGATCATAGCCACTTGTTCTTCTGCTTCTTGGATAATAGCTGGTCCAAATACCAAACGTTCAGCTGTTCCTGACCAATTCAAAGGGGTCCTACAAGCAAGACCATACAAAGCTTCAAATGGTGATATTTGCAGACTAGCTTGATAGCTATTGTTGTACAAGAATTTTGCATACGACGAACGCTTGTCCCAACTGGTAGCATTGGCTAAAGCACATGCTCTCAACATATCATCTAGTATCTGATTGACTCTTTCGGTCTATCCATCTATTTGAGGATGATAAGCAGTACTGAAATTCGGATGAGTTCTCAATGCTTCATGCAGACTCTGCAAGAAACGTGAGGTGAACTGAGATCCTCGATTTGACACTATCTTCTTAGGCACTCCGTGCAAACTGACAATTCTTGACATATATAACTCTGCTAGGAGATCTCCTAAGTATGTGGTTTTGACCGGCAAGAAATGGGCAACTTTGGTCAAACGATCAACTATTACCAAATCGAATAGTAAGTCGATTGAGTCTTGGGTAAACCGGTAATGAAATCCATTCTGATCTCTTCCCACTTTCACTCTGGAATCTTCAGTGGTTGTTAAAAAACCTATTGATCTCGGATGCTCTGCCGTTACTTTCTGACACACGTCGCACAAGGCAACAAACTCTACGACTTCTCGCTTTAAATTTCGCCACCATAATTTATTCTTCACATCCTGGTACATCTTAGTGCTTTCAGGATGAATCGAATACTTTGAGTCATGGGCTTCCTTCCAGATTAGCTATCTCAACCCATCAATGTCTGGTACGCAGATACATCCATTGATCCACAGTATATCTTGATCATCTCTGGTGAAATCTTTCAATTTTTCTTCTGCCATCTTTTTCTTGATGTCGGAAATTTCTAGGTCATTTGGTTGGGCTTCACGAATCTGCTTCTCCAAAGTAGACTGTACTTCTAGACTAGCCACAAATCCTTTAGATACAACTTCTAGCTTCAGCTTCTGAAATTCCTCTCGAAGTTCTGAATAAATTTCTTTCACTTCCAAAGCCTTGTAGTAACCTTACGGCTCAAAGCATCTGCAATGACATTAGCCTTATCGGGGTGGTAGTGGATTCCAAGATTATAATCCTTTATTAACTCCAATCATCTTCTATGTCTCATGTTCAAGTCAGACTGAGTAAAAATATACTTCAGTCTCTTATGTTCTGTGTATACTTCGCAGCGATTACCAGTGAGGTAATGCAACCAAATCTTCAAAGCATGCACTACGGTAGCTAATTTCAGATCATGGGTAGGGTAATTCTTCTCATGGGGTCTCAATTGCCTTGATACATAAGCGACTTCATTCAGAGAACGATAATCAATGCACATTCTCATGATTCCATCCTTTTTCCTGACAAACAGGACTGGCGCTCCCCATGGCGACGAACTAGGCCTTACGAAACCTTTCTCAAGAACTTCCTCAATCTGCTTCTTCATTTCTACTAACTCATCGGTTGGCATCCAATAGGGTCTTTTTGAAATTGGTGCTATTCCTAGTACTAGATCGATGATGAACTCGATGTCATGGTCCGGTGGCATCCCTGGAAACACATCTAGGTATTCTCTGACAATAGGCACATCTTCCAAAGATGTGATCTTCATACTGTTGACTAACAGATGTTCATCACGGACGGAGGTGGCTAGAAACACCACTTTCTTTTCATTGGTATCCTCGACTGTTACAACTCTCCCACCACAATCCAACACAGCTTTGTACTTTGTTAGCCAATCCATGCCAAGAATGACATCTAAGGTTTGGGTGTCTAGAACAATTAGGTTGGCTAGAAACTCAACTCCAGGTATGAGTAACTTAGCTCCTAAACATCCTACTTTAGAACTTAGCTCTACTCCAAGCGACTGGACTAACAGAGTATGCTTAAGAGGCTTAACTTTCAAATTATTCTTGGTTGCAAAAACTCCAGAAACAAACGAATGCAAAGCTCCAGAATCAAACAAAACTGATGCAGGTACTGAGTTTACAAGAAACTTACCCAGTACAATGTCGGGTGCTTCTTCGGCTCCTTCCAGAGTGACGTGGTTGACACGCCCTCGGACCACTGATTGCGGCGCTCCTCCAGATTAACCAGTAGCTTGAGAAGTTCCTTGCTGGTTGCTCTGCACTGGTGTCTTGGCTGGTGTAGCTCCAAGGTTGAAGCGTACTGGGTTATTATTCCATTCCGAGGACATCAGTTGGTGAGGTGCCCTAGCTGACGGCAGGAAAGATAAACTCTGGGTCCATTCTGTGGGTTGTTCTCTAGATTGGGGTTGGCTGGTACGGGATTACGAAAGTTCTAAGCAACTGGACGAGGTGCTGAAGTTGGTGCAGGTGTTCTAAGAGAGTTATGCGGTGGAAACCGGTTGAACTGTAGTGGAACCGTTCTTGCCTTCAGCTATGGCTGGTGACTTCCTTGCTTTTCCATTCTGCGCTTGCGGCTGTTTTCCAACTCCTTGCGTGTATCTTCAAGAATCAAAACTTTGTTGATTAACTCTTAAAAATCTAGAAATGTGTGGGCAATCAGGTTGACTTGCACTCCGGTATTCAATCCTTTCATAAAATGACTCTGACGAGCCTTGTCGGTAGCGACATCTTCTGCATGAAAGCGGGCAAGTTGAGAGAATTTATTAAGGTAGTCACTCACTGACATTCCTCCTTGCTTGGGGGCGCGAAACTCATCTTTCTTCAAATCCATGATCCCTTCCGGTACATGGTGCTGGCGAAAAGCAGCTGAGAACTCTTCCCAGGTAATGTTTTGCGGTGCTTCATGCGCTGCACAGAATTTTTCCCACCATTCGGCAGCTATGCCTTCCATCCGGTGAGTAGCGTACAAAACTTTTTCATGATCGCTGCATTGGGTGATCAGCAGCTTCCTCTCAATGGCACGAAGCCAATCATCAACTTCCACTGGTGAAACATACCCTGAAAATGTTGGTGGACAAGTCCTCATGAACGCAGCTAGCTTCGATGGTCCATGGTGACCATGAGCTACTTGAGCTCAATTGTGGTGATTGTTGTTGTTATTCTGATTGTTCATATTCTGAATATGATTCATCATGGTGTACATCATCTGCGTTTGAGCCGTCATGAAAGCTCCAATGTTCTGTAGGTCGATTGGGGGTGCTTGAGGTGGAATTGCTCTTGCAGGGGTCTACTCATTTTCTTCTGACACAGGGGTGCCAGAACCACTTGCAGCATCTTAACGAGTCCGAACCATCTGATGAAACTCCATGGGTTAGATAAGGCAGTAAGCACAAGATGAGTTAGGAACTGGCACGAGTAGGTTAAACCCAACAAACATAGTTCAAAAAACTCAACTGAAATACTTATATTAATTAAGATCTTGGCATGGCTACAACAAATGCCTAAGGGCCATTGCAGCTCATACTCACACACAAGAAAATAAGAAAGAACCTAAACACATAATCTACCATCTAAAGGGCGACTCTCATAATCCTTAAAAACTGGCCAAGCCTAAAGCTCAAACGAACTACTCGATGAGATAGCTTCCATAGCCCTGACGGTGCTCCCGTTTGCTGTAGACCTAGAACTACGTGGCATCCTTGCAAACTGGTCTAGGTGCCCCGGGACTGGTGTAACAAGAACAGGGTCCCTGGTGTAGGTACAACTAGCTCCTTCGGCTCCGCGGCCTCTGCTGGCTCCTTAGCTTCTTCTGGATCTTCTTCTTCATGATCCTCCTTGTCTTAATACTCCTCGTGTTCGTGCTGACCGTAGAGAGTCTCTTCCAGAATGGCGATCCTTTCACCACAGGCAACTAACCGGGATCAAGACCCTAACGATCAGCACCTTCGTAGAACTCCTCGAATGTAGCCGAAAACTCCTCCACTTATGTTAATTGCTTGAAGCAAGCATGAGTACACAATCGTACTCGTAAGTCATACCACAGAATGCAATTTAGAGATGATAGCTTATTCCAAATGAATGACTTCTGTGGTTCTTTTGCATAAATGCAACATTTGCAATTGAATACAAATAATAGATTGAAATCATAATTCAAAACAAATAAATAATATTAATTTATCATTTGATTTCACAAAGACACATAGCCTAAACAAATTATTCACACAGCTGCACAAGTTATCTCACACAGCTAACCCTTCCCAATTGTTTTATGAAAATCTACCCCTCGTGTGAAATCCCCGAGTATGTCCATGACCGCGAACGTGGCTATTCGAATAGATTGATTAAACACTCTGTAGAGATTGTATACTTTACCTACAAGATGCAATCAACTGGATCTGGGCTGATCACAAGAAAACCTTTCGGTAACTTCATCTCGAACATTGACACTCCCGATGTGCTTTACCGCCGTCCAATTTGTACACACAGTCTTTGGTACGACACACACCGTTGGATATGAAGACGGCGAACCGCTCATAGATGTGACCCAAACACAGCGATACACACCTTCCACCCTGGCACACAGCCTAACCTATCTGCCTGAGTAGTCAATGTCAAGACTCCATAACTTACTAAGTTATGCCCGTTCTATACTAAGCATGTGGTCGTACAATATGCTCAGTTCAATGGTGGACAAAGTTAAGTCCTTAATTGATCAAGACAAGTCTTCCAGTTTCTAACTAAATGTCACACAGACCAATATTCTCATTCACACAGTTTTCACCATATCACACAGTATCCACCACTTGCCTCAGTATAAATATTTTCCCACCCTGTTGGTTAAGTGCAATAAATGTCATCAACGAGTAATAGCCCACAACACACACAACTTTATCACACAGTTCGATAATCACTTAGTCAAGTTTATATTTGCAACTCACATAGATGATGGCTCATTGCATGGCTGTAACATCCCAATTTTCGGAGCTTTAAAAACCTTTTGAATACTTGCTAGTTGGAAAAAATTCACCATTTGAATTTTTATTGAATTTTAATTAAAGCTTAATATGGACTTTTAATATCAAAATGATTTACGGTGATAAATACCAACACCAACAATTATCAAAACTATTTTATTTGGACTTCATATGCTTAGATATATTTTCTAGATTTTTCTGAGTTTATTTGCTATTTTCTCTCGCGCATGCCTGCGGCCCAACTCCCGCAAGCGCGTTCGCTCGCCGCCCGACTAGTGGACCCCTTTGTCGGCCTCCGTCGCCCCGGACCGCGCCGCTTTGCCTCACTGACAAGTGGGCTCCACCACAGCGTCTCCTTCATCGCGTCTTTCTTCCCGCGTGCTCGCGTCCGCCGCCATCGCCGGGCGTCACCGAGGCCCGTCACGACAATAGCCGCGCCACATCCTCCGCTCCGAGCTCGCCGCTACCGTGATCCCCGAGCGTTGGTAAGGACGTCATCGGGTTCGCTATAACGCCAGCTACCCACTGCTACTACTCACCCTTGGTTTCTGAGAGCCGCCGCCGTCGGGCTGACGTGGACGTCCACGTGTGCAGCCATGTCACCGCCAGTGCCGACGTGTTCCGTGCGTGGCACGGTCCACCGCTTCCTGATTCCCGTGGCTCGGTAGATTTGATCCACTTTGAGCCGTGAGGCTAACATATGGGTCCCACATGTCAGAATTTCTTCGATTTATTTTCAATCCAAAAATCCCAGGGCTGACATCATAATCTGATATTTTTGTTGAAAAATCATTCAGAAAAATCCGGAAATTCCAATTTAGGGTATTTTCCAGAATTTTAATATTCCAAAGCCCATATCTTTTGCATCCGAACTCCGATTGAGCCCATTAAAATTTTTAAATTTATATAAATTCAAGATCTATTTATTTATGATTTTTATTTAATTTTTGGAGTTTCTTTTGTCTCTATTATTTATTTGTTTTATTTATTTATTTCATTTGCGAGTAGACCTATTGCAAGGCAAGTTATACCTTTGATCATATTGAATTCAGTTTTCAAAATACTTTGTTTCAATGTATTGCATTCTATTTCAAGTATTTATTTAAATGCTTTTGGGTTAGTTATTAATCAAAATTGTTATACCCACCTTGTCTATTGTCATGTTGTATTCAATGGTCACCCTAAGTTGGTTTATTATTAGTTGGTATTATCGTAGCACCAACGTGGGTTGGTTAGATATGAGTATATTGCTTAGCCATGCTACGAGTTATCATTTCATGTGAGTTGCAAATATAAACTTGACTAAGCGATTATGGAACTATGCAATGAAATTATGTGTGTTGTGTGCTATTTCTCGCTGATGGCATGTGTTGCCCTTGACCAATAAGGTGGGAAAAGATTTAGACTTAGGCAAGTTGTGAATATTGTGTGATATGGTGGAGCTGTGTGCTGGGAATGAAAATCTGTGTGACTTAGTTAGAAATTTGGAAGTCTTGCCTTGGTCAATTAAGGACTTAACTTTGTGCACCATTAAACTGAGTCTTACTGTACAACCACATACCTGGTTTGGGACATGCCTCACTTAGTAGGTTATGGAATCTTGCCATTGACAACTCAGGTTGTAGGTTAGCTATGTGATGGGTGGAGGTGTGGACTTCAAGATAGGTCATATCGCGGGACGGTTCGCCGCATCCCTGTCCAACGGTGTGTGTCGTACCAAACGTTGTGTGTATTAATTGGACGACAGTAAAGCACATCGGGAGTGTCAATGTTTAAGATGAAGTTTCTGAAAGGTTTTGTTATGGTCGGTGCTAGCTACACTGATTGTATCTTGTGGGTAAAATGTACAACCTCTGTAGAGTGTTCAATGAATCTATTCGAATAGCCGCGTCCTCGGTCATGGACATGCTCGGGAATTTCACACGAGGGGTAGATTTTCATAAAATATTTGGGAAGGAAGCTGTGTGATCTAAGTCATATGGTTGTGTGCATAACTTGTTTAGACTGTGTGTCCTTTGTGAAATCAAATGATAAATTATTATAATTTATTTGTTTTGAATTATGTTTTCAATCTATAATTTGTATTCAATTGCAAATGTTGTATTTCTGCAAATTAACCACAGAAGCCATTCCTTTGGAATGAACCATCATCTATAAATTGTATTTTGTGGTATGACTTGCGAGTACGGTTGTGTACCCATACTTGCTTCAAACAATCAACAGAAGTGGAGTAGTCTTCGCCTTCATTTGAGGAGGAGTTCTACGAAGGTGTCGATCATTAGGGTCTTCATCACAGTCAGTTGCCTGTGGTGAATTGATGGGATTCCGCTGAAGTTTATTTCTATTCCGTTGCTGCTATTTTATCTATTGTTAGCCTACGTGGCTTAATAAATGTAAACTCGACCTTAAGGTCACAACAATTGTTTGTTATTCAAATTACTCGTTTATCTATTAATTCATGTTGTGTCGATCGATATTCACTTATGTTGACACTGTGTGCACTAGCGTGATTCTGAACTAGTGCAGAATACATAGAGGGTCCAGAATTGCATTTTTAGGTCCCGACAAGGGCTAAGCTATCTACTTGTATCTAACCAACCCACATTAGTGCTACAAAAATACCAACTAATAATGAACCAACCTAGGGTGACAAAATAATATAACATAACAATAGACAAGGCGGATATAACAATTTGGCTTAATAACTAAACCCAAAAGCATTGGAATAAATATTTGAAATAGAATGAAATAATATGAAACAAAGTATTTTAAAAACTAGGTTCAATATGATTAAATGTATAACTTACCTTGGAATAGGTATAGGTACTGGTCTTGATCTTGGTGTACTCCTTCTTCAATAGTCCCCGAAGAATTAACGTCTACTCGCAAACAAAATAAATAAAAAATAGATAAAAAACTCCAAAAATACTAAATAAATATATCTCGAATTTAGATAAATTTAGAAATTTGAATGGGTTCAATTGGGGTTCGATGCAAAAGATATGGGCTTTAGAAGTTTGAATCTAAAGAAAATACCATAAAAGGATTTATTGGATTTATCCGAATTATTTTTCAACTAAAAAATATATTATTGCGCAATCTCGATGTCGTGAAGGAATTTCGAAAAAGATAAATAAAAGAAAATAATAACATCCAGACTCACATGTCGGGTCTCACGGCTCATGGTGGACCGAGTTCATCAGTGGTTGAATCGGGAGCGATGGACCGTCCACGCACTTGACACGTGGTGTTGACGCAGCAATTAACCGGGATGACATCCAGGCGCGGGTGCTGAGATGGCAGCTGACGTGCCATGACATGTCGGACTAACGGCGGCGCAGCTCTGGGCCCGATGGTCGACGGCGAACGGTGGCGTCTCGCCAGCGGCGAAGGGCACCAGCGGGTAGCTAAGGTTATTGCGAGTCTGGTGACGCCCTTACCAAAACTCAAAACACACAGCAGTGGTCGGCAGTGAGCTCGAAGTGGCGGCGACGATCGGGTATTTTCGGATAGGAGCTCCAACGATGCTCCGGCCGCGAGGAGGGGCGCACTGGGTAGCTCTAGCGACGGCGAACCCGATGGCGTGCTCAACAGCGATGAGGCGATGATGGTGGTGGCGCAATTAGGAGAAAACAGCGGTGGTGACAAAACCCTAGAACTCCAATTGCGACGGCGCCAGTGCGATCGGAGTGCAGTGGCTAGGGGTTTCAGGGTGCGGAGACAAGGACGAACCCTAGGGCGCCTTTTATAGGACTGAGGCGGCACTGATTTGGGAATCCCCAAATCGGAATTATCTCAGGCACTTCTGAATCATGAGATAGAGTTTGTTTTCATCCCGATTAAAGGCAGATACGGTTCGAGAGAATCAGAGATACGATTTGGTCGCGAAATCCGAAAGTTTTTAGTTGAAGAATCCGCTTTGTCGGATTGAGCTGAAGCGGCAGCAATGGCGGACGCGGCGCTGCCTCGCGCGGGGAAGAAGTTGACTCGGAGACGATGACGTGGCGGTGGGGCCCACGTGTCAGCGATAGCAACAGCCCGCGCGCGTTTGGACTCTTCCGATCGGCACTCGGCAGACGCATGAGCGGATGCGGTGTGAAGGTGCGCGAGCGAGCGGGTTGGCACGGAAGGTCATTTGCGCATCTTCGGGAACAGGATGAGTTTCGACCACATTATTCCGAGATTTTAAATAACTTTTCCTTTTAGAAAATTCCAAAAAATTAAAATAGCAATTATAAAATAGCAAATGAACTCATAAAAATTCTAGAAAATATATCCAAGCACATAGAATCCAAATAAAGTAGTTTTGACAATTGTTGATGTTGGGATTAATCATATTAAATTATTTTAATGTTAAAAGTCCATATTAAGATTTTAATTAAAATTTAATAAAAATTCAAATGGTGAATTTTCCAATCCAGTAACTCTTCAAAGGATTTCTAAAGTTCAGAAAATTAGGATGTTACAAAAGGCGACGCACGGTCCTGAGGAGCGGCATGGGCGGGTGAAGCGCTGCTGTCACGGCGGCGACCTTGGAGGCCCAGGGCAGGTGAAGCGGGGCTAGCGACGGGACAGGGCAGGAGCGTGCTGGCGTCATGACGATGCGGGTGATGACCAAGAGGGGAGGGGCGCAGGAGTGACGTGAGCAGCACGGCTCTAGTGCGCGCGTGCGCAACCGCAGTGCGGTCCGGATGCTCTGGAGCGCGGCGAGAGCGAGCTGAGCGACAAGACTGGGCGAGGCTCGCTGACGCGGGCAACGCAAGAAGGTGAGCGCAGCACGAGTTGCGCGGCCGAAGCAGGTGGCGCCGCAGGCGGTTGACAAGAGTAGGCGGGAGTGGCTCTGGTGTCGCACGAGCGAGCTCGTGCGTGTAGGGGTGAAGACAGGTCAGTGCCGACGTCAAGACGACGAGGGCGAGGACCGGAAGGGCTCGGAGCAGGCGGGAGCAGCTGGGTGATGCGACGAGGCGAGCAGGCGAGCGAAGGTGGCAGTAGGCGTGCGGCGATGGGATGCAGCGGGCGGAGCACCAACGGGCGGCGTGTGCGGCATAGGACGCCGAGCATGGCGCTGGCGTTACGCGGCGCAGGCGCTCGTGCGCAGCGCAGAGCACACGGGGAAGGGGCGCAGCAACCAGGTGGGGAAGAAGACATGAGGGGGATGGGTGGCCGGGCCAGCTGGCCCGAAGGGAGGAAATGGGCCAAGAGGCCGGGGGGAGAGAAGGGGCCGGCCCAAGAAAGAAAACGGGATGAGCCCAAAACAAAAGAGGTTGGCAAAAGAGAGAAAGGGTCCAAAATCTGAAATGAGGAATTCAAATTTGAATTTTGAATTCGAGAACTTCAAGGAGGTTTGAAACACAAACCCGAGCTTAGCTAGACGCTAGAAGTTATAAAAAGATACGATAATTTGAAATAAATTTTGAAAACCAAGAATCAAATTGTAATTACTATTTACATCTAAAAACGCGACATTACACTTGTCCTGTTTCCGAAACATCACAATCCACAATTCTCGCCGTTCTTTCGTCAATAAGTAAACAGCAATCAGTAATAGGCGTCGGTGTCAAACTTGTGATGAAATTGACGTATACATAAAGGTTTTCATACTATCAATCACTTTCAGCTCACATTTTAGAGATCACTTGAGCAAAGGAAGACGCTAACAGTGAGAACTAGTAATATAATTCACAATACATGTGCGATTTGACATATGTTTAATTCTAAGTCCGCGTCCAGACAGACCATCTGTCTTCAAGAAATATATATGCATTTCACTTCCCGTGCAACCATTACCGCATAATATCTTTGATGCCTTGCTTTAGGTAGTCACTGAGCTATTTATGTATTCTAACACTGTACTATAAAGTTGTTTGGTTAACCTCTTTCATTTTGCAAAATACTCAAGTGATAATCTTTTTGGAGCTATCAAAATTTGACCTTGCTTAGTCAGATCTCCCTTTTATATATCACTCAGTCATGATCAGTTGATAACATAGTTTAGTCAGTGCTACTAATCTACATGCAGGCCTTTTCATTACTTGCCCTACTACATTCTGAAATATCCAACAGAATCCCTGGTTTTGTGTAGTCTTCTGTCTACAGGCTGGAAACATCACACACTTCTCATGAGATAGACATGAAGACTTCCGTAGTGGCATCGGAGACTTTGACCTCTCATTTTTAGAGCAGCTTAGAGGTGAATAAACACTACTACAAAAGAGGTGATAGAACACGTCTCATCACAGACAATGATAAAATTATCACAGACGGTTAATCTACAGGCTGGAAACATCACACACTTCTCATGAGATAGACATGAAGACTTCCGTAGTGGCATCGGAGACTTTGACTTCTCATTTTTAGAGCAGCTTAGAGCTGAATAAACACTACTGCAAAAGAGGCAATATAATATATCTCATCACAGACGGTGATAAAATTATCACAGACGGTTCTTCGTTAACCGTCTGTGATATGGCCACGGAGACTTTGACTTCTCATTTTTAGAGCAGCTTAGAGCTGAATAAACACTACTACAAAAGAGGCAATAGAAGACGCCTCATCACTGACGGTGATAAAATTATCACAAACGATTCTTCGTTAACCGTCTATGATATGGCCACAGACGGTGATAAAATTATCACAAACGGTTCTTCGTTAACCGTCTGTGATAAGGCCATATCACAGACGGTTTATTAATACAACCATCTGTGATACTTCACAGACGGTTGTCAGTAAGAACCGTCTGTGATAATGGTAGTCATCACAGACGGTTTTTTATATGAACCGTCTGTGAAGTATCACAGACGGTTTGTATAAAGAGCCATACCGTCTGTGATAGGCATTTATCACACACGGTTCTTGTAAAGAACCGTCTGTGATATACAACCACTATAAATAGATGCTCCCGACAGGCCCCTCTACCCATTCCATTTGAGGCGTCGCCACCCTGCTGCTGCTGCTGCCTCCTTCCATGCACATTGCTGTCCATTCCCTTTTGAGCTGTCACCCCTGCTGCCTCCTCCCCCATTGCGGCACCTCTGCTGCCTCCTCCCACATTGCGCCACCTTGGAGAGAAGAGTAACGATCTGTAACCCTTTATTTTTGCTCTAGACTAATCACTAATGTGTAACGATCTGTAACCCTTTATATTTGCTCTAGACTAATCACTAATGTGTTTGGTCATTATGAATGGTACTTACGATTTATTAATATAATTTAATACTAATTAATTTGTTACATGCGTATACGTGTAGATGGACCGAAACTGGACCTTCTACTAGCCCCTAGGACCTTGGCACCTGCTTACCAGAACCGCTGCGGAGCTTTTGCTACGTTTGCTCGTTTGCCATGTTGGCCGCCACCGCTCAGCGCCGGCTAGCCGTCGTTCTGGGCCGACTCAGGTGCCGTGAGTGCTCTCATCGGGTGCGCAATACTATTACGCACCTGTACATGTCCTCAAATCGCGCGCTTTGGCTACTGTGACCGCGAGCCACCCAAAATGGGCGGAGTCGCCGCTGCTTTGTCGAAAACCGACATCGTCATCAGAAATGTGATTAGGATATTAATTAGTATTAATGACGAGATCATTGTTGGACCAGTGAACACAGCGCACGGGCATCGGTTCATGCACTCTTTGCATGAGCCATCCCTATGGCAAGTGGGGTCCACCTGTCAGCGCAGTAAATCCTAAAATCAAAATCAGAAAACGCACTATTCTTGGACCCCACCGTCAGTCACCGTGGCTACCTTGGGTCTCGGTGCAAAAAGTATTAGGTAATCATTTAAAATTCCGAAAGGATTTATTTGTTAACTGGAAATACAATTAACTTCAAAAATGCATAACTAATTCATTTTAACTCCAAAAACAGTGAAATCACTTTTGTTATTTTTCATTTTTATTAAACTTTATTATAAAATATGTTTCAAACTTGTCACTATCTTAAAAAACATGTTTTGTGGAGAGTGCTTCAAAAAGGAATTATTAATACATTATAAATTGCTTTTAACTTTGAAAATGCATAACTAATTCATAAAAACTCCAAATGAGGTGACCCAAATTATTTTGGTCATGTAATAATATTATCTATCCATTTTTGTAATCCTCATGTCCACCACAACTCTAGAAAATTTTGCGAAAGTTTTAGATGAGGTGAACAGTGGCAGATTATAATTAAATTGGATTTTTCTGAAAACTGATTTTCAAACGGCTATAACTTCTGCAAAGAACATCCAAATGAATTTATTATTATTTCTAAATTCATCTAAATCATGATTTTTATTCTGTGAATTTTTTATAATTTTTGGATGACTTTGTATTTTGGGGTCTTTTCGGTATTATTCGTTCTTATTGTGCTTTCGACTTCTTTCGGTAGGTTCCGACGACCGTATTGTATTTGAGAGTGATCCTCTGCAGCAAGATAGTAATCCTCAGCAAGGCAAACAGTTTGATCATGTTAATCCCAGTATTTTCAAGTCTAATATATTGATTTCAACTTGTATGTATGCATTGCTATTTTGTTGTTAAAATATGGTTTGATCCTATAGTTGCATACTCTGTAGGCAAATGATTACTCTCTACTACCTGAGCCTAGGTTATTTGTTGTGATTATAGTTCGTTGGATGGGCTCTTGTCAGTTAGTAGATTTCGAGTTAATATGCTTAGACATGCTTAGCTATCATTGGGCGATCATCGACTTAGTTGATGATCTTGATCACACAAAACTTATTATTACTCCATTATGTCCAACACCTTGTGCTTTGTTAATTTTTAAATCTAAAACTAAAAATAAAATTATTTTAGACTTGGGTATAATGGTATGTTGGTGTGATTGTTTGGTGTGACATGGAAAGGTGCTCGAGTCAACAAGGACCGAATTACTTGCGCCATTGATCCAAGTACTTTTGCGTGCTAACCACATGAGAGGGATATGGGACCTCTCTTGACTTAGTACTTTGGCGTGTGTTCGCTCCGGGTCGCATGGTGGTTGCGTGCGTTGTGTTGAAAAAGATAACTTGTTTGTATGCAGGTGAGCAGAGTGGGGTTACCCACTGCAAGGAGCATCGTCCTTTATAAGGAGGTGAGCATCTTTGATGACTCCGCATCAACGTATGGGGTTTCCTCCCATATGGGCGACTCGTAGTTAATACATAATATTGGAAACGTCTCGTAAGACTTAGCCTTGCCGGCATACCTAAGGGAGTGTGCTCTATTGCATGGCGAAAAGGCGGTCTGGCGTGTGGGTACATTGGTACACCCCTGCAGGGTTAAATCTATTCGAATAGCCTCGTCCTAGGTTATGGAAAAACTTGGTTATTTCCCGCAAGAATTAGACTACAACCTTTATTTTAAAACTTGACATGGGTGGTATGAATGGGTAATTCATGCTATTGTTGTGGTGACTATTGGGTTAGTCACTTCCAGGATGTTGTTGTCATCTATTTATTGTTATTATGATGTTATTTACTGATATTTGAACAATAAAAACAGATTGTAAACTTGCTTTTAAATGTACTACATTATTGCAAATAAAGATTGCTTTGTGCTGAAAATGAAACATACAGCCTCCACTTAAATAAGCTTGCATGTAGCTATATATAGGTCTATTACTCTACACGTAAGTCTTGCAGAGTACAATTTTTTACTCATTTGTTTTGCTTAACTATTTGTTGCGGAGGAGGAAGGTGAGCCCCAAGGGCCTCACTTTTGTGAGATGTGCTACGGATTTGACGACTAGCTCGGTGGTCCGGTTGGTTGCCTTGTGTGTTAAAGGCACACTAATTGGCTTTTGTTTATCGCCATCTTATGGCACCTTACTTCCGCTGTTGTCTTAGACTCTTTTAGTTGATTTTGGCCGGTCGGCCCCTTTTTGTAATAACTCTATATTGTATGTCTTTCGTATCGTTTAGTTGTGCTATGGATTCTATGTGATGAAAGGAGTTGATGCATAATTTGTGTATGGGGTGTGTGTACTGCACTTCTGGGAAGTACATATACGCCGAGAGCCGTGATATTTGATTTGTAACGCTTTAATCATTTGATTAGTTAAGTATTACAAGTTAAATACCCCGATGTCTCACAGGCTGTGTATGAAGCGGAAATACATTTTGATGTCACTACTTATCCAAGGGCTGAAGCAACCTGGAAACGATATTGATGTGTACCTAGCACCATTGCTACAAGATCTTGTGACACTTTGGAATGAAGGGGTACAAGTATGGGATACGTACAAACGAGAGAACTTCACTTTACACGCCATGTTATTCTGCACCATCAATGATTTTTCTGCCCTTGGTAACCTGTCGGGGTTCAGTACAAAAGGAGCCAAAGCATGTCCGCACTGCTTAGATGGTACTGAGAGTGTATGGCTGAACAACTCGCGCAAAACTGTGTATATGCGTCACCGTAGGTTCCTTCCCAGGATTCACCCACACCGCAAGATGAAGAAACAATTCGACGGAAATAAGAAGGACAGTTCAGCTCCAAGGGCTTTTAGAGGGTAAGAGGTCTATGATATGGTCAAGGATATCGATGTTGTACTTGGAAAGGGACGTAAATTAAGGACCTCTCAGAAAAACATCTGGAAGAAGCGGTCAATTTTTTGGGACTTGCCTTATTGGGAGCACTTAGAAGTTCGCCACTGCATCGACATCATGCACGTGGAGAAGAATGTATGTGATAGCTTGATTGGTCTCTTACTGAACATTAGTGGCAAAACAAAAGACGGTGTTAACGCACGGCGTGACTTGGATGATATGAACATAAGAACAGAGTTAGCACCGAAAGAGACCGATAAAGGACGAACGTACCTTCCCCCAGCTTGCTACACTTTGCCCAAGGCCGAGAGAAATGAACTGTGTCAAAGCTTGCATGGTGTGAAAGTTTCGTCCGGTTACTCCGCCAATATTAAGAAACTTGTTTCCATGAAAGATTTGAAATTAATTGGTATGAAGTCTCATGATTGTCATGTGCTGATGACACAAATGCTTCCTGTTGCAATTAGGAGTATCTTGCCGAACAAGGTCCGAGTGGCAATCTTTAGACTGTGTTATTTCTTTAACTCAATTGCTCAAAAGGTTATCGATCCCGAAGGACTCGACGCTCTGCAGGCCGAGGTGGTGACGACTCTATGTCATCTTGAGATGTATTTCTCTCCGTTATTTTTTGATATCATGGTACATCTCATTGTTCACCTTGTGAAAGAGATAAAGATATGCGGCCCTGTGTTCCTACGTCATATGTACCCTTTCGAGAGATACATGGGAATTCTGAAGTCCTACGTACGGAATCGATCTCGGCCGGAGGGCAGTATCATCGAAGGTTATGCAACCGAAGAGGTCATTAAGTTCTGCATCAACTATATGGCTTAGGTGGAACCGATAGGTGTGCCTCTATCTCCTCATGAGGGGAGACTGGAGGGTATCGGGACAATCGGAAGGAAAGCAATCACTCCCGATCTAGATACATACGCGTAGGTCCATTTCACGATCTTGCAACACCTGACCCAAGTGTCCCCGTACATCGACGAGCACAAAGACATGGTACGCCAACAGAATCCAGACCGGTCGGAGGTTTGGATAATGATAGAGCACAACCGTCGGTTCAACGAATGGTTAAATGTGTGATTCACTGGGAGGTCATCAAGTGATGAAACGCTGCTATGGTTGGCAAAAGGGCCAAAATTTACAATTGTGACATGGCAAGGATACGACATAAATGGGTACACGTTTTATACGGCAGCTCAGGATAGGAAGAGCACAATCCAGAACAGCGGTGTCCGCATAGTGCATTTCACGAGGGGTTCAATACCGCGGGGGCACGGGGGTTGAACTCGTACTATGGGTTCGTAGAGGAGATTTGGGAGCTCGACTATGTACTTTTCAAGATCCCCATGTTTCGATGTCACTAGGTTAAACTTCCACAGGGCGTGAAGGTCGACAAGTACGGCGTCACTACTTTGGACCTCAAACGTGTTGGATACAAGGACGAACCATTCATACTCGCTAAGCAAGTTGTTCAAGTTTTTTATGTAACGGACCCAGCAAATAAGAACCACCACGTAGTTCTTCATGGGAAAAGATGGATTGTCGGAGTTGAGAATGTCGTGGATGAGGAAGAGTACAATCAATTTGACGAGTTGCCTCCTTTCAGAGACGGCATCAGACTGGAGGAAGAACCCAGTGAGGAAGCTAGCTATATGCGCGTCGATCATCATGAAGGACTATATTTCAATTAAGAATGTATTCCATTGTAATTTGATGTTAACATAGAAACGCGTCACGTGCTATGGACTTGTTCTTCCATTGTAATGTGATTTCAACGTGGAATTGTCATGTGTTATGGACTTGTCATCTCTAATGTTGATGTTAATGTGGACTTGTTAGAGTTATCAACTTGTTGAGAATATCATCTTTGAAACCTTGTTGGAAATTCACACAAATGGGGCCTGGCGGTCTGACCGCCAGGGGTCACCGGTCTGACCTGTGCCAAATCGGTTAGACTGCCATGTGTTGGGCGGTCCGACTGATTTGGCAGTGGTCAGACTGGCCATTAGTTGGCGGTCCATTTGTGCACACCACAGACGGTTCCATTCTAGAACCGTTTGTGATGTGAGATATCACAGACGGTTCTTTAATCGAACTGTCTGTGATAACTCTAATATCACAGACGGTTCAATTTTATAACCATCTGTGATGCTTCATTTATCACAGATGGTTCGTTAATGGAACCGTCTGTGATATCTCCCATCATAGACGGTTCTATAATTGAACCGTCTGTGATATTAGAGTTATCACAGACGGTTCTTTAATAGAACCGTCTGTGATGTTATCTATATAAGTGGCCCGCTGCACTTGCTCTTCCCCAGAATCGCCGCCTCCCCCGCTGCACTTTCCCTAGTTCTTCCCCAGAATCGCTGCTCGGGCTCCTCCTCCACGCCGAAGCCACGCCGCTCGGCCTCCTCCACCACGCCGAAGCCACACCGCTCGGCCTCCTCCACCACGCCGCTCGGCCTCCTTCGTGAGTAAACCCCCAAAATCTCGCTTGTGCTGGTGCTTGTGCAAGGTGGTGATGGTGGTGATCTAGACTTGTGGTAGGGCTCATGTGAGTCAAGGAGGCCTGTGGGGAATCAAGCGTCCTGGTCCGAAAACCTTTTGCTTTTCTAGGATCTACTTAATTATATATGGAAGACAAAGAAGAAGATAGCTGCTACTAGCTGGACTGGAGTATGTTGTTTTTCTGCCTATATATATACATCGATCTCTATTGTTTGTGTCGTGCGCAACTATCATGAATATTTTGATTAATTCATTAAATTGTTTTGCCCCTCGGAGTTTGACCCTTGAGGTAATGTTTTCAGCCATGAGAAAAATTGAGCTAGTTTTGTTTGATGAACTGTTGTTTAGTACTTTGGTTTGAGAGCCAAGAGCAGCATTGCCTTCTATCTATTGTTCTTCTTGAAGTAGATATTTACTTGTCCTGGTAAATTATCTCGCCATGGGGGCTCTATGGGTACGGTAGTATCAGTGCTCTTCAGTAGCTACTAGTGCTACGATCGAGTTGCAGACAAACTACTGAATATTAGCTTAGAGTTAGATATCCTCCCTGATCTTGAATTTTCAGCGCCATTTGATCTTCTATATATTAATCTAACTTGTTGTATGGCTAGTTTGAAAGAGTCTGGATCTACCGGTGCACAATATTGGAATTAAAGAAACATAAGTCTTTTTGGTTTATTACGCTTATGTACTGTTGCTTGCCTATATGGAGAAGCATCAGTCTTTTTGGTTTATTACTGGTTGTTATCTAGCTCTTCCAAATGCTTGATTTCTTTCACATTCGTGTGGTATATGTTTAGCATTTCATAAATGACATGTATAATTTACATTTGTATACATTGATTTGGTCATTTAAATGCTGGTGGTGATGGCTTGGTTGTGCATTATGTGGGCTAAATTTTGCTCTATGATTTAGATGATCTAATACTGAAATTGGTAGGATTACTAGTTTAGTTTTGAGCTCTAATAGTTTGCTTGCTGCTATCAAAGTAATCATTCAAGGTTTGTTGGCTTTTTATTTGAAGTAATGAATTAAGTGATTCTTGTCATATTCTAATAGTTTGCTTGCTGCTATCAAATATTCTTGTCATATTTTGTTTCAGTGAATTGCATGTGATTGTCCTGTCAGTCTAGCTAAGCATTGATTAGAGCTCAAAACAATAGTTTCCTTATCCAATTTGTGAAGAGTATAGACTAAAGGGCTGAGATGGCAAACATTGATTCTTTTGCAACTCGCCTTCTGAGAGCACTCAAAATCATGCAATATTTCAGCTATATGTTAAAACTGCACAGTTTGCAATATTTCCTTCTCCTTTGTAGTTTTTTTGTGCAATTTCATATATTTTATTTACTACGTATCATTGCGAACGTAACTTATATAGATAGCAACTAAGCGAGACGGCAGAGGCACCGTCTTCGCCGCTGTCAGCGACGTCGCCAATTGCGTCTGGATCTCCGATCAAGGTGGTACGCAGGCGAAATGGTAGAGGAATCTCCAAATTTCCCTCGGGCCGCATGACGATTACGGAGGTCAGTGACATCGGGATCCCGCTGAGTCCCAAGAAAGCAACTGCGAGATTCCGGACCGTCTGCAGGGTACTTGCAAGGGAACAGGTCCCCATCACCACCACAACCTGGAAGTCTCTGACTTATGTACAGAGAGACCAGTTGTAGACTGAACTTTCTACCTCGTTCACTTTCCCTGAAGCAGACCAGGCACGTGTGCGTTGGCACGCGCTGCTCGCGATGTGCCACGCGTGGAGGACCTTCAAGAGCCTGCTTGTCACCCAGTACGTGAACACGGGTCGGACGCCCTTCACGAATTATCATTTCTTGTCGCGGGATACATGGGACGCCTTCGTGTAGATGAAGACGACGGAGCTATCCAGGAGCAAAGTGCGGCGCACAGAACCCTCCAGGCACAAAACACTCACCCCCACAAACTCAGCACCGCTGGGTACGCGGGTAAAGCCACGCAATGGGCGGCGGAGGACAAGACTGCTGCCCGACCGTTTGCTGAGATCTCAGACGAGCGCGCTCGAGCCTGGTAAAGAGCGAGGGCATCAGCCACGTCTTCGAGCAACATCTCTTTCACAAACCCAGCAGACGAGGCAGTGTCTCAACACCTGGTAAATATGTCGCACGCGAGGCGTTGGAGTTTACGTACCTTGGAGGGATGGATTCCCACACGACTCCGACACATATAGGAGTAAGAAGAGATCCAAGAACGAGCACGACGCTCAGTTAGAACATGTGATTATTGAAAAATTTTAAGGACAAATAACAAACTTGCAGAACCAAGTAAATCAACTCATGCAGGCGCAAGCCGCCCCTGTTAATTTGGGAGTAAGTCCTCCTCGACATCGGAGTAGCGTCGCGTCCACACATAATTCTGGACATGACGACGTGCAATTACCGATCGACGACATCGAGGTAATGTACATCTCTGGAATGCTCCAAAGATAGACCTATAGGACGCCTTAGCTAATTGTGTACCGTTTTGTAGGAGCCGACGCCCTGCAAGCTCCAAGTGAGGATGGTTGGGTTGATTCCTATTAAGACTGGGCAGGGTATGGTGTATCCATACCAGGAAGGGGCAGTGCAGCACGGTGCCCAACTGGCGCAGGGTTACGTCAGGGTGCAGGTGGACATGGTACATGACAAATTCATGGCCATCCCGTTGGAGATTCCCCCGAACGATGAAATCAGAACACTAGGGGATGCCACACACACTTTTATCCAGTGACCCAAGAAGAACATCGCACTGGACCCTTCAGTGATGTGATATCGACAAGACCCTGCCTCTCCAATAGGACCCTCGATGAGTCCGCCTCAACCAAAGCTTCAGAAGGCCGCCACATCGCTTCCTGTCGAGAAGACAGCGAAGGGACAAGAAAAGCATATCACCATATCGGTCCCTGAGGCGTCTCACGGGAAGACGTCCCTCAGCCACCTCGTTAAGGATAAATCGAAATCGAAGAACATTAAGGCACCTCCCAAACCCGTGAAATACTCCCTCGGAAGTCCTTTGGTCTCCGGCGCAGAAATAAAGAGCTCAGAAGTAGCTTGTCAAGCTTTGTACTTGCGCAAGACCCGAGAGGAGGTGGGCATACTGGAATCACCATCAGATACGAGAGGGAGCATTTTCTCCACGAGCCTGGCCACTTCGTCATGGGCTTCGAAGACTTATTTGACCTATACAACCTAACTGTAATCGACGCCACACTTCTACGATGCTGGACACTGTAAGTGTGTACAATCAATTTCTACACTCACGTGATACTGATAAATATCACAACTCATTGCTTATGTACATATACATTATGAAATGTGCCCGTCGAATCAATGAACCAGTGGGTTTCCTCGACCCACACGTGGTCTCTGAGCAAACAATCAACCAAGACGCATCCTACGTCGAGAATTACATAAAAATAGGATTGCTTGCTCTGGACGACAAGGATTACATAATGGTGCTCTACAACCAGAAGTAAGTGCTTCAATATTTGCTATACAAATTTCGTTTCAACATAGGTTTATGACTATAGCGACATACATGACTAGGTTCCACTGGATTCTTCTGATTCTTGTGCTAAAGAGGAACACGGTATTATACATTGATTCTCTACTCAACAAAAAGCACAACTTCACCCTTCTTAAAGAAATACTCGACAGGTATGTTCATTTCCTCCGCACATAACTCTATTGTAATCTTCCTTCGTTTGAAATGGACGAGGATAACTTTTTTGAATCATGTAGGGCGTTCATCGGCTATGTTGCCGAGGGAGGTTTATACAAGGGAACGAGCGCCACACTGAATCACAGGATGCGACTTCCGGTACGTGCTACAACACAATAATCATATATCATACTCCGTAATATTGCGTCTCGAACTGACTGTACATATATATGTAATTCTATTTTTGCAGTGCCGCCAGCAAAAACGAGATCACCTGTGCGCATTCTACGTATGCCATCATATGCAGCTATTGATTACTTCTAGGACGCACGATCCCCAGGTTTGTCAATCTCGTAATAATTTTTTTTTCTAATTATAAATTTAAATATATATGCTAACTATTTTACTCCTGCTAACACTAGGGCTTGAACATAGAGTTAAATGCACTCGAGATGGACCAGGTCACGCACGTTCGAGGGGAGCTCTGCGGCTTCATCAAGGCAGACATAGTTAACACCACCGGAGAGTTTCACGCCGTCAACACCGATGAACGACCTCGTAATAATTGATTCAATATTGTAATTCACTTTGACTGGTTGTAATTCAATTTGTAACTCTAATGACAATACTTGAAACATTCTTTTGTAATTGATTTTGAGTTAAATGATCACTTTGATTGTCAACAATTATCTGTGATATGTTTCTGCTTGTTAGTTTTCAGAGGGCATGGCTAGCAATTCCTGAGGCTAGCTGAAAATACGATAAAAATTAGTTAGGGTTAAAGATTTATCACAGACGATTTAAAAAAAACGTCTGTGAAGGGTAGTTATCACAGACGGTTACAACCAAGAACCGTTTGTGCTATGATAGTATCACATACGGTTCTTGGTTGGAACCGTCTGTGATTCTGTAGTATAATAGACGGTTTGTTAATACAACCGTCTGTGATAAATCGCATATCACGCAGGCGGTTGTATTAACAAACCGCTCAGGATATTACGTAATCGCGAGCAGTTCCAACCAAGAACCTTCTGTGATACTATCATATCACAGACGGTTGTTGGTTGGAACTGTCTGTGATATCTGCCCTTCACGGACGGTTTTTGTTAAAAAATCGTCTGTGATAAAACTTATCGCGGATGGTTTTTCAACCGTCTGTGATAACCGTCTGTTATCACAGATATAAAATTTTAGACGGTTCAAAAACCGTCTGTGATGACTGTTACGAACCGTTTGTGATAAACTTTTCTGTAGTAATGAAACAATCTAACACTGGACTGAAGTAACTGACCAGAACAATAGTAATTTCACATGTATGTAATTGTCAAGACGAGTGACAACTTGACAAGGATATATGATTCCAGCCTACAAGGATTCCGCGCTTTTTTCAGGATTCCGCGCTTTTTTCAAGACATGTAGTAGACAGTACAAACCTAGTATATTATACATGCAGATTTTTCTGATATAGTACTACTGTGCAATAATATTGGGTAACTCAATATAACAATGTTGCGCTGCGTTTTCGACACTTCGCATTTGTTTCGAACGACTTGAGGAATCCAAGGGACGACCGAGGCAAGTGGCTCAAATACGGCCTTCCATTCTGCAACGCATTGCTCCCCTTCTTTCCCCGGGACGGGGCGGAAGAAGATGGTGACATGATAGGGGGTCATACATCTGCCTCAGCTCACCGCGGATAACTTCGTAACTGAGGCACCGACCTGGCTCAACCTTCTCAATCTTCTGGACCGATTCTTTAGCCAATTGGTGCAGTGCTTCAATTCAGAGGAATGAGAGCTTCTTACAGTATGATCGGATTGTCATATATATACATACTAGTGCACATGGAAGCATCTTAAGGAAGCAACTAGCCCACGCTATAATGGTATAGCATCCAGGCATCCATTGTAATGGACAGCCCGGATTAAGCTCATACTCTCTCTTACCGGCACAGTCTCCCCTCACCTATCCACTCTCTCTCTCTCATCGATGGTAGTTTTAAAAACTTTAGGCCAGTTTAAATAAACTTTTGAACATTCCAAGCAAGATTTCAAAATTTGAGCAAAATTTCGGATAAGTTTCAAGTAACAAAAGCAAGTTTCAGCAAGTTTCAAGAGGTTTCAAGAAACCAAAACTTGATTTCAGCAAGTTTCAGACAAGTTTCATGAAATTTGAAAATTGAAACTTGAAACAAGTTCCATGAAGTTTAAAAAAAATTTCAAGCAAGACTACAAACTTTAAAGATTTTTAGGCGAGCGTCAAAATGAGTATTCATGTTTCACAGAGTTTCACACTAGTTTCATTACCGAACCTTCAAGTTTTGTAGAGTTTTTGGCGAGTTTCACACCCCGAAGCTTCAAGTTTGATAAAGTTTCAAGCGAGTTTCATGCCTGAAAATTCAAGTTTCGAAGGAGTTTCAGACAAGTTTCATACCAAATACTGAAGTTTCATAAAAGATTCATACTAAAATACTCAGGTTTCATACGAGTCCTCGAAAAACTTAAGTTTCAGGTGAGTTCCACATGAAACATTGATGTTTCAAGCAAATTTCAAATACAGAAAGTCAGGAACTTCACATTTTAGATTAGTTTCATGAAAGCTCCATAACAAATCAATCAAGTTTTAGTAAACATTCAGGAAAATTCACAAAAAATCAGAGAGAGTATCACTTCTTGGTCCCTTCCACGGGAAGTCGTCCTCCAGGAATTGACTAAGATCACCACTTGTGTAGTACGGCTCAAACTCCTAGAAAGACACATCCATACTCATAAACAATCTCTCTCAACTAGGCTCCAACATCTATAGCCCTTCTGACTTGATGAATACCCTAGATACACTTCACTACCCGAGGTTTAGCTTACCACACTACCACAAAAAGGGCTATACTGGACGTATCATCACATATGGCTCCCAGAAACCATCTGTGATATAATTATCACTGACGGTTTTAAAATCGTGACCGTCTATATTACTAGCGATGGCTAGAACCGTCTGTGATATATAATTATCACAAACGATTATTGTTAATAACCGTCTGTTATAATTCACATACTGTTTTAAATACAAACTGTCTATGGTATTCGTAGAGATCACAAACGGTTCTTAACAAGAACTGCATGTGATAATGTTGTATCACAGACGGTTTGTGGTTGGAATTGTCTGTTATATATATCTCTTAAATGCTCATTACCGCTTCGGCTCCCCAATATGCGTCTCTTTGTCTCGTCCCCGATGCATCGTCTCTTCGTCTCCCGCGCTGAATTTATTCCTTGTTTTATAAAAATGATCATCCGCCATGAAGATGATTCCCCACATCACTCTACTCTTAAGTACAAACAAATAGCAATTACAAAAATGGCTCTCCACTCTTCTCCCCTAACGCCGACGATAATGGCCTACTTATCCATTTTGTACGAGCATCTCGTCAGCCATACGCTTGCCGATGCTGTCGAAGGATACTATGCTAATAGTGTCCTCCCTCCTCTGGTTGAGGTTATGCCAGAGCATGTAATGGCCACCTTCCGCCGTCTTGACATCCTCCTCTGCCATGTCTTTCGGGTGGTCTCCCTCTTCCGGCGAGCTAACCAAGCCATCGACATAGTCCTCGAGAAAAATGTTGCACGTCTCCAGGAGGATTACCGTCACTTGGAATGCGAAATCGAGACGGCGGGCAATCTGGTGGACCATGTTGACACACCTCGAGTGACAGAAGAGAGCCTCTAGGCATATTTCAACTTGGTCCTTGAGTCGGAGCGTCTTTGGGCTAGTCTCAAACGAGCGTGTCAACATGTGGTCGTGTTTTGGGGAACCTACGCTAGCCCCGAACCCTTCGATGCCGATGACATCACCTACGAAGAATTGAAGACGGGGATAGCAGTCTCCCTAGGCTGCTAGAAATAAGTTAATCTTTTTTATTTCTATTTTTTTAATGAAAATCTTTCGTAAGAAGCAACTGGCCACGTTGTTTGGCC
Organism: Hsuehochloa calcarea; assembly: GCA_036346395.1. Taxonomy (NCBI): domain Eukaryota; kingdom Viridiplantae; phylum Streptophyta; class Magnoliopsida; order Poales; family Poaceae; genus Hsuehochloa; species Hsuehochloa calcarea. Next base: position 24,397,329 of record CM070610.1, on the reverse strand, counting down.
ATATGTAAATACAAAAATAAAAAAAAAATAGTTTGGAGTTGAATTTACTGTTATCTAATGTTGAACATATTTACTGAATAATGTGTTTAGATCTTACTGTCTTCTATGTATAATGTGTTGATTATTTTTTAACTATGGAAGGAACTATCACAGGCGGTTTAGTGGAACAAATTGTCTGTGATATGTATCACAGACGGTTTGTAATAAGAACCATCTGTGATATGTATCACAGACGGTTTTTAATAAAACCGTCTGTAGTGAAATATGTCTCTAATATGCGACTGCTTTGAAGAAAATGGCGGTACGCCTAAGAAAGCAACCAAACCCATCACGAAGAATGGTTTTTTCTAGGGGGGTCGTCCACGCAGCATGAGGAGGAAGACAACAGCCACGGCCAACTTCATCGAACCTAACACACTTGAGTGTATGATTACCTGGCGCTCTCCTTGCAGCCATGCTTCTTGAATTTGGTTGTTGTGTGTTAGGTTCGACGAAGTCGGCCGTGGCTACTATGTCATCACCTCATGCTGGGTGGACGACCCCTCGAAAAAAATCATGCTTCATGATGGGCTTTCTTACTTTCTTAGGTGTACTCACCGTCTTCTTCAAAGCAGCCACATTTCAGAGACAGATCTCACTACAGATAGATCTGTCGTCGGGACGAATGGCATTTTGTTATGGAAATCCTAGCTATTCTTGGCATGTATTGGGGAATCTCCTTGCTATTACTCAAACAAGCATGAAACGTATGCTTGCATATTCGTCCATAGGGAAAATCGGATATATATATGTAATTATTGGAATAATTGTTGGAGACTCAAATGATAGATATGCAAGCCTGATATATATATTACTTCATGAATATTTTGTAGCTAGCTACTTTAGGAGCATTAATCTAATTTAACACTAATTTGTTACGTGTGTAGCGTAGATGGACCGAAGCTGGATGTACATTGAGAACCGTGTGAGTGAAGAGTACATTGATGGTGTGTCTTCTTTTAGAAGAGCTGTCGAGCAGGATATGTTGAAGAAGGGGATAAAATATATGTGTTGTCTATGCATTGATTGCGATAATTTGAAGATATTTACCAACCTAGCGCAGATCGAAGTGCACTTGATTCGAAGGGGTTGCAAAGAGAATTATACATGTTGGACCAGTCACGGTGAAAAGCATATTATACCTGAAGGTAGTAACATCGTCGTTGAGGGAGACAACGATATGCTGGATGTGGATTGTGCTTTCAATCAGGGTAGGCCACACGATGACAATCTGGATCAGATGCTACGCGATGCAGAAGGGAACTATAGTAAGAGAGAGTTTGGTAAATTCGAGGGCCTCATGGACGATCGTGAAAACCTTTGTTCCCGTACTGCAAGCCGGAATACACAAGGTTGTCATCCGTACTTGAACTGCTAAAATTGAAGGCAAGTAATTGTTGGTCTGACAAGAGTTTCACGGCGTTGTTATGTCTCCTAGTGGACATCCTTCTGGAGGAAAACATGTTGCCCAGAACCACCTACCAAGAAAAGAAGGTTTTTTGTCCATTGGGAATAGAAGTAGAAAGAATACATGCATGGTCAAACGATTGTATCCTCTACCGTAAAAAGTATGCAGACATGGATGTATGTCCAGTGTGCAAAGCATCCCGATACAAGTGTAACAATCACTTCGATGATAGCGAGGGCATCGAGGTGAAGCAAGGACCTCCTGCTAAGGTGTTGTGGTATCTGCCAGTAATTCCTCATTTGAAGCGCTTATTTGTGAACCGAAATGAGGCAAGATTGCTACGTTGGCACTCGAAAGAGTGTAAGAAAGATAGAAAGCTGAGACACCCTGTTGATTCTACCTAGTGAAAAAACTTCGATAGGAGCTTCAAAGACTTTGATGCGAAACCGGGGAATATAAGGTTTGGGCTGAGTACAGATGGAATAAATTCTATCGGCAACACGAGCAGCCGATATAGCACATGCCCCGTGAATCTATGTATTTACAACCTTCCTCATTGGCTGTGTATGAAGCGAAAGTACATTTTAATGTCACTACTTATCCAAGTGCTAAAGCAACCTGGGAACAATATTGATGTGTACCTAGCACCATTGCTGGAAGGTCTTTTGACACTGTGGAATGAAGGGGTACAGGTATGGTATGCGTACAAACGAGAGAACTTCATTTTACGCGTCATGTTGTTTTGTGCCATCAATGATTTTCCTACCCTTGGTAACCTATTGGGGTTTAGTATGAAAGGAGACAAAGCATGTTCGCACTGCTTACATGATACCGAGAGTGTGTGGCTGAACAACTCATGTAAAACTGTATGCATACATCACCGTAGGTTCCTTCCCAAGTATCATCCATACATCAAGATGAAGAAATAATTCGACAGAAATAAGGAGGACGATTCAGTTCCAAGGGCTTTTAGAGGGAGAGAGGTCTATGATATGATTAAGGATATTGATGTTGTGCTTGGAAAGGGACGTAAATTGAGGATCCGTCAGAAGAACATCTGGAAGAAGTGATCAATTTTTTGGGACTTACCTTATTAGGAGCACTTAGAAGTTCGGCACTGCATCAACATCATTCACATGGAGAACAATGTATGTGATAGCTTGACTGGTCACTTACTGAACATTCATGACAAAATAAAGGATGGTGTGAACGCACAACGTGATTTGGTTGATATGAACGTAAGGACTGAGTTAGCACCGAAAGAGACTGATAAAGAACGAACGTACCTTCCCCCAGCTTGCTATACTATGTCCAAGGCTGAGAGAAAGGAACTGTGCCAGAGCTTGCATGGTGTGAATGTTCCGTCTGTTTACTTCGCTAGCATGAAGAAACCTGTTTCTATGCAAGATTTGAAATTAATTGGTATAGAGTCTCATAATTGTCATGTGCTGATGACACAAATGCTTCCTATTGCAATTAGAAGTATTTGCCGAACAAGGTCCGAGTGGCAATCATGATGTTGCGTTATTTCTTTAACTCAATTGCTTAGAAGGTCATCGATACCAAAGGACTAGATGCTCTGCAGGCCGAGGTGGTGACGACTCTATGTTATCTTGAGATATATCTCCCTCTGTCATTTTTCGATATCATGGTCTATCTCATTGTTCACCTTGTGAAAGAGATAAAGATATACGGCTCTGTGTTCCTACATCATATGTACATGTTCGAGAGGTACATGGGAATTCTCAAGTCCTATGTACAGAATCGATCTCGGCCGAAGGGCAGCATCATCGAAGGTTATGCAATAGAAGATGTCATTGAGTTCTATGTCGACTACATGGCTTAGGAAGAACCGATAGGTATGCCTCTATCTTGTCATGAGCGGAGGCTGGAGAGTATTGGGACCATCAGAAGGAAAGAAATCACTCCCGATCTGGATACGTACACGCAAGCCCATTTTACTGTCTTGCAACACATGACCGAAGTGTCTGTAAGATCGAGGAGACCGACTAGAGGGGGTGAATAGGCGGTTTTTAAAATCTTTTGGCTAAAACTGAGTTTTATGTAAAATTATAAATTAAATCAGTTTTGCTCAATTAAAACCTAAATTAACTAGTCTTGACTAAGTGCACCAACAATATAAGACTATTGATAATGATAGCAAACAAATAAAGACATGTAAGCAAATTAATTCTAGGATTGTAAATTGCGCCAAGTAAAACACAAGAGAACAAACCACAATGACACAATGATGTTTTACCGTGGTGTTCGGAGACTTGTCGGTCTCCCCTAATCCATGTTGATGTAAGCCCAACCGAATTGGTCCGCCTCCACAAATTGAGCCAAACATCTCCGTGGTAAGTCCAACCAAAACGGACCGGCTCACAACTTGAACCAACACCTCGATCCACTCGGGGTTGCTCTTCCTCCACTCTAGAGATGGCAAGCACCAAACCACTCACAACTGTTCGGCTCTTCTCACAACCTTCTTTGAGAAGATCACTGGTGCAACACCTCCAAGCTGTCTAGGTGTCGGCAAGCACCAAGAGTAACAAGCCGAAGACTCTTACTTGAACAAATCAAGTGTCTAAGCTCAGGTGGATACACAATCCACTACCTAATGCAACACATGCACTAGGATTTACCTCTCAAAGCTCATTAAGTGCAACACATGCACAAAAGATAGTAGAGGGTTTGCTCTTTACTCAAGGGAATGGAAATAGCCCCAGTAACTCTCCCACAACCGGCCACAAGGGGTATTTATACCCACACAAGGAAAACTAACCGTTGGATGAGAATCTTCGAAAAACCTGAGAAAACTAGCCAGATCGCCAACCAATGGCCGGTCAGACTGCCCTAGCTCCAACAGCTATAAAACTAGTCATTGCATACACTACCGGGTCGACCACCCTCACAAGGGCCGATCAGACCGGACCCAACCGGTCAGACCGCTAAAGGGGCGGTCATACCACTCAACAGAGAAAACCAGAAGTAGAGAAAATAGTTCTTTTGGAGAAAAAATGAACCACCAACAAAGGATCGGTACTACTGCCTTGTGGTAATACCGCTGAACAAATGCGGTCATACCATTTTTTGGATCAAGAGAAACTCACAAAAACACTTTTTTGTAAATAAAAAAAAGCATATCGCACGAAAATAAGCGGCCTTACCGCTGACTAGATACCGGTCAGATCGGCCAACACATCACGGTCAGACCGACACCCCACCAGTCAGACCGACTGACATAGACGGTCAGACCGCCCACTGCCAACAAGGCTAAAAACGTGTTACACACCTTGCTTCAACTTAATTTGCAAAACACATTTGCCAATTGACGCAAGATGCACACAAGAGATGAATACGAGATTCTCACAAAGTTGTAAAACACATTTACCGACTTTTAGAATCAACACCACAAGGAACTTGGTACATGGACTTAAACCATTTGGAAAACACATTTGCAAACAAAAGTCATATGCTACAAGAATTATGCATAGGCCTCGACTATTTGCAAAACACATTTGTAGATATTGGCAACATGCAAACGAGAGCTAGAGTAAGCACAACGAGCTATCAACACATGATAAACTTAAGCTACTAGTCAAGTCCCCTCTTATTAGTATGGCTAACCTATACTAGCAATCTGGTCTCCCAACCAATCACCAAGACCGGTAAAAGACGAAGAACATATCATTAGCCCTAGCTAGTAATACCTTTGCTTTGAGCATTCACTTGAAGCTTGATGACGTAAATCTTTTCTTCAAGTCTGGGTTATGTCTTGATATGCATCAACCCATGATGCATCCTTCACTTGACCTCCATCAACACATGATGTATCTGTTCTAGATTTGATGATCAACTCATGATCATCTCCTGTTCGGGATCTTGATGTGCATCAACACATGATGCATTATCTTCTTGAACTTTGACTTGATGCCGATCAACTCATAATGTCATATCAAGTCACCATCATCATGGAAAATAACCTAATTACTCAACTCATGGACAATATTTTTTTCCACAATGTGATTGTCATTAATTACCAAATCATACTATTAACTCACAATTGTGGGTCTAGATGCGTCAATCTTTCCCTCTTTAGTAATCGATGACAACCACCTCAATTGCAAAGAATTGAATATAAAGCAATATGAGTATATATGAACTACACAAGTTTTATATACTCAAAGGGTATGTTTCGAAGTAGAAATCCTCAATATAAGTGGATAAATAAATATGGATCAATCCTAATGAAACCACAAAACATAGAGTGAACTCCCCCTAAATGTGTGCATACACAAATGTGTAATAAGAACATATGCACAAATTCAAGTTAGACTTTTAGTGGAGTTCAACCTATATTTTGGATCTGAGGAATGCAACGAGATATAAGAATATGATGTTTAAATAATACCTCCATGATTTTCACCTCTTCATCCAAGTGAGACTAAACAATAGGTATAAAAATAGAAGTATTAGTTTCACATATAGATTTGTCATTAATAACCAAAATATTCCATTAACTCAAAATAGCGGGTCTAGATTATTCAGTGACCCCATACATCCATGAGCAGAAAGACATGGTACGCCAATAGAATGCAAACCGGTCGGAGGTTTGGGTCACAAGATAGCACAACCGTCGGTTCAATTAAAGGTGCGATTCACTGGGAGGTCATCAAGTGATGATATGCTGTGATGGTTTGCAAAAGGGTCAAAATTTACAATTGTGATATGGAAAAGATATGACATAAATGGGTACACATTTTATACGACAGCTCAGGACAGGAAGAGCATAGTCCAGAACAGTGGTGTCCGCACAGATGCATTTCACTACCATTTCAATACCGCTAGGCCAAACATAATTAAATGTGGGTACTATGGGTTTGTAGAGGAGATTTGAGAGCTTGACTACGTACTTTTTAAGATCCCACAGCTTCGGTGCCATTGGGTCAAATTTCCACAGGGTGTGACGGTTGACAAGTACGACGTCACTACTATGGACCTCGAATGTATCCGATACAAGGAGGAATAATTCGTACTTGCTAAGCAAGTTGTTCAAGTTTTTTATGTAAATGACTCAAAAAAATAAGAACCGTCACATAGTTCTTTATGGAAAAAGAAGGATTATCGGAGTTGAGAATGTTGTGGATGAGGAAGGGTATAATCAATTTGACAAGTTGCCTCCTTTCAAAGACGACATCAAGCTCGAGGAAGAACCCCGTGAGGAAGCTAGCTATATGCGCGTCGATCATCGTGAATGGCTATTTTTAAAAGGAAATAGCCAAGTGGAATGATCCCACACGGTGAAAACCTATTTGAAAATTGTTCAATTGTAATTAAGAAACTCGGCATGTAATTAAAAAATTATCCCATTGTAATTGATTCAGTTATTAAGAAATTATTCTATCTGCATTGTATCTGATTTCTTGTTTTCAGAGGGCATGGCTAGCGTTTCCTAAGGCTAGCCAAAATACATAATATTTTTTAGCAATAGAGGAACTATCACGGGCGGTTTAGTAGAACAAACTGTCTATGATATACTTATCATAGACCGTTCCATAATATAACCGTCTGTGATATGGTCGCATATCACATACGGTTATATTATGGAACCATCTGTAATAAGTATATCACAAACAGTTCTATTATGGAACCGTCTGTGATATCCCTTTATTAGTAGGACCCTACTGGGGTTTTGGTCCTTACTCCTCACTCGCCAGCCCCCCGCCCCAGCGCCCTAAACTCCTCACTCACACGCCCCTTCCCCTTCTCCCTGTCGCCGCAACCTTCTCCCCAACACGGATGCCGACGCCGACGCCGACGCCGCCCCTTCCCCTACGTCGATGCCAATGTTGCGCCTTCTCCGCGACCGTGACTTCGACGCTACCCTTCTTCCCGTATCTGCCGGTCCCTACTGCTCCCCGACGCCACTCGTCCCTGCTGCTTATGTGCATCCATCTCCCTGACGTCATCGGTCCCTGCTGCTCCCCCACGCTGCCCTACTACTCCCCCGTCCTCCACACTTCTAGGTGTTTTCTTGTACCTCATGGTTTACTACTCGGTTATTGCTAGTACTCGGTGCTTACTTTTCTGAGACAGTGTCTTTCGAAGTGCCTTGCCCGGTTCTAATCGGTGGCTTCTATTGTGTCACAGCCCCATTATCGTAAAATGGGATTTATATGCATCTCATAAGCACTTCATATCATTTCTAGAGCATGTGCACAATTTTTGCATTTGAAAAAAATCAAGAATAAACATCAAACTTAAACCAAAGTTCCAAAATAAATTGAAATAACTTCTTACAATTATATGCATAAAAACAATTTATTTAAATACTAGAATAAATATGAATTTTCTCATATTTTTGGAATCCAATTTAACCTTGAGAAAAAATCAAACTTAATTCATAAACATCTACAGTAAATGAATTTAAAATAATAAATTAAATCATGAATAGTGATATTTGAAAAACTTTATGAGTTATATGTTGTCCCTAGAACCCCTCTGCAAAATTTTAGAATTTTTTAAGTTCATTTTCTATTTTTAAATCACTAGTCAAAGTAGAGAATTTTGAAATCAATTCAGTCAATTGTTTTGATCTAACCCGAGCCACTTTGACTTCGACCGAGCCAACCCAAATGACTTGATCGGACCACACCACTTCAGCCGAACCACACTCTAGCTCGTGCCGCTTCACCGCTCCCACTGATAGCCCGAACCCACCTATCGGAGTCATCACCTCCAGGGCGTTGCGCCAACTCCAGAGCGGCCGAGCAGGAGGTGGCGTTCGTACGGGCGTTCCTGTGCATGCAAGTCCACGTCATTTCATCATCGAGGTTGTCATCTAATCTATTGATTCCACAAAGTAACACCGTGCCGTTTTCAGTCGTGGAAGACCCTCAAAACCCTGACCTAATCGTCTCGGCTGAGTAGGCAAACCCGGTCATTCTTCCTCTCCTCTCAGGCATTTCTTCCCGTTCCTTCGCCTATATTCCTCTCTTTTCATACCAAATTCATTTTGCTAACATAAGCTCTTGACTTTGCACGTAGCTCCCGGAACATTAGTTTGTCTTTGTCGGCACCAGAGCACACCCTGAACGTCATCTCCGTGCCATCTTAGTATCGAGTGAGTTCCTTCTTCGCCTCTGTGCGTCATCTCATATCCTTTGGTATGAGAATCAATTCCCCTAAATCAATTTTACTACATGTTCCCAGGAACTTGTGGAATTTGATTTCTCTTAATTTCGGCCAAAAACTTCGCTTTCTTCTTCATCTCCGGTGTGGTGAGTTTATCCTTGATTCTTTTTGGTGACACCATCTTGTAGGTCTACTAGAGCTACCACAATCATTCCTTTGTGCTTTCTTTGCTCTGGTTGTCGTGTCCACGTGAAGTTCTCAGCGCTGCCATTCGGTCATACCCACCAGAGCACTACCATGATTCTCCAACCATTACCTTGGCTTCGGTAGGTCCCCTATGTCTAGTAGATGCTTTTACACTCATTGCTTAGCTTAATGCACTACCAATTCGATGTGGCCACTTCATCAGTAGTTTCATTGCCACACTTCACCGTCATGTTGCCGCTACAGCCAACTTCGGCCAAGTTCTGCCCACCGATAGGTGCGCAAGAGCACAAGGAGTCAATTTCTGGTTTTAGATCGCGCCGCCGTGGACCACAGCGTCGGCGAGATGCCAGGCTAGCTCGCAGCTGTGGACTCCTCTATTGTTAGAAATCTCAATAATTATTGTAGCTTGTGATTAACCCAAATCGCTCTCGGATTAGGCTTAAGTAGTCATTAAATGTTAGCTAATCATTTCGTTGTTCCGCTGACACGTGGGTCCCATGTACAGAAAACAAGATATATAAAAAATCTAATTTTGAACTAAGTCACTAACATGCAGGACTGATCCCTTAAGTGCATAGTATGCGTGGCGCTGAACCACGCACAACGCCTGTGGACCATGAGTCCATGCACTGTTGGCGTAGACCGAGCCTATGACATGTGGACCCCACATGTGAGTAGGCGATTTTTCAGAATTTATTTGAAAAAGAAAAATCATGTGTAGTGAACCCTATCCATCAGTGGCTAAGGCTAGATTTGGCTGGGGTATAAAAAGTTTAAATACATTTTAAAATCCCGAAATGAATTACTTTTTCACTAAAAAATATATAAATTTCAAAAATTCATAAGTAATTCATTTTAATTCCAAATCGAGTAAACTCAATTTTTTTAGTTTTAATTTTTACTGTACTTTAATTTGGAATAGAATTTAAACATTTTCTATTATATAAAATTTTGTTATTTAAATTAATTGAACACTTAAGCCTTTAACCTTGAGAAAATCATATAATATCGAAATGAACTCCAAATAAACTAGAAATTTCACCTAAATTCAACTAAAATGACAACCTTAGTACTGTGTAATTCTCATGCATTTTTTAGAATTTTTGCATTTTTTTGGATTTCTAAGTGTTTATGTGATGTCATGTTTTCTTTATAGATCTGGTATTGCCCGAAGAGAACGATTATCCTTCAGAGAGTGAACAAGTGGAGTATCAACAAGGCGAGTATCCTCTTGCATCATTTTGATCCCAGTTTTCATTAAATTAGTATTTTGAACTGAAATGACATTTGGTCGCGTGCTATTTTGGTGTATCAATAATTTATGAGTCTAGTTAGTTATGTCCTAATCATTGTGGTTTATCCTTAATTATATCTTAAAGTATGCTTTAGTTAGAGATCATGTGATAATATTTATCCTTAATAGGAAGGACTTATCTCGTCAATCGTGGGAAACACTGAACAATTTTTCATTATGTTTTTGGTTTAGATCTTTGAATCTAGTTTTTGAGTCTAAAATTTATCTAATTAAAAATGGTTTAGGTGTGGACAAGTAGCTAGTAGTGTGGGTGCCTTCGTGCACCAGAATCGGGTTTAGAGGAAAGACTTGTCCGGACAGTTAAGGACCAAACTTTGGTGTCATGTGGATAGTGCTGGCCAAATGGGCTGGGCCTACCAGGCTAGCCCAAGGCATGACACTGTAGGCACGGTACGGCCCACACTATTCATGGGCCGTGCCGACCCAACACGAGAGCTCGGGTCATGCTTGGGCCACCACCACGGCATGGTGGGCTAGCCTGGCACAGCACAAACAGTGTCAGGGCGTGCCGAGCATGGCACGAGCACGAAAGGCCCGGCACGGCCCATGCGTCCCTCAGAGCACGGCAGAAGAAGGGTGGGAAGTCGGGAGGATGCCGGAGCGGAGAGAGAAGAGAGGGCGTTGCAGACTAGGAGGCACGTCGACGTTGGGGACGGGGAGTCGAGGAGGAGGGGAGCCAGGAAGGCGCATTGGTCTCGGCGTTGCTGATGAGGAGACGAGGAGGCGGGGAGGCATCGGCGTTGCAGATGAGGAGGCGAGGAGGCAGGGAGGCACGTCATGCCGTTGGTGTTGCGAACGAGGAGGCACGTCGGCGTTGTGGACGAGGAGGCAAGGAGGCGCATCGACGTCGCCATCGGTGTTGCGAACGAGGAGGCATTGCGACGAGGAGGCGGTGGGGCAGCAAGGAGGCGGCACCGGCCGCTGTAGTGCGTCGTGCAACACTATCGCAGCACGCGCGCAGGCGAGGCCGGGGGGAGAAGAAGGCAAGGGGACGGGGCTTCCGGGTTGGCCGTTGGGATTTTAGCCATTTTATTATGACTATTTTTGACCATTGGGGTCTTTAAAAATTGGAACAAAATCATAACTTTTTTTCTATAAATAGCCACCATACCCCCCCCTCATTCAGCACCCCTTCATTCTCCATTCTCTCTTTGAAATTCTATTGTGCAAATTCAAATTCGTGTTGAGCCAATTTGGCAAAATTCAAAAAAATTTATGCCAAAAATTTGGAAAAATTCAATTTTCAGTAGCAAGTCAGTGAAAGAGATACAATACTATTTTTTGCATACTTTTATTGTTAGTGTTTGTTATGCTAAGATGAAAGTAGTTATAGTGTTAGTTTCGATTTTGCAGATTTTGTTATGGACAGTCCTTGTGACAGCTTTTCTCCAGGTGATTACAGACTTTCACCATAGGAAACTGCGTCCATGGAGGCGGCTGCGGCTGCCTCAAGCCAACTGGAGGTTTCACCAGAAGTTCTGTCATCATGCTCCACTCTAGCATCAGGCTTCACAGCATCTAGAGCAAAGAGGTCGAGACCGTCTACATCGGGAGTGTGGAAGAATTTCGACAGGACAACCAAGCAAGACGCAACCAGAAATGAGGTACCATATGCTATTAGTAAAATTTGTCATAATGAATTGTCTGCAAAGTCTACAGGTGGAATGGGGCACTTGCAAAGACATGGTACAAGATGTAAGACGAGAGCAAGGATTGGTGATGAGGCAGATGCAACTGCAATACAACCCCGACGGTACGGTACGTAGCTAGCACTACGATCCTCATGTAGCCCGCCAATCTCTCTGTCATTTAATAGCTTTTGAGGATTTACCATTAGGTTTTGGCGAGTCTACTTCTTTCCAAACTTACATTAGAACTGCGCATAATCCTAGATTTTCCTCTGTTTATAGACAGACAACAACTAAGGATCTAATAAAATATTACAATGAATGCCATAACAAAATAAAGGAATTATTTACTATGTGCACATTTTCAGTGGCCCTAACCTCGGTCATATGGAGTGGTCGTGCTAGGGGGATTACCTTAGTGTGGTTTCACATTATGTTAATAGCGACTGGGTAATGGAGAAAATGATTATATGTTTGAAATTAATTGATGTAACACACGCGGGTGAGAATATTACAAACTGTATTATCAAAGTCGTGGGAGACTTTGGCCTTACAGACAAAGTATTCTCAATTACTTTAGACAACGTCACTTCAAACTCTAGGGCCATGGACATTCTTACTCCAGTGTTGAGTACATATGCCGATTCCTTCTTGATACATCAACGATATGTTTGTCATATTATCAACCTTATAGTCAAATGTTGTTTGAAGAGGTTGAGTCCATATATTAAAGCTTTTCGCGATGCGATTTCTTTCTTTAATAATTCTAACATAAGAATAGCATAATATAAGAACTTCTGCAGGGCGATGGGTGTACGTCCAAGAAAGTTTGGTTTGGACATGGAGGTAAGGTGAAACTTTACTTACCTCATGCTTAAGAGTCTTTTACCATACAATAGCACTTTTTTTGTTTTTATCCAAATGCACTATCAGAGAGCTGACGGTAGTATACTATTGACTGAGCAACATTAGTTCATTGCTGAGAAGATACTAGGGTTTTTAGAAAAAAAATTTATGAGGCCACTATTGTTTTGTCCGCTATGTACTATCCAACATCTCCTATAATCGTCCAAACTATTTTACAGATTGCTACTCGATTGAAAATGTATGAAAATGACATAGTTTTACGCGATGCTATTGTTTCCATGAAATCTAAATACCTTAAATATTAGAGATAAATCCCTTACCTATATGCATTTGTATTTCTTTTAGATCCTAGGGGTAAACTTGATGCATTTGGCAGTGTACTTGAACTTCTTAGTGATGCTACAGACTAGACTATACTAACTATTTTGCAAAAGTTCATTCTCAGCTATACGAGGTTTACCAAAAGTATGAAAATAAGTTCTGAGGAGTTCGCTCACAACAACCTCGAGTAGCCCCAGCCTCAAGTTTCAAGACAAATATGTGGGAAAACATTTTCGATGCATCTTTCTCTAGGTCCAGATCTTCTTCTTCTAGTACTTCTACATCGCAGCTTGCTCAGCCAAGACCCACAAGGAGCGAGGAACTATCTGTAACACCCTGGCTATTCGGAAGCCAAAATGTCACGCAAACCTATCAAACTACTAAGCATAGCATTATAACTAGATTATCCAGATTCAATCAACATAAATTCCTAAGGAAAGACAATGAACGATCGCTAGAATCATGGTAAAGAATGGATAAACGGTCATAATACCACGAACAGTCAAACGATACTAACATAGGATTATTACAATGGAACTTATTTCAACAATTTGACTTGGTGAATGGCAAGAATAATTGTTCTGATTGGATAAAAGTGAAGTGTAGTGTGCCGAACTACCCCAACAAATCATCTTGTCGTCCTCCTCAATTACCTAATTAAAACATACAAAGCAAGGGTGAGTCGAAGACTCAGCAAGTACTAAACAAGAATAATCAAGCATGGAGTGGACAACACAATTCGGTTGAATTACGAACAATTATTGGAACACATACATGTATGCGTATGGAATGAATACATGAATGAATGAAATGTAAGAATGCATTGAAGGTATGGACTTATCATTGCATATACGGTATAGCGAGTGATACACCGTCGGTGTTCACTTAAGCCCGTACTTCACAAAGCACGGGACCCAATCACCGTATGAAGAAGCGTTTCATACGGTGTCCAAGTTGCCACATTGGAATGGTGGTCAACACTACCCACATTGGAATGGTGGGTTTTCAAATGCTCATCTTTGGAATTGATGGGTCTTTTAAATGCCCATCTTTGGAATTGATGGGACTTAACAAAAGAATCCACTCCGTGGTCATAATGAATTTTATGAATGAACATGATGATTTCTCATGGTATGAATGAATAACACACATTAGTGGAAAAGACACATGGCATTCAACAACATGTGTAAACAAGTATAAGTATGTATTCACACTCAACATAATGTACCAATAAGGCCACACTAGTCACTTGCAGTATATCAACACCATGAACAAAGCACAAGAACATTCATGTAAACAACATATCATTATGCATTCCTTTGAATTCAATACCAGTTAACATACAGTACTTGCCTTTCGCGTTGTGACTCGTTAGTAGGCAACGGAGGTGTTCCCACACATGATGCCTCGCCGCCTACACAAGCATGTTCCCAAAATAAGAACAACGATATAACACTACTACCGGTGTTCTACAATAACCCCTGACTATCCAATATACCGCATAGACCCAAAATAAAAATAAACTATTCAGCCAGATTTCAGCCCTTCTGAGCAGCGGTACGAGCAAATTCACCATTAATTATCTGTAACTCTAAAAGACCTGAAACTAGTGCTCACTGAATCCTAACAGATCAGGCTACAAAACATTAGTTGGCGGAATCCCCTGATTCGGCCAAAACAGAGGGCTAATTATTAGCTAAACACAACCCATCTACGTCTGTCCAGAATACAGATCAGAGATAAAGAAAACAGCGTACCTTTCAACCTATTGATCCAATGAGAATGATTCTTATCAGCTTGGAAAGATAATTTTAAGGGCTAAAATAACTTAGTTGGGTGAAGGTTCTGATTCGGCACCTAATTTGAACAAATCGGAGGGACAAACCTACTGACCTCAGTTTTCAGACAGACCGGACAGTTTGTAATCAAAAATTCATATCTCCCAAACTACAGATCGGATTTTCCTGATCTCGGTTCCAAACGAAAGCTAACGTTTCCAGGAATAAAACTCTAGAAGGGAAAAACCCCAGATTCGGCCTCTACAGTAGTATAAACAATAGATGAAAATACTAACATTTATCTGCCCAGAATTCAGAACAGTGGTAAAGAAAATATCATAACTTTCATTATACAGATCCAATGGAGATGATCTTTATCAGCTTTGAACGATAATTTAAAGGGCTACAATAACTTATTTGGGTGAAGGTTCTAGAAATTCCTCTAACTAAATCAAAACCTAGGATCAAGCCGACAGATCCTTCTCGTCAGACAGACAGAACAGCGCGCACTAAAAAAATCATATCTCCTAAACCGTAAGGCGGAATCACGTGATCTCAGTGGCTATGGAAAGATAAGAACAATACCTACAACTTTCTAAGATATGGACAGGACAGAAAACGAACTTATCTTACCCAAAATCGACGTACAAGGCGGTGCACAGCAAGGGGGAAGGGGGGCGGCGGCTCCAAAGGGGGGAGGGGGAGAGAAATGTGGAGTTTAGGGTTTGGGGGGGTGGGAACCCCCCTCTTATGGCCGGCCACCACATGGGCTCCTCCTGGGCCGTGGCCCAGGCCCAGGTTGTCGAGAGTTTATGGAAAACCCCTTTTATTTTTCAGGAATTTCTACTCCTTTAATTGTCTTTTCTTTCCTCGGCTTCCATTCAAATTACTCGATTCGATTCTTTACTCTTTTCATTTCCGGGGTATTACACTATCCACCTTTCTGGATAGCGATACAGTGGATTTCAACTCAAAAGGCTTCAAAATCTTGCAATGGTGGCAAGCACATAAGTTAACAATTCCTGTGATATCCGTATTTGCACGTGATGTGTTAACTATTCCTGTCTCGACGGTTTCCTCGGAGTATACTATGTGAAAAATCCAGAGTTATCGGAGGTGTTTGAAAATCTGTACTTAGACAATGACACCTACACATAGAACAAAGATGTATCCTGTATGTGGAATTATAGAGCTATAGGATGTACTCTTTTTCCTTTGTCAAGGTTTTCTCAATTTGGGTTTTTACTAGGCGAAGGTTTGAACGAGGCAGTCAGGTGGACACTAATAAAGCTCTTTATTACTTTTCAATATGATTGTCTCATTTTTTTTTCAATTTTCATGTCTATTTCTGAATTCTGCACATTTTCCTAATTTTTTGGATTTTTTGGATTTTTTTTGTTCTGGCGGGCCAAAAGGGCCACACTTGGCCTGATGGGCCAAACGTGCTCGTGTCAGCTCGGCACGGCACGAAGCTCTACCGGGTTGTGCCTGGGCCAACTCCCCGGTACGTGGGCTGGCCCAGCACGACCCATGTAATAGTTGGGCCAGAACGGGCCATGCCCGGTCGTGCCCATGCCGTGCTAGGCCAGATCGCCCATTTGGCCAGGTCTGCATGTGGAATTCAAGTAACACTCGTACTACCATACGTGGTGTATTGGCACCACTTGGTTAAATACGGGGAAGGAATTATTGAGTTGAAGTACAGGTGGTGTGAGGACATCATGTGTACGATCATGTGTTCGTAGGGATCCGATTGTAATATATAATGTGCAAGGGAGCACTATCTTTTATTTATATTCATTGGGTCGCATTCCCAACACAACTTGTGTGCCCAACTTAGCAAGTTCTATTAGTAGCTTGTACTAAGTGGGATTTCGTCTAGCATGGGTGTTTCAACTCAATAGGACCATCTTGCTGAAAAATATCAAGTCTCAATTTCCCCAGCCAGTATACCATAGGAAGTGTGTCATTATCCGGATGCTTATGGGTTGATCGAGTTCTGTGGGTAAAGATGTACTCCCCTGCAGGGATTAATCTATTCGAATAGCCATATCCACGGTTACGGACGACAACTTGAATTTTGAGAGCCATCACTGTTAGACTCTAAATTAAAACTTGACTTGGGAGCAACTTGGTATCGGCATGACCGGATTGTCATGCATTTTAGTTTACCAAATTGGGCTGCCAATTTGGTATTGTTTGAATTATGTCTATGTTTATATCATTTACATTTATTTTGATAAAATTGTGTTTGTCAAATGCCATTTACAAACTAGAATGTGTATGATTGAAAATGGTTGCGTCTTATGAAAAACTAAGCCACTATAGCCTTCTTTTGATCAGCTTTAACATGTATAATTTTCACTCCTTTGGACATCGTCTATCATACACTTGGTTTTTATTTTGTGTAAGACTTGCCAGTACTTTTGTACTTAACCGGATTGTCCAATTGTTTAGGTGAGGGCGATTATACTATCATTCAGTTCGTTAGCGCCGATTTTGGCAACGCTAACGAATAGTGATGTTTCTAACCCCACTCTGTTGCCTCTGGGAAATGGGCATACTTGCTGGAATTTTTGTTTATGACATATTTTTTTCCACTGCATACTTTCTGTTAGGTTTCAATTTGGTCAGTCAGCCACTTATGTAAATTAGGGACATAAGTCCTAGTTGTGGATGCCACAGATGTAATACTATTATGTGATTTTGTATGACTGTGATCAATGTTGCTAAATATATGTGTGTGTTAGATTTGACATGTTGTTTGAAATGCTAACATGGGACACATATCCGAAGATTTGAAATGTTGTTTGATTCAATTAAGTGTAGACTCAGGCTGCTGTGGAATCAACTTGGTGCATACACCTTCGAGTGGTATGCGGTTTGATCACCATATTATCAGCCGAGTCCTCTACTTAAATTGGATTAGAATCATTTTCAGATCTTGAAGACTCAGAGTTTATTTCATATGACCTGGAGGACAATGGTCAAATGAGATTAAACTCGGGGACCTCACAACGTTGGTATCAAAGCTATACTGACTGTAGGTTAGAAATAGCATGGTCGTTAGCTCCAGTGGGTCTTCATTCAAAGTATATTTAAATTATCAAAATAACTTCAAAAATCCTAAGTGATGTGAATCTTTTATTTCTCATCCATCTCTTTCTCACTTACCTTTCTTTCTTTTTGGTTTAGATGAGCAGTTGGTTTTTATTAAAGGAGACTCGGGCTGAGGACGTTGATGGGTACCTGGCGTTGCTGAGAGATATGATGTGGAGAGCTAGTTTCACTTACCAGCCGGAGTATGCCATTTACCATCGAGGTCGAGGACCTGGAATGGAAGAGTATCAAGCTATGATCAACATTATTGCAAGACAGGTGGTGGGAAGTGTTCCCTATTATTTCCAGGCATGTGGCACTTCTGAGGCCACGGCAGTGCAGGAAGTGGCCCGTGTGTCCATGAGTCACCTCTGCCACGAATTGATGGAGTTGTCTCAGCCACCTTACGACCATTTTCTGCAACGAGACCGTGTCATGGAGGTGGACTTTTTTGCTGAAATCCAATATGGAGAAGATCCACAAGGATGCCAGTTAGCGAGATTGGTTCATATTATGGGCCAACTTGACCGTTGCAAAATGTAAGAGTTATGGGAAACTCGACGTCGCCTTAGGGAAGCTCAGGAATACCTTAAGATCGGTGTTAACATGAGGCACGTTCTCTGTAACGTGCTTTATGGTGACAATGAGACCTCTCCAACCGCTGCTGCACCCCTAGAGTACCATCTTCCGGAAGTGGTGGGACTGCTACCCACTTATGGGCCACAACGTCAAGCCCGTATTTTGGTAGCGGGATTTCCCCGCACTCAGAGGCTGGCACCCTCTGGAGGTCACGTCCCCTTGTTAGCATTCCCGAGGCATCTCATCAATCTATTGGACCCCGCGAACTCGGGATCACCAGGGTATCATCTTTTAGATGAGTTTTCGGTGAACTTTAACCGGGATGACTTTATCTAGGGTGTTGAGGTTGAGAGCCCGCTGCGTGGAGGTGTATTTAGAAAGTAGCTTTCCACTAAATAAATGTAATAGAGTAGTATTTGTGTAATTAGGTATGTAATGTTGTAAGACTTCTGCTCCGAGCGGTTGCCATTCCGCCTACGGGTGTTTATGGATGCAATTGTGTTGGAACGCTACTATATGCTTTTAATGGATCTTTTGTTGACCTTGGTATCTTTGAATTTTCACTTGGTGTTAAAATTTTGTTCATATTATGACATTATTCATGTTAGAACAAGTATAATACCTTGATGTCCAGATTATTATTTTGTGCTTATTCGATTGTATAATTCACTTTGAGTTATAATTCAATTGTAACTCTAGCGACAATACATGAATATGCTTTTATAATTGATTTTGAGTTTTAAATTACTTTGAGTTGTTCTATATCAAATCAATTGTGATTTATCTGTTTGCTACTTGCTTATTTTCAAAGGGTGTGGCTATTATTTCCTGAGGCTAGCTAAAAAATGAAAAAAAATTAGGTATAGAACGAACTATCACAGACGGTTTTATGGTATAAACCATCTGTGAAATGCCTACTATCACAGACTGCTACCATGAATAACCGTCTGTGATATGTCGGATATCACAGACGGTTCTTTTTACTAATCATTAGTGATATTCCAATCATAGATGGTTGGTATATATAACCGCCTATAATGGCCTATATATCACAGACAGTTTTATGGTATAAACCGTCTGTGAAGGTCTACTATCACATACGGCTACTACCAAAAAACCGTCTGTGATATGTGGGATATAATAGACAGTTCTTTTTACTAACCGTCTGTGATATGTCTCCAATAACATATGATTAGTAAAAAAGAACCGTCTGTGATTCCTACATATCACAGACGATTGTTACATATAATCGTCTGTGATAGCAGGCCTTCACAAACGGTTTCTTTTAAAAACAGTATGTCTTGTTACTTTTCACAGACGTCTCAAAAACCGTCTGTGATAACCACTAGTTATCACAGACACATAAAATCAAACGGTTTAGAAATCGTCTGTCATGGCGGTTTAGAACAGTCTATGATGACCCTTTGTGTAGTAGTACTAACTGTTGGTGTAGGACCGGAAAGGCGACTAGGGGGGTGAATAGGCGCTTTCAAAACTTTCTCGCCTAAATCGAAAACCAACACTAACTTTACTCCTTTAGCTATGAAAGCTAAGAAGATCGGTAAGCACACAGTGAAGCCTTGTCTTTGAATTCGATAACCCCCGACAACCACACGACACAAATGTGGAGACTTAAACTCAAAGGGTTGATCTGGGCACAGGCGGTCAGACCGGCTACCACGGGCGGTCGGACCGACGTTCAACCAGCGGTCTGACCGGCAACTAACTGGCGGTCGGACCGGTGGACAGCGGTTCGACCCGGCGAGCAATGATCGAATATACGGCGGTCGGACCGCCGTTATAAACCGGTCGAGCCAGATACCATCCGATCTTGAAAAATGAACCCAAATCCAAAACGAAATTTGATCCAACTTTTGATTCAACCAATGAAACTTGACCAAATTTCGAGCACACCTCCCTAATGATATTAGAGACCTATTTCTAGCGATGATCCTTCAGATCCACTTCGCAGAATCGATCTCTCAAGGATTAAACAAAGAAGTGCACAAACCCTAGAAATATGAAAAACTTTGATTCAAGACTTGCTAGTGGGGATTGATGGTCTAGATGATTCTAGGAGTATTCCCACACATCAAAGCAAGACAAGGTGGGTCAAAAGACCAAGTATAAACCCTTGAATCAAGGAAGCACCAAATTCATCCAAAAGAGAGAAGAACACAAAGAGGAGACAAATGATCTCTCAAGCAAGCATCACAAGATTGATTGATCTCACAAGATGCTTACAAAGCCACTCCAACAAGGAGGACAAGAGCTCACCCAAGGAGCATACAATCTCTCCCTCTCTTCCTCTCCAAACCCTAACCCTAGAAAAGCAAAGGGGGAAACCAAATGAATGCCTCAAAGGTTTTCCAACTCCCCCTTTCCTATTTATACTAGAGAGCTAGGGTTTCCTTTTTGGGGTCACTTACACATGGGACCCACACACAAATAACACTTGAAGCAATCGCCTGCTTCACCACGTGTAGGTTGATCAGCGGTTCTCATCGCGTCGCCAAGCCTCTCTTGTCCGAATCCCATCGGAACCTCCCAGAGACTCGCACCGATATCCGCACCGCCTGATCCAACCAGCTGTATCGAACCACCCGTTCGATCCATCTTGCCCATCCTGCACCATGCTTGAGTCACACGACCTCACCCGGTATCCCTGATCGTTCTGGACCTCAGCTCTCCAAGCGTAGTCCCGATCCACTCACCGTTGACGTCGTTGACCTGCAAGACACCTGCACAGCAATAGACAAACAAACCGTTTCCGGGAACAAGTTCTTCACAACTTGACCCACGTTAGCTCCGCAATGCAATATACATCAATAAAGCATTGATAATCAAACATAAACCACATTGAAACCACATCAATGCAAACTTGGCTCACCTCCAAGTCATCGGCGGTCTGACCGCCCCACAAGGCCGGTCCGACCGATATCAGGCCGGTCGAACCGCTCCCACAACGGCGGTCGGACCGCCCCAAAGGACTTAGCCAAAATTCCAGCTTGAAAATCCGAAACCTTCTGGAATTTTCAACTCAATAGAACTTTTGACTGGGAGCTCCAAAAATGATGAAACCACATCCAGGAGACTCCCCTCACCTGCCTACACAACCTATTTTTGGATTAGCCCCAAAATCCAACTTTAGGTCAGGCCGGTCCGACCGCCACCACCGCTTGGTCCGGCCAGTCCACAGGCGGTCGACCGCCCAAACCACCGGTCGGACGCGCGTGGTCCGACAAAGATGAAGCAAACCCCGAAAACGCGAGATTTTGCAAACCAACAAAGCCATTGCCAATTGACTCATCATCCTGAGATCGTGCACATATCCTCACGATATCCACAGTTGGCCGGTGATCTCATACAAAGCACACACAGCCAAACACTTTAGGAGGAACCTTAAAACTCTCGCTAACACAATAGAAGTTCAGCTGGAAAAATTACCCCAGGTATTCGAGGTGGTATGGGATTGATAAGATACACTATCATCATCAATGCATCGCTCCATAATCCCTTTGGCACATTCATATGAAACATGAGTGAACGTGCTATCTACAACAAATGTTGTTTCTTCCTTTCAGCCACTCCACTCTAAGGAGGGGTTCCTCGGCAAGTAGTTTGATGAAGTATCCCCTCCTCCGAGAGATACACTCCAAACTCCTTGTTAACAAACTCGGTTCCATTGTCAGTTCGAAGGATCCGAACCTTTGCATCAAACTGAGTAGCAACCAACCTGTGGAAGTGCAGAAAACAATGAAGGACCTCACTCTTGTGCTTCATCATATAAATCGAAGTCATAGGAGTATAGCAATTAATAAATGTGACAAACCAATTAATACCACTCACAAAAGTAACAAAGCATGGACCCTAAACATTATAATGTATTAATATAAAAAAATTCATAAATCCAAAGACCAATGATACTATATGCATATCTTGTATTCTTTCCAAAATATCAAGCGTTACACACAAGTTTACTCTTACCTACTCTATTAAACAAATCGGAGTACAACCGACTTAAACTCTCAAACGACGGATGTCCCAAACGACGATGATGTAACAAAACTTCTCCCTCAACTCCTCCTGCAACCACAGTCAGCACTGCATCAACTTGATCGATATACCACAACCCATTATGCCTGATTCCAGCCACAATCCTCTTCCTGGTTCTCTTCTCCTAGAACAAACATAAATCATCATCAAATGAGATGGTGTATTTGAATTGGTCAGTGATAGAATTAACCGAAAGGAGGTTGACTAGAAAGGAGGGAACATGCAAAATAGATAATAAAGCAATGGATGGTGTGTGCTGATGATCAGAACACGGGGTTCCTAATCAAACTTACTCAGAATGTAATGTGAGAACGCTATCAAATGAAGACCTTATATTACTATAGACACACTGGGTGTTTGTATGAGAATACAAAGGATATTACTTGTATGAGAATACAAAGGATGTTACAATATGATCGTAATGGTTGTGACTAAATAAGTAATGATATTAAACTTATCTCTTCTACAGAGAACGTAGGCTACCCCCTTTATAGTATTTGAAGAGGGTGGCAGTTAATACAACCAAAAGCGCCTATAATTTTTACATGTGTTTGACAAGAGAGTCTTGAACTGTCGTATCTGTTAGCCAACTATCGTAACTTGCTAAATGCGCCAAAAGCCACCTTCCCGCTAGTCATTTGGGTAATTGTTGTTGTCTCCCGACCAGTTAGGTGGTCGGTGATTGTCCAAGGCCATATAGATGGTCAGACGATATCCATAGCTAGTCATTTTTTACCTAAACTAGCCGTCGACTAGTTTGGCTGTAATAAAGGAATTAAACTACCTTCATAAACTGCTTGTAGGTTCATAACCTTAATATAGTGGGCATATGTTAAGTGGGCCTCCTTTGATAGGAAGTCTGATTTTATTCCAAAAAGGTTGACATGTTCAAGAATCCTCGTCAGCTAGCCCCAAGGGCTTAAGAAAATAATATTTACTTAACACTTTATGTGCCTTGAAACGTGCATCGATAGGATTCGATCTTGCACAATCATTCCAATCGTTTAATAAAAATGTGGGAGGAAGGAAATTGCTCTATTTTTTCTTGGATGTTGTATCCGGAGGTTGCAGTAAGTGGGCGAATGATTCACGATAAACGGGGGTAAAAGTATATCTTTTTACCTTCACCAGTATTCGCTCTCATTGCAATTTTCGTCTCCCACCTTATCGCCCTTTCATCTTCGGTTCATCTTTGCTCTCAAACTCTTCCTTCTTCTCAAAGACCTTGTTTGATCTTTGATCATGGGGATTCTTAGAGCTTCAACTCTTTCTGAGAACAAAATTCAAGAACTCGAAGATTAAGGCTATATTCCAGCACGATCGTTGGTCACATGGAACACTTGCGATGATGAGGATACTCCGATTTTGCTAGAAGGTCGAATTATCTTTTTTTCTTCTTTTGTAAAGCTAGGGTTTCGTTTACCTAAGAGTGAATTCTTGGCAGACGTCATAGATTACTTCAAGATTGAACTTTTCCACTTAGGACCAAACTCTATCATAATCCTTAGTATCTTTTCACATTTTTGTGAAGCTTTCCTTGGCATTCCTCCCTCTGTTTGTCTCTTTAGACACGTCTACTAGTTCACCCGAAACAATTGGGGTCAGGGGAACTGTGGGAGTATCTATTTCAAACTCCAAGACCAAATGTCCAAGAAGTATCCTCCACTTCCTATTAGGGATTCATGGAAGGATTACCAAAAGAAGTTGTTCTACTCTGAAATTCCTGGAGGGAGCAGCTTGAAGTATACCAGAAGTGCTCCTCCGTCCTGGTTGGCACATGATTCAAAGAAGGAGAAGGTTTCTTTGAAATTGACCACTGAAGAGGAGAAAGTGGTCAGTTCAGTGGTCTCCTTGGTATCCGCCGGGTCGACTGGTCGGCGGATCATCCACCACTTCCTCCACCACAGGATTGGCCCCTTGGAGAAAAGGGCCCACTATGTGCGGATGTTAGAAGAGGAAAAGATCTAACCAAGGATAGTCCTGGAGGTACGTATCTCTTCCAAGTACTTTCTTGTTTAAGACTTTGCAATTAAATATTACTAAGTCTATTAATATATTTTTTTAGTTCTTCTGGAAGAGGTGGCCAAGGAGAGGACCTCGATTATGCTCAAGAATGTGAGAGATGGCTCAGAGATGATCTCTTTCGATGAGCAGCCTTCCAACCTCATTGGGGCATCTGCAGAGTTCAAGAAAGAATGAATGCAAGTATGTATAAGTTAAACTTCAGTCTTGAACGCTTTCTTAAAACTATAACTTAATATATCTCTTTTGTTTCATTTATATGCATGGTAGAAAGAGGAGTGTCGACCAGTCTGGGTCTAGCAGTCAGGCTCCAACTGCTAAGAAAGCCAAGACTATCACTGCAAAGTCTACTCCGGTCGTGGTCGAGAGACCGATGACCAGTGCGAAGATTGTTGCAGCGCTCTCGTCGGGTGCTCTGGTCACTATCGAGAAGACCAGCGCTACGACGACTAGTGCGGCGCCTATTGACGCTGTGTCGTTGAGTAGTAAGGAGCCAAAGATGACCAGCACCTCTTTTGACATCCGGTCAAAGTGTATTCACGACTAGTCACAGGCACAAGAGAAGTTGGCAAAAGTTGCCAAGACTTCCACCCATGTGCCTAAGAAAAAATGAAGAGTTATGATTTCGCAACAATAGTATAATCATCTTTCATTATTCGCATATGTTCAGGGTTAGGGAGATGAAATCGAGGAGGAAAAATAAATTTCCCTCATCCTGATGCGAAAACCAAGGACTGTAAGTCCTAGTGTTAGTATTACTGAGGTCGGTAGTAGCAAATTAGTTGCTGCTAACGGCCTGTTTACATTTGAGACTGACATCAGTCTTTGGTTCAAGTAAGTTTTTTTCACTTAAACTTGGTTTTCTATGATTTATGGAATGTTTACTTAGATAAATATTTTTATTTGTATGTAGTCCCCCAACCACCTCTTGCTCCTGTCTTCTCCTCCTCGCTCATCGAGTGCATGCAGACCAGTTTGGAGGAGACGACAGTACCCAAAGTGTCATCAAAGAAGTGGTCGAAGAAGTTCCAACCTCCTATAGACAAATCCCCACAGAAGCTGATACGGTGTTAAGTACTATTACCACTACGATGGCCGAGAGAGGGAGGTGTGACCGGCCATGGGGATGTTGTGCACACCCCACTACGAAGTGACCATTTTAGATAAATACCAATGCAAAATAACTCGTAGAAATGACATTCCAATCAACCCTTTCTCACATAAATGCCACTCTCTACATCTTTCACAAATATCTGACAATATTGCCCCTTTCTTCTTCCTATCCCCACCTCTCAAGCTCATCCATGGCTGCCACTGTCCACCGTCGTTGGTACAAGATGAAGGGGCACAGAGCCTGAAATTTGTGCAGTCATGGCAGATTCTAGTTAAATTGCTGAAGAAGCATTATACGAACAGCATCATTAATTAGGAAGCACTGCTCATCAGAACGTACGAAAAAGGAGCTTCCAAGATGAGGACTCATGTCCTGTTGGCCTTGGATTGAAGAATCAAAATGTTTGTTATCAGTTATTGCTTGAATTTGCACTAAACCATTAACAAGTACGTTGTAAAACTTAAAACTTGTATTCTGCTGCATTAGTGTGCACTGGGGGTTCACAACAGAGCCAGCTTCAAATTATCAAGAAAAAAAATGGAACTTAATACAAACTAAGACCGGTATCACAATCAGCCTGACCAAAACTGCATAAATATACCAGACTGAGCCAACCCTGATTCAGCATAATGTGTACAGACTACAGAGACTGGAACTGTGACAAGTCATCTCGACAAATTGAACAATAAGATAGTTCCTTTTATTCTATTTATGCCTTTATTCTATTTATGCCCAATTTCCTCTGCAAATCCATTACTCCCCTTATTCACCGAATACAATGCGCAAACAAAAAGAAAAAGCATTTGAAGAGATAAAAAATGTGCTGGCACTGAAAGTTAATTACGGATTCCCATCAAACAAACTGATTATGATCTACAACCCTTCTGGCTTACTCCAAGCACTCAGCAATTAACAACGGCAACCTCTCTGTCTGAACTCTGAACAAGTGAAACAGTAGACGGCAGCCCTACGAACAATCACCACTCCTCAAGCTTTGTAGCAGCTTTAGGTACCCATGATAATCTGGGTTTATATATCTGAAGGCAAGATTACCATGTGAGCATCTGAGAAAGATTTGTTCTTGAAGTTGCACTATTTGGAGAATAAGAATATATGATGCATGTAGTACCCATGACGGAAGAGGAAGTCAATGATCACAAGGTTGCAATTTGGCTTGAAAAAATCTGTCCTCCGGATAATGTTCGCAGCATGTGGCATGGGGATTAGTCTGAAGCTATCAACCTCTCCGTCTACAAGAAGTGGGCAATAGATTGGTTAATGTCCTGCCTGCCAGCATACCATTTGTATCAATGGGAAAGCAGAAGATTAGCATGTTGTCACGTTTTAGTGGTGTAAATATTTACCTTCATTATTAGGAATGAAATCTCCAGGAAGTCTAAGGTCATAGCAGAAGAGAACATCCCTTTTGTATCTAAACCCATCGATATCCATATAAGAAATTGCTCCAACAGAAGTTGCACTAGCAAAAAAAAAAGATAATTATGAGTTAGATATTTCACACAGCAAGCATAATGAAGCATCACAGTACAGAAAAAACTACAACTTCTCACAGCAGTTAGCATGTTACTTGGTTGAAATGGATCTTGGGATTCCTGCTTCCTCTTCACATTCCTTGATGATATTCTCTTTACAGGAGATTCCGTATGGCTAAAAATTTCCATGCAGAATCAACGTAAATTAGCAGTAATTCAGTTCCAGATGAGAATAAGGGACAAAAAAAAGAGCAGTGCACAGCACATTAGAAGGTTGAAACCAAACGCTTTGAGCCTGTTTGCTTAAACTTATAACCCTTTTTCCATACAAGATGAGTTAAAGTCACCTCTGTACAAAGTTAAGTTATATAAGCACTACATCCCACACCTTTTTAAGCAGCTTAACTTTATAAATATGAAGTCACCTCCAGGTAGCTATTATTTATCCCCAAATCCAGCTGTAATTTCTCATTTACGCAGCACCAGTTTATTTTTCTGGCTCAAGTAAAAGGCAGAACTGGCGAAGAGTTCAAGGCCATTTTCGATCGCAGGAATTTTTTACCCATAATATTAAAAAAAAAACTCAGGAAGACTGGATGTCTTCTTTCATCAACAAATCCTATATTACGACATCAAGATAGACAAAACATGTACCTGAAAGTTCAAAATTCTTATAATTCTGATGCAGGCATATAGATGAAGCCAGTGACAATCTACAGGCTATAGCATAGTCTAACTGTTGTATACCAGGGGCATTTTGAGAATTTCCCAATTATTCCCGTGGGGCACATATGTCAGAGCAAGAGAGGGATAGGATAAGAGTCATGTGGCCTTATCCTGATGAAAGAGAGAGAGAGAGAGAGAGAGAGAGACTGGAGAAGAGGTCGTGGAGATCGATCCGATCCCCACGACATAGCTTCCGCGAGAAGCTCAGGCAGTCGTTTTGGCAGCAACGCCTCGTCCTCCACCTTTTATACTCCTCATCCTTCCTCTTGGGAAAGTGTGGATAAAAGTTCCTTCTCTTCTCTCTAAGATCAAAAATCACCTCAACCAGACTGATTTCTAGGACTTGCCTCACGGTGAGTCTTACACTTTATCCAGCGGCTATTGGGTGGTTGGGTGCTGGTTCGTGTGCTTGGCCAATACACGATTCTTTTGTTTCTTTGTGCAGCAATTCCCCAACCTCGATCTTGTGCTTCTGTACACTTGGATTCATGGTGGTGGCATTGTATCTCCGACGACCTCGCTGGAAAACCGTGGTGTAACGGCAGCGATAGGTTTTATGGGTCAGCGTCCTATCGACGTGCCTTGCCATCTCAGTGGCTTTGATTGCCATCGATTCTACGAATACCTCTGGTTTTCAATTCATCTTTCTTGCATAGTGTGTTGTACTATTGTTCCTTTCTGTTATTTGTTT
The DNA here is from genome assembly GCA_036346395.1 of Hsuehochloa calcarea. NCBI lineage: Eukaryota > Viridiplantae > Streptophyta > Magnoliopsida > Poales > Poaceae > Hsuehochloa > Hsuehochloa calcarea. The sequence goes on along the minus strand of CM070610.1, from coordinate 24,368,849 downwards.
ATACTAGTACTAGGAGACTTGCATGATAGATTGTGGGCTATTTGTGAATGCTCAGAGATGATTTTGGACTTGTAAATTATTGTGATAATTTGGAATCATAGATTAGGCTTTGAGCTGGAACTAGATTATTGGTAAAGAACTGATTAGTTAATCTTGTAGTAATATTATTGAGTACTTGCAGTAATATCATTGAGTACTTGCAGCAATCAATCGATTTGTTGATCTTGCAGTAATATTGTTGATTACTGAAGTTCTGATTTGTTAATCTTACAGTGATATCATTGAGTCAATCTCATCTGGTTCAGTGATTCAGTTAATAGTTGATAGCATTTAAACTCAAATCCAAAAAATAGATTTATAGCAGTGGTGTTCTAGTTTTGTTCACTTACTGAAAGTCGCATTCTGTTTTCTATCTGAGCTACTTAAACAGTCTTTACTTTTATATTGGTAAAGAAGCAGAGCTCAAAACCTAGTCTATTGTCAAGTAATTGTCACTCTAATTGTTTTTCAGAAACATTGTTTTTGAGAAACAGTCCAATGATGTCGAGAAGGCCTAGTTCATCACTAGAGCAGCCGACATCTGAGAACAAAAGATTAAATATCAATATGTGCATTATGTTAATTGATATTGTCCATAGTTTTAAATTCTTGAGCATTTTTTTCCTATTTATATGTCATAATCAATAATTTTATGATGTTAAAGACATATTATTGTTTATGTTATATAAAGCTTGCTGGAATCAGAGATAGAAATCCCGACCGGTAACCGCCAGTTACCAGCCAGGGGCCGGGATCCAAAATCCCGGCCGGTTTTTCCCGGTTTCGCAAATTCAAATTTTGAATTTTGGTTGGTTTTTAAGCAAATTCAAGCGAATTTCGTTCGGGTTTTTTCCGGGAAATCCGGTTACCGGCCGGCGATCGGGATTTCCCCCGGGACCGGATTTTGGATCCCTGGCTGGAATCATACTTTTCTGTCATTATTTATTTCTGGAATTATGCTAAGATATTTGCTACATCTGCAATTACTTCAACACTAACTAGGAGGTTTCACCATTATTTTCATAATATGCCCAAAACTGATGAAGATCTCCAGGTATATAATCAAAAAAATGTGAAGTGGTATTTATATTAGCTTGTGATCAAATTCTCTCAAATAGGAGTTTCAAGATTATCATCTAATGCATACAAGATTCCAGTTTAATTGTTTCATAATGAAAATGGTATCAAAGGCCATATGGTGATTGGTAAAATTCAGAAATTCTTGAGCCCATCTTCAGCAGAAAATAATTGTTGCTAATGAAGTACACAACGAACTTAAAAATAGAAGAATGGGAAAATGCATACCAGGCCACCAGCAACAAGATGATCAAGCATTCCTGGGTAGGTTTGCTTCACATCACTTCTCTTACCAATCCAAAGAAATTTTTCACCGCCCTTCTCAACATACCCATTCATATGAACACCATAAGCCTGTCATAGATGTCATTTCATTTTAAGTTAAATAGCTAAGCTGCATAGGAATATAGAAATTAACAATCCGCAAACTCGGTGAGCGCCATTTAAGGTGTAGAAAAATACTTCATGGGCAACATATTAAAAAAGTAAGCGCTACAAGCATAGCAAACCTTTATACCAAAGTAGGGAGCAGCAGCACGTTCCAGAGAGAAGTACACAGGCATGCCATAAGATGAGGTTACTGGATAGAGCTGTCAGATTGCAAAATATTGTCAGACAAGGAAAATAAACAGAAAATGTGAAGCTAAGGTTAATTTGTTATGTATTAAAAATAGCCTCTGAAAAAAATTATAAGAAGATTATGTACAAAGCTCCAAAGATATGACATGAAAAACAACCACAACATTGCATAAGGAAATATGTAAATAGGAGCCCTAGCTTAGTAATAAAATGCTACCTTGTGGCCCACTAGTGATGAAGAAAGAATAGGAGATAGAACATTATACATTGTTCCACGACATTATTGCCACATATGAAGTTATGAGCAAGTTTCACCTTATTGAGAGAAGCATGAACAAGTACAAAATTTTATCATTAGAAGAGAGACTAACCAATAATAAAACCTTCTCAAACGGTTAGGTTTAGATGACCACTAAGTGAATATTTTCACTATCAAGGTCTTCTACCCAGATAACGCATTAGGGATTTTTGGTGAGCCAGTGACACTAAAAGGGGTTAATTTCCTTCACTTGAGAAGAGCAGAAAACTATCTCCAAAAAGTCAGACCAATCTACTCATTGTCTCTTATGATACCTGAACATTACACATAAATATAGTACCCTTATCTATCTATTCACTACAATCATGAAGTTACGGTGCTGTCTAAATTTGACAAATCAGAAAATGTGCCAGTTTAAATTAAGCAAGTTCATAGAACAGTTGAATAATTCAGATATCCAATTCTGGCAAGTACCTCATTTCGAATACCTGGAATGAGTTCTCCTAGGCTTTTTATGACATTTCCAATGGCATTAGTTCGATCTTCTGGAGTCCTAAGCGATGAGTGAAGAGTCACATGCTCCACACTGTTGTTGCCCGAGACAACGGTAAAAACGTCATGAAAGTCCCTGAGGTGTTCGGTAAAACTGAAATTGACAACACACTAAGTTAAACAACTCATAGGACAAATCTCACCCTACAAATGTGTATTAAATCATGAGTGATGTAAAATATCCTCATAGACTTCCACTTGACCAATCTAAACCCCCCCCCCCACCCAACCACAAAAAATAATAATAATATAGCTCTATATAGCTCTCAGCCACCATATGCCTTTAGCTACAATTCTAATCCTTTGAACCAATGCAACATCTGTTCAAAATCATGTTGAATCCATGATTATTGTTTCTAGAGATGATCTGTTTTGTTGAAGTAACAAAATGAGAGCCTAGAAATTATTGAACCTTGATATGTCAATAAATAATTATGCATTCATTCTACAAACAAAAAAATTGATAGATGCAGAGAAGCTGTGAAAGTTCTTTGACTATAGCCTAAAACTAAACTGAAAAAAGGGAAGATACTAGATAGGGCAATTTCGCAAGTTGCACTTCATATGGAAACAACTTTCCTGAAAATACCATATGGTATAAAAAAATTACAGGCGTGGGATTTTAGCTAGAATTTTTTTTATACATTCAGTTCAAATAAACAGGTCCGGAATCAGATGATGCATTGTTGTAAGCACCAATTTCAATATTTGAGGTTTACTAGTCAGAGTTTTTCCCCTTCTTATTCTTCTTCGGTTCTTCCTTTTTCGCCTTACTCTGCTGTGATGAACACCAATTTGCTTTAATATACGCAAGGATCATACATCGACATGGAGTTGAGTCAATGATAAGTTCCTCACACAAATCACAGAATTTGGGACAACACAAATTGAAACATGCACATATTACTGTTCTCAGAGTGGACGTTACCCTCACCCCTTGTGGATGTACCCCACGATTTGGTCCTCCACCAAGAACTCCACGAACTCCCCCTTCTTGTCCTGCAAAAATCCCAAACAAATCCGCACAGACATTTGCACACGTACACACACACACACACTAGCGCGCACGTGAGAACGCAACAAAGAAGCTTACCATTCCTCGGTTGCAGATGTCAACCTTCCGGAAGTACCCGGAGAGGTCGGGCTCGTCGCCGCGCCCGCCGTCGCCGGCGATGCGGAGGGCGTCGGCCCAGCCGAAGCCCGCAGCGGAAGCGGGTAGAGCGGCGGACAAGAAGGAGGCAGCGGCGGAGAACGGGAGGCGGCGGCGGCGAGCGAGGAGCTGGAAGTGGACCGGGGAGCTCTGGCGAGCGGCGGCGGCGGCGGCGGCGGAGAAGGAGGCGGCGAAGGTGACCATGGTGGATATCGCCCGTGCGGCTTGTTGGTTACAGCGGGGTAGCTGCCGTCCCCGGCGGCACGTTGGTACTGCCCCACGTGGGCAAAAAAAAAATATTTTTTTAAAAAAAATTAATTAATAATATTTGTTGGACGATTTTTTAAATATACAAAATGAGCTCAAACAATTATGAACTTTTTTTTGGAGCCTCTTGGCATAGTTTTTCTGCTTGTGTAATTTTTTTGAAATTTTATGCATTCTTTTTTTTTCTCCAAAATTCTTTAAAGTCTAATGTTTGTAAGAATTTTATAATATCGCAAATGAGGTCCAAACATTATGATTTTTTTTTTGCCATACTCCTTACACAGTGGACTTAATTGTGTAAATTTTACATAATTTTATATGCTCTAAAATTGTCTCGACAAATTCAGAGTTTAGGTCTCAAAAATTAGGACGAGGCGTTTCGAAAATTAGGGTTTCATGATTTTATATGACTTGAAATGTGCGAAGTTTGGTACGATATGACTACTCTTGGCCGTTATGGTTCTTGATCACATTTCTTCTGCTTCGTACACAAGCAATGTGATCAAGAATCATAGCGGCCAAGAGTAGTCATGTCGTACTAAACTTCGCACATTTCAAGTCACATGAAATCATGAAACCCTAATTTCCAAAACGCTCGTCTTTTGAGACAAAACCTCAATTTGTGAGACAATTTTGAGCATATAAAATTATGTAAAATTTACACAATCAAGTCCACTGTGTAGGAAGTATGGCAAAAAAAATTCATACTGTTTGGACCTCATTTGCTATATTAGAAAATTCCTACAAACATTAGACTTTAAAGAATTTTGAAGAAAAAAAAAAGAATGCATAAAATTTCAAAAAAAATTACACAAGCAGAAAAACTATGCCAGGAGGCTCTACAAAAAATTTCATAATTGTTTGAGCTCATTTTGTATATTTAAAAAATCGTCCAACAAATATTATTAATTAATTTTTTTAAAAAAAAACAATTGCCCACGTGGGGCAGCACCGACGGCAGCACCTCCCCAACGGTAGCAACTTAGTTGCTGCCGTCTAGGACGGCAGCACCAACGTGCTATCGTCCTCGATGTGGTGCTGCCGTCCTCGATGGCAGCTAGTACGACGGAGGGCTATTTTTGAAATTTTGAGATTATCAAGGTTATTTTTAAAATTTTTATTACACAATGGGGCTAAAATAGTCCAGAATTCGTGACTTTTGGCAGTTGGGTCCTACACACAGTACATCCACTATTATACTTCATCCTTCCATCATTTTCCTCTCGGCTGCTGCTGCGCATATGCGTGCTACGCTGTGCCATTGAGGTATCGTTGTGTGTAGTGTTATTTTCTATGTAAAGGAACTACGTGGTATAGACAGATTCTGTTTTCGTTGTGACATAGAGCAGTATGTTATACTGCTCAGTGGATTGGACGTCTTATAAGTTGGTTTGTTTTCTGTCAGCGGTGTGTACGCTGTGAGTTTGGCTAATAAACAGATTTACGTGGTATAAAAAAAAAGGATGTACGGTTTCTGCGTTGTATCTTACATTAGTTCTATGTATGGCAAGAACAATATAACATTTTTTTTAGTGCATTACCTGTTTGTATACCACAGGCATATTTGTTTCGATAACAGTATGCACTTTAGTAACACGGATAGCACAAACAGAGAGTATCGTTAAGGTGCTTCGCTATGTACATACGTAACTGAACGACATCACAAATATAGAACACCATAAGTGTGCTTCATTATGTACAGACGTGATTCGAGGGAAGTTGTCTTTTATGTTGTCGGTCTGTAGCAGCACAGAACGTAACATTTGTTTACAGGGTTTGAACGTTGGCATATTCATCTATAGCTATCGCATGGTTACAATTGGTACTTACCCATGTACCTACGTGCTATGGATGAGGGCGATGCCCATCGCCAGATCATAGTATTTTAGTAGTTTGCTACATGTGTTTGGCAAAAGGATGCAGCAGCATCATCAAGTAAGACGCGAAGGTGAACTGTAGCCTAGAGGTTATGGCTGGGAACAAAAGCTATGTACACAAGCGGACTTGTTGGTTTAGTACGCAGCGTCATTCTGCCCTACAAAATATGAAGATGTAGTAAATGGAAGAAACATTGCTGTTGCATATGAAAAGGGAAAACGCTTATAATAAAGTGCATGGTGAGAAGCGGAGGTACTTACTTTGTTGTGATGGGTTTGTCGTCTTTATCTTTGAAGAGCCTCTGACAAATTAAAGTGGGAGGTGAAACTTTGCAGTACTCTCTAGCTAGTAAGGAAATAGTATCCTGAATCACAAAACATAGACAATCAGAATTATGGACCATGAGAAAGCCATACAGAACCAACTTCGTTTGTCATCGTCATGTAACTTTAGTTCGGACATAAGACATGTATATGATTCAGTTTAGATCCATCTCACACAATAGAAATGTGCAGGTAACATGAACCACTAATATACATTGGTTTTCGATAGTACTATCAGTAGTACCAGAAGGCAGGTTTCGTTGAATAAAATATCACATTATGAAAATGAATAGCTACCTAGAAAGAAATATGGTATAAACTGTGGCTGCGAGTATGATTGGGCAGGCACCTTCAAGCAAGATTAAGCTGACTATTCCAGAAAGGGTTAATTCAGACATTTAGAAAACATGGCTAAGAAAGAGAAAACAGATGCTTAACAGGTTTGGCAAATACTGCAGAGTAAATCAGAAAGGCTTAATTTTATAATAAAATATTTTTTTGGCATTCCATTATTGTGAGGTTATCTTACAATTATTGTCAATATGTTCATGCATCCAATGGATCCATCAGATTCAATCCAGTTCAACTGATATTAATCAATTTTCCTAACCATAGATAGGGCTTGGTAAAAAAGACCACATTTGTCTGTAGGTAAAACATACTTAGGACAGATAACCAGTTGTATTTCAAGGCATACAACATAACCATCCATGGTACAATATGTCATCAACGGATTGAAAAAAAAAATAGAGAAAAGGAGGCTAAGCAATTCAGGAGGCTGGTTATTGCAAAGAGTAATTAGCAGTGTGGTCTACATAGGTAATTTCTAAATACGGATAGTTCAAACAAAATAGATGAATTAACAAAGATGATATAAAACATTCAAAGATTGCAACGCAGAACTAAATGCCACAATGGAGCAATTGTAACAAGAAGCTTGAAAGTAGCAAACCTGGATATAAACCTCAATAATAGCCTTTCCAATTAAAGGTGGTAGAAAGAACTCTGTGACTGGTATGCATCCATACATATAAGTAGAAGTATTTGAGCACCTTCTAATCTCATTCTACAGAAATATATAGTACTGCTGGTACTAAGAGCTGCAATAGTATCTCCCTAAAGGATAAAGTTTACAGTCAGCCGTACAACGTGATTTCAGGCAGTATCTTAAATTGAATAGAATGAGAAGTATGTACCAAGGTATTACTACTACACGCTGAAGTGAGGCGCAAATGATTTAACGTTAAATCTTTTGCAAATAATAACACAATGTAAATCTGAACGATAACAAAACAAAAGCATCCCAGTCACCTTGGCAAGGCCTGCTGTGAATTTAAATCTAGGATCTGCAAGAAATAGAAGGAAAAGTGAGACATTAAAGCTATGTAAGACACGTAGACAATGTTGTAGATCAAAAACACTGGCAATTCTGTGATGCAACTCGAGTAATCAATTCAATATCCTAGAAGGTAGCAGCAGTGCGTGTCCCAAACATTATATTTCTAAAGCAACCAAACAACAGTGAGAAAAACAAAGAAAAACTCACTAATACAGAGCCTAGTCGGGCAACCTGCAACCAGTTCTAGGAGATCTTTTTCTTATCCTCTGTCTTCTTACCTAAGAATGCACAGAACAAGTAAATCTGTAGACACCAAATCCGGCAAACTTAAACTAAGCATAGCAGTAACATGAGTAGAACTGTGTACTGGAGTCGTTGTCCATGGCAGAGGAGGTCGAAATCAAACCTCGCAGCAGGACTGTCGCCTCGCCTGATTTCAGCTGCGACATCATCCCTGCCGTTTGGTGTGGCCTGAGAAGAAAGGTCGGCATGGCTGGATCTAGCATCGACGGCCAGAAGAATAGACGGAAGCGGCGTGGCTGCGAGAGGAGGGGAAGGAGGGACCAGGGACGAGGGGAGCAGCCCGTGAGGTAGCGGGCGTAGCGGCGGCGATGCTGCTTAGGCGAAGGCGAGCGAGAGGGAGAAGGAGATCGGTACATGGAGCGGCTGCGGTGGCGACCTGAGTAGGAGCGGCTGCGGCGGCGCCTAGGCGAAGGATAGCGGGAGCCATAGCGCTGAAGGCTATCAAACGCTGGTAGCAGGATCTGTACGGCGGGGAGGAAACTGACCTCGTCGGCGGGCGGAGCAATCGGGAAGAAGCTGCACAGGGCCGGGGATGGGGAGGTGATTTCGGGAGAGCTCTGGTTGGCAAGGCAGAAGGACGAGCTGAAGAGAACGAACGGTGCGCGAACCGAGGCAGTAAGGTTGAGCTGCATCACGAACAAACACATGCAGTGAAATGGGCCAATCGTTCGACGCCGCGAACGAAGAAAAGAGCTGAACGCTGCGCTGAGCAATCCCAGCCGAACGGCGCGACCGAACTTCGTGGCAACTCCGAACAGCGCACGCATTAAATGAGCGACGCCACACGCGCGAAGGTTGTCGCTGCCTCTCTCAGCCGGAGTGAGAATTAATGCGAAGCCCAGCGGCCGGCCCAAGGAAGCGCAAACACGTGGCTCCGCACGATTGGATGAAAAAGCTAGGTGGCACGGCGAGCGAGCGGCGCTGGCGGCCGGATCGGGTGGGCGCGCACGTGAGTGCTGAGTCGATCGGATGACCAGCATTTTTGGGGGCGACGTGGCCAGGCCGGCTGGGCGCGGAATCCACACACTTTAATATATGGTAAGATGCAGGTCCTTAGGAATCGACTTTCATTGATCCAAAATCAAAGCACATATCAATAGTTACAGTATTTACTACAGCACAATCGATATATTTCGCTCCTAAGACAGCATTTGCAACGGAGAGTATGGTCACGTGTGCAAAATACTATTTATAATAAACAGTAAGTCTCTGTTAATAAGGCAGAAGATAGAAACATGTGTTTGAATTAAAGGAAGAAAAACATATGAAAGGACAAGGGGGTGTAGATATGGCTTGCTTTGCTTGGTTGCTTTGTTCAGGTAAATTTTGTTTCACTCCCATGAAAGTACACGTTGGATTCGGATTTCGTAAATCTAAATCTTCTGTGAAAATATTGTGTTATTCTTTGAATCAGTAGATAGCACTCACATGCACATTGCTGAATCATTTTTTACAAGGCGTGAATTAAATCATTCAACTATGTTACAACTTCATAGTAACATAGACCACGTCGGGCCAAGTTTTACAAAAGGGTCGAGCATGCCAAATTGATTACAATACGAGAAAGCAACGTAACTACAGCGGAAGCAAAAGGGGTAGAGCTCATCTCTCCACAAGCAAGCGACTGGGATAGCCCATGTACGATAGATATTAACCAAGTGGGTCGGATAACATCGATTGTACGTAAGTACCGAACGAGTCCACTAGACTGAGGCGAGATCTAGACTACAGAACTAGACTACTCTTCATCGCTTCCTTCTCCGTCGACTTTCGGTCTTCATAGTACGCATAGTCCCCTTGATCCACATTATCTGGAGGGTTCGGGGGAGAGCGAGAATGAACACCACTTCTGTGCTCGCGAGCCAACACACAAAATGCAATAATATACATACAGGGCTTAACAAGGGTGGCTCAGGTTCCTTTATTTGCTAAAGCAACTTTTTCAGTTATCATAATAACAAATTCCTATGACTTAGCATTTTAATCAAATTGCATTTGTTAAAGAGAGTAATTGCAATAATAATTAATAGTAGAGGTTCCCTCCATCGGAAACTCTATAAATGCTTCAATTGATTGGAGCTACCTCCACTCCTAACACCACTGAGCTCGACGGCTCAGGAAAAATCCAATCTCAGGGCTAGGTGAGCCCGACCTGATTTTCATACCACCTACAAAGGTTTTTGAAATAGAAATAACTCTAGTAAGTTCCCATGTCCGCCTTTGACCGTAGGTACTATTGTTTAAACAGTTTAGACTCTGCGGAGGTTGTACACTGTACCCACAAGAGATAATCATACTTGTTGCCCCACATGATTCCTTAGTCATGCAGTTGAGCGACCATCACAGTGACCTTTCAAAATACTTCACCCCTTCCGTCATCTCACCTATATGGGCCACGCCCATAAGTTGTGTGGGATGTTCACCTCAGCAACTAGCGTAGCTGGATTACCCACAACGCCTAGCGCGACTGGCAACTTCACCTTGCACTGGTGTCCCATTCAAGCCGGACCACGTCCAGTGCTTGCACGATCCCGCTACCCCTCCAGCGAGATAACATTCAGAGTTTAATAAATTTACTGAGCCAGGTTGTACTTTACAGACTTGTAGTTGTACTTTTTTTACACGGGAGGATATGACAAGATTAAGTCCTTAATCCATCCGGGTGGTTCATACCACCTACCAACCACTCTCGTGCACGCCGGTCATTTACACACAATGACTGCCCAAAACCACTTCCATGATTAAAAGATGATGATTAGGACATGTATTGTCCCAGTACTTAAGTAAGACTAGCATGTCGATTAAGTACAACCTATACTAGTATTTACCACATAGCTACTAGGGTGACATGAAATAATAGATTCAATTATCAAAGGATGGCTTAATAAATAATTAATCATCAAATGGGTATTTAACTACCTTAAGCTTTAACATACATTTGATTAAAGAATTAAAGCATGCAATTTTGGTAATTTAAATAAATATAATTTACATAAAATGTAGGTTCAACTCACCTTGGTTAAAGGCAGAAGGGTCTTGGTATTCTTGAGCTTGATCGAAGTGGAGGTCTCCCGCTTCTTCGAATCCTAAACGGACGAATGTACCGGAAAAAAGCACAACAACAAAGATAGAGAATAAATACAAAACCCATAGCAAATGAACTCCAAATTAAACATGACTAGTGTCATTAGCAAGATCTTAAATTTAGACAAATTTAGAGACAAAAATCATAATTTTTGGAGTTATAACGGAGGAGATATGAATTTTTGAAGCTTTTCAATTGAATTTTTAATTGTAAACAAAAACAGAAAAGAGAGAAAGCCCGGTGCGGACACGTAGCCCATGCACAGTGTCTCGGTTCACCGCACAGTGTGTGGACTGGGTCCAGCGCATGGGAACAATGGGCTGCGGGCCCCACTGGCCAGTAAAAGAGAGAGCGGAGAAGGGGAGGCGGCCGAGCGACGGGGAGCGGTGGCGGCGCCGGCGAGCTGCGGCTTGGGGAGGCGGTGGAGGGGCAAAAATGGGTCCCCCGGAGGTCGGGGATCTAGCTGGAGGTGGCGGAGGGGCCGAAGGAGGCTTAGCGCGACAGCGACGCGGGAAGAGGTGGCGGTGGCGCCACGGGCCTGTAGCAGCACCAGCGATGAAGCTACGCGGGGAGGAGGGCGACGCACGCACGGATGCGTGGGAGCGAGGGGAAGCCAGCGGGGTGGTCGGGGCAGCTCGGGGGCGGCGACCGTAGGCAGAGGGAAAGGGGTGCCGGCGGGGGAGGTTGTAACATCCCAAAAATTTGGCATGTTTTAAAGTTTTAAAAGAAAAATAAACATTTGAATTTTTCTACTAAAGTTAAAGCTTAATTAGAACTTTCAGAGATCAAAACAATTTAACATGATTAATTCCAACATCAACTATTATCAAAATTATTTTATTTGGATTCTATGGGCTTATATATAATTTCTAGAATTTTTCTAAGTTCATTTGCTAATTTCTATTTGCCTTTTGGATTTTCTGCTATTTTCTAAAAATAAAACCTATTCTATTTTCCGAAAAGAAGCGATGGCCGAAACCCAATCAACGTTAGGCCCAACTCCCGCGCCTCGGCAGTCTCCTCCGGCCTTTCCGCTACAGCTGGCGCCCGCGCTCTCCATTGCCCGGTGGCCCCAAAAATCTCGCGCTTGCTTTCCTCTCGCCATGTGGGACCACCGATGCCACGTCGTCTTCGTCTTCAACCCGGACTCGTCTCCGAGTCCTGCTCCCGCACACCGCACGCCGCAGTCTCCAGCTGGGACTCCCCTTCCCGGGCTATAAAAGGCCCAAGACCCCACCAAATCCTCGCCTCCTCCTCCTCCAAACCCCAAAGCGTCGGACGCTCCTTCGTCTTCCCGAGCGAGCAATAGCCGGAGCAACCACCGCCGGCCGAAGCTCTTCGCCGCCGCCCTCCGTCACCTCCAGTCTTCCCTCGGCTGCGCGACTATTGCCAACAAGTGCGCAATAGCCGGAACTTCACTGCCATGCCGCCGCCGCTCATTGGTGCTTCCTCTGCTGTTGCCGCCTCGTCAAACAGCGCCCTCGTCATCCGCCGCCGCCATTGTCGCCGCCACCGGTGGCCGTCGTCGCCCGACCCACCCCCCCTCGGCCGCCGCTTCCCGACTTTTGTTTGCTATTCGCCACCGCCGTCTCCACGCCGCCGCCGTCGCGCCGCCGGCAGGTCCTCACGAAGCTTTTCTCTGCTTTGGGTCATGCGGTCAGCGCCACCAGCGACCACCTCGAGTGTGTCCCCTGTGGCGCCTCGTCGATTCCCTGTTGGCTGCCACGTGGTACACCCGAACCCCCCTCCCAAGCCAAACCTCCTTGGACTCAATCCACGGTGCACCCAGCCACTTCCAAGTGGGACCCACCTTCGGTTGATTTTAATTCCAGCCGAAATATCCTCGCTGACATCAGCTGACGTCATAAGTCGATTTTCCCATTGAAAAATAAATCGGGAAATTAAATTAAAATCCAAATTAGGGTTTTAATTTATTTTCAATCTTCCAAAACCCATATCTTTTGCATCCGAACTCCGATTGAGCCCATTCAAATTTGTAAATTCATCTAAATTCGAGCTCTATTTATTTATGATTTTTATTTAATTTTTGGAATTGATTTCTCTCTGGTTGGTATTTATTTGTTCTATTTGCTTATTTTGCGAGTAGACGTTGCTACTTCGGGAAGTTTTGAACAAGGAGAAGTACACCAAGATCAAGATCAATCCCAGGATTTATTCCAAGGCAAGCCGTAGTCCTTTGATCATATTGATCATATGATTTCAAAAGTATATTGTTTTATACAAGTGCATGCTATCTTTATATCAATTGTTTTGGGGTTTAGTTATTACATGTTGTCATTATGCCTCCATTGAACATTTAAATACCATGAATCCTTTGTCACCCTAGCTTGGATAATTTTAGTTGGACATATTTGTATCACCAACATGGGTATCGTATTAGTGCTTAGTCAAGCCTAGTCTCGATGGGTTCATCATCACATGTGTCTTAATGATTAATCTTGACTTAATGATATATGGAATTGTGGTGGTTAGCCACTGTTGTTAAAACTTGTGTACCATGACAGGGGATGTCATTGGTTTCTTCAAAAAAAAATGGTTTTCACTCAGGCGAGTGGATGGTGGATTGAGGGTGTGGATTTAACACGTTGTGGGTTTGTGGAAAGATCGCCTGAGTAACTTGTCAAGGACTTAATCTTGTGCGCCATTGAATCGAGCCTTAACAGTACAACCACATGTCTGTATGGGCGGGACTGGTGATTAATTAGCAATATCTTATTTCAGTTTCGTCTTGGAAGAGTGAGTTACGGGGTACGTACTCACTATAGCGCAAGAGGGGGGCCCTGTTTGGTCGGATGGAGACATTCAGTGTTGAAACCTCGGCGTAGGCGGCGGGTTAAGAAGGAGCTTTGTAAAGGCTTTGTCACGTGCTCTAGCCTGCTTACCAAAGGTAGTGAGCAGTGGTATCGACGGATGACAAACCAACTAGAGAAGTCGTGTCTTGTGGGTCAAGCTGTACAACCTCTGCAGAGTGTGTAAAACTATTCGAATAGCCGTGTCCGCGGTTATGGACGTGCTCGGGGATTTCACACGGGAGATAGAGTTTCTTCTAAAAATAAGTCGGAGTGTGAATGGGAAGTTCACTTGATGAATATAATGTTTGTTCGGTGAATGGGTAATTCACTTGGTGGTTTGTGTCGACGGGTGAATAGGGAGTTCACTTGTCATTGGTTTGGTTAAGAAGTGAATGGTTAGTTCACTGGTTGTTTCAAAGAAATTGTTTAAGTATTTAGTATTCTTTTCAATTACGCATTTTCAATCTATTTATTATAATTGTCATAAATGTTGTTTTCTGTAAAAGAACCATACAGCTAACATTTGGTAAGCCTTGCACAAATACTATTTGCATACATTTCCCTACGGCTTGCTGAGTGCTTTATGTACTCACGGCTCATGCCTTTGTTGATCAGTTGAAGAATATCAAGCTGCACAGGAGTTCTTTCAGAAGGAAGACTATGAAGGTTTTGCAGATTAGGATGCGTTCTCCACTCGATTGCCTGTGGGCATGTTGATTGGCCTTTCCAAGTTTCTCGTTCCGCTGCAAGAGTTTATTTGTTCTTTAGCCCTGCGTGGCAAGTTAAGTAAACATTGACCATAAGGTCCAGTTATTATTCTTTGTTATTTTGAGATCTTTCTAGTTAAATCGAATAAATTGATGGTATTTCATCACTGTTTCCTGTGTGAGCTAGCTACTGATCTAGGACTAGTTCAGAATACACAGAGGGTTCCTGAGATGTATTTTCGGGTCCCAACAGAGGTCCTCGGCGGCAAGGAAGAAGAAAGGAGGAAAGACTCCTCGCATCGAGGGGCTACTGGTGACGGGGTCGGCCGGGGCGGGGGCTCACCGGAGCGGCGGCGAGGCGGTCTGGGAGGAGGGCGACGGCTTCGGCAAGCTACAAGGAAGAAGAGAGGCGGGGAAGAGGAAGAGGGGAGGTGGCCGAGATTTTATAGCCGAAGGGGGGCGGCGAGGGCCGACGAAAGCGGCGGAGGTTAGGTAAGGCGACGTGACCAAGCGGTTGGGAAGGAGGAGTGTGCGGCTCGGACAGAGCAACACGGGCGGTGAAGCGGCAGGCGCAGGCGGCGAGGAGGCGCGTTCGGTGGGGCGCATGGGAGAGGAGGCTGCGGCACGGCCTTGTGAGGAGGTGTCGGCCGGCAATGGCGAACGCTACTTGAGAGAGAAGGGGAGAAAAAAGGGGAAGAGAGGGGAGGAGGTGTCAATGGGCCGAGAGGAGAGGGAGCTGGGGCCGTGAATGCAGGTGGGCCGGACCGAATGGAGAGGGGGAGGTGGGCCGGCCCAAGAGAAAATGAGAAGGGGGTCCAAAATCAGAAAACACGAATTCAGATTTAAATTTTCGAATTCTAGATTTGCGATGAGGATTGAAACACAAACCCGAGCTTAGCTGGAAGCTGAAAGAATTTGGAATTATATGCTAATTTGAAAATATGGAGGAACAATGAAAATCATAAAGTAATTACTATTCACCATTCGAAAACAGGAATGGTACAATACAGGAGCAGTTCCTTTCCAAACGAATTTGAGCCATGTTTCCCTTTGATCTAAAAACGTAGAATTGGAGCTTTATGGCTCGTTGAATCCTCATGAAAAAAACCACACAAATTGTTCAAAATAGGTATTTGGATGTCTCATAGAAAAGTGTAGAAATTTTGAGGCTAAATGCTACTTGATTAGAGAGAGTGGAGAGAGAAAGACATAATGCATTGGACTTCTCAAAAGAATAATAATATAAGGTTTGAGCTCATGTTTTTTTCCCTATGGAATGGTTTGAGCTCATGTTTTTCCCTATGGAATTAGGGTACAGGAATGCATTCCACAGAAATTTAACAACTCTGTTCATATGTTCCAAGGTGACATGTGGTGAAAATATGAATTCGATGCAAATTCAATTTTCAACAAGTTTAAAAGTTTCAAAAAATTCTCAAACAATTACAACATGTACGGGTGGATATGTTCTACATCTTTGCCAAATTTCAAGATAAAAATCGATTGCATTTCCAAGATACAAAAAAAGATAAATTCTTTCTCAAAAAGTGAAACACTATTCTAGACAGAATTTGTCTTTTTTGTATCTCGCAAATACGATCGAGTTTGATCTTAAAATTTTGCAGAGATGTTGAAAATATGCTCTACTACATGTAGCAATGTTTTAAGAATTTTTCTAAACTTCTAAGTTCTGTGAATGTCAACATTTTCAAATTTTCACCATATTTGCATTTTCACCCAATACGCCCCTATGTTCCAAACAACCCTTATAAGAAAATAGGAAAAGTCTACTTGCCCCAGAAATATGATAGCTTCTCTACCTAACCCCTAGAAGTATAATATCGTGTATTGTGCCCCCCTAATGTCATGATACCGAATTACATAAACCCGTGTTGTGATTTTCCATAGCAGTTTCGCCACTATGGTTGTATACGTTGGTACCTCTCGCCACGGTGGATGTACATGCTGGTACCTCGCTACACAGTTCCGCCCATCTGCTTGTTCTGTTCATGACGACAGAATAAGGCATCAACTGCATCACCTAACCCACCCCCCATCCGCGCAAGGAAAAGCAACGCCTTCCTCCCCCTGCATGTGCCCCTATAGCGCCGAACCTCGCCCACCATCGATTCGCCCTGCTGAGTTAAATGTCATTGTTACTGCCTCATCCTTCCCAAGATGTGATGGCTTTGTCGCCTCCTCACCTTCAAATCGAGTCCAAAATGGGATCCCCTCACCTCATTCTATCCCATGCTCACAACCTCTCCCTCGAAAATGACCCGAGAATCACCTAAAACTCCATTTTCATTGCCAACGGAGCTTTGACAGTTGAACTCATACACCAAATAATTTGACTTCCACTCACACAGAGCGACGAATCAAACGTTCCTATCCGGTCATCCTCTTCGCTAGCTTTCATCGTTTTTTGTGTGCTTTGGTTCAATAACTTTACACCCGAGAGTCCCCTCGTCATTGCCTATGTTTTGACATGAGTGGTTCTTCCTCCAACGACACGTAGCATCGCCACCGTCGCCACCCAAACCTCCATTGTTGCCCTAAATTGCCATCGACATGTCTACGGTCCGTCTCTCCCCTATTCACCACAACCATGAGTTTCTCATCTAGTTTTGCCACTTCTCGAGACCTCATCGCCATCTCCCCACCGTTGGCCATGCTGCCTAGAACTGCCGCCACCACTGCCCTGCATCATTGTTCTGTCCCTCCATCTCTTTCTCTCTATGACAAGCGGGCCCCATAGCTAAGTGCTAACGTGTACAATCATAGTGGCAAATTCGCAAAGAAAAAGCACCACCAGGGGTTATGTAATGCGGTGCTATTAAAATAGGAAGCACAATATTTGGCATTATACTTAGGGGGAGGGGCTAAGTAGACTTCTTCCTAAGAAAAAAAAAACCCCAAGGATTATAAGCCGCCAAAAATTCTATGAAAATCGTACAATCCAAAGAGACCCTAATTATTTTTTTGGAATAAGTCCATTTAACCCACTGAACTATCGTCATTGTCTCAAATTCAATCTTCAACTAAAAACCGGGTAACAAACCACCATCAACTGTCAATACCAGGTATTTTACCCCATAAGGCCATTTGAAGCCAGTTTTAGCTGACGTGGCACAAATGTGGCAGCCCAGTCAGTAGAATCAACAAATAAATTAAGAAAAAAAGATAGTGGGACCCATCCGTCAGCACCTATACTTTTCCTCTTCTTCCTCCTCTCCCTCACTCTCCTCCATGGTTGTGGGCACGAGTGCTTTCGAGCACCCTCTCCCCTCCTGATCACCACCCAACTCGTCGGCCATTAATAGGGTGTGGCACTCCCCTCTTCTCCTCTGCCCATGCTACCGCCACTCTCCTTCATCTCTACATAGATCAAAACATGTGGAGGCGAAGAAATTATTGCCACAAAACTCGGTCGTGGCCACCACGTTTGATCTCCCTCTCTCGTGATTTTTTTTGTAATTCCATTCACATCAATTAGTGTTTACCTAGGTGCTGTGCGGAATGCGGGCATGCGAGTGGCCGCCTAGCCTGCTTAGGTGCCACCTAGGTGGTCGAATAGAAGCAGCAGGAGGGAGAGGAGAAGTGAAGAAGAAAATGAAAAGAAACTTACCTACCAGCCTGTTCCAGTCCAGCCCAATCCATCACGATGCCTTCCAGGAATCCAGCGATACAGGTGTACAGCTGTAGGATCAAGGATAACCGACTAGAGAGGGTGAATAGGAGATTTTTAAAATTCTTCTACTAATTAACAATTTTAAACAAGATTGTCTTAACAAGGCTTTCTAGCACAAATGTAATGAGAGAACTACTAAGCCTTTTTAAAATAATTATGAACTGGTCAAAACTAGATACAAATCTAGCTAGGCAATTCTACACAAGTAAAAAAGCTAGAATTGTAAATGTGGAAGTAGTAAAAATAAGAAATAATCCACAATAGAGACAACGATGTTTTTCCCGTGGTGTCAAAGACTTGCCGGCCTTCACTAGTCCACGTTGAGGAAGCTTGAACGAATCAAGCCAGCTCCAGCAATTAAGCTTCAACCCTCGATCACTAGAGTTGCTCTTCCTCTGCTCCAGAGTTGGTGAGCACAACACCAATCACAATCCCTTGACGGGTCACTTCACAAGCTTCTTTGAAGTGATCACCGTACAACTTCTTCTCCAAGCCGTCTAGGTGCTGGCAAACACCAAGAGTAACAAATTGTAGCACTCGCTTGAAGATAATCAAGTGCCAAAGTGATCAAGTAATGATGCAATTCACTTGAATAGCTCTCAACTACCTCAAAATCTGAATTCAATGCAAATGAGTAGAGAAGAGGGCACCAAAACCTCAAGTGTATTCAATATGGTCAAAGGTTTTGAGCTTGGTGCAGATGAGGGTGTATTTATAGCCCCCAACCACAAAACTAACCATTTGAACAAGATTCCTGAAAAATTAAGGATTTGCGGTAATACCGCCGTTCTAGACCGGTATTACCGCAGTCCAAACCAACGGTCGACTTCTGTGCATTTAATGCGCCTGTTATAGCCATTATGAAAAAGTTACGGTACTACCGCCAACTATAAATAATTGTTACTGCATTGTGGTAAGACAGCTCGGCTATATTTGTATTACTGATTTCCAAAAGATAAAAAATCACAATAAAAACACCCTCTGTGGAAAAGTCATACCGCCAAGTGAAACTCGGTATTACCGACTTGCGGTAATACCGCTCAAGAGCTGCGGTCATACCATTTTCAAATTTCAAGAAAATCTCTCAAAAACATGTTCTTTGGAAAAAAAAAACATACCGCAACGAGACTTCGCTGTTACCGACTTGCGGTAATACCGCTCATCCCTTCTGGTCATACCAATTTTAGGATATAAAAAACTCTTCCAAAAACATACAGTCTGGAAAATTCATAACGCCAGCTGTATTTCGGTATTACCAACTTACGGTAATACCGCTCATCACTTATAGTCATACCGGATTTTGGATTTCAAGAAAGTATCACAAAAACATACGCTCTAGAAAATTCATACCGCCAACTGGATTTCGGTATTACCGACTTGCGGTAATACCGCTCATCACTTGCAGTCTTACCGATTTTTTTGAATATTTTTTCAGAGGCAAGAACAAATGCAATGCATGACTATTAGTTGATCAATATAGCACATAAATAGATCCTCAAGCTACTAGCTAAGATTCATCTTCATAGTACGGCATCTAGCCTATAAATCTGGTCTTTTCTCCAAACACCTAGACTGGTTAAATACTATAAAATGATCCTTAGATACTATAATACCATTGCTTGAGTCAAGTTGATCTTTACCACCTTTGCATTGCTATTTTCATGTCATCCTTCGATCTTTTGTACTAAACCTTAAAAACATATTAACACACAAATTAGTCCCTTGATAAATTATTGCCATTAATTACCAAAACCATTAATACGGGCCTGGATACTTTCAATCTCCTCTTTTTTGGTAATTGATGACAACCCAATAATCATGAAAGATCTGAAAGATTTTGAATATACACCAAGTTGTATATTCTTGTTTTGACATTTGATTTGCAACAATTTCTTGAATTGAACTCAAAGGAGATGAAAAAGTTATTGCTTTCAAAGTCAATCAATAAATAGAGAAAGCTCCCCCTAAAAATGTGCATCAAGGTTCATGAGGTGATTTTCATGCACATATGGATTATTGAAAATTTTGACGGAGTTTTCTTTATTTATTGAATATGTGGAACAATGTTCACAATAGATTATTCAAGCAATAATAGATGATAACTGATAAAAAATGCTCGAGATACCATTAAACATAAGCATTCAATAAACAAGTTCAACATAACAAGTCTTGGAGAAAAACCAACAAGGTCTTACAAACATAGACATAAAACATATTGTTCCAATCATAGATAATAGCTAAGAAGATATTTCCCAAAAGCTAAGCTCCTGCTAAATCTTTCAATCTTGATCTTTCTCCCCCTTTGGCATCAAGGACCAAAAGGTATCAATCTTGAGGTGGAGCTTGAGAAGAAGGATCACGACGGTGATGACGTCCATAGCGAACAGGCGAAGAAAGTGCTACTGAAGAAGATGCTTGAGCTGCCTCCTCTAGAGCACTCACGCTTTCAGTCAAAGCAGCCAGCCTATTGTTGGTCTCAGTCTGAAAATTTCACTGATCTCTTTGAATCTCCTAAATGACTGAGTATATCTAAGATAGAGTGACTTCTTCAGCCGAAGCATTTTTTTGAACTTGAAGGGGTAGAGCTGCAGGAACTGGGCCCCCATATCTTGGTTTATGAGGCTTATGAACTCCTGGGCGTCCACCTCGAAACTGAATCTTCGTCATGATGAGAGCCATGATATAGATAGCAAAATAGATTCTCTTGATCCTATCATTTTTGGAGGAACCTGTAATACCTCATAAATCTAGCTAGGTTGTATCGTTTCGAATGTCTGGGAATGTTATTCGAAAACGAGATTTAAAACTTTCCGGAATCGCATTCGGTAAAAGAGGGAAGTCGGAGGGAGAAAAAGAATTAGTTTTCGTCATAATTTACCAGTCCGCAGGGGGGTTAGTGAAGTTTTCCGCTAACTTTGGGCCAGGGGCGGCCGACCCACTAGGGAACCGGCCATAAAAGGGGGGGCGCCACTCCCCCAACCCTAGCCGGCCACCTCCCCCTCCCACCTAGCCGCCACCCCCCTTTTCCCCTCTTGCGCCGCCCTTCCTCCCCCTCTCCACCCTCCACTGTCGGCGCCACCTCCCCTGGTTGGGCGCCGCCTCCTCCCAGTCGTCGCCCATTGGTGCATCCGGTTACCTCCGGGATCCCCGCGTTCCTCCTCCGTCCGTCCTCCGTGGCTGCTTCCTCTCCGTGTGTTATTTGTTGTGTGGCGGCCAAGGAAGAAGAAGGAGACCAGCGGGAGTGGTTCTTCGTCGTGCTACGGGTCTTCAAGGGTAACGAGCACCTCGATTCATTGTTTGATCGGTTTTGTTGCGGTAGAGATCATTTGAGTCGCGTCGATTAGTATTCCGAATTTACAGATTAGGTCAGAATGTTGCACGGCAAGTTACGGTACTGTAGAGGCCGAATCTGGGGTTTTGCCCTTCTAGAGTTTTATTCCTGGGAACGTTAGCTTTCTTTTGGCACTAAGATCAGGAAAATCCGATCTGTAGTTTGGGAGATATGAATTTTTTATTACAAACTGTCCGGTCTGTCTAAAAACTGAGGTCAGTAGGTTTGTCCTCGCTTTGTTCAAATTAGGGGCCGAATCAGAACCTTCACCCAACTAAGTTATTTTATCCCTTAAAATTATCTTTCCAAGCTGATAAGAATCATTCTCATTGGATTGTTAGGTTTAAAGTTACGCCGTTTTCTTTATCTCTGATCTATTTCTGGATAGACGTAGATGGATTGTGTTTAACTGTTAATTAGCCCTCTGTTTTGGCAGATTCAGGGGATCCCGCCAACTAATGTTTTGTAGCCTGGTCCGTTAGGAATCAGTGAGCACTGGTTTCATATCTTTTAGAGTTACAGACAATTAATGGTGAATTTTCTCGTGCACTGCCGGAAGATAGGTAATCTGGACTTTTAGTGTAGAGGTCAAATTGAACCTTTGGGCGTGTGGGTTGATTAGAGAGTATCGTAGAACACGTGTAGCTATGCCATATTCTATTATTCTTATTCCGTGGCAATGCTTGTGTAGGCGGTGAGACGGTGGGTGGGAGGACACCTTCGTTGCTTCCCAGTACGTCACAGCACTGAAGGCAAGTGCAATGCTAATTTGTGTGATTTCAATGATTGCATGTTAAAGTCAGTACCTTATGAATATTCTTGTGACTTGAGTATGATGTGATAGATTTCAATATCACCTTCTATGATAAATTGAGATGAAGTCATGTTATGCATTCCATTCCATGCACGCATGCTTTCTTTGCCATCCACGGGAGTGGAAACTTGACTAAGTCCCATTAATTCCAATATGGGCATGTAAGACCTATCATTCCAAATTAGGCAGTTTTGGACATTCCGTATGAGACGTTCTTCATACGGACTTGGGTCCCCGCTCTTGGTTAAGGGCGGGCTTAAGTGAACACCGACGGGTGTGTCACTTGTTATACCGGTATAATCACGTGAGAGGTCCACACTCCTTCAATGCATACATTCATACCATGCCTTCGTAAACTCATGGATGCAATTGTTATTACTTGGCATATTCTTCTGATTCAGAACTCTTTGTGATATAATCATTGTGCTTGCTGAGTTTCGACTCACCCTTGTTTTTATTTGTTTAGGTGAATTCCGGTGATCTTGTTGCTAGCGGGAGGGAGTAGTCCAGCACGTTCCACACACACGAATAAACCATACATTTATTAAGATTCTATTTACGTTTATTTGGTTTAATTATAATGTGATGAATTGTAATAAATGTCACTTGGATGTTCATCTTTCTCTCTATGGTTAATTCTTGTTTTAATATATTGATGAACTGATAGTAAACTCTAGATCGTTATCTGGATTATTCATTTCTTTATCTTTGAATGCGATATTAATCTTAGGAGTTGATTAGTATGTTGGTCTGTTAGGTGGCATCTTGTCTTAGAATAGACAGGTGTTCTGATTGGTATCGAGCATCAACCTTATTTGCAGGCGCGTGCGGGGCGAGCAGCGGGCATATGGCGCATGGCACATGTGGGCGGAGTGGACACATGGCATGGCATATCGCGCAACGCTGGGCACGGGGCGATGTCGAGGGGTGGTTACGGGCATTTGCGTATATGGTATGCTACCGAGGCGTTAGCCTTTAAGGGGGTGAATGTAATACCCTACTTTGCTCGTAGCGTGGCCTATGTGGACCATGAGGAGTTGTGTGGTGGGATTAGTCCCACACTGCTTGTCTCAAGTGAGTTGTAGTGGTATATAATGCCTATTGGATCCAAACGTAGCACCTCGGGTTAACCCTTTTACATGAAGCGAGGGCGAAAAGTGTAAGTGAGGTGCTATGTGTGGGGGTCCGCCCACGGTGAAATTGAGCATTGAGCCGATTTTGGGTTAGGGTGTTGATTGATATCGGCGGGCTTGGTCCAGTGGTGAATAGATTAATAAAATTTACTAAAACTAGTTTAGGGTTGTCAACATAAACTAAAATCATCAACATTTTATTAACTTTAAAAAAACTTGACACAATCGTGTACATGATAGGAAGGGTTGGGTATAACTTTGCTCGCATTTCTTCATGTCATTCCTTTATGTTCGACATTGAATTGTTTGATCCTTTGTGTGGTGGTGTTTAGATGGCGAGAGTGGTGGTCGTGGTCGATCCACCGGTCCGTGGTCGAGTCGGGGGCCTTGATCCGGCCGTGTCTTCTTCGATCGAGGGAGTTCTTTGAGGTTGCCACGGAGGAGATTGCCTCTGCCGCTCCTCCGGTCGCAGAGCCTCCTGTTGTATCTGCAGAACTTATCCAGAACCTTATGAGAGAGAACCAGCAACTCCGCCAGCAACTGCAGACGGCCATTCTGCAGCGGTGCACCATGGCGTAACACATTCTTTGTGGTGTTCAACTGAGGCGGGATGAATCTTCGGGAGTGGATGTCGCTTCGTTTGGACACTTTTGATGGAGCTGGCACACCGGTCCAGGCTGCGGACTGGTTGAGATATATGGAGCGTCAGTTTGGGGCATTAGAGCTGACGTCCGTGCAGAGAGCGCGATTCGTGGCTTTTCAGCTGAAAGGTCAAGCTGACATCTGGTGGGAAGGAGTTCTGTCTTCCAGGACTCCAGTTCATGGTCCTGCCACTTGGGAAGTGTTCGTGGAGAAATTCAGGACGCAGTTTTATCCAGACTCCTTCATTGAGAAGATGGAACAAACACTGTTGACTTTTGAGCAAGGGAAGATGACGGTATCTGAGTATGAGGCTGGGTTCAATAACCTGGTGCGCTTTGTACCAGCGGTGGCGAATGATGATAAAGAGAAGGCTAAGAGGTTCGGTGGGGCCTCAACCAAGATATCGCCAGATTCTCGAGGCGGCAGGATTGCGTGACTTGACTCGGTGGTCGAGCAAGCTAGAGGAATGGAGTTGGAGAAAGGTCTTGCTCCGCATGAGTCGTCTTTATTAGTTCTGTCACCACTGGTAATTCCGGTGGTGGGCAGAAGCGGAGTTTTGGTGGAGGGAATGGGTCTTTTCAGCGACCCGCTCCCAAGAGGTTTCAGAAGGGTCACAACACTCGTCCCCGGCGATGGGGATCTTCCTCTTGGCGCCCCATCCTTCATCTTCCACCCCATCAATGCGTCCTGCTCCAGGTCAGGGCATGAAATGTTTCCGGTGTGGTGAAGAGCATCGAGCTTCGGAGTGCTTCTTCAAGGGGTCATTCATCATTGTGGTCGGGATGGCCACAAAGCGTCGATTCATGTGCGTAACGCGAACGGCGAGTATCATCAGGTGGGAGACAGTTCCAGCAGCTTCATCTTCCAGCGTTCACGGTGGTTGGTTCGAACTCGGCGGCGATCTCGCACCACGTTCCCTCGGTGGATTCCTCCTTCAGTGTTTCCTCAGGCACCTCCAGCAGGGTTCTATTGGAACCCCGTACTGGCTGCACCTCCGTCGTCTGCTGCTCCTGCAGCGGTTTCTGGGCACCCCTCGCAGAGTGTCGGAGCTTTCTCTGCCCCGACGCCTCCAGGAGTCCACGCCATGCCCACTCCAGATACTATAAGGCGACCTGACGTGGTGACAAGTACTTTGATAGTCGACTCGCATGATGCTTTCGTATTGTTTGATTCTGGTGCTACGTATTCGTTTGTGTCCCTGGAGTTTGTTAGAAGAGCGAGTTTAAGTCTGCAGTTCATCTCTGAGTCCGTGGTGGTCGATTCTCGGGGTCTTATTTCGGCTCTGATTTGTCCGGCCGTTCTATTGATATCGATGGTGAGGTTTTCACCGCTAACCTTATAGTAATTCAATTGGCACCTTTTGATGTCATTCAGGTATGGGTGGTTATTCCAATACAGGGCCAAGATCATTATACGGAAGGCGGTGATTTCGCAAGCTCCTTCCGGTGAAGAACTGGTATTCCAGGGGAGTGCACCGTCGATTCAGCGTTCGTGCTGGCTAGTCTGTGCCCTAACCGCCGCGCATCAACCTATGGATTGCTTTGGTCCCTCAATGAAAAGATTGGCTCTTCATTGCGTATCGAGGAGATACCAGTTGTGAATGATTTTTCTGATGTTTTCCCTGTGGAACTTCCTGGGATGCCTTCCGTACGGAGAGTGGAGTTCCGGATTGATCTTATTCCGGGAACGCGACCCATATCGATGTCTCCTTATCGGTTGTACGACCATTTCAAGAAGAATTGAAGAAACAGTTGGACGACCTGTTGTCCAAGGGTATGATTCGGCGTAGCGTCTCACCTTGGGGAGCACCTGTGCTTTTCACCAAGAAGAAGGATGGCAGTTGGCGCGTGTGCGTGGATTATCGGGCTCTTAACCAAGCAACGGTGAAGAATAAATATCCATTACCCCGTATCGAGGATCTCTTCGATCAATTGAAGGGAGCCAAAATATTCTCGAAGATTGACCTTGATCGTGGTACAATCAGTTCGTGTGCGGGAGCGGGACATCGAGAAAAGCGACTTTTTCCACGAGGTATGGCCATTATGAGTACAAAGTTATGTCTTTTGGGTAGCGAATGCTCCTGCGATTTTCATGGAGGCAATGAGCGTTATGCTACACCAATACCTTGATGATTTTGTTGTCGTATTTATCGACGATATCTTGATCTATTCCAAAGCGGAAGAGGATCACGCCGACATCCGAAGTTGGTACTTGAAACAACGAAAGAACCAATTCTATGCCAAATTGAAGAAGTGTGAGTTCTGGATTTCTGAGGTGGGGTTTCTAGGCCATGTTATCAATCAAGATGGTATCAGAGCATCAACCTTTGCTGCACGGGCGCGTGCGGGACAGGGGCGCGGGCATATGACGCATGGCACATGTGGGCCCGGAGTGGACACATGGCATGGCATATGTGCCGGCACTGGACGCACGGACGTGTACCGAGGGGTGGTTCTGGGCATTTGCCGCGTATATGGTATGCTACCGAGGGCGTTAGCCTTTAAGGGGGGGTGAATGTAATACCCCGGCCTACTCGTAGCGTGGCCTATGTGGACCATGAGGAGTTGTGTGGTGGGATTAGTCCCACACTGCTTGTCTCAAGTGAGTTGTAGTGGTATATAATGCCTGTTGGATCCAAACATAGCACCTCCGGGTTAACCCTTTTACATGAAGCGAGGACGAAAAGTGTAAGTGATGTGCTATGTGTGGGCGGGTCCGCCCCACGGTGGGCTGGGCATTGAGTCGATTTTGGGTCAGGGTGTTACAGAACCAATCTCCCTTATGATAATATCAATAACAGCAAACTTTCTTCCATTCATGACATTATCTATGATGTTCCAAACATGTCCTCGAATGGCATCAAAAATTTTACTATTGGGAAAGAAAGTATGATTGATAATGCGATTGATCAGGCTAGGTAAAGGGAGAGGCCTCCAATTTTCCAGGGCTCAAAATTCACATTCTCATCATAAAACTGATGTCATGCTTGAATTCTAAGTTCCCCTCTGTCATAGATCTTTGGTTGTGATCCAGAGTACGTCCCAAGTGCTTGCTAAAAGTCAGCTTTGGAGGCTTGTAGCCTCTGAGTGCTAGACATCCAAATCAAGTGATCAAACTCTCGAGAGACATAGAACTGTCGAATGAGATCTTCATTGTAGTCACACTTTAATAGACTGTAAGCTCGATCTTCTCCAAATGTGCCTAGTTTATATATCGATGATCAGCAAATTGACGGTGATGACTGTAAAGTTGATCATAAACCTGGTGTTGGAATTTGGTGTGAAACCTTGAATCTGTTGAACTAGCAGGTTTCTCAAATTTATTTGCATGACAGAGAATTGCATAATCATCACTTGAAATTTGAGCTAAATCCACATCCGGCTCTTTGGCCTCTTCCATTTCCTAATCATCATTTTCTTCATACACACTACCTTCCCTCATCATCTTCGTTTTCTTCTTCACTATCACTCTCTTGGAGCTGCTTTGAAGACTGCCCTTGGTCCCTTTTTCCTGTTGACAACAGAAATCTTTCCGTCTCACAAGCACTGTCCTCACTTTGTGATCTCAAAGGTGTTGTCCTCCGAGGAGCTGCTTTGCAACGAGAGGGTCCAGTACTCAAGGTTGGAGGGTCAAGTCTTCCCTCCGGATCTCCATTAGGAGTAACACCCATTCGAAGAGCGGTTTTGGTTCTTGGCGTGGTTGATAAGATAAGAGAAAGCAATTAGAACTAGATCGAATGGGATTGAGTGAAACAGTATGATAGAATCAATTTTTGTTCTGCAAGAGCGGTAGTACCGCAGTATAACACCGGTATTACCGATCATCGGTAGTACCGCAGTTCACTGGTGGTATTATCGACAACCGGTAGTACCACAAACCACGGGCGGTATTACCGCAATTGCAGAACTTCTTTAGGGCTTTGATCGATTTTGCATTAAGAAAGTATTTGGAATGATTTAAATCATGGAATAGACTTCAAATGTCACCAAATACTAGTTCTGAGCAATTTGCTCAAAAGTAATTGATTAAATCATGCACATTGAACTCAAACCCTAGAAATAAGATAAATGCAAAAACTTTGAGAAAAGAGATGAAACAAGGGCAAATACCTCAAGGGATGGATGAGATATGATCACTAGAACCAATCCCAATCAAAGATTAAACAAAAAGTCCACAAAACTAAAGGATTTGAGTGGAGGTTTTGTGGAGAGGAAGAGAGAAGAGAGAGGCAAGAACTTCGGTGGTTCTAAGAAGAATGAGCGGTTACACCACACGGGGGAGAAGGCCAGGAGAAAAGGCTTTGGTTGTAACCGCTATTGGGACCATCAGTCAGATGCGGTAATACCGCTATTGAGGAGCGGTATTACTGGGAAGCGGTAGTACCGGCGGTAAACCGCGGTATCACCATTTTGCTTGACAAAAACTGAAGCTGAATAGAAAATGCAAATGATCCTTGATTCAATCACTCAAATAAATATTTCTAGGGTCATTGTGCATGGAATAGATAATAGAAACTTTAATGAATAAGTTTTTTAGGGAATTAGAGAATTTTTGATAGATTTTGAAATTGTTTTCACAAATATGTCAAGAAAACAAAATGAAAGCAATTTTTATGAGGCATGAGTTTCAAGCAACATTAGAATGGTCTATGACATTTAACTCATTTCTCAACTTGCAAAACGGGCTTTCATTAATGGTTTGGTGAAGATATCGGCTAATTGATCATTAATCCTTATGTGGCTAATTTTGATATCTCCTTTGCCCACATGATCTCTAAAGAAATGGTGATGGATATCTATATGCTTGGTTTTTGAGTATTGGATCAGATTATTTGCAATCTTCATGACACTATCATTGTCACAAAAAAGCGATATGTTTTCAAATTTTATTTCGCAATCCATCAAAGTTTGCCTTATCCATAGCAATTGAGCACAACAACTTCCCGCGGAAATATATTCAGCTTCGGCGGTGAATAGGGCTACGGAATTTTGTTTCTTGGATGACCACGACACTAAAGATCTTCCTAAGAATTGACAACTAACTGAGGTGCTTTTTCTATTCACTTTGCAACCCGCATAATCGGAAACTGAATATCCAATTAAATCGAATTTTGCACATTTGGGATACCACAAGCTAATGCTAGGGGAATGCTTTAAATATCTTAAAATTCTTTTTATGGTCACCAAATGGTACTCTTTTGGTGATGCTTGAAATCGTACACACATGCAAATACTAAACACGATATCGGGCCTAGATGCGGTAAGATAAAGCAAACAACCAATAATAGATCTATAAAGCTTTAAATCTACCAATTTACCTCCCTCATTAAGGTCGAGATGACCGTTGGTTACCATGGGAGTCTTGATGGGCTTTGCATCTTCCATGCCAAATTTCTTGATCAAATCTTTAGCATACTTTGTTTGGCTTACGAAGGTTCTATCATTGAGTTGCTTGATTTGAAGTCTAAGGAAATAGCTAAGCTGTCCGATCATCGGCATTTTAGATTCCCTAGACATCATATCACCAAAGTCCTTGCAAAAATCTTGATTAGTAGACCCGAATATAATATCATTAACATAAATTTGGCAAACAAAGAAATTATCATCTAAAACTTTTGTACACAAAGTTGAATCAATTTTGTTAATTTCAAATCCTTTTGAAACTAGAAATAAGGCGTCCATACCATACTCTAGGAGCTTGTTTAAGACCATAGAGCGCCTTGGAGAGTTCATATACATGATTAGGATTCTTATGATCTTCAAAACTAGGTGGTTGCTTAACGGAAACAAGTTCGGATATTTTCCATTTAGAAATGCATTTTTGACATGCATTTGAAATAATTTAATATCAAAGCTTGATGCAAAGCAAGCAATATCCAAATTGATTCAAGTCTAGCTACGGGAGCAAAAGTTTCACTGAAATCCAAACCTTCAACTTGAGAGAATCCTTAAGCGACCAATCTTGCTTTGCTTCTCACAACCATTCCACTTTCATCTTGCTTATTCTTAAAGACTCATTTTGTGTCGATAATGTTGTGTTCCTTGGGTCTCTCCACCAATGTCCAAACATCATTCTGGATGAAGTTATTGAGTTCTTCATGCA
The DNA here is from genome assembly GCA_036346395.1 of Hsuehochloa calcarea. Lineage (NCBI taxonomy): Eukaryota > Viridiplantae > Streptophyta > Magnoliopsida > Poales > Poaceae > Hsuehochloa > Hsuehochloa calcarea. The sequence continues at coordinate 24,338,765 of CM070610.1, read as the reverse complement.
TGGTATTTACCCAATCTGGATCACTGAGTGCTTTATCTACATATTTTGGCTCAAGAGAAGAGACAAAGGAGTAATGTTCACAAACAGAAGCAACACGAGATCGAGTTTGAAGACTCTTAGTCACATCACGCAATATTGGATCTATTGGATGATCCTTTGCTATAGTATTATGAATTCTTGGTGGTAAGTTAGATGGTTGATCATCTTCCTTGATATCCTCTTCATCAACTTCAATTTGACTTGTTGTGGAAGAGGTGGGAGGCGCAACTTGAGTGGAAGATGATGGGTTATTTGGATCTTCTTTTGGTTTGATGTCTCCAATTTGCATATTCTTCATTACTTCCCTCAAAGCTTCATTTCCTACATCATCTAAATCATCTTGCTCTTTTTTAGAGCATTTAGTTTCATCAAATTGAACATCATGTCTTTTTTCAACCAAACCAGTATTTTTGTTAAATACACAGTAAGCTTTGCTATTTGATGAATATCCAAGTAAAAAATATCACATCGACTTGCAAATTTTGAAAGATTGACACATTTTCTCAAAATGTAACATTTGTAACCAAATACATGAAAATATGGAATATTTGGTTTTCTTCCAACACGAAGCTTATAAGAAGTCTTTTTCAAGAGACGATGTAAACAAAGACGATTTATGGTATGACAAGCGGTATTGATTGCTTCTGCCCAAAAGCTATCGGAACTATTATATTCATCAAGCATTGTCCTAGCCATTTCAATTAATGTTCGATTTTTTCTTTGTACAACTCTATTTTTCTCCGGAGCGTAGGTTGTGGAAAATTCGTACTTTATTCCAAGTTCATCACAAAAAAACTTCAATTTTAGTGTTCTTGAACTCGAAATCGTTACAACTATGGATTTTCATAATTTTGAAATCAAATTCATTTTGAGCTCATTTTTGCAAAACTTTTGAAAATACCGGAGATTTCGGCTTTGTCATCTAGGAAGAATACCCATATATATCTAGAGTAATCGTCTACAATGTCTAAACAATAGCTATTACCCCCGATACTCTTATAAGTTGTCGGTCCAAACAAATACATGTGTAAGAGTTCCAATGGTCTAGAAGTTGACATGATACTTTTGGAAGGATGAGAATTTGTGACTTGTTTCCCAGCTTGACAATCACTCCAAAGTCTATTTTTCTCAAACTTCACATCTTTCAAGCCAACAACTAAATCATGCTTGAAAAGCTTTTTAAGTTGAATCATACCAACATGAGCTAGTCTTCTACGCCAAAGCCAACCCAAACAAATTTTTGTAATCAAACATGTTTTCAAGCATGAATAATTTGAAAAAAAAAATCAACTAGATAAAGATTTTCACATCTAAATACTTTGAAAGCTAAAGAGTTGTTCTTTTCATTAAAAATGGAAACACCATCTTGAGAGAATAAACAAGTTAAGCCAAGATCATATATTTGAGCAACGAATAACAAATTAAAATTTAGTGATTCAACTAAAGATATATTTAAAATCGAAAGGTCATTTGAGATAGCGATTTTACCCAATCCTATTACCTTTACTTTGCTATTATCACCAAAAGTGATCTTTTTATTTCATATTCCATTCTCGAATATGGTGAACATCTTTTTATCACCGGTCATGTGTTGAGTGCATCCACTATAAGCACCCAATGTTTTCCACCGGTCTTATAGTTCACCTACAAAACAAGAATTAAGCTATTTTAGGTACCCAAATTGGTTTGGTTCCTTGGAGGTTAGTGACCAAGGTTTTGGGCACCCAAATGGCCATGCTGAGTTAAATGTCATTGTTACTGCCTCATCCTTCCCAAGTCGTGATGGCTTTGTCACGGGTCCCCTCACCTCATTCTATCCCATGCTCACATCCTCTCCCTCGAAAATGACCCGAGAATCACCTAAAACTCCATTTTCATTGCCAACGGAGCTTTGACGGTTGAACTTATACCCCAAATAATTTGACTTCCATTCATGCAGAGCGACGAATCAGCCGTTCCAATCCGGTCATGTTCTTCACTACCTTTCATCATTTGTTGTGTGCTTCAGTTCAATAACTTCACACCCGAGAGTCCCCTCGTCATTGCCTATGTTTTGATAAGAGTGGTTCTTCCTCCAATGCCCTGTAGCATCGCCGCCGCCACCCAAACCCCCGTTGTTGCCCTAAATTACCATCGGCATGTCTACGGTCCGTCTATCCCCGATTCACCACCACCATGAGTTCAGCCTCGTCGTTATCATCTAGTTTTGCCACTTCTTGAGACCTCATCGCCATCTCCCCACCATTGGCCATGCTGCTAGCGCCACCGCCACCACTGCCCTGCATCATTGTTATGTCCCTTCCTCTCTTTCTCTCTATCAAAAGCGGGCCCCATAGCTAGGTGCCAACGTGTACAGCCATAGTGGCGAAATCACAAAGCAAAAACACCACAAGGGGTTATGTAATGCAGTACTATTAAGTTAGGAGGCACAATATCTAGCGTTATACATAGGGGGAGGGGTAAGTAGACTTTTTCCTAAGAAAAAAAACCCTAAGGATTTAATCCACCAAAAATTCTATGAAAATTGTACAATCCAAAGAAACCCTTATTATTTTTTTGAAATAAGTCCATTTAACCCTCTGAACTGTCGTCATTGTCTCAAATTCAATCTTCAACTAAAAACCAGGTAAAAACCACCATCAATTGTCAATACCAGGTATTTTACCTCCTAAGGCCATTTGAAGCCAGTTTTAGCTGATGTGGCACTAATGTGGCAGTCCAGTCAGTAGAATCAACAAATAAATTAAGAAAAAAGATAGTGGAACCCATCTATCAGTACCTATACTTTTCCTCTTCTTCATCCTCTCCCTCACTCTCCTCCATGGTTGTGGCCATGAGTGCTTCTGACCACCCTCTCCCCTCCTGCTCACCACCCAACTCGTTGACCATTAATGGGGTGCAGCACTCCCCTCTTCTCCTCTACCCATGCTGCCGCCACTCTCCTTCATCTCTACATAGATCAAAACATGTGGACGCGAAGAAGCTGTTGCCACAAAGCTCTGCCATGGCCACCAAGTTTGATCTCCCACTCTAGTGTTTTTTAATAATTCCATTCACGTGAATTAGTGTTTACCTAGGCGCTATGCGGAATGCGAGTGGGCGAGTGGCCGCCTAGCCCGCTTAGGCACCACCTAGGTGGTCGAACAGAGGCAGCGGGAGGGAGAGGAGAAGTGAAGAAGAAAACGAAAAGAAACTTACCTACCGGCCTAGTCCAGTCCAGCCCAAGCCCATCACGATGCCTTCCAGGAATCTAGTGGTACAGGCGTATAGCTGTAGGATCAAGGATAACTAACTAAAGGGGAATGAATAGGAGGTTTTAAAAATTCTTCTACTAATTAACAATTTTAAACAAGATTGTCTTGACAAGGCTTTCTAGCACAAATGTAATGAGAGAACTACTAAGACTTTTTAAGTCAATTCTGAACTTATCAAAACTAGATACAATTCTAGCTAGGCAATTCTACACAAGTAAAAAGCTAGAATTGTAAATGCAGAAGTAGTAAAGATAATAAATAAATCACAATAGAGATAACGATGTTTTTCCCGTGGTATCGAAGACTTGCCGGTCTTCACTAGTCCACGTTGAGGAAGCTTGAACGAATCAAGCTGGCTCCACAAATTAAGCATCAACCCTCGATCACTAAAGTTGTTCTTCCTCTGCTCTAGAGTTGGTGACCATAACACCAATCACAATCCCTTGTCTGGTCACTTCATAAGCTTCTTTGAAGTTATCACCGCGCAACTTCTTCTCCAAGCCATCTAGGTGCCGGCAAGCATCAAGAGTAACAAATTGTAGAACTCGCTTGAAGACAATCAAGTACTAAAGTTATCAATTAATGATGCAATACACTTGAATAGCTCTCAACTACCTCAAAATGTGAATTCAATGCAAATGAGTAGAAAGAGCACCAAAGCCTCAAGCGTATTCAATATGGTCAAAGGTTCTGGGCTTGATGTAGGTGGGGGTGTATTTATAGCCCCCAACGACAAAACTAGCCGTTTGAACAAGATTCCTAACAAATTTAGGATTTGCGGTAATAACATCGTTCTAGACCGGTATTACCGCAATCGAAACCAACGGTAGACTGTTGTGTATTTAATGCGCGTGTTATAGCCGTTACGAAAAAGTTGCGGTACTACCGCCAACTATAAATCGGTGTTAAATCGGTATTACCAATTTTCAGACGATCAAAAATCACAAGAAAAACACTCTCTGAAAAAGTCGTACCACCAAGGAAAACTCGGTATTACCGACTTGCGGTAATACCGCTCAAGAGCTGCGATCATACCGTTTTCAGATTTCAAGAAAATCTCCCGAAAACATGTTCTCTGAAAAAAAAACATACCGCAATGAGACTTTGGTGTTACCAACTTGCGGTAATACCACTCAACCCTTGCGGTCATACTAATTTTGGGATATCGAGAAACTCTTCCAAAAACACACTCTGGAAAATTCATACCAACTGGATTTCGATATTACTGACTTGCGGTAATACCGCTCATCACTTGCGATCATACTTTTGAATTTCAAGAAAGTCTCGCAAAAGCATACTCTTTGGAAAATTCATACCGCTAACTGGATTTCGGTATTACCGACATGCGGTAATACTGCTCATCGCTAGTGGTCTTACCGATTTTTCTGAATATTTTTCCAAAGGCAATAACAAACGCAATGCATGACTATTAGTTGATAATATGGCATATAAATAGATCCTCAAGCTACTAGCTAAGATTCATTTTCATAGTACGACATCTAGCCTATAAATCTGGTTTTTTTCTCCAAATACCGAGACAGGTTAAATACTATAAAATGATCCTTAGATACTATAATACCTTTGCTTGAGTCAAGTCTATCGTTACAACCTTTGCATTGCTATTTCCATATCATCCTGCGATCTTTAGGACTTAACTTTAAAAATATCTTAACACACAAATTAGTCCCTTAATACGTTGTTGACATTAATTACCAAAATCATTAATAGGGGCCTAGATACTTTCAATAGCCTTTCTTATCCTCTTGCCCAGCGCCTCGCTCTCGCTCTCTCTGCCTCCACCTCACTCTCACTTTCGCTCCTCTCCCCTCTCCCATCCCGCTGCTGCCTCATCCCCCTCCCATTAGCACAAAATCCAACATTGGGGAGACAAAATCTGGCGACAGGGATGCGGAATCAACGGTAGGGAAGCGATAGCGACGTCGATCCGACCGGTGGCGCGGTGGAATCGACAAGGGTGACACGGAAACAGTGGTGGTGACGTCGATTCTACCGGGGATGATGTCGATCCAGGCCGTGTCAACACCGCCTTGGGCCACCTCCCCCGCCTCATCCCGCGCCGACGCAATAGGGAGGTGGAGGCGCCACCTTGGACCACCCTGGAGCCACCGCACCTTACCGGCCTATAGCCACCTCGTCCCTCCATGTACCGACGTTGTCCTCCTAGGTGGGGCGAGCGCCTAGCTGCACCTAGCGCCTAGCCGAACGCCTAGGGGAACACTGGAGTCAAAACTTGTTCCACCACTTTCTCATCCAATCCCCTATGTTAATTGGATTTGTTTTGCTCGCAGACACTAAATTGAGTATTTTTCTCCTCCGCTTGCTTCCAGGATTCACGGCTATCGTTTGTCGGTTCTAGCGAGAATCTATCCAATTCTTATGCACCAGAGAACTCCCTCCTTCTCCTATTCATTTTGACACGCTCAATTTTGGATCCCAGCCGTCGTCCCCACGAGCCCCTGATGCCACCACAAGCGCTTACTCGTGGCTAGCCTGTCTCCAGCACCCCACACCTCAAACCAGCACTACCTTTGGCTTCCCATCATCGTAGGCAATCCGTTTTGTCCATCTCATATGCCTCACCGCCCTTCCTCTACCGCTATCTCAATTGACACCATGGTCACCTCCACCCTATCCTTCCTGCTGTTACCAAGAGGAAGAAACCATCTTCTTCTCTCTCTTCCAATGACATATAGCCCCCCCCCCTCCCCAACTATTGTCAACACTTTACTTTTGTTGCTAACGAGGCGGTCAAAGTCAACGAGGGTTCATATGGTATCCAGTGTGGCACAAAACCGAGGTGAAATGGGCACAAGGGGATCACTTATCTAGATCTAACACTTCAGAGTTGATGGTTACCCGATTTCGTGGTTGAAAGTTGAAAATTAGACAGATATCAAGATTGTAAAATGAACTTATTCATTTTTTTATTGGCGACCCTTATTAATTTTTAGAAGTGAAGAGTAGCGTGATGAGTTCTGATAGAATCAATGGTGACTCACAATTGTTTCAATATGATTCCATCATGATTGCATATGACCGTGTAGAAATTCACTTGTTGCTGCAGTACTCTTTGCATAAATCTGATATTTCTATGAAAAAACAATCTGGCAAATTATCTTGGTATATGTTGGTCTTTTGCAACTGTGTTTCTCACGGAAAAATTAAATAAAAATCCTCATGAGTAATGGAGCATTTCATAAACACCATGTGGTCTTGTTTGGGAAGTCTATTTCCGATCAAAATCCATGTGGATGGACCGAGAGTTTAAACTTAGCCCATCTTTATGAATAATCAAGAATTTTAATTCAACCAAACAAGCGCCATAGGAATCAATAACAAACATGTACACTATATAACACAATGCACCACTCGCCCGAAGCCCCATAATATACCTAAATAATTGGTGTATACACGTGGGTAAAACATATTGGATGAACAAAGGCTTACGAGTTACCTTTATGGCTTTATACATGATGAATTTTGAGTATTTGCCATCACAAAAAATAGCAATAATTTCATGAAGAATTTTCCACTCGATCGAATGAGAATCACCTTACAAAATGGGCAATCACAATTACACATAATTAATGCAACCGCAGGAGCGTTAACAAGGTCAAGAACTCAAGATTCATAATCATAAGAAAAAACAACAGTAATCTTATTCCGAACGGCCTTTTCAGCACAGAAAATGTGTAACACTGGCATTTCATACTCACATGAGCAATACCTGTACAGGCCCCAGTAAAAGGCATGGAAGTAACGCCAACAGAGTTGAACTGAATGTATTACTGTAGTTCCATCCAATAATATTACAGATACCAAAAAGACATGTATACAGCTGCATTTTTTGTGATGCGGGAATCTACATCAAGCACTGTGGAAGGCAATGCAACTCAATTAGCGGTAAAAGAATCGATTTAGCTGGTTGATTATAGAGATGTTTCTAGAACAAATTCGATAAACTATATGCAAGTGGAAGATAGATTTATACCGATACTGGACCATATATGCTAAAGGAAGAACAACAGAACAATCTTTTCTAATCTTGTAACTTTCTCTGTATGACCGACTAGATCTACATTGATCCCAACTAGTAGGTACTATGTCGCATGTACAAGTGACTCCACACAGACCAATCGGCGTTGTTCAGCGTGAATTACCATTCTGCTTGGTCGAGTCAGGTGACGTGTATCCATAAGGGTTTTTGCTAGCCCAGTTCCACTGGTCCCTGCACATTTCTGCGATGCCATATTTGGCTCTGTAGAAGGAAGGTTCATATTAATAACAAAAGAAATGTTTTCATTCATAAAAAACAATATAAGTATTTTGATATCTCACTTCCAGTTGAGTTCTCTCTCTGCTTTAGAAGTTGCTGCAAAGAGTATCTCGGCATCACCAGGGCGTCGCTGACCGATGAACAGCGGGATTTTCTAACAAAGGAAACAAGAACATCTGGATAAGGAAAGAAGGCACAGGAACAAAACAACTCGTGAAAGTCTTGCTATCATTGGCATTTGGCAGGAGTTTACACTTAAACAATTAACAAACAGTGTGTTGCACTTGCACATTCGAACAATCGAGCCCATACAAATTTCTAAGGTTCTTATATGATGAATTCCAGAAGTTCCACGCAACTATTGGTAACCAGCATGAAGGGGGTCTAAGCATCATAACACAGTCTGTTCATCAGAATAAGTACTGGCTGCTCCATGTTTGTATTAAGAAAATTGAATCTTGTCAATAACTGCATGTAGCAGTTAGTTCCTGATCCCAACTTGCTTGTGCAATTGTCAGTTGCCAACTGTCAAATAATCTTAGCCTAGGCCTCTAAAGCCCTATGTAATCTGCTGGATAAATCCAAGGATTGCTTGCATAACATTACAATTCCAGAGAGTGGAGTCACAAATTTGTGAGATATGCTAACCAGCAAAAGATATCATGGCAAAAACACAGGCTAGACAGGCCCAACACTCCAAATTTATCAAATCAGACATACCTTTCCAGAAGCCTTCTCAAATGCATTGACTATCTCCAACACGGACGTTCCCTTTCCAGTTCCAAGGTTGTATACTTCACATCCTGCAATTAGAGTTGAATTTATAACAAGATTCAAGTCATTCAATTATCAATTACAAAACAACTGGCAGTTTTGGGCATCCAGTGCACTGAGAATTAGAAGAAAATGGAGTTTGGGCACTCAATTATTTGAGCATCTAGTGCACTGAGAAGTAGAAGAAATTGGAGTTTTAACACTCAATTATTTGCATGGACACCAAAGTTAAATAATCATATAAAACGGGCATTCTTTCTCTATATATAATGGCTAGGGAAAATGCAATGCAAAAGAGCAGTTAGTAGTTACAATGTTACATAGATACGTCTGGAACGTGGTATAAGCATTTGCGATAAAGTATTTGAGAGGGCAGTCCATGGTGCAAACCTATGTTAGATGAGTTTTCAAAAAGCTTCCGCAATGCAGCAATATGTCCCTCAGCAAGGTCAACCACATGAATATAATCTCGTACCTGCACATCAGGAAAAAAGTGTCCTTAGTAGATGGGAATAGAATATTCAACAACATCAAAACTGCAAGTTTCACAATAATATTCCCAAAATGGCTTCGTTGGCATTTGGAGCTTGCAACAGCACTTGGGGAAAAAGTGCAAGAAACTCAGATTGGCATGATGAAGAACATTGGTCGAAACAAATGAAACAGGAACCACTGTCGTCAGAAGTGCCATCTCTAAAGTAGGATGTGGGTTTCTTTGCTGTCCTCTTTGCTTTGATCTTTTTCTGTAACCCATGTATTAGGAGCCTAATGGTACTGCTCTGAGGAGGCTGTGATTTGCCCTTTACTGTAAATTGTAATAACATCAGAAGTTTCCACATGATAAAATGTTTTATTAGGATATCATCTGGTAGCTCTGTGGAGTGTGGACTGCCTCCAAAGGACAAACTGGTAACTAATGCATTCATTAATTTATTCACAACACTGAACCAGACACATGCAAACATGGGAGCTTCTCAGACACACCCATAGTACTGAGATACAAAGATAACCACATACGCTAAGTTGCATGATCAAACAGAGACTGAGGTAAGCCTTTTCTAGCTATACAACTTTTCTGAAGTCCAGTGATTCTTTTTCTTCAGTTATTTGCTTGCAAGAATGTTATATTCCAATAAGCACTACCAAATTCCATTACTACAACAGAAATTTCAGATTGAAGGGACCCAATCTTAAGCATCTGTCAGCTGATACTACTGCTTTTACTAGTGTTGATCTCTTTATATTTCCGTAACACGTCCTCAAAAGAAAAGAGCTACTGCATAATATGTGGCCCTAATCAATAACTAAAATATAGTAACCGATGGAACATGAACTGAATGGACCAAAATGGTTGAACCTGTTAAAGAGTGTTGTATATTCTACATTCTCTCTCTCTCTCTTGGCCCATGTGGCCCATGTAGCCCATGTAACCATGTTTATATATACCTTTTAAATTAATGAATAAATTGCACATTTGTGAATAGCAAAATTTCTCTCCCAATTATTCTAACATGGTATCAAAGCGATTCAACCCTAACCCTAGCCATGGTTCCTAATCCACTACCACTGTCCTCCGCTAGTGGTGCCCTTCACGGGCCGGCGGGCTCGAAGCTCGGCGCGCTTGCGCGTCTTCTTCCACCTCCCACCTCCTCGCCGATCCACTCCGGAACCGAAAGAATGGAGCTTGCTCGCGCTTCCTCCTAGCCGATCCATCCCAGATCCTACACCTGGAGATCGCCTGACATCGAGGATCTTCACCTTCGTCGTTCTCATCACGGATCCAACACCACCCTCAACTTTGATCTCGTCCTTTTCAACACCGGCGCCGCCGCCTTCTCTCCACCAAAGATCCAGTGGGATCTAGAACTGGAGGCCAAGGATTCGGCGACCTCGACCTCACCTCGACCTCCCTCCTCTGCTTGACGACAAGATCCAACATATCTAGTATGTTGGCCTCCTCTGCTTTGTCCTCTGCTTCGTCGTCAACACCTCCTCTGTTTCGTCTCCAACACCATAGCAGTAGTCCTATGCTTTGTCGCCAACACCGAAGCACGCCGGTAACCTCTAACTCTACTTGCTGTTGTTGCTTGTTGCTTGCTGTCATGTACTGCTGCTATTGATTGCTCTGCCTACTGCGGCCATTGATTGCTTGGTGTCATGTGCTGCTGTTGATGTTGCTACTGATTGCACTGTCATGCTTAGTGCTTAGTACTGCCATGTAGTCATGGTCCATCAAGATGGCAAAATCAGACTCAATGTTTGGGGGTAGTTCATCTCTCATGTTCACGGATATCAAGCTAGATGCGTTGAATTACCGAGCATGGGCCTTTCAGTCAAGACTACTCTTAGGGGTTATGGTTTAGCCTCTCATTTAACTAACGATCCTCCTAATCCGAAGAAGGTTGGTGTTGAGGCGGTAAAGGCTTGGCAAAAAGAGGATGATCGTGTCATGATTACCATTGTTCTGAGTGTTGATGTTTCTTTGAGGATGAGTCTAGCGTATCATACTTCGGCCAAGCAGATGTGGACATACTTTGAGAAGAGATATCTCTAGTCCAGTAGTGCTCTTCGCTTCACATTGCTCAAAAACCTTCATAGTATTCAGCAGCAGGAGGATCAATCTGTGGAGGAGTATTACAGTGCTTTCACTCATATCACTGGCCCTCTAAAGACTATAACACCGAAGGCTGCTACTGCTTGCCAGTCTTGTGTTGCCAAAGATAAGTATGCTCAACAGACACTCATGTATCAGTTTGTGATGGGGCTTCGATCAGAATTTGAGCCTGTTCATACTCAGTTACTCAACTACCACACTCCACCGACTTTGACTGAGATGCTCTCTAGTTTGATTGCAGAGGAGACTCATCTTCATTCGCTTATGCCTACCACAGGATCCTCACCACATGCTGTCCTGGGTCTCTCACAGCGATCTGGATCTATCAAAGTGACACCCAGAAGAGTGCTGGTATGTTATCGTTGCAAGATAACCAATCATCTTGTTGACAAGTGCTTCAAGTTACATCCAGATCAGTTTTTTTATTATCGTGCCAGACATTCATCTGATCGTCATCGTGGAGCACCTACTGAGCCTCCGAGAGCATTTACTGGAGCAATCACTGCTGCCACTCCCACACCTTCTGTGACTTTTGGATCAGTGTCTGCTATGTCCTCAGTTGCACATTCTGCTCCTAGCACTGCTCATCCTTGGGTTCTGGACTCAAACTTCTTTTTTCATGTCACATCTAATAGCTCTCAGCTTGTTGCTCGAGGCGTGAATCGATCTCGCATATGTTCACACTGCTGATAGTACACCTTGCTCTATTACCCATCAGGGCATTCTCTCTACATCTCGCTTCTCTGTTCCTGATATGTCTTTTGTTCCTTAACTATCTATGAACCTTCTTTCTGTTGGTCAACTGACTAATATAAATTGTTTCATTGTATTTGATGATTCTTCTTGTTTCATTCAGAATCGTCAGAGCAAAAGATTTTCTAGCCATCACCATAGAGGGTCTCCTGGTCTCTATGTCTTGGATACCTTACATCTTCCTTCCACTAGTACGTTGAAGGCCTTAGTGTCTTCTACTATGTCATCATCACAGTCTCCTGTTGATTCTTCCTTCAGCAAGTGCCATCATAGACTTGGTCATCTTTGTGGAGCTCGCTTCACCACTTTAGTTCACCAGGGTTCCTTAGGTCATGTCACTGTTGAGTCTAGCTTTCATTGTACTGGTTGTAAACTGGGGAAACAACAACTTCCATATTCTAGTAGTACCTCTCAGTCTTCTTGTCCTTTTGATTTGGTGCATTCAGATGTATAGCGTCCGTCTCCTTTTGCTTCGAAGGGTGGTCATAGTTATTATGTCATATTTGTCGATGACAAATCTATTTTATGAAACATCACTCTCAGTTGATTTTCATTTGTTAGTCTTTTGCTCAGATAGTTCATACACAGCTTTCTTTTTCTATTCGTGTTTTTCGTTCTAACTTTAGGGGAGAGTATCTTTCATCAGCCTTTCGTTAGCTCCTTTCTTCTGCGGATACTCTTCCTCAGCTCTCGTGTCCTGATACTCATGCTTAGAATGGTGTTCTTTGAACGCAAGCAACCGACACATCATTAAAGCGCTCGTATTTTCTCATTTCCTCTTTTGTTCCCTATCACTTCTAGGGGGGAAGCGGTCTATACAACAGTCTATATCATCAACCGTCAGCTCTCATCAACCTTCAAGGCAAGTGTCCTGGTGAGGTCCTATATAGAGCACCTTCTCGCTATGCTCATTTTTGTGTCTTTGGTTGTGTGCATTATGTCCTTCTTGCACCTCATGAACGCACAAACCGAGTACTCGATTGAATGTGCCTTCCTGGATTATAGTTCTGAGCATAAAGGTTATCGTTGCTATGATCTCTCAGTACATCGTATTCACATCTCTCGTGATGTGACCTTTGATGAGGCTCGACCCTTCTTTTATCATCCTTCTACACATCACATTCCTTCCACAGATTCCACCTCCCTTTTTATATCTTCCTCCCATTCTTTCACCAGACTTATCTTCTCCAGATACACCTTCTCCAACAGTTTCACCTTCTAGTGTGTCTCCTCCACCAGCTTTACTAGTTTCTGACACTTCCACTTCTCTTTCACTATAGTCACTGACAGAGAGTTCCTTCTGATCCCCAATCCTCCTCTCCTCCCTTGACCCTCCAGCCAGTACCACCGATTCCGACGATCGTTCTACTACATCACGGTTTGCCCTACGTGATCGTTCTTCTATTCAGGCACCAGAGAGATGGGGTTTTCTCATGCAAGCGCAGGAGCTGAGCTGAGTACCTATCAGGAGGCTGCCAGTGTACCTGAGTGGCAGTTGGGATCTTGTTCCACTACTATCTGGAGCTGTTCCTATCACTTGTAAGTGGGTGCACAAAGTAAAGAACAAGCAAGATGGTTCAGTAGAGCGATACAATGCTCTTCTTGTTGCAAGAGGTTTTCAGCAGGTTTATGGTCGAGATTATGATGAGACTTTTGCTCTAGTTGCTCATATGACCACAGTCCGTACTCTTATTGCTGTTGCAGCGATACGCACATGGACTATATCTCAGATGGATGTCAAGAATGTTTTTCTTCATGGAGATCTACATGAGGCCTATATGCAGCCACCCCTAGGTGTTGAGGCTCCTACAGGCTATGCTTGTCGCTTTAGGCGTGCTCTATATGGTCTCAAGCAGGCTCCTCGTGCTTGGTTTGATCGTTTCAGTTTCGTGATTCGAGCCGTTGGTTTTACTCCAAGTAAGCATGACCTTGCCTTGTTTTTTCACACTTCTCGGCGGGTCGTACTTTGCTTCTTCTATATGTAGATGTTATGCTCACCACAGGAGACCATGGATTATGTGGCCTTTGTGAACAAGAAACTGAGTGAACATTTTATGATGTTCTATTTGGGATCATTGAGTCATTTTATAGGGATTGAGGTTCACTCTAATAGTGAATGCTACTACCTCTCTCAGCATCGCTATGTTCAAGATCTGCTTGCTCGCTCTGGTACGATTGATATACGCAATGCTGCCACACCCATGGAGCTTCACCTACAGATGGTGTATCACTAACAGATCCTTCTCGCTATCGCCAACTTGTTGGGAGCCTTGTTTATCTCACTGTCACTAGGCCAAACATTGCTCATGTTCATGTGCTCAGCCAGTTTGTTATTCCTCCCACCTCAGTCTACTATGGTCATGTTCTTCGTGTGTTGAGATACTTGAGAGGGACTGCGTCCAGGCGTCTGTTCTATGCCAGTTCGAGTCAGCTTCAGCTCTATGCTTACTCTGACTCCACTTGAGCGAGTGATCTTGTTGATCGTCAATCTATCACTGGCTACTGTATCTCTTTTGGTACTTCACTCATTGCCTAAAAGTCCAAGTAGACTGCGATGTCACGCTCTAATGCAGCGGATGAGCTTCGAGCTCTTGCTGCTACCACATCAGAGATCATTTGGCTTCAATGGCTCTTGATTGATCTCGGTGTCCATTGTGACAATCTTACACCTCTTTTGTGACAATACAAGTGTTATTCAAATTGCTAGTGATCCAGTCAAACATGAGCTGACAAAGCACATTGGTGTTGATGCATCCTTCACACGATTTCATTGTCAACAGTCGACCATCGTCTCCAAGTATATTCCCTTAGAGCTTCAAGTTGCATATTTCTTTACTAAAGCTCAGACTCGAGAACATCATCGGCTTCATCTACTCAAACTCAGTGCATCAGATCCTCCTGATCCATCTTGAGTTTGAAGGGGGGTATTAAAGAGTGTTGTATATTCTACATTCTCTCACTCTCTCTCTCTCTCTCTGCCCACGTGGCTCTTGTAACAATGTATATATATATTCTTTCAATTAATGAATAAGTTGCACAGTTGTGAATAGCAAATTTTCTCTCCCCAATTATTCTAACAGAACCAAATTCAAATGCTGAGGTAAAGTAACAAGTAACTGAGAATAGAATGATGGAAAAAATACCCCTGTCCCATCTTTCGTTGCATAGTTATTTCCAAAGATTGTTAGTGATGGCCTCCTCCCAACAGCAACTTGCTGAACGAAGGGCATTAGGTTGTTAGGAATTCCACATGGGTCTTCACCAAGGTATCCACTGGGGTGAGCCCCGACCGGATTGAAGTACCTAAGTAAAATGATCCTCCATTCAGAATCTGTGTGGTAGATATCACGGCATATCTCCTCGGCTATAAGCTGCAATTAATATGTATGGCTGCAATCAGTTAACAGACTTGGTGCAAAGATTTATGCAAGGGAAATGAAGAATATCATACCTTGGTTTTTCCATATGGATTGTGTGGAGTGAGAGGAAACTCCTCTGTGCAGGGTGAGTTCTTAGGTGATCCATACACTGCAGCTGATGATGAGAACACCAACTACAACATTTGAACAAATAAGAAAACAAACACGCAAGTCATTATCAGTCTGATATGAACAACAAATAAACAACTGACTTAACCTCAAACTGTTGATGGTTGACAGAACTATTAACGCAAGGAATTTCAGCTACATGTATCAAGAAAATTATTGAAATTGGTGGTCATGTCCAGTAGGGGCATGGATGAATTGTTACAATTTACAAAAGTTGGAAAATAAGACCAACTAAAATGAGTTTGACTACAAATGAATTCCACTGCAGTCTGATACATCATTAGATTGGAAAGTAGGTAAACCTAGATTTTGCTTCAATGACATGTATAAACAGAATTTTTTATGTAGAACAGAAAGAGTATGAAATTCTGAATAATTAGCAATGTAGATAAGTTAGAGGTTACTGCCGTTCATAGCACCAAGTAGAAATTCAGAAAAGAGTATGAATAATGAATTAGAAAATATATCAATTAAGCATGTTTATGCATAAGAATTCAGAAAGGAATCACTTCAAGAAAACATCCTCAAGGAATACAAGGTATCCCACAGATATATGAAGGGTAAATACCTTCTTACATCCATGGGCTGCCATAACTTCCAGAAGATTTATCGTGCCAGCAACATTATGGTCGTAATAAAGCAATGGCTTCTGCACACTTTCACCCACAGC
This sequence comes from Hsuehochloa calcarea, assembly GCA_036346395.1. Lineage (NCBI taxonomy): Eukaryota > Viridiplantae > Streptophyta > Magnoliopsida > Poales > Poaceae > Hsuehochloa > Hsuehochloa calcarea. The sequence goes on along the minus strand of CM070610.1, from coordinate 24,322,816 downwards.
TTTCAGTCCAGCAAAGTGAACAACAGCATCAAATCTGGAGAGTATTTTAAGAACATAAAGAAGTTCTCAGTGGAGATGCCTTCACACATAACAAAACAACCAAATCATTGAACAAGTAAAGAATGAAAAGAAGTGCGTCGATTACTATTATATATTGTGCTTTACCTTGTTGAAGCAAAAACCTTTTCCAGTGCATCCTTGTCACGGATGTCAACCTGCAGGAGCAGAAAAGTTAATAATGTTGCATATATGTCCTTGAAGGCCTTTAACAATTACATGACTAAGATCAAGATGTCTAGGGGTTAAATGCATAATCTAACATTGACTTCCAGATCCATCTATAGCACATCAAGCAATAGATTTTCGTTTCTTTTCTTTTTTTTGCAAGGAAAAGAGAGCTTTATTAATTACACAAGAACTGAAATATAGTAAATTTGCATAATGCTGTTGCTCATGAAGCAATAGATTTGCCTAAGATACACCATCAAATGCTTCAAATAGTAAGGACAATACTGATTTAACAAATAAAATTTGGAACATGTCACGTATACTCTAATGACTTATACCTTATCAGGGAAAAGGTTATCAACATTATATTGTGGCAATATAACTCGATAAACTCATGCAAATATTTCTGAGTGGAGTTGGAAGAACACAGTTGCACAACTATGAACTGGCAAGCGACACTGCATGTGTGCTGTCCTCCTTAGCAACAACCCAACCAACAACATATTCGTGTATTTTCCCGAAAAGACAGATTTTTATCAACTTAGTACTTGGGTAATAATTGCAGGATGAAATAAAATCATCTGGTAAGTTTCCTGCAACCATTTCTAATCTCTAGTCAGGAACTTGACTTTAAAAGGAAGATCCGTTTATCAACAGGAAAATACTTTGATGAGGAATATTTGTTATGAATATTGTATGTATATTTAAAAGGGCCCAATGGGCAATATATAGAGAGAGTATAAGAGAGTTGTCATATACAGATAAGAAATACAAAAGAGAGTCCTATTCTAACCCCCTCAAACTCATGGTGGATCACACACTGAGTTTGGAGAAAAAAATACAAATGTTGTGTCCTAGTCTGTGGCTCCGTGAAGAAGTCAGCAACATGTAACCCTGATGGCACAAATCGTAAAGCAAGTACTCTCCTCGCACTGTGAGCGAGTGTATGAAGCATCCACACCAATGTACTTGGTGAGCTCATGCTTCACTGCATCCCGGGCAATACTGATAGCACATATATTGTCAGACAAAAGAATCGTAGGTCCCACCACAAACACTCCAAAATCTACAAGTAGCCAGCTGAACCAAGCAACCTCTGCTGTCACTGCTTCCATAGCTCTCAACTCAGCCTCTACACTCTAACGGGAAACTGCAATCTGCTTCTTAGTCTTCCAGGCAATCAGGGAGGAGCCAAGAAAAACACAGTAAGCAGAAAGAGAACGACGATCAGAAGGATCACTAACCCAGGTCGCATCGGAATACGCTCAAGTCAGAGTGAGGTAGAGCTAGGAAAAACAAACGATGAGATACAGTTCCACGCAAATAGCGAAGAACACGAAGAAGGTGACTATAGTAAAGATGGGTAGGACGAGCCATGAGCTGACTCAAGATATAAACAGCATAAGCAATATCAAGGTGAGTATTCACAAGATACACCAAACTCCCAATAAGGTGGCAATAGCGAGTAGGATCCACAAGAAGATCACCATCAGTGGCACTAAGCTGTAGGGATAACTCCATGGGAGTCTCAGCAGTACGAGTGTAGTCAGACCAGATCGATCAAGAAGATCTTAGACATACTTCTGCTAGGAGAGATAGTAGCCCTCAGACATGGAAGAGACCTCAATCCCAAGGAAGTACGTAAGAGAACCAAGATCAGTCATCAAAAACTGCTCACTGAGATGCTTCTTCACATATGTGATGAATGAGGAATCATCACCGGTGATGAGCATATCAACGTACAGAAGAAGCAGTGTCCGACCCCGAGATAAGACATGGACAAAAAGAGCAAGATCATGGGAACTGACAATGAAACCGACAGCAGTAATTACTGAGGTAAAACGTGCAAACCAGGCACGAGGAGCCTGTTTGAGGCACTAAAGAGTACGACAAAGACGACAGACGTGCCCATCGGGAACAGAATACCCAGGTGGTGGCTGCATGTAGACCTCCTCATGCAGAACACCATTAAGAAAAGCATTCTTAACATCCAGCTGAGAGATAGACCACCGGCGAACAGAAGCAACTGCAACAAGAGTGCGAACAGTGGTCATATGAGCAATAGGGGCAAAAGTCTCATCGTAGTCACGACCGTACTCTGTTGAAAACTGCGAGCCACAAGACGAGTCTTGTAGCGCTCGATAGTACCATCAGACTGGGTCTTAATCTTGTACACCCACTTGCACGTGATCAGACGAGCATGCACAGGTGTCGGTACAATATCCCAAGTCTTCATACATCGAAGAGCATCAAGCTCCTCTGCCATAGCGAGCTGTCACTCAGATAAGGAGCAGCCTCACGATAAGAACTAGGCTCAGTGACAGAGAGAGCATGAGCTATTGGAGCAAATACAAGACGATCAGGAGGCCGAAAGGATGTCCGGTCACGAAGGACGTAACGAGGAGCATTATCAGGAGGATCGGATGTGGGTGCCGGCAAGATACCAGGAGAGGAGACTGGTGAAGGACAAGGACGTCAGGAGTAGTGAGTACCAGAGAAACGAGACGGTGGTATTGTAGGAACAAGAGGCGGTGCTGCAGGAGACAACACAGAGGCGGGTCTGAAGGAACCACCGGAGATGGACCGGGGAAGGCGTGATAGTGAAGAAATGGGTAAAGAGTCGAAAGAGACAACCATGAAATCGACTCAACAAAGTGGAAGCAAAGTGAAGAGCCAATCTCGGTAGAAGAAAGGTCGAGATTCGTCAAAGACAACATCTCGTGAAATCCCGATCCGTCTAGCAGAAGGATCCCAGCAGCAATAACCCTTATGCTCAGAACTATAACCAAGAAACACACATTCAACTGACTGGGTCAATAGTTTAGTGTGCTCACAAGGTCGCAATTAACAAAACAAGTACAACCACAAACACGAAGGTGAATGTACTGGGGGCTCGAGAGTAAAAACGCTCTATAGGACTGACACCCTTAAGAGTAGTGGAAGGCTGCATATTGATGAGATATGCAACCGTAGAAACAGCCTCAGCCCAGAATTGTGGTGGAACGTGAGAGGCAAGGAGAAGAGTGTGCGGCCTCAATCAGATGACGATGTTTGCGCTCAGCAACCCAATTCTGAGCTTAGGCACTAAGACAAGAAGGCTGGTGAAGAGTGCTCTGCTCAGAAAGAAACTGTCGAAAAGCGCCAGAACAGTACTCACCATCAGATTCACAGCGAAAGGTACGGATGACAGAATCAAACTGAGTACGAACCATCGTTGCAAAGCTACGATAGATCGCAAGAAACTGACCACGATTAGATATAGAGAAAATCCATGTAAAACAGGAATAATCATCAATGAAGATAACATAAGATTTATGTCCGCCTTTAGAGATAATAGGTGCAGGTCCCCATACATCCGAATGAACTAAGTCAAAAGGACGAGAAGACACTGACTCACTAGAATGATAAGAAAGTTGTAACGCCTTGCCCAGCTTACAACCCTGACAAAACATGACCGTGTCAACGGTAACACGTCCAAGAACACCCTGACGAACTAATGAAGAAAGGCGGAACCCACACAAGTGACCTAAACGGTGATGCCACTGCGCAAAAACTCCAGAAGTGGTGGCAGCAGTGGTGGTGGAAGTAGATGTAGAGGTGACAGGAGCAACTGAAGTGGACGGAAGGTGGAAGCGATCAAGGATGTAGACACCACGACGATCCTCTGGGCCGGCCGGTCCCAATCATCGCTCTTGTCTCGCCGATCTGGATGAAAGCAGTGTGAGAGTCAAAACCAACCCTACAGCCAAGATCGGTGAACTGACCCACCGAGAGAAGCTGCATGGTAAGCTCGGGAACATGGAAAATTGCTGGACCAGAAAAGTCAATGGACAAAGAGTGCCGACGGTGACAGAGAAGAAACCGTCACCGTATCAACAGAGATAGGAAAAACAAGAGGTCCTACTGAAGTGAGAGATGTGGAGTCCAGTGTTATGTGGAAAGAGGCACCAGAATCCAGAACCCAAGAAGTATCTAGAGGAGACGTTTGAGCTAGACTGCAGAACCTGCTGAGTTGTGATAGAGCTGCTGAAGTAGAGCCTGACAGAACTGCTGAACAAAGTCACCTAGCGAGAAGGTCCTGGTGTGTTGGTCTGTCCTCCCGTCGAGGAAGGGCCTCCCTGCCCCCCTAGATCGTCCATGTGCTTTGTTCTGCTTTTTTCGCACAGCACAACGCTGGTAGTCGTGCCCGAAGTTCTTGCAATAATTGCGCTGAACCCCAACTAGTGCTAAAACAAGAGCAGAAACAGACACCTGAGGAGGGACTGTAGTCGAAGCAGAAACTGTCAGTGTAGTCGAAGAATAAGGGATAGCAAGCACAGCCGGAACAAACTGTGCCGCTAACCTACGGCGAAGCTCCTCGGCACGAAGCGTCGAAAGAGCCTCGGTGACTGACGGTCGTGGTGAGCGGCTCAGCAGTTAAGCCCTAACAAGCTCAAACTCCGGGCGAAGACGGCAAACGAAGTCATAAAAACGAAGGCAATCACAATCCGCCTTCTGCACTTTATGACACTCCTAACACAGCGGAGAAGCCAGCTCGTCCAGCTGACGCCAGAGACAGGCCAGGGCTCGGAAGAAGTCGTCGACAAAGGAGTCCTCCTGTCGATGCGTCTCCAACTCACGCTGAAGTGAAAAGAATTGATCATCACTGCTCGGCTGGTATCGCTCACGCAAGTACTCCCAGATCTAACGTGTGGCACGCAGACCAACAATGTCTGACTGGATGGAGTCGTTAACGCTGACCACTAGGATGGCTCGAACACAGGCCTCATCAGCACACTAGCGCTTAAAAGCGTCTATGGTATACTGAAAGGCCTCATCAGCAGCAGCAATAGCGGCCAATGTCTCCTTCTTGGTGGCCTCATCTTCTGCAGGAAGTGCAGAAGCAGGCTGTTTGGGAGAAGGCTGAACCGGCGGCGGCGCACATGGTCGGGCACCAGTGACATGTCCCCAGAGGCGGAGACCATCGAGGGTGATCTCCATAGGTGAAGACCACAACCTGTAGTTCGTCCCATTAAGCTTAGTTCCTGAGAATGGGATTGCAGCTGATGGAACGAAAGCCATCGGTAGGCGGCACTAGACGACGCGGCGACCAAGGCAACGAAGTCTAACAGGCGGCGCTAGACGGCGCGGCGGTAAGATCAACGTACTGGTTTTTTTTCGCTTTCACTTTGCTCTTCTTCGGGCCGACTGACGTTGAAACCGGCCCATGCAAAGCGGCGCGCACGCTGCGGAACTAGGGTTTGCCTCGCTGGGCGGCGGCGGCCGTGTCGACGACGGCGGCGACCGAAGTGAGGCAAGACCGGCGATGGCGGCGAAGAACGGCGGCGTCAAGTCGGTAGCGGCCGCAGCCGCATCGGGCATTGGGCTCGGCCTTGCGCAAGGCGGAGCGCGCAGTAACGTGATGGCGTTCGTTGGAGCGTCTGCGACGGGTCGGAGCGGCGACGTCTTCTGGCGGTGTCGGGCAATGGAGTCGTTCGGCGTCGGTTCGCCCACTTCACCAAGAGGCGGCGTCGGGCAGGGGAAGCGGCGTCCTCGGGCGGCATCGATGGGCGGCTTGATGACGATCGGCGGTGCTTTGGTGACGGCGTCGTCGCGACGAAGCGGCAATGCGCGGCGACAACGACGGCGGCGGTGGCGGCAATGGATGTGGCACAACGACGGCGCAGTCGGGTAGGACAACACGACGTCGGGATAGCAGCGGAAAGATAGATTAGAGTCCTAGCTCTGATACCATGTTATGAATATTGTATGTATATTCAAGAGTGCCCAATGGGCAATATCTAGAGACAGTACAAGGAGGTTGCCATATGCAGATAGGAAATATAAAAGAAAGTCCTATTCTTACAACATTCACTTCATTTTTGCTTCAACTGGAACAAAAGGTCATCCCAATTTTCTCCCAAGCAACAAGTCCCATTTATGCTAATCGTTCACCAGCGTACGAGGGAGATTTATTCATTCTGCCTCTTATACTTTCACCACACAAGCACATGGCATGCAGCCAATAGCGCGATGCTACGGTCTAACTTTTGACTTAGAATCCTTCAGTATAAAGTAGCTTGGTTAATCCTAATGTTAGTTCTTTCTTTTTAACATGCACGTGGGTCCAAAAACCAAAAAAGAAGTCCTTGCTTCCACAAAAACCATACAGGTATTTGTATATATGAGTCACGTTCTGCATACAATGTAGGAAAGGACCCATTCAGTACAATCATCCACCCTTCTATACAGATTTTCACAGGTTGCATCACATGATAATAATTTTGTGGAATCTCTTGCAACCCTTGAGTAAGCTCAAGATCAGCACTAAGAAATAATTAGCATATTATCAGAAACCTCTATAGGCTCCAAGTACCAAACTTTTCATCTTTACAAGACGTAGCCTATATTATTCTGATAATTGCAAGAGAAAAGCCAAATCATCAATGGATCTTACCAAATGTCACAATTATATCAGATTATCCATCAAGTAACAACTGTATTTAGGAGATTTTAACCTAACCCATTCCTTCTGTTTTGGCAATTGCCAGAGGAAGCCCAAGAAAATACTCTTTGAAGCTGCCAGTCAACACATGCCAAAATGGAGAAGTGCTTCTATGTTCCCCAAAAGAAAACAGCATAGATCCTAAAGTAAACTAGTAAATTAGGAGCTGAGAAGCTAAGAGGCACCAAACTATCACCAACCACAAATGTTTTAGTATATGTACAGTTTTCTTTCAGGGACTGTACACAATCATCTCCAACAGAAGAGTAGAACATGGAAAAGCAAGATACACATATCATGCCCCTCGGATCACCTAGGTCTGACCTTTATGAAGAAACGATTTTTTTTTACACAGTCCATGTCCAAGCCAACAAATTGTCAACAGATAAGAAGAATTAGGCAAATCTTGCAGGTGACTCAACTAACTGTGCGGTGACTCTGAAAAATCCAGATAGAAGAAAGGACAGACTACATATGTTGTTACTCTAGTTGCATGAACCAAGTCCTCAAGAACAAGGACATGACATTTGTTTATGAACCAACCACTTTAATTTTGTCAATGACAGGAGCAGATCAATCAGAATATTGGATTCATTAGCCAACCATGCTGAATTTTTTGGTGAAAATAACAGATAGATCAGATTATTGGAACCAACTACACAATTCCGTCATGACGATGTGATACAAGTTCATGCATTGACCAAAGAAGGCACTGACACCGTGCAAACCTTCCCAATTGGACAGTTGTAAATGCAATCCTCACCTAACCCCCTAAATATCAATTTCATTCCCTAGCAACTGCCGCTCAGACTTTGCTATTAACCCAAAAACCAAATTGAATAAGTAATAACCACAATCATGCTAAAAATAACCAAAGGTTCAATTGTTAGCACAGAATTGCCCCTGATTCACCGCTTAAATGACCCAAATCCTTAAGTCCATGGAAGAAAATTTTGGATATAAATGCACGCCATCCCAATAAACTGACAAGAACCGGCAACGTAGAGCAAAGAGATAACAGATACATACAAGGTCCAATCGCATTGCATCCACAAAATCCCTTAGATAGGATAAGAAAATATCCCTTTTTCTTCCTCACCGTCTTCCATGTACCACGATCCAGCAGCAAGACAAACATACGGCAACCAAACAAAAGTTACAAAATTCACGATTTTACCACATAATCTGAGAATGTGCAGCCTAGATCATCCACCAACGACCGATACCCCAACTAACCTCGGACTCCCTACATTCACAACACCAAACCAACCCACAGTTTCATAGGGCCGTTAGCCAAAATCACTCCACGGTTTTCCTACACCGCAATGCTCCCACCTTCTCCGGTAACATCGCAGCCAAATAACCAAAAGAAGAGGGGGGGGGGGACGCGGAATCAAACTTCCTTCATCAATCCATCATCACTACCCGCGGAACAATCAATTTAACCATGAAACAATTAGAAAAGCACAGGCGGTAGGCCCCGCGACTGCAGGGAGATCTACATAGTACCCCGAAAGCGATGTAAGCGTGAGCAAACACGCACCGTCTAATTCTTAGACTTAACCAAATAAATCCAAATGTGCCTACAAAACCAAACCAAACTAGCTCTAATCCAGCACAATTGTACGCAGCACACAGCGCAGGGGAGCTATCTGTCCCCGCAAAAAGGAGAACACCAGACCGGCGAGCGAGCGCCAACGATAGTAGGAGGAGATCATCTTAGGGAGCGCGCGGAATCGGTAGTGGCAGTACTACTAGTCTACTTCATTGTTTGCCGGTGCCCGGTACGTGTACGTACCTTGTGGAAGGAGAGGTTGCGCGCCTGGTCCCCCGCGAGCGCGGCGACGCGGCGGACGGCGAGCTCGGATGAGTTGCCCAGGCTGTCAACGACGACGGCGCGGAAGCCCGCCGCGAGCAGCTGCAGCACGGCGTGGCTGCCGATGTACCCCGCCCCGCCCGTCACCAGCACCGTCCTGCTCGGCCCCGCCCCAGCCGCCTCGTCCACCGCCATCTCCAACCCCAACCTCCTCTCTCTCTCTCTCTCTCTGCTTTTGGGTCTCCGAGGAGCGGAGCGGATCTACGACGAAAGGACGAGGGGAGGGGGGAGGAGGAGCTGAGAAAGGGAAGAAAATTTGAACGTGAGGCCGGGGGCCATGGCCTGGTCCGCGCCCGGGGTCGCCGCATGCCAGTGGACAGGAGGGCCTGTCGGTGGGGGCCCTCGCGACAGTGACGGGGCGCGCGGTCGCGCGGGCTCCGTCGTTGCGGGCGTGCCGCGTGGCCGTGTCGGTCGCGGTGCATCGTGAGCTCGAGTTGCTTGCGGCCCGAGGAGTCCCCCCTCTCTCTCGTCTAGTCGCCATGGAATCGGAATCGATCGGACGTTGCTTGCTACGCCTAGGACCTCGGCTTAGTCGCCTTCAGCTTTGTTTATTGTTTCTTAGATGAATTCTACTGTTTGATGGTGGTTTCCTAGGAGGTGGCGGCTTTTATATGCCGAGGCAGAATACCAGAATAGGGTTGTCTGCTAGCTTATATATATGTCACTAGTTTGCTTATGTATCGTTTCGTAACGTGTAGTATATCATACATTTGAGTTTGTTTCATGTGTAAGGCGGACTATCTAGAAAATGGTATAATTAACCAAGTGCTGGATCAAATTCAATTAATGATAGCTCTCAGATGACTTAAGAGTATTTTTATTATATTGAACCGATGTCAATTCAAAATTATGTTATATAAGTATTCAAGATACTAATCTTGTTGTTCTCTAATATATTGATCTATTTTCTACTAATAACTGAAACATACATTACATTAAAAAATCATAAATAAAAAATAGGATAATGATAGTACACGGACGTACGACACGAAGAAAAAAAAGGACACTTCTCCACCAGTCACATTTAATCTTATCCACATATTCAAAACAAGCTCAACCAGTACCACTCATTCCTCCTCTGTATATCTATCTCTTCCCACGCAAGCTTTTTTCTTAGTTCCTTCTCTTGCTTGCTATCCCTCTCTCTATACAATTTCACAACTTCAGCACACACACACGCGCACGGGCGGCGCCGACTGCGCCATGGGTGAAGCTCCCTCCGGGCGCTGGCTGCCAACGCCACCGCCTCCAGTTCCCCCGTGCCGCACGAATCGGGCTCCTTCCTGGCTTGGCTGCCGCCGCCACCGACGCCGGCCTAGCGGCTTGGCCCAGTCCCAGCACCTCCCACGGCTACTCTCCTGTGCTGCTTGCCTCCCCGGTTCGGCCTGCTCCTCCGGTCTTGCGCTACACCCGTGAGTGCCTCCTCCTCGGTCCCCCTCGTGCTTCTCCCCTCATGCACCCGGCCTGGCCCAACGGCGCTGCGCCACGGTTCTGATGTTTGTGAATGTTTTGATGTTGCGGCACATTGAAAATAATGTTGCATCCCGTTGAGAATAATATTGCATACAGTTCTTTGAGATGTTGCATATGTAGAGAAAATATGTTGCATCTATAGAACAAAAGTGTTTCATCTGTAGAACCAAAGTGTTGCATACTATTCACGGTGTTGTTGCAATTTTTTCAATTCATTTTTGTTCTAATGTTTTCATTTTGATTCTAATGTTCTTCAATTTAGGGAAGAAAAATATACAAATGAACGGCTGTAGAGCAACTTACATAATTCGATGATGGAATGTGGCGTATGGACCTAGCGCTCGGACCGTACGTCCGGCGCTAGGCGTTCCCAAAAAAATATCATCTCTCAACCGCACTCTCTCTCTCTCTCTCTCTCTCTTTCATAAATAGGCTCATATGAGTTGCTTAATACTTTGAATCGATTTCTATATAGAATTCGGTTACAGGATTTTTTTTTTGTTAGAATCGATCCTTCCAATGTATTAAATCGATTCAATCTCTTCTCTCTCTTCCTTTGAACTAGCTAAAACAACACATTGGAGATGATCTTAGTGTATTGAACTGACGTTGATTCAAAGAGATGACATATAAGCATTTAAGGAACTAAGCTTTGTATTGATTCAATTCCTATTAATAATTGGGACTCACGTTATATTAAAAAACCAAAAATAATAATATCATCTATCAATCGTATTATATCTCTTTCATAAATAAACTCATATAAGTTGTTTAATGCTTTAAATCTCCAAACACGCACATTTGGATCTGGATTTGCCCAGATCCGCCCGGTAGTTGTTTTTTCCTTACCGGAGGCTTCCTCCCCTGCAAGGCTGCAATTGATCCTCCACACGATGGTAAGCAAGGTGTTGTCCGTCACCACTCTCTTGGTGATGGCTCTGTACATCGTCAGCGTGGCATCTCCTAGTGGTCTATCCCGACGTGGATCTAGTGTGTCTAGGGGTGAAAACGGATCGGATACGGATGGATAATGGCTCTATCATATTTGTTTTCATATTTTTTTCCCGAATTCGGGTACGAATACGAATACTCCGGATACGAATAATATCGAATACGAATATGGAGCAAATACGAATTGAAACGAATACGGTCGTGGATATTTTTTGGAACATGAAAACTTCTTAAATTGTATGTCAGAAATTAACGAAAACATATAACAATATTATTTAATGCAAACATTCATGAGTTATTCATATTTTCAGCAACCACACATAACATTGGTATTAGCAAGTTGCATTAACTAGTTCATCATAAACATAGCACTTAGTTTAACATATTTAGCTTATAAGTCATAACTCACAAAGTCACAGGTCATCACACATTCACACTTAGTTCATCACATACATAAAACTTAGTTCACACTAACATTGATAAGGCTAGATGGTTAATCTATACACAAATGGCTATACACAAATCTATACACATTGATAAGGCTAGATGGTTAATCTATACACAAATGATCTTATCCGGATAATCCATATCCATATCCGTATCCGCCGGATAGCATGCCTACCGTATTCATTTTCATTTCCGTTATAAAAAAAAAATCCGAATCCGTTTCCAATCCGAAAATTATGCGAGAAAAATCCGATCCAAGACAATCCGAATCTGTTTCCGTTCGGATCGGTCAGAAACTATCCGATCCGTTTTCATTCCTAAATATGTCACCACCTTACTAGTCGGCGCGCCGCTTCTCTGGCCGCTGTGTATCCTCCTCCTGCTGTCTTCCCCTGCTTTAGAGGCTTATCCCGTTGTCATCCACCAAGTCCCACAAATTCCCCCTTATATCTGGCTGTCTCAAGAAGCTCGGTGCCGATGACTTCATGAACCCTTCGTCAGAACTCAGAAGTATCGGCGGAAGAACCAACTCTTACCGCCTACTCAAGCAAGTCTTGTACAGGAGGCAGCTTATTGGCGGGTGTACGGCGGCCTCTTTACGTAATCTCTCTGCTGCAGTTCAAGGACTCAAGCCTGCCGTGCTGAAATGTATTCTCATTTTTTTTTGGGCTTTTACGTAATGTTGGATGGCGCGTAAAATTTTACCTCCGTATTACAAAGCAGGTTTAGGCCCTCTGGGGCCTTATTCTCCTTATATATGAAAAATCCAGTTTGCTTGATCAGACTATATATATGGTTTTATAACTTTGCCCCGCGCGTAACAACTCGATCTTGACTAGTTACTATACTTTTCTTTATTTCGATTAGTGCCAACATTGATTCCTCATAAATTAGTGCCACATTGGACCGGAAATGCGATTCTACACGCGCCTCCACCTGCACCTTACAATATATACCGCCCACTGCAGCCTCGAGATTTGTGCCAAAAATAATTTGGTTGAAAAATTAGAAATCATAATGTCCCATCAAAACTAATTAATTGTCTCCTCATCAACCCCAACTCCCTGAGCCCCATCTCTCTCCTGAATTCAAATTTTGAATGAGCAATACACTTTAAATACTAATGTACAACTTATCTTAACATATTATTGTACGGTACAAAATACATGAGATAATATAGGACCGGAAAGGCGACTAGGGGGGTGAATAGGCGCTTTCACAACTTTCTCGCCTAAATCAAATTCAACACGAACTTTACTCCTTTAGCAATGAAAGCTAAGAAGATCAGTAAGCGCACAGTGGAAGCATTATGCTGAATTCGATGCCCCGACAACTACACGACACAAAAGTGGAGACTTAAACTCAAAGGGCAGATCTGGGCACAGGCGGTCTGACCGGCTACCAAGGGCGGTCTGACCGACGGCCAACGAGCGGTCTGACCGACTACTAACTGGCGGTCGGACCGGTGGAAATCGGTTCGACCCGGCAGTACTAGCGGTCTGAAAACGCGGGCGGTTGGACCGCCGTTATAAAATCGGTCAGACCGATTCAGTCCAGTACTAAAAAATCAAGCCCAAATCCAAAACGAAATTCGATCCAACTTTTGATTCAACCAATGAAACTTGACCAAATTTCGAACACACCTTCCTAATGATATTAGAGACCTATTTCTAGCGACGATCCTTCAGATCCACTTCGCAGAATCGATCTCTCAGGGTTTTACAAAAGAGGTGCACAAACTCTAGAAAATATGAAAATCTTGATTCAAAACTTGCTTGTGGGGGTTGATGATCTGGATGACTCTAGGAGTATTCCCACACATCAAAGCAAGATAAAATAGACCAAGGGACCAAGCATAAACCTTTGAATCAAGGAAGCACCAAAATCATCCAAAAAGGAGAAGAACACAAAGGGAACAAATGACCTTTCAATTAAGCATCACAAGATTGTTTGATCACACTAGATGCTTACAAAGCCTCTCCAATAAGGAGGGCAAGAGCTCACACAAGGAGCACACTCCAAACCCTAGCTTCTCCTCTCCTCTCCTCTAAACCTTAGAAAATGAGGAAGAATGCCAAATGAATGCTTAAGAGGGTTTTCCATCTCCCCCCTTTCTATTTATACTAGAGGGCTAGGGTTTCACTTTTGGGACCACTTACACATGGGACCCACACACATAACTATTGAAGCAATCGCCTACTTCACCACGTGTAGGCTGATCAGCGGTTCTCATCACGTAGCCAAGCCTCTCTTGTTCGAATCCCATCGGAACCTTCCAGAGACTCGCACCGATATCCGCACCACCTGATCCAACCGGTGCATCTTAGAACTACCCGCTCGATCCATCTTGCCCATTCGCACCATGCTTGTGTCACACGACCACCCGCAGATCCGTGATCGTTCTGGACCTCAGCTCTCCAAGCGTAGTCCCGATCCATTCACCGTTGACGTCGTTGACCTGTAAGCCACCTGCACAGCAATAGACAAACAAACCGTTTCCGGGAACAAGTTCTTCACAACTTGACCCACGTTAGTTCCGCAATGCAATATACAACAATAAAGCATTGAAGTCCATCCATAAAACACATTTAAATCAACTCAATGCAAACTTGGCTAACCTCCAAGTCATCGGCGGTCTGACCGCCCCACAAGGCCGGTCGGACCGATTTCAGGCCGGTCGGACCGATTCCACAACGGTGGTCGAACCACCTGAAAAGACTTAGCCAAATTTCCAGCGTGAAAATCCGAAACCTTCTGGAAACTTCAACTGAATAGAACTTTTGACTGGGAGCTCCAAAAATGATGTGACCACATCCAGGAGACTCCCCTCACTTGCCTACATAACCTATTTTTGGCTCAGCCCCAAAAACCACTTTTCAATTTGGCGGTTGGACCGGCAAGCACTCTGGTCGACCTCCCATGGCGGTCGGACCGGTCGACCTGGCCGGTCGGACCGCCCGTGGCCTGACAGCCCTGGAGTAAACCCGAAAACGCGACAAATTGCAAACCAACAAAGCCATTGCCAATTGACTCATCATCCTGAGATCGTGCACATATCCTCACGATATCCACAATCTCCCCCTTGATGAACACATTGGCAAACTTCCAGAAAGAGTGGTTTTTCGAAATGAAAAGTAAAAGTTCGCCGTTTTCGCATAAAGGCACAACTTGGTCCATAAGTAAGAAAAAGCCTAGGAACCGACCAAGCTGGCTTCAGGATAGTGTAAGCAAGTGAGATAAGGCAATGAAAGCACAAGAGGATTCAAATTCCAGAAAGTAGCCAAAAATCTCACTTAAGTCCATATGAAAGACAAAATGACTATTTGACCTATGATCTTGAGAGTCTTCTCCAATTGCAATTAAAATCAGAAACAGGCAATAAAACCCAGAGACTCAACTCACTATGATCACAAATTTTCAAAAGGCTTATTTTTTTATATGTGTTCTTTTATGTAGGAAACCAACCACTACAATCTTTCTCCCCCTTTGACAATGAATTCATCAAGATGCATGGGAAAAGAAAGAGCATGAAGGAATGACTTTATTTTTGAACTTTAGTAAAAAAGGAGCCATGACCATTAACCAAGTAGACAGTACAAGTATTATACCAAGCCATATAAAGAGTAGAAGCTATATTCAATCATGGCAAAACATGTACTGCAAAGCTACAACCAAGATAGCAGTAATCTAAGATTAAAAGAATTAAAACCATGAAAGGTTGCTCAATGTCAGAGTTTCACTAAAAGCAACCAAAATGAGTCAAGCCACGTCTATAAGTAAAACGAGACTCAAAACACGAACTGAGACATTTTGAGCATTAAGAGTACACTTTTGAAGCAAAATTCAAGCACTTAGCATTTTGAATATTTTCTTAAAAAGGATTCTTTTTACTGTGCTAGATCTCAAGCCTTGCCGCGATCATCTCAAGCGATAAGCTTAAAAGAGTGATCTAGGTCATCCAAAACTCCCCCTGAGTTCATGCCTAGTGCAATGGCAAGCCGTCTCATGAGAAAGGATTGGTGAGATCAGTTTTTTCGCACAGAAAATCTCATTTTTTTTATTTGCTTGACTTAAGAAGATAAAAAGCTCATTTTCATCTCAAAATAAGTTCAAGACTCAATTCAACCTATAAGACATGGCAAGAATCATAAGAGGATCACTAGAGCAACACTAGTCACAAGATCCAACAAGACATGATTTGATTCAAATTGCTCACAGATATAAGGCTAGCAAGGTGAAAGCTAAGCTAAAACACGAAGAGCCATAAAAGGAGTCTAGCAGACTATCACTTGATATGACAAGGTACAGAGTATGAAATCAAGCCATACAAGGATAATAATCAAAGCTCCACAAGTTTTATTATGCAATGCAAGACAATTTAAAAAGAAACATGCATTATGATACAATGAATGCAAGAAGAGCAGATTCCCCCTCGAAACAGCCCTATAGGACTAATAACCCCTAACTCTCCCTGCAAAGCTGCAAAACGAGAAGAATCAAGAGCTTTAGTGAAAATATCTGCAAGCTGTTGTTCTGACTCTACGAAATGGAGCACAACATCACCCTTCTCAACATGGTCTCTCAGAAAATGAAATCGAATATCAATGTGTTTAGTCCTGGAATGTTGCACTGGGTTTTTGGCAATATTAATCGCAGAAGTGTTGTCACAGAAAAGAGGAACACTTCTCAAGGATAACCCATAGTCCCGCAACGTGGATAAAATCCAGAGAACCTGAGAGCAGCCACTGGCGGCAGCTACATACTCGACCTCAGCTGTGGACTATGCAACAGAAGACTGTTTTCTAGAAGACCAAGAAACAAGAGATGTGTCCAAGAAATGACAAGTGCCAGAAGTACTCTTCCTATCCACTATTTGGTTTGTTTGAAGTTTAAAAAAGAAAAAATAACCATTTGAATTTTTCTGCTAAAGTTAAAGCTTAATTGGAATTTTGAGAGATCAAAAATAATTTAATTTGAATAATTTCAACATCAACTATTTTCAAAATTATTTTATTTGGGTTCCTTGTGCTTGTATATATTTTCTAGAATTTTTATAAGTTCATTTGCTATTTTCTAATTGCTATTTGGATTTTTAGTATTTTCTAAAAAGAAAAACCTATTTAAAATTTTTGAAATAATATTGGGCCAACCCAACAACTATTCCAACCCGACCCAACCCCGGCAATCGAATCAAGCTCGTATCCTCCCCGAATCTCTTCAAATCTCCATATCCCCTCTTCGGTTCCGAGATGGAGTTCGCCGTCGTTACGCCATTCCGTGCAAGCCTGACCCCTATAAAAGGGCCCCTTAGGTTCGCCTCCTCGGCCTCGTACAGAACCCCAACCCGATGCACAGCTTCTTCCTTCCAAAGGGCGCGATCGAGCGCGAACGCACGTCTGCTTTAGCTCGAGAGGCTCATGTCCTTCAGAGCCGACACCCGGATCACGGTCTGGTCACAATTCGACAGGTCCGCACCGTACGGTCCGTCGCGTATGAGACTGTCCCCGTGGAACACGAACATATCTTGAACCTCCACCATGAAGTACCTAGAACAGGTGCATATGAAATCACTTATATGCAATGCTCGAACCATCCAATTATTTATGGGTTTTCCAACTGAATGCTTCTACAAATTTGGTCATGCCCACTTTACACCAGTCTTTTATCCTCTATGTTTTCAATTCTATTTCTGTTTGCGTCTCATGCACATTTGAATTACATGTTAAACCACCTCGGAATATTTTCAAATTTTAGGTTCAACTTCCTGATACTTCTGTAATTTTTTCATAATTTAATGTACTACTGGACATAAAAATTACATGGTTGCAGGTTCAATTCTATTTCTATTTAAATATTTCATGAAAAATTACTGCATACTAGTGGACCTAAAAATTACATGGTTAGCTAGGGAGTAAAATTTCAGGACCAACTAAAATTTTCTAATGCCTTTAAAACTTTTTATACCCAGGCTAGACCTAACCTATACCAATGACATGCGGGGTCTACTGCATACTATTCTTTTCAATTTAATTTGAATTAAAAACTTACTGACAGGGGGTCCCGTTTATCATTCTTGCTGTCTACTGTATAGTGCATACAGAAGGTCAACATACCCGGTCAAGAGTCCATAGACCACGCGCTCCGTGGGACCCGACCGTTAGCGATTCTATTTCAATTATATTTCTATTTCGTTGAACGACCTCCTAATATTTTCATATTTTACGGTCAAATTCATGATACTATGCAAATCATCGAGTTAATATTTACAACACTAACAACAAATAAGTCTACTAAGCCAACTAATTACTGGCTAATCGCATTGCTAACTACTAAGTCTTCTAATTACATGCTAATCACATTAAGTCTTCTAATTTGATGCCCGAACACTAAGTTAAAATACACCTATAACTACTCCGTTGCAACAATAAAAAACTACAATTCATCTAATTACAGCCTAATCACATTGCTAAAACTATAGCTGGATGCGAATGACACTTTCCTTTTCTTGATGCTCAAAAGACGATACACAACTTTCGTGACTAAGTGAACTTCAACTTCTCTCTAGTTGGTTTCTCCCTTCTCAGGCTCTCTTCATCTCTTCTTCATTTATATAGCCTCACCGCCGCGCCTTGACCGCGCCGACGTCGCGTGAAACAAAGCCAAACAATGGGGCGGACGTTTGACGTGCTACTGCGCGTGGCGCAGCGAACCCTCCCACACAAGATAAAGCGCGATAAGGAAGCTAAATTTAGAATTTTAACGCTGATAGCTACTCTAAGAATTTCGAGGCTAATATTGTCCAAACAGCCCTTTCGTTTCGTCACCAGGGCCGTCCTATAGGTCGCGCTTTCCCGTGTTGCTTCCTACCTCATGCGATGCTTCTCTCTTGTGCCTGTCCCTGTGCGTCACTGCTGCTTCTTCGCTTCCCCTTCCTTCTCCCTACCTCATGTGATGCTTCTCTCTTTTGCGTCCATGCGCGGCGCCGCTGGCTCCTCTCACCCCTTCGCCAGCGTTTCCGCTCCGTCGCTTTTCGTCCTGCTGCGTCGCTTCCATCCTGTTGCTCGGCGCTTCTCTCCCGCTCCTCTATTGTTCGATGTCTTCGCTGCTCTTCCCTTGCCGTGTTCCATGTTTCGTGCTTTTTTGGCCTTCCGACTGTCTGTCCTCGCGATGAGACCTGCTCGTTTCTGGCTAGCTTGGTTGCCCGCGCGTTCGGTGTGCCCCGTCTTCGCTAAGGTTTTTTCAAGTATGGATCTGTCTTCGCTAAGGTTTTTCCAGTATGGATCTGTTTCAGTGCTGCTGGTTTTGCCCTCTTTTCGTACCTGTTTTTTACCTTTGTTTTCGTCACATTATCCCGCTTTTTGGATGCGTTGCCAGTGGGTCTGCTTACCTCCGTTTCTTTCATCTGTGTTTTTCCGCGCCGTTTCTGATCACTGTTTTCCATGTGACTGTGCTATGCTTATGATGCGACGCATCGGTGGTGTGTGTTTTTCTCTAGCTCCTTTTGCCTTACTTTCGTTTCCTCCGCTATCTGTCCTCGCGGTTAGACCTGCACGTTTCTTGTTCGCTTGGTTGCCCGCTGCGTTGATGTCTGTCTTACGAGATTTTCACAAGCATGCATCTATTTCGCTGCTGCGGTTTTGGCCTCTTTTCGTTGTCGCTTTCTGCCTTTGACTTCGTGGCACTATCCCGCCCTTTAGATGCGTTGCCACTGCCAGTGAGTGAACATACCTTCGTTCTCTTTCACTTTTGCTTCTCTGCGTTTGTTTCTGGTCGTTGTTTTCTAGGCGGCTATGCTGCTGCGCGTTGGTTCTTTCGTTTTCAATTTCGCTGGTTGTTTCAACCATACTTTCTTACGTTCTTGTGACCGTTTTTTTCCCTAACAGCTAATGCCGCCCTTTATTTCGCTTTTTTTGCGAGGTGCCTTTTGGTTCTTGCGTGCGCAGATCCATCCAGATTGGTATTCGCTTCTTGTTCAGATTATTACCTTCCACAGTACTTCCCGCTTTTAGGCTGCGACCAAGCCTGTCGTGCCGCGTCGTGCCGTGTCAGTTCGGCCCGGTCACCCCACCGTGCCGTGCCGTGTCGGCCCGCATCGCCTCTGGTCAGGCCCAAACACAGCCCAAAGCCCGCCGTGCCGGGATCGTAATGTGCCGGCCCAAGCATAGCACTAAGTAACTATAGACGCCTGAGAAGACGACAACTGCCGCCTCCACCGTCCATGAAGACAAGACACTCGTGGGCCAGGCCGGGTGGCAGAAGGGAATGATTGGTTGGGCTAAGCCGGTGTGGGGGAGTGATTGAGCTAGGCCGATGGAGGGATTGTGCAAAAACAGGAAGGTTGGGCCTATTTAGTGCCGTGCCGGCCCCGACCCAACTAATCGTGTCGTGCCGTGTCGCCCAACGGGTCTCATTCTCAGGCTCGGTCCGCTATTCATGCCGTGCCGACCCGACCCGCTATTCGTGCCGTGCTGACTCGACCCACCACATGCCGTACCGTGCAGTATTTAGACCGTACCGTGCCGATCGAATTTCGAATTAATCCAAAAAAAAAACACAGATCAAGTCCCAACTCTAGCTGCGATTAACTCGCTCCTTTGGGATTTTCGACCCCCCTCTCTCTTGCGCACGTTACTCTCGCTTCGCATTACCTGTTTGCACTTTTAGTTCCTCGGTAATCGTCCCTTGCCTTCAGTTATCGTGCATATGTAATCCAGTATGTAATCATCACCAGCCGTCCTTTTAGACCATCTTTTGCTATGTACACAAACTGTATCCGCGCTGAACGGTGCGGGTTAACTAGCTTCTAGTGGATTTAATTGGGCATGCCTTTTGCTTTAGAAAATCACTTTGCATGGATCCATCTGACTGCCGGATTTTACTTTAAAAAACCTTTGGGGGCCATCTATTTATGCATGCATACATGTATTTAACAATCCTTACATTTAGCTGCCACGGCGTGCAACCTACTACCGTGTCATAGGACGGCAGGAGGTCGTACCCAGCACCCAAACCGCAGTAGGTGCTGCTGCTGCTGCCGCAATCCGTGAAGGGCCCAAATGTGTAATTGCGTGCATAAGGAGAGCAATTCGGTAAAAAAATGTTGACCAGGGGGCCTCACTAGTGAAGTGAACATAATAGTGTTATTATCACACTCATTTGACTACTTTTAAGGGCATCTACAGCGCTTAGAGATTGTATAGCCTCTAAGTTAGGACCCATGGGCATCCTCTGAGCCTAGCATAATTTTCTGCAATGTACAGAGACTACAATTGCCTCTTATATGGAGTCCGCAAATATAATTAAAAAAGCAGAAGATTTCCTACTCAACTCAACTGTCATCCATAACTCCAGTCGACAAGTGGAACCATGTCCAGTTAATATCCTGAACTACGCAACCAGATATTGAACCCCGTGAACTTACACAAAAAAAACCCCAATCAATTTACACCACGAGGGCCTTTGGGAGGGTGGTTTTGCTGATGTGAAGTTTATTTTGCCACTTGTGCAGATTACATCACCAAAGTTTGCTATGATGGCATCCTAGTCAGCTGTAGCAGATAACAAAAATCCCCTCTTCAACATAACGAATTAATGATTCATCACGGTCCTTAAAGAATCAATCATAAAAAAGTGTCATATCCCCAAATAAAATTCTTCTCCCTCATCATCCTTGCGGCGAAGAGAGTATTTGTTTTTTTTGCTTCTGTTGACTACTAGGTTGCCATCGTAGCAAAATTTTACGATGTACTTAAGCCGTATAATGTGCTGTTCTAGTCAATAATTTGCTTGTTTGCCTTCGAAATCTTCACCTTGAATAACCTCAGCACATTGACCCGTCCACAAGCTGGTAGGCAGAGGCGAGCATGCGAGATGAGCAAGCAGACACCATTTGAGCACCACCAAACCACAAAAGCCCAAAATAAACCCTCTTCGTTCGTACACCCGTGGTATGAGGATCTTGAGATGATACTGTTGAAGTATAAGTGAATTGCCCGTCTTTCTCTATCAGCTTAAGCTTTTGGGTGAATTGGTTAGTGCATGCAACTTAACATGGTATCAGAGCCAAGAGGTCTTGAGTTCAAGACCCGGTTGGTGCAATTAAAAATAATAATTACAACCCACTTCTATTCCACGTCTTGGAGTGCGAAGGAGCCTGCGTGAGGAAGTGTTGAAGTATAAGTGAATTGCCCGTTTTTCCCCATCAGCTTAAGCTTTTGGGTGAATTGGTTAGTGCATGCAACTTAACAGATACCTTACATTTTCTCCATGACATCCATGCGTCGCATCATAGACATTTGCAGAATATCTCCCACGTTTCTTAAACTAATCAGTCTTAACGATAAACTAACCACAGTGGCATATGACTACGCGAGACATTAGCTGGAATTGGCAGATTGTTCTCCGGCAGACTGGCGTAGCATGTCGCTGCGGATTGCAGATTTTCTGCCTTGATTATTGTGAGAATATTTGCAGGTGTTGACCGGATGCAATTTGGCATTTAATAGATGCATACATACATGGGAGCAGCTCTCTTCATCTGCTCTCTACTTACTCGGGAGGCTTACCTGAAGTGCAGCCCGGAATTCAGATTTTACCAGTAGGCACGCAGTAGCCTCTGATCTACCTGCATCTAACGATACAGGCAAGTGTCAGTACAGGATTTAGGCTGTTGTGGACCAGAAGAACTCGGGACAGGAGTGGCGGCCACAATCCGTGAGATGCTTACCTGACAGACATCATGTAGAAATCAAGAACCAGCAAAGCCTCGTGTGATGATGGTCCCAGAATGACATCTTGTCATAAATCAAAGGGCACCTGCGAAAATCTCACCTGTGAGGCTGTGGATGGTCCATGAAACTTCGTCGTTGCACAGGGTTTTGATTCTTGAGTTTCTAGTCGTCCATTGATAAAATGGCTTTATACAGTGTACTTAATTCGATACAGATCATTCATTTTTTTATCCAATAGTTTACGTTAATTAAAATTTAGTTACACTGTACTCAGTGATATGAGTGGTAAAATCCCAATAGAGGTAGAATTATAATTGTTCATGTAGGGATCACATGGTACAATAGTAATATTTTGAACCCTAGTTGAAAAAAATTCATAATACCCTCAAAGAAAAGTCTATTATACCATAAACAATCAATAGTTAAATTTGATTTATACTACCATCGTATACTATCGGTAGAATATCTCGTAAAATTTCTCTAATAAAAACAGCATTTTCCATCCAGTACTGCAGCATAAGTATATGTTATGATGAAAACTTGTCCCCATCAAGTTCTCAAATATGTCAGCTGTTATGAATATTATGTGTATATTGAAGAGTCTCAATGGGCAATATATATAGGAGTACAGGAGGTGTATGCCAAATACAGATAAGACAATACAAAAGAGTCCATATTCTAACTCCTATTCTAACATCCCCTCAAATGCAAGGCGTATATAATAGCATTGCATTTGGAAATAGTTGACACTAAAATATGAAAAATCCAAAGTCCAAGTCTTGATAATGTCGTCGTAGCATGCAGCTTTTGGAAAATATGTCGAATATCAAAAGATCTCCTTCCATCCAGGGTCGTGCAACAGCCCATAAAGCACAAGGTGCAGGGGCTGAAAAAGTCGACCGCGGCAACACGACGAAGATGATGATGAAAACAACATGAATAGAGAGAGCTGTCAAATCAAGCCGAATAGGAATAGGTGGAAGCATGACAGCGCAGATCGAAGTCCAAGACGACGGCGACGCGAAAGAAGCGCGGCGGCTTTAGAAGCTCGGGGTGGCGGCTAAGAAAGCGGCGGCATCATAACAACTCCTACGATTTGCACGCGGATCAAAAAGAAGAGCGGAAACGGCGGCTGCTGCCATGCATAAGGCAATTCCTATGCTTCTATGTCTGACAATAAATTTGTGGACTCACATGGCTTAGACAAACTTAAAGATTGAGTAGTACAGACTTGAATGAACGCAACGGAAAAAAGAAAAAAAAACGACACAAAAAAAACCCGATCTAACTAGCAGTAAATACTAGTAGCAGCAGAATAGCAGGAAGATAAACGTGCAGTTAGATGGCTCAATCTCCATCCACCGCAGTTGCCCTTGGTACTCCAAGCTAGCTACGACGGATGTCACCATCAATGGCGATCGTCTGCTTTCTCATTGCTAGGGCGGTCAGTCTCATATTGTACTTCACCTGGAACCTGTCAACTGGGCCTGCGTCATTGTTGGCCAAGCTTTCTAGAACAACCTCATCCAAGAACTCATCGTTGACATCACCATCTTTATCAATCCTTAGTGCTCCCGCATCGCCGACGCCCCGATCGATTGAGTGGAGATCAAGGATCTCCTTGTGAAGCTACAGCATGGGGCTCCCGAACCGTCTCCCTCCACGAAACCACGCGCGCTCCGACCCCTGTGCCGGCAGCTCCGCGGGGGCGAGGGAGTTGGAGAGCGTCGCTGTCGCCGCAGGCGACGGTGTTGACAGCGGGGAGGCTGGCTCGGCCTCGACGGCCGCCGAGACATAGAGGGAGAAGAAGTCGACGACGGTTGTGGGGGAGGAGGACGGGTGGGGATTGGCCGCATTATCGAGGTGATCCTCCGACAAGAAGGCCAAGGCCAACGCTGGCAGCGTCAACGGCTTCCACGAAAGCATCCTTGGTGACCCAAACCCCGGGCCCAACTACGCCAGGCGCATGACAAAGTTCGACACCAAGGAGAAGGCCGGCCAAGAGTCGAACACGCAGTCGCTCAAGGCGGAGGACTTCGACGCCGAGCTCACAGTGCAGCTCGTGCCCAAGAGGTTCTGCAACTCGTCCGCGATGCTGGCGTCCATCCCTGTCGCCGAGTTCCAGGCGCACTCGATCGCCGACCACCTGGCCGTGCTTCACGGCCGCCCGCCCACCGTCGCCGAGGCCGTGCCCGTCATCTCTTGGTACGAGATCGCGTTGATCCGACCGGGAGAGGCAACGAGGAGAGGCTGCTTTCAGGAGCATAGATTGGTCCTCCCGGGGACAGCAGCAGCAGAGAATGGGTAGAGGTTAGGAGATGGCGCAAGTAAAAAATCATAACGCTAACCTTAGCTCTGATACCATGTTATGAATATTATGTGTATATTGAAAAGCCTCAATGAGCAATATATATAGGAGTACAGGAGATGTATGCCAAATACAGATAAAGCAATACAAAAGACAAATAAAGAAATACAAAAAAAAAAATCCCTATTCTAACATCAGCAACGATAGGTTTAGCACTGAAACAAAACATTATAGCATCTCCAAAGCAACAATATGACGAAAAATGAAAATGGTGAACAATAGCTGTACAGATGTCGCTTCAATACAACAGGCCATCACTTTATCTCACATTTGGCAGAGCATTTGGTACATTGTGCCAACAAACAAAATTTCACAGTACTGGCAGTAAACAAATACCAAGATCAATGGTAGCACACAGCAGAATGCCTGCAAAGTTACAACAAAATATATCATCCTTTCCTATGCCCATGCAGATATACACCTCAGAAGTGAACTTTGTGTTCTTTATTTACAACCTTGGCGTCAAATGTTACATCAGAATGTAGCATCATCTCCACCGTACTATAGAAACTTGCCATTACAAGCACCAGGTCTCCACTTGCTGTCATAAATTTGGTTAAGTCAAGCGTGAGCTGCGTGACGTAAGCAGTTTATCGCTTTCCTTGAGAATCAACCCATTGCAATCCCATGAGCAGGGTTCTTTATGTACATAAGAAACAAGTGAAAGAAAGCAAGCATGCCGGGGCAAAAGGACGTGTTCTATACAGTAAATCTCGAACTAGCTACACCTCTTCCTGCCATCCTATCAACATGGTGGCGGCCAAAGGTAAGCCAAATAATGACCGAATCACACCCCAATCTCTGTCTTGCAGAGTGGACATACTGCATTTATCTTGAGCCATTTATCGACACATTGCACATGAAAGAAGTGAGTGCAAGGAAGCTCATGAGCTCATCGTCGTCTCCGTGCTTAGCAAGACAGATGCAGCACACCTGCATCAATATCAGTAGACTTTGACAGTTATGACTTGTCAATAATGCTGAGAAAGAGAGCAAATGTGCCCTATGTGAATGAATAACGGAAACAGCTATAGTACAGTATTTGCCTACTTGGAGAACTTGGCCTCAAGTCACTAGTGGCAAACTGCAATGGGTTGACACACAAATAATAATCGAGCCAAGTAGCGTACAGAATATAGCTTGGAATAACCTAAGAGGGCCCATGTCATTGAATAAAGAAATACCAACGCATGGAAAAGGAGTTCATATATGCAAGCAAGCATAACTACATTAGTTTGAAGGTTCATGAGAAGAATACAAGGCTGTAGTATAACAGAAGGTGTTCCTTACAAAATAAGAATATTTCCCTAAATAACTTCAGATCTATATGTGCTACACATTCAAAATAAAAGTAATTTATCATGTTTCTGTGGAGAAGATGTGCAGAAACATCATCACCGACTAAACTTTTATCAATAAATATTCTAAAATAAGATAGAGTGCATATTACTACATTACACTGAATGCTTATGCTTTCACTTGTGTTGAATAGAGCTATTGATACTAAATTGTGAAGTATCTGAAAGCCAATAAAGCAAATCCCTACAGTACATGTAGAATATCATCAGACAGGGGAACGATGTGAAATATACTCACAGCATCTTCAGCTGAAACAATCCTTTCCTTCTTAGTTCCTGGACCCAGGATGCCACCCTCACTAAGATTCTCTGAACTTGAAGCATGGTCAAGCCCCCAGTTTTTGCTTCGTTTTGGTTTGAATTTGTAGGTTGGCAATGCATCTATTAGCTCTTGAGTAGCTCCTCTACTTTGACCCAAATCCTCTTGAAGGCGCAAAACAGAAATTAAGCATGGAAAGCAGCAGCATATCGCTGAACACATGAGAAAAGGAATGGCATACCCGGCACAACTAAGTGCAAGGAATGCTAAACATAGCCTAGCAAGAGGCAGCGAAGTCAGGTGGGAGTTTGACAAATAATGAAAGAAATTGAGAGAAATACAAGTACCTATACATATTTGGAGCGTCCTGAGCATCCGAAGATGTGCTGTGCCCACCAAAAATCCACACATTGCCAACAACAAACCATACAGCAAAGAAACAGTCTACAGCTGTCTTGAAATGATAAGCCAATACGCTAGGCCTGGAATGCAAAATCACTTCAGATAACAGCATTCATTTCGAATTGAACATACAACTAACTACTACAAGATCTCGCATCACCCAGTTCTTCAAGAAGTTACTAGTCAAATTTGAATACTTCAGGCTAGAGTACTAAAACTATCATAGGTCCAATTCCAGTTAAACAGGACATGTTATGTTCCACATTGTTGCATGCTTCTTGTTAGATTTGTGAGAGGAGAGAATGATGGCTGAATTCTTGGTTCTATTGCAAGAGCCTAAGGGGCAATATATAATGTACAAGGGAAACTCTAGACAAGACTACAATTACATGACTACCCATAACACTTACACGACTATTACATTTCTACCACACATTACACTACTACCCTTAACACCCCCACTCAAACTCAATGCGTATGTAATAACATTGAGTTTGAAGAGGACAACACTAAAATAAAAGATAAACCCGAAGTCCGAGCTTGAAGATATTATCGAAGCATGCAACTCTCGAAACCGACAGAAATAGAGAGAAATGTCAAATCAAGCCGATGAAGAGAGAGATAGAGACAAAGACGATAGACCAGATCTGCCCACCCAAGATGTGAGGTGACGATGTCGAATCTGGCGCTCGACGAAAACAAAGACAAAGAGACAGTTCATGACGACGACAAAGAAGACCATTGGTCAAGAGTCGCAATGATGCGAAGATGTGTAGCAAGATGACTACAAGAGAGGACTAAGAGAGCAAAGTCGCATTAACAAAGATGATGGGGGTGACCGCACTCAATCCAATGGACGGACTGCGGCAACCCGAAAAGGAAGAAGCAGTTGGCTGATCGACAAAGGATATGATGAACTGGCACAGTTTCGACAAACTCGAAGAGAGATGCAGTGGACTTGGATGGACTCAATGGAAATCAAAGGAAAATAGACTTAAGATACTAGTAGCAACAATAGATATTAGTAGAAGGATACTTATAGCAGTAACGAACAAACACAGCAGCACAACCAACCCAACTAGCAGCCAATATACCCACAAAAATGCACACCAACAGCAAGCACTTCTGCCCACATGTGTAGCCCAGCATGGCCCATCAATGGCAAAGAACAAGCAGAGCTGCAATCAAGGAGCAGAAGCAAAGCTTGCAGCAGAGCATCACTAGCACCTGCGAAAGCGAGCAGAGGAGCTCGTGGATGGTGACACGAAGAAGCTGCGATGGTGGCTAAGACTAGCTTGGCGGCGAGCTCTAGAGGCCCCCAATGAGCAACTTGAGGGAGATGGTGACGGAGAGGATTGCTGCTGCTATGGATCCTGGGACAGTGGCGCCAAATCTAGCCAGCTCCATTCGGATGGAAGACGATGTCAGCGCCGGATCCGGTCGAATCCGACCGACTACGATGTGCAGACGAGATGGTGACGCCTCAGGCGAAGATGGCGACGAAGACAACGGATCCGATCATCTCCGGCGGCGGAGCAGATCCGGGAGTAAGGAGGCGGAGGCGGCGCGGATCAGATCGTCTCTGACGACGGCGATGCAGATCCGAGAGCAAGGAGGCGGAGGCCGCGCGGATCCGGGAACAGGGGCCTCGAGGCGAGGTGAGGCGGAGGCAGCGCTGGGGAGCAAGGACCCTAACATGACCTGAGGCGCAGGCGGCGTGGAGTAGAGGATCTAGTCGGAGTCGGGGCGAAGGAAGATACAATCGTCTCCAATGGCAGCTACACGGATTCGGCCGGGAGACAGCCTGCCAATGTCAGATCCGGGCATGAGACAGTCTTTGGCGACAGTCCAAGAAGAGGATGACTGAGACGACTCTAGGACGAATCGAGCTTGGGGAAGATGATGGATGAACCGCTCCAGCTGCGCATCGAGCTTGCTCTTGTTAGCAAGGCTCTCGAACGTGATCTTGTCCAACGCATCGAAGGAGTTGGAGATGAGCTCACGGAGGAAGAGCTCCTTGTTGGAGTAGAAGGTGTTGATGATGAGGGAGAGGGGCTGGTTGATCTTGGCCTGGAAGGCGAAGGTCTCGATCTCCGTCGCCATGACGCCCATCCTGAGCTCCGGACTAGCGAGACGAGAAGCGCACAGGAGGCGGCTAGGGCTGGGAGGGGTTCTGTTGTTGCTGCTTGAAGAAGACCGAGACTGCTAGCTGATATCACTGTTGCTACTTGACCTTAAGAAACTACTGATGTGTATACATAAAAATGAGATTAGGTGCTGTCCCGGGAGTGGAGATTGATCCTCCCGGGGGCAACAGCGGTGGAAGATCGAGGCTAGAGTATGGATCTAGGCTCTAATACCATGTTAGATTTGTGAGAGGAGAGAATGAGAGTTGAATTCTTGGTTCTATTGCAAGAGTCCAAGGGGTAATATATAGTGTACAAGAGAAACCCTAGACTACTACAATTACATGACTACCCCTAGTACTTACATAACTATTATACTTCTACCACACATTACATTACTACCTTCTGTCAAGCACAATGTTGTAGTCTTAAGGGTCAAGAAAAGTGAGTTCTTATTGTATTAAGAGTCCTAGTAAGAGAAGTCCAAATTGCATTAGGAGTCCTAGTCTTAAGGGTCAAGTAAGAAAAGTACGAGAGTTCTAATTGTATTAAGAATCCTAGTAAAAGAGTTCAAATTGTATTATGAGTCTATGTCTTAGGGATCAAGTAAGAAGTCATATATAATAAGTAGGCATTGTAATCTTTTGGAGGAAGAAAAGCAGAAAGAAGTATTCCCTCCTCTAGGCTCTCTCTCAAACTTTCTAGTTCTCTCTTCCCAACCTATGTCTATCTCCCTCATCTAATACCTAATTCCCTTCAAGCCATGCCGTCTGGCCTTCTTCTGCACGGTAGTTATCCCATTGTGAACCAAGCTTCACAATATTTGGTATTAGAGCCAACCATCATGGCTTCTGATGCGGACAGGAAAGGCAGCAACTCTTTTGATGTGCTGGCTGCCATTGCTGAGTTGAGCAAGCAATTCAAGAATAGTTTCGGGTCCATGGAAGCACTGGTTAAAGCACTCGAGGATCGTCCCAGCACTCTAGAGGCACGCATCTTGGCTTTGGAGGCGTGCCTTGGAACATCACGAGCAACAGAGGGCCTTCTGGCATCCCGCCTCCCCTTTCCTCAAATGTTTCTAGTGCAGCCGATCTAGCGGCAGCTCTCACGACATCCACAACCATGTCGCATGAACGGGCAGAAGGTAAAAGGACCGGCCTACCATCAATGTCATCCTTGCCCTTTGTACCACAACGTCTACCGCCAGTGCTCCTAACAGCATCTCTCGTTCCACAAGCAATACCTCATGTGGCAGACACGACTGTGGTTCCTAGGTACACTTTTCCACATATGACGGCAAGGAAGATCCATTGGTATGGTTGAATAGTGTGAACAATTTTTCTGGGGTCAACGCACCGAAGAAGGCCAGATGGCATGGCTTGAAGGAAATTAGGTATTAGATGAGGGAGATAGACATAGGTTGGGAAGAGAGAACTAGAAAGTTTGAGAGATAGCAACTAGAGAGAATATCTCTTTCCACCTTGAGATAGACATAGGTTGGGAAGAGAGAACTAGAAAGTTTGAGAGATAGCAACTATAGAGAATATTTCTTTCCACCTTTTTCCTCCAAAAGATTACAATGCCTACTCATCATATAGGACTTCTTACTTGATCCCAAGACATAGACTCCTAATACAATTTGAACTATTTTACTCGGATTTCTAAAACAATTAGAACTCTTTTACTTTCCTTACTTGACCCTTAAAACTAGGACTCCTAATATAATTTGGACTTCTCTTACTAGGACTCAATACAATAAGATCTCACTTTTCTTGACCCTTAACACTACAACACACAACAAACACAAAAAGGGACCGTCCTCCCACTCTAATGAGACATTTGAACCGGGCATGGTAATATTATGCCATGAAGTGGTCATTACAATAGTCCATGCTACATACTTCCAAATCCCCAAGTCAATGAAATACTAGTATCTCTTCCATACTTCCAGAGTAAATGAGCAAACAAAAAAAGAAACAGGATATATAATCACTGAATTTGCAGAATCCTTCCTGTCGTACTTGTATGCTAAAAGAAAATAAACTCGGTTCAAGAATGTATGAATGTCTTAATCGTGTGTTGTGCCTATTATATATTTTTACTTTGAAGTGATTGCTTGTGGCGCACTAAAATTGATTCCAGACATGTCATCAGAGTGACAGATACAAGTAACTAGATTGGTCCATGTTAACCATGATACGATTCAACCTCTCGTTTGTATTAGATGAATACACAAAGGTATAAATAGTAGTAGTACAAAATCCTAGAGCCAATGGGCCTAATGGGCCTGCATAACACCCCCTTTCAAACTCAACATGGGTCAGGAGGATCTGAAACATTGAGTTTGGAGAGATAGAAACGATGTTGCTCTCAAGTTTGAGCCTTGGTGAAGAAATCAACAACTTGAATCTCAAAGGGCACATACTGAAGAGCAATGATCTTCTGTTGACAATGAGAACGAGTGAAATACGCATCCACACCAATGTGTTTAGTAAGCTCATGCTTCACTGGATTAGTAGCAATCTGTATAGCACTAGTGTTGTCACACAGAAGAGATGCAGGAATATCGCATGACACACCAAGATCCGCCAAAAGCCAACGAAGCCAAACAATCTCTGAAGTAGTAGTGGCCAACGCTCGAAGCTCAGCCTCAGCACTAGACCGTGATACCGCAGTCTGTTTCTTGGACTTCAAGGCAACAAGTGAAGACCCAACAAAAATGCAATAGCCAGAGACAGATCGTCTATCAACAGGATCACTCGCCCAAGTCGAGTCAGAGTAAGCGTGAAGCTGAAGCTGAATCGACCGAGAATAAAAGAGACAACGATCAACAGTCCCTCGTAGGTAGCGCAGCACACGTAGTAGGTGAGCATAATGAACAGACGTGGGAGCAGAAACAAACTGACTGAGCACGTGAACAGAATGATCAATGTCAGGACGTGTTACTGCAAGGTAGACAAGACTCCTAAAAATATGACGATAACGAGAAGGATCTTCAAGCAAAGTGCCATCAGTAGGACGAAGCTGAAGATGAAGCTCCATAGGAGTAGCAGCTGTCCGACTATCAGTGAGTCCAGAATGAGCAAGTAGGTCCTGAATATAGCGCTGCTGAGATAGATAGTAGCCATCATCTGTGTGAGTAAACTCAATCCCCAGAAAATAATGTAGAGGACCCAAATCCGACATCAAAAACTGCTCACTGAGCCGTTTCTTAACAAAAGCAATATACTCCTTGTCATCTCCAGTAATCAGCATGTCATCAACATAGAGTAAAAGCATATTACGACCACGTGGAGATGTATGAATAAATAATGCAGGATCATGATTACTCGGGGAGAAATTAGCAGCTAACACAACTGAACTGAATCTCTCAAACCAAGCACGAGGAGCCTGTTTGAAACCATAAAGAGCAAGACGAAGGCGACAAACATGACCAGCAGGAGCCATTACACCCTGAGGTGGGACCATATAGACCTCTTGCAAATCACCATGAAGAAAAGCATTCTTCACATCCATCTGAGAGATAGTCCAAGAGCGAATAGCAGCCACAACAACAAGAGTGCGAACCGTTACCATATGAGCAACATGAGCAAATGTCTCGTCATAATCACGACCATGTGCCTGCTGAAAACCACGAGCATCTAGTCGAGCCTTGTACCTCTCAACAGAACCGTCAGATTTGGTCTTAACTTTAAAAACCCACTTGCAAGTAATAGGAACAGCATGAGCAGGCAAAAGAACAAGATCCCATGTGCGAGTATGATCCAAAGCAGCTAACTCCTCAGCCATAGCCAACTGCCACTCAGGATGAACAACAACATCCTGATAAGTGTGAGGCTCGTGCACACACAACGAGAGAGAGAACCATATCATCGGAGCAAAGCAATAGTAGTACGATCACGAAGCTCATACCGAGATGGCGATCTTTGGTGAAGGATCATCGGAAGAGTACCATCGATACTAGCCATGCCATCAGGTGAGGAAATAGTAGAAGGCTGAGTAGCAGGAGGAACCCCAGACCGACGAGTATAGTGAAGAGGAAACGGTGTTCGGACGAAGGATGGAGAAGACTCCACAGAAAAAGGTGTATCAGAAGAAACAATGGGTGGAAGATAAAGAAAAGAGAGACTCAGCGGGAGAGGAGGACCGAGTGGCAGAAGAGTAAAAGTAGGGACGATCCTCAACAAAGGAAACATCACGAGAAATGCGATACGCCGAAAGCGAGAGGATCATAACAACGATAACCCTTATGCTCAAGACTATATCCAAGAAAAACACACTCAACCGACCGAGTGTTAACCGTGCGCTCACGAGGCGAGCGAACATAGCAGTACAACCAAAAACCGAAGTTGGTCATCTGGTAGGGAGTGGAAAACAAGAGCTCTCCAGGACACTTTCCTTGAAGGCGAGAAGATGGCTGCATATTAATGAGATATATAGATGTAGAAACCGCATCAGCCCAAAAATGTCGCGGAACATGAGATGCAAGTAAAAGAGTACGAAAGCGATCTCAATAAGATGGCAGTGTTTACGTTCAAAGCAACACCATTACGAGCATGGGCACCGGGACAGAAAGGCGAGGAAGGGTTCCCTCGGTGGAGAGAAATTGACGAAAAGTATGCGACAAGTACTCCCCCCTGAGTCAGAACGAAAGGTCTGAATATGAGTGGAAAACTGAGTGTGAACCATACGGGTGAAAGACTGATAAATGGACAAGAGTTGAGAACGATGTTTCATAAAATAAACCCAAGTATATCGAGAATAGTCGTCAATAAAGATGACATAATAGATATGGCCACCTTTGGAAGCAAAAGGAGCAGGACCCCAAACATCAGAATGAACTAACTCAAAAGGACGACTAGACCGAGATGTACTAGTTGGATATGGGAGTTGCAACTGTTTACCAAGCTTACAACCCTTACACTCATAACTAGTGTCGACAATGCACGACCTAGGACACCCTGACGTGCTAATGTAGAAAGACGAGATCCACACAAATGACCAAGGCGATGTTGCCACTGAGGAAAACTAACAGAGGCTGATGCAATAACTGAAAATGCATGAGCGGAGGAAGAAGGAAGACTCAGACGATCAAGGAAGTAGAGACCCTGAGAATCTCTAAGGCGATGGCCAATACCAACAAGAGCTCCTGTCCGACGATCCTGCACATAGCAAGTAGAGTCATCAAACCCAACAAAGTAGTGCATGTCAGCAAGCTGACCAACAGACAAAGTTCATAGAAAGCTGAGGTACAAATGACACATCAGGAACAGTAAAATGAGAAGTAGAGAGAGTGCCTGATGGTGGTGAACATGAGGTACCATCACCGTCTGCATACGTGAACCATCCACAACAGGTCGACATGATGCAAGATGAGACTGATCCGATGTCATATGAAAAGAAGCTCCAGAGTCCAAAATCCATGGAAAATCAGTACCTGACACGGAAGAGGAGGCCACAGCAAGACTGGCAGAACCACTAGGAGGGGCATCAGATGAAGACTGCTGATGAGCTTGTGTCTGAAAAGCCTCAAGCTGTGACTGAAGCTGACCCAACTGAGTGACAAAAGCAGAGTCTCCAACAGATCCAGGAGTAGTGGCAGCAACCACACCACGACGACGGCGGTGAGATGCAGGTCGCAACTCTGGATGGAGTCGATAGCACCTCTGAACAGGATGTCCAGGCTTCTTGCATTGAGAACATAAAGTCTGGTTGGATGTAGTATCAGGAAGTGAACTAGGCTGATAGACCTCCTGACGAGGCACTGCAAGAACAGATTGAGGTAATGTCGATATGAAAGACAAAGAGCGAAGTCGAGTCTCCTCAGCAATCAACGCAGCAAGGGCCTCCTCCATGGATGGAAGAACAACACGTCCCAGCAGTTGAGCTCGAATAGACTCATACTCTGGGCAAAGGCGCATAACAAAAGTGAACATCAAATTCTGTGCATCATGACCCGCTTTACCTACACAGCCAATACATCCAGCACAGGAAGGGGAAACCATGGAGATCAGCTGTCGTGAAATACGAGTAAAAGAAATGTAGTACTCCCCAATGGACATCTCTTGCTGACGTAGATCATGAAGAGTTTGTAGAAGAGAAAATCGACACGCTGCACTGGTCTGCTCATAGTGCTGCTGAAGATACTCCCACATCTTGCGAGAACTTGGAAGATCAATGGAATCCATCCTAATTGAAATTTCAGCACTATGACATAAGATACCCATAATGCGATCACCGACCTTTGTGCCATGTAAAGACCTCCTTCGCATCAGTCTTCTCAGTCGGAGGCTCCGCTGTAATATATGAAAGAAAGCCAATAGACCGAAGAAGCATGCGAACAGATGACGACCACTCACGATAATTCTGGCCATCTAGTTTGATATCTGAGGCCAAAAGAGTACCTCCCATACCAAGAGAAACAGAAGCACCAAAAGTCATTCTTACCAATAAATCACCTTCACCACCAACGGAGCAATCGGACTAAAGCGATCCATCGCAACCGAGCAATCGGACTAAGGTAGTCCCGCATGCACCAAACAAACGGCCGAGGCACCAACGCCGGACCGAGCGGCGGCGATCGAACGAGCGGCGGGACTTAAATCACGTCTATGCGACCAGACTGAGAAGCACCCGCATCCACTTGAGCGACCACCGAGTCCTCTTCTCCTCACCGAGCGAAAACCAGACCGATGAGCATCTGCATCCACTCGAGCGACAACCGAGTCCTCTTCTCCTCACCGTTCTAAGCGACCGACCGGTCCCCTTCTACTTGCTTCTCTTCGTTCACCGAGCGTGCAGAGGAGGTGGCGTGCGCGAGGACGAGCGCCCCGCTGGTCCAGAGGAAGTGACGGAGACGAGCTCATGCCGCGCGATGGTGAAGACAAGCTCGTCTTGCCGTCCGGGTGAGAAGCGGCGTCGGTCGGCGAGGATCCCGCCGGATCTCGGCGGCCGGTGATGGATTGTAGCGAGGCGAGCTCGTGCGCCGTCGGGCGAAGCAGCGTCGGTGGAGCGAAGGATCCCGCGATCCCGCCGGATCTCGGCGACGCTACCGGTGATGGTATCCGTGGATCTCGCGCGTGGCCGATGATGGAGGCGCGCAATCCACGAGTCGGCCGAGACGAGCGAGTGGAGAGGAAACAAGACCGCGCCTGCTTACCACAACGAAGAAGATGGCGGAAGGCGGCGGTACGCTCTGATACCATGATACGATTCAACCTCTCGTTTGTATTAGATGAATACACAAAGGTATAAATAGTAGTAGTACAAAATCCTAGAGCCAATGGGCCTAATGGGCCTACATATACATATACATAACAAACCGAACATATCAACATGATTTTTCTTACACAAGTGGATAATTCTACAAGTATTTACTGTATGCACCCAAAGGACCTCTGAAGTTCTCCTTTCGAACAACACTCTTGGGAAGCCATCTAAATGTGTTTCTTTTGCCCAGTTCTTAGAACTGACCAGGTTAAAGTGGCTAAAGATTGTATAATTGCAACTTAAGCAAAGAAAGGGAGCAGTTTTGAAAAAAAAGAAAGAGGGCATGCTGATATTAGACACCCTAAAAACTAATCCCACAAGATTCCCGCACCAAATTAAATAAATATTGTGGTAGCTACAGACGATGATACAAAATAAAGCTGAATATATCTCTATAAACTGAGAGTTTCATTTTCTTATTTCCAAAGTTGCACATTTTCTGATACGAGTATTTTATTCTTTTTCACATATTTTTTTTCATACTGTAACATTATGTTGTAGTCTTGAAGGCCAAGAAAAGTGAGTTCTTATTGTATTAAGGGTCCTAGTAAGAGAAGTACAAATTGTATTAGGAGTCCTAGTCTTAAGGGTCAAGTAAGGAAAGTAAGAGAGTTCTAATTATATTAGGAATCCTAGTAAAAGAGTTCAAATTGTATTAGGAATCTATGTCTTAGGATCAAGTAAGTTGTTATATATGATGAGTAGGCATTGTAATCTTTTGGAGGAAGAAAAACTGAAAGAAGTATTCTCTTCTCTCCTCTAGTTGCTATCTCTTAAACTTTGTAGTTCTCTCTTTCCAACCTATGTCTATCTCCCTCATCTAATACCTAATTCCCTTCAAGCCATGCTGTCTGGCCTTCTTCTGCACGATAGCTATCCCACTGCAAACCAAGCTTCACAACATTTGGTATCAGAACCAGGTTCCACCATGGCTTCCAATGTGGACAAGAAAACAACTCTCCCGATGTGCTGGCTGCCATTGTAGAGTTGAGCAAGCAGATCAAAGATAGTTTCACATCTTTGGAGGCACGAATCAAGGCTCTCGAGGAGCGGTAAGGAACTTTGGAGGCTCGTGTGAAGACTTTGGAAGATAAGGCACAAGCATTGGGTGGTGATGATACCTTGCATCCGCCTGCTGCCCTATCGAAGTTATCGCAGCTGCCGCAAAGGTCGCAAACGAAGCCCTTTGCGCAGCAGAAACCACCTCCAATTGTCGCCAAGTTCTTGCACATGAAAAAGGATCTATCTCTGCAGCTAGCTTCTGCCATAAAAAAGCGGAACAAACCAGCTGAGCAGCCAGCTGTTGTACACATTGAGGAGACAATCTATGGGCTAGCGCAAGAGGAGAACATCATAGACAAGTCAAGGATCAAGTTGCATGTTCCACTAGAGGTTGTTGTGGTGCGAAAACAGTTTGCCGTGGTGTTGTCACCCTATACGAGGAAGCAGTGGTCCGCAAGGACATGTTGTGCTCTAACGTGACGCATCGTCAGCGTCAAGACATCTCATCAACATGGGGCTACCAAGGATTGCAGCTGTGGCCACCACCCTGCAGCTTGAGGACAAGCTGCTTGTCCGAGAGGGGTGTAATGTTGTGGTCTTAAGGGTCAAGAAAAGTGAGTTCTTATTGTATTGAGAGTGCTAGTAAGAGAAGTCCAAATTGTATTAGGAGTCCTAGTAAAAGAGTTCAAATTGTATTAGGAGTCTATGTCTTAGGGATCAAGTAAAAAGTCCCATATAATGAGTAGGTATTGTAATCTTTTGGAGGAAGAAAAGTAGAAAGAAGTATTCTCTCCTCTAGTTTCTATCCCTCAAGCTTTCTAGTTCTCTCTTCCCAACCTAAGTCTATCTCCCTCATCTAATACCTAATTCCCTTCAAGCCATGCCATCTGGCCTTCTTCTACACGGTAGTTATCCCATTGTGAACCAAGCTTCACAACACATTTTTTTTATATCCGCCACAGAATTTTATGTAAATCAATGTAAAATCATTCAAAAATGAACTAATTCTAGGATGCCCCGAAGTTAATAATTTCATTAAATTTAACTATCAATTTGTTCATTGCATCTCTCAGATTTTTGGATAACACATATAAGGTTATAAGATATACAATGCATAGGAGTAGGACTGCATAGAAGGATTCCACTGTTAGAGATATATGTATAGTTGTGTTATTCCCCATTGTTATGAGGGGGTTATTTGCATATTTACCTCCTATACTTGTCTATATATACTGGCCCATTGACCCCCTGAGAATACAAGTTACTATTCCTAACATGGTATCAGAGCCCATTAGGGTTACCTCTCCCGGACGCGCAACTCGTCCCGACCGAGCCGCCACGGCCCTCCTCTCTCTGATGCCGCCATTGCTTGGTGTGCCGTAATGTCGCCCCCTCGCTCGCAGATGGCTGCCGCTTGCTCCGTCGATAGCCGCCGCCGCCGCCTCCGCGCGGTCACCATCGACACCTCTCGGATCGCTGCGCCTTGCGCCGACCATCGTCGCCTCGTCGCCTCCCGGGACGCCGCTACTGAGATCCACCGTCGCCTCCCGGACGCCAAATCGTCGTGAGCGCGGGCCGCCGCACCACCGCCACGAGGGGGGAACCCTAATCCCCCCGTTCGGCTTCTCCGCTGGGCCGAGAGCGCCGCCGCCACGAGGGGGGAACCATAATCCCCCCGTTCGGCTTCTCTCTCGTGGTAGAGTAGGCTGTGCGTTTTGAAGAGGAACGGCCGTGAGTCGGTACGGCCGTCTCGTTAAAAAACATCGTTCTACCCGCCGTCGGTATTGCCGTTAGACTTCATTGCCTTGATCGCCGCGTCGTCCAGCGCCGCCTACCAATGGGCACCGTTTCCCTCCCTCGCTGCCCGGTGATCTTTGATGATGTTAATTACACCGACCGTGTCTCGCATGCGCATCCACATGCGTGGTCTTCGTCTCGGGCGCCCTCTGCAGCGATGTCACCGCCCACCTTGCCCTACTCTCCGACGGAACCTCGTCGCAGGCCGCTGCCGAGGTAATGACAAGGTCGCTGGCCTTCTTGATGAGAAGGCGCCTCGCCTACCAAGAGGCTCGATTCCTACATGGATCGATTGACCGCCTACACTCGGTGGTGCGGCAGCGGACTTTCGAGCCGCTGCTTTGTCTTCATCGCCGATGTTGACCTCGGTTCTTTTACGAGGTTGTGGGACTCCTTCTACCGCCCGGATGTGGACTCACCTTCTTGGCGCTCACGAACCCTCGGAGATGCCTCTACCGTCTGTGGTTCGCCAAGAGCTCTCTTGGCAGGTGATGCTACGTTGACGCCTTCTACGCTCAAAGTTACGATGTCCGCGTCATTTGGACTCTCTTCGACCTTGGTTGTCGCTCCTGCTCGTCTTTGTCTGGCCGT
The DNA here is from genome assembly GCA_036346395.1 of Hsuehochloa calcarea. Lineage (NCBI taxonomy): Eukaryota > Viridiplantae > Streptophyta > Magnoliopsida > Poales > Poaceae > Hsuehochloa > Hsuehochloa calcarea. The sequence goes on along the minus strand of CM070610.1, from coordinate 24,283,455 downwards.
ATATGCCGACTGGAGTTTCAGCGTGTCACGAGTTCCTTACTCGCCGTCCGAGTTCGGCGAGGCGTGCCCGGCTACTTGCACGCCACCTCATGTCACCTCCGGAGGCTCTTCCGAGATACGTGCAGAGGAGACTCGCATGAGTGGTGCCGTGTCGATGCCGCTCCTCCGTGCTCGCCTCGCCCACCGCTACACCGATCGCTCAACGCCAAGACATCGCCTCCTCCGGTGGCCGCCACAGTGGTGGTGGCCGCCCTCCATCTGGCGGTGGCCATCCTCGCTGCTACTACTGCGACAAGGCCGGCCACATTACGTCCCAGTGCTATAAGAAGCAGTGGCATCTTTCACGTTGTTCTTCTCCTAGCACTGGCACTAGTGCTTCTACATCGACGTCTGCATCGACTCCTTCAGCAGTTTAGATATCCAAACTTCGACGCCTGCTTGCCACTTCAGGTTCTCCCTTGACAGGTTCTGCAGGTTCTGCTACTGACTCTTCGAGCAATGAGAGACCACCTCTTACACAGTCAGGTACCTCCCTATGGATTCTTGATTCCGGAGCATCCTTTCACATGACTTCTGATTCTTCCACTCTGTCTTTCATTACACCTCTTGATTCCCCTGTCAGTATTCTTACTGCTGATGGTACCTCTCTTTCTGTCTCTGGCCGAGGACCTCTTAGCAACTCATCCTTTCATGTTCCTTATGTTGCTCATGTTCCTCGCCTAACCATGCAGCTTCTTTCTGCTGGGCAGATTACTGACCTTGGTTGTCGGGTCATTCTTGACTCTAACTCTTGTTGTGTTCAGGACCGCCACACGGGGGCTCTGGTTAGTTCTGGCCCTCGGCGCCTTGACTCACAGCGTCTCTGGGAGCTTGACTGGCTTCATTTTCCTTCTGCTGCCATCGTCGCCGCCAGTCTCTTCGCTTCTGCCACTCCGTCTACCAGCTCTTTCCAGAAGTGGCATCACCGTATTGGTCATCTGTGTGGATCTCGTTTGTCATCTTTAGTTCGTCGTGGTCTTCTGGGGTCTGTCTCAGGAGACGTGTCTTTAGATTGTCAGGGCTGTAAGTTAGGGAAACAGATTCAGCTTCCCTATTCTTATAGTGAGTCAGTGTCTCAGCGACCATTTGATCTTATTCATTCAGATGTTTGGGGTCCGGCTCCTTTCCTTTCGAAAGGGGACCATCGATATTATATCATTTTTATAGATGACTCTCGCCACACTTGGATATATTTTATGTCTTCTCGTAGTGAGGCCTTGTCTATCTATAAACAATTTGCTACTATGGTTCGCATACGATTTTCCACTCCTATTCGTGTCTTTCGCCGACTCTGTTTGGTGAGTACCTCTCGTTACCTGCGCAGCTTCCTCGTCGAGCTGGGCACCCTCGCTCAGTTCTCTTGTCCTGATGTTCATGCTCAGAATTGTGTCGCTGAGCGCAACCATCGTCACCTCCTTGAGACGGCTCGTACCTTGATGATTGCCGCCTCTATTCCACATCACTTTTGGGCCGAGGCCGTTTCCACTGCCACTTATCTCGTCAACATTCGACCTCTCTTCGCTCTTGGTGAGATCCTGTTGAGCGCCTCTCGGCTTTCCTCGGACTACTCGCCCTTTGTCATTTGCTGCGTTTACTACGTTCTCCTCGCACCTTGAGAACGCACCAAACTGACTGCTCAGTCTGTTGAGTGTGTTTTTCTGGGATACAGTGCCGAGCACAAGGGCTATCGGTGCTGGGACCCTGTTGGTCGACGGATGCGGATTTCTCGGGATGTGACTGAGACGAGTCTCGTCTCTTCTACCCACGTCCTGCCTCCCCTTCGGTTTCTTCTGTGGAGTCCCTGTCTTTTTTGACTTTTCCAGATACACCCATCTCTGTCTTACCCTCGTCCACCCGTCTCCCTGATTCTCCACATATACTTCATGAGGCCTCTTCGCCGTTGTCGTCGCCTGCTTCGTCTCCTGCGGCTCCTCAGGTTCCTCCCACTTTCTTCTACACTCGTCGACCTCGTATTGAGGTTCTTCCAGATGCTCCATCTTCCCCTGATGCTTCATCTTCCCTTGATGGGTCATCATCTCCTCGCTACGGTCTTCGTGATCGTCAGTCGATTCGGCCTCCTGCCCGTTTTGGTTTTGCTGGTGCAGCTACCCATGAGCCTGTCTCCTACTGGGATGCTGTTACTCACCCTGAGTGGCAGCATGCCATGGCCGAGGAGATTGTTGCTCTCAAGCATACTGATACTTGGGATCTTGTTCCTTTTCCATCTCACTCTCGTCCCATCACGTGTAAGTGGGTCTATAAGATTAAGACTCGCTCTGATGGCTCTCTTTAGCGCTATAAGGCGCGTCTTGTTGCTCGTGGCTTCCAGCAGGAGCATGGTCGTGACTACGACGATACTTTTGCTCCTGTGGCCCACATGACCACTGTCCGCACTCTTCTTTCGGTAGCGTCTATTCGCCATTGATCCGTTTCTCAGATTGATGTTAAGAATGCCTTTATTAATGGCGAGTTGCGTGAGGAGGTCTACATGCATCCGCCACCTGGGTATTACATTCGAGGGCATGGTGCATCGTCTTCGTCGCGCTCTCTATGGCCTTAAACAAGCCCCTCGTGCTTGGTTTGAGTGCTTCTCCTCTATGGTCACTGCTGCTGGCTTCTCAGCTAGTGATCATAATCCTGTTCTTTTTGTCCACACTTCGTCTCGTGGTCGGATTCTTCTTCTATATGTTGATGATATGATCATCACCGGAGATGATTATGAGTACATTGCATTTGTCAAGGCTCGTCTGAGTGAGCAATTTCTTATGTCGGATCTTGGTCCTCTTCGTTACTTCCTTGGGATTGAGGTTACTTCTACTCCAGATGGTTTCTTTATGTCCCAAGAGAAGTATATTCAGATCTTCTTGATCGCGCCTCTCTCATCGATCAACAGTCTTGTTGAGAGGCGCCATGGAGCTCAACGTTCATGTCTGGCCCTCTGATGATGAGCCTCTTTGTGATCCGACTCGCTATCGTCATCTTATTGGGAGTCTTGTCTACCTTGCTGTTACTCGTCCGGATATCACTTATCCAGTCCACATTCTGAGTCAGTTCGTCTCTGCTCCCGCTCAGGTCTACTACAGCCACCTTCTTCGAGTTTTGCGATACCTTCATGGGACCATCTCTCGCTGTCTTTTCTTTCCACACTCCAGCTCGTTACAACTTCAGGCTTATTCGGATGCTACTTGGGCCAGCGATCCATCTGATCGCCGGTCTATCTCTGCTTACTGTGTTTTTCTTAGTGGTTCTTTCATTGCCTGGAAGACGAAGAAACAGACTGCAGTATCATGTTCGAGTGCAGAGGCTGAGTTACGAGCTATGGCTCTCTTGACAGTAGAGATTACCTGGCTACGGTAGTTATTTGAGGATTTTGGTGTTTCTGTCACTACACCAACTCCTCTCTTGTCAGACAGTACAGGTGCTATCAGTATTGCCCGTGACCCTGTGAAGCATGAGCTCACTAAGCATATTGGTGTTGATGCTTCCTTCATGAGGTCTTGTGTGCGTAATCAGGTAATTGCTCTTCAGTATGTGCCTTCCGAGCTTCAGATAGCGGATTTCTACACGAAGGCCCAGACTCGAGCACACCATGACTTCTACCTCTCCAAACTCAGTGTTGTTGATCCACCATGAGTTTGAGGGGGGGGGGTGTTAGAGATATATGTATAGTTATGTTATTCCCCATTGTTATGAGGGGTTATTTGCATATTTACCTCCTGTACTTGTCTATATATACTGGCCCATTGGCCTCCTGAGAATACAAGTTGCTATTCGTAACATCCACAACATGTAGAAGCTTAGGAAAATTAAAATGAAATATAACATAGAGTTACAAATTACCTTGGACAAGAAATTGTGATACATCCAAGATGCAAGACAGTACCACTAGTACGCTGATTGTGTCCATCTGATGATTGAGAGGAAGTCAAAGTAGGATAGGTTGTAGGCGGCTGTTCAGGTTCTTGCTCTGAAGGTCTGTTTCGATGGACATAGCGCCAATAAATAAGAGGAAGACTTGCAATGCAGCCAACTGTATAACCAATTATCCATGCAAATAAAGGGGCATGGGGATGTTCATGTCTTGAAAAGATGAGGATGAGAATAGCAGCTATAATCTGTGCTACATATATGACAAGTTCAAACGAGATCCATAAACCAGAATTCCAAGGACTTCTTCCAAGACCATAGATACTATCTCTTCTAGGAAAGGATAAATTTCTGGAGTTATATGCAGTTGGCGTCGTTGATGCTGAAGACTGTGATGATGGGGTCTGTGTGCTTGTTGAAGGCCTATCTTCCTGATGTGGTTCATCTGAATCACTGTGCAGATCTTGATGACTGGTTGATGTTGATGCAGCTTCCCCATGTGCTACATTTATAACATGCTCATGTGCATCATCACAGGTAGCATGCTCCATCAATAGCTTGGATGTATCAATTTCCAGCTTAGTTCTAAATTACAAAAGGGCACACACACTCATCATGGCTAACCATATGTGATTCACCATCTTTTTAACCAGGAGCTACCAATGGCCGGCATGTTAATACAAATACAGCTGAGCGGAATGTCAATTTCCAATAAAATCTACTGAACTTTAGTTTGTGCATTAGGCTTCATTTGCTTCATGGAAGAGCCCAATAGATGTAGCCTAAGCTACAAGTTTGAAAACAAAGAACTTTTCATACATCCATTTCCATATATACGAAAATAAATTGTAGACTAATTCATGCATATAGTAGACCGCCATATGAACAATAAAAGTCAGTGTGAAAGACAAATCAGTTTACGCTCAGCATATGAGCATACTATGAATCTACAAACTCTAATTCTTAAAGAATACCTATCCTGCTTATTCCTTTAAGAAAAAGAGTACCTATCCTGTTTAATATACCATGTGCATCGACATATCCCATAAACATTTCCTTACAAAAAGAAGTGCCGCATGATTTCCAATCGGCATACTGACTAGAGTTTTGTTATGTAGAGAGAAACAAATGGGTGGAATTATTTACTGAATTTTGTACAACTCGTTGAATACAGGAATAAAAAACATTCACCAATAACAATAAGGTTTTTATTTTCTGCATTATTAGTTGGCATACACAAATTGGTAGGGTATTGGGAAGGAGAACTGCAAGACCCTGACTAGGGGTGGAAACAAATCTCTTTAGGGTTTGTTTGGATAGAGAGGGATTATAACCAATCTCTTCGGATTGGAAGGAATTTTAGTTCAAATTCCGAATCAATCCGAACGGATTGAGTCGGATCATAATGCATCCAAACAAGCCTTTAGTGGGCTGTTGGCTTGGCTCTAGCTTGGTTCTAAAAATACTTCCAAACTATAAATAAAATGATATTAAATCAAATTATGTCAATTTTGGGCGATGACTCGATATCCACCCCTAACCCTGACTCCTGAATCCAAGACCAGTGTAATCCTATCAGAAAGTGTCTAAACAGTTTTGCTCAATACCACTATTCTCCAAGAAAAGAAGTTTTTATTTATGATTTTGTTTGATGCTAAACCAATGTATCTAACGCAAGCAACAATGATTGTTAATACAGGTGCTGAGGTGCAAGCTATTATAGTTCCAGCAACGGTAACTCAATCCAAGAACGCCCCCAATCTGCTTCAAGGCTATCAAGTAAATAATACTCGACTCTTTTGCCTTGTACTCGATAAATTCCATTATACATCAACGCACACGAACTTAGGGCAATAATAATCACACGAGGCAGTAGGAAATATATATAGGTGGCACCCATTTCAGACAAAAGAGTGGGAAAGCAAAAGAATTACAGTAAACCAAGAAACTGTCGCCGACACCCATTTCTAACAAAACCGCACGAAAATCCAAACAGAATCCTACAGATCTCTTCCTAACAACGTACTCTCGTACCAACAATTCCTACCATTTCAAAATTCCCCCAGAAAAATCAAAACTCGAGAATTTTTCAAAAACACCCCACCCTAACACACCTCAGCACACTTCTTGACACCTCGCTACAGAAAAAAAAGAGAAAAAGAAACACGCACAAGATTGATTCAAGAGCTCAAGCAAGAACTGTGCGAGAGCAGAAAAGAACCCACCGAATCGCCAGTTCCTTCGATCAACTCAGCGCCGAATCGACGGGTTCCCGCGGTCTCTGGGCAGAGCAGGGGTCCCTTTCGCGGAAGCGACTCAACTCAATTCCTCGCCTCATCTCATATTCGGTGAAGGGTGGATGTCCCAGCCAGACATATGTAGACCTGGTCTATGGACCGGAGTCAGCAAAGTCGATGCGCGGTAGGAACGGTTGGATCATGGGAGTAAAGGAGTCGGTCCATAGACATGGTCTACACAAGTGAGAGGATCATGGGGAGCTTGGCTTAGACTCGGAGTAGGAAGAACATGTCGGTCCGGGCTCTTTTCCCTTTTATTTTACCTTTTTTCTTGTTGTAAGTTTTAGTTTTAGTTTTTTTTTTTTTTTTGCAATTCGCCCTATGTCACTAAATAACTATGAATCTTCACAATCTCTACTACTTAAATATTGAAGTTTGCGGTCATCCGTCCTCCCTCAACGGTGAAAATGCCCTCAGTGGCGCTCTTGACATCTGTTGGATCGACGACCCTCTGGGGCATCGTCTCACCCTATTCGCATGCTCCTATGTCTTCGTCCCCTCTAGCACCGCTCCACCCCATGTTCCATCTCAACCGCTCACGCTCACGCTCCCCTCCCCTCCCTGACTTTTCCCACCCTCACCCCATTCGCTCGCTGTAGGATCAAGGATAACTGATTAGAGAGGAGGGGGGAGGGGGGTGAATAGGAGGTTTTAAAACTTTCTACAAATTTATAAAACTAAGTAAGATAATCTTAACAAGACTTCCTATCATAAGATAAATACTACAAATGTAAATGCGATAAATAAGGACAAGAAATAACCACAATGAAAACAAAGGGGTTTTTCCTGTGGTATCGAAGATTTGTCGATCTTCACTAGTCCACGTTGAGAAAGCTTAATCCAATCAAGCCGGCTCCACGAATTAAGCATTCCCTCGATTTCACTTGTGGTTGTTCTTCCTCCTCTCTGGAGATGGTGAACACCGAACCACTCACAATTGGTGATAGGCCTCTCCACAATCTTCTTTAAGAGATCACCACACAAGTTCTCGCAAAGCCGTCTAGGTGTCGACAAACACCAAGAGTAATGAATTCCGAACTTCGCTTGACGACAATCAAGTGCTATGGATCAATCTAGAATAAATGCACTTGATTTTGCTCAACTACCTCACAATAAATACAACAAGAGTGAATGAGGTGTAGAGTGAATGCTCCAGGCTCAAAGATGTTCAATGAAGTGTTATCATGCTATCCTAGAGCTGGTGCGGGAGTATTTATACCCTCACAAGCAAATACGACCGTTGGAGGCAAATGTTAGAAAAAATCAGCGAAATCAGTAGTACCACCGTGCAATGGTCGGTACTACCGCACCTCCAACGTCAGCACAGTAACGGCTATAGCAAAGACATTTAATATGTATGAAAGAGCCGTTGGAAACTTGGTGCGGTACTACCGCCATTGATCGTGCGGTAGTTTCGATTATTGGTAGTTCCGCTCAACTCATGGCGGTACGACTGATTTCCTTGGAGTTCAAAAACACCGCATACTGGAAATAACATACTGCTTGAATTTTTTGGAAAGCACAGCGGTAGTTTCACAATAGCAAATCAGCAAATGAACACGAAAATGCACTGTTCTGTAAAAAAAACATTTCGCCCCTTTGCTCGGTAGAACCGGCTTGCGGTAGTTCCGCTCAAAGAACACCGGTACTACCGCATTTCCAAGAGAGCAAATAAAACTAAAACAGATGTCTCTCTGGAAAATACGTACTGCAAGATTTCAGTACATTCGATTTGCGGTAGTTCCGCTCAAGGAACGCTGGTACTACCGCACTTCCAAGAGAGCAAATAAAACTAAAAAAGAGGTCTCTCTGGAAAATAAGTACCGCAAGATTTTTGGTACATCTGATCTGTGGTAGTTTTACCATGCGAACACCGGTCATATCGCAAAGAGGTAGTTTCGCTGACAACACATTGGTACTACCGATTTTTCTCAGAAAATAAGATTTGCTTTTAAAAACAAGTTTTGAGTGCATGCATGATCCTAGATTGATCCAATATCCACAAGAACATGCTGTCAAGCTACTAGACTTGATCTCTCTTAATAGTACGACATTTAAGCTATAATCCGGTCTTCCACCCTTTTCACCTTAAGACCGGTAAAATTTAAAAAGGAACCTAGACTACTTCTGTCTTGACTTGAGCCTTAAGCATGCATGTCCAAATTTCTGTAACCACCGCTGGAATCAAACCTTGTATATACTCAATAAACAAGTTAGTCTCATATTCATATATTGTCATTAATTACCAAAACAAATCTAGAGGCCTAGATACTTTCAATCTCTCCCTTTTTGGTAATTGATGACAACCCAAATAAAATGAGAGAAAGATGAATATACCACTTATTATGAGAAGTTGTATGTTCTTGTTGTGGTGATTTTTTTTTTGCAATGAGCATAGGTGAGTATGAGAAATTATGCTTGTAAAGGTCATTTCAAAGAAAAACTCCCCCTAAAGATGTGCATATAAATTGAAAAGAATTTGTAAACACATACGAGTGAAAGAAAGGTAGAGTGATCATCATTTCAAATCATGATACCAATGTTAACAAGAGATATATAGAATACCACGATTTAACAAACAAAAACGACAAAGTTTATAATAGACAATTATAAGCACATAAGTATCCAAGATAGCAAAATGTAACTAGTAGCAAATTATCCTCCCTATCCTCCTCTCAAACTAACTCACTCCCCTTTTGGCATCAAGGTACCAAAAAGGTCACTCAGCCGGATCTTGAGAGCTTCTTGGAGGCATGTGGAGACGACGTCTTCCATACCGATTAGGAGTCAATCTGGCTTGTTCCAGTGCTGTCACACTCTCTGATAAGGCAGTCAGCCTATTGTTGGTTTTTGTTTGGAATTTTGCTAAAAGTCCTCATTTCCTGCTGAGTGTTCTTAATCTCCAAAATGGCTGCATAGATTTGGGAGAGAGAGAGACTTGACCTTCATCTTGTGCATCATGCCTCTGAGTATCCTCTCTTGGGAGGTCTTGCCTTGGCAAATGCTCGAGGGCGAATCTTGGCGAGGATAGGAGGACCTCTCGAGACTTGTAGGGTTTGTGGGTGAACCCAAACCTCCTCTATATCCGTCTTTTGAATGATCAAAGTCATAATGTACGGTGCATAGTTAATCCTCTTGACTCGATCATTCTTGGATGACACAATCTCCCTAATAATGACATCAATCACATCAAATTTTCTTCCATGCATGATGTTATCTATAATATTCCAAGTATGCCCTCTGATGGCATCAAAGTTTCCACTCTTAGGGAGAATGGTGTGATTGATTATCCGGTTGACTAGGCTTGGGATAGGTAGGAGACCACCTATCTTTCTGGAACAAACTTAGCATTAGTATCATAATATTGGTCTAGGCGTGAACCGTAAGAAGCGAGCTTGTCATATATCTTCTCATAAGAGCTCGACTCTGTTCCTAGGGCTAGCTCAAACTCACCTTTTGCGATCCATATAAGAAGTCCAAGTTATCCGGGCGGTTGAGTGAAGTCAAGAGAGGCGTACAATGTGGTATAGAATTGTCGATCATTTCCTCATCATAGTCACATTTGAGAGTGACTAGATCATGAAGCCCTACTCTCTGTAAGAGACGGTATGTTTCTTCATATTTGTCTAGAGAATTGAGATGAGGCCAATTCACCCGATTGTGATGAGCAAACTGTTTGTTTGGTCCATACATTTGCTCATATACTAACTCCTGGAAACTGGTATGGAATTTTGGACTTTGAGAGGATTTCGGAAGGACAAACTGATTGCGATGACGCATTATGGCACACTCATCAGATGTAATGGTCTTCAAATTTATTTGTTGCTCAGTTGGTTCTTCCATCTCATCATCGATGCGATGGCTTCCTCGATGTCGATTTGGATGAATTTTGCTCAGTGTCATCTGATGCAGGACCTTTGCCATGATCGTCTCTTCTCTTGTGCTGTACTTCTGGCATATCTTCCGCTGGGTCGAAGTCATGAGCTTCAGAAGGTTGAGAAGAAGAGCCTTGACCTCTTCCACGGCCATAGGATTTGTGAGAGGCAATCCTTGTCCTTGGCATCTTCAAGAGAGAGAGAGTGGATTACAAAAGGAACAGTTGATCAACACAAACTAGGTTCAATTTTGAATGGCGTGATCTTTTCTGTTTGGTCAGAAAATCGGTAGTACTGCCGTTCTAGTGCCGATACTACGGGATGCGGAATACGGCCGTTCTTGGCGAGACGACCGCATCGCAGTAGTTCCGCGCACGACAATGATAGTCCGCTTTTCGAGAACCGATCTTAGGGCATGCAATCTAGTCGATTTTGATTATTTCTTATGGATTGAATACATGGAATAGATGTGTAGACATCATGAGACACTGAATTTGCACTTTTGCCCAAAATAATCATACAAAACCAACCACATTAAAAAAAGTCCTAATTCGAGATCTAGGGTTTGAATGCAAGGTAAAAGAGGGGATTAAAAGGGATTTTACCTTGAGAATCGAGGGAGAAGAACCCTAAGGAAGCAAGGAATCAACCGGAATCGTCGAAATCACAAGGAGATTTGAAGATCTTAGGTGGAGGTTTAGGGGTCTTCGGTGAGGGAGAGAGAGGAACCGAGAGAGAAAGAGAGAAGCACGAATGAGTGTGGTAGGTCTGCTCGGGAAGATAAGGGTCCGAGATGCGGTAGTACCACAGGTTGTACGCCAGTAGTACCAGAAAGCGGTAGTACCATTTGCTACACGTCGGTAGTTCCAAAAAATCTGGAACTTTGGGAATAAATATTGGATTTTGAGAAATATGCAAATGATTCTTAGTTTTGTAATCAAATAAGTATCATTCAGGATCGTTGCGCATTTTTAGAGACTAATGGCTATCTTAGAGCATAAGTTTAATCAACATATATTCCCTTTTTTAAAATGAAAAAAATATTTTTCTTGGAAGCTTAAAAACACTAGAGAGAAGCAATATACACGAGGCATGAGTTCAAGCAACATTAGAATAGTCTATGATATTTAATTCATTCATCAATTTGCAGAAAACGGCTTTCATCTAGTGGCTTGGTGAAAATGTCTGCTAATTGATTCTCAGTCCTAATATGACTAATCTCAATATCACCTTTGCTTACATGATCTCTCAAGAAATGGTGGCGTATATCTATATGTTTGGTTCTTGTGTGTTGGATTTGGATTGTTAGCTATTTTCACCTGACTTGTCATTATCACACAAAAGAGATATTTTATCAATTTTATTCCATAATCCATCAAAGTTTGCCTCATCCATAATAATTGTGCACAGCAACTTTCTGTGGATACATATTTGGCTTCGGCAGTGGAAAGGGCTACGGAGTTTTGTTTCTTGGAAGACCACGAAGCTAAAGATCTTCCTAAAAGTTAGCAACTTCCGGAGGTGATTTCTTTATCCACTTTACAACCCGTATAGTCGAATCAGAATATCCAATTAAATCGAATTTTGCACCTTTAGGGTACCATAAGCCAATACTAGATGAATGCTTCAAATATCTTAGAATTCTTTTTACATCCATCACATGACATTCTTTAGGAGTTGTTTGAAAATGTGCATACATGCAAACGCTAAACATGATATCGGGCCTAGATGTGGTAAGATAAAGCAAACTACCAATCAGAGATCTATAAAGCTTTAAATCTACTGATTTACCTCCCTCATTAAGGTTAAGATGACCGTTGGTTGCCATTGGAGTCTTGATAGGTTTTGCATCTTCCATGCCAAACTTTTTGAATAAGTCCTTTATATACTTCATTTGACTTATAAATGTGACATCCTTGAGTTGTTTGATTTGAAGTCCAAGAAAATAGCTTAGCTCTCCGATCATGGACTTTTCAAATTCTGTAGACATCATATTGCCAAACTCCTTGCAAAAATCTTGGTTAGTAGATCCAAATATGATATCATCAATATAAATTTGGCATACAAAGAAATCATTATCAATTGTTTTAGTAAAAAGAGTCGTATCAACCTTCCCAATTTTGAATCCTTTTGAAAGTAGAAAATCTCGAAGGCGCTCATACCACACTCTGGGAGCTTGCTTTATGCCATATAGCGCCTTGGAGAGTTTATACACATGATTAGCATTCTTAGGATCTTCAAAACCCGGAGGTTGTTCAACATAAACAAGTTCGGTTATTTTGTCATGTAAGAAGCACTTTTAACATCCATTTTAAATAACTTAGTATCAAAACTTGATGCAAATGCAAGCAATAAACGAATAGACTCAAGCCTAGTCACGGGTGCAAAAGTTTCATCATAGTCTAAACCCTCTACTTTAGTATACCCTTGAGCGACTAATCTTACCTTATTTCTTATCACAACTCCATTTTCATCTTGTTTGTTGCGGAATACACATTTTGTGCCAATCACATTGTGCTCCTTGGGTTTTTCCACCATTGTCCAAATATCATTTTCGGGCAAAGTTGTTTAATTCTTTGTGCATTGCATTCACCCAATCTGGATCTACTAGAGCTTCATCTACATGTTTTGGTTCAATAGAAGAGACAAAAGAATAATATTTTGGTAAGTTGGATAGTTTATTATCTTCCTTGATATCTCCTTCAACTTGAATTGTAGAGGAAGTGGTAGGAGGTTCGACTTGAGTGGAAGATGATGGATCATTTGGATTTTCTTCCGGTTTGATGTCTCCAATTTGCATATTCTTCATTTCTTCTCTTAAGGCTTCATTACCTACACCATTTAAATTATCCTGCTCTTCTTGAGAGCCGTTAGTTTCATCAAATTGGATATCATATCTTTCTTCAACTAAACCACTAGTTTTATTAAAAATATGGTAAGCTTTGCTATTTGATGAATAGCCAAACAAGAAACCAACATCGCAACGACTTGCAAATTTTGAAAGACGAGCACCATTTTCAACCAAATACACGAAAATAAGAGATGTTCGGTTTTCTTCCGATTAAAAGCTCAAAAGAAGTCTTTTTCAAAAGCGATGTAAATAAAGATGATTTATGGCATGACAAGCGGTGTTAATAGCTTCCGCCAAAAACTATCTAAGTATTGTATTCATCAAGTATTGTCCTAGCCATTTCAATTAATGATCGATTTTTCTTTCTACAACACCATTTTGCTCCGAGTGTAAGTTGATAAAAATTCATTCTTTATTCCGTGTTCTTCATGCTTTTTTTCAATTTTGTATTCTTGAACTCGGAACCATTACCACTACGGATTTTCTTAATTTTAAAATCAAATTCATTTTGAGCCCTTTTTGCAACGTTTTTGAAAAATACCAGAGGCTTCGGCTTTGTCATGTAGGAAGAATACCCATGTATATCTTGAGTAATCATCTACAATGACTAAACAATAGCTATTGCCCCCAAACAAACCCATGTATATCTTATAGGTTGTTGGCCCAAACAAATCCATATGTAAGAGCTCTGATAGCCTAGAAGTTGACATGATACTTTTGGAAGGATGAGAATTTGCAACTTGCTTATCGGCTTGGCAAGCACGACATAGTCTATTTTTCTCAAAAGTTACATCCTTCAAGCAAACTACTGAGTCATGTTTGAAAAGTTTTTTGAGTTGGATCATGCCCACATGACCTAGTATTCTATGCCATAATCAACCAAAAGAAGTTTTTGCAATTAAACATGTTCTTAAGCAAGGATCATTTGAAGAAAAATCTACCAAGTAAAGATTTCCAAATCTAAAACCTTTGAAAACCAATTCATTTTCTTTTTTCCTTTGAGATAGTTACATCATCTCTAGAGAATGAGCAAGTTAATCCAAGATCACACAATTGAGCAACGGATAGCAAGTTAGAGTTTAGTGTTTCTACTAGAGATACATTAGAAATGGAAAGGTCATTTGAGATAGTGATTTTACCCAAACCAATTACCTTTCCTTTGCTATTGTCACCAAAGATAATATTTTCATTACCCGTCCCATTCTCAAAAGTGGTGAACATCTTCCGATTTCTGGTCATGTGTTGAGTGCAACTGCTATCGAGCACCCAATGTCTTCCACCAGTTTTGTAGTTCACCTACAAAAGAATATCAAGTTCTTTTAGGTACATACACTTGCTTGGGGTCCTTGGAGGTTAGTTATCAAAACTTTAGGCACCAAAATAGCATTTGTAACATCCCAACTTGTTGGCCTTTGAAAATCTTTTAATTAGTTGCTAGTTGAAAATCTCACCATTTGCATTTTATTTGAATTTAAATTAAAAGCTTAATATATACTTTCATGTCAAAATAATTTATTAGGGTTAATCCCAACATCAACAATTGGTAAAACTATTTTATTTAGATTCTATGTGCTTAGATATATTTTCTAGATTTTCTGGAATTTTTCCAAGTTTATTTGCTATTTTCTATTTGCTATTTGCATTTTATGGATTTTCTAAAAAGAAAAATCAATTTTTAATCCTTAGGAACAGTGTTGGGCCGGAGCCCAATACTATTCCCATGCGCCAGCCCATTTCCCCGCTCGCCCGCGCCTCCCTCCGCTGGATGATCGCCGCGTGGCCTCTTCCGCTGATCTCGTTCGCTCGCTCGCTCCCGCACCTCTCCTCTGCCACCGACAAGTGGGGCCGCCACCGAGTCGTCGTCTCGAGCCTTCCTTATTCCCGTGCACTCATTTGCCTCGCCATTCTTTGCCCCTCGAGCTCGTCCGACAAAACGGATTCCGTTTAGATTTCTTCGTGCCAACCCCACCATATCCCGGCCTTCTCTCTACCTTACCTATCCCCAACCGAATCAAACTCCGAATCGGCTTCAATATCCTAAAATCATAGAATTTCCGATCGTGGCCATCTCGGACTCAAGTTGGGGATTTCCAATCCCGACGTCCCCCGGTCCTATAAATACCCCCCTAGGATCGCCCGGTCCTTCGCAACCTAGAATCGCCACCCTCGTCTCCCCGATCGCTCTAGCGCTGTCACAATTCAAGTCGTAGTGTTTGCGGCCGAGCTCCTTCTCCAGCGAATTGCGCCACCGTTGTTGTCGCCCTTGCCCCACCGTCTACACCATTGTGATCGGTATAGCTCAGGCTACCTCGTGCGCCCTCCTCGTCGCTGGAGCACCGTTGGGGCGCCCGTCCGACAAAAGCCGAGCCATTGCCGCTGCCCCAACCTCACCACCGGTCATCACCGTCGACCTCTGCCGCTCGCAATTGCACCAGCAGGTTCGCAATAGCCGCATATATCCATTGGTACCCTCCACCGCCGGTAACGCGCCGCCGATCGCCGGTGACCATCGATCTCCGAGCGCCGCCCCTCTCTACCGTGCCTCATCAACAGCCAACGTCAGCTTTTGTGCCTGCGTGTCACCCACGTGCCGCCGTGTCAGCGCCAGCACACGCGCACATGGCTAGGTCCACCACCCCTCTCTTCCCTGGCTCGGTGAACTCAGTCCACCGTCAGCCAAGAGGCTGACATGTGGGACCCACATGTCAGATTTCTTTTAAATTAATTCTTCTTCTGGAAATTCTCGGCTGACGCAAGCATTGCGCAATAATCCAATTTCCTTTATAAAAATAATCCAGAAGTTAAATTAAAATCCTAAATTAGGGTTTTAATTATTTCCAATCTTCCAAAGCCCATATCTTTTGCATCCGAACCCCGATTGAGCCCATTCAAATTTCTAAATTCATATAAATTCAAGCTCTATTTAATAGTGAATTTTATTTGATTTTTAGAGTTTGTTTTGCCTCTGTTATTTATTTATTTTTATTTCTTTTGCCTCGTTTAAGAGTAGACATCGATACTTCAGAGAATTTTGGAGAAGAAGGCGTACCTCAAGATCAAGACCAGTACCTAGACCTATTCCAAGGCAAGTTATACCTTTGATCATATTAAACTCAATTTTCAAAATACTTTTTTTCAGTGTATTGCATTCTATTTCAAGTGTTTATTTAAATACTTTTGGGTTTAGTTATTAATACAAATTGTTATGTCCAGCTTGTCTATTGTTATTCCATGATCTTTTGTCACCCTAGGTTGGTTCATTATTAGTTGGTATTATCGTAGCACCAGCGTGGGTTGGTTACACACTAGTAGTTTGCTTAGCCATGCCACGAGTCATCATTTCATGTGAGTTGCTAATATAAACTTGACTAAGTGATTATGGTACTGTGTGATAAAACTATATGTGCTGTGTGCTATTACTTGTTGATGGCATGTGTTGCACTTAATCAACAGGATGGGAAAAGATTTAGACTGAGGCAAGTGGTGGATTCTGTGTGATTGGTGGAGCTGTGTGCTGGGAATATTGTCTGTGTGACACTTAGTTAAAAATTGAAAGTCTTGCCTTGGTCAATTAAAGATTTAACTTTGTGCGCCGTTGCATTGAGCCTTACTGTATGACCACATACCTAGTATGGGCTGGGCCTAACTTAGTAAGTTATGGAATCTTGACGTTGACAACTCAGGTTGTAATTTAAGCTGTGTGATGGGTTGGAGGTGTGATAAGTCACATTGCGGGACTATTCGCCGCATCCCTATCCAACGGTGTATGTCGTAAACAAACGCTGTGTGTATCGGTTGGACGGCAGTAAAGCACATCGAGAGTGTCAATGTTTGAGACGAAATTTCCGAAAGGTTTTGTTATGACCAGTGTGGGCCACACTGATTGTATCGTGTGGGTAAAGTGTACAACCTCTGCAGAGTGTTAAATCAATCTATTCAAATAGCCGTGTCCGCAGTCATAGACATGCTCGGGGATTTCACACGAGGGGTAGATTTTCATAAAACCTTGGGAATGGAGCTGTGTGATCTAATCATATGGCTTTGTGAATAATTTGATTAGACCGTGTGTCCTTTGTGCAATCAACTGATAACTTAATATTGTTTATTTGTTTTGAATTACGTTTTCAATCTATTATTCGTATTCAATTGCAAATGCTGCATTTCGGAAAAATAACCACAGAAGCCATTCTTTTGGAATAAACCATCATCTATAAATTGCATTCTATGGTATGACTTGCGAGTACAGTTGTGTACTCATACTTGCTATAAACAATCAAGAGAAGTCGAGGAGTCATCGCCTACTTTTGAAGAGGAGTTCTACGAAGGTTGATCGTTAGGGTCTCGATCTCAGTCAGTTGCCTGTGGTGAATTGATGGGATTCCGCTAGAGTTTACTTTGTTTCCACTGTAGTTTATTTCTTTAATGTAGTCTTGCATGTCTTAATAAATGTAAAACTCGACCTTAAGGTCACAACAGTTATTTGCTATTCAAGGTACTCGTTTATTTATTATTTCGTTGTATGGAGGTGATATTGTATCAATGTTGATACTGTGTGCACTAGCTTGATCCTGAACTAGTGTAGTATACACAGAGGGTCCAGATTTGTATATTTGGGTCCCAACAGAGGTGGTATCAGTGCCATACTGACTGTAGGTCTTTAACTTAGTTAGATCGGTCGTCTTAGTGAGTCCAAACTATTTTCTAGAGCAAAAATTAACTTGCAAGATTAATCGAACCCCTAACTCATCTCATATCTCTCTTGACTCAACTATTGCTGAAGATCTTTTTCTCCCTGTTGTTTTAAAGTGGTTCTTACCCTTTTGTCCGTCTTGACAGATGCCTCGTCTTTAGAGCTATGGAGAGCGGAAGGGAGGACTTGCCGCTGAACTTTGGAAGTTGTTGCAAGTACTTGGAGGATTTGACCGTCCGATGTACCGTGGCAGTGCTTGGATGGTGAACGGCCGAGACCGTAGAGTGATTTGCCGTTTGACCATCTACGCTAGGAAGAACACCAAGGCGAGCAAACCCCTGAATGCCTTAGCCCGAAGGAATGTTTGGATTGAAGCAATCCAGGAATCTTCACGCCTCGCCATCCTGAGGATTTGCAACATCTACGCTCGAGAGCTCCGAGACACCGTCTTGCATTGTCACCCTCGCTCTTCCGCTGTGGATCTTGCTGCACGCTACCCGTCTACGGTGGGAGAAGGCAATGCCACCATTGTACATTTTGCCCAGTTCGCCGCTGCCCAAGAGGAATCACTGGAGTTAGCCGCCACAGAGCTGGAGTGCGTCTACGAGACCCTTCAGAGAGCCGAGGAGAGGATCGTCATTCTGGAAGAAACTCTCTATGGACAGCACGATCAAGAGGAAGACCACAAGAAGAAGACCGAAGAAAGCGAGAATCAATTTGAACCGGAAGAGCCAGCAGAGGCAAGAGAACCGGGGGGCGCAGCGATTACTGCACGAGACGCCTTCTCATGTTGCACCAGTCCCGGGGCATCAAGATCATTTTGCAAGGATGTCAGCTCGTTTCCAAGTCTACAGCAGGCGGGAGCACCTTCAGGGCTACGGAGGCTATCTCATCGAGTAGTCCGTTCGAGTTTGTTTCAGGCTTAGCCAGTCTTAGTTTGTGAGGCGGTAGTTTGTGTGCTTAGGTTCGTCCCTATTTTCTTGTGTGCAAGTATGAGCTGCAGAGGCGCTTAGGCATTTGTTGCAGTCATACTAAGTCCTTAATTAATATAAGTGTTTCAGTTGAGTTTTCTTGAAGTGTGTTTGTTGGGTTTAACCTACTATTACCTAGTTCCTACCTTATCTTATGCTTGCTACCTTATCTAACCCATGGAGCTTCACTAGATGGTTCAGACTCGTCAAGCTGCTGCAAGTAGTTCCGGTACTCCAGTGTTAGAAGGCCAAGAGCAGACCCCCGCAGAAGCAGTTCCACCACAAGCACCTTCAGTTGATCTGTAAAATTTTAGAGCATTCATGACAGCTCAGACTCAGCTGATGTATGCCATGATGAACCAGCTGCGAGCTATGAACAACCAGGACAACAACAATCATCATCATAATGGAGCCCCAATTACTCATGGTCACAATGGATCATCCAAGTTGGCCGAGTTTATGAGAACCCGTCCACCAACTTTCTCTGGACATGTCTCGCCAGTGGAAGCTGGTTATTGGTTTCGTGTTATTGAGAGGAAGCTGCTGATCACCCAATGCAGCGATCATGAGAAAATTATGTACACCACTCACCAGATGTAAGGCATAGGTGCCGAATGGTGGGAAAACTTCTGTGCTGCGCATGAGACGCCACAAGACATTACCTGGGAAGAATTCTCAACTGCTTTTTGCCAGTACCATATGCTAGAAGGACTCATGGATCTAAAGAAGGATAATTCTGTGCTCTTAAGCAAGGAGGAATGTCAGTGACTGACTAGCTCAACAAATTCTCACAACTTGCTCGCTATGCTGCAGAAGATATTGCTACCGACAAGGCTCGTTAGAGTCGTTTCTTAAAGGGATTGAGTACTGGACTACAAGTAAACCTGATTACCCACACCTGACTCCCCTCTCATGCCTGCACAACCTATTTTTGGCCTAGCCCTAAACTCCATCATAAGCGTGGCGGTCGGATAAGCAAGCATTCATGATCGGGTGCTACACGGTACCGGGTCGACCGACGACTTCGCGGTTGGACCAACAATGACCGACAAAGATCGAAGTTTTCTGAAAACGCGAGATTCGTCAAACCAACAACGCCATTGCCAATTGACTCATCACTATAAGATCATGCACATATCCCCACGATATCCACAATATCCCCCTTGATGAACACATTGGCAATTTCCCAGAAAATGTAGTTAAGTGGTTTGAAAAATAAAAACTCGTTGTTTTCACGCAAAGGCACAACTTAGTCCATAAGCAAAAGAAAGCTTAGGAAATGACCAAGCTGGCTTCAAAATTGTATAGGCAAGCGAGATAAGGCAAAGAGAGCACAAAAAGCTTCAATTTCCGTAAAGTAGCCAAAAATCTCACTTCGGTCCATATGAAAGAATAAATGTTCTATTTGACCTTTGATCATTGTGAGTTTTCTAGATTTGCAAATATAATCAGAAAAGGCAAGAAAACCAAGATAATCCTCTCACAATGATAACCAATTTCCAGAAAATCCATTTTCCCTTTAAGACTCCAAAAACCATATTTTCTCTAATCTTTCTCCCCCTTTGACAATGAATTCATCAAGATGCATGAAAAAAGTTAGAGCATGAAGGAATGGCTATTTTTTTTGTTTTTGAACTTTTAGCACAAGGAGCCATGAAGATTATCCATGAAGACAGTACAAGTATTACACCAAGCCATATAAAGTGAAGAAGCTATATTCAATCATGGTAAATCATGTACTGCAAAGCTAAGACCAAAATAGCAATAATCTGAGATTAAATGAATTTATACCATGATAAGTTGCTCAATATCATAGATTACCAAAGTATTCAAAAATGAGTCAAGCCATATCTATAAGTAAATGAAGACCAGAAACCAGAAACTGAGGCATTTTGAGCATTAGGAGTTCAAATATGAAGCAATTTAATCAAGCACTTAGCATTTTAAGCATTTTGCTAAAAATGACATATATTGTTTTTTATAGCAATGTGCTAGATCTCAAGCCTTGCCGCGACCATCTCAAGCAAGAAGCTTAAAGGAATGGTCCAGGTCATCCAAAACTCCCCCTGAGTTCATGCCTAGTGCAATGGCAAGCAGTCTCATGAGGAAGAATTGGTGAGATCAGTTTTTTCGCACATAAAAACTCATTCTTCATTTGCTTGACTTAAGAAATAACAAAGCTCATTTTACAGCTCAAACTCAGTTCAAAGCTCAATTTAACCTATATGACATGGCATGAATCATGAGAGGATCACTAAAGCAAAACTAGTCACAATATCCAACAAAACATAATTTGACTCAATTTGCTCAGAGATATAAAGCTAGCAAGGCGAAAGCTAAGCTAAACAAGAAGAGCCATAAAAGAAGTCTAGCAGACTATCACAGGACATGGCAAGGTATAAAGTATGAAAACATGCCATACAAGGATAATAACCAAAGCTCCACAAGTTTATAATACAATGCAAGAAATTTGAATTTTAAAATGCATTATGATGCAATGAATGCAAAAAGAGCAAAACCCCTCAAAACAGCCCAATAGGACTAATAACCCCTAATTCTCCCCGTAAAGTAGCAAAACGAGAAGAATCAAGCGCTTTAGTGAAAATATCTGCAAGCTGTTGTTCTGACTCTACAAAGTGTAGCACAACATCACCCTTCTCAACATGGTCTCTCAGAAAATGGTATCGAATATCAATGTGTTTAGTGCTTGAATGTTGCTCTGGGTTTTTGGCAATGTTTATGGCAGAAGTGTTGTCACAGAAAAGAGAAACAATTCCCAAAAATAACCCATAGTCCCGCAGCGTGGATAAGATCCAGAGAACCTGAGAGCAACCACTAGCAGCAGCTACATACTCGGCCTCGACTGTGGACTGTGCAACAGAAGACTGTTTTCTAGAAGACCAAGAAACAAGGGATGTGTCTAAGAAATGACACGTGCTAGAAGCACTCTTCCTATCCACTCTACACCCCGCAAAATCAGCATCAGAAAATGCTCGAATTGAGATAGCAGAAGAAGAAGAATACCAGAGTCCAAAGTCAAGAGTATCTTGAAGATACCTGAATATGCGACGTACTGCTTGACGATGAGAAGCACGAGGGAAGCTGGCGGCGCACGGACATCTGACAAATTGTATGTCGGCCTCGATTTGTGAGGTAGAGGAGTGAGCCAATCATGCTGCGGTACTCCTTCTGGTCCACGGGCTCTCCATCCTCATCAGGGTCCAGCACGGTGGTTGTGGCAATGGGAGTAGACATTGGCCTACTACTTCCCATATTGAAACGCCGAAGAAGGTCCTTTGTATATTTACTCTGGTGGATGAAGGTGCCTTCTTTCAGTTGTTTGACTAGAAGACCAAGGAAGAATGTCAGCTCTCCCATCATGCTCATCTCAAACTCACTGCTCATAAAATCTGAAAATCTGGACACTAAAGCATGAGAAGAACCACCGAATATGATATCATCCACATAAATCTGAACCAATAAGAAATCACTGCCATGCCTGAGAGGGAACAAGATTTTATCAACCATTCCCATTTTGAAATCATTTTCAAGCAAGAAACTCTTAAGCCTATCATACCAAGCTCGAGGAGCTTGCTTCAATCCATACAAGGCTTTGGAGAGTTTAAAAACATGGTTTGGGAACTTATGATTTTCAAAACCAGGTGGTTGCTTGACAAAGACATCTTCTATGAAACCATTTAAGAAAGCACTTTTAACATCCATTTGAAAAAGCTTGAAACCCTTGGATGTTGCAAATGGTAGTAAAATGCGAATGGCTTCCAATCTAGCTACTGGAGCAAAGATCTCTTTAAAGTCTAAGCCTTCTACCTGGGAATAACCTTGAGCTATAAGTCTAGCCTTATTGCGAACAACCAATCCATCCTCACTTTGCTTATTTTTAAAAATCCATTTTATTCCAATAACATGAGAATCAGAAGGAGGCTCAACTAAGGTCCAGACTTTGTTTCTTTCAAAATTTTCAAGCTCTTCATGCATGGCATTGACCCAAGAGGCGTCAGATAAAGCATGTGTGATATCTCGGGGTTCAAAAGAAACGATAAAAGCAGAATGTGCATGAGAATCAGGAGAAATAAACCTGAAGCGAGTGACTCCTCTTGAAGATCCCCAATCATCTGCTCAGGTGGATGCAATTGCTGAATATGAAGAGGAGCTCCTGGTGCAGAAGTGGCCTCTACCTCACGAGCTGTTGAGGTAGGAACAGAGCCACTCAAGTCGTCGGTGAAGATAGGAGGAGACTGCTCAGCTGAAACTAGAGTAGTAGTAGCAGGCTCTCCAACCCTCTCAGAAGTGATTGGAGGATGTGTCGGGTCCTCATTCTCAGAGTCATCATCGACGAAGATGCTTCCTTGAATTTCAGGAACCTGTGTACCTGTAGCATCGGGTCTAGTACCAGGACTAGTCTCATCAAAAGTGACTTCACAAGTCTCAACAATTTTGTTAGTGTCAACATTAAATACACGATAGCCACGAGAATGAGCAGGATATCAAAGAAATATGCTATCAGAACATCTAGACTCAAATTTATCAAGGTTGCCATGTTTAAGAATGAAGCACTTGCAACCAAAAATCTTGAAATGAGAGACTTTGGGTGAATGACCAAATCTAAGCTCAAAAGAGGTCTTCCCAATCACAGATATCAAGAAAACCCTGTAGTAGATATAACAAGCAGTAGAGATTGCCTCAGCCCAAAATCTCCTAGGAGTAGAATGTTCATCTAACATGGTTCGAACCATCTCTACAAGGGTTCTGTTCTTCCTCTCTACAACACCATTCTGCTGGGGAACTCTAGGTGAAGAAAACTGATGCTCAATTCCCCTATCAGAGCAGAAGGTAGAAAAGGAAGAATTCTTGAATTCTGTCCCATTTTCACTCCTAATGGCTCTCAAAGCTCCAGGAATATCAACATCAAGTCTAAGGACCAATTCTCTAAAGAATCCAAAAGCCTCGTCCTTAGAATCCAGAAAATAAACCCATGAATACTTGGAGAAATCATCCACAACCACTAGCACAAACCATTTCCCACCAGCTGACTGAACTCTAGAAGGACCAACAGTGTCTAAGTGCAGAAGCTGTCCTGGTCCATCAGTCATCACCAAGGTAAGAGGTGGATGGGAAGCAGACACCATCTTACCATGCCTACAGGGTGAGCACACAAGATCTCTAGCAGCCTTCAGCCTAGGTAAACCTCTAATCAAATCCTTGCAGCTGACTCTAAACAGGCGATCAAAGCCTATATGCCTAAGTTTACGATGCCACAAAACAAGATCATGAGAAACAGAGGCTACAAGATATCTAGGACTGGAAGCTGAAGAAATACCGAAATTTGCACAAAAGATCTTTTAAAATCTAGAGATCTCAAAGACAAGCTAACTCTAGACAGATGATCAAAGCCTATATGCCCAAGTCTACGATCCCACAAAATAAGATAATGAGAAACAGAGGCTACAAGACATCTAGGACTAGAAGCTGAAGAAATACTAAATTTGCACAAAAGATCTTCTAAAATCTGAAGATCTCAAAGACAAGCTCACCCGAGGAATCTAGAACTCTACACTCACCACTTTTAAGCCTCACTTCTAGACCCTCATCAAGCAGCTGAGAAACAGATAGAAGATTATATCTCAGCTTACTTACCAAAGCGACGTCTTTAAGCATGAACTTGTTGTTGACGCATACGGTGCCCTTTTGCGATACGGTCCCGGTAGAAGCATCCTAAATATAATCAATTCATTGCGGATGCGTGTGAGGAGGAGAACCATCTAGAATCTCCGGTCATATATCGAGAACACCCGGAGTCAACAATCCATATGTCCTCCTTCCTCACACGACGGACCTAAAAAGCACAAGCAGAAAACATCCGTGTCTCAGTACTGGGGTTAGTGATAAAAGATCTAGGAATCCAGTACTGAGATGCACGATGCCTGGAAACAATAGTAGAAGCAGCAGAAAAATGATCAGGAACAAAATCATAAGAATGCACGCGAGAACCACATAGACCACTCCGAAACGATCTACCAAAAGATCGATACTCCCCCTGTCTAGATGCTACCCGTGGTCTCTCCTCACGATATCCTAAACCAAAATGCTGCCTAGACCCACCAAAAGAGTCAACAAAGTTCTCTACAAACCTAGGCCTATAGTAGTATGATAAACAGGCTGCCTGGCTCTAGAGACTACAGCAGGTGAAGGGACTCCTCTAATGGTTCTCAAAGCGCTCATCATCTCTTTTATCTCAAACTTTGCTTTCCGGAAGCAGAACTCAACAGTGTGGCCTTCTTTCTTGCAGAAGGTGCAATGGTACTTGACCTTTTGAGGGGTCTGTACTGGTGAAACAGAAGCACCTTTCTTGCCAGAAAGAGTTTGAGCAAAACCTGCAGATTTGAAAATAACCTTGGATGGCTTAGGAGGTTCTAACTCAAACAGACCACTTTTCACAACTCTTACAATCTTAGGTGGGTGATTCTTGGAATGCTCTAGGGGTTAAAACCTAGACCACTATTTTTCACAATCACCTTGGACTGGTCAAGAATCATGTTGAGTTTCTTTTTCCTACTAGAAAACTTCTCAAGAGTCACTTTGAGGTAATCATTCTCTTTAGCTAAAATCTCACATCTAGTGCACTTTCTAGACTTGATTGCCTCATCATGTTTACTCTTAAGAAGAGCCACTTCCACTTTCAAGGCCTCACAAGACACACAATAGGAATCCTTAATCCTATTCAACTGCTCCTTAAATTTAACTCTAAAAGCCTCTTGTATCTTACCAACCATTGTTTCAACTTCAGCATTCAATACACAAGAGGTAGAATCAATAACTTTCTTTGAAGCAGTAAAGGACATGGATTTTTCAGTTTTAGCTTTTTCTTCTAGAGTCTTGTTTAGAACTTCAATCTCAATAGTGAGCTTAGGACAATTTTCACATGAAGCAGCTCTAGAGTACACAACCATCTCTTTCATCTCTTGTATTTTAATCCTATTGTTCTTACAATGAGAGCAAGTGTGGCTAGCATCAAATTTTTGCAATTCTTTTAAGGAGCTATCCAATTTTAATTTAAGCAAAGCACAGTTTGAGCAAGTTAAAGGGATAGTATCCAATGCAGTCACATCAAGAGAAATGGAATCCATGCAAACAGAACTAGCCTTGAGAGATTCTAGTTCACCAAGAACATCTTTTAATTAATTCACTACAGAGGAATGAGCAGATTTTAAGCTTGTCAATTCTTTAAACAAGCTAGAGCATGAATCACAAATATCATCAGGATTAATGTATTTGAGCCTAACAACTTCTAGGTTCAAATTATCAATCATAGTATCATGTTTCTTAATCATTTTAGTTTGCTTATGCAATTTCTGTTCAACAAGCACCAAAGCCCTTTTCATATCAGCAAGCGAAGGGCATACCTCATCGGGATCGCTGAAAGGATCCTCGTCATTGGAGGAGTCAGTGTCGTGGCTGTTCTTGACCATGAAACACATGCCTGTGAAATCATGGGCGTTCTTTTTGCCACGAGAGTCACTCTCGTCGTCCTCCGTCTCCGAGTCCACATCGCTCATGTTCACATTCTCTAGAGCGGTAAGGACCCCGGCTGACAAACTTGTGATAGTTTGTCTTCTTGGGTTTAGCATCCCTCGCTTGAGGATGCCTTTGTGACCCCTTCTCCTCCTTGCCCTTCAGCTTGGGGCATCTAGAGCGAATGTGGTTTGGCTCACCACATTCAAAGCAAGTGATAGGGCCACCTCTCCTCCTGTTCCTCACTTTATTGTATGCTCTCGTGAATTTGGTGGATAGGAGGGCTAAATCATCTTCAGGTAGTTTCTCAAGTTGCTCATCGCTCAAAGAATGCAAAGCTGATAAAGAAAAACCCGATGAGCTAACATATAAAGAATCAGAAGAGCTACTCTTAGATTGGTCGACCACTAAAGCCATCGACTCTGTCTTGGGGAGACACGAGATAAAATCAATCTCATGTGTCTTCAACCTCGAGTATAGCTTATCCATGGTAAGCTCACTCATGACAGTGTTGTCGTTGATGGAAGTGATCTTCATTCCCCAGACCTTCACATCGAGCACCCAAAAGCTGGCGTGCATTTTCCGACTCAGTGAAGACGAGGTCAACAGCGCGGAGATCATGAAGAATCTTAGAAAATCTTCTCCACAGCTCGTCTAAAGACTCACCAGGTCTTTGCTCGATCTTGGAGTATATTTTCTTGAGCTGGTTCTGTCTCACTTCCTTGATCACAGTGGAGCCCTCGTGATAATCATAAAGAGTCCGTCAGATCTCATGAGCAGACCGCAAATGAGCGACACGCTCAAACTCCGATCGACTAAGGCTTTGGATCAAAAAATTTCGAGTCTTGCTGTTGGCCTCCACATCTCGAGTGATCACATCGTCATCGGCTTGCACGACATAAGGATTTTTTACCTTAAGCCAAATTGCGTGCCCTTGAGCCTCGATGTAGGCCTGCATTTGGGCCTTCCAATAAGCAAAATCAACTCCATAAAAAATATGTGGTTTAGTTGAATACTTGTCAGTCGTCAGGGCTCCAAAGATCGGTTAAGATCTATGAGAAGAGCTAACCGGGCTATGATACCACTTGTAGGACTGTAAAGGCGACTAGAGGGGGGTGAATAGGCGCTTTCTCGATTTTTGCCTTAATCAAATTCAACACATACTTTTTCTCCTTTAGCTATGAAAGCTAAGAATATAGGTAAATGCACAGAGAAAGCTTTGCGTTGAATCCGATTACCCCCTTAACCACAAGACTCAATAATGGAGAGTTTATTTCACTGGGCGGTCGGACCGGTGTAGTCTTGTGATCGATCGCCTAGCGGTCGGACCGCGCTCAAATGGCGATCGGACTATCGGCGCTCGGACCGGCGATGTAAATCGGTCGAGACCGATTTAGTCGAGGCAACTCACAATACCCAAATCCAAAACGAAAATTGGTTCAACTTTTGATTCAACTAATGAAACTTGACCAAATTTAGAGCACACCTCTCTAAGGATATCTGAGACCTATTTCTAGCGACGATCGACCAGATCCACTTCAAATAAATGATCTCTTTAGGTTTTACCAAAGAAGTGTTCAAAACCTAGAAATATGAAAATCTTGATCTAAAACTTGCTTGTGGGGGATTGATGATCTAGATGATTCTAGGAGTATTCCCACACATCATAGCAAGGTAAAATCGGTCAAGAGACCAAGCATAAACACCCGGATCAAGGAAGCACCAAAATCATCAAAAGAGAGAAGAAGGCAAATGAGACTTCACCCTTGAGCAAACATCAATAGATTGATTGATTCAAGATGTTGCTTACAAAGCCACTCCCTCAAGGAGTACAAGAGCTCAATCCAAGAGCACACACAAATTTCTCTCCTCTCCTCTCCTCTCCAAACCCTAACCCTAGAAAAGTTAGAGTGTTTCTAAATGAATGCTTAGGGGTTTTTTTCCACCTCCCCTTCTATTTATAGGACCCACACACACACAAATCTGTTGATGCAATCGCCTGCTTCACCACGTGTAGGTTGATCAACGGCTCTCATCATGTCGGCAAGTCTCTCCTGTCCGAATCCCATCGGAATCTCCAGGCACTTGCACCGACTTCCGCACCGCTTGATCCAACCAGCTGCAACGAACTGCCCGTTCGATCCATCTTGTCCATTCTGCACCATGCTTGAGTCACACAACCTCACCCGTCATCCATGATCGTTCTAGACCTCAGCTCTCCAAGCTTAGTCCCGATCCTCCACATCGTTGACCTGCAAGCCACCTGCACAGCAATAGACAAAAAAAATCGTCTCCGGGAACAAGTTCTTCACAACTTGACCCATGTTAGCTCAACAATGCAATATGCAACAATAAAGCATTGACACTCATGCATTAAACAACATCAAAGCACAACAATGCCAAAATAGCCGAAGTCCAAGTGGAAGCCGGTCTGACCTCCTTACCAAGCCGGTCGGACCGATTTTCCAGTGGTCGGACCGATTCCATTACGGAGGTTGGACCGCCCCAAAAGACTTAGCCAAATTTCAACTCGGAAATCCGCAACCTCCCTGGAATTTTCAAATTGATAGAACTTTTGACTGGGAGCTCCAAAAATTATGTGACCACATCCAAGAGACTCCCCTCTCATGCCTACACAACCTATTTTTGGTCTAGCCCCAAACTCCATCATAAACTATGGCCGGTCGGACCGGCAAGCATTGCCGATCGGACTGCCACACAGCCGGTCTGACTGGCGGCTTCGCGTAGGACCACCAATGACCTAACAGCACTGAAGTTTTCCGAAAACACGAGATTCGTCAAACCAACAACGCCATTGCCAATTGACTCATCACTTTAATATCATGCACATATCCCCACGATATCCACAGATTCTGAAGCTTCGCATTCATTTGTTTTTGGAGTTTTTGCAACTCGGAATAACTTGGAAGTTATGCATCTTAAGCATACTCTGTTAGTCCAGTCGCTTGGAGCTAAGTTCTAAGGTGGGATGTTTATGAGCTAAGTTACTCATAGATGGAGTCGAGTTTCCAGCCAACCTAATAGTTCTAAACACTCAGACCATAGACGTCATCCTTGGCATGGATTGGTTATCCAAGCACAGAGCTGTGCTAGATTGTGGCCGAAGAGCCGTAACAATCTACGATGCCAATGGAAGAAAAGTGGAGTTTCTAGCCACCTCAGTACGTGATGGACATTTGGTAGTAAACAGTATGAAGACAGTTTCTTTGAAAGATGTACCTGTAGTCAAATATTATCCAGATGTGTTTCCAGAAAAATTACCAGGAATACCACTGGACCGTGACATTAAGTTTGTCATCGATCTAGTGCTAGGAACCGCACCAATCTCTCAGAGGCCCTATCGGATGCCAGGCGATGAACTTATGGAAATGAAGAAGCAGATAGAAGAACTTCTGGAGAAAGGTTTCGTAAGACCTAGTTCGTCGCCATGGGGAGCGCCAGTCTCGTTTGTTAAGAAGAAAGATGGAAGCATGAGGATGTGCATTGATTATCGTTCTCTCAATGAAGTCACCATCAAGAACAAGTATTCATTGCCCCGAATCGATGACTTGTTCGATCAGATGAAAGGAGCCGAAGTGTTCTCAAAGATCGATTTGCGATCTGGATATCATCAGTTGAAGATTTGTCCTAAGGATATACTGAAGAATGCTTTCTCGACTCGGTATGGGCATTATGAGTTTCTAGTCATGTCTTTTGGATTGACTAATGCCCCTGCCTATTTCATGAACATGATGAACAAGGTGTTCATGGAATACTTGGATAAGTTTGTGGTAGTACTCATTGATGATATTTTGGTATACTCCAAGTCAGAAGAAGAGCATGCTGAACACCTGAGATTAATCTTGGAAAAGCTCAGAGAGCATCAGTTGTATGCCAAGTTCAGTAAGTGTGACTTTTGGAAGAAGAAAGTCGATTTTCTCGGTCATGTGATGACAGCCGAAGGAGTAACAGTTGACCCTGGAAAAGTCAGAGCGGTATTGCATTGGGAGTAGCCCAAGACCGTTACTCAGATTCGTAGTTTTTTGGGAATGGCAGGATATTATCGCCGCTTCATCGGAGGATTCTCAACGATTGCAAAGCCTCTTACGCAACTATTGAAGAAAGAGAAAATATTCACTTGGACCCCAGCCTCCGAAGGAAGTTTTTAAGAGTTAAAGAAGCGTTTGACTACAGCCCCAGTGTTAATTCTGCCAAACATTTGCAAGGATTTTGATATCTATTGTGACGATTTGCGTCAAGGATTAGGATGTGTCCTTATGCAAGAAGGAAGAGCTGTCGCTTATGCGTTAAGGCAATTAAGGCCTCATGAGGAGAACTATCATATCCATGATTTGGAATTAGCTGTCGTAGTCCATGCC
Source organism: Hsuehochloa calcarea (assembly GCA_036346395.1). Classification (NCBI taxonomy): domain Eukaryota; kingdom Viridiplantae; phylum Streptophyta; class Magnoliopsida; order Poales; family Poaceae; genus Hsuehochloa; species Hsuehochloa calcarea. The sequence goes on along the minus strand of CM070610.1, from coordinate 24,252,956 downwards.
TTGAAGATTTCGCGCCATTACCTCATCGGTAATCGCTGTGAAGTTTATACGGATCATAAGAGTCTGAAGTACATTTTCACTCAGTCTGAACTGAACATGAGACAGAGAAGATGGTTGGAGTTGATAAATGATTATAATCTTGGAATTCACTACCATCCTGGTAACGACAAACTGTGAATACTAGTCCTTCTGTTCTTTTTACTTGTTGTTTTAGATATCGACATGGTCTCCAATGCATATTGTCTAATATCTATTACAAAAAATATGATAATATAATAAAGCAGAAGTATTTTTGATGACAAATCTAATAATGTCATTTCTATATGGCAACTCAAAATACTTTTTTATATGTTAATAGTCAAAGTTCTAAAGTATTGGCTACACACATTCTAAAGTGAGACGTATTTGAAGAGAGTATAAAAAAAATTTCACTATCGGTCCCTCTAATTCAAACACGTCCTAAGACCATCGAGGAGATGACATTGATGCCAACCATTGGAAAGAGCAAAGCAACCATTGGAAAGAGCAATAGCTAGAATAAAAAGAATCTGGAATCGGCACAAGTAGGTGCACCGATGTCAGCAAGATTAAAAATTCTTAGTGGCCCACCTGTCAGCCTTAGGTGCTCTCTGACTGCTACTACCCTCGTCGGAAGCCATCGCGGCTCAGATGTTTGCCGCGGTCCACGCTGTCGCGCCTTGGGTCGTTGCGTGTCGTGGTTGGAGTCGCCAGACCAAGGCCCGCTGCCACCAGATCGACCTTTGCTGCCACCGAATCAGACCCCTTGGTGCTGCTGGAGGTCCGTCACCACCATGGTAGTGACAACGATTTAACAGGCCGTGACGTGATTTAGTGAAGAGTTGGGAGAGCTGTGGAGAGGAGCACGTGTGTCCCGCTAGCAACGGGAGCGGTCACCGGCCGGAGCCCGACAAGGTCGTTGATGGCGCAAGATAGTTTGGTGTGAGAGGGGAGAGAACGAGAAGAAGAGTGTGGTGCCTGGGTGATTTGGGATTGTTTTTATTTTAGTTTAAATGTATTGTGGATTCCATATAAATGAGAGATGAATAAGTCCATATTACACTTTTAAACTATCGTGAGAGTCAGAAAACCCTTTGAACTCCAATATCATCATGTTTGCACCCTCGAACGTTCAATACCAGATCATCCGACCCTCGACCCAATACCACCTGGTTTTTTTTGCCTAGCTAGCTGCCACACTAGTACGTACTGTCTCATCAGGATGCCATTAAAAGAATGGATCCTCTCCCACTCCGTCTCTCTCTCACTTTCCCCGCTCCAAAATCCCTAGGCGACGGAACAGATTGTGGCAGCGGGGATAAGTAGCTCTCGAAGCAGTGGTCAGTCGGAGTCGGCTATAAATTGGGTCAACGGCGACTCATACCGTACCACGAGCGCCTGTTGGAGTATTCGTCGGTAGTGATGTGCCACTGTGGATCGAAGGTTGCGTGGTGGATTTCGTGGAGCGATTCAAACCCCGAGGGTAGGTACATGACATGTATGAGGGAGCGGGTGAGTAATTTTATGCAATAATTTGTTGATTGATTCGTTGAATTAGCTTTCTTCTCTGCAATTTGTTGCTGCTTTGGTCAATTTTGTAGGCGGGAGGATGCAATCATTGGGTTTGGGAGGATAAAGAGATGACTCCCGTTGTGAAGTAGGTGTTGCTGGATCTAAGAGACACTACGAGGTCTCTAAGAAGAGAGAACAATGTGCTGAGATCATTAGAATTTGAATCATTGGCAAAACTAGAGGACAAAATGGGTGCGCATAGATCAAAGGTGGCTGCTCTAAGAGGAAGTATGATTGAGAAGGACACCACACTAGATGAAAAGAAAGCTAGAGTTGTCAAGTATGAGAAAGAAAGAAAGTTGTGTTTGGATCTAGTGGTGTCATGTGTTGTGCTTGTAGTTGGTTTCATATGTAATTGATAAGTGTCATGTTTTGTCAATGAATGGGCATCATATAGTTCATTTGGCGTGGGTTTGGCAACTTTGGCACATTACCAACATAAGCAGCCAGTAGTCTGGCACATTACAACCACAAACTTCACTGTGTACCCTTAGGAGGCAAACGTAGCTTATGAGCATGTTTCTTGCATTTTGTCTGAGCTTGTTTCTTGGTCTTATTGGAAGGTTCCTGTACATTAACATGAGAACTTGAAGACCCTGAGTTGATACTGATGTTTACCCTAGAGCTAGCCAGTGAACCAGCAATATGGGCCTCTAGGTTCACAGAAGTTGAACCCCTTTGCTTGTTATCACATTGGGCTTAGCTGATGTCTTGATTATCCTTTGGTTTGGCATACCAGGCTGTAATTTGGAAGACATGGTCAATTTTGTGTATGTTGTAATCACAATGGAAATATGTCAGTGTTATAGCCTACATTTTGAATTGTTGTTCCTGTTCATTCTGAGTGTAGGACTCCTGAACCAATTATCCTCTTTTTTGTTATTTGCTAAAGATGCACTGTCATTGTCTTCCTTTTCTTCACCGCATTATAGGAGCTCTTTTGGGTTCTTGGTAATACTACATGAGAGCAATGTAATAGCACAGATAGCATCCATATTATGTAAACAAAAGGTCTCATTGCATGTTACCATGGCATCCAGTGGTGGCATAACAAAATTTGCAGTAGCTTCCCTCACTTTCTCCTCAGGCAGAATCCCCTATTGTGACATGTGCCTTTGCAAAGTCTGCACCTAATGATGGTGCCAACCCTTGATACTCTTGTGCTCTTGGGATTTTCATTAGGTTCCCTTCTCCTCTCCTTCCTTGGCCTTACTAACATCTTGACAAATCATGGAACTTTTGGTTTGGTCTTTTAGAGGTGGGCCATGAGCTAATACCCTCCACAGGCTACAGGCAGTGCTCATAAGCCTTGTTGAATTCTTCAATTGAGTAACACTTTGCAATGAATTCATCAATGTTCATTGCAATGTAGTAGATGCAAGATATAGCATAGTAGCATGGCAAACTAGAAAGTTGCAAATACTTGAAGGAGCAGATCTTGTTCTCCAGACTAATAGTGAACCTCTTGTCATGGTGTTTGACTTCATAGCTATCTTTTCCATTCCACAATGCATGGCAAAAACAAGATTCAATTATGTAATACTTTAATTTCTTGAATATGTTTGGACATACTATTCCTTGCCATCTTTGAGCCTTAGTTCTTTGTTTTTGAATTCTCAGAGTGACTTTGCATCTAATTGACGGATCGTGGGAAGGCTACGATAGCACAAAATAAAATTTTACCGCACAACCAAGGAACCTCCGCTAGTAATAGATCACGAGATTATCACTAGACGCTCTGACTCGTAGTGGAAGTAGAGTCGATGTAGCGAGTTTATGCGATCGTAGTCGTACTCGCCACGCGTCTTCTCCTCCGAGTAGTCGTACTCACCTTGCGTCTTCTCCTCTGACTGGTTGTACTCGCCGCGCGTCTTCTCCTACAAGTAGTCGTACTTGCCACACGTCTTCTCCTCCTGCTCCTGTGATCATCACGAGTTGCGGATCTTCCTGGTGCTGATGCTTCACAACAACACCTCCAAGGTATCCACACGTACGGGGCAGGGGCACCATACATTGGAGTGCTAGCACCGGCGGCGTGGTTGAGGAAGGCGTGGCTATTAGGGTTTCGGGAAGTTCTTCAAAAGATCGTCATCACACCCCTTGCCACCGCCCCTCCATTTATAGGCATCCATGATGGGTCTCGAACTTCAGGCCCATTACGAACTCGAGGCCTACAAGAATTCGGATCACCATCCAAATCAAAATCCCAGCCCTTTAAGTGTGCGACCCTATAGGTTCATATGTAATCGGTTGTGACTCAGAAACTCTTTTTCAACCACTAGTCGTCAGAGGTACCTAGCAGCACATAACGATTCCCAAACACACAGAATATATCGGACAAACCTTAATGCAATATGATCAACGACCAGGTCCATATCACTAACGACCAGCTCGTATCTCTATATGACCAGTTCATACATGGTCTCGACCAATTCGTAACTCTCTACGATCAGGTTTCGACCACTTAGTGACCATGTTCGACCAGCCTATGACCAACTCGTATCTCCATACGACTAATCCGTATCTGATCGAACTGAAAGTCCTTCTCGTGTATTCTCCCTTTGCCTGACGACGTCTGGTTGAACTCCAGGTGAGAGGTTGTATCATCCATGGACTGTTCAATACTTTCTCAATCAAGTGTCGAATAACTTCATGTGGTCGACACTTCGACCACTAGTGGCATGGCCACACACTTTCTTTATCCGACCAGAACGAGGGGCCCAGAGACATCTCTCTTGTTATATTAGGAGGGGCAAATCCCATATCTGACTAGTCACATCCCTCTGTATATTTCATAGCATACCTGAAAGCTACCTTCATAACTACCCAGTTACGAGTAGCGTTTGGCAACCCCTAAGAGTGCTACTACATATATAGGAAACCATGCTAATCTCAGGTCTAAGGATTATACATCATCATTGCTTGAGACTAACTAATGATACATAGAATCATAACACTCTCAACAGTGTCTCAAGGTGGGTCTTTTCCAACACTACGTTCTCTAACATGTGTCCATATTATTGGTTTGATATCTCCATATCCATGACTTGTGAAACATAGTCATCAACCAATACATATGCTAGTCTATTCACATGTGTTCTCATATGTTTCCGACCAGGGAACATTTAAGAATAATCATCACAGAAATATAGAGTTTCACAATAGAGTCACATACTTGATAATAAATATTATTGATATTATTCCATGAACAAGATAACATATTATCCAATGCTATGAACATACTAAAATATAATCATCTATATGATTGCCTCTAAGGCATATTTCCAACACTAGCCGGCGCCGACGGCCCGGCGTGCTGGACTAGCGCGATGGAGAAGAGCTTCGCGAGGATGGACTCCGAGGTGATGGCGGGCGGGTGCGGCGACAACAACAGCTGCCGGTGCGAGGCGCACAAGTGCAACCACGTGGGCTCCACTGCCGTGGTGGCCATCGTGGAGGAGCGCCGCGTCGTTGTGGCCAACTGCGGCGACTCCCGCGCCATGCTCTGCCGCGATGGTGCGCCCATCCCCCTCTCCTCCGACCACAAGGTGATTATTGAAACTCCAAACTCGAAACAAGAACCCATTTCTTTGCCCCTTCCAATGACATTATCTTTCTGTTGTGCAACCTGACAGGCCAGACGAGCTACAGAGGATTGAGGAAGTCGGCAGCCGTGTCATATTCTGAGAGGGCGCGAGGGTGCTAGGCGTGCTCGCCATGTCGTGCGCGATCGGGGATGGCCACCTCAAGCCGTTCGTGTCGGTGGTGCCGGGCGTGACGGTGACCGACAGGGCGGACGGCGATGAGTGCCTGATCCTGGCCCACGACGGGCAGTGGGACGTTGTGAGCAACATGGCCGTGTGCGAGGTAGCGCAGGCCTACCTCCGGAGAGGCATAGAGAGGTGGTGCGCCGAGGCAGCGGCCATTCTCACCAAGATGGCTCTCACAAAGCGCAGCTCGGACAACATCTCCGTTGTCGTCGTCGATCTCCGGTGAAGGAATGTTTTGTAGGTAGTGGTGGTCATATGGCCAGCCCGGCCTGGCCCATCCTGACCCGCGAAAGAAAATGGCTGTGCCGGGAGGTGGCCCAAGCCTATGTAGCCGGATGTGCCGGTTGTGGCCCACTTAGCTCTGAATGCTTTTAGAAAAATCAAAAAAATCAAGAAAGTCAAGAAAAGGTTTAGAATTCAAAAATAGATATGAAAATTGTTAAAAAATGAGACAAGTATATTAAAAATGTAATAAAGAGCTTTATTTACATTCAAATGACTACCTCGTTAACTTTGCTAAGGTTTTCAAGTAAAAAAATTTAACATGAGAAAATCTTGACAACGAAAAAAGAGTACAATATATAGTTCTAAATATATCTTTGTTCTACGTGTCGTTGTCTAGATACAGATTTTCAAAAACCTCCTGTCAACAATCAAGTCGCCGATCTTACGAAATAAAATAGAAAAAAATGGCAAAGAGTTTTTGGAAGAGAATGAGATTGTTCTTTATTGCTATGAACTGGATCCTTTATAGGGGGTGCTTTCGACAAGGTGGTGGACTAATGCTAATTACACTATGCGTAGTGTTTGCTATGCTATCGAATCAGAGTTGAAATATTAATCTAGTGTCGATTGTGATACTTCAATTCGATGCCCTTGTTCCTTCGTGCTTTGTCTTTAAATAACCATTGAAGAGGTGACAGTTATTCATAGAGAAGATGCCTGTTAGAAGTGACGTGTCCGATCGGAGGGTATGTTACAGTTAATGAAACAGTAATTGGTCATCGGTTAGTGTCTGTGAGATACTCCATTGTATAGTGGTTATTGTCAGTGTCTTAGGACCATGAAACGTCGAATGATATAGAATAAATATATCACGTGTTCCATTCATCACACGGTAAGGAATATACTTAGATTCGGATCCAAGTATCATTTCATAGTTTTCACGATCAGTCATCTAGTCGGGGATTGGGTGCAGGACCTCATTCGAACAGGGTACCCTTTATGTAACCTCTAGAATCCTTACGACTATAGGGGTCGTTAGCCTTAGGGGTTACGACCACAAAGACATATGGTATTCTATTATGTATTAAAGTAATACATAGAGATTTTAATTCTCACCGGCTAGCCCCGAACTTTAAAATGAATTGGTCGAGGGCCGGGTTGACCCTCATTTAATGCAGTGACAGACGAGGTGGTCTATATTCACTTTAAAGTTGAGAAACTACATTGAGAATCAAAGAGTTTTTCTGTCTGTTGGATATTGGTTTGTGTCCGTTAGACTTTTGGGTAACTCCTTTTTGCAGTTAAGGTATTGTAGCTATAAAATCCCTTCGACACGTCCCCTAGAGGACTTTATGCTCTCAGATTTACTTAAATTTCCTCCTCATCTTCCTACAAAGAATCTCTTCCAACCTCTTTTGTTCTTTTGGCCCAAAGATCTTCTCCGACCACTGCTCATCCAATCATGTCGGGGTTGATCACCAAGTGGTTGGTTTCAGATCTCAGCGGGAAGAAGCTCAAGGCTTTGGAGGAGATCGGGATGCTTCCAGACAAGAATTTGATTAAGTGGAGGTCAGCAACCGGAGAGTATTACGTGAGCAAATAAGAAGAGGAAATTCCTATTTTTCTTGCCTACATCGAGTGCAGGCTCAAATTTTCGGTACACAAGTTCCTTTCGCAAGTTCTTGTGTACTACGACGTCGAGCTGGTCAATCTAGCACCCAACTCAATAGCCAACCTCAGCATCTTCATCTACCTCTGCGAGGCGTACTTGGGGATCCGACCAGATGTGAGGGTCTTCAGGTGTTTTTACAAGATGGCGAGGTTGGGAAAGACGACGGAAACTCCTGGGGAATGCTCGCAACGCCTCCACAACAGGAAGGCCAATGAGTACATCAAAATGTACAAGAAGTCCTCGTGGTCATCATGGAAGAAAAAACTGGTTCTATATAACGGTCACGAAGGAGGACGATCTTTACTTCACCGGCAAATTGGCGAGGGTGAACCCCAACTGGCATTCGACCGTAAAGAAGGCGGGAAGGGGCAGAAGGTGTGTTGAAGCAATCCAAGACCTCATCACCAGGGGTTTAACTGTTTGGCATGTGGTTAGGGACTTCTCCATGCATCGGATTAGTCTCTTGAGGCTCTGATCACTTTCCCTACTCTGGTACATTGGTCGTGACGAAGCGACCATGGACACCAGGGATGGTAAGTTCCGAGAATCCCGTCTAGTATAGTTTATTAATTGTCTGTTTCTTAACCTTGAAATCCTTTTATTTCTTAAAGCGTTTTCCCCTTATGAGATTAGAGAGCAGATCAAAATGATCTGCGCTGGAGAGCCTGATGCCAAGGCTGTGTTTCCCAATATCTTGACACTTCTCTCTTTAGAAGAGAAAGTGAAGAGACTCAAGGTAAATAACAGCTTATTCTTCATCGTTTACATATTCTCTGATCAGTAGGTAATTCTGCTCTAATTATGTGGGCTATCAGGCTAAGGCTGAAAAAACCCGATGTAGATTCTCCGTCATCAGTTGTTCCGACTGACTCCGCCTCAGCGATCAGCGAAGATGATGATCTCCCAAAGGTAAAAGAGCGTTTTACAAGGAGTATATACTTTAGATGGAAAAAATTCATGACCTAATTAAAATTAGCTTTTTAATTAGGTGGGAGAAAAGGACCCGTAGATCAAGGCGGCAGAGGTCGTATGCCCTAAAATGGTCATTCATGACCTAACGGTTGCTACCAAAGCAATTGTCCTAGAAGCCAACGAGGGCACTGTCTCTGACCAACTGGTCAGGGACCTCGATCATCTAGTTGAGGCTGTCACTTCCGACCAGAGGTCGGAGGACGTGAAGGGTTTAACCAACCTTGCTAGTTCAGAACTAGTAAAATCGGTGGAGAAGAAGAGAAAGGCAAGCGTCACGGATTATGCTCTTGCGCGTTTCAAGATCAAGACCAAAAAGTCGACCAAGTATGTATACATGAAAGAGACTTATGAAAGTACATACCTATTTGTAGCTTCTGGTATTCTAAAATCTTCACTTTCCTTTCTTTTCTTTTGATAGGTCTTCTGGTGTTCCGGTCGTTTTTGACCAGAACACCCTTTAGGAGAAAATTCCTAAGGAGAAAGAGGTCGAGCTAGCCTCTGAGCAGGTGGCAGTTCTATATGCTTAAGTTGTCGTAACGGCTCTAATCGTGCCTAAGGAGACAAGGGTTGAAAAAAAAGCCTCAGCAGGTTCAGCCTCCTGTTGAGATTGCTCAAGGGGAGAGGAGTTCTTCACTAGTTGTAAGGTCTCCTCGTCCTAGTTTCTTCTCCGGCCACCGTCAAATTCTTGATAACAAGTTGTTCAAGAAAGTCTGGAGGAGGATATTGGATCGTCAGTTGGAGACTGATCCTAACATTATCTACTCCCAATATACTGGCAGAGTGCTCGAGGTAAGCGTCTTCAACCACCCTCTTTGTCTCTTCTTTGAAATTTATAATTTTTTTTAAAGAACTCTGCTATCTTTGGCAGCATATGATTGAGAATATTGCTGTGGTCGAAGGATCGACCAAGCGAATAATTGACTTGGAAAAAGGAAATTATGAGTTAAAAAGTATGCATTTCTTCCTGACCCTATTCTCTTTTTTTGGTTACCTCTTTATTATTTATGAACTCTCCTCTTATCATGATTAACAGAATTGGAGACATATAAGAAAGTGATTATGGCTAAATAAGCCAAAATAACAAAGCTTGAAGAAGAAGGCCAAGCAAAGGACCGGTCGATCGAATACTTGATGACCAGGCAGAAAGAAATTCTTGAAGTTTGTGAGAAGAAAATTCAAGGTAACTGGTCGTAAAACCTAACCAGTTTACAATGCATTTAAGTTTTATTTTTAAAACTTTGATCTATTCATGCAGAGCAAAATTAGAAGTTAAAAAAAGTGGAAAAAGCTCTTGAATTTGAGCATGATAAGGAGGTTGCTCTCGGACAATGTCTTGATGAATAAGTCAATGCTTTTAACAAGATGATTTTCGACATAGGGTCGAGATCAAGTCTATCTACCTTGAGAGATCCAGTGGAGAAGATCAACTATCTTGACCGACTCCTCGAAGATCTCAAAGGTTTGCTTGCATCTACTCGCGAAAATCATGCACGGGCAATGAAAGATGTCGTTGCCAATGGAGTAAGCCTTGCATAGGCAAAGCTAAAGGCTTCCGACCCCTCCGTTCATCTCCAAGACATTGAAGAAGACTTCAACTATTCGGGGTATGAAGCAGCCAATTTAATGGAGGAGATTTTGCCTCTCGGAAACAAGGTTGGAGAGGAAATAGAGGTCGGATCTCCGTCACGTAGCGACCAGTCTAACAATCCCGAGAAGTAGATGGCTGTAATGTTAGATTTGTAGATAAAAACCTACCTTTTTCATCAAATCAAGACTGTATAGCTTTTTGTCTTGCTAAATTCTCGTATATTTTCTAGCCCCCGACTGCTTGTGTTAGTAGAATAACTTACTAAAGAAGCAGCAGAATAAGAAAAAGAGCAAAAGCTACGACCATAGTACAAAGTATGTGTCGATTATGTTTAAAAACAATCTAGTTAATACTAAGAAATCAATTTGGAAGGAACCCGTGTATGATTTCGACTAGATATAGATCACTTCCATAATTGAAATACCACATAGTACATTATCTGGCCGGAAGATATGTACAGGACTTGTCCTTGATGAAACAAAGAAACCATGCAAAGATGTATGCATAAATGATAAGTGGTCATATTTATACACATTATCCAAAACTGGTCGTAAAGGTTGCTAAGATTTAAAGACATAATAGACACTTCACAAAACGTGTTGATGCTCAAGCCCGACTAGCAGTGAGGATCGTAAGAAAAAGGCTGTCGCTAGGAAACTCCTTCTAGTAGGCATGATCATGTGCAAAAAGGAGAGATTTCGACTATGAGGTTTTTCGTGTCCCGACCAGTAGCCAAATAAGAGTAAACCAGAATGTTGAAATAGAGAAAGTTAGTCTTCAAATTCTTAAGTATGTAAGTAACCATATCATGTTGTCTATATTGTTTCTTTTAAGAAAAGAGTGTATGGTCGCGCGTGAGAACCACAACTGAGATGGCCACGACTAGTACCCTTATGGCTTGTGATGACTATGTCGAGGCCAAAAAAGTAAAAGAGATCCTTTTGGAAGTATATCAGAAGGAATTATATCTTCTCCGACCATTTGGATAACAATTGTATGTGACCAGATAATGATGAGGACATCCCAACCTTCAATGACCACGCCGAAGATGATCATCTATGCGACCAAGATATTCTCAAGGACCAACAATATAAAGGATTAATAACGAGAAGACGTGCTAAGCAAATACACGATCAGGTGAATGCTAACCTAAGCTACATTTCAAATTCTTGTGACCTGGTCGTGCCCCCCACCTCTTCTTCTTTGATTGGACCTAGGTGCCTCTATGTGGAACGAGAAGAAGGACTATGTGCTATCAGTATGACTTACATAAAAAAAGTAGTTCACTACCTTATGACAGATGTGTCACTTCCCAAGGGCAAGGTGCACCAACCTGTCATGTTTCACTGTACATAACCTATATGAATGGAAATATAATCAAGTCTATTTTCACCTCCAACAAACGGCTAATTATTTGGACTTCCGAGGAGAGAGTTATTGATGTTTTACTGAATACTACGCAAAAGTTGAGCAGACGCGCGAGAATTCGAGAAGACTCCTTGAATGCTTCAACCAGTTGGCCTTCCACCTTCCAACGTGATGACTTATGTTCATACCCAGCTAGCAGGGTTCTTCCTAGTATATATACCCCTCTACCCCCATCCGTGGAGGTACTTTTGAGTTTTCGACAAACCGATATATGAAAATTGCAGCAAGACTACTTAGTGTCTTGCTCTTTTGTTCTTGTGAGTTCTCTTGGATTTGCAAGAAGATTCCTCTCGGATCCCCTAATTCGTGCTCTACGCTTCCAGGCATTTTGTGTGGATTAGTTCCGGATTGTGGTTCTGTGATTGTTCGAATAGCGGGTCGGAGTCCAGAACGCTTTGGATCGTCTCTCCCCAACGCTTAGTCGCATCCAACCTTGGCAGGTTAAAGCTAGTTACCCTTTTTCGTTGCACACAACTAGTTATCCCCGCCGTGCACAGCAAAATTCGCTTTGTTCTTCAACCTATGCCGTGAAGATCGGGCCACCCCTAGCAAGTACGCATCAGATAATGGATGACAGATATATAAACAATATCACTCAACGGAAAAAAGAACTGAATATATATTGAAAATGAAATAATGTGAAAAATATATACAAAGAACTTATGCAATTGATCTATGTTCCAAGAATTTGACAAAATACGTCTGTCTGACATTGCTAGTTGTACTGAGCCAGGTTTGGTGACTTCGACTACTGTATAAGGACCTTCCCATTTGGGAGAAAGTTTATTGCGATTTGCTTGGTTCTAAATTTTTCTAAGAACTAGATCACCTACAGCTCGGCTGCGAGATTGCTCCTTACAACTATGATACCTTCTCATGGTTTGCTGGTAAACTGCTGATCGTACGAGGGCTTGGTTTCGCCTTTCTTCAAAGAAATCAATGTCGTCAAGTCTTCATTTGTTTTGAAAACGATCGGTTCGAGCAGAGCCGATTTTCAATTTTGTGGGAAGCATTGCTTCAGCACCGTAAACTAGAAAGAATGGTGTTTCACCGGTCACATGACTGGTTGTGGTTCGAACGACTCATAATACATAGGGAAGTTGTTGAACCTAAGCTCCTGGCCGTTTTGTTAACTGGTCGAAAGCTCGGCATTTCACTCCTTGCATTATTATACCACTAGCTCGCTCGACTACTATGTTGCTCTGCGGATGAGTGATAGAAGCGAAATATATTTTGATACCTACATCCTCGCATAATTCATGGAAATTTATGCTAGAGAACTGGGTACTGTGATTATACGACTTGGTATGCCAAATCGTGTGATCATATATTTTGTGAGAAACATCTTAGTAGCCTCATTTGTTGTTTTAAGAACTAACTTGGCTTCTATCATTTTGTAAATATGTCAATCATGACCAAAAGGAATTCGAAGCCCTCGGGTGCTCTTGGAAAAGGTCCCAAAATGTTGAGTTCCCAAGTCGCAAATGACCAAAAAAGAGGAATTGTCTACAAAGCTTGTGCCAACTGATGTACTTGTCGACTAAGAAATTGACATTGTACACACTTCGTCACTAACGCTTTGGCATCATGAAGGGCAGTTGGCCAGTAGTATCCTTGCCTAAAGTCTTTACTGTCTAGTGTTCTCTAATAATGATATGCTCCACAGAGTCCTCCATGAATATCGGATAGCAACTTAGTGTCATCCGTTTGAGATTTGCATCTCATCAACACTCCGTGAGATCCCCATTTATAAAGGGTATTTTCGACCAAAGTGTATGATTTGGCTTTTTGAGCTATACGATTAGCCTCTACATCATCTTCAGGAATAATGTCATGTTGAAGGTAATTGTAGATCGACATCATCCAATTTGTAGCGAGGTCGACCTTTACGACCGCCTGTGTAGCATCCATGTTCTCAGGATCGATTTGTATGATCTCTAGCGAAACACTTATGTCCTCGGAATGCTCGACCACTGAGGGTGAATCGAGTTACTTGAGAAAAACTTCGGGCGGGACAGGTGACCTTGTGGAAGCCATCCGTGCCAACTGGTATACCAGAAAGTTTTCCTTTCTAGGAATATGTTGGATCTGGAAATCGAAGAAGTGCCTTTTGATTTTCCGTACTTCCGCTAAATAAGATGACATCTTGGTACTTGAGAATTGATACTCTTTCTCGACTTGATTCGCTACTAATTGATAATTGCCTTTCACTAGTAATCTGCGAATCCCAAGCGCTCTAGTTGCTCGGAGTCTTGCTAGTAAACCTTCATATTCTGCCACATTATTTGTGGCAGAAAAGTTTAACTGAATGTCGTATTTGATGTGTTCTCCAGTAGGGGATATCAAGGCAACTCCAGCCCCCGAGCCTTTTAACAGCAAGGAGCCATCAAAGTACATTATCCACTCATCATGGTGTACGTACTCAGGCCCTTGGGTGGGTTCAGGGTTTGTCCATTTGATAATAAATTCTCCTATTGTCTGGAACTTAATTGATGTTTGTGAGATGAATTGGACGTCGAATGCCCCAAGCTCAACCGCCTATTATGCTATTCGTCCTAAAGATTCCCTATTTCTGAGAACTTGACTAAGGGGATATCCAGTAGGTACGAAAACTTTGTGGACCTGCAAGTGATGTCTTAGTTTCCTTGAAGCCATAAGGATACCATAGAGTAACTTTTGTACCTGTTGGTATCTTTCCTTAGGTCTATGTAAGACTTCGCTTATATAATATACCGGTCGTTGGGCATTGTCACGCTCTACGGCCAGTACACCACTGACTACATGTGATGTTGTAGTCACGTAAATCAGCAATGTTTCTCCCGATCTTGGAGATACTAAGACCAGGGCATTCGTAAGGTACCTCTTGAGTTCTTCAAAGGCATCGTTTGCTTCTTTAGTCTGCTTGAAACTTCTGTGTTTTCGAAGAAGCTTAAATAAACGTAACCCTTTTTCACCTAGCCGTGCTATGAAACGACTTAACGCTGCCATACAATCGATTAGTTTTTGGATTTCTTTCTTTGTGATCGGAGGGCGCATCTGGTCGATGGCCGATATTTTTGCTGGATTCGCTTTAATCCCTCTAGAGGAAACTAGGAAACCAAGAAGTTTTTTAGAAGAAACTCCGAACACACACTTCTCTGGATTCAGCTTAAGGTTATACCTTCTTAAGTTGTTGAAAGTCTCATGTAAGTCGGAAATGTGATCACCAGCGTTGATGCTTTTCACAACCTAGTCATCAACGTAGGCTTCTAGATTTCAACCTATTTGAGGATTAAAGGGTTTTTTTTGCATTAACCTCTAAAAAGTCACACCAGCATTCTTGAGACCAAATGGCATCTTATCGTAGCAGTAAGTACCATATGGCGTGATGAAGGATTTTTTATCTTCATCATCTTTACTCATATTAATCTGGTGGTACCCTGAGTACGCATCTAAAAAACTTAACAACTCACAACCGGAAGTAGAGTCTACAAGTTGATCAATGCGTGGAAGGGGAAATTCATCATTCGAACAAGCTTTATTAAGATCTGTAAAGTCAATCGCATTCGTCATTTCCCATTGCTCTTTCTAACCATTACAGGGTTGGCGAGCCACTCTGGGTGATCAACCCCACGAATAAACCCAGCCTTGAGAAGCTTGTCAATCTCTAGCTGGATTGCCTCCTTCTGATCAGGTGCAAAGCGCTTTGCTTAGGCTTGATCGGTTTTTTGTTAGGCTAGAGAGCTAGCATGTGCTTGATCACTTCCCTAGGGACTCCGGGCATGTCGGGCGCCTTCTAGGCAAATACATCCAGGTTTCCTCGAAGGAAGAAGACGAGTGACTCTTCCTATTTAAGTCGAGTCCTGCTTCGACCAGTACCTTTTGGAAAGATGCGTTAGCATTTCCTGACCTAGATGACATTTTGACGCTTTTCGGAGAAGCGCATTTGTCGAGTGGTACCTCCTTGGTCTGGTCAGAAGGTTTTGGGGTCATCTTTGATCTTGGGTGCTTGACCTGCATGGTAGGCGGATTAGTCTCTCTGGTCAGAAGCTCGTCGACCAGTTCTAGGGATTTTCGATCACATACATAAGCCATTTTTCTATCACCTCGAACTGTGATGATTCCTTTTGATCCTAGCATCTTTAAACTCTGATAGCCGTAATGCGTAGCTATCAGGAATTTAGCCAATGTCGGACGACCATGGATTCCATTGTATGCGGTTTTAAAATCTACCACATCAAACAAGATCTTTTATGTTCGAAAGTTGTCAGGCCTTCCGAACGTGACCGTTATGGACAGTTGTCCTGTCGGTTTAGCAGTAGTACCGGGAACTATGCCACAGAAAGCATACTTCACAGGTTTTACTTTTGACCTAGGAATTTGCATTTATTCCTATGCCCCCTAAATAAAATATTTAAAGAACTACATCCATCTATTAAGACTCGATTAATTTTGTAGTTATTAATAGTAGGCTCAAGAACAATAGGAAACCTACCTGGTCGAGCCGACGGGATGGGGCAGTCCTCTTTGTTGAAGGAGATAACTGTTTTCGACCACCTAGATGGCATGATGGCTATCGGAGACTCGGCAAGATTTACTTCTTGCTACACGACCTTCAGATGATGTCTTGACTCATACGAGAAGGATCCTCTAAAGATCAAATCCACAGTGTGTTAAGGCTCCTGGTACTCGATTTCTTCGTCGCCATCATTATCCTTCTTGGAACTTGATTCTCCGATTTCTGTAATGGAGGGGAAGGGATCTTTACCTGAGTAGCAATCCCCAGTTTCTTTTGCCATGCTCGGCAAGTGCGCAGATCATGCCCTGCTATCTGGTGAAGTGGACACCACTTTTTGTTCTTTTTGTACTCACCGGTCGGAACATTTGGCTTGTTCTGACCAGAAAAGTCTTTTTTACCTTTGGTAAATTTTTCTAGAATCGCAAGGATTTCCTTGTTATCGGTCTTGCGATTCTTTTTACCCTTGAGAGACTTTTTGCTTTTCTTCTCTTGTTTCTCCAAGCCAGCTTGTGGGATTTTGTCTTTTCGATCAATAACTTCACACCATTCAACCGCTTCGCTAGCTGCTGCATATTGTCAGCCATATCGAAAAGTTTGATGGTCGTTCAGGGAGGATTCATTGCAATATCCTCTGTAAACCGCCGATTCCTCAACCCTGCTTTAAAAGCTTGGATGACGGAAGACTCTGCGACTTTTGGAATAGAGTTTTGAACCTGTCTAAACCTCTTGATATATTATCAAAAAGTTTCATTGGTCTTTTGACTGATCCGATGGAGATCATCTTCTTTTCCGGGGCGATCGTACCTCCCCTGGAAGTTGGCGATCAACATATCACATAGTTGTTCTCAAGTGTAGATAGATCCGATCGATAGGTTGAGCAACCACGACCAGGCAAACCCTTCACGGACGGTGGGACAGTAATTTGCCATCACGTTGTCACTACCACCACCAACTTTGATCGTGGTAGTATATATCTAAAGAAATTCTAATAGGCTCTGAGTTCCATTGAACTTCTCTATGTTGGCTGGTCAGAACATGTTCGGCCAGCGTACAGCTTGGAGCCCTGCTGAGAAGGATCAACAACCTGATATGGAGTCGTCATGCCTTCTTTGAAAATGAGCCAGATTGTTGTCGATTGGGGACCGATTCCTCGAATTAATATACCGAGTCTATGGTGCTCCAATCCGGCAAATTTATGGTCATACCACCACTGCAAAATTTTAAGTTTTCTGAGTTGAAATCCACCGTCTCGCTGTCCAAATATGCAAATAGTTCCCCACTCCTTGGGTGAGAGGTTGGTCTTGGATTTTATTGAGAAGGTGCCACTGTAGAAGAAGACTTGGATTTGGAGGAAGAACCTACACTCCAGATCTTTCCCTACATATTTGTCTTGTTACTTGATATAGGTACTGCTGGTGGTCGTTGCAAGCGGACTCCCTAGAACTTATTTTCGCACCTTTGAAAAATCTCATGTAATCGAGAACGAACATCTACAAAATAGTTAGAATAGTCTAGCCCTATAGCATCACAAAGAAGATTAACAAACATTAGCAAATCCACAAATTTTAGATCTAGGATCTAAAATAAATGCAAATGCATATAGGAAAGATATTTATTTCTAATATTTAAGGTATTTAATTTTCATAGCAAAAATAGTCTCTCTTAAAACTGTGTCATTTTCATAGTTTTTCAAATAACTTGCAATCTGTAAAATATTATGCACAATAATAAGAGATGTTTGATAATAGACAGCAGGCAAAGCAACAGTGGCCTCATAAAAAAATTGTAAAAACTAAAGTATCTTCTCAGTAATGAACCAATGTTGCTCAGTCAAAAGTACACTACCATCAGTGCTCTGAGAGTGTGTTTGAATAAAAAAGAAAAAAAATACTCTTATATGGTAAAAGACTCTTGAGCATCATGTAAGTAGAGTTCCATCTTACCGGTATGTCCAAACCAAAATTTCTTGGACGTACACCCATCGCCCTACAGAAATTCTTCTATACTGCTATTCTTACGTTAAAATTATTCAAGTAAGATATCGCATCGCGAAAAACTTTAATATACGAATTCAACCTCTTCAAACCACATTTAACTATAAGGTTAATAATATCGCAAGCGTATCGCTGATGTAGCAAGAAGAAATTGGCGTATGTACTCAACACTGGAGTAAGAATATCCATGGCCCTAGAGTTCGAAGTGGCATTGTCTAAAGTAATTAAGAATATTTTGTCTGTAAGACCAAAGCCTTCCACGACTTTGATAATACAGTTCGCAATATTTTCACCCGTGTGTGCTACATCAATTAATTTAAAACCTATAATTCTTTTATCCATTACCGAGTCGTCATTAACGTAATGAGCAACTACACTAAGATAATCTTCCTTAGCCTGACCACTCCATATGTCTGATATCAGGATCACCAAAAATGTGCACCTACTAAATAGTTCCTTTATTTTATTACGGCGTTCATTGTAGTATTTTACTAGTTGTTGTCGGTCTAGAAATAGTAGAAAATCTACGATTATGTGTAGTCTTAATGTAAATTTGGAAAGTAGTAGATTCCCCAAAATCTAACGGTAAATCCTTAGACGCAATTAAACGACAGAGAGATTGACGAGCTACCTCAAAATTGTAGTCCCAACTACGTACTGTACCATCGGGGTTGTACCGTAGTTTTTTCTGCCTCATCAGCAATCCTTGCTTGGTCTTATATCTTGTAGCATGTCTAAGCAAGTGCTCCGTTCCACCGGTAGACCTTGCAGACAATTCATTACGATAAATTTTGTAAATAGCATATAGTACCTCATTTCCCTATGCGTCTGGTTTGGCTGTCCTATCGAAATTCTCCCATACTCCCGATGTAGACAGCCTCGACCTCTTTGCTCCGGTGGTCACCGACGAAGAAGCATATCGTGTAGTCTAATGACGGAACTCCGCTTTGCCCTTCCGGCAATAACTGCAGTTGGTTTGAGGCAGTCGCAGCCTCTATGGAAGCAACTTCCTCTGATGAAAGTCTGTAATCACCAAGAGCAAAGGTATCATAATTTTTCATAACAAAAACTACAAAATCGAAACTAACACTATTATTACTTTCATCTTAGAATAACAAATAATAAAATAAAATTATACAAAAAAAGTATTGTACCTTTTTTGCTAACTTGCTGCCAAAAATTAATTTTTTCCCAAATTTGGCATACTTTTTTTAAAATTCTGCCAAATTATCTCGTAACGAATTTGAATTTGCAGAACAAAATTTGAAAGAGAGATTGAGGAATGGATGGGTGCTGAATGAGGGGGGTATAGTGGCCGTGGTGTGCCATGTCGAGCTAAACGGGTCGTGGTGTGCCATGTCGAGCACTGCCCACCGCGCGAATAAGCCCCAATGGCCATTGTTCCTCGGGTTGTGCCATGTCAGGCACGGCCCAACGTGCCAGCGCGACCCACGGCCTCCACCCTTTTCTCCCCCAACCGTGCGCCCTTGCCGCCTGGCCCTTTTGCATGTTGCACTGCCGCAGTGCCGCCGCCCTCATTCCACCCCGCACCAGCGCCACCCCCCTCCCAGTCTCCTCCCTCCGCGTCGACTCGGGCCACGCCACCGTTCCTGCACCTGCCCCCTCCTGGCCTCCTCCCTCCACGCTAGTCGCATCCCCCATACCCTCCTCCCTCTTCTCCTCTGCCTTGCGCGCCAGAGCTGGGCCGCCGCCGCCTCCTCCCTCTTCTCCCTCCACTCCGGCCGTCGCCCGTGCTGCCTCCTCCTTCTCTCCGCTCTGGCAACGGCCCCGCCCCTCCTCCCTCCGCGCTGGCTGCTGCCCCGCCGCCTCCTCCCTCTTCTCCCTCCGCCCCGACCGTCGGCCACGCAGCCTCCTTCCTCTCCTCCCTCCACTCCGGTCGCGGCCCTGACCCCTCCTCGTCTCCTCCCTCTTCTCTTCTTCCCCTACACCGGTCCCCTCCTCCCTCTTCTCTTCTCCCAGCACCGCCCACGCCCGTAGGCCACAGCCCCGCACCGGCCTCCTCCTCCTCGCTGCCGATGCCACATCGCCGCTCTCTGCCGCCTGTCGGTCTACCCTCTGGGCTTCCTCCCCCTCCCCTTTTCGCGTCAGGTCAGATGGGTTGTGTCGGGCTCGTATCGTGCCTAGCTCGGCCCAGCACTGTACATGCCGGGCTAACCCACCATACCAGGGTGCCAACCTAAGCACGGCCTATGCCTTCGTGCTTTGCCGGCACGGACCGTGTACCGTGTGGGCCGGGCCAACAATGCGGTACCTCGGGCCGGCCCACAGGCACGGCCCATCTGGCCACCTCTAGCTGTAGGGAGGGTCACCGACTGTTGTGTCTGTCCATATCACCATTGTAGCAGTGCTGTAGGATGGTGCAAAAGGATCGGAGGTGGTAGTGACTAGCTAGTGACTACTGATTGCTTTTCTTTTTCCTTAAAATCATTTTTTTGCTACATATCTCCCTGAATAAAGTTTAGTGGAGTACATAGGTTATGGTGGGAGTGTGAAAAGAATTGGTGTAACCAGAATTGAATCTGGATGCCATTTGAAATGAAATTGAAACAAAATTATCAGAAAGGCTGGAAAAGGCGAGAGCTTCTCATGGCCAGTTTCTTAAACTCCTGATCTGATGATGTGATTCAGATTGTGGCAACATGATTTGCGTCAGATATTAGTCGGATCAGATTAGGAGGGTGATATCTTAAATCTTAACTCTGTGAATTATGAAAATTGTAATCTCCAGCCAATCCGGCTAGTTGCCTTTCATGTCTGGCTTCATGAAAAAATTCTTTGCCAGATTTCTCTGCTCACTTTATTCACTCAAAGCTCAGTGAAGCACATGGATTATGTCATGAATGAAAAAGGTTTTGATGTAACTGTTATGAAAGCATTGTGTGTATTGAAGAGAGGCCCAAAGGGCAATATATATAGGGTACAAGATAGAGATAAGGATATGTTAGAGATAGATTCTATCTCTAACATATCTCTATTAACTTATCTCTAATATATCTCTAACACCCCCCCTCAAATGCAAGGCGTATGCAATAGCATTGCATTTGGAAAGGGTTGATACTAAAATATAAAAATCCAAAATCCGAGTCTTCATAATGTCGTCGTAGTATGCAGCTCTTGAAAAATATATGTCGAGTATCAAAAGATCTTCTTCCA
The DNA here is from genome assembly GCA_036346395.1 of Hsuehochloa calcarea. Taxonomy (NCBI): domain Eukaryota; kingdom Viridiplantae; phylum Streptophyta; class Magnoliopsida; order Poales; family Poaceae; genus Hsuehochloa; species Hsuehochloa calcarea. The sequence continues at coordinate 24,232,045 of CM070610.1, read as the reverse complement.
TCCGGTGTCATGTGACAGCTCATAAGACACAAGGTGCAGGAGCGAAGTCGACCGCGGCAACACGACGAAGAAGATGATGAAACCAACAAATATAGAGAGAACTGTCAAATCAAGTCGAATAGGAATTGGTGGAAGCATGGCGGCGCAAATCGTAGCTCAAGGCGGCGACAGCGAGGCAAAAGGAGTGCAACGAATGCACAAGTGCAAAAGAAGCGCAACGCAATGCACAAGAAGCGCAATGAGGCGCGAGGTGTAAGAAGAGCGGCGCAATGCACAAGAAGCGCAACAGAGGCGCAGTGTGGAAGAAGCGCGGCGGCCTTGAATGCTTGGAGTGGCGGATCTGCAGCGGCTCGAAGAAATAGCGATGGGAGCGGCGGCTGCTGCTATGCATAAGGCAATTCCTATACTTCTATGACTGACAGTAAATTTATGGACTCGCATGGCGAAGACGAACTCAAAAATTGAGTACTACGGACTTGGATGAACGCAGCGGAAGTAATGACACAAAGAAAAAAATAGCAGCAGGAGCGGCGGCTGCTGATGGTGATGATGGTGCGGGATCTTGGAGACCGGAGGCAGCGCGATCCGATCGGGAGTCGTCGGGCGACGACAAGAGACGATGCCGTCAGAGCGGCGGTTACGGGGCGATGATGGCTTCAAGAAGCTGGAGCTGAAGAAGCCATTGCAGAAATCAAAGTGAAGCTGGAGAAGCCATTGCAGAAAATCTTAAAGATAACTAGCAGAACTAGCAGCTCCGACCAGGCTGAACCGGATCAACTCTCCTGCCAAGCTAAGTTGATCTCTGCCGACAGTAGCACACTGTATGAGTTGGCCTTGTTGGGAGATCCAAAACCGATTGTAGTCGTCACCTTGATTAATGTGTGCTTGTCGGTCACTGCCTTTGCTTCCTTAATAGCTGCACGGATCTCATCATACCCGTTGTTGCCATTCTTAACCCAGATCGTGTGCCACCCAAGACCCTGAAAGCGGGCGCTCACGTCCTCGGTGAATGCAATCTCCGTATCTTCATCAATGGAAATATGATTGTCATCATAGAAAGCAATCAGCTTGCCAAGACCCCAATGCCCAGCCAATAAGCAAGCTTCATTGGAGATACCCTCCATTTGGCACCCATCTCCCAAAATCTGAGCGCTTGGAGGAGAAGGTGCCGTGGCGCTTGATAAGCCTTGTGGCGTTATCGCCGTGAGCGCCGCAGCGTAAGCGGCGGGGAGTCCTTGACCAAGGTCTCCGATTTGCCCCCTTCGCCCGGGCTTCTTCTCCTCCTCCTTCTTGCCGAAGAGACCCCGAACCAGCCACCCCCGCCGCTCGAGCTCGCGTCTCGGTAGGGGACACGGCGCTGAGGTAGGCGGGATGCCGCCGCCGCCCGCCATGGCGGCGCTAGGTTGGGGTCGTCGGCGGGAGCGGCGGGAGGTTCTCGGCGTGGCGAGGACGCGGTTTAGCATGAGGCGGCGCCCTCGATGAGTGCGAGGAGGGCGCCGCCCATGAGGGGCGGCGGCGGCGCGCCGGCGCTCGGGCGCATGGAGAGGAACCGCCGATGGCGGCGCCGGCGATGATGGAGTTCCACGGGTCCTCCTTCTGGCGCACGAAGACCATGGTGCAGTCGATGGCGGAGAAGAGGCCGCCCCAGACGGCGAAGCTGCCCCCGACGCGCGGTGCGTTCATGCAGCTGCAGATCCGCGTCGACGAGGGCTCTGGCAAGATCCGGATCTGGAAGGTTCCCAGTGTCCCGGTGCTCTTGGCGATTGAGAGGCGGCGAAGGCTGCGGCCACCGCGCAGAGTGATCCAGGATCTGGCCGGAGAAGGTGCGTCGGCAGGCGCGGCACCAGGGCCATGGCCATGGACGCAGCCGCGGCCTCGCCTCGCTTCCTCCGCTTCGGCGACCCGGAGTCCCGCAGGAGAAGGCGTCCCGGAGGGCGCCGTAGGCTGTAGATCCGACGAAGACGAGGCGCCTGGAGGCTCCTCGCACGACTGCCCCACCATCGACCCCACCTCCTTCGATGTGGTCCTCTGCGGCACCGGCCTCCCGGAGTCCGTCCTTGCCGCCCGCCTGCTTGGCACGATGGCACGATGGAGGCGGCCGTGACACCAGGCGGGAGGCGAGGCGGAAGCCACAGCAGCTGAGGTCGAGCAGAGACGACGCCGTGCAACAAGATGCCGCCCCCGGGAGTGGAGATTGATCCTCCCGGGCGTGGCAAGCAAACAAAAGCAGTAGCGACTCTGATGAGACCGGTAAACCCTAAAGCTCTGATACCATGTTATGAAAGCATTGTGTGTATTGAAGAGATGCCCAAAAGGCAATATATATAGGGTACAAGATAGAGATAAGGATATGTTAGAGATAGATTCTATCTCTAACATATCTCTATTAACTTATCTCTAATATATCTCTAACAGTAACCAGACTAGCCAACAACTAATCTGGATGGCATTTAAAATGAATTCAGAACTAAGAGATGTTCATTAGAGAAGGAAAACGAGATTAAATCAAGAGAACTGATCGTCGACCGCCTCTTCCATTCCAGAGTTTTTTTTTTCTTTGTGTTAATGTGAAAGAGAAGATTCAGAAACTTCCAGTGAAACCTAGCATGAGATATTTCTTTGATTCATCTGGAAGGATGATATCTGCCTGCCAGTTGTGTGAAATACACGAAGAGTACTGTGGTCCAGCCACAATCTGACTAGCTGGGTTCTCATGCCTGGCCAGATTCTCAGCAGATCTTGTCACTGCACAGCTCGACGGTTCTAATGGATCTCCTCTAATTTTTTTATTGAGAGACTGTCACTGGTTGGTGATTAGACCAGAGAGACATTACAAAATTGCCTGCTCCAAACATCTTGTTCCTTGATTTGAGGTGAGATTTGCTTCCAACAAACAACAAATCTTCTACTCTGTTGTCACTAATGAAGATAGTGGAGTAAAAAAAGAGAATACGTATGAAGAACTAGATATCTTTTTTCAGAATAGGCACCTGGGTAGTGGGTAGTGGGGTGTACATATCCACACCTCTACGAATGAGCTAGACTCAGTTCTAGGATATCCACACCTCCACGAACTGAGCTAGACTCAGTTCTAATAGATAGTAGAGTGAGATGCAAGGAACCTCATGGTTTGGTACTTACTGAGATGATAGCCAGCAGGCAGCGCTGGGCATTGTAAACGTGAGACACAGCAGCAGTATCAACAGTTACAGCACGCATCACGTATCCACAAGATTGGGCATTATCGTATTCCAGGTGGTACAGTAGGAGCGGGTGGTATCGAATGCAATCAGTAAACAGATCACAAAAATATCATTTTTCGCCTTTTCCTGTATATCTTTTGCTTCTTTCCTCTTGCATCGGTTGTAAAGTTTGTCTTTCGCATAGCAAAATATATGAATAACAAAAAAAAAAGTTAATATGACAAAAAAAAGAAGTTAATATGTCTGAGCCCAGGTTCGAACTGGGGACCTCTAGTGTGTGAGACTAGCGTGATAACCAACTACACCACCCAGACGGCTTGGAGACTAAGGACTCTGAAGATGTATTAAGCATGACGGAAATTAGTATATTAGCACAAGGTCAAGGCACATTATTTGTCGAGTTCACTGCAATCGGTCGACCTGTTGTTGATTTGATACTTTGCGTACTTGCATGTCAGCATTAGAAGCTGTAGGATATCCATTATCCAAAGAGGCTTCCTTTGGTGCTTGGAAGCTACGTGAGCCGTTTATTAGTTGCAATTAATTGTACCTATACAAAGGTAACTTCAATTGTGGGCCAGGTATCGGGTGAAAGGTTAGATAAGCAATTTTGTATCCTTATCAAATGAGGAGGGGAAGGGTAAGCTAGTAAAAACACTTCTTGTCCCTCTAATTGTGCAAACCCTACTGATTATTATTTGCAAATTGAAACGTTCTTTTGCATGGGCGGTGGCCGGATTGGGAGAGGGAGAAGCACGCACGCACAGGATTGCGAGTGAAGAAAATCAGGGGGGAGAAGATTGGTTCCTGGGAACTTCACCGATGCATAGGATGCAGCGTGAGTCCTCTATATATGCACAAGGCAAGTGACAGATAGGCTACAGCGTTTGACGTTTTGGTTTGGAAACCGATTACAGAGCGTATACGTTCTGGACTCGTATACGGTGATAGAAATATCTCCTACCAAACTGGTTCAAGTATTCTATCTTTAACACCCTCCCTCAATCTCAACTTATGCCAGATCGTAAATTGAGATTGTGTCGAAACTGCGTCAACTGATAAACTGGGAGTGGCTTCGTGAATCCATCTGCAACTTGATCCTTAGAGGGTATGAACCGAACCTCAAGTGTTTTGCGTGCAACACGTTCTCTAACAAAATAAAATTCTACCTCAATATGCTTTGTCCGTGCATGAAAGACCGGATTAGCAGATAGATATGTCGCACCCAAATTGTCACACCAAAGTATAGGAGGTCTTGACTGATATACTCCAAGCTCACCTAACAGAGATTGAACGCATATTAACTTAGCAGTTGCATTGGCCAAGGATTTATATTCAGCCTCAGTGCTTGATCTTGACACAGTTGCTTGCTTCCTAGCACTCCACGAAATCAAATTAGGACAAAAAAAAATATTGCAAAACCTCCGGTCGACCTCCTATCATCTGGACAACCTGCCCAGTCAACATCAGAGAATGCACTAAGCAACATTGAGCCAGATTTCCGTATGAGCAAGCCAATACTTGGTGTAAACCGCAAATACCTCAATATTCTTTTCACTGCAGTCCAATGTTGTGTTGTTGGCGCATGTAAGAACTGGCACACCTTATTCACTGAATATGCAATATCAAGTCGAGTCAATGTAAGATACTGTAAAGCACCAACTATACTTCGGTACCTGGTTATGTCTCCTGACTAAAGAGCATCTCCCATGGTCAGTGAAAGTTTTTCAGTTGATGATAATGGAGTGGTCACAGACTTGCAGTTCTTCATGCCTACTCGATCCAACAAATCAGATATGTATTTTGATTGTGTGAGAAGTAGTCCATCTTCATACTTGGCTACTTCAATCCCCAAGAAATAGTGCAATTTGCCAAGATCCTTAAGTGCAAACTCAACTTGGAGCTGATCAAGTAGCTTCATCATGACACCACTAGAGGATCATGTAATAATGATATCATCCACATATATGAGAAGATAAACCATAGTATCTCCAGCCTTATACCCAAATAATCATGTGTCAGCTTTGGATGGTTTGAACCCCATTTCTTGCAACTTCGAGCTTAGTCGAGAATACCACGCACGTGGTGCCTGTTTCAATCCATATAGTGCTTTATCCAATTTGCACACATACCTAGACTTATTCTTCTCTTCATACCCTAGATGTTGCCTCATGAAAACATCTTCTTCCAGAATGCCATGAAGGAACGCATTATGTACATCGAGTTGTCAAAGTGGCCATCCATGAGAAATTGCTATGGAGAGAACAAGATGAATTGTTGCTGCCTTGACCACTGGACTGGATGTATCCTCATAATAAATGTCATATCGTTGCTTGGATACTTTTGCAACAAGCCTGGCTTTATACATGTCAATGCTTCCATCTGCTCTACGCTTTACCTTGTACACCCATTTACAATCAATGATATTCGCCCCCTACTGAGAAGGGACCAGGTGCCAGGTGTGATTGTGAACAAGAGCATGATACTCTTCGTCCATGGCACACTTCCAATTCGAATCAGCAAGAGCACCATCCAAAGACGACGGTTCTTCGGTGGAACAGGTGAAGGCATAACGTATCGTGCCGTTAGTATATGTCTTGGGAACTCGGATGTTGTTCTGTGCTCGTGTAACCATGCCATGCTGTGTACGTGGAAAAACCTCCTCAAAAGAAGCCAGTTGTGGTGACAAGGACGCTGATGACGAGGTGGACCCAGGAGCTGTCGAGGAACCAGTCGTGACAGGTGATAGAGGCGGTGTCACAGGTTCAACACGCAGCGAAGGTGATGAGGAAGCCACTTGCGTCGGGAGAGGCGATGAGTTCTGTCCAGCAAGGTCAAAAATTATGGTGTCGTTGCAGGATGTAGGAGCATGCAGTAGACCTGTTGTGCTTGCCACGGCAGCATCATTGACAACAGTAGTAGTAACAACAGCACCTGCATTTTCTTGAGTACCTATCTGCATGTGCACCATCCTCCTGAACAAGCAAGTCAGGTCGCTCACCAGAAAAATCAGAAGTATGCTCAGAAGTTAGTTGGTCGGCTAGGTGAGGGGCAAATGTGGATGGTGTCTTGGCAAACGGGAAAATGTGTTCCTCGAAAATGACATCCCTAGAAATATAGACTAGTCCAGAAGACATATCGAGACACTTGTACCCTTTGTGGAGGCTACTATATCCTAAGAACACACATTGCTTGGAGCGGAATTGAGGTTTTTTTGAGTTATATGGTCGACTAGGCATCCTGTTTATGAGAAAAGTGGCAGTTAAATAGGCAGAATCCCATAATTTGAGAGGTATAGAAGCATGGGCTAGGAGAGCTAGACCAACTTCAACAATATGATGATGTTTACGTTCAGCGGAGCCATTCTGCTAATGAGTGTGAGGACAGGAAACCTGATGGGCAATGCGAGTTTTCTGGAAGAAGGAATTGAGCTTCCTGTACTCTCCACCCCAATCGGTTTGCACATGAATAATTTTTCTGCCTAGTAGTCGTTCAGCATGTTTTTGAAACTCTAGGAAGACATTGAACACATCAGATCTGTTTTTTTAGCAGATATATCCAAGAGAATTTGCTGTAGTAATCAATAAAGCTCACATAGTATTTGTATCCTTTGACTGGTGTAGGAACAGGGCCCCAAACATCAGAAAAGATAAGATCTAGGGGAGCTATAGGAACACGAGACGATAGGGAATAAGGAAGCTGATGACTCTTAGCTTGTTGACAAGCATCACACACTAGAGGTTTATTGGACATATCTAAACAAGAAAGATTATGACGCCTAATGACTTGCTGAACGACCGAAAAAGATGGATGACCAAAGCGACTGTGCCATTGCTCTTGAGTTGGTGTTGATATTGCTAGTGCATGCTTGGGTTGGGGTTGTAGGGGATAGAGATCTCTCTCACATCGGCCTTGAAGAAGAACCTTCTTCGTATCCTGATCCTTAATGAGGAAAAAATCAGGATGGAATTCAATAAAGACATTATTATCCGAGGTAAGGTGATGGACAGAGATAAGATTTTTGGCAGACTGAGGAACACATAGAACATTGTTTAGGTGTAGATCTCTATTAGGGCTTGGTATAGTAGATTGACCAACATAACTAATGAGCATACCTGTTCCGTTTGCAGCATGAACCTGATCTCGTCCATTGTACCTATCCTTCATTGTCAGCCTATCTAGATCACTAGTAATGTGATATGTGGCACCGGTATCTGTATACCAGTTTGTGTCAATTCCATATGAGGATGTATTTGATGTACTTGCGGCTGCAGCAACTTTCGATCGTTCTTCATTCTGACAAGCATGATCAAACTGGTGCCAACACTTTTGTGCAACATGCCCCACCTTGTTACAAATCTGACAAGAGGGACGTGCACCTCCGGGACCTCCTGTGCGCCGGTAACCTTCACCTTGTCGTTGCCCATGGTCTCGACCACCACCGCCACGTCCATCTTGGCCGCACCCCTGTCCTCCCCAACCACCTCCTCGAGAAGAGAAGTTCACAGTGGAACCGGAGAACTGGGACACATTATTTTGTTGATCAAGACGCATCTCGAAACTCAACAAGTGTGCATATACATCATTGAGGTTCAGGACATCAGATTTGGTCGTGATGGACGTCATCAAGGGATTATAATCTGCATCAAGTCCAGCAAGAAGATAGGACACGAACTCCTCATCTTTGAGTGGTTTGCCTACAGATGCCATTGTATCAGCTAGCTTCTTCATCTTGGGATAGTAGACTACCGCAGTGAGATCATTCTTGCGTGTGTTGAAGAGTTGCATTCGGAGCTGCATGAGTCGTGCCCTTGATTGAGACGAGAACATGCGCTCCAATGCTCCCCACACTTCCGCTGCGGTCTCCAGCAGCATCACCTGCGAAAGGATTTCAGGAGACAACGATGAAAGCAAAGTGCTGAGGACAATCTGGTCCTGTTGGATCCAGGCCTCATAATTTGGGTTTTCAACTTGTGTTGTCTCTCCCTCGCTGCTCCCTCTCGCCTCTCGAGGGCGAGACGCGAGGCGACGCGCCGGCCGCGCTATTTTTATCGCCGCCGACGACAGTGGGCCCCACCGCATCGCTCCATGGACCCTGGATCGGCGTGCGCTGGACTCGCCCATCACATAAGATCGTGGACGCACGCGGCGTAGCACGGGTCGGCGCGGATTTTCCGTTTTCCGATTTTGCTTAATTGAAAAATAGTTTAATAGCTTCAAAATTTATATCTTTTCTCAGATAACTCCAAAAATTGTGAAACCAGTTCTAAAATTTTCTAAAATCAAGATCTTGCTAATGGTGCTGATTGTGTTCATTTTGGAGTTCATTATTTATTGAGTTGGTATTTATTTGCTCTCTTTGCCGTTGTGTCTTTTTCCAGATTTCGTCCGATTAGGATTCGACGACGCGAGACCTCCACTTCACCAAGCTCAAGATTTCAGACCCTCCGCTTTAACCAAGGCGAGTCAATGCTTTGATCATTCGAACCTACATTTTATGCAAACTATGTTTATTTAAAATAGCAAAGTTGCATGCTTTAATTTTGTAAACAATGATATGTTAAAGCTTAAGGTAGTTAAATACCCATTTGTTGATTAATTACTTATTAAGCCATCCTTTGATAATTGAATCCGTATTCTTTGTCACCCTAGTAATTATATGGTAATACTAGTATAGGTTGTACTTAGCACATGCTAGTCTTGCTTAAGTACCGGACAATAAATGTCCCGATCATCATCCTTTAAACATGAAAATGGTTTTGGGCGTCATTGGATGTAGATGATCGTGTGTTATGCGTTAATTGGTTTTCCTCCCAAAACCCTAAACAACTTGCTAGTACCCCATCCGACGGATGGAAAGAATGGTGGGTGCGACGAGCACGAGAATGGTTGGTATGCGGTATGAACCGCCCGCATGAATTAAGGACTTAATCTTGTCATGACCTCCTGTAAAACCAAGACAACCGCAAGTCCGCAAAGTGCAACTTGGCCTAGTAAAACTATTGAACCTCAATGTCATCCCACAACCGTGTTTAGAAGTGTGCAAGCGCAGGACGATGCCCGCTTGAAAGTGACATCGGGAGGGTGAAGTTGCCCACGCTAGTCGTTGTGGTCGGGCCACCAGCGCTTAGTCGTTGTGGTATACATTCCGCACAACTTATGGAATTGGCCATAGGGGTGAGATGACTAAGGGCAAGGCATTATCGCCTAGCTTCTTCATCTTGGGATAGTAGACTACCGCAGTGAGATCATTCTTGCGTGTGTTGAAGAGTTGCATTCGGAGCTGCATGAGTCGTGCCCTTGATTGAGACGAGAACATGCGCTCCAATGCTCCCCACACTTCCGCTGCGGTCTCCAGCAGCATCACCTGCGAAAGGATTTCAGGAGACAACGATGAAAGCAAAGTGCTGAGGACAATCTGGTCCTGTTGGATCCAGGCCTCATAATTTGGGTTTTCAACTTGTGTTGTCTCTCCTGTTGGCTTCTATTCTTTTGGATCTTTTGGGGTTAGATCTGGGGTTTTGGTTCGGGTCCGAGAGAAACCGCGAGAGAGAGAGAGATTAGGGTTAGGTTACCATCCGATGTAGATGAGGAAGAGTTGGCCATGGCGGTTCGTTGAAGAGGGATCGAGCCGAGTGGCCTCCAACGGCGGCGGGGCGAGAACCGTGACGAGACGGCGATGGAGCTTCCGTCGCCGAGCGCCTCCTTAGATCGGTCTAGGTTTTGTGGGTTAGGTTTGTCGCACGGCGATCTTCGTCTCGGCCGCCTCGACCCACCTCTTTATTCGGGCCGGCGCAGGCCCACCACCAATGGGTTGGGCGCCCGATCGGCGATTAGGAAGGCATTTGCGTCCAAATGCCACGAGATCATTCTAACATTCTCCCTTTGATCTCAATCTATGCTTTATCTTTAATTACTTTTGACTATACTCATTCCATCAGCAGATTGCATAGAACATGTCTCATCGCACGGTCAATCCGATAGATTCAATAAATACAATACACCTCCTTGTTCAAATAGTTACTTTAATCTTTTGGGCCATCTTTTAGTCCAGAATCATAGGCTTTCCTTAAACCCATGCCGCTATATGTTCTCGAACACGCTTGGTAAGCCTTTAGTAAGCGGATCCTAACATCTTTGTACTTATATGCTCAAGATTTATAATTTGATCCCGAACTTTATCTTTCACAACATAGTACTTTATGTCAATGTGTTTGGCAAGACCACTTGACTTATTGTTGTGGCATACATTCATGGGTTCATTATCGCAGCAAACTTAAGTGGTCTATTGATGTCACAACCACTTTTAAACCTGGTATGAACTTCTTTAGCCAGTTCACTCGCCCGTAGCCTCATAACATGCTACAAACTCTGGATACATTGTGGACGATGTAGTGACGGTTTGCTTTGAGCTTTTCCACGATATAGCTCCTCCAAAGAAGAGTGAACACATATCCGGATGTCGACTTTCTATCATCTCCGCAAAATCGAATCAGATACCCACTATATGGAGTGAATCTGATCTTCTGTATGTCATCATGAGGCCTTTTGTTCCTTGCAAATAACGCAAGACTTTCTTTATCAATTTCCAATGTTCTATTCCAGGATTGCTCTGGAATCTGCCAAGTAACCCGTGAATAAACGCTAAGTCGTAGTGTACACACTTGAGCATACCGCAAGCTTCCGCAATAAGCATATGGAACCGATTTCATTTGATCGAGCTCGATCGGTTCCTGGGGCATTGAAAATCCCCATATCTGCCGCTTGACTATAGGTGCGTGAAGGACTACATTTATGCATACCAAATTTCTTTAATACTTTCTCTATGTATGCTTTTTGTGACAGTCCCAACATACCCTTGTTTCTATCCCGGTGAATTTCGATCCCTAGAACGAACGAAGCTTCACCAAGATCTTTCATATCAAAGTTTGAGGATAAAAACTTCTTTGTCTCCAAGATGTGATCGACATCACTACTAGCCGAGGATATCATCCACATACTAGTGATTAGGAAGATAAACTTCCCATCTTTAAACTTTGTATAAACACGCTTGTCCTCTACATTCTCTTTAAACCCAAATTTTCTTATTGTACTGTCAAACTTCAAGTACCACTGTCTTGAAGCTTGCTTTAACCCATAAATCGATTTCTTTAGGCGGCATCCCATTCTTTCATTTCCTTCCACGACAAAACCTTTCGTTGTGCCATGTAAACATTTTCCTCCAAATCCCCATTAAGAAATGCCGCTTTACATCCATTTGATGTAACTCTAAATCATAATGTGCTACTAATGCCATTATGATTCTCAAGGAATCTTTACAGAGACCGAGAAAAGGTCTCATTGTAATCAATCCCTTCTCTTTGCGTAAAGCCTTTTGCCACAAGTCGCGCTTTGTATCTTTCTACATTCCTTGGGAGTCAAGCTTTGTTTTGTAGACCCATTTACTACCTCATTGCTTTTGGCTCCTTTAGGAATAATTTCAAGTCCGACTTTATTAGCCTTCATGGACCTCATTTCCTCTTCCATGGCCTCAAGCCATTTTGAAGAATTTTCGCTTCTCATGGCTTCTTCAAATGATATGGGATCATCCTCCATTTGAAATTCCTCGTATGATAAATCGATAATCATCGTAAATAGTCGATCTTCTTACTCTTTGAGACCTCCTGGGCCTCGCTCATTTGGTACATCTTCTGCTTGAGGTCATGTGCTCCCCTTCATCCGTGGCAATGGGTTCTATAGGATCCTCAAGAACATGTTCCTCATTCTCATTCATTGTTGCCACAGGAGGAACAATAACAGTCTGTACCACAGTTGTCTTGCACCGCGGTCTGCAATGACAGCAAAGGGTGTGAAGAAAGGCTCTTGAATCATTGGATGGGCACATACGCCGCTTCTCTTCAAGGTCAATCTCTCGAGCTACCATGCTCCCCCTCATCATTTCATCCTCTAAGAAGACATCATGTCTCGTTTCTACAAACTTTGTATATCTGTCTGGACAGTAGAAATGAAAACCTTTTGACTTTTCAGGGTAGCCAATGAAATGGCAACTTACTGTTTTGGGATCAAGCTTCCCAAGGTTTGGGTTAAATACTTTAGCCTCGAGCAGACTCCCCACACACGTAAGTGGTTTAGTGAGGGAGCTCTTCCTGTCCACAACTCGTACGGTGTTTTGGGCACCGACTTACTAGGCACTCTATTGAGAATATGAATGGCGGTTTTCAACGCCTCCATCCATAAACTCAATGGGAGTGTGGAGTAGCTCGTCATGCTTCGCACCATATCCATCAGGGTACGGTTGCGTCTTTCAGCTACTCCATTTTGCTGAGGTTCGCCCGGTGTAGAATACTGGGCCACTATGCCATTTTCCTGTAAGAACCTTGCAAAAGGTCCAGGAACTTGTCCATATGGGGTATGTCGACCGTAGTACTCCCACGCATCGATCGAACTATCTTAATCTTTAAATCGTGTTGGTTTTCAACTTCAGCCTTAAATATCTTGAATTTATCCAAGGCTTCATTTCTTTCTTTGATTGGATAAATATATCCATAACGGGAGTAATCATCCGTGAATGTTATGAACGAGTCATATCCATCCACACTTTTCACAGGAAAAGGACCACAAATATCTGTGTGAATAATTTGTAGAACTCCTGCTTCTTTTGCGCTTTCTTAATTTTCTTTACATATTTTCCTTTAATGCATTCTCTGCATTGTTCTAAGTCTGAGAACTCTAATAGAGGAAGAATATCATTCTTAACTAGTCTTTCTATTCTCCCCTCAAATATGGCCTAAACAAAGTGCCATAATTTCGACGATGCCTTATGAGTTCTCTTCGTTTCGTCGCATTCTTCTGGCGAGGATATACGCTCATTCACATCACATACTGAATTCACATTTTCACGAGTGACAATAAATAAAGCTCATCTTGTTTGATGGCAAGACCAACACATTCTTTATTAAACATTATTTCACACTTGCCATTTCCAAAATGACAATCATAACCATCATTGTCCAATTTTGAAACACTAATCAAATTCCTCTCAGAAGAGGGAACATAAAGAACATCTCTAAGTAAAAGAGTGAAACCAACAAATTAGCTCTAATGAAAGATCGCCAACGGCTTCAACTTCAGCTTGACTCCATTTGCGACTTTAATGCATCTTTCTTTTCTTTATGTAGTCCTCGTCGAACGGAATCCTCAGAAAGAATTAGCAACATAAACAGCTGTTCTCAATCAATCCACCAAGTAGATTTCAATATTGTACATACAAGGATTCATTTATAAAGGTAATAATATTCTCACCTTTCTTTGCCATTATCATCTTTAAGAAATCGACAATTCTTCTTGTAGTGTCCCGCCTTCTTGCAAGTGAAGACACCGATCTTTGTTCATCGCAAACTTATTCTACGAGGTCGATAGACAGGGCTTTTCCCTTGTTCTTTGAGAAGTTGTCTGAAGTTCCTTTTCTTGTTGTCCTTCACATAGTTTATAGAACCACCATATGAGGATTTAAATCTTTCTTCCTCTTGCACACACATAGCTATGCACTTTTCTAAATCACATTTCTGTCAAGATATTGTAGTTGACAACAAAGGTGTCAAACTTTTCCTAAGGGAAGCAAAAATCAAATGAATAAGGAACTCATCCTTGAGAGCCAAATCCATTGGTTTGCTTGATGCCAAGTTACTCATCCTTAGTATGTGCTCTTATGCCACCGCACCACTGAGTATTTTCCACAAAGTCGCTTAATCACTGTAGAAAAGTCTTTAAAGAGCCAAGAACTACTTTATTTTCAAGGTACTCGGATGTGTCACACTCATGATTGAGCCCACAATTGCAAAGGCAATCGTGTTTTTTATCACACCAAACATTTCTTGTTGGCAAGGACTCACTTTTTATGATCAAGATCATATGATATTTTATGGGAGCAAAGTCCTCTGCTTGGTCCGCCAAAGATCATTCTCATTTGCCTCCTCACCGTGCCAGTGTCAGAGGACACTGGGGTGACTACCACCCACCTACCAAAACGAAGGCCGGTCATCTTTTCTTCCATTCACCGTAATTGTCTCCTTTGAGAACCGGATATCTCCGATGTAGCCCATCAAAGAATATCCTCCTTAAAACACAATCCATATATAGTGAGAACATTTATAATAATAATCGCATGCCTTAGTTTCAACGATGGTTAAAATTAAAACATACAATTTTATCTATACATTAAATCTATATCACCGCGAAATAGAAACAATGCATAAAAATCATCAATTAAAATTATAATACCTTATTATCAACGCTCGTAAAATAACAATATCATAATTCACAAACTTAAAATTAAATTCTCCGCTGGTTCAATTTAATTAAAAGAATTAATCAACATTTAACTTTTGCAATGAAACATAAAAATATTCTAAAAATAATTCATTCTCGTAAGCATTATAATCGATACATTTTAATCTCAAAAATAACACGTTGGTACAAAAATTTACAGATTTGAGTCAAATTCCATTCAAAATGCTTCAAAATAATTAAATCCATTTTTCTTGAATTTCTGCTCAAAATGCAATTTTGGCCCATTATCGCTCATCGCCCACCGCCCGCTAGGGTTTGTTGATATTTAGGACACATCCGACGGCCGATTTCAACTCGCCTGCTCCGTCTGCTGGCCAAGCATCTCGCTGCCGCCAATCGGAGCCAGCCGCTGTACAACAAAACGCGAAGGCGCCTCGCAAACCCTAGTCATTCTTTTCTTTCCTTCTTCGCTCTCTCGGGCGCCGAGCGGCGGAAAAGCGCGCGGCGGGAGAAGAGGACCCGCTGTACTCCGCTGCAGCGCCTCGAGAGGAGCTTGCCGCCGAAGCGCACCGGGCCGCTTTTCACGCCGGCCGACGCCGGAGGCAACGAGGTCGGCTTTGGACCCGGCGACCATGGTCTGGCCTCTCCTGACGCCAACAGGACTAGAAAGGCACGGCTGCCGATTCTTCTCAGACGTAAGTCCGCCTTTTTCAATCTAGGGTTAGGTTTTATTTCTTTTGCTTTTTTCTTTGCGCCTAGATCTACAACCTAGAGGCTCGATACCATTGTTGGCTTTCTTTGGATCTTTGGGGTTAGATCTGGTTTGGTTCGGGTCCGGAGAAACCGCAGGAGGAGAGAGATTAGGTTAGGTTACCATCCGGCGAAGGGAGGAAGAGTTGGCCGAGCGTGCGAAGAGGGGAGTCAGCCGGAGCGGCCCTCCTGACGGGCGGCGGTGGGGAACCGGTGAGAGGGCGATGGAGCTTCCGCCGAGCGCCTCTAGATCGGTTAGGGTTTTGTGGGTTAGGGTAGCACGCATTTCGCCTTGGCCGCCCACCTCCACTTTTTATTCGTAGTAATGAGAGGTACGCCTCTATCTCGTCGGGTAGCCAATCTCGGTCGAGATTCCGCTTAAGGAGGGTAGGTTTTGTAACATCCCGCTTTTGCATTTGAGATTTCAAAATCAAGTTTGGCGTAAAATCTTTGGGGCAAAGGAATCAACCGCAAAAGCATTGAGTGCTACCTTGGTTCGCGTGTCCGCCTCTCCCCAATCGGCGCTTGCTTCTTCCCTTCGCCGAGCCCGCTCCTCCTCGGTCCTGCCCTCCGGCCGCAAGCACGCCTCCCCGCCCAGCCCTCGCGCCTCCTTGGCTAATCGCCGCCGCCCCGCCTGCCTCTCACCGCCTCCGCGCTAATCGCTCGCTGACGCCGCCGGGACTGCGCGGAGCCCGAGCCTCTCCTTCCTCTCGCTCCACCGGCTATAAGAGCCGAGCCACTCTTCGCTTCTCCTCCCGCCGCGACGCCTCCTTCTCCGCTTGCCGCCGCGAGCTGCTTCACGCCGCCTCCGCACCTTCCTCCTCCACCTCCGCCCCACCCGGCGCTTTTTTCCTCCGCCGGCCGCCGCTCGCCTCTGCCGTCTTCCTCCGGCCGCGCTCGCCGAGCCGCACTCGAGCCTCTCTCGCGCTGCTCCTCGCCCTCGCGCGCGAGACGCGAGGCGACGCGCCGCTGCCGCTGCATTTTTATCGCCACCGCCGCGATCGACAAAGGGCCCCACCGCACTGCTCCATGGACTGTGGACGGCTGGCGCAGGACTCACCACCGCCATAGGCGTGGATCGGCCCGCAGCGTGCCACGTGGTCGCGGGATTTTCCGCTTTTTCCGATTTTCGCTTAATTGAAAATAGTTTAATAGCTTCAAAATTTATATCTTTTTCAGATAACTCCAAAAATTATGAAACCAGCTTCTAAAATTTTCTAAAATCAAGATCTTGCTAATGGTGCTGGTTGTGTTCATTTTGGAGTTCATTATTTATTGAGTTGGTATTTATTTGCTCTCTTTGCCGTTGTGTCTTTTCCGATTTCGTCCGATTAGGATTCGACGACGCGAGACCTCCACTTCACCAAGCTCAAGATTTCAGACCCTCCGCTTTAACCAAGGCGAGTCAATGCTTTGATCATTCTCAACCTACATTTTATGCAAACTATGTTTATTTAAAATAGCAAAGTTGCATGCTTTAATTTTGTAAACAATGATATGTTAAAGCTTAAGGTAGTTAAATACCCATTTGTTGATTAATTACTTATTAAGCCATCCTTTGATAATTGAATCCGTATTCCTTGTCACCCTAGTAATTATATGGTAATACTAGTATAGGTTGTACTTAAGCGACATGCTAGTCTTGTTAATACCGGACAATAAATGTCCCGATCATCATCCTTTAAACATGAAAATGGTTTTGGGCAACATTGGATGTAGATGATCGTGTGTTATGCTAATTGGTTTTCCTCCCAAAACCCTAAACAACTTGCTAGTACCCCATCCGGACGGATGGAAAGAATGGTGGTGCGACGTAGCACGAGAATGGTTGGTATGCGGTATGAACCGCCCGATGAATTAAGGACTTAATCTTGTCATGACCTCCGTAAAACCAAGACAACCGCAAGTCCGCAAAGTGCAACTTGGCCTAGTAAAACTATTGAACCCGAATGTCATCCCACAACCGGTGTTTAGAAGTGTGCAAGCGCAGAACGTATGCCACCTTGAAAGGGACACCGGGAGGGTGAAGTTGCACGCGCTTAGTCGTTGTGGTTGGGCCACCGCGCTTAGTCGCTGTGGTATACATTCCGCACAACTTATGGAATTGGCCATAGGGGTGAGATGACTAAGGGGCAAGGTAGTTTGAAACGCATCGTGACGATCGCTCAACTACATGACTAAGGAATCATGGGGTAACGAGTATGATTATCTCTTGTGGGTACAAGGTACAACCTCTCGCAGAGTCTAAACTGCTTAAATACCGCGCTTCGGTCAAAGGCGCATATGGAACTTAACCGAGTTAGTTCTATTTTCAAAAATCTTTGTGGGTGGAATGGAAATGTGTTGGGCTCATCCAAATTCTTGTTTTGAATTTTCCGGTAGCCTTATCCAAAGGTTGATAATCGTGGATGTAACCGTTATCAAAATTAAGCATAAGGTGGAGGTAACCTTCACGTTATTTAATATTGCACTTACTCTCTTTAATGAAAAATGCACTTTGTTTAAAATGCTATGTCATAGGACTTTGTAATTATGATAATTTAAAATGATGCTTTAGCAAATAAAAGAACCTCGAGCCATCCTTGTTAAGCCTTGCATGTATACTATTGCATACGTGGTGTTGGCTCGCGAGCACGTAGTTGTGCTTATTCTCGCTCTTTCCCCAAACCCTCGTAAGGTGAAATATTGAGATTACGACTACTACGAGGAACCGATGCCCAAGACCCCGGAGTTCTTGAAGAGTAGCATAGTTCTTAGTTGTTCTAGTCTCGCCCAGCCTAGCCGACTACTGTACCTAGGTGCGCCCTATATTATCCGAGTCTTCGCATATCGGATGTACAGTGTTTCCCACCACTTGCCCGTGGAGAGATGTGCTCACCCTTTTTGCTTCCGTGTCGCTCGCTACTTTGTGATGTAATTGTTTGGCCTGCTCGCCTTTATTGTAAAACTTGACCCGATGCGGTCTATGTAAACTCGATGTGTTAAATTAATGAATGGTATGGTTTTACGCCATTGTATGAAATGATTCATGATGTATCGTGAGTCTAGCTCGATCCGGAATAGCACAATTATTCACGAGGATTCGGATTAGAAAATCCGGTCCGACAAATCGTTGTCCGGCTTGGCGCCGGAAGGAGGCCGGCGAATACGCTGCGGCGCCTTCACCGGACTCATCGCGCCGATCATCGCTGAGGAGGAGGACGAGCTTGAAGATGTAGACATCACGCGTAGAGGAAGAAGTGTGCTCTGATACCATGAAGAAAATCAGGGAGAGAAGATTGGTTTATGGGAACTTCACCAATGCATAGGATGCAGCGTGAGTCCTCTATATATATGCACAAGGCAAGTGCCAGATAGGCTACAGCAATTGATGTTTTGGTTTGGAAACCGATTACACAGCGTATACATTCTGGACTCGTATACGGTGATAGAAATATCTCTTACCAAACTGGTTCAAGTATTCTATCTTTAACAGCGTGGTTCAGCCATGCGGCCGAGGCAACACGCGTTGCGCCTGTGGGAAGCGGTCGGTGGAGGGTGGAGGTGAGCTGAGTCGTGGATGCTAGGATGGCCAGACAGGAGGCGGCGAGGGCGGAAGCGGTGAGAGTTTGGTTGATGATTGAATAACTAAAACAAATTTACATGGTATACGAGCGATTTATATGGTTTTTCCACTAAGTACATAATGTACATTTACTTGATTAATTGTGAGAAGATATGTTAGGCGTACGAAGCAACCTCACTAGCATAAGGGGTTTGCAATGGTGGCCACTCGTTGGATATATTTGCGTCGTGAAGCAGTGTATGAAACATTTACATAGTAGTTACACAGAATATGAAAAGTTTACTTAGTCACAAACAGTGGTGGAGCCAGCACGGGTAGCTGCCTCGGGCCCGCTGGAGGCAACTAGGACCTACCCTTAGGTGGGCGCGGTAGGATCGGTTTGACCAAAAATCAGAAAATTTTGATCGAAATTTTCATATTAATTTTGAGTTAGCATGCTAAGTTGCTAACTTCTCGTAAGCGTATGATAAAATTTTGATGTGATTGTCGCGGTCATGGAGTAATGCATCTGGTGTTTAGTTCATCTTATCAATTAGCATTGCGTATGTCATATAGGGGGGAAAAAGAACCAAGATATGGTAATAGCCCTGATGATAAGATATTAGAAACTACTACTAAGGCAATATCAAGGTTGCAGTGGAACGAATTGCAGAGGGATAAAAACAAGATGCATCAAGCATTTACATGCCAAATATAGATTGCAACGTGCAACAGAAGTAAATAGGATATTTATTTAGAGAGGAGAGAAAGGTCACAAGCGTTTAGGTGGGTTGTAAGTGTAACAATGGCCCCAAAACAGTAGGATCAAGAATGGTTTGCCTAGGAGTTTGTGTTAAAAGTATAGATAAGTTTATATCTCCTAGAATCAGAAGTTTGATCCTTCAACATATCTGTCTGTTGTAACGGCAAACTTCTGATTCTCTAAAACTTTTCAGTTTGTTGTCGGTTGTCGATAGCGTGTATTGTAGCTTATCTGGCAAAGTATATATAAAGAGCTGATCAGCACCGTGCTATTCTGGGCGGTTTCCATCTATTCTTTTGTTCTTCTTGAGTTTTCTTTACATGGTATCAGAGCCACAAAACTCTCCACCGAGATGTCAGCCTCAGGCTCGATCGCCAACTCCACTGTTTCCGCAATCACATCCACCGCCGCCGGCGTTCTGCCCACACCGTCGTTTGGTCACTTCATTAATGTGAAGTTGACCTCGGAGAACTACCTCCTATGGAAAGCACAATTGCTTCCATACCTCTGTGGCCAACATTTTCTTGGATATGTAGAGGGAACCGTCGTGGCTTCAGATCGGTTGATCGCAGCTACCATGACAAAAGGTGCCGAGCAACAACCAAATCCTGCATATCTGATCTGGGTGTAGCAGGACCAACTGGTGCACAGCGCTCTGCTCTCCTCTCTCTGATCAGGTGCTGGCACTAGTCATCTTCCTCTCCACGTCCCGTCAGATCATGTGTTGCATTGGAGAGCATGTTCTCATCTAGATCACGAGCACGGGTGATTCAGATCAAGCGTCAACTTCACACGATGCATAAGAAAGTCTCTTCCATTTCAGAGTATTTCAATAAAGTCAAACGTCTGACAGATATGTTGGCTGAAATAGGACAGCCACTTAACGATGATGAGATCATTGGTCATCTTCTATCTGGTCTTGATACCGAGTACGATCCAATTGTTGCATCTCCCAGTACAAAATCAGAGCCAATGTCTCTCAGTGATGCTTATGATTATCTTCTGAATTATGAGATGCAAGTGGATCATCATAACTCTGTGCAGAGAATACAAGGTACAGGTTCCTCAATCAACAATATCTCTCGTAGTTACATCAAGAAGAACACATACAACAATCGCGGACGAGGTCGAGGCCGAGGTGGCGCGCAACAGAGTGGACAATCTGGACCTCGACCACAGTGTCAAGTGTGTGGCAAGATGGGGCATGTAGCACTCAAATGCTATCATCGCTTTGATCATAGTTATCAAGCTGAAGAGAACAACAGAGTGACTGTTGCAGCATCCACGGTTGCATCCTATGATGTTGATCCTAACTGGTACATGGATACTGGTGCAACAGATCACATTACCAACAATTTGTACAAGCTAACCTCGAAGGAGAAGCATAATGGCAAGGACATGGTTCAAACAGCAAACGGTTCAGGTATGAGAATTCTGCATGTTGCGCAATCTCATATTACTACTACTTGCAAATCTCTTAAACTGAATAATGTTCTTCATATACCTCAGTCATCACAACTCCTATCTGTCCACTAGTTACTGACAGCTAAGTACTTCTTGAGTTTCATCCTAGAAATTTCTTTGTGAAGGATCAGTTCGCGAGGACGACTCTTCTTCAAGGCAGATGTGAGGATGGGCTTTATCCTGTCAAGTCGCTGCACACCACTTCTACCTACACCAAGAAAACCTTTGTCAGCATCAAACCAACTTTAGTCCAATGGCATTGCAGACTTGAACATCCTTCCACCTCTGTCATTCAAGGAGTCCTTAGATCAAATAATCTACCTTACTTATTAGAGTTCAGTGATAGGTCTGTTTGTGGACCATGTCAGTTAGCTAAGAGTCATCAACTCCCTTAAGTTTCCTCAATTCATACTTCTATGTCTCCTCTTGAGCTTGTGTTCACAGATGTGTGGGGGCCTGCTCACACCTCAGTCAATGGATTTAAATATTATGTTAGTTTTGTTGATGACTTTAGCAAATTCACTTGGATCTAACCTCTTAAAAGTAAGGCTGAAGTATTTAATGTCTTCACTCAGTACCAAAAACATGTTGAAAGGCTCTTAAACAAACACATTATATGTGTTCAATCAGATTGGGGAGGGGAGTACCAAAAACTTCACAACTTCTTTAATCATGTTGGAATTTAACATCGTGTGTCCTGTCCCTACACTCACCAACAAAATGGCTCAAACTCATAAGCATCGCAAGGTTGTGGAGATGGGACTTGCTCTCCTTGCGAATGATAACATGCCAATCCGTTTTTGAGATGATGCATTTCAAACAGCTTATTTTCTAATCAATAGGCTACCCAGTAAAGTGATAAACAACTGCACTCTTATTGAACGACTTCTTGGATCAAAACCTGATTACCTTATGTTGCGCACTTTTTAGTTGCGCTTGTTGTAAATTCGTGTAACACCCAATTGTTTTAAAGAAAGGAAGCAAGAACACGAGAGAATAATAATTTTTATGTGGGGTTTTTTCACAAAAATTCACCAACCTGTGCCTCGGGCCACGGCCTAGGAGGCCCAAGTGGGGGGCCAGCCAAGGGGGCGCCACCCCCTCCTAAACCCTAGCCCCCCCCCCTCCCCTTGTGTGCCACCCCCTTCCCCCATAGCAGCCGCCCCTGCCACCTCTCCCTCCTCCTTGCGCAGCCCCTTCCCCAAGGTCGTCACCCCCTGGTCTAGCAGCTCCCCGGCGCGGTTTCCCTCCATTGGTGAATCCTCGTCGCTACTGTCTGGGGCGCCAATCAAGGTCAGTAATCTGTACTCAGCTTGCTCGTCAGTTTTTGCGTAGTTAAAATCCGAATCCAAGGATAGGGTCTCCTAGAGAGTTGTGGGAATTGTTCTCAGATTTCCATAGAGTCTGAGATCACCCAATTCGGAGTTGCGGTTTGGGAGATACATTAGATTCCTTACTGTTGTCAAGAGATTCAGACGATATTACAACAGTCGCCTTGTTTAATAGATTAGGCTTAGATAATGGCCGATTCAGTGGAGTCTCCCAACACAACTTTCGTGGGAGATTTTATTATCTTTTGAAGGACCAAAATGGCAACAGAAGGGGGTGAATGGTGCCTTAAAAATTAAGAACTCCCCTTTACTGTATTTAAAACAAACCAACAAAGCCCTCTGGATATCTCAAGAAAAGTGAAGAAAAATCAGAGAACGAAAACAAACTTCAGACTGTTCTATCAGAAATCGGAAGCTCCGATTCTACGTGATAGTTCGCGCTTTGCTGTAGTTAAACTTGGTCGCGGAAGTTCGCCCGGTATTTCGATGTGGACAATCGGAAGTTCGATTGTCTGACGAAGAAACGATCGCTCGGGTTTTCGAAAATCCGAAATACTAAATCTTGAATGCTCTTCTCGGGTCAAGTTTCACAGGACATCATCCTAAACAACATCTTGACCTCATGGAAGAATCGCAAACAAAGATTCATTAATCAAAGCAAAAGCAGTTTCTTGAAGAAGGGGCAAGAAAGACCAAAAACCACAATAGACAAGATTCTGATTCTTAGCTCATGAAACTTTGAGGATATATTAGCAATATCAAAGCGACTCTAGATATCAAGTTTCATGCTATTTCATAAGGCGAATCAAAAGATACACTAAAACCCTAGATATTCAATATGAATAGAGAGGGAATAAAGAGGCGTAAACAAGTAATCAAAACCTCGAGAGATTCATTGATAGAAATCAAGAGATTCGGAGGAAACACGGAGGAATGATTACAAAGATTTTCGATTCATCCTCTCCAACTCAACAAACTTTCAAAAAGCAAAACAAACCCTTTTGCTAAAGCTAACCTAATTTTCTCTCTCAAAGTCTAACCCTAACACGAGGTTCACCTCTATTTATAGCCCTTGGCTAATGGGCCTCAACCCATTAAGCCCGCTACACCCGAGCGGAACCGCCTCCACTTGTGCGCTTTGCGAAAAGACCGTTTAGCCCCTTGCACACCTTAGGAAGCCTCCGTGCGCCTTGCTGTCCTTGACTGCAACCACCTCAAGATTCACGCCGTCTTGACACATCGACCGTTCGACCTCAACGCCTCCTCGCTTAGTCCGATCTCCTCGTGTCTCGCCACGACTTCGTCTCGATGTCCTGCAGTCAACACAGACAAAAACACATCACATAGCATTGCACAATATCATAGCGTCAACATTTGTACAAGACTCAAACTCATACAAACTCAAAATCACAAATTATACTTCTACGCGATTACGGACACAATCGGAAGTTCCGCACTCACCACAGCGGAAGTTCCGATTTCCGGAACGTCCGCACTTGTCAGGATTATCGGAAGTTCCGCGCTTACCATTGCGGAACTTCCGATTATCGGAACGTCCGCACTCCCAGAAATTCAATTCCGATTTTCGTCTCAGAGGAATACTCACGTCAGTATTATCGGACAAACCGCGACCCCAGGTGCGGAACTTCCGATTACTTCAACCGAACACAATTCCCATATTAATCGGAAGTTCCTATTTTCAAAGCCGGTAGTTCTGATTATCGGAACTTCCGTTCCATACACAGCGGTAGTTCAGATTACCCTGTTTCAGCACAGAAACAGTACAAAACCAAGAGACACAACTCTCAACCTATTCAACAAGTTGTCAAATACTCATCACTCACAATGGAGGACCTCTCACATGGTCTCTCAATCTCCCCCTTGATGAGTATATTGACAATCTCCGAAAAAGCATAAGATGAGTTTGAGTTTAAAGTCAACCAAGGTCTAAACAAGTAGAACAGAAGCTTAAGGCCATGTTGACAAAAGAGAAAGACTTGAGACGAGATGAAAGAGCAATTTTCGCAAAAACTCAAGGCTTATCTCGAGAAGACTTTTCTCTCAAAATTCTCCCCTTTGGCAATAAAATCATCAAGATGTATTAAAGAGAGGAAATGACTATATGATATTCATTTTAAGCATTAGGAGCCATGTAGATTATCCAAAATGACTATTAGAGTATTACACCAAGCCATAACACATAAGAATGCTATCAAGATCATGACAATTGATGTATAGAATAGCTAAGACAGAAAATCCATAATCGATTAATGATCCAAGTCTTTAGCAAGTCAAATAAACCAAGATTGAAGTCTAGCTAAAGATATCCAAGGATGATACACACCATGTCAAATAATCTAAGTTGAACCAAGAAGACTCATATTGAGCAGTTTAGAGTGCTACGGTTGAAGAAAGACTCATTTTATCGAACTTGGTCTTTTTAATGATAAGCAATTTTAGCACATTTTCTTTTACGAAAGCTCTTTATGGTTTTATCTCGATAAAGCAAGCTCTGGACTAGGTGCCATCCACAATTGCCTCCTAAGCTTCAACCAATTTTTCAAATCTTAACTATGTGCTAGATCCCAAGCCTTATCGACCACTCCAAACAAGAGACTTAAGGAGGTGATCTTAGGTCATCAAGGCTCCCCACGAGTTCATGCCTAGTGCAATGGCAAGCCGTCTCATGAGAAAGATTTGGTGAGATCGGTTTTTCGCACAAAGAGATCATTTTGCTTTTGAAGTTTTAGACCAACGATTAAAGATAAGTCATGTTTCTTAACAATGACATAGCTTACTCAAAAGTTCAAAAGAGATTCAAGACTCAACTCGACCTACTTGACATGGCGAGAATCATAAAGGATAGCTTCAACGGACTAGTCTCAAGAGCTATTATGACAAGATTTTAATTCAAGTTTAGCATTTTTAATCACCTTAGCATGGCAAAGACTAAACTACACATAAAAAGTCATGATAGATCTAGCGGTTTAGCATAAATCATGGCAAGATGTAAAGCAGTGAAAGCAGATCATAAGGGATAATAGACAAGGCTCCATATGATTATATTACTATGCAAGATGAAATGCGGAAAAACGATTCCCTTGAGAATGAAATGCATCTTTTAATCGAGGTTGAGTTATGACAAATTTAAAATTGGAATAACCAAGATGAACTCCCCACAGAACCAAAGGAACAAAAGCGAGAATCGATAAGAAAGCAGAAAAGCGGTCCTTTAGAGCATAGAAAGATATAGAGAATACTATCGCTCAGACGGGTTCTTATCTACCCCATATGATTCGGGACTATCAATTTGAACAACTCACACACTAAGGAGCAAACAACATCCTGTCTACCCAAGGGTGGCCCGACCCTTGCTAGAACCTATAAGAAGTGAGTAAGCTCTACTTAGAGAGAGAAGAGCGACTAATAAGCGACATCCTAGAAGCACAAGATAAGAAATAGCGACAAAGCAACTTAGCAGAGAACCACTCTAACCTATCTTTGGAAGGACTTAGACCCAAAACATTTAAATGAAATGTAACGAGAAAGGAGAAATAGCATAATTAAAATATAATCTGATAGTAGCACATAAGCTCCCTCTCACAGCAGTCCGTAAGGACAAACCACTAAGCTCTCCCCTTGGTGGCAAAGGTATCCGGAGGCTTGGTGAAGATATCGACCAGCTGGTGCTCACTCTCCTGGCTGGAGCACAATGTCACCCTTCTCTACATGGTCTCGAAGAAAGTGATATCGATATCAATATGCTTGGTCGAGAATGTTGCTTTGGGTTCTTGGCAATGCAAATCGCAGGCGTGTTATCACAAAAGAGTGGAACACGATCGATCATTAACCCAAAGTCTGCGGTCGAGACCATCAAAGCACAGCTCTGACAGCTGGGTGCAACAACGTGCTCGGCCTCTGCGATGGGTATGCAACACCGGTTTGCTTCCTTGGCGACCGGAGACAAGAAGTGCCAATGAATTGGCAAGTGCGGAGGTGCTCTTCCTATCTATCCTCTGACCCGTGAAATGCGCATCGGAGAAGGATCTAAGAGATAGACAAGAGGAGGAAGAGTACGGATACCATAGTCAATGGTAGCTCGAAGGTACCGAAAGATCGCTTCACCTTTGTGGTGAGATCTGTGAGAGAAGCTGAAAGCAGCGCAAAGACACACGAGAGAAGTGTATATACGGTCTCGGTACATGAGGTACAAGAGAGAGCCAATCATGCTCTGAACTCCTTTTGGTCAGCAGGTTCGCCGTCTTCATACGGATCAAGAAGCATTTGTAGATGCCATCGGAGTTGATCATGCTTTCCATCATTCATGTCGAGCGCTTGGGAGGTCTCGAGTGTACTTGCCTTGGTGAAGAAAAGTACCTTCCAGTCTGTTTGATTTGGAAGCCAAGGAAGAAGCTCAACTCGCCCATCATGCTCATCTCAAATTCGAGCTCATAACATCGAAAAGCGAAAGCGAGTATGTGAGGAGCCGCCAAAGATGATGTCGTCCACATAGATGCGGGCGAGCAAAAGATCGGTGCCAAGGCGGCGGATGAACAAGGTCTTGTCTATTTTACCCATTTCAAAACCATGACTCGTGAGATAGGACTTAAGCCTTTCATACCAAGCTCAGGGAGCTGCTTGAGTCCATACAAAGCTTTGGAAAGCTTTGTAGACATGGTTAGGGTATTTGGGGTTCTCGAAACACGGAGGTTGTCGACATAGACTTCTTCCTCAATAAGGCCATTGAGGAAGGCACTCTTGACATCCATCTGGTATAGCTTGAAACCCTTAGAATTTGCAAAGGCAAGCGAGATTCTAATGGCTTCAAGTCTAGCTCTGAGGGCAAAGGTCTCTTGAAATCTAGACCCTCAACTTGGGAGTACCCACTGAGCTACCGGCCTAGCCTTGTTTGAATGACTAATCCATCTTCACTTTGCTTGTTCTTGAACACCCATTTGGTCCCAATGATATTGTGACCTTGAGGGGCTCAACAAGGGACGGACCTTGTTTCTTTCAAAGTTTTCAACTCCTCATGCATGGCGTTTATCCAAGACTCGTCGGATAGAGCATGACAAGCGTCTTTGGGCTCAAATGAGGCGACAGCGAGAATGGAGCAGAAGAGAGACAAACCGACTTTGGAGCGTGTGACACGCTCAAGAGGTCTCAATGATGCACTCTCGAAGGATGGTCCTTTTGAATGTGTCTAGGAGGTCGGGGTGAGATGAAGAAGTGGCCTCTACCTCATTAGCGGATGAGATAGGAGCAGAGCCACTAGCTTGGAAGAAGCGAAGGTAAGGTGATCTCCTCGAGTGCGGTGGAAGAAGGCACCTCAAGAGGAGGAGGAAGAAGCTGGATCGGGTAGACAACCCTCATCTCCATCTTCCTCATCGTCCACAAAGATGGACTCGGTTGCTCTAGAGAACACGAGATATCGGGCCTAGTCCCGGTGGCCTCATCGAAGGTCACCTCCTGAGTTTCTACCATTTTGCTAGACTCGCGATTCCGGACTCTATAGGCACGAGAAGAAGTCGAGTAACCGGAAAGATCCCATCACAAGATCGTGACTCGAACTTATCTAGGTTCCCGGACTTGAGAATAAAACACTTGCAACCAAACACGAAAATGCGAGGCCATTGGGTTTCGCCCATATCTCAATTCATAAGAAGTGCGATGCAAGAGTGCAGAAGAAAGACTCTGTTAGAAACATGACAAGCGTAGCAATTGCCTCATTAAAACTTCCTAGGTGTAGAGTACTCATCAAGCATCGTCTGGCCATCTCGACCAAGATGCGGTTCTTCCTCTCCTAGCGCCATTACATTGGGGGCGTATGGAGGCGAGGCGGTGCTCTACACTGTCTCACCACGAAACTCTCAAAGTAGGAATTCTTGAACTCGGTGCCATTATCACTGCGAATTGCTTGTAATGCACAGGAGCTCAACGAAAGCCTACTAAAAGACCACGAAAAGAGTAAGCGTCTCATCCTTGAGGCTAAGAAAAACACCCAAGAGTACCTCGAGAAGTCATCGACCACAACAAGAATATACCACTTCCCTCCTGTATTTGCACTTTCAAATTTGGACCAAGCTGTATCCATATGGGCGATTGTCACAGTGCATCGATCATTATCCTTGTATTTGGAGAGTGAAGCGGCAACCATCTTGCCGTGCGGCATGGAGAGCAAACTAGATCCTTGACCATCTTGAGTTTGGCAAACCACGAATGAGATCGTGGCGCTAACTTTCGTGTCAAATGATCAAAGCCTATATGACCTAGTCTCCTATGCGGAAGGTCAAATCACGGGATTGAAGCAATTAAACACCGGAGAGGATCACGAAGACTCGGAAAAATCAGCACGAAAGATCCTCCCATATCGAAATCCATAAACTAGACTACAGAAGAATCAAGAATTTTGCAATTGTTTTCTTAAAGCTCACCTCGTAACCGTCATCGGTGGTGAGAGGCGAAAGCGATTATCTGCGGCTTACTTACTAAGGCAACATCTTTCAAAATAAAGAATCATTAATGCTCACGGTACCTTTAGCGATGGGCGCCCAAAAAAGCATCTCGAAGGTGATCGTCTCATCACCTCGAGCACGGGCTAGGGAAGAAAACCAGCGAGTCTCGGTCATATGGCGAGAACACCGGAGTCTACAATCCGGACCTTTCCTTCGGCCGCGAACTGAGTCAAGCAGTAAAGTCTCGATCTTGGGGTGAATCAGCGGTGATTTTGGCACCCAATCTTGAGTAACACGTCGAGCAGATGAAGTAGTCAAGCAAGGCCGACCTCTATCTACCCTCGCTCTCTGTCACTCAACAAGTCGGAAGATGCGTATGCGGACACGAAGGCTGATTCTTGAATCCCATTGCTATGGAAGAAGCGAGTCGAATTACAGCAACATCTTGATCACGCCACGGTAGCCATCTCAAAGGAAGCGAGATCTACCCTCAAAGCGGCGGAAGTCACGACCGAAGGGAGCATGAGGGCAATCGAAAACTTCGGAAAAACCAAGTCCTCGATCTTGCCTAAATCATCGATTGTATCAAACCTAGACCTCGTGTTGGTCTTAGGTGCACTCATGATCAGGGTGACCACGAATGTACCTAACGAGACTCAACCACGATCTCTGCGCGATCTTGGCGCGCTGAAGCAATGATCAACAAATGTCCATCCTTACGGCGGAAGGTGCAATGATACCATATACGAGGGCGAAGGCTGCGGTAGAATCACCTTCTTTGTCGAGAGATCCTTTGAACAAAACCGGTGATTTGAAATTTACTTTCTCGATCACAGGCTTAGTTTTGATCACACAGTGCTATGGTTACGAGCACGACGGTGGATGCTTCCTCATATCCTCATGAAAATCATATCCTAGACCACGATTAAATCGCAAATCTTAGATTGATCTAGAATGAGATTGAGCTTCTTCTTGCCTCCTACAAACCTCTCGAGTGTTCATAAGATCTGACACTCCAGAAAGAGAGGTGCAAGAAGAGCGGGGAAGAAGGAGCGATGAGAAGGTAAGGGGCGGAAGAAGAACCAGCAATGAGAGGAAAGATTGGCTTGTGCATGCTGGCAGACTTTTGGGGGCAGTCCTCTCGCTAGCAGTTGGTTCACGTTGCTAGGCGTCTCTACCAAACCTTTAGACTTCTTCCCGGCACACACAATACAAGCGGATGATTGTGTTTCTAGAAGGTCCTTAGTTAGCTTCACACATTTTTCATCCAAAGCAACCAAATCACATTTTAGTTTATTACATTGATTGCATGGTGAGCTAACAAGGTCCTTAGAAGCATCTTGAGCAGATTTGTTATTGTGATCAATCATTCTTAAGCTGCTTGAATCTGATTCTAGTTCGTGATTAACTTAGGGACAGTTTAAACAAGAAACAATGGGCTCTAGTAGCGTAGCTTGGAATTGACAATTTTGTGATTTGCGTTTTAGGTTCATCTTAAGATTATTACAATTTTCACAAGTCTCGAGGCAGATCAAGCAACATGGTATAAAGACCTCTAAGCGAGTTGTCCTTAACCTCACATGAGGTGCAAGCGATAGTCTCAACGATAGTAGATGAAGGAGATGCTACCCTACTCATCTCTAATTCACAAGAAGGCTAATGTTCTCTACTTTAATCATGTCTAGTTAGGAGGACACACTATCATGCAAGGTCCTTAGTTTTCCATGTCATCAAGCAAGGCACTGACATGTGTCACAATCATCACGGGAGGAAGCGGATGTAAGTAAAGTAAGCTCCGTGATAATCTAGCTACTTCCTTCTCTAACTCGGCACACTTAGCCTAGACTTAGCATGAAATCTACCTAGCTTAAGAAAAGCATCATTAAGGTGGTCGTAAGTGGGACTAACCTCATCAGTCGAGTCTGACTCGTTGTCGCTCGAGATCGCCCCGAGGGCCATGAAGCACATCTTAGGAGAAGTTGCCGTCGTCCTTGGGATCATGATCGTCCTTTCCATCATCGTCCTCCACCCCTCCACCTCTTTGGTGTCCGGTTAAATCGAGGCGGTGAGGGCCAGCGATGGAGCGACTTCTTTGCCTTCCCAAAGTTGCGGAACTTCTTCTTGCCTTGGTCAGTCTTTGAGGGCTTCGTGTTCGGTTCTTGTCGATGTAGTCGTTCTTGCCGAACCGCCGTAGTCACCTTTGCCCTTCCCGGCTTAGGGCGGTTTGCTCGGATGTGGTTGGGGCCACCACACTCGAAGCAAATCACAGGACCTCCTCTTTTCCATCCCTCCTCCTCTTGTAAGCATGGGAAAACTTCCGAGCTAGAAGGATAGTTGTTCATCCTCAAGTGCTCTAGCGATCATCGGTTATGTCACGAGAAGCGACTAGGAGAACCGTGTGTCGACTCGGAAGAAGATCGGAGGTGGGATCGGTGACTAAAGCCATCATTGTGACTTGACCTTGAGAGACAATGTCAATCTCGTGAGTCTTGAGGCGTGAGTAAAGCGCATCAAGAGTCGGTCGAGAGGTCCGTGCTATCCTTGATGGTAGTCACTTTCATCTCCCAAACACGAAGATCGAGTCGAAAGCATCATCGGCGTTATCCGAGTCGGGGTATGTAAGACCGACCGCTCGGAGGTTGCTCAAAATCTTATGAAACCGCGAAAAGCACTCGTCGAGAGATTCACCGACAAGCATCTCAAATTTCTTGTATTCACGCAGGCTGGTCTTGTCGAGCCGTCTTAATCTGGGTGGTGCCCTCATGGTATGCATCGAGGTCACCCGGATGTAAATGTGAAGGCAAATGAAATCGATCGAACTCATACGCTCAAACCACGAATGATAATGTTGCTAGCCTTAGCATTGGCCTCAACATCGGGCATGTTTCCCACATTGATGTTTTCATCGGCGAGGAGCGGAGAATCTAACCTTCACCTTTCTCGGATGGCATACCCACGAGCACGGATGTATGTTTCCATTCGGCTCTTCGGAAGAGGTAATGTCACGGGCCATCAAAGGCCCGAAGGCTTGGTGGAATACTTGTCAGTTGCCATGACTCAAGCGGCGGTTAAGATCTATAAGGAAGAGCTAGCAGGCTCGATACCAATTGAAGGACGAAATGGCAGCGAGAGGGGGTGAATGGTGCCTTAAAATTAAGAACTCCCTTTCTTGTATTTAAAACAAACCAACAAAGCCCTCGGATATCTCAAGAAAAGTGAAGCAAAATCAGAGAACGAAAACAAACTTGGTGCATTACGCCGGAAATCGGAAGCTCAGATTCTACCGTGATAGTTCCGCTGCGTGTAGTTCGGCATCGGTCGCGGAAGTTACGCGGTGATAGTTCATTGTGGACAATCGGAAGTTCGATTGTCTGACCGAAAAACAGTCTTTCGGGTTTTCCCAAAAATCCGAAATACTAAATCTTGAATGCTCTTCTCAGGACAAGTTTCACAAGACATCATCCTGAACAACATCTTGACCTCATGGAGAAGAATCGCAAATAAAGATTCATTAATCAAAGCAAAAATGGATTTCTTGTAGAAGGGGCAAGAAAGACTAAAAACCACAATAGACAAGATTCTCAGATTCTTAGCTCATGAAACTTTGAGGATATATTAGCAATATCAAAACGACTCTAGATATCAAGTTTCATGCTATTTCATAAGACGAATCAAAAGATATACCAAAACCTAGATATTCAATATGAGCAGAGAGGGAATAAAGAGAGGCATAAACAAGTAATCAAAACCTCGAGAGATTCATTGATAGAAATCAAGAGATTACGGAGGAAACACGGAGGAATGATTACAAGATTTTGATTCATCCTCTCCAACTCAACAAACTTTCAAAAAGCAAAACAAACCCTTTTGCTAAAGCTAACCCTAATTTTCTCTCTCAAAGTCTAACCCTAACACCAGGGGTTCACCTCTATTTATAGCCCTTGGCTAATGGGATTTTCAATTCATCCTCTCCAACTCAACAAACTTTCAAAAAGCAAAACAAACCCTTTTGCTAAAGCTAACCCTAATTTTCTCTCTCAAAGTCTAACCCTAACACCAGGGGTTCACCTCTATTTATAGCCCTTGGCAAATGGGCCTCCAACCCATTAAGCCCGCTACACCCGAACGGAACCGCCTCCACTTGTGCCGCTTTGCGAAAAGACCGTTTCGCCCCTTGCACACCTTCTGGAAGCCTCCCGTACGCCTTGCTGTCCTTGACTCGCAACCACCTCAAGATTCACGCCGTCTTCGACACATCCCGGCCGTTCTGACCTCAACGCCTCCTGCGCTTAGTCCGATCTCCTCGTGTCTCGCCACGACTTCGTCTCGATGTCCTGCAGTCAACACAGACAAAAACACATCACATAGCATTGCACAATATCATAGCGTCAATATTTGTACAAGACTCAAACTCATACAAACTCAAAATCACAAATTATACTTCTACTTGCGATTACGGACACAATCGGAAGTTCCGCACTTACCAGAGCGGAAGTTCCGATTTCCGGAACGTCCGCACTTGTCAGGATTATCGGAAGTTCCGCGCTTACCATTGCGGAACTTCCGATTATCGGAACGTCCGCACTCCCAGAAATTCAATTCCGATTTTCGTCTCAGAGGAATACTCACGTCAGTATTATCGGACAAACCGCGACCCCAGGTGCGGAACTTCCGATTACTTCAACTGAACACAATTCTCAGATTAATCGGAAGTTCCTATTTTCAAAGCGGTAGTTAGATTATCGGAACTTCCGTTCCATACGGTAGTTAGATTACCTGTTTGACCTGAAATAGTACAAAACCGAGAGACACAACTCTCAACCTATTCAACAAGTTGTCAAATACTCATCACTCACAATGGAGGACCTCTCACATGGTCTCTCATCTTTCCATATTGATAAAGATAATAAATGTTGGATAAGCCATTCAAAAGATATGAATTTTTCTTGTACTACTGTTCTTTCAAATTGTTAGTATCTGACTTTAAGTTTTCAATTGTAGATTAGATCATGTTAATGGTAGAATTAGATACTATATCCAACTAGGTTATTGTAGATATTTTATTATATTTCCATATAGTCTGGATCACTTAATTTGGAGTTGGGGATCTCGAGTTATGAATTTTGCATTGTTGTTGTTTGAGTTTTGTCGGGATTACGACGGATCGTATAAATTGGTCAATAGGAGCGGATAATGAATTTTTCTTGAGGATTGCACCAACATGAAAGTTCTAGATATTTTCGTAGGATTTATAGATAGCTAAAGATCACATTTTGGAGGTTTGTACTAGAGGTTACGTAAGTTTTATTTTATTTGTCTAGAACCTCGGCGAGATTTAATAGGTTGTAACTTTGTTTAGTAGAGGCGAGAATAAGGCGAATCTGGGAACCTTGCCAACTAGGTTTTGTTGGAAAATTTGTAAGCTTTTCAGGGGATTAAAGATCACTAAATTTAGTTAACCCTACATAAAGTTATGATTTTTAGAAGGGTGTCCCATGCAGGACGGTTCTTGTTTATAGGAGTTGATGTTTTGGGTGCATTAGAGGCGTAGCTTGTCAATAATTATTTCTAGCAATGTCTTGTCGAATTACTCTTTTACGAATTGTTAAAAATGTTGGTGGTGGTGAGGTTAGAGGCGGCACCATTTTCCGTCATTAAACCATACGGTTGAGGCAAGTACACATAGTAATGAATAACTTAATTTGCATCCTTCACAATATACACCATGGTTTACTCTTGAGGATTTCTAATATGCTATTGATGCTGATTATCGTGCTCTCATGATGTATTGATATTGTGACGTTCAAATTGCATCATATCATTCATTCTTGAACCTTGGACTACATGGTAGTCAAGAGTTGTTATTTTGAGGTCCCCGTCATGCATTGGACGGGCATGGGTCCCTGCACTCGTGGAGTGCGGGCTTGAGGTCCCTGTGCCTGAGGGCACAGGCTTGAGTATGCATCGACGGATACACTACTCAGTATTACCAGTAATTGCAAATAAGAGAGATGAAGCATTTTTGTCATATGCATTGCATTCATTCATAAGTGGATTATTTTTTATTCCTCACGGATGTTATTGTGAAGATTTGTTATCTTCATTGGCTATTCTTGGTACACTGTTTATTATCCCTGCCATACTTTGCTGAATCATGAACTCACGATTGTTTATTATTGTTCTTTTAGGTACTTCTTGCGCTGTCGACATGCATGGGGATGGGCTAGTGAGTTGATTAGTCGCACACTTTCACGAACATACATGAAAGAATAAATTGGACTATGATTGCTTGATATTTGAGTAACCTCTAGATTGCTTTATTTGATATGCATCTTTGCTTTTGAAATTTTATAATGGAGTTCATTACTGTATTTTCATTGAAGTCGTTTATGCTTACGATGTGAGATGGATGTTTAAGCTCATTGTTAAAAATATTATTAATCGACATGACTCCTGGTTTGGTTAACTAAGCGAAGGAGATCTTTGTCGAATTTAGTGTAATGACTTAAGTTTTAATATTGTAATTGAGGTTTTAACTACTTTCTTGTTGTTTTAGTAACATCCCGGGCTCATTTGAAATTTGGGTGTTACATTGCATATATAATGCTCATATGCTTGGTTGGATCTCAAGAGTGTGTGTTCATAGGATATAGTAATATGCACAAGTGTTACAAATGTTTACCAAAGCCTCTGGACGACTTTAGCTCTCTAGAGATGTTGTCTTCGATGAGAAGCACTTTCCCTTCTCTGAAAATCGAACTCAAACTTCCACATGCTCGATTCATGTTGATACAGTTCTGCTTCCTTATAACCAACCTCTGAACATAATTTTGCTCAACATTTCCCAACTGAAGATTTCTCTAAACCTAATGTTGTTGTTCCATTGTTTTCTAATAGCTCTTCCGTAGGAACTTTTTAGTCAGGGGGGCAAAACTCAAACTCAGAATCAGTAGAGTATGATGCAAATTCTGCAGCAGAATCATCAAATGAAGGATCAGTAGCTAATCTAGAATCTGAACATGTTGCACCTTCTGGAAGGATAGGGAGAACTCAATTGTAGAACAACATTAAGGTGCATGAACATCCCAATTTTCTGAGTTTTAAAACCCCTTTGAGTAGTTTAGTCCATTGGGAAAATTTACCAAATTTTATTTGAATTTAATAAAGCTTAAATAGGACTTTCAAATGTCAAAAAAAATTAATATGACAAATCTAAACATCAATTAATTCCAAAACTATTTTATTTGTGTTATTTGTGATTGGAAATATTTTCTAGAATTCTTCTAAGTTCATTTTCTATCTTTAATCTGCCATTTGGATTTTCTGGTATTTATAAAATAAAAAATCTACTTAAATTTTAGGAAAAACCTTCAGGCTGATTTCCTCTCGTCTCGGCCCATTATCCCAATCTTTCGACCCATTTTCGCATGCCAGCTTGTTTCCCCCTCTCTCCCGCTCGCTAGCACCCAACCCCACCTGTCAGTCGCACACATGGCGTGTGCAATGCCAACTCACCCTAGCCTTCTCCACTAACATGTGGGCCCATCTCCATTACTATTCATCATCCCCGTCCTGGACACGAACTGGACTCCGCCGCCATCCTCGTCCGGACTCTCCCGTAGCCCCGCCGCTACAGGCTATAAAAGCCCTCAGTGTGCGTGTCAAAACAATCGCCACAACCCCCACCACCAATTCTCCAAAGTCCCGAGCCCTAGATCGTCTTCACTTCGCTAGAATCAAAGCTTGCACCCTAGCTCTGTTGCCACTGTTCTTCGTTGATTCCATTACAGCCGGTGATCCCCTGTCGTCATCGTCTACACCGCTGGGTTCATCTTGACGTGTTCTACCTAGTGTGTACTGTAGGACCGTAAAGGCGACTAGGGGGGTGAATAGGCGCTTTCACAACTTTCTCGCCTAAATCAAATACAACACGAACTTTACTCCTTTAGCTATGAAAGCTAAGAAGATCAGTAAGCGCACAGTGGAAGCCTTGTGTTGGATTTGATAAACCCCTCAACCACACGACACAAATCGAAAAGAACTCTTTATTACAGGCTGATCTTGGCGATCGGACAAGCTACCACGCGGCGGCCAAACGATCAATCGTGATCGGACCGGCTACTAACTGGCGGTCGGACCGTTGGATATCGGTTCGACCCGGCAGTACTAGCGGTCTGAAAAGCGGGCGGTCGGACCGCCGTTGCACAACCGGTCAGACCGGTTCAGTCCAGTACTGAAAATCAAGCCCAACTCCAAAACGAAATTTGATCCAACTTTTGATTCAACCAATGAAACTTGACCAAATTTCGAGCACACCTCCCTAATGATATTAGAGACCTATTTATAGCGACGATCCTTCATATCCACTTCGCAGAATCGATCTCTCAAGGTTTTACAAAATAAGAGCACAAACCCTAGAAATATGAAAATCTTGATTCAAGACTTGCTTGTGGGGGTTGATGATCTAGATGACTCTAGGAGTATTCCCACACATCAAAGCAAGATAAAATAGGCCAAGAGACCAAGCATAAACCTTTGAATCAAGGAAGCACCAAAATCATCCAAAAAGGGAGAAGAACACAAAGGGAACAAAAGACCTTTCAATTAAGCATCACAAGATTGTTTGATCACACTAGATGCTTACAAAGCCTCTCCAACAAGGAGGACAAGAGCTCACACAAGGAGCACACTCCAAACCCTAGCTTCTCCTCTCCTCTCCTCCAAACCCTAGAAAATGAAGAAGGCGGCTAAAATGAATGCTTAGAGGGTTTTACATCTCCCCCCTTTCTATTTATACTAGAGTGCTAGGGTTTCACTTTTGGGACTCATTCACACATGGGACCCACACACACATAACTATTTAAGCAATCGCCTGCTTCACCACGTGTAGGTTGATCAGCGGTTCTCATCACGTCGCCAAGCCTCTCTGTCAAGAATCCCATGGAATCTCCCGAGACTCATGCCGACTTCCGCACCGCTGATCCAACCGGTATCTTAGAACTACCGTTCGATCCATCTTGCCCATTACGCACCATGCTTGAGTCACACGACCTCACCGGCATCCATGATCGTTACGGACCTCGGCTCTCCAAGCGTAGTCGATCCACCTCCTTTATTGGCGTCGTTGACACGCAAGCCACCGCGACAATAGACAACCAAATCGTTTAGGGAACAAGTTCTTCACAACTTGACCCACGTTAGTTCCGCAATGCAATATACAACAATAAAGCATTGAAGTTCATCCATAAAACACATTTAAATCAACTCAATGCAAACTTGGCTAACCTCCAAGTCATCGGTGGTCGGCCGCCCCACAAAACAGTCCGGCCGATCCCGAGGCGGTCGGACCGATCCTAACAACGGCGGTCGGACCCGAAAGAACAGCCAAATTTTCAGCCGAAATTCGAAACCTTACGGAAATTTCAAGCTGAATAGAACTTTTGGTAGGGCTGCAAAAATGATGTGACCACATCCGGAGACTCCCTCACTTGCCTACACAACCTATTTTTAGCTCAGCTCCAAAAACCACTTTTCATTTTTGCGGTCGGACCGGCAAGCACTGCCGGTCAGACCTCCCCACTGGCCGGTCGGACCGCGACACAGCGGTCGGACCGCCCATGGCACGCGACCTGGAGCAAACCTGAAAACACGACAAATTGCAAACCAACAAAGCCATTGCCAATTGACTCATCATCCTGAGATCGTGCACATATCCTCACGATATCCACATGTACTATCTTATCACCGAAGAAAGCCATAGTGCCATCTCGCCATCAAAGTCATGTTGCCGCTCTGTTACCTTTATCGCCGTTGTGTTCCCATCACGGCGCGATGATTGGTCCTCGCGCATCACTGTCGCATCGCCTTGATTTCATGAACCTTTTGTGCGCACTCAAAACCCCGCTGGAGCAACCCACCGCTGGTTTGTCGTCAACCAGAGCCATCGTCGTCGCCTATCTCACCATCGACCACCTTGCAGGACGATCCAGTCGCATCTGAGCCACCACTAGATATGACCGCCAAGGCACGATGATGCCAGAGGTGTACCCTGTTCGCTGTCGATCACCATCGTTCGCTGTCGCCACCGTCAAGCTGCCATGGCCGTCGATCTTGTCATCGTGGCCACCTATGTGTCAGCCTTGTCACCGAAATGTGTTTGCCACGTAGGCATGCAATCGGAGCAAATATGGGCGGATATCACTAATCTTGTATCCTATTACATTTTTTCTCAGAATCAAAGTCGGACACGGGCAGTGCCGAATATGAATATGAATGTTGATAGTCTCGATCATGGATACGGAGCAAATACATGCGAATCGAATATGGATTATCTCGATTCTGAATATTTAGTTAGATATTACATAAAAAAAACAAAAACCATATATATCGCACACATAAAGATCAATCAACCATACTACATTTCCAAAATGCAACTACATTAGCTTGGCTTACTTGGATTTCCTGTATTTTTTTTAAAAAAATTAATTTTTGGTAAGCCTCGTGGGTTGATTGGTCTATCTGGCTCACTAAGCCTAGAGTTTACCTGATATCCGAAACAGTGTTTATAGATACTATCCGATAAATTATCCGAATAGCTTCCAATCCCACAAATACCTACTTCACGAATACATTTACGTATCAGGTAAAAACTATCAAACCGAATCCAAAATTCAAGAAAAATCCCGGATATCCGGTTTCACGCTCCGAATAAGATCCAAATTTATTCAAGTGGGCGGACGGTCAGGAACTATCCGCTCCGTTTGCACCCCTAGTGCCACATGTGTGTCACGTCAGCAACCAGCCGCGTCAGCACCATCTGTACCAAAATCCTAAACCTAGGTCAGCATGGACTTAGTCCACGGTGGACCTAGCCAGCGACATGTGGACCCCACTTGTCGAGTTCAACATTCCATAGACCCATGAGCCATAGGCGTGATCCAAACCCGTGGACTTGGTCCATAGACCAATGGTCCCACATGTCAACCTCTATTCCCTATTTTCCGGATTTTTTTAAATTCTAAAATTCATTGCTGACATCATGCTGATGCAATATTTTGGAATTTTCTTCAGAAAGAAACTTCTAAAAAATCAAAATAGTATTTTCTTCTCTTTTTGTTAGATTTAAATATTCCGAGAGCCTATTCTTCCTCATACGAACTCTGATTGAGCCTATTCAAGTTTATAATTTATCTAAATTCAAACTCTACCGCCTGAGATTTTTAGTTAATTTTTGGAGTTTATTTGTTGCTTTGTTTTGTATTTATTTGGTTGTTCACTTTCGTTTGCGAGTAGACGTTGATACTTCGAAAGCTTTTGAGGAAGGAGGGGTAGATCAAGCTCAAGACCAGTACCAAAGTTGTACCTTTGACCATGTTGAACCTAGTTTTTTAAAAAAATTACTTTGATACAAACTATTGCATTTTACTTCAAGTATTTATTTCTTTAAATGTTTTGGATTTAGCTATTCACCCATTTGATTATATCCACTTTGCTCATTGTATTACCATGATGTTTTGTCACTCTAACTTGGTTAATTATTAGTTGGTATTGTTATAGCACCATGGTGGGTTGGTTACACACGAATAGTCTACTTAGCCATGCAACGAGTTATTGATATCATTTTGAGTTGTAAATCTAAACTGGACTAAGTAATTATGAAACTTTGTATAAAAATTGTGTGTTGTGTGTTGTTACTCGTTGATGGCATGTGTTGTACTTAACCAACAGGGTGGGAATAGATTTAGACTGAGGCGAGTGAAAAGAATTATGATATGGTGGAACTTTGTGCTTGGGAAAATATGAATCTTGGTAATTTGGTTAGAAATTGGTTGGTCTTGCCTTGGTCAATTAAGGACTTACCTTTGTGCGTCGTTGAACTGAGCCACAACTGTACAACCATATGTCTGGTATGGGATAGGTCTAACTTAGTAAGCTATAAAATCTTGGCATTGAATACTCAGACATGTAGGTTAGACTCTGTGCCAAGATGGAGGTGTGTACTACTGTGTTGGGTCACACTTATGAGAGATTCGTCGTCTCCAGGTCCAATGATGTGCGTCAGACTAAAGCACTTTGTCAGGGTTGGTACAACAATAAAACACATTGGGATGGTCAATTGTTAAGATAAAGTTTCAGAAAGATTTTGTTATGATTGGTGCTAGGTACACTGGTTATATCTTGTGAGTAAAATATACAAATATATGTAGAGTATTAATCAATATATTCGAATAGTTGCATCGCGGTTATGGACATGCTCGGGGATTTCACATGAGGGGCAGATTTTAATTTATAAAAACACTTGGGAAGGGAGAGCTGTGTGGTTGTCGGACCCGGGAGTAACTTCCGCAGATCCTCTGTGTATTCTACACTAGTCCCTAGAATAGTAGCTAGTGTATACAGTAAACAAATTTGGTAACAACCACATCTCGCACAACTTTATTAATAAATATTGGAGTTTATTACAAGAAATGCTTACAAGCCAACAATAAAGAACACAACGGGAGAAGAAGAAAAAGTAGTAGAGTCCGACCAATACATCACGAGCAATCGGTAGAGGTAACGGCCTAGTCATCAAGATCCACACCGATAGCGAAGTCCTTCTCTTCTAAACAACATTGTAATGCATGCAACGATAATAGATTATTTGTTTAAAAACAATGTTTCATATTTTTAAATATAATTACTAAGTTCCAAAGCAATTATACTATATCTAAAATTCTTTGATTGTAAACTATGAAGTTAGTGCAAGATGCACTTTTAAGTGAATGACTAACTCCCTTACAAGAGGCTTCACGCCCAATTTCCCACTTGGAAGAAACATCCATCAAATCATTTTAAAACAAAACTATAGTCTAATCCGCGAAAGACTTTGCTCAACATGTCCATGAGTGTGGACACGGCTATTTGAATAGTTTTACACTCTACAGAGGTTGTACAACTTTACCCACAAGGGATAAGCAACTTATAATGTCCGTTTAACACATACGTAGGTGTTCGACTAAGTGATTATCTCAAGGTATTTACAAAGTAGTCATGCCGCTAAAGTTTAGCTACAGTAAGGTTTCACGCCAAGCGGAAGCCCCTCTTCGCCATGTGGGATAATAAAAAGTAGGCTATTCGACACCCACACAACCGGATAGCACAACCAGTGAAACATTGTAAATTAGTGTAATACCGGAATTGAATCGGGTAATTAGAAAATAGCCAAGAGGAGAAAAGACAATTAAATGAGTAGAAATTTACAAAAGAGAAGGGGTTTCCGTAAAT
Source organism: Hsuehochloa calcarea (assembly GCA_036346395.1). Taxonomy (NCBI): domain Eukaryota; kingdom Viridiplantae; phylum Streptophyta; class Magnoliopsida; order Poales; family Poaceae; genus Hsuehochloa; species Hsuehochloa calcarea. The sequence goes on along the minus strand of CM070610.1, from coordinate 24,189,980 downwards.
CCTCGACAACACGGGCTGCTGCTTGCGGCCGGAGGAGGGCAATGTGGTGGCCGGCCAAAAGGGGGTTCCCACCCCCAAACCCTAAACTCCCCACTCTCCCTCCTCCTCCCCACTTTGAGCCGCCGCCTCTCCCCACCTCTCCCTGCTGTGCGCCGCCTCGTCAGATTTGGGTACGTTGTGTTCATTTTCTGACATGATCACCTCTTAGAAAGTTGTAGATCTCGGTTTTATCTTTCTTTTGGCACTGGGATCACTTGATTTGGAGTCATAGTTTAGGAGTTATGGCCGTTTTTCTACGACTATACAGGAAAGCTGACGAGATTTGGCAGTCTGCATGTCTAGCCAATTTGTAGTTTGTTGAGGCCGAATCTGAAGGTTCACCCAACACAAAAGTTGTACCCATTCCAGTAAGCTTTCAGGATTGATAAAGAACATATTTTTTAGAGTTGGAAATCAAAATTTATGAATTTTTTACCGTTGCTGTTTTGCTAACTGTCAGATTTAAGAGACAGAAAACTTAAAAAAAATTTACCTGAATATAAGAATTAGTAGGAGGCCGAATCAGGAGACTTGTCCAACTAGACTATTGTAGCTGGTTTTGTCATGATTCCAGAGAGTCGAAGATCACCCCATTCCAAGTTGCGTAGCAACAGTTATGGTGGTTTTAGTACTCTGTCCAGAAAACCCGACGTGAAGTTGATGTTTTTTTTTCATTGGCCTGGTAGGGATATTACTTCGCCGATTTAGCAAGTCTCACCAACTAGACTTAGTTGGAGAATTTAATTATCTTTCCATAAAGTCTAAGAACATATTATTTGGACCCCTGTACTAATAGATATGGATTTTTGAAGTTGACTATCCACCGAGGGGACAGATCGACGTTTAGGAGTTTGGGGTCGGGATCGAGTTAGGAGTTTTGCAAGTCCATGGTTGTTGTTATATAGATTGTTTTGATCTGCTGCTATGTCTTAGCATGTGTTATAACTATTATTCAGGTGGTGGACCGGTGCAGGGGCAGCTCATTACAGTACATCCCTCGTTCTCTCGTGGTTAAGGCAAATCTGATGAGTAGTAAATTGTGTGTGATCATTTGTTCATGTGTACTATGTTATGAGTATATTATGTTAATCATGGATGCTCGAATGTTATGGACATTAATGCCCGTAAATGCTAGAAGTATGCGTAAGTTTCATGTATGCATGATGATTTAAAGTATTGACCATGTGCATCATGATACCATATTGGAGGCATGGTCACGTGGTGACCAAGCAATAATTGAGGTCCCCGTCATGAATATGATGGGCTTTTGGGTCCCCATACTTGTGGAGTATGGGCTAAGGTCCCAATGCTAGAAGGCACGAGCATGGGTGTCATCGACGGATGCACACTCCATATCTGGTATATGCAAAGAGAGAAAGAAAAGTGCATTTGAACAATTTGCATCGCATAAGCATGAGATATATTTCTTATTGGGTTTTGTGGATGGATGTTGTTAATTACCGTTGTGTTGGCTATTGTCTTACTATTTGTACTTTGCTGAGTCTTGGACTCACTCTTGCTGATGTTGTGTTTTTAGGTACCTCGTTTGCGGACGGCATGCATGGGAGGGAGTAGGGTTGCTTTGGTTGCACTCACTACCACACATTCTTTAAAAGATAATTATCATTTAGACCGTACCTTAATAACAAGCAAACAGCTTAAGGATTAACTTTGGCTATACTTGAATGCATTGGTTTATTTGTAATAATGAGAGTGATAAATTTTAATTATGCTTGCTTATGCTTTAGCTGAGTGGATTATTTGTGAATGCTTCGATGAACTTTGGATGTTGCAATAGTGGTAATTTTATATGCATCTGTTGGAATCTCCGGTAAACTTAGTTATACAAAGGAGGTTCTGCCGAAATTTATTGTAGTGTATTATATTTGTATTTGTTATATTGTTATTTTAGTAGCATTCCATGCTCATGTTGGGCTGGGGTGTTACAGTTAGTATCAGAGCGGGCTTCAGGTCCGTGGTAGCTAGAAAAGAAAAAGAAAATTAAATTGACACCTTGTACTGATGGGATGGGAATGGGCAAAGCATTGCATTTACATTTCCGATATATCGTATTGATGGTTCTTGATATTAAGCGAGTATGATTGCTTATTACTTGGTTATATGATTATTATGTGTGGTGATAATCGATGTCGAGAGGTAGAGTGTGGTTGTGGCCATGGGCATGGCGAGTTGTACCGCTTGATTAGGGTATGGGGGTAGTGGAGTGATTACCTTAGTAAAACTACTTCGGTGTCGAGCATGAATTCCTTTGGGAAGGTTATTGACTCCTTGGGATGTACTAGGATTTTTCGACCAACGTGGTGGTTATTTAATTTCCTTGGGTTAATGGTTTCAATCTGATTGGACATTTTCCTTGGTTTCATTGGTTCCTTAAAGAAATTATTTGTTCTTTGGACCAAGAGAGTTGGACTACTTGTTAACATTTTTGATTCGCAAGGTTGACCTTTTATGGTGAAGGTTTGCTTTTTCTATTGGGAAAACATGATTCGTTTTTTTTCACTTAGTACCTTGGATAATGTGAACTATCTCGGTGAGTTCTTTAGCATGCGAAAGCTTTGGGCAACTCTTGTCCAGTTGTGGCTGAAGAATTTCTCTTGGGTTATTAGTTCATTGCAGTCGATGTATGGTTTTGGTTGGAGAGAAGTTGATGTGGTTCAGTTGGCTTAACTTATCTCTTACAGCAATAATCGTCTTCCCAAGTGTTGAGTTATTCTTGCGACTGGTGAACTTGGTTAATTGTCAGGCTTCACCTCTGTATTGGGGTTATGTTTTTCTTATTGGGAATCATGACCCATCTACTTCGCTTGATGGTTTGGTTAATAAAAGTTTGCTTTTGCAAGTCTTTTAGTATGTGGAAGCTTTGACTCAATGTAACTCTTTTGGGTATTCTGAGCGTTGAAGTTGCATAGTTCCCTCTTATAACAGAAAATGTTAAACCCTTTAGCGATGTAATCTCGTGGTAAAGTGAAAGATTACAATCAAAGAAATTAATAGATAAGATATGGGTTATCAAGCTGGGTCTGCAGGGTGGTGCATAATGAATCCTAACGAGTATCTGTGGAAGTGAAATCGGAAAAGACGATGTTGTCCTCTAGTAGTTCTTGATGAGCTGTGATTATGAGTATGACTATACTTGGTTGGAATCAATAGAGTTATTAAAAGTGTGTATCACTGATGAGATGGTTGATCGTTCGAATTGTGTAGTTTGCTAAACTTGTTGGATTATTTGGTCTCGATGGGCTAATCTAACTCTGTAGAATGAGGAACATCTGGTTTGTTTGGTGATGTCTCGATAGATAATGAAATAGAATTTTCTTTGATTGGCTATTTGATGATCTTATGTATGCAGTGGGAATATAAATAGAGAAAGGACCATGAATTCGTCCATGATTGGATAATCGTCAATGGTTTATGATAACCTCTAGATTGGAATTAGTGTGTACTAAATTGGTGTGAGAATTCCTAATAGATGAAGGGTTGACACTTGAAAGTGATTTACTCACGTGTGTTTCATGAGGATGAATTGTGGCTGCATGCCCTTAATAAAAGTGATTTACTTTGATAGTGAGGTTTGTGTATCAGATAATCTATAGGACAAGTTGACCGCTGGAATCTTATTGAGATAATAGAAACATTATGGAATAATCTACTGTGTTTCTTTTGGAAAGGTTTATATTAGAATTTAAGAGGTGACCTATGTTTGCATAATGGTGAGATGGTCGGGTAATATTATGCCTTTGATGATAGAGATTTAGTGAGCCCTTGGGCCTTTGTAATGAAGGAAATGATGTTAATGATTATTGAAAAGGGGGTTTTAACCTTGAGGTCGATGGGTGGTACGCACGGACTTATGGTAGTCTGGTAGGGCTTTACAATCCATGACTCATGATAGGTTCTTAAGCGGTAGCGACTTCCAAAAGTAACCCTTGGGCCTCGACTATTCATTGAGATGAGCCTGTGCATAAACTTACACCCACCAACTCTCTATTTCGACCAAGTCTAAACCAGTTTTTAAATTTTATTTCATTTCTCAAATCATTTGTAAACATCTATGGCATAATAATGACATAGACTCGTTTTAAAACCATAGTTGAACCTTTGGCTAAAATTCTCCTAATTGAATATTTTTTTATCAAAGCATGACTAGGCATATATTTTTTCTAAAGTGTTCTAGTTCATACTATTGAATAAACTAGACTTTCATCTAAGGTGTCAAGGTATGTTTAACTCAATGTCAAACTTGGCTATACAATGGTAATGGGAATACAAATAAGCAAGTAGTAATAATTTAAAATATAATTTAAATAATTTGAAATATTGGGATCAAATATGATAAAAGGATGTAATTTGCCTTGCTAAAATAATTGTTATTCTGAAACGACGTCGAAATCTAACTATCTGAAGTCATTGAAATCTATACGCGCAAATACACCAAATTCAAAAAAAATAAATGAAGGAGATTGATCTTGAATTTAGATGAATTTTGAATTTTGAATCACTTGAATCGGAGCTCGAATGAAGGAGAACGGGCTCTCTGAAGATTGAAATTCACATGAAATGACAGAATTGGATTTTCAGAATTTATGGAATTATTTTTCTAAATAAAAATAATTATTGCATCAGCATGACGTCAATGATTGATAATTGAATTTCGATCGAATTATTTTTCTAAAGGAAAAGGAAAAGAGTCACTAACATGTGGGCCCTGGTCTATAGACCGGGTCCATGAAATGGTGCCTAGTCCACGGTGGACCAGGGGCATGAAATAGTGGCTTTACCACGCAGAGCGGTCACGTGGGCTACCACAAAGGCGCCCGTGGCGCTTTCACTAAGGTGGCGATGTGGCACCATGATGTGATGGCGGTGGTGCACGAGGCCGGTGGTCGTCGGGAATGACGGCGCGGTGGGCGTGGTGAGAGCTCATTGGAGAAAGAGGCGTCACGGGGATCATAGTACTCACCTCGCGGCGGCTAGGTGCGTAGGGATCGTTGGCGGCGAGGCGGCGGCTTGATGATGCGGCTCGCGGTGGCGCGGGTGCTCCGACGAGGAGGAGCACGGGTGGAATGTGAAGTTGCGAAGCCAAGGGTGGGAAGATGTGGCAAGTGCACCATGGGAGGTGGCGCAAACGGCAGTGGAGGGGCATTCGGCCAGCGGTGGGGAAACCTCCGATTGCGGCGAGGATAAAGGGAGAGAGGAGAGGATCTCGCGGGGATGGGTTGAGGGGGGGAATGGGCACTCGGTGCTCCCTTTTATAGGGGCGGAGGAGGAGCGGGGAAGGAGATCGTGGGTGGCCGTTCTTCACCGACACAGTAATAGCACAAATGCGAGTTAAAGCGGGTAAAATAGGGGAAACAGCCGAGGTGAGTGTGGGAGAGATGTCAGTTTCATTTTCCTTGAATGCGCAAGAAAAATGGAACAAACGCGTAGCATTTATGAGCACTTGGTGTTCGGTAATGGCGGTGGCGAGAGGAAGAACAAAGGAAGAGGAGGAAGAAAGGGGGAGGTGCGGCTGACACGCGGGCCAGCGCTGCTGGTGAGAGAAAGGAGGAAGCGCGGAAGGCTCAGCCGACGTGGGAAGATGGGCCAAGTGGGTCGGGAAGAAAAGAGAGAAAAGGGAAAGAACAAGGGAGCGGGCTCAGGCAGAAAAAGAGAAAATGTGCCAAGGGAAAAGGAATTCGACCCAAGAGAGGATTTCCTTATTTTAATTGATTTTTTATTTACAGAAATACAAGAAACCCAAAAAAAACTTTTAGAAAATAACAAATAGAGTTCAAAAATTCTAGAAAAAATCACAAAAATTCCTTGAATTATTTTGAGCTTAATAAAATTATTTCCATCTTAAAGTTGGCTTTAATTTTACACATAAATTATTTTAAATTTCTAAAAATAGGAAAAACCTTTTTTATATCCACATCATTTAAGAAATTAATTAAAATTTCCTTTTTCAACTTTAAATCCTAGAAAATCCTAGAAAACTCAATAAATTCCTTTTAGACTTTTAAAATCTAAGAAATTCAAGAAAACCAGGAAAACTCTTTTTAAAACTAAAAAAATCCAAAATAATAAATTTATTAATTTTAATTTTGGTAACAGAACTTTGGGATGTTGTAGTGGTTAAACTCATATGGTTGTGTGAAAGAAATTGATTAGGCTTTATGTTCTCTATGAAAATAATTGTTAAACTACTATTTTTTATTTGTTTTAAATTATGTCATCAATCCATTATCTGCATTCAATTGCAAGTGTCATTTTTTTGCAAAATAACCATGGAAGTCATTTCCTTTAGAATAAGCCATTATCTATAATTGCATTATATAGTGCAACTTGTTAAGTACTCAGAGTACATATTCTTGTTGCAATCATTTGGCTAAAGTGGAGGAGTCTTCGCTTACTTTCGATGAGTTTTACGAGGAGGGTGATCACTAGGTCATGATCCTAGTCGGTTTCCAATGACAAGTCGATGTGTTCCCGCTGGAGTTGCTTCTGTTCCATTGCCATCTCTTTATTTAGTTGTGTGGCTTAATAAATGCAAACTTGATCATAAGGTCACAATCGTTATTTATTAATCAAATTAGTCGTTCATTCTTACATTCATCTTGTGTGGAATGATATTTATCTGTATTGATATTGTGTGCACTAGCGTGATTCTAGACTAGTGTATTATACACGAGGGTTCAAATTTGCATATTTGGGTCCGGCGGAGGTGGTATTATAACCATCTGACGGTAGGCCTTGACCTTAGTTAGATCGAACGTCCTTAAGAAATTCAAAAGTATTTTCTAAAGCAAAAATTAACTTGCAAGAATTACGAAATGCTTGACTTCTCTTGTCTCTCTCTTGACTCATCTACTACTGAAAGTCTTCCCTCCATTGATTTTAATTTGGTTCTTACCTTTTGCATGTCTTTGTTAGATGGCATGGCTTCACAGAGGTTTTTCGTTGTTGAGTTGTGGAAGATTCTACAAGAACTTGGAGGATTTGAGAGGCCGCTCTACAGATGCACCAACTGGCTGGTGAATGGCCGGAGTTGTGGTGTGCTGTGTCGACTAAATATCTACGCCCAAGGGGATACCAAGGCCAGTCATCCCATGAACATCACCATTTGGAGGATCATCTTCGATGAAGGGATCCAGGAGTCTTCACGGCTTGCCATCCTACGAGTATACAACATCTACGCTGATGAGTTGAAGTGTTCATCCTCGCATCTTTGCAGTGAATCGTTCAGCCCGTCGCACCTTCGCAGTGGATCGTCCAGCCCGCTACCCGCCCACTGATGGAGAAGAAAATGCTACTATAGTTCACCTAGCTCACTTCGTCTTCACCCAGGAGGAAGCCCTAGAGACTAATACAACAGAGCTATAGGGAGCCTACGAGATGCTGCTACTTGCAGAGGAGAGGGTTGTAGAGCTGGAGAAAGCTTTGTACACTCAATACCCGCTTGTACGTCTACCTGAGGAGACTGAGGAGCCTGAGCTGGTCGTTCCTACAACCAAGCCACCTGTTCATGTTGCCCCAGTTCCAGGTCATTAGGATCCGTTTGCGAGGATGCCTGCTTGTCCACTAGCCTACGACAGGGAAGAGCGTTGTCATGGTTGTGGAGGTTACCTCAATGAGTGAGCTAGCCAATAATTAGGCTTAGTCAGTTGAGACTCGGTGTGTGAGAGACGCGTCAGCTTAAGATTAGGAGTGTCATCCTTGTGATGTTAGATTGTATGTTAGGTTCACTTTTATTTTCTTGTCTGCAGATATATGTCTTTAAGAGCCCTTAGGAACTTATTGCAGCCATGCTAAGACCCTTAATAATATAGTTGCTTCAATTGAGTTCTTTGTGCCATGTTGGGTGGGTTTAACCTACCCCTAATAAGTTCTTAACTTACCTTGTAACCAATGGAGCCAATGGAGCAGGGGGGTGAACATACCCTTGTAGGAGCAGTTCGACCTCAAGCACCGCCGATGGATTTGCGTAACTTTGGAGCATTTGTGGTCGCCTGGACTCAGATGATTTATACAATGATGAATCAAATACAGAACATAAACAACAATCAAGCCAACAACAATGCAGCACCAGTTGCTCATAGCCACCATGGATAGTCTAAGCTAGCAGAGTTCATGAAGACTCGCCTGCAAACTTTTTTGGAAGTGTTTCACTAGTGGAAGCTGACGATTGGCTTCGTGTGATTGAAAAGAAGTTGCTGATCACTCAGTGAAATGATCATGAGAAGTTTCTCTACGCTATCCATCAGATGGAAGGCATTGTTGTTGAGCTGTGGGAGAATTTTTTGTGATGTGCATGAGACTCTGCGGAACATTACTTGGGAAGACTTCTCTACAGCTTTTCGCCAGTACCATGTATCGAAGGGAATCATAGACCTAAAAAAGGATGAGTCCCGTTCACTTAAGCAAGGAGGTATGACAATATCTGATTATCTCAACAAGTTCTCTCAACTTGCATGTTACGCTGCAGAAGATGTCGCTACTGACATGGCCTGACAGAGTTGTTTTATGAAAGAATTGAACACTAGAATGCAAGTTAGTCTGATTGGTCATACTTTCTCGGACCTTCATGAGTTAGTCAACAAGGCCCTTATCCTTAAGGATAAGCGCAAGCGCAAAATAGCTCAGCAGGGAAGTCATCAGTCTCAGCAGAGAGCGAGGATAACTCCTCAGCAATGTACTCGCTTTTCGCCTCAGAATTTGTTTAAGACACCTGCACCTGCACTAGCACCTCGTCTAGCTGCTCAAAATATTCATAATTTTGTCTCAATCGACCCTAATCCAGGATGCAACCAACAAAGTGTCCCTAAACTTTCCTACAATTGCCAGAAGCCAAAGCATTTCTCTAACAATTGTCCTCGGAAGGGAGTGGTGACTCCAGTTTGTTTCAACCTTGGAGCTACCCCAGCCAAGACGCCCGCACAAGCCAACAACCGAGGAGCACCTCAAGTTGTGAGTCAATCGGAGGAGAACCATATTCTGTGGCTAGAGGCCAGGTCAACATGTCACCTTGGAAGGAGCTTAGTAAGCACCCGACGTTATATTGGGTAAGTTTCTGGTTAACTCAGTACCTGCATCAGTTTTATTTGATTCTGGAGCTTCGTATTCGTTTATTTCTCAATTTTTTGCAAGCAAGAATAATTTGTAAACTATGCACCTTAAGCATACCTTGTTAGTTCAGTCGCTTGGAGCGAGTTAAACTCAAAGTTGGGATATTTAGGAGCTAAGTTACTCATTTACGAGTTGAGTTTCCAACCAACCTCATTATCTTAGACACCCATACTTTAGACGTCATACTTGGTATGGGTTGGTTGTCAAAGCACAAAGCTGTGTTAGATTGTGGCCAAAGAGCCGTAACAATCGAAGGTACCAACGGAAAGAAAGTGAAGTTTCTAGCCACCACAATGCATGACGGACATCTAGTGATCAATAGTCTGAAGACCGTATCTTTAGAGGATGTGCCTGTTGTCAGAGACTATCAAGATGTTTTTCTAGAAGATATGCCTATAATGCCACCAGATCGTGATATTGAGTTTGTTATCGATTTAGTGCCTAGAATAGCACCAATTTCTAAGAGACCCTATTGGATATCGGCCAATGAGTTAGCTGATATGAAGAAACATATTAGACAACTTCTTGAGAAATGTTTCATGAGACCTAGCTCGTCGACTTGAGGAGCACCAGTTTTGTTTGTCAAAAAGAAGGATGGAAGTATGAGGATGTGTATCGGTTATGATGCCCTCAATGAGGTTACCATCAAGAATAAGTATCCACTTCCATGGATAGATGATTTTCTTGATTATATTAAAGGAGTCGGATTGTTCTCAAAGATCGACACGCAATTAGGTTATCATTAGTTGAAAATTTGTCCAAAGGATGTACCGAAGACTGCTTTTTCTTTGCGGTATGAATATTATGAGTTCCTAGTCATGCCGTTTGGTCAGACTAATGCCCCTGCATATTTCCTGAATATGACGAATAAGGTGTTCATGGAATATTTAGACAAGCTTGTGGTAGTGTTCATTGATGACATCCTAGTATATTCCAAGTTGGAAGAAGAACATGTCGGGTATTTGAGAATAATACTTGAGAAACTTAGAGAGCATCAGTTGTATGCTAAGTTCAGTAAGTGTGATTTTTGGAAACGAGAAGTTGATTTCCTTTGTCATGTGATGATAGCCAAAGGAGTAGCAGTTGACCCCATTAAGGTTAAAATAGTGTTACATTGGGAGCCGCCCATGTCAGTGACTCAAATTTGCAGTTTCATGGGGATGGCAGGATATTATCACCGTTTTATTGAAGGATTTTCAACGACTGCTAAACCTCTTATGCAATTGTTGAAGAAAGATAAAATGTTCTCTTGGACTCCAGTTTGCGAGGAATGTTTTCAGGAATTGAAGAGACGATTGACATCAACCCCAGTGCTTGTTATGCTAGATATTCAGAAGGATTTCGATATCTATTGTGGTGCTTCATGTCAAGAATTACGTTGTATCCTGATGCAAGAAGGAAGAGTTGTTGCCTATGCATTGAGACAACTGAGACCTCATGATGAGAATTACCCTACTCATGATTTAGAATTTGATGTTGTTGTGCATGCATTGAAAATTTAGCATCATTATCTTTTTGATAATCATTGTGAAATATGCACAGATCATAAGAGTTTGAAGTATATTATCACTCCGTCTAATCTGAACATGATGTAGAGAAGACGGTTGGAGTTAATAAAGGATTATAATATTGGAATCCACTACTATCCCGCTAAAGCCAATGTTGCTCCAGATGCTTTAAGTCGCAAGAACTACTATTATGCTTTGAAGATGAAAGATAATTGCCCAGAACTTTGTGAAGAATTTCAGAAATTAAAGTTAGAAGTTGTAGCCAAAGGATTCATGGACAGTTTGGAAGTAAATTCTACATTGGAAAAAAAGATTTGTACTGCCCAAGTAGATGATCATGTGATTAAGGATATTAAGCTGAAAATAGAAGAAGGAAAATTCAAAGATTTCACTAAGGATGATAAGGATGATCAAATACGATTTGGATCAATGAACGTATCTGTGTGCCTGATATTAATGGTTTGAGACAGATAATTTTAAGAGAGGCTCATGATTCAAAGTTTTCTATTCACCTGGGAGCACTAAGATGTATCAGGATGTTAAGAACAAATTTTGGTGGCCAAATGTAAAGCGAGAAGTCACAAAATTTGTTGCCCTTTGTGATGTGTCACAGAGTAAAGGCAGAACATCAGAGACCAGTAGGTTTGTTGCAACCTTGAAAATTCCAAAGTGGAAATGGAAAGAGATTGGTATGGATTTTTATCGGGTTATGATTCCATTTAGGTAATAGTAGACCGTTTGACGAAAGTTGCACATTTCTTGCTAGTCAAAACAACTTACTTAGGAGACCGCCTTACGGAATTGTATATGTCGAGGATTGTCAGTTTGCATGGTGTGTCCAAGAATATAGTATTAAATTGAGGATCCCAGTAAACCTCTTGTTTTGGGCAAAGTTTGCAAAAGCTTTAGGGACCCATTTAAATTTTAGTACTACTTATCACCATCAAACGGATGAACAAACTGAAAGAGTAAATCAACTGTTGGAGGACATATTGAGATCTTGTGCTCTAGCTCGTGCTACCAATTGGAATAAAAGTTTGTCTTATGCAAAATTCTCATACAACAATAGTTATCAAGACAGTCAGCAAATGTCATCATTTGAAGCTTTGTATGGTGATGCCTACATAACCCCTCTAAATTAGAAAGAGATAGTCGAGCATCTGGTGTTTGGACCAGATATCATTCAAGAGGCAGAGGACTAAGTGTCTATGATCAAGGAAAGATTGAAGATAGCTCAGTCTAAACAGAAGAGCTATGCTGATAATCGTCATCGTGATTTAAGTTTTGAACCAGAAGATTTTGTTTATCTTCGAGCTACTCTGCTTAAAGGCGTCAGAAGGTTTTATGCCAGAGGGAAACTTGTCCCTAGATATGTCAGCTCTTTCTGGATTGTGGAGCGCCGAGGAGAAGTTGCTTACCAGTTTGAACTGACCCACTTGTTAGTCGGGATACATGATGTCTTTCATGTCTCACAGTTAAAGAAGTGTCTTCGTGTGCCAACAGAGCAAACTCCCTTGGATTCAATTGAATTGAAAGAAGATCTCACTTACAAAAAGCAACCAGTTAAGATTTTGGATGTGGCAGAGCGTTTAACTAAAAGTAAGATCGTCCATTTTTGCAACGTTTAGTAGAGTAATTACTCAGAAAGTGAAGTAATATGGGAGCGTGAAAAAGAGCTGAATGCCGAGTTTGCTTGCCTTTTCTCTAGCTAGCCTGAATCTCGGGGTCGAAATTCCTATAAGGGGGAGGTTTGTAACATCCCAATTTACTGAGTTTCAAAACTCTTTTGAGTAGTTTGGTCCCTTAGAAAAATGCACCAAATTTTATTTGAATTTAATAAAGCTTAAATAGGATTTAAAATATCAAAATAATTTAATGTGACTGATCTAAACATCAATTAATTCCAAAACTATTTTATTTTAGTTCTTTGTGCTTGAAAATATTTTCCAGATTTTTATCGAATTTTTCCGAGTTCATTTGCTATTTTTTTTATTTTCCATTGGGATATTCTAATATTTATAAAATACAAAATCTATTTAAATCTCAAGAAACACCTTCGAGCCGATTTCCTCTCGCCTGCCCATTTTCCCGGTCTTTCAGCCCATTTTTCGTGTGCCCGCACCCGACCCAACCTACCAGTCCCACACGTGGCTTGTGCGACGCCGACTCACCCTAGCCTGCCGCCGTGCCGCATTCGGACTCTCCCGTAGCCCTACCGCTACAGGCTATAAAAGCCATCGGCGTGCATGTCAAAACGATCGCCTCAACCCCCGCCACAAATTCCCCAAAGTCACAAGCCCTAGGTCGTCGTCACTTCGCCAGAAAATAAGCTTGAACCCTAGCTCCACCGCCATTGTTTTTCGTCGATTCCATCACCACCAGTGATCCCCTGTTGTCATCTTCTACACCACCGGGTTCGTCTTGATGTGTTCTACTTGGTGCGCACCATCTTGTCACTGGAGGAAAGTTGTAGCGCCATATCGTCGTCAAAGCCATGTCGCAGCTCTGTTACACCGTCATCACGGTGTTCATGTCGCCGCCGACAACCATTGGTTCACGCGCATCACCCGGTCGCGACGCTTTGATACCGCGAACCTTTTGCGTACACCCAAAACCCCGCCAGAGTACTCCACCACCGGTTAACCATCAACCCGAGCCACCGCCGTCGCCTACCTCGCCGTCGACCACCTTGTCGGCTGATCCAGTCGCATCTGAGCCGCTAGATGTGATTGCTGAGGCACGGTGAAGCCAGAGATGTACCTCGTTCGCTGCCGATCACCAGCGTTCGCCGTCGCCGTCGTCAAGCCGTCATGGACACCTATTTGTCAACCTCGTCACCACCATGTGTGTGCCACGTGTGCGTCCCGTCAGCAACTAGCCGCGTCAACGCCACCTGTACCAAAATCCTAAACCTAGGTCACCAAGGACTTAGTCCGTGGTGGACCTAGCCACTAACATGTGGACCTCACATGTCAGTTCACTGTTCCATAGACCCATGAGCCATAGACCGTGAGCAAAACCCTATGGACTTGTTCCTTAGACCAAGGGTCCCACATGTCAACCTCTATTCCCTATTTTTTGGATTTTTTTAAAAATTCTGAAATTCATTGCTGACGTCATGCTGATGCAATATTTTGGAATTTCCTTTAGAAAGAAAATTATGAAAATTTGAAATAGTGTTTTCTTCTCTTTTTCCTAGATTTACATCTTCCGAGAGCATGTTCTTCCTCATACGAACTCTGATTGAACTCATTCAAGTTTCTAAATTCATACAGTTCTTCCTCATACTGAACTCGATTGAACCCATTCAAGTTTCTAAATTCATATAAATTCAAGCTCTACCTTTTTGAGATTTTATTTAATTTTTAGAGTTTATTTGTTACTCTATTTTGTACTCTTTTTTTGCTTTCGTTGTACTCTTTTTTTTCTTTCGTTTATGAGTAGACATTGATACTTCGAGAGCTTTTGAGGAAGGAGGAGTTGATCAAGTTCAAGACCAGTACCAAGACTTGTTTTAAGTCAAGTTGTACTTTTGACTGTGTTGAACCCAGTTTTTTTAAAGTTACTTGGATTCAAATTATTGCATTTTACTTCAAGTATTTATTTCTTTAAATGTTTTGTATTTAGCTATTCACCCATTTGATTATATCCACTTTGCTCGTTGTATTACCATGATCTTTTATCACCCTAACTTGGTTAATTATTAATTGGTATTATCATAGCACCAATGTGGGCTGGTTAGACACGAATAGTCTTCTTAGCCATACAACGGGTTATTGATATCATTTCGAGTTGTAAATCTAAATTTAACTAAGTGATTATAGAACTTTGTTTAAAAATTGTGTGTTGTGTGCTGTTACTCGTTGATGGCATGTGTTGCACTTAACCAACAGGTGGGAAAAGATTTAGATTGAGACAGTGGAAAAAATTATGATATGGTGGAACTTTGTGCTTGGGAAAGTATAAATCTTGGTAATTTGGTTAGAAATTGGGCAGTCTCGTCTTAGTCAATTAAGGACTTAACTTTGTGCGCCATGGGCGAGCTATAAGCATGCGACCACATGTCCAGTATGGGACAGCCTAACTTGGTAAGCTATGGAATCTTGGCATTAATTACTCGTGCATGTAGGTTAGCGTGTGTGGGGATGGAGGTGTGTACTACTGTGTCGGGTCACACTTATGAGCGGTTTGTCGTCTCTAGGTACAACGATGTGCATCGGATCAAAGCACTTTGTGAGGGTTGGCACTACGATAAAACACATCGGGAGGGTCAATTGTCAAGATGAAGTTTAGGAAAGTTTTTGTTATGATTGGTGCTAGCTACACTAGTTATATCTTGTGGGTAAAGTGTACAAACCTCTGCAGAGTGTTAATCAATTTATTTGAATAGTCGCATATGTGGTCATGGACATGCTCGGGGATTTCACACGAGGGTAGATTTTCTTACAAAACACTTGGGAATGGACAGTTGCGTGGTTAAACTCATATGCCTGTATGAAAGAAATTGATTAAGTTTTGTGTTCTTTATGAAAATAATTGTTAAAATACTATTGTTTATTTGTTTTCAATTGTGTTTTCACTATATTATTTGTATTCAATTGCAAGTGTTATTTTTTGCAAAATAATCATAGAAGTCATTTCCTTTAGAATTAGCCATCATTTATAATTGCATTCCATGGTACAACTTGTTGAGTACTCGGAGTACTCATTCTTGTTGTAATCATTCAACTAAAGTGGAGGAGTCTCCGCCTACTTTTGAGGAGGAGTTTTACGATGAGGGTGATCGCTAGGTCTTGATCCCAGTCGGTTGCCTATAGCAAGTCGATGGGTTCGCTGGAGTTGATTCTATTCCATTGCCATATCTTTATTTAGTGTCGCACTGTGGCCTAATAAGTGTAAATTTGACCATAAGGTCACAACCGTTATATATTAATCAAATTAGTCGTTTATTATTATATTCATCTTGTGTGCAATGATATTCATCTATGTTGATACTGTGTGCACTAGCGTGATACTGGACTAGTACATTATACAAAGAGGGTTCAGATTTGCATATTTAGGTCCCAACAATGCCTAAGGTAAGAACTGATGGCACTATTCCTTATACTGAATTGTCAGTTCAAAACTTGCAACCTTCATTGAAGCACTAAAAAGGTTGAGTGGGAAAAGGCAATGGATGTTGGATATGATGCTCTTATCAAGAATGAAACTTGGCATTTAATCCCACCTCAGAAAGGACTTAATGTCATTGATTGTAGATGGGTATATAAACTGAAGAAGAAGCCTGATGGAAGTATCGATAGCTATAAGGCAAGACTAGTTGCAAAGGGGTTCAAACAAAGGCATGGCATTGATTATGATGACACCTTTAGCCCAGTGATCAAGTCTACTACTATCATACTTATTCTATCCATGGCAGTCTCCAAAGGTTGGTCATTAAGACAACTAGACATTAAAAAAGCTTTTCTGCATGTCATACTTGAAGAAGATGTCTATATGAAACAACATCCAGGGTATGAGAGCTTGCGTAAGTGAAGGGATACGGGTAGGCTACACTAGTCGGCAATTCAAAAATTCTACCACGTAAACTAGGAAGTCATACCAGTAAGAGATCATGGATCGTTACCACTAGATGTGCAGTGCAGCAAAAGATGAGTTGGAGCAGCCTAATCCAACGTCGAGCGTGTCAATGTAGTGGTAATAGTCGATCATCCAGCGTCCTCGATGCCGATCCTCTCTTCTAGCAACCAATCGCGTTCCTTGTGAAGATAGTGAACCGTCCTCGTTCAACACAAAGAAGAATCGCACTGGTGTGCCTCTACAAGATCCACATCGCTCAGGATGGAACACCGTACGACGGTGTGCTAGTACCAACTCAGACGGTAGGGTCTCCGAGAAGATGGCAGCTAGGGTTTCGGTGGAGCTACTCACGTCGTCTGTTCCAACAGCCTCAAGCATCCCCTTATAAAGAGCCCATGTCTGATCATATCCGAACTCGTTTGTTTCAACCCGTTAAGTGTGTGACCCTGTAGATTCATGCGTAATCGGTTGTGACTCGAAAACACCTTTTCGACCACGATTCATTAGCGGTTCCTAGTAGAACATAACAATTCCTGAATACAGATAAATGATATTGGATGAACCTTAATGCAATATGATATACGACCAGGTACTTACCACTTACGACCAGCTTATATCTCTATACGACCAGTTCATATTTAGTCACAATAAGTTTGCAAGTCGTTACGACCAGTTTACGACCACTTAGTGATTATGTTCGACTAGTCTACAACCAGCTCGCATCTCCATACAACCAGTACTTATTTGGTCGAAATGAACGACCTGCTTGTGTATTCTCCCTTTGCCTCATGATATCTGGTTGAACTCCAAGTGAGATAATTTATCATCCATAGACTATTCAATTCTTTCCTGATCAAGTGATGGATAACTTCATGTGGTCGACTCTTCGACCACTAGTGGCATGGTCATGCACTCTCTTTATCCGACCACATCGAGGGGCCTAGAGATATCTCTTCTGTTATGTTAGGAGGGGAAAATCTCATATCCGACCAGTCACATCCATCTGCATGTTTCATAGCATACCCGAAAGCCACCTTTATAACTACCCAGTTACGGAGTAGCGTTTGGCAACCCCTAAGTGTATTATTATACATGTAGGAAACAAAACTGATCTCAGGTCTAAGGATTATACATCATCATTGCTTGAGACTAATTGATGACATATAAAATCATAATAATCTTAATAGTGTCTCAAAGTGGGTCAATCCAACATCATGTACTCTAATATGTGTTCATATTATTGATTTGATATCCCTATATCCATGACCGGTGAAACATGGTCATCAATCAATACATGTGTTGGTCAATAAGTCACTAGTATTCCGACTAGTGATATCCGACCAGGGGTACATTTAGAATGACATCATATAAGTTAAAGAGCTTCACCAACAAGTCACATACTTGTCAATATTTATAACTAATAATTCATTCAAGGAATATAATAACATTTATTCTATAACTCATAAACATAGATGTGATACAATCATCTCTATGATTGCTTCTAGGGCATATCACCAACAGAAGTCTGGATATATTTGTCAACTAAACAAAGCAATATATGGTTTAAAACAGGCACCACATGCTTGGCATTCTAAAATCAGCACTAAGTTGCAAGAAGCTGGCTTTGTGGCCTCTAAAGCATATACATCTCTGTTCATCTTCAAGCACAATGGAGTTACTATGTATTTGTTGATTTATGTTGATGACATCATAGTGGCTAGCTCCTCACAACAAGCTATGAACATATTGTTGCAGGAATTGGACAGGGTATTTGCTGTGAAAGATCTGGGCTCTCTATATTACTTTCTGGGAATAGAAGTGACTCCAATAAAGAATGGGGTTCTACTTACTCAGCAAAAGTATATAAAGGAGCTATTGTTGAAAACTAATGTGCATAATTGCAAGCCTCCCATCAACTCCAATGAGCATCTCAGAAAAAACTTACAAAGATAGAAGGTGATTCACTCTCTGATACAAAAATGTCTAATTACATAAGTGTTGTGGGAGCATTACAATATTTAACGCTTACTAGACCAGACATTGCTTTCTCGGTTAATAAAGTTTGTTAGTTTTTACATTCTCCAACATCTGTACATTGGGCAGCAACTAAAAGGGTTCTTAGATGTCTTAAGTTCACATGAATCTTGGATCGAGATTCGTAAGTCGATCTCAACTCTCCTCAGTGCATTTTCAAATGCAGACTTTGTCGAGCTCAACTCTCCTCGGTGCATTTTCAAATGCAGACTGGGCTGGGTGTGCAGACGATCGTCGATCAACTGGAGGTTTTGTCGTATACTTTGGAGCTAATCTGAAATCTTGGAGCTCGAGAAAATAAGCAATTGTGTCAAGATCGAGCACCGAATCAAAATACAAAGATCTTGCCAATGCTACGGCAGAAATCATTTGGTTCTTCTAGTCTTGGTGAACTTGGAGTTTTTAAGAGCAGGGCTCCTTGTCTTTGATGTGACAATTTAGGTGCCACATATTTGTTAGCTAAGCCCGTGTTTCATGCTCGCACAAAACATATTGAAGTGGATTTCCACTTTGTTGTAGAGAAAGTTGCAAGCAAAACACTGGAGATAAGGTTTATTTCCTCTCGGATCAAAGTTGCAGATATATTTACCAAGCCTCTCGGCGCTCGGCAGTTCTTGAGCAATCGATACAATCTCAATTTGATTTCATCATGTTGAGATTGAGGGAGTCTGTTAAAAGTATAGATAAGTTTATATCTCCTAGAATCAGAAGTTTGATCTTTCGACATATCTGTTTGTTGTAACGTTCGACATTTTTGTCTGTTGTAACGGCAAACTTCTGATTCTCTGAATCTTTTCAGTTTGTTGTCGATAGCGTGTACTGTAGCTTATCTGGCAAAGTATATATAAAGAGCTGATCAGCACGTGCTATTCTACGCGGTTTCCATCTATTCTTTTCTTCTTGAGTTTTCTTTACAGTTTGTAGTGTATCAGAACAACGTCTTTTGTTTGTATGGCCAACTAGGTTCAGAAGTTTGAAATTTCAGTGCGCATTGCAAATATAGAAGAGAATAGAACATGACTACGTTGTCAATGTTTTGTAGGTATGCACATTTGGAGTGGGCCATGTCAAAAGATGAGCAAAAGGGTTAAGGCATTGCCTAAGTCCTCATACGAGCAGTAAGTGCTCCAACTGTTAGCTTTTCTTCTCAGTTACACAATCCCACATCTCAAATCATATGCTGCTTTTCTTTTGTTGCTTTCTCTTTGTGTCGCTTTGTGTTGGCTTTGGCCATCATGGAGTGGCAATGACAGTATTCCGCCGGCACTGCCATCCCATTGGCTGTTGAGGAGACCAAAATGGCAGCTCCAAGAACCCTAGTGGTGTAGAGGTCGCTTTTGTCAAGAGGAGATTCATGGAGCCCACAAGCATGCAATTCTACAATTTTCATCATGGGGGGCTCCAAGACTGTCATCTCAATGGGGTCCATGCATATCATGCATTCAGATTCCTGAAGGTTAGAGTTCGTTTCTCCTACCTAAAATTTACACTGCATGACTTGCTGCTCGAAGAGATAAACATGACCGTTGAGTTAATTGTGTCTTTTTGTTGTTGTTTTGCTATTTTATACTACTGAAGAAAACTGTTTCAGCTCCATCTGTATACTTCATTTGTATGAATCATAAATGTATGATCTGGAACTATAAACTTGATTGGAAACATAATCTTTGCATGTATTTTTCCCCCTCATTTGGCCATACGTTTGTGCTGGATAGCTGCATGCCTTTATCAAAAAGGGTAAAAACGAACATCCAGGATTGAAAAGCCTGAACAGTACAAAAAACCATAGAAAGCAACATGGAACAGAAGAAGCTAAACATTGAACACACAACCACAACATCACGTCAACTCATTCAATGATAATTTGCAAAAAATAGACTAGTATGTGCAGGTACACTACTCCTACCAAGCTCTGATGAACCACTGGGCTACTCAAATGTCCTATGTTTTCTCTGAACATAGGTTTCAAAACTAGTAAACTACATAGCTGCATTCCAATCAATTGCTGTTAACATGTGTACTAGTTACTTGTCCTTGCAACTTCCTTGTACCAGATAAAAGAACAGCATATTCCCCAAAAGATAAAAGAACAGCAGTAACAAATTTCAGACAGAGACTGGGAGCGCATAAACTCAGTTCAGACTTTGCTATTTGTGTTTTTTTAAGACCTAATGAAGTAACTGTGTAGGTATAACTCTGCCAAATCAGACATGTCCAGGCTCTAGTTGTGGTCCACAGTAGAACGGTCTAAGTAGTCAGAAGTAGCGCAACCCAATGATTTCTGAACTGCAAAAGAAGAAAAAAAATCTGCATCTTTTGGATCCACAGGACAGGCAAAAGAATACAGAGGTAGTGCTTTGTGCAGATCCTGTTCCTTCTGTTTTACTGCAGCAGCCATGAAAGCTGCAGCGAAAAGAAGAAATGCAGACAATATGGCTACTGAAACCCAATCACTGTCACAGGTGTTTTTCTAACAAGTTTGCATTTATAAGAAGGAAAAACATTTGTACTAAGAACTTGAGATGCTGGAGCTCAATCGTTGATTGGTAGAGTTATTGTAGCATGATTTATAGGACCTAAAATGCAAAAGGTGGATAGTCAAATGTCAAGCAATATGTTTTCCATAATCAGGTTGAGATTCATGAGTGTTCTACCTCACTAAGCGTAGTAGCATTTCCATAAGATGTTCCGAAGTATCTTACCGGCACCACGTGGAAAGGTTGGGGAAAAAATAACAAGCACACCTTTCAGGATCAGAAATCGGCACAAAAGTTACCGCGCCATGCCCTACTTCTCCACGGCCGGGCCTACGTGCCATTGCGCTTCCCAGAAGCGGTGACAAAGTGCTGGCCAGATCTGTTGCGCTTAGCGATGAGAAGGTGCCTCTGTCTACCAAGGCTCGGACTCCTACATGGATCGCTTGACTACTTACACTCGGTGGTGTGGCGGACAGCCTTTCGGCTGGCTGCTTGCTCTTCATCGCCTTGATCAAGCCTCGGTTTTCTTACGAGATTGTGGGATTTTCATCGGTACATCCGGATGTGGACTCATCTTCGACAGTGCTCAGAACCCTCTGGAGATGCCCTCTACTTGTCGAGTAGTTCGTCGAAGCTTTCTCTTCGGAGGTGATGCTACTGTTGACGCCTTCTACGCTCAGAGTTCTGCAGTCTGGCGTCAACTGGACTCTCTCTTACAACTTCTGTGTCGTTCTGTTCATCTTTGCTTGGTACATCGTCTTGACACGGAATTTCAGCGTGTCTGAAGTTCCTTACTCCGCCTTAAATCCGAAGTTCGAGCGAGGCGTGCCCGGCTACTTGCCGCCGCCTCGTGTCACTCTTCACAGAGGCCCTTAAAGAGATACGTGCGAGAGGAGACTGCGTGCGAGTGGTGCCGGGTGATGTCACTCCCCTCGTGCTCGCCTTGCGTACACTGCTACCGTGCTTCCGCGCTTGATCTGTTGCCTCCTCCAGCGGCTCCCACAGGTGGTGGTGGCCGCCCTCCATCTGGCGGTGGTCGTCCTCGCTGCTCCTACTGCGACAAGATAGGCCACATTGAGTCTCAGTGCTACAAGCTGGCGGCATATTTCACGCCGTTCTTCTCCTAACAGCGCAGGTACTTCTGCAGCGTCTCGCATCGACTACTTCCATTTTCTCTCGGCGGCGGGAGATAGCCGGACTTCGACGGCCTTGCCGCTTGAGTTCTTCCTCGGCGAGTTCTGCGAGGTCTGCGGCCCGACTCTTGACAGCGAGAAATCACCTCCTACCTGAGCAGTACCTCCCGTGGATCCTTGATTAGGAGCATCCTTCCACATGACTTGATTCTTCCACTCTATCTTTTGTTACACCTCTTGATTCCCCTGTCAGTGTTCTTCACTGCGATGGTACCTCTCTTTACATCTGCAGGTGGGGACCTCTTAGCAACTCATCTTTTCATGTTCCTTACATTGCTCATGTTCCTCGCCTAACCATAAGCTTCTTCTGCTGGAATGATTCTTGACCTTGTTTATCGGATCATTCTCGACTCGACTCTTGTTGTGTTCGAGACCACCACAGGGCTCACGGTTGGTTCTGCCCTCGGCGCCTTGACTTCATGGCGTCTCTGGGAGCTTGGCCGCTTCACCTTCCTTCGCGCCACCGTCGCCGCCTGATCTCTCCTTCTCTGCCACTCCATCTACCGGCTCTTTCCAACAATGGCATCATCGTCTTGGCCATCGTGTGGCTCTCATCCATGGAGTCTTTAGTTCGTCGTGGTCTTACAGAGTGCATCTCGGGAGCGTGTCTCTTCATTGTCGAAGTACGTAAGTTAGGCAATGGCTCGGCTTCCTTATCCTCATAGTGAGTCGGTGTCTCAAGCGTCCATTTGATCTTGTTCATTCGGATGTTTGGGGTCCATTTCCTTCGTTTGAAAGGGGTCATTGATACTATATCATATTTATAGATGATTTCTCTCGCACACTTGGATATATTTCATGTCTTCTCGTAGTGAGGTCTTATCTATCTATAAGCAGTTTGCCACTATGGTTCACACACGATTCTCCACTCCTATTCGTGTTTTTCGTCTTGACTCTGGCAGTGAGTACCTCTCTCATCACTGCTTGTGATTTCCTTCTTTGACGAGGCACTCTCCTTCCGGTTCTCTTGTCACGGTGCTCATGCTCGAGAATGGTGTTCTTTGGCGCAAGCACGCCGTCACCTCCTTGAGTCGGCTCGTGCCGCGATGATTGCGCCTCTATTCCACCTCACTTTGCAGGCGGAGGTTTGTTTCCACTGCCACCTATCTCGTCAACATCCGCCTTCTTACGCTCTTGGTAGCAATCCCTATTGGCGTCTCAGTGGTCTCCTTCACGACTACTACGCCGCGCTTAAATGCGTTTGTGCGTTTGCTCGTTCTCCTCGCTCTCGAGAACGCACCTGCGCCGGCGGCTCGATCCATTGAGTGTGTCTTTACAGAGAGTGCAGTCTGCGAGCACAAAGGCTATCAGTCTTTGGGATCTTTATTGATCGACGGATCACGGATTTCTCGGGATGTGACTTTCGGCCAGTCTCGTCCCTTCTACCCACGTCTGTCTCTCCTTCGACTTCCTCTGTGGAGTCTGTCTTTTTGACCTTTCGGATACACCTATCTCGTCTCCACATATTTCTCCCTGTGGCCTCTCCGCCATTGTCACCACTTTGTTTGTCTCCTGTGGCTCCTCAGGCTCCCCACTACACTTGTCTACACTCGTCGACCTCGTATTGAGGATCTTCGAGATGAGCCCACTTCTCCACGATGTTTCATCTTCTTACGATGCTTCATCTTCCCTGATGGGCCATCTTCTCCTCCATCACGCTCTCGCGATCGCCAGATGATTCGACCTCCTACCCGTTTTTGCTTTCTTTGCGCCTGACTACTTGTGAGCTTCCTCCCCTATGGATCTTTATTACTCATCTGAGTGTCGGCATGCCATGGCCGAGAGATTCTCGCCCTCAGCGTCTTGGTACTTGGGATCTTGTTCCTTTTCCATCTCATCTCGTCCCATCACATGTAAGTGGGTCTATAAGATTAAGACTGCGCTCGATGGCTCTCTTGAGCGCTATAGTAGCGTCTGCGTTGCTCGTGGCTTCAGCAGAGGCATGGTCGTGACTTCTGACGAGACTTTTGCTCTGTGGCCCACATGACCCTTGTGTCACTCTTCTTTCGGTGGCGTCACATTGCGCCCTTTGGTGCATTCTCAACTTGATGTCAAGAATGCCTTTCTTAATGGCGAGTTGCGTGAGAGGTCTACATGCATCCGCATACTGGTGATACATTCACGAGGGCATGGTCTGCGCTTGATGCTAGCTCTCTATGGCCTTAAGCAAGCCCCTCGTGCACGGTTTGGCGTTTCTCCTCTGTGGTCACTTCTGCTTTGGTTTTTGACAGAAGTGATCATGATCCTGCGCTCTTTGTCCACACTTCGTCGTGGTGGTGGACTCTTCTTCTTACAGTATGTTGATGATATGATCATTCACAGGAGATGATTACGAGTACATTGCCTTTGTCAAGGCTCGTCTTAGTGAGCGATTCCTTATGTCGGATCTTGGTCCTCTTCGTTTACTTCCTTGGGATTGAGGTTACTTCCACTCCGGATGGTTTCTTTATGTCCCAAGAGAAGTATATTAGGGATCTTCTTGATCGCGCCTCCCTCAGCGATCGATGTCTTGTTGAGACTCCTATGGAGCTCAATGTTCACCTCAAACCCTCGATGGCGAGCCTCTTTACGATCCGACTCGCTTATCGCCATCTTGTTAAGTCTTGTCTACCTTCATTTTCAAATCCGGATATCACTTATCCGATTCGCAACTAGTCCCCACAAAAGCACTAACCACTCATGGACATCAAATCTTTGTCGCGGATAGATTGACAGCAACTGGCACGTTTCATTCATTCAGAGCAAAAGGTCACTACAGTCCCAAGCTTTTAGAGTTCACCAAACTGCTAAAGGTTCAGAGTTAGCTAGCTTCTATCAGGTGCACTCCTAGGATCGGATATAATTCCCAATGGTTTTAAGTACATGATCCAAGAAGAGCGCATACTATTATTATTATTATTGATGATTATTCAGGAGGTTTTGCCCCCAAATCAGATGGCAGGACGAGCCTCCTTCCTCGCCTTCGGCTTGTTCTCTCCCTTGACCTCGAGCATCATCTTCACCACAGACCTCATCGGTGGGCGGTTGATTGGCAGGTGGTTGACGCACAGCAGGGCGATGCTCAGAACCTTGCACATCTCATCCTTAAACTGGTCGGCGAGCTTCTGGTCGAGCACCGATTCTGGCCCATTCTGCTCAACATTGGCACACACCCACACCACCAGGTCCTCATTGCCAATCTCAGGTGCCATGGGCCTCTTACCAGTGACAAGCTCCAGAATGACCACACCAAAGCTGTATACGTCGCTCTTCTCGGTTACATGGAGAGTGTAGGCATACTCTGCAATGCAAAACAGATCAATCACACATGAGAACCAATACAGGTGAAATCTGACTAGTTACAGACACAGTGCACAAGTAAAAGAAATTACAAGATCGTAGTGAGCACATAACATACTCTTTGGATAAAACAAAACAATAAACCGAAGCTAGGAACTGCTCTCAGTGTTCTTCCCAGTCCATCTCAATAACCACCGTTATGCACCATATCAGTTATAACAGTTGTAGCATGTAACATTTAGGAATACTTTTTTAAAAGGCAATTTAGGAATACTTCTTACTTCTTAGAAACAAATCAGGTATCAGGGACTCACCAGGAGCAATGTATCCACAAGAGCCAGCAATGACCGACATGGTGGCCGGCCCATCCCCAATAGTCTTCGCAAGACCAAAATCTGCAACCTTCGCGCCAAACTCCGCATCAAGCAAAATGTTGTTTGACTTCACATCTCGATGGACAATCGAGGGCACACAGTCATGGTGCAAGTAGCAGAGTCCCTCAGCAGCACTGACTGCGATCTTGTATCTCGTTGGCCAATCCAAGATGCCACCTTTGGCACTGTGGAGCAAGTCCCCCAGGCTGCCATTCGGCATGTACTCGTAGACAAGCAGTCGGCAGTCTTTGCTTGTGATACAGCAGAAGAGCTTGACAATGTTCTTGTGCCTTACTTTGCTCAATGTTGCTACCTCGGCCTCAAAGGTGTCGATGTTCTTGCTCGCCGCACTGCTTGCCCAGAGCTTCTTGACAGCCATGGACTCACTGCTAGGCCCGACAACAGCCTTGTACACCTTTCCTGCTCCACCCCTGCCGATCACATTGTTCTCATCGAGGCTATTTACTACGTCTCTCTCATTGAACTCAACCTTGTGGAAGGATGTGAGCGCCCAACTTGACTTTTCACAATCGACCTCAGCGGCACGCTTCTTGTGGATCCTATACTTGTAAGTGAACCATGCGAAACCGAGGAGTAGGATGACAGCAGATGCAATGAGGATGGAGACAACCAACTCGATACGGGCACGCTGGTTGCCATTGGAATCACCATTACCAGCGCATATCCCATAGCACAGGCCAGGGTTACCCAAGAAGCTATCCCGGCAAGCGAAGCCATTGAAGAAGAGAGGCACAGACCCAGTGAGCTTGTTGTAGGATAGGTTGAAGTCAGTCAGCCTAAGATCCTGCAATTGCACGGGCACCTCACCGGAAAGCTCATTGTTCGACAAATCCAGCGAGTTCATCCCGTGGATATCCCCAAGCTCTGGAGGGATAATCCCAGTGAGGTGGTTATGTGAAAGGACCAACTGCGTCAGCTTCTTCAATCGTTCAATACCCCGTGGATCTCTCCAGATAGGGAATTGTTGCTCAAATCAAGCCGGTAAAGTGCAGAAAGCTCGACAAGCGACGGGGGCACCGGCCCGGAGAAGCTGTTATTTGAAGCCAAAAGCTCTTGCAGTTCGGTCAAATTCCCCAGCTCGGCAGGCAGAACACCGGTGAATCGGTTGTCCTGTATTAGTAGCTTGGATAGGTTCTTGCCGCCAACAATGGCAGGGTCAACCGTCCCGGATAGAGCATTGCCCCGTAGCTCAAGCAGGTAGACACCCGGCAAGCCCCAGAATTCCGGCGGCACGGGGCCGGAGAGTCGGTTGTTCTGCAGCCGGATCCTCACCAGCGTCCGGCATTTCCCCAACTCCGCCGGAATGGGACCCTCGAACTCGTTGTCCAGCAGCATGAGCTGCCTCAGCTTCCCGGAATCGCACAGCGTCGCCGGTATTGGACCTGACATCCGGTTGTCCGACATGTCCAAGAACCCGAGCGGGCAATTCTTCCCAAACTCCGGCGGGAACGGCCCTTCAAGCTGGTTGGTGAAAACCCTCAGGTCGGCCAGCGCCGGCGCCATCCCCAGCGTCGCCGGCAAGCGCCCGGTCAGGTTGTTCTCGTACAGGTGCACGCTCTCCAGACTCGGCGCGGCGAACATGTCCTCCGGTATCCCCCCGGTGAGCCGGTTCATGGAGATGTCCAGGAACCGGAGCTTCTTGAGCCCCCCTATCCCCTCCGGTATACTCCCGGAGAGCTGGTTCGTGAAGAGCTCCATCTGGACCAGAGAACTCAAATTCCCAATGCTTCTTGGAATCTCGCCGGAGAGGCTGTTCGACGAGAGGTCCAGATTGACGAGATTGGTTAGCTTTCCGATGGAAGAAGGGATGTTACCGTTTAGGGAGCAGTTAGCGAGAAAGAGCATGCGGAGGCCGGCGAGGTCGCCGAGCCTCTCCGGCAATGGCGACGGTGAGAACGCGTTGTAGGCGAGGAGGAGCTCCTGGAGGGTGGTGAGGTTCGCCAGGAACCCCGGGAACTCGCCAGAGATGGAGTTCTGGATCAGGTTGAGCACGGCGAGCGACCGGAAGCCGCCGCCGTAGGCCGCCGGGACCTCACCGGAGAAAATGTTCCCGGAGAGGTTAAGGCGCTCGAGCGCCGGGAGTGCGGCGAGGCAAGCGGGCAGCGGGCCCACGAGGTTGTTCGCAGAGAGGTCGAGGTGCTCCAGGGACGTCAGCGAGCAGAGCGCGGCCGGGAAACTGCCGGCAAGGGAGAGGTTGCCGAGGTTGAGCACGGCGACGGCGGTGGTGGAGTTCCCGGCGCACGACACGTGCGCCCAGCGGCAGAGGGAGTGGCTGGAACGGGCATCCCATCCGGAGAGGGCGCCGGCGGGGTCGGAGAGCTCCGACATGGCGGAGAGGAGGTGGCTAGCGTCGGAGGAGGCAACGGTGTGGAGAGGGAGTAGGAGGGCGAAATGGAGAAGGAGGTAGCGGCGGTGGAGGGCAGCCATGGTTGTAGGCTGGTGGGTGAAAGAGTGGGGAGTATAGGAAGGGGTTTAAAGGAGGGAGTTGCTTGTGGTGGCAGAATTGGAAGGCTCCTAGTTTTGTCGCAGAGATGCAGATGCAGAGAGAGAGAGACGATCTTCGCTGGGGGCACCAAGGGGGGTACCCAGATGACTCTCCTCAAGCGCCGGAGGCCTCTTGAGATCGCCCAGGTGAGGTGGCTAGCAAAGAAAGGTTGGAAGCAACATCAGCGAGATCCACAAAGTTTGAAGATTTGTTGCTGCAACTTCTCAGCGTTTTCTGACTCTATATTGCTGAATATATAGACTTGATTACAACGACCTCCTACTTCCCACGAACGAACTCACGCCATGCACGGTCACCACTACATGCGCACGGTCACCACTACGTGCGAGAATGAAGGGAGGAAGAAACGGACAACTACTGCATGATTATTGGCATACAAAGGAGAAACGAGGAACACAATAGCCGGGCCAGGATTATCCAACAATCTCCCCTTAAGACTTGCTCGGCTTACTTGATGATGACGACGCCTATCTTGTCGCAGTAGTTCTGAACCTTGCCGCGCCAATGACTTTCACAGACGCTCGCGAATCGCTCCTTAGTGCTCACATGGTCCACGAGATCTTCCGGCCACACACATTCACGAATAAAGTGGAATTTAGTGTCGATGTGCTTACTCCTGTCATGAAGAACCGGTTCGCTAACGCGACGGATCGATTGTCCATCTTCAAAGAACGGCGCTTGACCTTGTCGCCATGATGTCGCCAGCCAGCCGTGATAAGCCACACTACCGGCATGCTCCAATCAAGCGCCACCATATACTCGCTTCGCACGACGAAAGAGCCACCGCTTTTCGCTGGACCGCCATGAGACGGCATGTCACCAAGGAAGAAGATCACACCTCCTGCTCCTCCGCCGCCCACGCCCCCCAAGTCGCCACATCGTGAGTCTGCCAAGGTGTAGCCCGTCGCCTTGTCGCTGGAGCAACCGAGCTGGGGTAGCGAATGCCGTAGTTGATGGTGCCGTGATGTAGCGCAGAACTGCTTCACGGCACAGAGTGATCTTGCTTCTGCTTTCCATAAACCGACTCACATAGCCCATCGCGAACGCCAACGGCCTCGTATGGACCAGTACCTAAGCTCCCCACCGTGCCCCAGACATCGTGGCATCAACATCCGGAGCTGAGCTCTTAGCAGAGAGTCTCAGCCGGACCTCCATTGGGATGTGGCAGGGATTGCATCCTGCCATGCCCGCTTTCTCCAGCAGCTTGCGGGCATAAGCTGCTTGGCCGAGGGTGATCGCATCCCCTGCTTGCTTGACTTCCAGACCGAGGTAGAAGGACAGGAGTCCGAGATCACTCATCTTGAACATGCACCGCATCTGCTCCTTGAAGGAGTCCACATCTGCCGCCCTTGCGCCAGTGATGATCAGGTCATCAACGTATACCCCGACCACCACGCGCGACGTCGCACCGCCCTTGGTGTACATTCCATGTTCATCGGCCGCACTCTGGAAACCGAGCTCACGCAGTGTTGTCGAAGCCATGCTCCACGCCTTGGCGCTTGCTTGAGCCCGCATACGCTTTCTTCAACTCCGAGAACTTTCCTTCGTGTCCTCAAGAATAAAACCGCACGCACGGACATAAACTTCTTCTTTCGTGTCTCCATTCGTAAAGGCCGACTTGACATCCATGTGATGAACAAGCCACCACTGAAGTGCAACAACCAAGAATATGTGCACGGATTCCATGCGCAATCGGGCAAAGACTTCATCATAATCGACCTACCGGATGTACCCCTTGGCGACGATGCGCGCTTGTGCTTGATGACGGCCCCTTGTTCATCGTGGCTTCACTTGAACACCCACTTGAGACCGATTGACGATGGCCGGTGGAAGATCGACCAAAACCTGTGTCTTGTTCTCTCGATGGATGCCATCTCGCCCAAAGACGCTTGCGCCACCTTGCATCACCGCGAGCCTCCTCGAACGTGCTTGGCCTGCTGCCGCCAAGCAAGAAGCGCCCCGCCCATGGCGAAGTCCCGCCACCAAGCTCGAATTTGCACCGCCCGAGCACTTTGTCCAGTTGTTCAACCGCAGAGGCGATCGTCATCATGATCGCTGTCGAGGTCCGAGTCGCTTCGGGGCGAGACGAACTCCATCGGCACTCTCCCCAAAGCAGAGTCTCCAACCTCGCTGTGTGTGTGTGTGTTGTTGGTGACCTCTGAGGGCTCCGTGTCGAAACCCGCAGGCATCAGGTGTCCGCCGCGCCCCTTTGCCGCGAACTGCTGGTGACGCTGTGGCGGGCGCCATCGTCGCGGTACTCGACGTGGAATGGCTCGGTGTCGCCTGTTCACCTGGCTCGCCGACGCTCCAATCCCACGCCTTCCTTCATCGAACACCGCATCCCGCGAAATGATCACGCGGCCGTGTCCGGTTGTAGAACCGTAGGCCTTGGAGCCCGGCCAGACTGATGAACACCGTGGCACGCCCGGCCATCCACTTGGGTTGTCTCCTCCGTGCACCTTGACATGCGCCACACACCCAAATGTTCAAGAAAATGAACAGAGGCTTGAGTCCATACCATGCTTCAAACGGCGTTTCTTCGACGCCCCTCGCAGGACCGATTCAGATGAACACTACCGTGAGCACCGCCCCACATCCAAATGCCAGATCTTCTTGGCTTTCATCATGCTTCGCCATGCCAAGCACGGTTTGGCGCTTTCAACCACACCGCTCGCGGCGGCGATAGGGCGCAGCTTAGGTGGCGCTGAACGCCGTTTCTACGCAAGAAGTTTCTGAACAACGACGCTGCGGAACTCCCCGCCACGATCACCGGAGCGTGCTCGCCTTCCGCCCCGACTCCACCTCGCCGGCTCGAATCAATGAGCGCCGCCGCCTTGGTCCTTCGATGCCACCGTAACGAGCCACATATAGCGACTTTGTCGCCGATAATGAGGAGGAAAGACCGCTTGCCGGGCGCCTCGGGAGATCGCCCGCATAAGTCGGCGTGAACCACCCAGCAAAGAAGTTGGGGGCGCAGATTTGCTTGCCGCCGAACGGTGTCGACGCTTGTTACCCAACAATCTATCGCAGACACCGCTCCACTCGCCGATCGGCGGCATTTCTGACCATGTCGCTTGGATACGCCGTCACCGAACCCGAGATGGCCGACCGCATGCCATTTCGTGCCACCGTGAGCATCGGCAACGAGGCACACCGCTTGTCAATGTCGGTGTCGAGGATGTACAAATCGGCGAAGGCCCACCTTGATCGCAAGAATCGCTTCGCCAGATCCCGATCCCGAGAACACCTTTTTCAATCGTGACCTTGTACCCATCTTCGCCAAGCCGCCCCACGCCGATGATACGCGCCGCCGGCCGCGGATGTAGTAGACCCCGGCTAACACCTGCGCGCCATTCTTGCACTTGAACAAGATGGTTCCGCGCCCTCGATGGCGATCACCGATCCGCTCCGGCGCACGGTCCCGTGGACGCTTGTGTCGAGCTCTGAGAAGGCATCGCACCGCCTGGCATGTGGTTCGTGGCGCCGGTGTCGAGTATCCGGCGCGGTTCCCATCGGGCGCTCTTCTCCCAAGCCGCACGAACAGCCTTGTGCTCGCCGAGGTGGATCTCCCGCAGAACACCGGATGGCTCGGGATGGCGGGCGGCCGCCGCCGCCACGGCCACAAGCGACCGCTCGCTTCTCCGCCGTGGCCACGAGTGCGCCGGCGCGGCTCTTCTCAAGAATGCTCATCGCGCGGCGCCGCCGCCGATCTCCACGGTGAGAGCATCTCCGGCCACCGGTGGCGGCCGATCCTCTTCCGTGTGGAAGCGGAGTAGGTTCGATCCAGGATGTAATCCCCAAAGATCGTGGCCCCTTCTAGGCTCCTCTTCCGCATGGGCCATGCGGGCCGCCGTCTCCGCTTCTTCTTGCGACATTCGCGAGCCCAGGGGTCTGCCTTGCCGCGAAGACGCGCACTCATCGCCGGGCGAAGTTTCTTCTTCTGCCGATCGGCGGCTTGGAACCGCCACGATCCTTGGTTTTTCGGTGGTCCATTGTCGCGCTCGCTCGTTGGAGAACGGCGGGCGCCATCGCCGCCGACGCTACCGCACTGTAGAGTCGCAATGGACACCACCCGCCCCACAAGCTCCTCGGTGTTGTTGAGGCGCGACAGGACGACTCTCACGATCTTCCGCCGCTTTGAGTCGCCCCGTAATCTCCTCGATCGAGAGCTTGTCGATGTTAAGCGAGTCTCAATGGAGATCACCAATTGCTTGTACTTCTGACGCGCGACGCCGAAGGTATTTCGCCGCCACCTTCGCTTCCGTTCGGATCGCCAAGGATCGCCAGCGCCGCACCAAATTGGACAGACGCAGCAAAATCTTCGGCTGCACTCACCATCCCGGAAGTTGATCTCGCCATACTCCGCCGAGAGTCTGCGCGCTGTCGACTTGCGCACCCGCCATCCCCGCGCGCATGGTGCGGATTGCCTCCCACGCCTCGGGCCGTTGGTTTTGTCGCCAGGTCGGCACCATCTCCCGGGCACGGCAGAGCGATAGCCTCCAGCCGCGAACGGCCGCCGTGGAAGTCGACGCCGCCGCCCTCGACGGCTTCCTGAGATAGCGCGGCTCGCATCTTGAGTTTCATCAACAACGCACCATGAGTCGTAGTTGGTCTTCGTGAGTCAGCGCCGCTGTCGAGCCCGACGCTCACGCACAACGCCGCCGACAACGCCTCCCATGATGCACCGCCGCCCATGGCGCCCACCACGGTTGCGCGAACGATGTCGCGGCGAAGCGGCTCCGACCGCGAGCGCGCAGCGCATCGCGCCCTCGAACGACTACGACGCCATGGTCGCGCACCCAACTCCCCTTCCCGCCGCTCGATACCAATTGAAGATTTGTTGTCGCAACTTCTCGTCGACTCTATATTGCTGAATATATAGACTTGATTACAACGACCTCCTACTTCCCACGAACGAACTCACGCCATGCACGGTCACCACTACATGCGCACGGTCACCACTACGTGCGAGAATGAAGGGAGGAAGAAACGGACAACTACTGCATGATTATTGGCATACAAAGGAGAAACGAGGAACACAATAGCCGGGCCAGGATTATCCAACAAAGTTTACATAGCGAATTTAGAAGATATCCTTCTAGGTTGAGTAACGAATAATGAATGCGGCAATGTTATTGATTGCATCCCGCAACTCTAGGTTCAACATATTTGATCGTCGCATTGAAAATATTTACAGATGAAGAGTTTGAGTTTTAAATACCAGTTACGACAAGCGAGAGTCAGCGGCAAGCAATTAATTAGATATATCTGCGTTGACAATATGATGGTGGCTTTGAATTTTTTTGCGAATAACGAAGGGCTCGATTGCTTGAAATAAAAATAGTTATTGGCAAAATAGTTGATATTGAAAAGTACTTTTTTGCGAATGCGTGTCAAAACAACGACAAATCCACCAATTTGCATCCGGTGGTTGCTTTAATGGCGAAGCTACATTTATATTGTCTCGCAAAAAGAGCTAACAAATAGTGGTCTACTTTTTATGGTTTCAAGATAGCACAAAAAAATTGTGAAAGCAATATCTTGTTAGTCCACCTTCAAAAGAATTTAATGGGAAAAAATTACAATATTTTAGTTCAAAATCATCCCTTCACTTTTGTTCCAAACAAGGTAACATTTTTTTGTAATATTGGGAAAAATTTCACTCTTTGAAATTGGAATAGAATAAAGCGTTGTAGATTTAGCTGCTCGTTTATTTGGCATTGCAAGGTGAAAGACTACTTTTGGGGGTTCAGAAAGCTGTGTGACCGAAGCATTTTTGCGGTAGCCCAAATCAGTTTTGAGCCCGAGAAAACGAGGGAAGCATGGTGGTGGTGGTGGCGAGCCTCGCTCTCGCTCTGCAGCGCCTCGTTTTCTCCAGTGCAGCATTCCCCCGCAGTTACTGCTCCTCCTCCACAAGTCCACACACACCCAGCGAGAGCCATGCGCCGCTCATGGACGCCCCACGTCCCGTCCCACGGGTCCAGGAACGCGCGAGTGGCACTGCGCCTCCAGGCCGGGCGCCTCTCGTGCTGATCCATCCCGTCCAGTGTGTGTGCGCACGAGGAACGAAGGGGCCTCTCACGAGTTAAGCCAAACGAGCGAGCGGCTATAAGAAAAGCAATTTTTCTCCAGGTGTAATCTGCTTCTGGTGGATGGTCCCGTTGAGCATGTATGTATTCGAGTTCTTGGGCTGATTTGGCTGAGATTTTGATTTGTTTTAGCAAGATTAGTATCGAAATTGCAAATCTGATCTCGCAACAGGTTAGTTAAGCACCGTGTGTCATCTGCAGCGCAGCGATACCACGGCAAGTTGATGTTGTGCTCTTAGACCGCTACAGGTACCTGCCACGCTCTTGGACCGCTACAGGTACTTGCCACACTCTCGAACAGCTGTAGGTACGTGACGCTATGAACCTGCCGTGGTGTGAGCAAGTCTACCGTTGTGAACCTGTCGCGGTCCTAGTGGGCTCCATCTCCTACCACATTTCCAGATCACGGTAGGTTCGCCGTCGCGTTTTGACCGTGCTTAGTGACTGGTGTCGTGGTGGGAACATTTTATCGCATTTCTAGAGTGTTGCATGCGCCACACGTCGCCTGTCGTCGTACCAGATTTGCAATTTTAGTCGATTTGAGACTAGTTTCGTTAAAATGAATCGACGACAACAACAACAAAAAAAAACAGCCAAAAGCCCGTATGTATTCATGCATTCATCGCAACAATAAAGAAAGACAAAGAGGGCAAATCATGCATGCGTGAGCATTTTCCAGTTCCAAACTGTTGCTCTGTGCTGTGCTTTTTTTCTTCGATGTCTTTTGCTTGGTCAGTGGTGAAGCAAATCTATCTCTGTCTGAGCCTTTTCTGCAACTGAAGTGCCCGGGTGAGTGGTGGTGGTGTAGTGGTGTGAAGTGAAAGCGCAGAAGGGACAGCAGCAGCAAGGTGTAAAAGCGGTAGCGTAAGCGTTTCTTGTTTTCTTGCTGGGTTTTGGATTTGGTTCTTGAGGAGGAGCGCATGCACGCGGCGCGTGAGGAGGATGATGCTTCTCTCTCGCGCGCGGCCCGCGAGATTAGCTCGAGACCAGCGGCTGGCTGCCCGGCACGCACCGCGCTGCTTCCCCCGTCAGTTCGCGTAATTTCAAACTTTTGGTGTGATGTTTTTGGCACGTACTAGGTGCTGCTTCGTTTCTCGCAAAGTGCGTGGACATGTGTTACGGAAATACTCTATCCTGTAAAATAAATAAAAAACAAACTGTTTTAGAATACATGCAGTTAAATTTTGAAAACTTTAGCTATCGATATTTTAAAAATATTTAAATTAGATATATAAAAATTATATGTATATATTTATCTCAAAAAGTACCTGCATAATATTATACTTTTATTGGGTTTTACTAATATATTATAATAATAATTAGTGGTCAAAGCTGTATTTTTGGAAACCGTGTTGATGTTCAAAACGACTTATTTTGTGAATTGAGAGAGAGTTTTTGAATTATGTTTACTGTGATTCTTTCTGTATAATGTGGTCAGAAATTCGAGAAACACAATGAGTGAAAATAGGATCAAAACTACTTAAGAATTTTGAGACATATGTTTGGTGCAAAAGATTATAGGAGTGGAGGGGGATTCACATAAAACCTTGCAAAGCGTTTGTTATTCATACTAAATTGCTCCTCTAAAAGAAATTCAGTGCAGTAGTGATCATGTTCACACGTCTAGCACTGGTTATGATAAGCAAGGACAGAACAATGGCAATTTATACAAGGAAAAAAAACAACTCACGATTGAACATTACCCCCTTTTTCCCGACAGCGTGTCAGATGAAAATGAGTTGAATACGAAAACCGCACGAAAATCAAACTCGTAAGTTTCCAAAAAAGAAAATTACCACACGTAGAAAACGGTTCTACAACCATGAAAAAGTTCGAGATATAGGTGAATACTAAGCAATTTTAGGAAACTTCCACGTTTGATTCTCACGGAATTTCCTTATTTAGCTCGATTTCATATGATACTTTCCCTACTATAACTTAATCGGGTTCGTCTATACAAGATTCAACAATTCTCTCGGCATAAAACAATCAAATTTTAGTTCACTTACAATTTTATTATACATAAATTACAGTAATTTATTTATATAAATTTTTGTTCTTGATCACTGTAATTAATTTTGAAAGTCTTAATAACTCATATTTCCATCATGACAATGTGATGAACTCATTATGCTCCAAAGAAAAAATCATAATAAATTCAAACTCAATTCATCATATGTGAATAAGTGGAAATCTCAAAGCACATCAGATAGATGAAAAATCGACTATTTTGACCAAAAAACAGTTGAATGTTGTTTAGTAAACCCAAACTTATTCCCCTAAAAAGTGTAACATTCATGTTTTCGGATGTGAATAGTATTTACTATTTAGTTTTTGCTTTTCAATCGTATTTCAAATTAGCTTATGTTCTCAAAATCTTCGAGCTTCTAGCTAAGCTCGGTTTGTGTATCAAACCTCCTTGCAATTCCATAATTCAAATTTCAAATTTGAATTCATTTTTTCGGATTTTAGACCCTTTCTCAATTTGTGCCCACCCCTTCTTTGGGCTCAGCCCGTGCCTCCTTGGATCGGCCTAGCTCCACCCGGCCCAACACCTCCCCACCAATTCTCCTCCTCCCGCCTCCTTGGCCCGCCGCCTCTCGCTTTCCCACCCACCAATCAAGCCCGAGCCCCTTTTCTTCTTTCTCGTGGCGCTCGCCGCCACCACGAGCCGCCCTCGCACCGCTACCATCATCTCCCTACTGTGCCCACGAGCCCCATGCCGCCACCTACTCCCGCCGCTCCCCACCACCCACGACCCCGCGCCTCCTCCTCGCTTTGTCCCATCCGCCACCGCTGTCAGGACGCTTGTCGCCCCGCCGCCTAAAGCGCCCGGTCCCGCGGCTCGCGCTTGCGTTCACGGACCTCCTGTGTCGCCACCCCTTCGTCATCTCTATCGCTCCCACTCGCCTCCCACCTCATCGCCACGGTCACCCAAGTCTTCACAATGCTCGGCTTGCCACCGCCATGCCGCCGGGATAGCAAGACTGCGTTCCTCCCAACGGCGCCTCGCAGTGCGGCTATAAAGGAGCCCTCTGCCCTCTTGACCCTCCTCACTTCACCTCTCCTCTCCCGTAAGCTCCACCAAAATCGCCACTCCTCCATTTTGGCCAAGTTGTTCCGCGGCAATCCGCCTGCACCGCCACCGCGCTGCCGCCGCCACTGCACCCTACCGCCGAGGAACATTTCCAAGCCCTTCGCTTTGGACCGCTACCGCGCCTCCGACGCCCACTTCATCTCCACCTTCTCCGCCACCATCCTCTCCCGCCTTTGTTGACTGGTAGGTCGCCGCCGAGCGCCACTCGTGCTCCTTCCCCCAGCGAGATCATCACCGAGCTCCTCCTCCACCGTAGTCATGCCTGTGACCGCGCCAACTCCTCCGTCCATCCCCGCTCGCGCCATCGACGCCATCAACTTCTCCCCCAAGGGCTTCCCATTTTGGTGCCTAGCCACATCGCTAAGGCCGCCAGTAGGCGACGAGCAGAGCTCCGCCTCTTTTGCCCTGTGAGGAATAAATGACACACACAGAGTGCCTTAATGGCCAAATCCTTGGCAATTTAAGGCTAAATGGCGATTAGCCGCTTTAATGAAACCTAATCACCAATAGCCATTAATTGATGTGTTAACCGCCGGCTTAAAACCCCTTGACTCATCAATCGATGGACCCGGTGAACAAAGTGATGGTCGGTTTGTTTTCACCTGTGGATCGACTGTGTGGGCCCCATGCACGTGCAGCACTTGGCATCAGAGACCAAAGGCACAAGGCATGTTGACCTCCCTATCCATACATCGCACACGTGGACCGAACATCGCATGCTGGGTCTCTACCGTTAGTGAGACATTGTCTCTCTCCTCTTTTGTTTTGCTGGATTTATTTCAAATTCAAACTTCGGAAGCTCTATTCTCCTTTGTTTTAACTCAAAAAATTATGAAATTTGTTTCTAAAATTTTGTAAATTCAAGATCTTGCTAATGGCACTGGTCTTGTTTAATTTGGAGTTCATTTATTATGTCTTTAGTATTTATTTGCTCTCTTTACTTGCTTGTGCTATTTTTCCGGCACGTTCGTCCGAATAGGATTTGAAGAAGGAGATCTTCAACTGGATCAAGCACAAGACTATCAAGACTCCCTTACCTATAACCAAGGTGAGTCGACACTTTAATCATGTTGAGCCTACATTTTATGTAAATTATGTTTATTTAAATTACCAAAATTTCATGCTTTAATTCTCTAATCAAATGTATATAAATCTTAAGGTAGTTAAACACACATTTGATGATTAATTAATTATTAAGCCATCCTTTGAAAATTCAATCCATTATTTCATGTCACCCTAGTAGCTATGTGGTAAATACTAGTATAGGTTGTACTTAAGCGATATGTAGTCTTGCTTAAATACCGAGGCATTAAAATGCCCTAATCATCATCTCTTCAACATGAAATGGTTTCGCATACCATTGGGGGTACATGATCAAGTAATTGAGATAAATTAGTTTTACTCCTCAAACCCTAACAACTTGCTATTACCGCATCCGGTTGATGGAATGGTGGTGGGTGACATCGCACAAGAGTGGTTGGTAGGTGGTATGAACCGCCTAGATGGATTAAGAACTTAATTTTGTCATGACCTCCTCGTAAAACAAGTACAACTACAAGTTTGTAAAATACAACTTGGCTTAGTAAATTTATTAAACTTTGAGTGTTATCTCGATGAAGGGGTAGCGGGATCGTGCAAGCACTGAACACAGTCCGGCTTGAATGGGACACCAATGCAAGGTGAAATTGCCAGTCACCCTAGACATTGTGCGTAATCCAGTTACGCTAGTTACTGAGGTGAACATCCTGCACAACGTATTAGCATAACCCTATAAGGGTGAGATGACGGAAGGGGCGAAATATTTCGAAAGGTTACTGTGATGGTCGCTCAACTACATGACTAAGGATTCTTGTGGGGCAACGAGTATGATTATCTCTTGTTGGTAGAGTGTACAACATCAGCAAAGTCTAAACTGTTTAGATAGTTGTGCTTACGGTCAAAGGCAAACATGAGAACTTACTAGAGTTAGTTCTATTTCAAAAACATTTGTGGAGGTATAAAAATCAGGTCGGGCTCACCTAACCCTGAGATTAGTTTTTTCCTGAGCCATCGAGCTCAGTGGTGTTGTTAATAATTGGAGGTAGCTCCAATCAAAAGAAGCATAAGGTAGAGGCTCCGACGGAGGGGACTTCTGCTGTTATTTAATATTGCACAATTACTCTCTTTAATAAAATACAATTTGGTTAAAGTGGTAAGTGATAGGAATTTCTAATTATGATAATTGAAAATATTGCTTTAGCAAATAAAAGAACCCGAGCCACCCTTGTTAAGCCATGCATGTATATTATTCCATCTTGTGTGTTGGCTCACGAGCATGGAAGTTGTGCTCATTCTCGCTCTCCCCTAAACCCTTCAGATAATGTGGACCAAGGAGATTATGCGATTATGAGGACCCGTGGCCGACGGACAAGGAAACGATGAAGAATAGTATCGGTCTCGGCTCACTTAATGGACTCGTTCGATACTTGCGCATAAACCGATATTATACAAACCCTTAGTTAATATCGCCGACACAAGTGTTACCTCCTACCGCTGTTCGTGGAGATATGAGCTCTACCCTTTGCTTCCATCGTAGTTTGCGTTGCTTTCATGTAATGTAATCAATTTGACATGTTCGCCCTTCCTGTCAAAACTCGAATTCGACATGATCTATGTCACTGATGTTTGTAATATATTTAAATGGTTTAGTTCACCTCATGTACGAAATGATTCAAAGAATGTGCCGTGAGGGCTATCTCATCGATCCAGTGGAATAATGAGTGTTTTCACAGAGGATTTGATTTGCAAAAATCCAGTCCGATGTAAAGGGACATTTTATTCATCGATCGAGCCTCGCAAATGCATATTGTCTCAGAATTAAAAGGAGAAACAAAAGAATAGAACTTATGATACATAAGATTGAATATAAGATGTATATACCTTCAAAATCATAAGTGTAGATCATTAGTCATATTGTCTATGCGTGAAGTACCTTTTTTCATACGATCATACAACACACATGTCTTTTGTCGGAGAGGAGGCACGTCCCGTAAGATCGAGGTAATACTAGAGGGGGTGAATAGGCGGTTTTAAAACTTTATCTGCTAAACCAATATATAAATGCGAAGCTAATGGCTAATTGGTTTTGCACAATTAAAACCTAAATCAACTAGGCTCAACTAAGTGCACCGACAATATGAACACAATACAACATGAGCAATCATATAAGATATATAAGCAATTAAAGCAAGAATGTAAATTGCTCAAAATAAAGCACAAGTAAACACAAGATGACACGATTATGTTTTACCGTGGTGTTCGGAGACTTGCCGGCCTCCCTAATCCACGCTGAGGTAAGCCCAACCCACGTTGGACCGGCCTCAAATGAGCACACACTCCGAGGTAAGTCCAACACTTGGACCGGTTCCAAACCAACCAACACTCGCTCAACTATGGTTGCTCTTCCTCCACTCCGAGATGGCGAGCACCAAACCACTCACAACCGCGGGCCTTCTCACAAGCTTCTTGAGAAGGTCACCGAGCACGACGCCCACGCCGCCTAGGTGCTGCAAACACCAAGAGTAACAAATCCAAACTTTCACTTGAACTAATCAAGTGTCAACGCCACGTGGATACACAATCCACTACCTAAGGCAACACATGCACTTAGGGTTTACTCTCTAATCTCACCAAGTGCAACACATGCACAAAAGAGAATAGAGGTTTGCTCTTAGCTCAAGAGGCTCACAAAGAGTTCACAATAGTTCTTAGCAATCGCAAGAACCTCCCCAACCGCCAAGGTGGCTATATATAGCCCACACACAAAAACTAGCCGTTGGGAGACAAACCTAAAAATCAGGAAATCGGAAGTTCCGCCGCACAAAGGCCGGAACTACGCAGAGAGAGAGAAAGGCACCGCAACGGCTATGTCGACGAGAAACTAGCCGCTTGATTTTTAGTGCGAACTACCGCCAACTAAACATCGGAAGATCCGATTCTTCTAAGTTCCGCCAACACATAGCGGAACTACCGCACATTGAATTTTGGCTAAGTCCCCAAAATGGTGCTTCTCCGAAAAACCAACCGCCGGATTTTGAGCATCCGATTAATCTAAGTTCGCTATTAACACGCCGAACTTCCGCACTTGGAAAATCGGCTAAGTCCCTAAACCGCCGCTCGAAAAATCAGCCGCTGAAAATCGGACCGTCGGTGCGGAACTTCCGCAGAAGAGCCCGAACTTCCGATTTTCCCGACGTAAATCGAAATGGCTTTTTCAACAACTTCAATTGCAAAACACATTTGCTAATTGACAAGCCATGCCAACAAGGGTCACAAGCAAGATTCCCAACAAGTTGCAAAACACATTTGCCAACTTTTGGAATCATACCAAGGAAAAAGGTACATGGACTTACACCATTTGCAAAACGATTTGCAAACTTAAGTCACATGCTACAAGGGTTGAATGCATGAGCATCGCTATTTGCAAAACACATTCGCAAATAATAGCATCATGCCTAGATGAGCTAGAGCAAATATAATGAGCTATCAACACATGACTAACTCAAACTACTAGTCAAGATCCTCTTAATAGTACGGCAAACCTATACTAGCAATCCGGTCTATCAACCAAACACCGAGACCGGTAAAAGACTAGGAACACATCCTTAGCCCTAGCTAGTCATACCTTTGCCTTGCATCTTCTTGAAGCTTGATGACGACACCAACACTTCAAGTCCGGTCCTGACTTTGACAATCATCAACTCATGATGATTTCTTCACTTGGATATTGTCTTGATCATCATCAACACATGATGATTTCTTCATCCCGACTTTGACAATCATCAACTCATGATGATTTCTTCACTTCGGATATTGTCTTGATCATCATCAACACTGATGATTTCTTCATCCCGATTCTTCACTTGCATCAACGCATGATGCATTCCTTCACTTGACCTCCATCAACACATGATGGGTCTTCTTGTCTTGATGATCAACCCATGATCATCTCTTCTTGATAAGCATCAACTCATGATGCATCATATACACCAAGCTCTTTGACTTGATGATCAACTCATGATCACCCCAAGTCTTCATCATCCCGAACATAACCTATATATCCAACTCATGGAAAGTGTTAGTTCCACAATGTGATCATCATTAATTACTACATCATACCATTAACTCATAATGTTGGGACAAGATACCTTAATCTTTCCCTCTTTGGTAATTGATGATAACCACTTAAATTCTCATAAATATAATGAAGATAAATGAGAGAACAATTGAGTATATATAAACTACACAAGTTATATATACTCTAACATGAGTATACAAGAACTACACAAGTTCTATATACTCATAACATGAGTATATACGAACTACACAAGTTGTGTATACTCAAAGGTTTTGTTTCAACGTAAAGATCCTTAGTATATGTGGAAAATGGAATATGGAT
Source organism: Hsuehochloa calcarea (assembly GCA_036346395.1). NCBI lineage: Eukaryota > Viridiplantae > Streptophyta > Magnoliopsida > Poales > Poaceae > Hsuehochloa > Hsuehochloa calcarea. The sequence continues at coordinate 24,147,220 of CM070610.1, read as the reverse complement.
CAATACTAATGAAACCACAAAGTATAGGATAAAACTCCCCCTAAATGTGTGCATACACAAATGTGTAATGAGGTCATATGCACATATTCAAGTTTAACTTAAGGTTGAGTTCAATCCTATATTTTGGATCCGAGAAATGCAACATTATATAAATTGAGATGTCGATTGCATACCTCGTTGTGTTTCACCTTTATATCCAAATGAGACTACACTAAGATAATACTTAATAAAAGAGTTAGTCTCATATTTGGATTTGTCATTAATCACCAAAACAATCCATTAACTCATAATGGCGGGTCTAGATCTTTCAATCTCCCCCTTTTTGGTGATTGATGACAAATCCATTATCAATAACAACATTTGGATATCCATAGACATAAGATAAGAATTTAAACTAATGAACTATGTCTATGCATCATATGAGGTGAAACATAAAGCATTAAACAAAATGCATATGAAAACATTCTCCCCCTTACACATCTAATGCATACATTTTCCTCTTTGGCATGTCTAAACGAATCAAACATCCAAATGAACAATATTGATAAAACATTCTCCCCTTTGGCATAAATCACCCAAAAACACAAGACAAATCTTAGCCAAAAGGAGTATTTGCAAATCAATACCACTTGCAAAACAATGAGGTAGGTCACAAAAGTATGAATTGAACTTATATGACCAAGGGGAATTTTGTTCTCAAGATATGAGAGGAGAAACAAGGATAGGTTACATACCTATTGATCATCACATTCTCCGTTGTAAATCAAAATATTTGAGAACCACTTGAAATGATAGTTGAAACATATTCAACTAACCTCCCTTTGAAAAGAAATATAGATAACCTCTTTTTAACAATTTTACAAGCTATGTTGAGAGAACATAAAGAACAATGCTTGTGAGAGATTTCCATGAAAATTTTGATGTAATTTCTCTTGTAAAGAGGGACATCCACGACAGTGAGATGAAAAGATATAATCACCACAAAAATATTCATTTATAATCACATCTCATCCATATCTCATGCAAACATAGATCATGACATAAAAACATGTTCTCACACAGAGTACCAAAAGATAGCATAGCCACAATAAGAGTCAAACAAAAGTAGTCATAAGATATTACAATTTTTGCATACAAGGTCTAATGACCTAAATAGAACAAATGGCTACTACTCACAGAGGGTCTTGAGGATGATCGATCGAGGAGCAGCAGGAGGACCGCCAGAGGAGAGCGAAGCGACGCCTGGCCCAAAGTGAACAGTGGAGGAAACTGTCAGAACTGGCCGAAGCGGCCAAGATCGCCGAGTGGGCGCCGAGTCGAAGTGGTCGCCTTTGAAAGCATCCACCGGCAAAGGTGGTCGCCTCAAACGCATCCAGCCTAGAAGTGGTCGCCTCGAAGGTATCCCGATGCCCTCATCTCCAACAAGGTGGCATAAATCGATCCATAGTGGCTATACTTGTGGAGGAGCAAAGAAGAAGAAAGGAGGTGCAATTGTACTTCTCACTGGAGCACGCCTAAGATTGGCAGGATTGGAGGACCTTCTCTGGTTTATAGGCTTTATGTGTCAAGGTAAAGCTCCATTATATCCAGCTTTGTTTAACGATCAAAGCCATAATGTAAGGTGCAAAGTTTATTCGCTTGACTCGATCATTTTGTTCCTCGCTATCTCCTTATAATAACATCCACAACATCAAACTTTCTTCCATGCATGATGCATTCCAATATATTCCAAACATGTCCTCTAATAGCATCATAATTCCCACTCTTTGGTAACATGGTATGGTTAATGATCCTATTTACCAAGTCGAATAGGAAGAAGTCCTGTGATCTTACCAGGACAAATCTTTGAGTGGTGTCATAAAATTCACCAGTGCACATGAGGGAGAATGTTCCATCATAGATTTTCTCATATTCGCTGATCGATATTCAATGCATGTTCAAAAGCGCTTTGTGCAAGAATACCTCACGCCTCCTCGCCATCCAGTGAGCCTGAGAAAAATCGAGGAATGCATATCGTGGCATAAACCGCTTGATGATCTCATCACTATAATTGCATTTTATTGCCACAAAGTTATGAATCCTGCTCACCGAAAGAGCCTGATGTACCCTCATATCTCGCAAGTCCGCTGAGATAGGACCAATTGATATACTTGTGATCAAGAAATGGTTTGATGGTCCATAAAAGAGATCATAGACTTGTCTTTGAAACTTGGTATGAAAACGAGGGTCGCCGCAATTTCTCGAAGTGAATATTGATCCTTATCCCAAGAATAGTGTAGTCGTCACTGTGAGTCCCTTAAGATCAATTTCCATTTCTTCCTGCTCACCTAATTCCTCATCGATTCATATTCGATTCTTTCCCGATGCACTTTCTTCTCAATTTTGATTCTTCCTCATTTCTTGAAGAAGATGCGCCAAAGATCCAATAGTGCTTCGATCGCCATCTTCATCCTCGCATCTTCAAGAACAACAATGGATGAAGTGTCAAAGATTGAATCAAAAGAAGATGAAATTTTCGTGTTCGTCAGACACCTAAGCTCGCAGTTTAACGCCGAACTACCACTAGCGAAGTTCCGCGCCTAATAAATGAAGTTCCGATTTTCCGGCCGACTTTAGGGCAAAGATAAATTTTGATTTTTCAGATTTTGATGGATTGAGTCCATGGAATCGATGCATAAACATCATACAACATCGAATCAACTAATTTGCCCAAGAATCTACCACAGATTTCATCGACATTTCATTTTCCCAAAAACTCAACCTAGGGTTCATGAGAGGTAAAATCCAAGAAAGGAATTGGAAATACCTTGAGAGAATGGGTGATTGAACCTCGGGAAGCAATAGATCTACGAGATTTGAAGAAAACCAAGATCAATCAAAGCTTTTCGTGGAGACTTGAGAGAAGAGAGGGGCTCTGGAGAGAAGAGATCACTACCGGAGGGAGAGAGATAAACGGAGGAACCGCGCAGCAATAAAGTCTCTCAACACGGAAGCGAAGTTCCGCATTTCAAAGGCGAAGTTCCGACTATGGAAGTTCAAGACTGAGTACCGAAGTCCGATTTTCCGACGCTTGAAGAGAGCTGAAACGGAAGCTCGCAAATCAACTACGAAGTTCGAAAACGGAAGTTCCGCGCTAGAATGCCTGGAAGTTCGATTATCCCGACACTTCGTGAAGGATCTTGAATTTGATTTTTATGCAAATGATCCCTAGTTTTGCACTCAAATAAATATCATTCGTGATCATTGTACATTAAAAAGACTAATGTCTATCCAAGAAAATAATTTTTATGAATTTAGCTTTGATTTTGCAAATGAAGCCTCATTTTCATGAAATTAATCAAATCAACTCAAAGAAAACATTTTGTTGATTTTAAAGCATCCAATTTTGTGTATGAGTCATAAATACCATTTTGAACCTTTTCATATGAATAATTTTGGTTCATATGGAAAACTCACTTAATGCTAGAAAGTGACCACTTAGGTCAAAGTAGGATTTTGACTAATTTCAAAATCAAATAACTTTTTCTAGGTTGGTCTTTTGGAAATTCTTTGAATACCAAAATTGTTTAGAATAACCAACTCTAGGATTTTTCTTTGTCAAGATTTTCAAATTCCTTTTAGAATAGATTTTACACAAAAATCTAGTTTATGTCAAAACAAGATACCATAATGTAAGATAAACTCATTTTCACTTAAAATAGGTTTTTCTAAAGCCAAAACCTTTGTTAAATCTTTGAAAAGCATTTGTATACATTTTTGCAACTAGTTTTTCAAAGAAATACTAATAATTATGAAATTTTGACTTTTGGCTAATAAGGCTTATTTTTGAAAAACAATACTAGCACTTAATTTATTTGGGCACACTTAGGGATGTGAAATACATGACTATGATTTAGCACTCTTAATGTGCTACTACCAACTTGCTCAAGATATTAATAATGAACATTATGAACATAGAGCAAGAACACCCCTTTAATAAGATTTTCATGAAATGCAACCTACACAAGGTATAAAGGGCTAGATACTTCAATGTAAATACTTGTTACCGAGATGGCATTGGTTCTTGATGTGAACGATTATCCTCAAACTTGGCTCCAATTTGATATATGATGACATCCATCTTTATATGAATAAGCCAAGTCTCCAATGCCTCTCCAAGTACCTATTAAGCATTTAAGCGTATTTTGGTACCCAAAACTAGGTTGGGTCCACGAATGTTAGTCACAATGGATTTGGGCACCCAAATGGCCCTAGCATTAGTTTTATGTGAACTAACTATTCTAGCAAACACATTGCCATTAATATCCTTCCTAAGCAAATATTGATCATTATAAATAATGGGCTTAGAGTGATACCTTTGGGACAATCCTTACTATATGTCCTTTTCCCAGAATTGTAGCAAGTTCAAGTTTGTATTCGCTTTTACCTTCTTTACTTGCTCCTTGCCGGTTTGCCTCTTCTTTGATGACAATTTCTTGTCATTCACTTTGTTTGGGCACACTGAGGCTAAGTGGCCCTTTCCATTGCATCCATGGCACTTGACATTCTTCGTGTGTCTTGCATTGTGCCTTGTCTTGTTATTCTCCTTTTCTTAGGAGTGAAGCCGATTCCACTTTATCTTGCAAGCGCCTTTGCTTGCTCAATATATCGTCAAGAGTGGCCTTCCTTTTAGGCCTCTTTCCAAGTCATTCTTTAATTTGTTGACTTGGGCCTTGAGCTCTTTGTTTTCCTCTACAATGTTAGTCTTGCAAGATATCGAGGAAATAGGAGCATCTATTTTGGAGCAACAAGGCATTTCAATTAAATCCTCACATGAGGTGGATACACTAATCTTAGATGAAATGCATGAGGTAGAAGCTATACATGGCAAATCATCTATTAAATTGCATTCAATGCCTATATCCACCTTAGAGCTATTTAGATTATTTAGGAGGAGAGTTTCATGTTCATCCTTTAAAACATCATAATCATTTTGAAGTGAGACATACTCTTTCTTCAAAACTTTGAATTTTAATTTCTCCTTTCCTAAATATTCATTGAGCTCTTCTAGCATATCCATCAACTCATCATATGAAGGCTCATCGTTATTTACCTCATTATTACCTTTAGCCATGAAGCATTGAGTTGATGTGGAGGGAGTTGAGGAGTCCTCATTTTCGTTGTCTGAGCTTGAAGTTGAGCATTCTTCTTCCGACATCCATTCTTGTGTGCAATCGTCACTAGTGGAAGTAGACAATTCATATTGATCTTGAATATATGTCCACATCTCATGAGCGCTCTTGAGATTGCATACCTTGTCAAATATATCTACGCCAAAGCACTAAATAAGGCGTTAGTAGCTTGAGCGTCGAGATGTAAGCATTTCTCTTACTCAAAGGTTGGAGCAAAATGATCCAATGGAGGAGAAAAGCCTACATCTACAATCCGCCATATTTTTGGACTCATGGCCCTAAAATAACAAGACATGGATTTTCCATTGAGCATAATTTGTGCCATCAAATAGAGGTGCTTCACCTAGGTGCACTAAATCTCTAGTTGCCATCCTTTACTCTCTAGACGGTTAAGTCCAATAAATGAGAGACCAAGCTCTGATACCACTTGTAAGATCGAGGTGGCCGACTAGAGGGGGTGAATAGGCGGTTTTAAAAACTTTATCTGCTAAACCAATATATAAATGCGAAGCTAATGGCGAATTGGTTTTGCACAATTAAAACCTAAATCAACTAGGCTCAACTAAGTGCACCGACAATATGAACACAATACAACATGAGCAATCATATAAGATATATAAGCAATTAAAGCAAGAATGTAAATTGCTCAAAGTAAAGCACAAGTAAACACAAGATGACACGATTATGTTTTACCGTGGTGTTCGGAGACTTGCTTGTCTCCCTAATCCACGCTGAGGTAAGCCCAACCCACGCTGGACCGCTCCTCAAATGAGCACACACCTCCGAGGTAAGTCCAACACTTGGACCGGTTCCAAACCGAACCAACACTCGCTCAACTATGGTTGCTCTTCCTCCACTCCGAGATGGCGAGCACCAAACCACTCACAACCGCCGGGCCTTCTCACAAGCTTCTTGAGAAGGTCACCGAGCACGACGCCCACGCCGCTCAGGTGTCTGCAAACACCAAGAGTAACAAATCCAAACTTTCACTTGAACTAATCAAGTGTCAACGCCACGTGGATACACAATCCACTACCTAAGGCAACACATGCACTTAGGGTTTACTCTCTAATCTCACCAAGTGCAACACATGCACAAAAGAGAATAGAGGTTTGCTCTTAGCTCAAGAGGCTCACAAAGAGTTCACAATAGTTCTTAGCAATCGCAAGAACCTCCCCAACTGCCAAGGTGGCTATATATAGCCCACACACAAAAACTAGCCGTTGGGAGACAAACCTCGAAAAATCGTGGAAATCGGAAGTTCCGCCGCACAAAGGCCGGAACTACCGCAGAGAGAGAAAAGGCACCGCAACGGCTATGTCGACGAGAAACTAGCCGCTTGATTTTTAGTGCGGAACTACCGCCAACTAAACATCGAAGATCCGATTCTTCTAAGTTCCGCTCAACACATAGCGGAACTACCGCACATTGAATTTTGGCTAAGTCCCCAAAATGGTGCTTCTCGAAAAACCAACCGCCGGATTTCTGAGCATCCGATTAATCTGAAGTTCCGCTATTAACACGGAACTTCCGCACTTGGAAAATCGGCTAAGTCCCTAAACCGCCGCTCGAAAAATCAGCCGCTGAAAATCGGATCGTCCGGAAAGGAACTTCACGCAGAAGAGCCCTGAACTTCCGATTTTCCCGATGTAAATCGAAATGGCTTTTTCAACAACTTCAATTGCAAAACACATTTGCTAATTGACAAGCCATGCCAACAAGGGTCACAAGCAAGATTCCCAACAAGTTGCAAAACACATTTGCCAACTTTGGAATCATACCACAAGGAAAAAGGTACATGGACTTACACCATTTGCAAAACGATTTGCAAACTTAAGTCACATGCTACAAGGGTTGAATGCATGAGCATCGGCTATTTGCAAAACACATTCGCAAATAATAGCATCATGCCTAGATGAGCTAGAGCAAATATAATGAGCTATCAACACATGACTAACTCAAACTACTAGTCAAGATCCTCTTAATAGTACGGCAAACCTATACTAGCAATCCGGTCTATCAACCAAACACCGAGACCGTAAAAGACTAGGAACACATCCTTAGCCCTAGCTAGTCATACCTTTGCCTTGCATCTTCTTGAAGCTTGATGACGACACCAACACTTCAAGTCCGGTCCTTGACTTTGACAATCATCAACTCATGATGATTTCTTCACTTCGATATTGTCTTGATCATCATCAACACATGATGATTTCTTCATCCCGACTTTGACAATCATCAACTCATGATGATTTCTTCACTTCGGATATTGTCTTGATCATCATCAACACCGATGATTTCTTCATCCCGATTCTTCACTTGCATCAACGCATGATGCATTCCTTCACTTGACCTCCATCAACACATGATGGGTCTTCTTGTCTTGATGATCAACCCATGATCATCTCTTCTTGATAAGCATCAACTCATGATGCATCATATACACCAAGCTCTTTGACTTGATGATCAACTCATGATCACCCCAAGTCTTCATCATCCCGAACATAACCTATATATCCAACTCATGGAAAGTGTTAGTTCCACAATGTGATCATCATTAATTACTACATCATACCATTAACTCATAATGTTGGGACAAGATACCTTAATCTTTCCCTCTTGGTAATTGATGATAACCACTTAAATTCTCATAAATATAATGAAGATAAATGAGAGAACAATTGAGTATATATAAACTACACAAGTTATATATACTCTAACATGAGTATACAAGAACTACACAAGTTCTATATACTCATAACATGAGTATATACGAACTACACAAGTTGTGTATACTCAAAGGTTTTGTTTCAACGTAAAGATCCTTAGTATATGTGGAAAATGGAATATGGATCAATACTAATGAAACCACAAAGTATAGGATAAAACTCCCCCTAAATGTGTGCATACACAAATGTGTAATGAGGTCATATGCACATATTCAAGTTTAACTTAAGGTTGAGTTCAATCCTATATTTTGGATCCGAGAAATGCAACATTATATAAATTGAGATGTCGATTGCATACCTCGTTGTGTTTCACCTTTATATCCAAATGAGACTACACTAAGATAATACTTAATAAAAGAGTTAGTCTCATATTTGGATTTGTCATTAATCACCAAAACAATCCATTAACTCATAATGGCGGGTCTAGATCTTTCAGGTCCCCGTGACAAAGCTGGAGGACTCCGATGCGCTCATCAACTCCGTCGTAACGCTATCGTAAGAACTAATATCGTACGCATAACAGCGATTCTTGGAATTTTTGGCTGTATTGGTGTATTTTCGCCTCATATTTACAAGAGTGACCGACACTGGATTTTATTAGTAAACATGACCCTCTACCGCACGGCGGCAGACCCTCTCCGCACGCCATTTCACCTCATGTCGCACGACCATCGTGCGATGGCGCCTGCCGCATGGCAATCGTGCGATGGGTGGCCTGCCGCCGCCACGCGCCCTCCCCTCTCCCTCCCGGACACATGTCCCTCCCTCACGCCACCCTCTCCTCCCGCCACGCACTGCCCGGGCTTCATGGAGAAACAAAATCGCGGCCTTCGCACCGCCCATCCTCCCTCCTCCACACATCTGTCGCCTCATCCATAATTCCCAGCCCCAACGCTTCTGGAATTCCCAACACCAACGCCGTGGCTCCTCCTTCGCTTGGTTTTAAATATCAAACCTGCGCAATGCTTTTCGCCATCTCAATTATGCTTTGATTCTCGCTCGACGCCCATCGCCGAGAACTCGTGAGAACGTAACATAATTAATTTTTGGGGGAGATTAAGTATTTACTTGCTTCTCGTCGCTTGTCACTCGATCTTTTTTTATTGCTTTCCCCCGAAGGGTAGATAATTTGTCGGATGCTTTTGTTGTTATTATCATAGTCGTAGTTAATCAGTCTTAGTCAGCTAGTCGTAATTAGTTAGTTTAGTGATAATTAATTAGTTATAATTGGTTAGTTTAGTGGTAATTAATTAGTGTAATTAGGTAGTTACTGTTAATTAATTAGTTTAGTGGTAATTAATGAGTCATAATTAGTTTAGTAGTCATCATTACTAAAGATATTAAATTAGTGGAAATGAAGTACTAGTAATTTAATTAGTGCTAATTAATAAATTATAATTAGTTAGTTTAGATGTAATTAATCAGTCGTAATTAGTAAGTTTAGTGGTAATTAATTTATCGTAATTACTTAGTTTGTTTGTAATAAATTAGTTTACTAGTAATTAATTAGTCATAATTAGTTTAGTGGTTATCAGCATGGCATATTAAATTAGTGGAAATGAACTACTTGTAATTTATTTAGTGGTAATTAATCCGTCGTAATTAGTCCAGCAGCAATTAGTTAGGCATAACTCATTCAAAGGCAAATTTGTCATCAGAATTAATTAAGTGGCAATGAACATGTGATTTAATAGTGGTAAGCATAAAAGAGTAATGAATTACCAACAATTTTTTGAAATTTTGGGAATTAATTAATTAATCATATTTAATTATACATATGTCATCCATCACTTGTATGCAATTTGTCGATTTAATTACACATATGTACCACTGATAGGGTTGTTGTGACTTTAGGTAATTTCGAACATGCAGGACTTACTAGTATTTTATGTCGATGGTTTTGTATGGGCCGAACCCGATGAGCTGGACCCGGGCGGAGGGCTTGACGCGATGAATATTCACGAGCTTCAAAGCTGCATCCGGAGGGAGTTCGTCACGGAGGCAATGACGAAGAAACTTGTGATCGAGAGGATCACCTGCACGAATGACGTGTGGGAGCTCGTCAAGGTGCATGGAAGCGTAGCATGGAACCAGTAGATGCAGATTGCCTCCCAGCCCGAGGCGACCATTTACGGGAAGCTGGTGGTGTACGTGAATTTCGTGACGTAGGGCGAGGGAAACCTTGGTGATGCCGGCCTCTACAAGTGGGCAACAACAGCCGAGGTTAAATATGATAGTACGAATATGATGTCTCTGAGGAAGACTCACACATAATTTTATGTAAAATGAGGGGGAAGAATTGTGGTGGTCGACCCGTATTGACTATCACAAGTATCTACCAGACCAGCCTTTCAGGTCGAAGTTCGACCAGGAAGCTGACCCAAACTTGGATGGTAGCGACGAGTACGCACACCAGGCCGGTGGTCCAACCGGGGGAATTGGGTTATCGGAGGTGCCTTACGTGGCATCAAAACTTGATGACTTCGCGATGCGTTCACTTGTACTGCCGCAAGAAGAAGGCTCCCAATAGGGGTTTGATGCCAACACCCTCTTAGTTGGGTAACACTTCCCTAACATGTGGCCGTGCAGCAAGCTATAGGACAGTATGCCTTGTCCATCAGCCATGTGTACCGAGTGTACCAGTCCAACCCAGGACATTACGTAGTGAAGTGCGTAGTGGAAGGTTGCCCTAGAAAGGTCAGCGCTAACGAGCAAAGATCTTCGACTAGGTTATCCGGGTCAAGCCGCTGATTGACCACACTTGCAAGCTTAGAGAGATCCTACGGCAGCATCAGAACGTGACTTCCGCATATGATGCAAGCCTCATCGGACACCTAGTTGTGGCGGACGTGTCCATCACCCCCAAGATGCGGACATCGAAACTCGCCAATCTGGTTGGTTATCCAGTCAGCTACAGCAAGGTCCGACGAGCCAAGCAGAAGGTCATCGAGTCCATGTACGGGATATACGAAGAGGCATACAACCTTGTACCAAAATTGCTTCACCAAATTGCCAAATCAAACCCCGGCACGTATGTAAACAAGCTTGACCATGAAGATGCCGAGAGAGGGTCCAACTGCTTCATACTGGACCGAGTGTTCTGGGCTTTCGCTCAGGTCATCGGGGGCTTCAAGTTCTGTCATCAGGTGCTAACGATAATTGGCACTTTCCTCACAGGGAGGTACAAGGGCACCATCCTCACCGCGGTGGTGGTCGACACAAATGACCAGCTTCTCCCGGTGGCATTTGTCATTGTGGAGGCAAGAACACATCCAGCCAAGGGTCGTCCATTCATCCACATAGAACCAAACACATGCACGTAATGTATATTAATAATATCAAACTGAAGTCATTAAAAAGAGAGGCCAACCGCCAACAATAAAAAGAGACAACAATAATTAAACAATGAAGTAAAAGTGCCATAAGATGGCTACAACAAAAGAGCCAATCAAAGCTGTGCCTTTAACCCACAAGGCAACCGACCGACCGCCAAGCTAGTCGTCGAAACCACAAAGACATCTCACAAAAGTGAGGCCCTTGGGGCTCACCTTCCTCCCGCAGAACAAAAGCAACTTAAGAAAGCCGGTGAGTACTTTGAATGTACTGCAAGACTTACATGTGGAATAACAAACTCAGATATATACTACATGCAAGCTCATTGAAGTGGAGGCTATATGTTTCATTTTTAGCATAAAGCAAGTTTCCATTTGCAATAATGTAATACATTTAAAAGCAAGTTGGCAAATCTGTTTTTAATGTTCAAATAATCGCAAAATGACAACAATATAACAAAGAGAAAGAGAACAACAACAACTCGAAGTGACTAAACCGTTAGTCACCACAACAATAGCATGAATTACCCATTCATGCCAACCATGTCAAATTTTAATTTAAAAGGTTGTAGTCTAACTCTTGCAAAATCTAACCAAGCGTGTCCATAACCTAGGACGAGGCTATTCGAATAGTTTTATCCCCGCAGGTGTACCATTTTACCCACACGCCTTAATCGCTTTTTGCCAAGCTATTAATCACACTTCCTTAGGTATGTTTAGACGGCTAAGTCCTACGAGACGCTTCCAATATTATCTATTAACTCGAGTCGCCTGTATGGATAGAAACCCATACGCTGTGTCGGGTCGTGGCCCACTGACAACTACCCGTCACTGTAAAGCCTTGGACAATCAAGGACGCCTCGAGGTGGAGAGTCCATCCCTAAACTCCACCACCGCACACCCAAACACAAGAACACAATTCCTTTTTCACACAACACACACAACGCCTCCCGCGACTGAGATAACACACTCCAAACTACTAGGTCAAGAGGGGTCCCATATAACCCTCATGTGGTTAGTACGCAAAAGTGCTTGGAGAGTGTGACACAAGATGTTCGGTCCTTGTTGACTTAGGCAAGACATCCACAAACCCAATAACCCACCATCCAACCACTTGCCCAAGTCCAAAACAATATTTTTCCATTTTCAGATTTTGACTTTACAAAATAACAAAGCATAAGTGCTGGACATAATGGAATAATAATAAGATGTGTGCTCAAGATCATCGACTACAATCGATGATCGCCCATTACTACCAAACTAAGCATTTCTAAGCAATTTCAAATCAGAATCTACTAAGTGACAAGAGCTCATCCATCGAACTCAAATCACAGCAAATAACCTAGGCTCAAGGTGGTAGAGGGTAAACAATTCCTACAGATTATGCAACTATAGGATACTAACCATAATTTAACACAAAATAGCAATGCATACATACAAGTTGAAATCAATATATTAGACTTGAAAAATAATGGATTAACATGATCAAACCGCTTGCTCGATTGAAGTTGCTCGCTTTGTCGGGATCACTCGGTGTTAATGTGCTCTTCTGATCCTATCGAAAGAACCAAAAGAACCAATAAGGCCAAAGAAACCTAAAAGGTCCAACACCAACTTCAACAAAAAGCTCTCAAATTTTTCAATAGGAAGAGCATGATTTTTATGAAATAATGCAACAAGAACCAATTGATTTGGATTCTTAATGCAAAAGATATGAGCAAATCAATTTTGCTCAGCTTTATAAATCAAAAATGCTACTATTCATTAGCAAAATTTTCTCGAGCTATACTGGGTGGGAAACATTTTTAGATTAAAGTGCAGTTGAAAACATGACCAACAAAATTTGAATCTCTAAAAGGAATTAAAATGAATTAGTTATGCATTTTACAAGTTATCACATTTTTCAGCTTGATAAATAAATCCTTTCGAATATCGTAAATTAGAATCGACGTGGACGAACGAGGAGCGCCGATCTTGATCCGACGGTCCAGGCCCCAATAATGACGCCACATGCTACGTCGCGAACCCTAAACGCCAACCGTTGATCCGATCCAACGGTTCACGTGGATTAGAGCGCTCGGGCGTCCGAACGCTTCACACGCATAGGAGCCGTTGATCTTGGATCCAACGGTCCACACGGACCAACCTTTCGGACGGTCCGAACGCTCACTCGACCGACCGTTGATCTTGGATCCAACGGTCCACCGATTAGGGCGCGGCGACATCTAAACTTCGCGCGATCTCGGGTCGAGATCTAAGAATCGACGGTCCGCATCAACTCAAGTTCAAACCGCTCTCGCTGGTCCGGACAAAACGACGGAAGGGAGGTCGCCACCGCGACTTGCCGATTTAATCGAGCTAAGGCGAGCAATCAAAGACTACCAAAAGATGCACAATAATGATGCGCACACTCCGCACCAACCATAGCTCGGATGGCGGACCGTAGCCGCACGAATAAATGGTGAGGGGCGACGCCAAGAAACCATCGAAAGTGACGCACAACGCAGAAGAGCTACCAAGGGAAAATAGAGGTTGCTAGAGTATCTATGAACTGCTATGAAGCTACCGGGCGTATGAATTGGCAAATGGAGGACTTACCCGAGCCGAGACGAAATTGAAAGTTTTCACCGAATTGGGGAAAACCAAATTGATCTCGCTTCTCGCAAGCAAACGAAAAATTGAGTGAGGGCTATTGCTCACAGAGAGGAGAGGAAGCTAAGGCGCCGAGGAATTTGAGGAGAAAGACCGAGCACCACTTTCACCGCAAACTTTGAAGCTCGCAGAAAGCGCAATGGCGACCGAGAACAAATTTTTGAAATGGAGCTCGAGCAATGTACTAGCAAAGGGCTTTGGAGCTCAAGGGTGTTCAAAGAAGCTAAGGAAGCCTCTCGTAGAGTTTTATAGCCGAAGGAGCAAGAGGGGAGCAACGGCAAGAAAATGGCGATGCATCAGGCCGAGGTCGCCGAGCGACTGGGCGTGTAAAAGCAAAGTGGAGGCGATGACTATGGAGGCGATAAGACAAAGGCTCATTAATGCCGAGAGTCGCTGGTCGAAAGTAGAGATGACTGACGCCGCCACGCTCGCAATTTTCACCACCATCGCCGACTTTGGCCGATGACAAGGAAGTGAGGAAGACGATAGCCGCCAACCGTTGGATTAGATCGGACGGCGCCCACTTAATTCAATATCTCTGACACCAACATTCTCTTTTTCGAGCCGCCGATCTATGCATGAACGGCCCGAGCAGTAGGGAGGATCGGCGGTCCAACATTACCTCGTAGCGCAGATCGCACGATCGAGATCTAACGATCGAATTGAAAGCGCTCCGAGGCGGCCGAGTCTGCTTAGTTGATCCGATCGAGTCCGATGGCTCAACCCGAAGTTTGATTCAACCAAGAACAAGAAAGATGGATTTTTGAGTTATTTGTCGAAATGAGTTAGAAAAATTAATTGAGATAGCAAACAAGCTCCAGATTTATGAAATTTTAACCGAGGTTGCCGATCGATGATGAACCTTATATAAAATTTTCAGAGACTTTTATGCACCGCATTTTTCTCCAAAAATTCCAGAAGGCTATATGTAGAGTTTGACCAAGGTTTGACTGGCCTAAAAAATTATCAAATAATTTCTAAAAATCATGAGATAATTCAGAGGTGTTGCCAAGCCTCCCAAAAACTCAGGGAAAAGATTTCCAAGGGTTTGGCAAAAGACCTTTGCCAAGTAGGGTTTTTGATTAGAGTCAAAAAGGAATTTAAATGGGATTTTCCATAATTCTTTTGAAAAGAATTACCAAAAATGACCAAGGCTTCAAGATGCAAGAAAAGTTTTAATTTCTTCTGATTTTCTTACATTTGAAACACAAACCCATATTTGGGATGTTACAGGTCGTTCCTGGCGAACGTGAATAGGGCGGTGGTGGAAGAGCGGCGCAACGTATGCCTAATCATAGATCGCAATGCTGGGTTGTTGGCGGTCGTCAACACCATGCAACGTGGGACAGATCCCCCTCACCAATGGAACGATGTGAAATTCAGGTGGTGCATGAGGCATTTTGCATCTAACTTGTTCACGCGATTTTGCAGTCCGGAAGTTATGAAGACGCTCAAGGCATTATGTCTGTAGAACCAGAGGTGGAAATTTGAGTCCATCTCGAGAGACCTCGAACACCGGACTACAAGGCATACAAAAGAGTCCACTCTATAGGTACTTAAGGTAGAGCAACCTAGCAGTGCCATGAGTTTCTCGGAGTGGATTCATGGCCACTCTCCTGAATTAGAGAAATGACCCCTTCTCTATGACACAAACGCTGCGAGGTACGAGATTTTGACGATCAACATATCCGAGGTCTACAACACTGTCCTCAAAGGTGTGTGGTGCCCCCCTTTCACCGTGATCATTGAGGAGATATGGACTCGTATTGTTGGTTATTTCGACAATAGAGCCACCGCAGCCAAATGACTGATGGAGGAAGGCTAGAACATGCAAAGACACATGGACGTAAGATGGAGAAGGCTCAATGCGCGACATCCGGTGATCGATGGCCTTAGGAGGAAGTATGAGATTAGGCTTCAACATAAATACGTCAACAATCATGCTAGGGGAAAAGGAAACAGACATGCACCCTGCGCGATGTGGCGACATGCACTACAACAAGCCGAAACTCCTGCATAAGCCATGCTCGCATGTGTACAAGGCATGTGCGCAAATGAGGCAGATGTGTACACCGTACATCTTCGAGTACTACGACATGCAACACCTTTTCGGTACATGGAGTGCAGAGTTTCACTCGTACGGCTTGGAAATGAACTACAAGGATCTTTGGCCGGACAAGGTGCAATGGGGCCCGAACATGGACTTGAAGACAATCAGGAACGGGCAACGGCAGGCGCGACACTTCCGGAATGACATGGATGCCAGCCAACATACCAGTATTAGCCGCACAATCAAGTGCAGAATATGTAATACCCCTGGGCACTCAATGAAGGATTGTCCCAATGCATCAAGCTCATATGGTCGCTATTCAAAGGTCGTAATTTAATGTATTATCCACATTGTTTTGTTATGTACAAATAAACTTCTACGATAGCTAGATATGGACTCATCGCAAACTTCTACGTGAGGATGTTGCAAAGCTACGCTCGGCGCACTGTATCAAAGACGTTAGATATACAATTTACATCCTTGTTACGTTTGTTACTATACGATCCACTTACATCATGGAATCGCGGTATATGGACTACTTCGACACTCGCCGCCACCGTTGGCAGCCTCGAGACAAGGGCGCCGCTATGGCGCCACGAGACTAGTTACGCACATCATTGCATAGATGATAGATCCAACTACCCTCATGAATAACATTGTTAATAGACACTCTTTATTAATTAATCATTTAATGTGGATGATATTCTTTAATATTATATTGTACTACAAGCTGATAAGATTAGATATGAACCAACCGAGGGAAATGTGTAACATGCAGATCATATAACGATGTACCCTAGCCTTCGAAACGCACACGAGTCGGAGGCTACGGTACAACGTTGTATGATTTGCATGCTACGTATTTCCCTCAGTTGGTTCATGTACAACCTTATCTAGCCTGTGGCACAATACAATATTAAATAATATCATCCACATTAAACTGATAAATTAACAAAGAGTGCCTGTTTGATCAGGTTACTTGTGATAATACCCCCTCGTCCTTCACCCCGAATGCAATAAACCCGCGTGTGTATCATGTGATGCTTGTAACGCTTTAGATGTCATCAATTTTATGTATGAAAACGTACATTGCAACTCCATTGCAAAGTAGCTTAGTAGGGTAGGTAGAGTTTAATAAAAATAATGTCTGCTTAATTGAACCTCTTAAATTGAAAAAAAAATCCTGAGAGAGTCAACATCGGGACTCCCCACACCACCCTCTTTCTAGCCTTACTCCCTCACACCACCTTTTCATACCGATATGACAACACACTACAACGCTTACTTTTTAGACTAACAAGAGCACACTCGCCCGCGACCTTTTCAGATCGAAAAGATTGGCCCTCGCAAGCCACAACCGTCACTTTTTAGATCGACAAGAACACACTCGCCACGCGACCTTTTCGTGCCTAATAGATCGCACCTTGTCATGCCACACGCCGCTACTTTTCCAAATCGATAAGACAACACATCAGGATGCCAACTTTTCATAACGAAAAGACCACATGATTCCTCCTCTGGTCGCCTCGCGCACACTAATTTCCATCAATCAATTACAATTCACCACGCACGCAGGCCATCTTGGCATATAAGTATTACCCTTCTATGGTGGGTTCTCGCATCAAGACTTTAATACAATCTCGCCGATGGAGAACCAATTGACGAGATCTGTTAACTTGCAAGGTGCCGGAGCCCGTGACTAACAAACGGAGTGTACCAGAGGGCACCTCCCACAATGACACCCTCGAGCAAAGAACCCCTACCTGAACATTCCAACCAAGCATTCGCCGCAACACATGCCCGATGGGGAGACATTGCCCATCTGTTGGTGCAGGGACACATGCAAGTTCTTCAAATCAAAAGAGCGACTCAACCTGGGCATGCGTTATTGGGGTTGCTCGAACCATCATTGTGACTATCCCGACCATCGCTGGGACACAGCCGCCATCCAGAGCTTGTGAAGGACTAGTTACGTGATGTTCCCTACCATTTCTCTTTCAAAGTACGCATTAACAACCTCTTTCATCTACACGTAGTCCCCAGATCTGCTATGTGGCTACCGCAAGTGGATCGACCAAGGGATCCACCCACGCGACCAATGATGTCTTGACTGCGAGGAGTGGGATGCCAAGAAGGACCGCAAGAAGAGGGAGGAGGAGCGCCGCAATAAATAGCACAACAAGCGTATCCGGTGGGATACACATGCTCATCTTAAGGCGTGTAGGCATAGGGAGCATGAGGCTCACGTGAGGGAGTACGAGAAAAAGAGAGAAATGATGATTGAGGCCAAGGCGGCCGACGGGGAGTACAACACCGAGCTCGCAAGGAAGGACAAATGGCACCGGTCCTCGCAGTAGGTCGGGCCATTCCGTAGTAGTCTCCTGTCCTACCCGCCATGTTATTCATATCTCCTGAAAGCATATATACTTACATAGTCCGGATGCTTGTGTTGCATTGTACCGTAGTAGTAGCGATGATGACTAAAGAAATTAGCCAAACCATCATGCCATGTGACCACATGTAACGTGCTTCTGTCTGCGGACTCTAATGTAGTTCTAGTTCCGTGCCTCGCATTTTACCTTCAGTTGATTAGCAGTCAACTGACCTTTGGGTTTCTCGAAGTGGAGTACATGTCATCGTTTTCCAGAAGTAGGGAAAAGTATAACATATTTGGAATATCCTACAACCTCCTTTAGACCGCTAATATACCTTGCTGTCAAGACATGTATATCACCAAAATATAACCCAGGATGTTTATACACAAGCACGTCTCCAGAAAGTTGTCCATTGTCGTTGTTTAATAGAAGATATAGTAAGTAATAAACAATAAGGCCTCATTTGAAACATCAGCAAATCTCAAATAACTAATGACTGCATATTGTATATTTGAGCATGTTTTATAGGAGGCTAAGACATGCTAAAGAACAAATGTTCTTAATATTTTTTGCGAAATTAAAACCTTATCGTAATTCAAGAAATCTATTACATATTTTCTAATTGAAAGAAACTAAAAAAAATCAAATTTCCTCTTCTTATAGGAAATTGACTTCGTGACGATGTGGAAATGAATGATCAAAACCTTATCATGCTCGCACTTTACCTTCGGTCGAAAGATTTCATCAGACGAGTACATTTGTAATCTCCAAGTCTCTTACAAAAATAGGACTACGTGGCGATGTGAAAATGAATGATATAAACATAACATGAAATTCATGTGCCATATTGTATATCGACATCTCCAATGAAGTTGCAATGCAATTTTTACATACATTCTAAGTCACATAAATTCATGAAACCCTAATTTCTGAAACTTTTATCCAATTTTTCGCGACCTAATTCCTTAATTTTTGAGACAATTCCAGAACACATATAAAATTATCAAAATATTACACAATCAAATCCCCTGCTTGAGGAGTCTTCAAAACAAAATTCATAATTTTTGGAGCTCATTTTCTATATTTACACATTCAGACAAAAAAAGACACTTGTATGAAATTGCGAGAAAATTCAAAACATATAAAAATATGAAAAATTTACATGAGCAAGTACACTGTCGGGAGACTAAACATAAAATTTTATAATTTTTTGAACTTATTTGTAATATTCTAAAATTCTTACAAACAGCGCTCAAACCGCACCGAAACCCTAATTTGCTTAATCCCTAATTTCGCTGGGAGGAGAAAGAGAAGCCTACCCACCGCACGGTGGTCGTGCAGCAGAAGATGACGTGGCGGGCGGGGAGGGCCTGCCGCACGGTGGCCGTGCAGCAGAGGGTCATTTTTGAAGAAAAAAAAATCCGGCAACGACTACTCATTTAAATACAGGACGAAAATACGTCAATACAACCAAAAAATTCACAATTCTTGTCTACGGGCATGCAGTTAGAGATGCTCCATTCCTCCTTTCATAAATAGCACCGATGGCTTGCATCCAATTTCATGGAATGTTGCACCACGATAAGCTGGGAAAAGATTGAGAACTATAATAATAAGTCAGCAGCTAGCACCAATCTTGCCTTAAAAAAGGATACTTAAAATTTTCGATCAAACCTCACCAGGTGTGATGGCAGGAGTGGATGGAAGGCGACGCGGTAACGTTCACGGCGGCGCCATCGCGAAGGGTAGTGTTGCGATGACTGAAGAGAATAAAAAATGTTAGAGATGAGGATAATAGTGGTGGAGGGAGGCTATTGAAGTTGGGGAGGACGAGCGGCGTAAATAGTGAGAAAGTTTTCACCAGACCTGCAATCTTGTTGGTGGACTTGTCCAAATTCTTATTTTATTGGATTCGCTTTGATGTTTATCTCACTATAATCACGCGTATAAATCACCTACGAAGGTAAGGACATGGCATTTATTCACCCTAGGGCATACAAGACATTTAGGAAAATTACCTACACGCTGGAGAAATGTCACTCTAAAATAATGGAATTCGCCCAGAGCCAGTCTATGCATGTTTCATTTTGGCATACCATTTAGCATCCATTTTATGATTGATCAAGTAAATTTAATATTATAACTTTTTATGACCGTTTTGACCATGCAAAGTGAAATTCCTAAAAAGGGGCTCTAATGAATCGGGTTTTATTCTCATTAACCCTACTCTAGTCGTCGCGAAGGGGGTCCTAGCCCTCCCTTACACTGAATTTTTTTGTAAGCATGCCATGAATTACTTGATAAGTTATAGAGCTGTTTTTTTTTTGCGAGGAATTCAATGAGCTATTTATAATGTGCTAAAACAAATTTATATTTTTGCCAGAATAGTATAAATGAAATAAAAAATGAGTGAAACATAGGAATTTGTATTGGACGGACAGCTATAGTGAATTTTTGGCCGATACGGTCGATATTGATTCCGTATTTGCGGATTTAACCAGCACTTCGTGGTATTTGCAAAATTAGCCACGGCAAGACGCCCGCAGGCGCCAAACATGGTCGGGCGACGCAGGTCGCGGGCGCAGCCGCGCGCTGCTGCCGGCCACCGGCGCTGCGCGCCGCCGCCAGCGCGGCGCGGCTCGCCAGTGGCGCGGCGCAGTTCGCTCGGCCACGCGAAGACGTTGCACGGGCGCAGTTCGCTCGCGCCGCTGGCGCAGTGGGCGCGGCGCAGCTCGCTCGCGCCGGGCGCCAGTGGCGCGGCGCAGCTCGCTCAAGGCCGGGCGCAGCAACAGGCGCCGCTTCACTGCAGGCGGCGGCGCCTGGCGCTCGCCGCTCGCAAGGTGATTTCGGGCAGGACGAATTAAAATATTGGGGTGGCCTATTTCCCACCGCCCATTCTCCTCCTCCGCACATCTGTCCGCCCCATCCAGAATTCGGCCGCCCATTCTCCCTCCTCCGCACATCTGCCGCCCCATCCGTAAATTCGCGCCAATGCTTACGGAATTCTACGCCAAGGCCGCGACTTCTCCACTCGCCTATAAATACCGGACTCGCACTCGCCTTCTATCATATCAATTAAGCTTTGATTCTCGTTTGCGCCGTCCGAGAACTCGTAGAACGAATATAATTAATTTTATTGGGAGGTAATTGTTTTCGCTTCGCCACTCTTCCTCCAAGGGTGATTTATTACTTCTCCGAAGGGTGATTTATTACTTCCTCCGAAGGGTGATTTATTACTCTCTGGCGCGTGTAATTTGTGTTATGCTTTTGCCGTTATTGCCGTAGTCGTAATTAGTTAGTCTTTGTTAGCTAGTCGTAATTAGATAGTTTAGGTAATTAATTAGTAGTAATTAGTTAGTCGAGTAGTAAAGAATTAGTTTAGTGCTAATTAATTAGTCGTAATTAGTTTAGTAGTCATCGTTACAAAGATATGAAGTAAGTGGAAATAAAGTATCGATATTTTTAGTGGTAATTAATGAACCGTAATTAGTTAGTTTATAGATAGCTAATTAGTCGTAATTAGTTAGTTCACTAGTAATAAATTAGTTTAGTGCTAATTAATTAGTCGTAATTAGTTTAGTACTCATCGCTACAAAGATATCAAGTAAGTGGAAATAAAGTACCGTATTTTGTAGTGGTAATTAATCAACCGTAATTAGTTAGTTTAGAGATAGTTAATTAGTCGTAATTAGTTAGTTCAAGAGTAATGAATTAGTTTAGTGCTAATTAATTAGTCGTAATTATTTAGTGGTTGTTGTGGGTTTAGGTATTTTCAACATGCAAGACTTGATTGTATTTTACTACGATGGGCTTGTACGAGCTGGACACGATGGGTTGGACTCGCCGAGATGCCGCACAAGGTGGTCCGCGAGGGGCTCCACGCGATGAATATTCACGAAGTCGCGGTCGTGATCCGAGGAGTTCTCACTGAGCCAAGGACTAAGAAAGTTATGATTGAGGCGATCACCGCACCAATTATGTGGGAGCTCAGAAGGTGGAAGGAAGCATAGCATGGAGGCAAGACATGGAGATTGTCTCCCACCGAGGCGGCCATTCACGGAAGCCTATGGTGTACGCCAATTTCGCACATAGGGCGCCTGAAACCCTAATGATGCCGAGGCTCTACAAGCGGCAAGCGCACTCGAAGTCAAGATGGCAAAGACGGAATGTGTCGCCTGAGGGAAGTCCCTGCCTAATTTTGAGCCAAATGAGGGGCGGAAACATGGTGGTCGCCCGCATCGATCGCCACGAGTATCTACCGGACGAGACTCTCGGTTGGAGTCCGACGAGGACACCACCCAAGCTCTGATGGTACCGACGAGGACGCACACGGCCGTGGTCCTTACGCGGCATCGAGACTTGATGATATCGCGCGCGCTCGCCGCATCACCGCAAGAAGAAGGCTCCGCTGGGGGTTTCAGTCGACACCCTATTAGCTGGGCGCGCCCGAACAAGGTGGCCGGCAACAAGCTATAGCACGGCACGCTTTGTCCATCACCGTAGGTACCGAGTGCACCGGTCCAACCTGGAAGCACGCAGTGAAGTGCATAGTAGAAGGCCGCCCGCAAGGTCGGGCCTCCGAGCAAAGATCTTTGGCTCGGTCTTCACGGCCAAGGAGCCGATCGACCACACCGCGAAGCTCAACGAGCCTCGCGCAAAGATCGAACGTGACTTCCGTGATATGTTGCAAACCTCATCACGCACCTAGTTGAGGCGACGTGTCCGCTTCCCAAGCCGATGATGTCGAAGTCGCCAATCAAAGTTGGCTATCCAGCTTAGCTACAGAAGGTTCGACGAGCCAAGCGTAAAGTCATCGAGACTATGTACGGACATACGAAGAGGCGCATAACCTTGTGCCGAGATTGTTTCACCGATTGCCGGATCAAACCCCGCACGCATATAAACAAGCCGAGCGTGAAGATGCCAAAAGGGCCCAACCACTTCATACCGATAGGGTGTTCGGGCTCGCCAGCCATCGTGGGCTTCAAGTTCTCGCCGTCCCGCTAACGATGGATGGCACTTTCTCACGGGAAGTACAAGGGCACCATCCTCACCGCGGTGGCGCCGGCGAATGACCAACTTCTCCCGCTGCATTTGCCATTGTCGAGCGAGAACACATCCACCGGCCGTGGTTCTGGAGAACGGAAGAGGGTCGTGGTGGGAGACCGCCAACGCTCGCTTAGTCACGCATCGCAATGTCGGGTTGTTGGCGCCATCAACATCATGCACGCGGGATGGATCCATCTCACCAAGGGAACGACGCAATCCGTGGTGCATGAGGCATCTTGCATCTAACTTGTTCACGCGGTTCCGCAGTCAGAACTCATGAAGACGCTCAAGGCATTGTGTATGCGTAACCGACGAAGTTTGAGTCTATTTGGAGAGACCTTGAACACCGGACTACGAGACATACAAGGAGTCCACTCCGAGAGGGAGCAACCTAGTAGCGCCATAACCTTCTCCCAAAGGATTAACGACCACGCCCCGAATTGGAGAAATGGTCCCTCCTCTATGACAAAGACGGCGCGAGGTACGGCGCTATGACGACCAACATGTCCGAGGTCTACAATAGCGCCTCGAAGGTGTGCGCGGCCCCTATCACCGCGTTGTCCAGAGATATGGACTCGCACTGCTGGTTATTTCAGGAATAGAGCCACCGCAGCAAGCGGCTGATGGACGAAGGCAAGCAAAGGGTCCGAGAACATGCAGACACATGGATCTAAGATGGAGAAGGCCCAATGCACGACATTCGGTGATCGACGCCTCAAAGTAAAGTACGAGATCAAGCTTCGGCGTAAATACGCCAATAGTCATGCTAGGGGAAAGAAAACAGCATGCACCCGGGTGATGTGGCGACATGCACCGCAATAAGCCAAAGCTCTTCCACAAACCATGCTCGTGACGTACAAGGCATGTGCGAATGCGCAGATGGCTACACCATACATCTCTCGAGTACTACGACATGCAAAGACCTATTCGGTACATGGAGCGAGAGTTTCACTCGTATGGTTTGGAAATGAACTACAAGGATCTTTGGCCCGACATGGTGTAATCGGGTCCCAACAGGACTTGAAGAGAATAGGAAGGGGCGACGCAGACGCGCGCTCCGAATGACATGGATGCTAGTCAACGTATCAAGATAGCCGCATGCTGAAGTGCAGATATGCAAGACCCCGGGCACTCAATGAAGGATTGTCCCAATGCATCTAGTTCGTCCTGGCCGCCACCAAAGGTCGTAATTTAAAGTTTTTCTGCCTTGCTTGTTATGTACAACAAGAAAATTATACGAGACCCGGCTATGGACTCTTCGCAAACTTCTACAAGAGGATGTTGCAGCGTTAAATCGCTTGCGCAGTAAGAGGAAACAAATTAAAATACCCGGATTTTTCAATGAAAGATGCTCCAGGCCACCACGCTTGTCGGTCCCGAGGTGTGTGTGGTGAACCGCAGAGATCATTCACCACACACCTGCATACTGCCGCCCGGCGCATTTACAAAGCGCCACTACATGGTAAGCGCTTTTCACAAGATCGATTTTCCTCCCAATGTTTAATTCCTTCAATTTTAACTTCATCCCCACGTAATGCAGCCCGAGATGCGCCGCCACTTCTTCCAAGGGATTGACGGCCCGAGATGTACGACAGGCATTCATCCAAATAGAGTACATGCTAAACTACTCGTGCGGGCCGAGAACTTCTCACGTGGAAACCTTACGCACTGATGAGGAGGCACCGAGGACCCCAAAGAAACTCCCGAGCGTAATCCATATCGACGACAAGGGAAAGGCTCATGCAAACGCCGCTATGAAGAAATTACATCCTTCTTATGATTTTTCACTATACGGTGTACTTACATCATGCAAACGCAGGACATGGACGACTTCGACACACCACCGACGTGGACATTCCCTGAATAAGGGCAAGGGAAAGGCTCATGAGGTCGAGCCCGCCGCCACAACAGATCCGGCCGCCTCAAGGCCATCCGTGATCCACGACGCCGCTATGAAGAAATTACATCCTTCTTATGATTTTCACTATACTGGCACTTACATCATGCAAACGCAGGACATGGACGACTTCGACACACCACCGACGTGGACAAACCCCGCGACAAGGGCAAGGGAAAGGCTCATGCGGCCGAGCCCGGCCGCCACAACAGATCCGGCCGTCCGAGCAATCTACATGGATGACGGAGTTATGAACAATTGACATTCTTGTTACGCTTTGTAATCGCACGATGTACTTACATCATACAATCGCAGGTACGGACGACTTCGACATACCACCGACGCGGAGAGTCCGCGATAAGGGAAGGCCTTCGACCGAGACCCACCGACGCCGAGACAAGGCTCCTTTGCTATGGCGCCGCGGAGACAAGTAGCACACATCGTTAAGTAGTTGCTACCCACATGTTGTACGCAAGATCTTCATAATCAAGATCGCTCACGGGTCGTGGCGGGCGCCTGCATCAGACGACCTCTCGCGCTCTACACACCGCCGCACGACTTCGCCTCCCCGATCGCGACGACGCCTCGCAGACAGATCATGCAGTGCCGATCGCGACGCACCTCACAGACAAAATTTTTTTGTTTAGGATTTGATATATGTATTTAGTATAAGAATTTATATGTATTATTGAGTTATTTACAATAAAAATAAATTTGGATATATGAAATGTTGTTTCAAAAAATTTGAATTTGATGTAGAGTCTAGTTTATAGCTTATGTGATTTTTGTTGCATTTTAGAAAATTGAAAATTTTGTTTGGTAGAGTACGAACGAAATATGTGTGAAGTAATGATTGATGTATTTGTGATTTTGTAGATTGTCGATCGTGAAAAAATGTTGAACCGATAATAACAATTTTCGATCATGGTATGTTGTTTTATTGTAGAAAATTTAAAGAAATTTTTTTGAAAACAATCGTGATAAGAACAATTAGGCTAAAGGAAGGAAAGTGATATTTAACACCGGAAAATGAATGCTCATTATGGCCTTTGCTTGTTCCTCGCGAGCAAATTTTTGCTTGTTCCTCGCGAGCCGCAATTCTTGCTATGTTGGCGCGGTCTCCTCCCATTGTGCCTTCTTGCGGACTCCTCCTTAGCCTTCCGCCTAGTTTCATTTATCCCGTCCGCAATTCTCGCCAACTATTTATATTCCCAAAGTCGGGTCTCTTTGTCACGCCACTACGCAAAGCGGGCCTCTTTTGTCATGTCATCGCGCAAAGCTGGTCTCTTTGTCACGCCATCGCGCAAAGTCGGCCTCTTTTGTCGCGTCGCCGCAAAGTCGCCTCTTTGTCACGCCATCGAGCAAAGCCGCCTTTTGTCACGCCATCGCGCAAAGTCGGCCTCTTTGTCACGCCACCGCAGAAGTTCTCTCGCTTTCAGATAAATAGCACGGTTGGGGTCCCATGATATTGTAGGCGCCGAACCGCAAATCAAAAAGAAGTGTGTCCTCTTCGCTAGAAACATAACATGCTCCAAGCCGAGGGGCCGATCGGATATGGGTCACCGGCGAAGACCTTCCTTAGAAAGGAGGGAGGTATTTGGTCCACACTACCGCTTGATACCAACTCAAACAGGCTCAACCAAAGATGGCCAAGTGCCTACACAATGAGGACGCGTTGTGCAGCCCTCGAATGCCGCCTCGATGGCGGCGACGCTTCTTCCGATGCCCACGATCCGGGTAAAAGTAGTAACATTACTTTCTTATTTCTTATGCAGTCGCATGTTTATCCTCCTTTCCCGCAGATGGCTTAAATGCGAAGTTCTCCCGGTGGATCGACCCTCCCACTAACGTTATATTGTCAATTATGTATTCACATTATGGCAAATAATATTTAAGTTGGAGGAGCGAATTGAGACCTCAATGAGGAGAACACCGACCTCCGCCAATGATGCAACGCCAACGTATGAAGTAGAAAGAGTGACTAAGTTAGTAATGTGTCGATGTAATTTGTTGTGGTCGTTGTTGTGTTGATGGTGTGGCATCGAGCATGTTGTTTTGATTTTATTTCTGCGTAGTAATCGCGCATATTGTCCGTATGTGCAATGTATGTTTTGTTTCGTGGTTGGCATTATGCCACGCATTCTTATTGTGTGGACTCTATGACCGAGGCCCCGAGCCTATAAGAGGGAGCCATTCTCACCTAGCCCCGCATTGTTCTCCTCACCTCCGAATTAGTTTTTCCCATTCTGTAGTTATCATTCCTTCTCACTCCCCGACGCCGATATGAGTCATCTCAAGACCGCATCGTCCGCCTCCAATGGTGATTTGCCCAAAATGCAACACGGTTGTTAGACGAAGACTCACACACGCCACGATCCTCGGGCGCACTACTCAAGTGCCCTTTCACTCGGTGAGCATGATTGTTTCGGGTTCATTCAAATCGCAAGGTGCATGTTTGACAATATTGTTCTCGTGAAACGCAGAAGCCCCTGCCGCTGCCGATTCTCGTGGGAGGATGAAATGGGCGAAATACATTGCGAGGCATGAGAGAGTTGTCGGGGGTAGCGACCCGCCGAGATGCGCCATCGCTTTGATAGACCGGAGTGGAAGATTAATTTAATGTTGTGTGCTATTTTCTTCTTGTGTTTATTGTTATCGTATGTGTAGTGTTGGAGGTTATTGTTGTGTTTATTGTTATCGTGTCTTAGTGCCGGAGGGTTAAAACCGTGGGGCACCGAACCCGAGGAGCTCGCTCGCTCGTGACGCTTAAAAACCGGGCCGCCATTGTCCTTGCCCCCGCGCCGTAACGCTTCCCCGGTAGGAGTTGGGAGGCCCAGATCGCCGCTATCACGATGTGAATCGCCGCCACCCTGTGGGGTCAAGGTCGCAAGACGAAACGATGTTAGTACAAATGAACACTCGATGTAAACTAAGAACCTCGTGACTCCCTGATGTGTGCGTGATGACCGAGGGGGCGGCAGTCGTGGTACCGGTCCCGACGATGTAAGTGATTCATCCCGACGGACCTACGGCGAGAACGGCATGATGTTAGCGAACGTAAGGCATAATTACAAAACTTGATGTAAATTTGTACATAGCGACTTACCTCCGCGGCGGCGACCGCCCGCAGATGACCGACGGGAACGCGACGACGCCGCCGGACTCGCTAGGTCGTGGTGACCTAGCGGTGAGCACGGCCCCACTGCGCTCCGAGCGCGCAAGACGCCGCCCTCGAACGACCACCGCCGTTCTTATTATCTTCTTCATCTCCGCCGAGATGTGCTTCAAAACTTTATATATGCCGACGGGTTCTCTCCGGTTCGAAGGCCTCGCTCGCCGCGGCCTCGACGCGCACCGCCCGCCCAATCAGAGTGACATATGTAATGTGTTCATTAACAAAAATACGAATATCGCCAACAAAATCGCGAACTGTAGGTTGTGGGTGTCGCACGCGCCGCCATGTCTTGAAGCGCCGTGGACGGTCGACGGCGCGCGAGGGTCTCTTCGCGGCGCTCGACATGTCACCTCCGGGCGCCCGGAGGAGGAATGGTGAGTCTTGCGCGCGCTCGCGGCATGTACCACCCATGTACGCATCGCACGATCGAGGGTCATGTGGACGCGCTCATGCCATACATCCACGCGCGCCGTGAAGCCATGTCCAATCCACCGTGCCGTGCATTTGCCACCCAAAATATGCCCACCCGACTCGATTGCCTCGATTTTGGAAAGATTAATGTTACAAAAGAAGACGTAAGGATCGCAAAAATTACTTGGATGAAATTTAACTCATGTGTACACACCGCCTGTGGGCTCGACGCTCGGGGCACGAGCCGGTATTGACTAAATCGTCGTGATTACGCACAAGGGCGCGTGAAGGCTCCACCATATGTGAGAACACCGTGGCGTGTCGTCGCCCACAAAAATCGATCCAAGAGGCATGAAGCAGACACCTGGCAAGGCGCAACCGCGAGGAGAAAATCAGCATGCCATGGACACCGATGATGTCGCTATCGCGTAATAACTCGAACTCGCTGTGGTACAACGAGTAGCACTCGCCGGTGTTCTCATGGCTCAGCAGCAGACGATCGCCGCAGCCCATCGTGAAGCCCATGGTGGGCGCGTTTACGGGTCATGTGGTGGTCGCCATCCGGGAGAGGGAACGGGCGCGCCATTGCCTCAATGGTTGACGCCTAACAGGAAGTGCTCCTAACTCCACAAACCGCAGGAGCACGAGCACACGACTAGGTTGCTACAGAGTCGCCACGCCGCTGCCGCCACACAACCCCAGATGTAGCGCAAAGGACTACCGATCCCCACCAGTAGGCGGCATCGGCACCATTTCGGCCACCCAAAGACTCGGCGACGCTGATGAAGCCGGGTTCACAAATCGCCTTTGTGGTTGGAAACAGACCCAACCAAAGAGCCGAGAAGGTAAGCAACGAGATGCGCCCTAACGACGCCTCAGTGCACTCGCGGCATTCGCCGAATCGCTCACCAAGCCCGAGGACGCCACGCACCCTCCGGCAGAGGTTGGCCAAACCGCCGCTTCCAGCCTCGACCTTCCACCGCTTCCTGAGGGCCCTGAACAAGCGGCACACCCGGATCGGAGACCACCAAGAACGAGACATCCATTAGGTGATCGCCATCTCACCCCACCGAAATGGAAGGTGTGCGCCTCCGCCTCCACCGTCCACAAGCGCGACAACAGTCGGTCAGGCCTCAGGGTGAACCTCGCTGGAAGGACACCATCCTCGCAAAGGGCAACAAGCCCGCCTCCTGCAGGAACGGACGTAACGATCGCCTAGCGCCCACCGCCCCTCCCTCCCGGCGCCAGGGGCGAGGGCCATCCACGCCACGGTGAGCCACAGCTTGCACCGTGGTCCTCATCGAGAATTGTTCTAGTAGCTCCAGAGAGACATGACTAGCAAAACATACATAGCTAACATTATCGATAATGTGGCTAATTAAACATAGAAGAATGTAGCTAAATTAAAAATTACGATAAACCTACCAAGTAATAACGTTGAAATATAATCGAGAGAGCGTTAATGAAAAGAAAAGAATGAGCAGAGGAGTGAGCGAGAGGATCGAATATGAACTTAGCGTAAGAACGATCGGGAATAAAATCGCATGGTCGCTTCTCCAATATATACGGCGAAGCTGCTCAGGCTCTCGCACATATGCAAGGCCGCCGCCAAACAGGCGGGCTCGGGTCACATACACTGGCGTGGTCTGCACATGGCGCGCTGGCCACGCCAAATACATGGGTTGCTGGCCACACACAAGGTATACATACCATGCGCTGGGCGCTACGGGGTTGCGGCGCGGCACGCAGGGTCTGCTAGGCATGCGCGGCCACACAATGGGGCGGGCGCACAGGCCGCTAGGCTGCGCTGCGCCGGCGCTGGGGTTGTGTAAGGGCGGCAAGGCGTGGCTGCTGGGCTGCTGGCGCCGCTACAAGGCGGCCATGCGCATGGGGTTCGCTGCGCGCGCAGTTCGCTCGCGCTCGCTGCACACAGGCCGCCATGCCACACGGGCGCGGCTGGGTCGGCGCCGCGCTACAAGGCCACGCCACGCTGGCGCTGGGTCGGGCGCGCTGGCCAACGGCGCGCGGCGCAGCAGCTCGCCCGCGGCCGCGCCACGCTGCCGAGCCCACCGCGCCGGGCCGGGCGGCGCGCCAACGCGGTTATTTTTGTAAATTCAACGAACGCTGGTTAAATCCGCAATACGAATCAATATCGACCGATCGGCCTCCCAACTCCAGCTATAGTTGCACAAGTGATGATGGTATAAATGCATTCTCCAAGGGCGACCTACATGGTGCAGGGCTGCAGGCTACAAAGGCTTCGAGTTGTAGCCTCTGAACTCATTTAAACCCAAATCAAGTCAAATGTACTTGTCACGAACTCACGATCAACAAGCTCCAGGTTCAGCGCGTTAAATGATTTGTTGATCTTTGTGTATCTTTGGGGCTAGTAAAAATAAAAATAGAATATCAAAAGCTTAGAATTTAATTACACGGGGAAATTTTGTCCAATCGATTCGCCCTGCTATTGTCTACGCTCTGCATTCCACTTTTAACTTTGCAAGGTCCAGGAGGAGGAAGATTTGCTATTGAATATTGAAAATTATGTCATTGTGTTCCTTTAGATCTCCCAAAAGTTAGGATGACCACCGTGATCGCCACCGACTTTGGAAGGTGTCCCAAATTGCTAATTTTCATCCACCAATCCCTAATGTTGTATCTAGATGCCTAGTGAGATAGTTTGAGCGATGCACATCCTAGCCATTGCCATTCAACCATCAAATTCTATACTCGTCACGTATATCTACACTTAGAATAGAGATGCAAGGCCGCTTCCGGTGCTTGTCTGCAAAGGAAGCAAGTGCCCTAGTTTGATCAACTCCCACTTGCAGTCTATAGTAGGTCCATATGCAGTTTTGGATGGCTAGGTAGGCGAATACTTGCATTTTGGGGGTACCAATGTTTTCCTTTTTTTTTTTTTTTTGCACACACAGCTGCTGCCCAGAGGAATTGCCGTGCATATGTTGATTTTGCTGTGTAAATACCCTCTAGGTTTAGCTTCGGGGTATCTTTGGCAATGGATGGTTCATGATTGCTGATCTATTCCATTTGCGTGTCAATGTCCCTCCAGTGATCATATCACCTAGTGATTGCGCAATTAATTGCATTTGGTTTGTGTTTCATTTTGTTGCTAAAATTTTGATAAGATTCACAATTATTGACATCTTTTGTTCTTTTCTAAACAAAATTTGGCCAAATCACGAGAGTTAATTTTCAACATTTGTTAATACTAGCTAATTGCCTCGCAAAAGAGTACTAGCTAATTGAGACTGGCGTATCCACGTGGATCACCGTCCATTTTTGGGAAATTGTTACAAACAATGGGTGATACACGACTTCCACAAACGTATGTGCAGTACGTGCGGTTGGTCACGTTGTTCAGGAAACCGGTCGGACCAAAAAAACTACTACCACTTGGTTGTTTAACCAAAACCGGCCGGTTTTTTTATCGATTTTTCAATTTTAATTATCAAAATTTGAATTTTGAGGTTTTCAAGATTTGGTAATTGGATCATGTCCAATGTGGTCAAAATCTCGATATCCTTCAAGTCTTACGATTCTATAACCCGAGATTTAGAGGACTAATCGTTCGATCCTTGGCAAAGTCTTATGTAATACTCTGAAAAATAATATTAATATTATTAATCGCGCCTTAAGGGTCGGTTAATTAATTAAATGGTATCAATAAATAAATTAATTAGTTAAAGAATTAAGGGCTTGAGCGTAATTCAATAAAAAGAATTTGGGAAAATAGAATTTTCGGAATTTTTGGGACTATATAAATGGATTGTGGAGTCTTTAGAAAACCCTAGCCATTTTTTTTTTTTCCACCCCAGCCGTCTCCACAATTTTTCAGCCGCCAGCCAATCGCCTTCCTCCTCAAGGCTGCTTTTTTTTTTTCTCGCCGCAGCTGGCCGCTGATCCGTCGCCGCCGCCGCGCCACCAAGCCTCAGATCGCTTGTCGCCGTCAGGCCGAGCGAACCCACCGAGAGAGTCGCCGCTGCTCTCGCAGACGCTTGGGTGTCATTGCTTCGCCGCAGGCCGCCTCATTGCTCCACCGGCCGCCGCGACCGCCGCGTGGAATTGCCGAGGATCGCCGCCGCTGCCTCGTGATCGCTTCGCCAGTGCCGTGCCGAGACCGCAGGAAGGCGCTTGTCCGCCGGCTCGCCAACGCCGCTGCTTGTCGTGATGTCGCCGCCGCCGGTTTTCGCTGAATCGCCGCCGCCGCTTTTTCCCGCCGCGCGGACGAGCCGAGTCCGAAAGTCGCGGCCGCACGCCATCCGCCTTGCTTGGCCGACGTGTTTTGCTGGTAATTTTACCGATTTCTTTGTGCCGTTAATTAGAGATTATTATTGAGGTTAATTAGAGAGGGTTCTATAGTTTTTAATCAAGAGACGATTAATAGATCTATTTATTACGCTGTTCCGCTGAATGATTTATTCGGTTATCGTAATGGTGAATTTTGGAAACACCATCTACTAGTTAATTATAGATAATATCGATAGCTTTCTTTAGCATATTTTATTACGCCAATCGGACAAGTAGATTTCTAGATATGATGTTCAAAGGCCGCTGTTTTTAGGGTTAACGCTTTTCGCGCTGTTTTGGTAGATCAGTTGTTAAAAATAGTAAATGACTTAATTAGAGTTTTTGATCTACATGAAAGTTGTAGATAATTGTCCAATGGTTCTGTAGAATCTGAGAACGCGTATTTTGCTGAGTAAAACAAAAGTTATGAATTTAGTAGGCTGTTGTTCAAGCGACAGACCGGCTTTCGGAGCTAAATACGGAGGGTTAGATGATTTAATTAGAAGACTTCGTAATCTAAGAAAATGTGGATAATTTTATAAAGAATCCAGAATGGGGTGATTTGTTGTGATCGGACTTTTGAGTCAAAAGTTATGCTCTTTTTAGTAACCGGACAGCAATGGGTAGCTTTTCGATATCGGGCGAACGTGGTATATTTGGGGACGGTAGGAGCGATGTATATTGATTGTTATTCTTATGATGCTGTAGCTTGTATTGAGATGTGTATTTAATGTAGGAGAAGGCCAGACTTGTTGCCATCTCGCTAGCCAAATCGCAAGGCCGCAACTAGTACAGTAAGTGCATGGTAGACAACATCAATGATCGATCACTGTTTTCTTTTCTTCTATTACCATTATTGTTGTGCTTTTATTTGGTTTAATTGCAAACAATGAATTGGTATGTTTATATCTTTGTGGACAAGCATGATGAAAGTTGGATATGATGTTTATGATGGAGTTTGCATGTTTGCATTCATAAGCATCTTGTGATAAGAGAAGGTGATCATGATTGATCACAACTCCACGGAGTGGAGGAGGTCCCCGATCCTTGAGGAGGAACGGGCTTGAGAGTGAATGTTGTCGCGAGCATTCACTCACGCTATACCGGTATACGCGAAAGAAGTGCATGTGGACATGTAGAATAGAGTTGCATTCATAAATGAGAATATTGTGTGTTAAACTGCATGAGAATATTAATGGAAGTACCTGTGATGATAATGAAGTTATTGAATGCTGTTGATTTATTATTGTTCGTTGTTTATGGATGTGTTTGCTGAGTCGTGGACTCACCCTTGCTCTATTGTTGTTTTTAGGTGATCTTCGAGGATGCCGTAACTGAGAGCGAGTAGAGCACATGGACCACTTAAGATCATTTACCTTCATAATCTTTTCATTCAGAATGGGTTTACACTTGGACATGTTAGTTATTGAATAAAGTTTAGGATATCATTTGGACTAGACTGTTTGCTTTATTAGTTTGGATTTATTGGTTGATGCTACTTTGGATTATTTACCTGGTTATCATTCCCATTGATCATTTAGTATCACTTGATCCATAATTATGCATTGCTCTTTTGTGGTCCATGGATATGATTATCATTGTTGTCTTGCTGTAATTATATAGTGTGTCAATGTTTATTAGCTGAAGGGTAGCGTGGTGGCATTCTAGGCTCCTGTTGGGTCGGGTGTTACAGCTTGGTATCGAGCGGCTTTAGGTCCGTGGTGAATAGATTAACAACTTAGGCAAACTAAAATTGTTAAAATTTGTTTTAGTTTAGTAAATCAACTAAAATTTGCTAATGGTTAACTAACCTAAAATTTGACACACTAGTGCACATTAGGTTAGAGAGAGGTACGAATATAGTTTTTACGCTTCCGTTATGTTGTTTATTGATGGATGAGTTTATTTTGAGCTTTGAGCTCATTGTGTATTGTTGATTGTGGTTGATAGCTATGCCGAGGGGTAGAGGACGTGGTCGTGGTGGCCGCGGTCATGAGGTCGGGGCCGCGAAGAGGTTCCGTGGAGCCACCTCCGAAGGGGCTGAGTCGTGAGTCGAGGGGTTGCCGCTGACCCGCCCCTGCTGGGGTCCGTGATGAAACCCCGCTTGTTGAGAGAGTTGGTGGGGAGATCCGTTCTTCGTCAACAAGCGGATATTTGGTGGGAGGGCGTGTTGTCTTCGAGGACCGCCACTCAAGGGCCACCACTTGGGAGGACTTTGTTGATCGCCAAGGGGAAGTTCTACCCTACTCTTTTGTAGAGAAGATGGAGGTTGCCTTGACGGCCTTTGCTCAAGGGAAGAGGTCAATTGCTGAGTATGAGGCTGAGTTCAACAACTTGGTTCGCTTTGTCCCTTCAGTAGCGAACGATGATCTTCGTAAGGCCAAGAGGTTCCGCCGGGTCTCACCTCGAAAACCGACATGTGTTGGGAGCTACCCACTCCGTGATTACAGCTCTGCAGGAGCAAGCCAGGGCATGGAGTTCGAGATGCACCACAAAGGGGCAAAGAAGCCTCCGTGGATCGTTGCTTCGTGGTGACCAAGAGGAGCTCTAGTGAGGAAGTGGGTCTGCTCAATGACCCGCCAAGAAATTCAAGGAGGACCGCAGTTTTCGTGTCTAAGCAATGAGGCCGCTCTCTTCTTCGCGCCGCCCTTTGCGTGTACTTCACTCTTCGTCTCCGCCCTGTAAGGTGGCATGCTTTGCTTTGGCGCGGTGATGGACACGCTACCGAGTGCACTTGACGGTGATTGCCGCCGCAGTGGCCGACCGGTCACAAGGAGCGGTGTGTCGCCGTAACCCCGCTTAGCGTGATCAAGGGAGCTCGTGCCATTTTCTTCTTCTTCGGGTCCCGCCGAGGATCTTTCCAGATGATGATCGCCTCCAGCCGATGCCGCTTCTTCACTTTGGGCGCCCAAATAGGTACTATCGGTACCGCCACCTTCTGCGACCGCATCGTTGCACGACCGCTTTACCGCACCGCCACAAACAGATTGTTAGCTCTCGCCGCCGCCGCCGCCGCCTTCTTTCGCCATGGCGCCACTCGAGGTACGCCATGCCTACAAATGAGTCCGCAGTCGCCCCGACGTGGTGACAGTACTTTGCTTGTGGATTCGCTTGATGCTTTAGTCCCGCTTGATTCGGGGCTACCTTTTCGCTTGTTTCGCTTGTTTGCTAGGAGAGCGAACTTGAGTATGCAAAGGGATTTCACCAAGATTGGTTAGTTCTCCGGGGTATTATTGCTAGCTCTACTGCTTGTCCCGGTGTTCTATTATTATTGATGGAGAGAAGTTCACGCGAATTTGATAGTTATTCAAATGGAGCCGCTCGACGTTATCTTGGGTATGGATTGGTTGCACTCTTGTCGAGCCGTGATATCCTGCTTCAGAGAACAGCCTCGCAGCGCACTCGCCTGGGAGACTTTGACTTTTCAGGAGTGCGCCCGCGCCTTCTTTCGATGTTGGTCGGATCGCTCTCTCGTCGCGGCAAGAAAATCGACTTTTTTAGCTCTTGCCGAGAAACCGAGCGTGACTTCGCAGATTGAGGAGATTCCAGTGGTTAGTGATTACCCGATGTGTTCCCACCGAAGCCCGGTTTGCCACCGCGCGAGACGTGGAGTTTCAGATTGATCTTGTTCCGGTACTCGCCCCATCTCGATGTTCCATATCGACTAGCACGTCCGCTTCGTGACGAGTTGAAGAAGCAATTGGATGATTTGTTGGCTAAAGGTTTGATCAGCGAGTGTATCGCCGTGGGGAGCCCTGCTCGCTCACGAGAAGAAGGATGGGAGTTGGCGCATGTGTATTGATTATCGCGCGCTTAATGCAATACAATCAAGAACAAATATCCATTGCCCCGCATTGAGGACTTGTTTGATCGGCTGAATGGAGCTCAAGTGTTCTCCAAGATTGATCTCCACCGTGGTATAATCAAACCGTGTGCGTGAGCAGTGATGTAGAGAAGACCGCTTCTCCACCGTGTATGGGCATTATGAGTATAAAGTTATGTCTTTGGATTGACTAATGCACCGCCATTTTTATGGAGACCATGAACAACATGTTGCACGAGTATCTAGATGACTTCGTGGTGGTGTTCATTGATGACATTCTTATCTATTCCAAGACCAATGAGGATCATGAGCGCCATTTGAGGTCGGTTTTAGATACTTTGAGAGAGCACAAGTTCTATGCTAAGTTGAAGAAGTGTGAGTTCCGATTTCGTATGGGTTTTCTGGTCATGTGATTAACCTCGTGGTATTGTCGTTGATCCTAGCAAGGTCTCCACAAGGTGGATTGGAAGAGGCCGACTAGTGTGAAGGAGGTGAGGAGTTTCGGGTTTGGCCGGTTAT
Organism: Hsuehochloa calcarea; assembly: GCA_036346395.1. NCBI lineage: Eukaryota > Viridiplantae > Streptophyta > Magnoliopsida > Poales > Poaceae > Hsuehochloa > Hsuehochloa calcarea. The sequence continues at coordinate 24,109,729 of CM070610.1, read as the reverse complement.
TATCGGCGCTTTGTGCAGATTTCTCCATCATCGCCAAACCGATGTCTCACTTACTCGTAAGGTGTGAGATTCCAAAGGACTGATGAGTGTGAGCTAGCCGTGATTTTGAAGGACAAAGTTGGTGACCTCTCCTATTCTCACTCTTCCCGAGCCGGAAAGCGGTTCACGCCTTTTCAGAGATGCCTCGAGTGGGTCTTGGCTGTGTTCTCATGCAAGACGGAAGGTGATTGCTTATGCGCCGAGGCGCTTAAAGAAGCACGAGCGCATTATCCCACTCATGATTTGGAGTTGGTCGGTTGTTTTTGCTCTCAAGATTTGGAGGCATTATCTATACGGCGAACCTTGTGATATTTTCACGCATCACAAGAGTCTCAAGTATATCTTCACCGTATGATCTGAATTTGAGGCAAAGGAGATGGTTGGAGTTGATCAAGGACTATGATCTTACTATTCAAGATCATCCGTGCAAGGCCAATGTTGTTATGATGCTCTTAGTCGCAAGGCGACTCGCTACTCTAGATTGCCTCATTGCTGATTTTGATCGCATGGGAATATCTTATTGTTATGTGGGCACATCACACGTTGAGACACGCTTGATTCTTGAGTCACTATTCCGACCGCAGCGGGAAGCACAACAGAGTGACCGGTTATTACAGGAGGTTAGGAAGGCCCTGGATGAGGGCAAAGAGGGTGATTTTAGCATGGATGATTCTCGTACTTTGAGGTTTAAAGGACGCCTTTATGCGCTACAAAAGGCGAGGTCAAAGATGATATTTTGAGGGAGGCACATCGCACTCGCATAATCGCTCATCCCGGTGAGACTAAGATGTATCGAGATTTGAAATGTAATTTTGGTGGAAAAGAATGAAGGTGGACATTGCTAACTATGTGGCTTCTGTGGTGTTTGTCGCCAGTGAAAGCCGAGCACAAGCGCCCCGCAGGTTGTTGCAGCCTTTGGAGGTACCCAGCTGGCCTTGGGATGATATCTCTATGGACTTTGTGGTGGCGCTACTCTCACGCGAGGGAAGGATGCGCTTGGGTAGTGGTGGATCGATTCAAGAAGTCTCACAAGACTTTATTCCTATTCGCACGACAAATTCAATGAGTGATCTAGCTCCTATTTATGTGCGTGAAATAGTAAGACCGCATGGTGTGCCAAAGACCATCATTTCGACAGGACGCCAAGTTTGTCTCCAAGTTCGGGAGAGTCTGCAGAGTGCATTGGGCACACACCGCTTTAGTACGCTGCTCCACCCACGCATGATGGGCAACAGAGCGCACTATTCTGCACTTTGGAGGACATGTTGCATCTTGTGTTCTATCTTGAAGGGTAGTTGGGAGGACCAGCTACACCGGGCGTAGTTTGCTTATAATAATAGTTACCATTCCAAAGATTAAAGCCGCGCCATTTGAGGTTCTCTATGGGCGGAAGTGCGATCGCCGCTTTGTTGGGATGCGCTTGGAGAGAGGGTAATTTTGGGTCCCGACTGGATTCAAGACCGCTGAGCGGTGGCCATGGTGAGGCGTAATCTGTTAGCACCGAGTAGATGTAAAAGTTATGCCGATTTGAGGAGGCGTGACTTGGAGTTTGCGGTGGGTGACCAGTGCTCTTGAGAGTGTCTCCCACTAAAGGTATTGTCCGATTCTTGCACCAAAGGAAAGCTTAGCCCGAGGTACGCTGGACCGCTCCTGCTATTGCAAGAATTGGGAAGTTAGCTACCGCCGACCTTCCCGAGTCCATGCGGAGTTCATAATGTGTTCCACGCCTCGATGTTGAGAAAGTTTTTGAGAGATCCAGAGCATAAGATTTCATTAGAGCCGTTGATTATTGAGCAAGACCTCACAGTTGAGTCGCGTCCGGCGCGCATTCTGGAGAGGTCGGAGCGAGTGCTGAGGCACAAGACGTTGGTTTACGTCAAGGTGCTGTGGACGCATCAGTCTGAGAGAGAGGCGACTTGGGAGTTGGAGTCTGCATGCGCGAGCAAGATCCGAGTTGTTCACGCTTGCACGTGTTGTTTTGTTGTTTAATTTCAGAAGGTAGTTTTATTTGAGTAGAACGCGATTAGAATTCGGGACGAATTCGCTATAAGGGGTAGAATGTAATACTCTGAAAAATAATATTAATATTATTAATCGCGTCTTAAGGGTCGAAGCGTAATTAATTAAATGGTATCAATAAATAAATTAATTAGTTAAAGAATTAAGGGCTTGAGCGTAATTCAATAAAAAGAATTTGGGAAAATAGAATTTTCGGAATTTTTGGGACTATATAAATGGATTGTGGAGTCTTTAGAAAACCCTAGCCATTTATTTTTTTCCACCCCAGCCGTCTCCACAATTTTTCAGCCGCCAGCCAATCGCCTTCCTCCGCATTGCTTTTTTTCCCGCTGCGCGGGCCGCCGCTGACCGTCTCTGGCTGCCGCCACCAAGCCCTCGCGATCGCTTGTCGCCGCTCAGGCCGAGCGAACCCACCGAGAGAGCCGTTGCTGCCTTCGCAGACGGCTTGGTGTCCGCTGCTTCCGCCGGCCGCCTCGCTGCTCCAGCCTGAGCCGCCCAGACCTGCTGTGGAATCGCCGAGGATCGCTGCTGCTCCCGTGATCGCTTCGCTCAGGTGCCGGGTGCCGAGACCGTGGAAGGCGCTTGTTCGCCGGCTCGCCAACGCCGCAAGGCTTGGCCGTGATGTCGCCGCCGCCGGTTTTCGCTGAACCGCCGCCGCTTTTTTTCCGCCGCGCTGCGGACGAGCCGAGTCCGGAAGCCGCACGCACGCCATCCGCTCTTGCTTGGCCGACGTGTTTTGTTGGTAATTCTTTTACCGATTTCTTTGTGCTGTTAATTAGAGATTATTATTGAGGTTAATTAGAGAGGGTTCTATAGTTTTAATCAAGAGACGATTAATAGATCTATTTATTACGCTGTTCGCTGAATGATTTATTCGGTTATCGTAATGGCGAATTTTGGAAACACCATCTACTAGTTAATTATAGATAATATCGATAGCTTTTAGCATATTTTATTACGCCAATCGGACAAGTAGATTTCTAGATATGATGTTCGAAAGGCCGCTGTTTTTAGGGTTAACGCTTTCGCGCTGTTTTGGTAGATCAGTTGTTAAAAATAGTAAATGACTTAATTAGAGTTTTTGATCTACATGAAAGTTGTAGATAATTGTCCAATGGTTCTGTAGAATCTGAGAACGCGTATTTTGCTGAGTAAAACAAAAGTTATGAATTTAGTAGGCTGCTGTTCAAGCGGACAGACCGGCTTTCGGAGCTAAATACGGAGGGTTAGATGATTTAATTAGAAGACTTCGTAATCTAAGAAAATGTGGATAATTTTATAAAGAATCCAGAATGGGGTGATTTGTTGTGATCGGACTTTGAGTCAAAAGTTATGCTCTTTTTAGTAACCGGACAGCAATGGGTAGCTTTTCGATATCGGGCGTAACGTGGTATATTTGGGGACGGTAGGAGCGATGTATATTGATTGTTATTCTTATGATGCTGTAGCTTGTATTGAGATGTGTGTATTTAATGTAGGAGAAGGTCAGACTTGTTGCCATCCGCTAGCCAAATCGCAAGGCCGCAACTAGTACAGTAAGTGCATGGTAGACAAATGATCAATGATCGATCATCGCTTCTTTTCTTCTATTACCATTATTGTTGTGCTTTTATTTGGTTTAATTGCAAACAATGAATTGGTATGTTTATATCTTTGTGGACAAGCATGATGAAAGTTGGATATGATGTTTATGATGGAGTTTGCATGTTTGCATTCATAAGCATCTTTGCATAAGAGAAGGTGATCATGATTGATCACAACTCCACGGGAGTGGAGGAGGTCCCCGATCCTTGAGGAGGAACGGGCTTGAGAGTGAATGTTGTCGCGAGCATTCACTCACGCTATACCGGTATACGCGAAAGAAGTGCATGTGGACATGTAGAATAGAGTTGCATTCATAAATGAGAATATTGTGTGTTAAACTGCATGAGAATATTAATGGAAGTACCTGTGATGATAATGAAGTTATTGAATGCTGTTGATTTATTATTGTTCGTTGTTTATGGATGTGTTTGCTGAGTCGTGGACTCACCCTTGCTCTATTGTTGTTTTTAGGTGATCTTCGAGGATGCCGTAACTGAGAGCGAGTAGAGCACATGGACCACTTAAGATCATTTACCTTCATAATCTTTTCATTCAGAATGGGTTTACACTTGGACATGTTAGTTATTGAATAAAGTTTAGGATATCATTTGGACTAGACTGTTTGCTTTATTAGTTTGGATTTATTGGTTGATGCTACTTTGGATTATTTACCTGGTTATCATTCCCATTGATCATTTAGTATCACTTGATCCATAATTATGCATTGCTCTTTTGTGGTCCATGGATATGATTATCATTGTTGTCTTGTCTGTAATTATATAGTGTGTCAATGTTTATTAGTCAAGGGTAGCGTGGTGGCATTCTAGGCTCAAGTGTTAATGGGTGTTACATCTTAATTTTGCTGAACCTTAATATTGTTAGGTTTGTAACAAAAACATTGTAGAATTGAATTTAGAATCTGTTATTGCAAAGGCTAATATGGACTATTTTGAAAAAATATTTACACAAAATCCCACCAAAAAAGCATCCTTAAATCAAGTAGCAGATTGTATAATACTATACAAAAGATATACAATCAACTATCGATCTCCAAATTTTGGCGAAGATGTGTGCATAACTCCTCTTCAACCGAACTTGAACAGTGGACCTCAAATGGTTTTTCTTCACGGTACAAAACGAAAAGCTCGACAGTTTCTGAGTTCTCGGTATAGCTTTACTCCAGTTCCGTTGCAACCAACTCTAACGTGTACGTACGATACGAGGTAGGCACTACAACATCAACTACAGTGGACGCACCACATAAAGCGGATTCAAATCCTCTACATTACATCACTGAAATGTACACTGCTACAGTGTTTAGCATTGATTTTAAGTATTCGCGTAGTTCAAAATCCAAAATATGATAATATAACGAAATACGAGATAAAGAATGTGAGATCGGCGGTGCAATAACACACACAAACCCCTACAGAGCGAAATGGGATAAAATATTTTGGATTAGGGTTGTCATGCGCGCTGTTGTCCCAATTGTATTGTTTATGAAACCGATTACGTTGGGAAAGTATTACGTAATATTTAATAGTTGAAATATTGGGGAAAAGAGATTTAAGTGTGAAAGACTCCATAATTTAATTGTGAATTACATGGCGCACTGGGTTTGGTTACGTGCATTAGAAATGACAACATGCAGGAATCAACAAACCGAGATACACTTACGATACATGTGCACCTTTTTTGAATTGAAAAAAATGTTAATTGGAACAAAGTCGATTAGTCCTATAGGCCTATAGGTCCCTTCTGCTTGTCTCTGTACTTACAGTACTGCCCGAGGCAATGGTCGGTCTCGAAGTCAGCCATATTCTGCGAGACTGACTAAACGATTGAATGATGTTAGGGTAGTAGAACATATGGCCAAATCAATAATCAGGATGCAAATTGAACCTCTTTGATATAGAGTGCGTGTAAGATCAAGGAGGCCGACTACAATGGGTGAATATGCGCTTTAAAAATTCTTTGGCTAAAACTAATTTATATTATGAAGCTAAAATATTTTGGTTTTGCACAATTAAAACCTAAACCAACTAGGCTCCACTAAGTGCACCAACAATATGAATACAATTCAATGAGAGCAATCATACAAAGATATATAATCAATTAAAGCAAGTAATGTAAATTATTCAAAGTAAAGCACAAGAACAAACCAAGATGACACAATTATGTTTTACCGTGGTAATCGGAGACTTGTCGGTCTTCCCTAGTCCACGTCGAGGTAAGCTCAAACGAACTGGCCTGGCTCCACAAATTAAGCCAACACCTCCAAGGTAAGTCCAACAACTTGGGCTGATTCCAACATGAACCAACACCTCAATCCACTCGGGTTGCTCTTCCTCCACTCCAGAGATGGTGAGCACCAAACCACTCACAACCACGCTGGGCCTTCTCACAAGCTTCTTGAGAAGACCACTGGTCACGACGCCTCCACGCCGTTTAGGTGTCAGCAAACACCAAGAGTAACAAGTCTACGATTTTCACTTAACTAATCAAGTGTCTAAACTCAATGGATACACAATCCACTACCTAACGCAACACATGCACTTAGGTTTTGCTCTCCAAGCTCACTAAGTGCAACACATGCACATAAGAGATGAGATGATTGCTCTTTGCTCAAAGAATGAATATGGGTACCAGCAACAACTACCTCCAACCAGCCAAAGTGGGTATTTATAGCCCACACACAAAGACTAGCCGTTGGAGAAGATTCTGTTGAAAATCAGCACAAGCGGTACTATCACCGTCTATGGCCGGTACTACCGCACCTACACGATAAACACAAGAATGTACTATATCGCATTTAAAAACTAGTCGCTGAAAAGTGCATCACAAGACTACCGACGTTGAAAAGTCACATGCTACAAGAATCAAGCATGAGCATCAACTATTTGCAAAATACATTCGCAAATAATAGCATCATACCACAAGGTTAAGGTGCATGGACTTCAACCATTTGCAAAACATATTTGCAAATTATGGTCCCATACTACAAGGATTAGATGCATGTGTCTCGGCTATTTACAAAACACATTCGCAAATAATAGCACCACGCATAGATGAGCTAGAGCAAGCATAATGAGCTATCAACACATGACTAACTCACGCTACTAGTCAAGATCCCTCTTAATAGTACGACAACCTATACTAACAATCCGGTCTTTCAACTGAACACCAAGACCGGTAAAAGACTAGGAACACATCCTTAGCCCTAGCTAGCTATACCTTTGTCTTAAGCAACTTCTTGAAGCTTGATGACGCACATCCCCACTTCAAGTCCGGTCCTGACTTTGACAATCATCAACACATGTCGATCTCTTTTGCTTCGGATCTTGTCTTGAATATCATCAACACATGATGATTTCTTTATCCCGAGTCTAGATATGCATCAACACATGATGCATCCTCCATCAACATATGATGGGTCTTCTCTTGACTTTATGTACATCAACACATAATGCATCCTTTACTAGACCTCCATCAACACATGATGGGTCTTTTGACTTGATGATCAACTCATGATCATCTCCTCTTCTTGAACATCATCGACACACGATGATTTTCTTTTTCTTCAAGCTCTTCATACGCATCAACACATGACGCATCTTCTTCTTACATCTTGACTTGATGACGATCAACTCATGATGTCATCCCAAGTCTTCATTACCTTGGAACATAACCTATTCATTCAACTCATGGAAAATGTTAGTTCCACAATATGATTATCATTAATTACCACACCATACCATTAACTCATAATGGTGGAACAAGATACTTCAATCTTTCCCGTCTTTGGTAATTGATGATAACCACTTCAATGACACATAATTGAATGTAGATAAATGAGAGAACAAATGAGTATATACGAACTACACAAGTTTTATATACTCACAACATGAGTATACAAGAACTACGTAAGTTTTATATACTCAAAAGCATATGTTTCAAAGTAGAGATCCAAATATATGTGGAGAATGGAATATGGATCAATACTAATGAAACCATAAAATATAGAGTGAACTCCCCCTAAATGTGTACATACACAAATGTGTAATAGGAACATATGCACATATTCAAGTTATACTTATGGTAGGGTTCAACCTATATTTTGGATCCGATGAATGCAACAATATATAAGAAATATGGTGTCGAATGCATACCTCGTTGAATTTTACCTTTATATCCAAATGAGACTATGCACTAAATAAAATAATAAAATGTTAGTCTCACAAATAGATTTATCATTAATCACCAAAACACTCAATTAACTCATAATGGCGGGTCTAGATCCTTTCGTGCGCCCGGGCAACAGGGAGCGCTAGGACAACTGCCAGTCTCACTAGCAGGAGCCTTTCCCTTGCCCGCCACGCGCCACCTGGCCATACTCACCTGCTCAGAGTCCTCCACCACCAGTCAAATTTTTTGGGCTCCTCCGGTGTTTTTTCAATAGGGTTGGGTATATAAAGTTTCTAGCGTTCGAAGGTCTCGACTCGCTTCGTGTAGTTAAACATGTACTTCTGCTCGATGAACGTCATATCGTACATGTCCACACCATCGATTTATTGGAAAAAAAGTTGCATTGTATCTCCAGTTGCCATTATGCATCCATGAAGTTAGGGATATGTGGAATGCAACATAACATATGAAAAATCTATAAGATTCACTTATGAGGATGTTCCCGTATGTGTAGTTTGCCTGGGCGGCGGTCGCCGGTTTGTATGGAATGTATGATCTTGGCCGGTTCTTCGCATATACATTGCGGGTGTGGGAACTCCGGTGGTATCGACGCATCCTTCATAGAACAATCGGGGTAGGGTTTAGCCCTCTCGCCAATCCATTTGGGCTTCCGCATCACTTTCAGAGAAGTTTGACGATGAGCCCGACATCTCCTTACTGCTGTGTGAATAAAGTTGGAGTGAAGTGTTAGGTATGGTGGTGTAGTGTTGTCCTCTAGTTTTTTCTCCCTACTTTTATTAGTGGATATGGTGTAATGCTGAGGGTGGAAGAAGAAGTGCAAATATATCGATCTAAAAATGTGGCGTGGCAGAGTGTAGTTATTTCGGTACAAAAAGGTAGCGTTGAAGTGTGTTGCCTTTTCGGTATGAAAAGGTGTTGTGGCATACTGTGGTCATTTTGGTCTAAAAAGTATCATCGCGGTGTTCTCTCTTTTTGGTCTATAAAGGTGCAAATGTGTGGTCCGATAGTGCGGTCTTTTCGATCCAAAATGTGGTGTAGCCTAGTGTTGTCTTTTCGTTCTGAACAGTGTCATGGTAGATTGTGGTTATTTTAGTCTAAAAAGGTAACGTCGCAGTGCGTTGTTCTCTCGGTCCGCAAAGGTGACATGTGTGCCTTGACAGTGTGTGTTCATTTCTGTCTTAAAAGTTAACATCATAGTGTGTCATCTTTTCACCGCAAAGTAGGGCGTGATAACGCATGCACCTTTTCGATCTAAAAGGTGGCATGGTAGAGAGATGTCATTTATGACTAAAAAGGTAACATCGTAGTGTGTTGACTTTGCGGTATGCACAAGTGTAATATCGGGTTCATACGTAAATCCATTGTCATGTTACGCTCATACGCACCTAGTTGCCAAAAGTTAAAGACTTCGCAATTCATAAAGAGCATACAACATCGCTCATACATGAATCCCTTTATGCGCATAACCACCACTACTTAATACATATTGAACACACTACCGTAAGGACACACTACCGTAGGATACACACATAAATTTCTTGAGCCACTTCAAGTGGTCAAGAATCTTGTCAAAGCGCTCGTCTGCAGATGGTATGTTCACCATTGGGCCATATGGAACTACATGCAGACGTTCAACTGCTCTTTTGACCATGGCACCATTGGAGTCCGTCCACTGAAAGTACTGACAACCGCCGTCCTAAGAACCACACCGAATAGTGAACAAGAAGTGACAAACAAACACTAAAATTAAATACCAGCATTCGCGGAAATTAAACTGCCGAGAAATACAGACACTTGTAGAACGCATGCTCCTTATTATATTCAGTGTTGGAGTAAAGGATATTTGCCTAGACACCACAGTTCGAGCAGTTCACGTGTCTTGCACTCGCCAACGCCACCGCTCTTCAGCTCATTGAACTAAACAACTGAGACATAGTGCCGAATAGAGTCGTCAGACAAGTGTAAGTAAGTTAGAAGAGAGTAGGTTCGAAGACAGAGGGCTGGAGTTTAGTTGTTTAGGTGGGTTTTTGTAGTGGTGGGGTTCGGGATGCTGGGTAATTTTTTAATATTAAAATCTAGGCAAATCATCATTTGAATTGGCGACAGAGATCCCATATCCTGCAAGTCTCTACAGCCATTGCACATGGCGACACAATGTCCCCTATAAAAGACCCCAAAAACCCTAAAATTCGGGCAAAAGTCACTTTAATTTAGAAAAAAGGAGAAAGAGGGGAGAGCAGAGGGAGGAGTGGAGGGGAGGAGAGGAGCTAGCGAAGCGCTGCCCGTGCGTTCGGTCGTCCGCCTTTGAGGTAATTTTTTAACTTAATGGATTATATAGTTTTAGATCTATGATTACGTAATATAGTATGTTGTAGATAGTCTTTTCAATGGGTAGTTTAGTCTTAGATATGTTGTTAATCGAGAAATCTTATTTATGGTGCAATACGTTAAATATGCTGTGCAACCAATTTCAAAATTTACTACGGTCGTGGACTATTCTCGAGGGTCTTAGGGATTGATTTATGCTACTTTCAATCGCGATCAGAACTCCAAGCAAGACCAAAGCAGTGTACGTGGAGCGATGTGATGCGGTGGTTGTTCCACACATTCGACTTGCACCATGCTATGTATGATATGAAATTTGCCTTGACAACCGAGCACAACAATGCACATATTGACAGTTAGTGCAGTTCAAGGGAACTAGGTCATAACAGTCTTATGTAGAGTTGGTGATGTAGAAAGAGTGGGATTTGATCTTTCTAGCCTAGGCATATGCCAAGGCCATTGCTGCAACGACGATTGAACAAGCAGGTGGTGGTGATGTCGAAGAAGAAGTTGGGGACTCTAGTGCGGCAGGAGGTTAGAGAGTTGCTGATGTGGTCATGAGGAAGCAGCTCCTTCCGCTAGACAAGCTAGTGGAATTGCTGACGAAGGTGAGGAGGTCGAAGGCCTAGTTGAAAGGATGGATCTTGAAGACTAAGACTACCAGACATTGTTAGAAGATGAAGGATCTGATGAGGAGGATGACATGGAACAGCAACCAGTTCCATTTGAGTGGAACACATACCAGTTCGACAACCTCATCGTTAACGGAGGCTCCTGTGTACCGTGGGAGTATGATCAGAACGAGGTCAGACAAGGGGTTATGTACAAATGCAAGAAGGCCGCAGAGACTATCAAATTCTTGGTCTTGTCAAGTGGCGTACATTCACTAGAGTGAAGTCCAACCCAGATGCTAAGACATGAAGTAGACATAGAGCGATGCCCTTGGTGAGTGCATGCATTCTAAACTAAGTGGGACACCTACTGGAAATATTCTATAGTAGACCCTCACACATGTGTCTCGCTGAATCAACGCAGTCCCATAAGAACCTATCATCAACCTTCATTGCAAACATCATGTATGGTGAGACCATGGATAATCTAGATTTCGAGCCACGATCCATCATTCGGGCAATAGAGGCAAGGTTACAGTACACAATCGGCTATGGTAAGGTATGGCGGCAAAGCGTAAGGCACTGAATCAAGCTTCGCATGCTCGAGGACTCTTACCACAACCTCCCCGTCTAACACTGAGTCATACAAGACAGAAATCCCAGCACGTATGTCGACATTCAAGATGGAATACATCCGCGGTGGGAACATAAGAGGGTATGAAGCGAGCATTCTTCACCTTTGCTCCATGTATCAATGCATTCCGGTATTACTGTATAATCTTGTGCGTGGATGGCACATTTCCAATTGAAAAGTACAAGGGCCAGATACTAACTGCAATAGCGACGGACGGGAACAAGCAAGTTCTTCTCGTGGCCTTCACATTCGTTGAAAGCGAGAACACAAACAGATGATTGTGGTTTATGACGAATATGAAGATCTCTGTTGTATAGGGTCCTCCCAATGTATGTGTCATACATGATCGCATGCGGGCCTGTTGAGTGCAATAATCCAGCTACAACAAGGGGAGAATGAGCGCTTCTGTGGGTGGATCTGCAGAGCTGGTGGTGCATGAGGTACTTGGGTGCAAACTTGTACAAGCAATTCCGCAACAAATACTTGATGAATTTGTTCAAGCGTCTGTGCAACCAAAACCAGAAGAGATAGTTTGATGCCTTTGGAAGATTCTAGACGAGCGTACCGGGGCGCACAGAAGGGAAGCAACAAAAAGGTCATCTGCAAGCACTGACTAGGACCCCGAGGCATTGCCACAGATACCCACTAGATGCTCCTTGTGTGACGAGGAAGATGGGAAAGTAGGTAAAATGCTTCTCGGAATGGATTGAGCACGAGCCTAAGGAGAAGTGGTCGCTACTACATTACAATTGATCATACACGCGCCAGTGCATCCCTTTTGTTGCTATTTTGGAAGTAATTCTTTGGGGTACCACAAAATACTTCGTTGATCGAACCAACAACGTGTCGCTCTCTTTGGCAAATAACAGAGTTATGTATTTTATCGTGATCACCAAGTACGTGAAGGATAAGAGCAAGAAGGGTGAGATGCACCGGGCATTCAAGATGAGCACAAGAGAGCTTCGCTTTGAGATCATGTGCAGGGAGAAAGGACGCCATGGAATGAACCGCGAGAGGATCATCCATAAGTGTACGCTACGTCGTGCTAGTTGTGCATGCATCTGCAACAAGCCTCTTCTTCTGCATAGGTAATGCTCATATGTCATGGTCAGATATTCGATAAAGGCGTGGTATCCCGGTCGTTACCTTTCTGGATATTTCACCAAGGAAGAGGTGATGCGGACCTAAAATGCAGAGATATATGGCTATGGCGTGGTTGGTCATTTCACTAGCCATCCTACCTGGGAGCAGTTCATCTAGCCCGCGAACATCGCTAGGCTGAAGGAAAAGGTTGGCTGGCGACAGGTACGATGTATCAGGAATGACACGGACGAAGCAGAAGCGGGGCGTCATACGAAGAAGTGCTCAATTTGTATGGAGTTTGGACATACCTATAAGAAATGCCCTGTGAAAAGTGCACGGGATGAAGGAAATATCGGCAGTCCGGACAACAGCCACTAGAATGTTTTATCTTCTTGAAATATGTTGTGATGAATATTTTTTTAGTGTTATTGTAATTTGTTGAAAAACTATGTGATGACGTCTTGCTGGAATGTGTTGTAACAACTTTGTGATTTGTAAATTAAAAAAAACTATGTGATGACGTTTGTTGAAATGTTTTGTAACATTACAGTGATTTATCGAAAAACTATGTGATGAAGTTGTGCTGAAATGTTTTGTAACATCATTGTGATTTGTCAAAATACTATGTGATAACGTTTTGCTTTAAAATAGGTCATGCTAATATTGTTTCTTATTATGTCGTGCGTCCAATTGTAATGTGTAAATTGTAATTAACCTTTTTTTAAACCACCAACATTGTTTTCGCCGGTGGCGCCATTGGTGGCGGTAGTTTAGTTGGTGGGTGTTGCGTGACGGTTTGGACGATGGAATAACGGTATAAATTTAAATAAAACAGTAATAAATATTTAACCCCCATTATGCATACAAAAAACAGCCTCCTACCACCAGTTGAACCGGCGACATGACCACTACTTGAACTATCCTAGTTCTCAAAAAAAAAATGGACTTTTCATTTTTGTAATTTTTTAAAATTAATATTATTTTAAAAAAAATCATGCTGTAGCTATTCTTTTTTATAGCTTGGCACTGTAACATAGCCCTATAACGGCGCAATGTGCTGTACCGGGGTTCACTGTTTCACGCCAGCTCCTGATCCCCGGGTACCCGTCCATGAATTTTTTTTACGTTGCCGCTGCTCATCACGTGAATCGTATGCATTTGCTTGTGTCTTTGGTGCTTGCAGCTGCAGGTTTTGCACCGGACTGTACTTGTTCCCTTCGCTTCGAGTCTTTGAGCAACAAAATGAACATATATTAGCAGGAATCATGCACAAGATTTGACTGGATTCAACTCACAATCCTCCGCAGTACAATAAACTATAATGACAACAACAACAAAAAAAAAAAACAGCACGCAAAACCCATCACTCTTCATAAGCCAATGTATTCTGCATTCTACTGCATGACCTGTTCCGTCTCATTTACCAGAAAAGAACAGGGGAGGTACAAGTGCTGGAGATAGATAAAGAGGCATGGAAGAGGACAAGAAGGGAGCAGTTTGCTCTCTTGTTTTGGCTCCGGCTCTGGCTCTAGAGAGGGAGAGACAGGCATGGAAAACGAAGCTGAGCAAAGGTCATCTCTGAATCTGTTTCTCTCCTGTCTTACACTTGCGTCCCTTCAAGCTTCTGCTACTTTCCGCTGATGTGAGAGATGGACCTGGCTGCGTCTGCCTGTCTTCAGCGTGAGCTGCGTCTTCGCTTCATGCTCTCTCTTTATCCGTGAAAGTTTTTTTTGTCTGCCTGAATAATTCAATAGCATGGGAAGCAAGGATCAGACATACCAAGAAGGGACTAAATTAATGTTTAGATAAAACAAATAGTAATTGATCATATAATTAGAAGATTCCCCTAGAGAGCACGTGTAATCTCCCTCTATGGTTAACATTAAAATTTTAGGTTCCGCTTGGAAAATTTTGGATTCTTACCAATTTTTTTTTTTTGTAGAATGCTCAACGTCCACTGAGAGCGAGCGTTCTTGCTCTTCAAAATTCCTACGAAATTTCGACGTTCCGAATAGCCGGTGCACCCATCAGGAATCCCCATTGTTTTGTGCTGTAGATACCGGAAGTGCTAGCTCGTGCCGCCCCCTCGAAGTCTACATATATCTACTGCATGTGGGTAGGAGTAGGACGTGACTTTGCAATCTGACGTAGATAACAAGATGGATCGGGAGTTCCTTTCCATGGATTTTCTTGCACAGGCCAGAAGCACACAACGGGTTACTGGCATGTGCCTACTGGCTACTGCCCGATGGGCCAAAAGGAGTCTGTGGTAAATCGGTTGTGATTCCTCCCAGCGACTTGTAAGATTCTCCACCAAAAGGGGATATATTCAAGACAGCAAGCCATGGAAAAGATTCTGCGGGTTTATGGGCTTTGGAGAGATGATTTTTTTAATTTAAATAATTTATTTTTAATTCAAAATTATAAAATATGAGATTTTTTTAACAAAATTATACTTCTGTCGCCGAACCGTTATCCAGTCGACCAATGGAGAAACGATATTAATACGGTCGGCCAACCGTTCGACAACATTAATTCAGTCGCCAACTGTTGGGCGATAGGTGCTATCTGATGCGGACATCCTTAGCTATGTTGTTTCATATAATATTTTCAATTCATTAAATACCTCAGAACAACATGAGCTTGCTAAGAGAGTTGAAAAACAAGAGAAGCTTATCCAACAGTGAACTGCTCACCGAATTTCCTTTTAAATTAGTTGAGAATTTCATACTACCTAAAACTAGTATTTTGCTTATGCTCGATTGGAAGATTCAATAATGAACGGAGATGAAGGATATGAGGTCGTTTTGAAGAAAGGCCACAATGGAGGAGAAGCTCGTGGGAGACAAGCAAGGGAGAGAATCCCAAGAATCCAAGTCAAATTCGAAACTTCCACAAGCCCAACCAAATTCAAATTGGGAATCAACTCAGAATTCAATTCGGATTCGAATCAGCCTCAAATTCGGATTCGGAATCAGCAGGACTGTCCGAGTAAAAGGCCATAACTTTCTCATACGAAGTCGGATTTGAGTGTTTTGGGCTTGTTGGAAAGATAACTTCAAGCCCGATCCAACGGATCCTCCTCACCCGAAATTCGTCCTGTATCCAAAGATATGACCGAAACAATATGACGGTTGTAAAATCAGAGTTTCCTTTTTCTGTTTTGAATGTATCGAATTGGAGTAGGACTCCAAAACCGAATTAGAATAGGAGTAGGGCCTCTTGGCCAGCCATGAGGAGGAGTAGGAGCACTATATATAGAGGGTAGACCCCATTGTAACCTCGCACCACGCTTAATGTAATTTCAAAGCTTTGCTTGATTCTCCGTTGTGCTTAAAGCCAAAACAGAGGGAATTGGGCATTGAGAATAAGGGGTCGTTCTTGCTTTTCCGCTGGAATTGAGGGTTCGACGATCTTCGCTGTGGTCACGAGGATCCAATCAAGTGTGTGTTTGGGCGAATTTTCCATAGAGTTGCAAGTCCGTGCATTGGCGCGGGGATCACCGTGGTTCGTCAGATACACAAGTTATCAAGAGGTCCTACGCCGAGAAGATCGGGCACCCGCATCGTGGTATCGAGTCTGCTGACTCTGTAGGATCTTTATCCAGCTTATCTTTTTCCCATTCACGAAAAAGCCATACAAAAAAAATTTCAGCCGTAGTATTTAATTTGTTATTCTAGTGAGTTTTGTTAAGTTTTTGTCCATTAGAATCAAGTTTAGTTTGCTGATCTTGAATTCTTTTGCGTTGCTTTTTATTTGAGCCTAGTTTGATTTTTTTAGTCGTGTCTATAAAAAAACACCAAAAAAAAGTGAGTAACCAATTTATCCTTTGTGAACCTTTCAACTTTATGAATACTTTGAACCTATTGAAGACTAGCTAAATCGCTGCTTAGGGTCGCATATTAATATTTGTGTTCTTGCAATTGTTCAAAGATCAAAAGGTGGGAAAGAATTTTGCTCATTTTTGGTAGAACAAGAATTTTGGCAATAGTTCAAAAAAAAAGAAGGAAAAGAGAAGAAAAAAAGAAAGAAGAGAAAAAGAAAAGAGAAAAGAGAAAAGAGAAAAGGAAAAAGGAAGCGCATAGCCGAACCATAAACTTGAGCGAAAATCCCCACTCATTCTTGATTCAATTGTTAGAATATCAATATTTTTTGCAATCTTGTGCCCTAGTTTCATTATTTGCAACTAGCTAGCGTCTTTCTATAACTTGTGCAATACGAGCTATTTTGTTCTTCACTTATATCTTACATAGCTCATTCCTTCATTGCACTAAAGTTCCAATATCTTTATGTGTGAGTTGTTTTGATTTTCACTTATATCTTTGTGATCGCAACTAGGCATTGAATTCTAGTTTGGATATTTACTTAGCCTTACAATACCTAGAATTTTCAAATTAAGTAGGTATCCATACCAAACTCCACAAAACACCCGTTGTCGTGCTTTGACTTGCTCTTGAAATTCGCCACACATCACCTTGTGGTTCCCCGCGCCTCAAGTGTAAGTATTGTTGATCTTAATTCCTTTGAACGGTAAAGAAACTTCACCTTGTTAGGTTTGTGAGTTGAGTGACCTCTACATATACACATACACCTACATACATATTCTTTGCTTTGTCGCTAACAATGGCGTATGTTGAGTATAATGATCTTCCCTTCTATGGTAGTAATGATCCAGAGGAGTATCTTGAGTGGGTACAAGACATGGAGTTCGAGCTTGAATCCCATAAGTTCGAATCAGAAGCCAAGGAAGTGAGAGTGGCCACTTTGTTTTTTACGGACTATGCCTCTAGTTGGTGGCAACAACTAGGTGGAAAACGATTCATTACATCTTGGGTCTGTTTAAAAAGCATCATGAGAAGAGAATTTGTTCCATCCTATTATGAGCGGGAACTACTACGACACGTGGAGAGCATTAAACAAGGATGCAAAGTTGTCAAAGATTACTATATTGAGTTAAACCATGCAATGCGCCGTACAATATCACTAGTGCATATCAAGAAAAGGCATATTTCAAAGCAAAGCTTGAATTATCGATCGTTGTCGCACTTCAAAATGAATATTTTCGTAGTCCGCAAGATCTTGTGAAATTTGCTATGAAGGCGTAAAAGAGACTTAAACACATTCAAGCACATCAATTAAATCTGCATGGCTCTTTAGTTCTAATTCATCCACCGTGTGTCACTTGAGAAGAAGATCGAGCATGATAATTTTTCTTCGACCGAGGTGATGAGTAGTGTCGCCCGTCACAACCCGCAACACGTGAGGAGGTTGTGGTTGGTGGTAGTTGTGCCCTTGCCGCCCACGGTCTTACAAGGATGAGATGTATCAAAACCCATGTGAGAATGAGAGCCACATAGCCAAATTGAGTGCGAGTGATAAAAGAGTGAGTCTGTGGAGTCCACCATACGCGAGGTTGAGAGCATCCCAATTGAGAGTGTGAGAGATACACCAAAAGAAAAGAGAGAGATAGATGATAGGACAAGTAAGATTATTTTGAACCTAACAACTTACCCTCTATTTCTAGTGTTGTATCCCAGATTCTGCAGTGGACCAAGCAAATAAGGAGTTGGAGATTCAAGAGCCCTCACCATTAGAAGAGAAAGATAAAGAGCTAACCATGGATGGAGAGGGAATACCAAGATCAAGGTAACACTATTTGTACTTGAATTGGTCGCTTATGAAAACAAGGTGCGAAACCGAGAACTCCATTATTCATTTGATGATTCCACGTTCTAAATTTGATATGCTTAATTTGCATAATGTGAAATTGATTACTCAAAAAGAAGTTCTTAGTAGAATACACATTAATAATTCTTTGTGTTATATCATATTCGATAGTCCTAAACATGTATATAGTGTGATTAAGAAGGTTCTTGAAATTTCACACTTAAGATCACTAGTAAATAGCTATATACACACATATAAATTCAATTTGATTGGTGATGTTGGTGTAGACAACATGTTTCAAGTTTATCAAATATACATTACCTATGATAATCTTGTTGATTTACAATCACATGTTTTGCGCAAACCATCTATTGAGCAATGTCATGATATCTTTAAGATGGGTTTAAATACAAGTGTCTATTGTTTAGAATGCAACATGATGCCTACTTGTTTATCTCTTAAATGTATAACTAATCAGAGTAGCGCAGTTGAATTATGGAATGGTATCAATTGGTTTTCACCCACTTTACTTGACTTTGGTATTGGGAAGGTAAAATTTTATCATATGAGTCAGTTGTGCAATTTGAAATGTGATTCCGAGCTATCGATTATACAAAACAACGCGAATAACACAACAATTGATTCATACATATATCACGTATATACGTTGTTCTCTTTGTTCAATACATGTTCGGCAAATCATCATGCGCTACATGGAACTTGTTTGGATGATAAATACATATACCATGCATATACATTGTTTTCTTCGCCTAGCACATTTTCAGTTATCAAAAGCCGAGGACGGCTTTTTTGAAGAAAGGGAGGATGATGCGACATCCTTAGCTATGTTGTTTCATATAATATTTTCAATTCATTAAATACCTCGAACAACATGAGCTTGCTAAGAGAGTTGAAAACAAGAGAAGCTTATCCAACAGGTGAATCTGTTCACTGAATTTCCTTTTAAATTAGTTGAGAATTTCATACTACCTAAAACTAGTATTTTGCTTATGCTCAGATTGGAAGATTCAATAATGAACGGAGATGAAGGATATGAGGCTGTTCTTGAAGAAAGGCCGTCACAATGGAGGAGAAGCTCGTGGGAGACAAGCAAGGGGAGAGAATCCCAAGAATCCAAGTCAAATTCGAAACTTCCACAAGCCCAACCAAATTCAAATTGGGAATCAACTCAGAATTCAATTCGGATTCGGAATCAGCCTCAAATTCGGATTCGGAATCAGCAGGACTGTCCGGAGTAAAAAGGCCATAACTTTCTCATACGAAGTCGGATTTGAGTGTTTTTGGGCTTGTTGGAAAGATAACTTCAAGCCCGATCCAACGGATCCTCCCTCACTCCGAAATTCGTCCTGTATCCAAAGATATGACCGAAACAATATGACGGTTGTAAAATCAGAGTTTCCTTTTCTGTTTTGGAATGTATCGGAATTGGAGTAGGACTCCAAAACCGAATTAGAATAGGAGTAGGGCCTCTTGGCCAGCCATGAGGAGGAGTAGGAGCACTATATATAGAGGGGTAGACCCCCATTGTAACCTCAGACCACGTTTAATGTAATTTCAAAGCTTTTGCTTGATTCTCCTGTTGTGCTTAAAGCCAAAACAGAGGGAATTGGGCATTGAGAATAAGGGGTCGTTCTTGCTTTTCCGCTGGGAATTGAGGGTTCGACGATCTTCGCTTGTGGTCAGCGAGGATCCAATCAAGTGTGTGTTTGGGCGAATTTTCCATAGAGTTGCAAGTCCGTGCATTGGCGCGGGGGATCAGCTGGTGGTTCGTCAGGATACACAAGTTATCAAGAGGTCCTACGTCGAGAAGATCGGGCACCCCGCATCACTATCGCTGAACGGTTAGGCGACAGAATGAAGAATCTAGACCTGCCATTATGTGTTAATAGAATATTTTGGTGATAAATGATAAATCTAAATATGAGACTAACACATTTTATTGATTAATAACAAATCTATTTGTGAGACTAACTCTCTTATCAAGTATAATTTTGTGTAGTCTCATTTTAATATAGAAAGGTGAAAACTATGGAGGTATGCATTCGACTTTATATTCTTTTATATTGTTGCATTCCTCGGATCCAAAATATAAGTTGAACTCCATCGTAAGTATAACTTTAATATATGCTATGTTCTTATGACACATTTGTGTATACACACATTCAGGGGGATTTCACTCTATATTTTGTGGTTTTATTAGTATTGATCCATATTTCGTTCTCCACATATATTAAGGATCTTTACTTTGAAACTTATCCTTTTGAGTATATAAAACTTGTGTAGTTCATACATACTCATGTTGTGTTACATTCAATTTATGTGCAATTGAAATGGTTATCATCAATTACTAAAAAGGAAAAGATTGAAGTATCTTGTCCCCACCATTATGAGTTTATGGTATGGTGTAGTAATTAATGATAATTATATTGTGAAACTAACATTTTCCATGAGTTGGATGAATAGGTTATGTTCCAGGGTGATGAAGACTTTGGACTTCATCATGAGTTGATCGTCATCAAGTCAAGATTCAAAAAGAGGATGCATCATGTGTTAATGCATATCAAGATCTCGAAGAAGAGATGATCATAAGTTGATCATCAAGTCAAGACAAGACCCATCATGTGTTGATGGAGGCCAAGTAAAAGATGCATCATGGGTTGATGCATGTCAAGACGATGACTCGGACTTGAAGTGAAGATATGTGTCATCAAGCTTCAAGAAGATGCTCAAGGCAAAGGTATGACTAGTTAGGGTTAAGAATGTGTTCCTAGTCTTCTACCGGTTTTGGTGTTTGTTTTGAAAACCGGATTGCTAGTATAGGTTTGCCGTACTATTAAGAGGGGTCTTATCTAGTAGCTTGAGTCTCATCATGTGTTGATAGCTCAATATTACTTGCTCTAGCTCTCCGTGGCATGATGCTATTATTTGCGAATGTGTTTTACAAATAGCCGAGGCTCATACATTTAATTCTTGTAGCATGTGACTATACTTTGCAAATGTATTTTGCAAATAATTGAAGTCCATGTACCTACTGCTTGTGGTATGATCTAAGTTTGCGAATGTGTTTTACAAAGTGTTGGGGTTCATGCATTTTTCCTTGATATGGTCTAAGATTGTTTGTTGCTATTTCTTTGGACTTAGACCATGGTAGTGGCTCTTTGGAGTTGTGCTTTTGATTTAATCAAATGTGTTTTAGATCAATCAAATAGGTGGGTTGTGTAGCCCTCTGAATAAGCTTTCCATAGAGTCCAAAATCACTCAATTCCGACATCGGAGTTAAAAGTTATGACCTTTTTACCGAGTATCGTCTGTGCTGAAATTGAACTGCGGTAGTACCGCCCGACAAGAGAGGTACTACCGCAGAACGGTAGTACCGCCCATTGCACTGCGGTACTACCGCACAAAAAAACTTTAACGGTTAATTTTTTGTGTAGGCTATAAATACTCACCTTGGCCGGTTGAGAGATATTTTTTGGTATCCCATTTCACTCACTTGAGCTAGTGTGAGGTTCTCCTCTCAATTGTGCATGTGTTACACCTTGTGAGGATGGAGAGAGGTCTCTAGTTGCATGTGTTGCATCTAGAGGTGGATTTCATATCCATTTGAGCGTGTGCATTCGTTGCATGTGGTGAGAGTCAAGCAAGGGGTTTGACTTGTTACTCTTGGTGTTTGCCGACACGTAGACGGCGTGGAAGGCGTCGTGGACCGGTGATCTTCTCAAGAAGCTTGCGAGAAGACCCGTCGTGTTGTAAAGGTTGGAGCTTACCTATCCGGAGTGGGAAAGAGCTACTACTAGTGGAATTGAGGTGTTTGGTTTAATTCGTGGAGCTGGTCCAATTAGTTTGGGCTTATCTCAACGTGGATTAGGGGAGACCGGCAAGTCTCCGAACACCACGGTAAAACATCATCGTGTCTATTGTGGTTTGTTGTTGTGCTTTACTATGAGCAATTTACATTACTTGAATTCAGTTGCTTACTTGTATTTGGTTAATTGCTTATATTCAATTGTATTCATATTGTTGGTGCACTTAGTCAAGCCTAGTTGGTTTAGGTTTTATTTGTGCAAAACCAAATTGTTATTAGCTTCCGTATTATAAATTGGTTTTAGCCAAAAGATTTTAAAACCGCCTATCCACCCCCCTCTAGTCAACCTCCTCAATCTTACACAAAAGCCTCCAGTCGCCGAACGGTTGGGCAACTGAATGACTTATATAAAGGACGCGCGACTCGACCTCCGGCCGAGCAACAGGAAGAAGAAGAAAGAAAGAGGGGAGGGGAGGAAAGAGAGGGGAGGAGGGAGAAGAAGAAGAGGAGAGGGAGAGGGAGAAGAAGAGGGAGGGAGAAGAAGAAGGGTATGAAAGGTTCGTCTGTAACGTAATTTTTTGTATTTTGTAGTGTATTTTTTGTAGTAAGTAAATAGTTTGTAGTGTTAAAATAGTAGTATAAATAGCACTTGTAAAAAAATTTAGTTAGAAAAAAGTACAAAATCGGAATGTTGTTAATTTATATGTAATTAGCACCGGTAGAAAACTTTAGTTACAGAAAAAGTAGTCCGTGGGGAGAAGTAGTGCTGATTGTTAGAAGTATTGTATTTGTACCGATGCATGCGTGACCGACTATTATCGGTGAATAATTAGAAAGTTGGTAAGTAGTAGTGGGTGCTCTGGCCGAGTGCATGAGGAGGATGCATTATTTGTATGGGCTAATTAGTACATGTTAATTAGTATGGACTAATTGACTTAGCTAATTGGTATAGCTCTGTAGAAAACTGGAACGCCACTTGTAGCATTTTAGATTGCAAATTAGCGTCAGAATCGAATAATTCTTGGTATGGAATAGCTCGGTTTTCAGGTTGAATCGGAATAGTGTACTGCACGTTCATTGTGGCCTCTGCCTTAGGGAATGATTGACGTCTTGACCATGCTGTAGTGTAGTTGTTCACGATAGGCGAAGAGCTGTACAAATCTAAATTGCAGTGCAGCAGTACTTGCATATCGTGCGTTGCGATCTGACTAGTTGCAATATTGAAAATATTTGCAGGCAGACATCAATCATGTCTGTACCCACTACATTGAAAGTGCATTACGGTGATGGCACTGTTCGTGACAGTCCATATGGTGTTAACTTGAGCAGTTTTCTGCAAGCCACTCTGGTACACCCGGACGGTGAGAATGCACGAATCGCAGATGTGATGTACTGCTTCACTCACAGCTCCTCCTTGGACCCTAAGGTGTGCAGCGTCGTCATACAAGGGCTTTGGAGCCGGTCTCCCACGGACATTAGATGGGAGTTGAGAAGACTAATGCATATGACTGTCTAGAAGGGCTTTATAAAAGGCTGTCGACGCTGTGGAAACGAGTGTGCGCTGCTTGTGCAAGCATGCCCAAAAGAAGTTGTACAGAGCCCTGCTGATGGATATCATCCGGGTGGTGGGAGCAGCTTGGGCACCCAGCATGTTGGTGAAGAAGAGGACCCTGAGGTCAGTGTTACGAAGGGTTCAGAGGATGTTGCTTGTGTGGAGGCCGACGTGGTAGATGCATGAGATGAAGATCGGTCACCGTATGGTGAGCCTACAGGACAGGCTGATGAAGGAGAGCATAGGGCGCTTGTGTTCGACGTCTTCATCGAGGACTATGGGGCACATCATGTGATGCGCCAGCTCGGCCTATAGCAAGTGATTCCAGTACTAGTCCGGCAGCCAATGCCCGACAACGTGCACGTGTGAGTAATCGGCATAAATGTCCCTGTTTGTGTTGTCATCTCGTGCCCACGACTTCTAAGTACATGTTACGTCTTGCAGGCACAGTAGGAAGGGAGTCCGTTGTAGCACGGACTGGAGGAGTAGGATGGACACGTGGGTAGGGCAGTGGGATGCGTGCTGCAGAACTGTGTGCAGGAGAACACCCCCTACTACCACAGCGTGTACAACGAGTACCTTCAGCTGGTACGCTCCTTAGACACGTACCAGGCTCGTACTTGCTGCTGAACAACCCACACCATGCGTCCCGGCACCGACCGACACATACCCTGTGCATCTCACACAGGACGTGCACCGTGCAGTACGTTACATCCTACTTTGAAAACTTCGCTTGTGGCATCCCCACTTATAGTTTTCACACTGTCGTGTTTTTGTTGCAGGTGAGCATCAATGCTGAGATTGCGAGGGACTGTCGCTTCTTGTTTCAGAGGATCACCAACGATGTGGAGGTCACATGCGAGGAGGCGGCCCAGGCTTTTCGTTGTGTGGTTGTTCAAGCCACACGTGTTGTCGGCCTGTTATCGTGCACCAGGCTCTCGAAGGTTGACACACTTACGCCTGATCGATAGTCGGTACGTCCGCCGGCGCCGTCTCCGGCAACACAGCAGGTAGGAGGGTCAGCGTGACCACGTGTAGCACGCCCCTGATGAGGCGGGAAGAGCAAGCAAGGGCTGCTGCAGCCCGGGTCCGGCAGGAGGAGCTTGCCAGGATGGCAACTCTTCGCAATGACGCACCCCGTAGCAACAATCCCTACCAGAACGTTCCAACCGAGTGTTCGTCGCAACACCCGCCAGAGGGGAGACGCCGCCCTCTGTTGGTGTAGGGACCCATGCAAGTTCTTAAAGTCTAAGCAGCGGCTGAGCCTGGACATGTGTTACTGGGGTTGCGCGAACTACTCTAGTGACTATCCCGACAGACGTTGGGACACTAACAGCTATCGGCAACCGGTAAGGACCAGTTGGGGCAACACAACGGTTGCGGTGGCGCGGCCTTGGCGGTGTGGGTATGCCTCACGAGCGATGCGGTGGTGCGTTGTGGCGAGCGACGCGCGTCGGCCGTTGGCTGCGGCCTGGCGTCAAACCTGTCGGCAGCGTGTTGGGGCGGTGGTGTGTCGCGGTAGTGGTGCGAGTGTGGGCAGCATAGCGGTGTGATGGGCTAGCGACGCGTCGAGATGATGCAATGTGTGTCATGGCGGTGAAGGTGTTGGATGTCTCACGACGGCGAGCTCCGCGCCCTTTGGGGTTGGTGCGTTGTGTCGGGGACGTCTGTGGCGTCATCGGCTCGCGGTGCCATTGTTCTTGAGCTCGAGTGCGCGTGACCAGTTGGTGGGGGCAGTGTTGTGCTAGGTGGTGTCTTACCTCTAGATTATGTGTTAGTGATGCTTAGCTAGGTGTTCCATAAGAGGTTCTCCCCGTGTGTGTGTGAGTTGGTGTTGTTGTCTATTAATTTCTCGGTTGGGCTTCACCTGTACAAATTTTCATTTTTTTTTCCCTTTGTTTGTACAATTTTTACTCTCCATCTTAATGAAATGAATAATGGCAGCTCGCCTGCTATTTGTTCAAGAAAATATCACCTATTTTTCGAATTGAATTCCAAATGAATTTATATATTAGTTGGATATGAACCGATTGAATAATAGCAAATTGTGAGCTTGAACCAACCTTGGATTATATCAAATTCTCTTTTGCCCAGAGAAACCCAGCAAGAACTAATAAATAGACATTTACTGGTCAGAAAAAGAAGATATTAATGGACTTAGCCAGAAGAGTCACTGGTATATCAGAGGACCCAGTTCTTACATGCTAGATCCTCCCCTCGGTTCTCTATAACAAGTACAAAATTTCAAAAAAGAAAGAAAGAAAGAAAGAAAGAAAGAAAGAAAGGATAAGTAATAGTATCGATTTCTTTTATCGGCTAACCTGAACCACAAACCCTCTGCGCAAATTATTCATACTCATGATTTTATTGTTTATTTATTGTTTCATTTTTTGATAAGAACCCGTGATTTTATTAGAGCAAAATTAAAAGGCAGACGACACAAGGAAAACCTCCGTGAATCATATGGACCGGGCTACTTGTCACTTAAAATTAAAAATCTCAAGAAGTACTGTACAATACATACATCCCTGCAATACTTGTTGGATTTGGCTTCAGGATGCCCATTAAGAGATGACGACTGTTTATTGTAATCCCATGAGTGCAAGCAAGCGCCTCTCGCGCGCTCGTCTCCGGATTCTCCATGCGGACTAACGGGTTCGCGACCCGTTCCGTGCCCATAAAAGACGATCGACCCGTTTCCAAATCTTGAGAGCTTTGTGTTTGCAGGAAATGTTCTGTTTGTATTGGAAACGTGTAGAAAAATTATTGGAGCGGGTCATTGGCAAGAGCCCGTGATCCACCTATGGGTGGTGCCAATCGGTTAGTGAGTCATTGTTCAATATTCTAATTAAATTTTAAATTTTTTCAAATGTCTACTTATGCATGATGGGAGGTGGGAAGTTTAGTACCATATTACTATAGTTTAGGTGGGAGAAGACCGATATATAAGGCGGAGTTGATTTTACCTAGTTGAAGCAAGCAAAGGAAGAACACACGCACGCACGCACGCGCGCGCTCGCTCGCCACGCCATCATCCACGCGAAACCATACACACTGATTAGAAACTGAAAAATGAATACACTGTTTCAGTTGGCTTTTATGGCACACATTAACCGTGTTTAAAATAGTGTAATGACAGTTATGACGACATTTTCTAATAAATATTATGATGAGGTTGACTCTATATAAATGAGACATCTCCTTTCAGAAATCAGTTTTTTTGATCTAAAGAGAAATCAACTTCATCCAGAGAGAGAGAGAGAGAGAGAGAGATAGCCCTATTTATTTGTGCTGTACAACCTCGGCTATTCCATCCCTTCGTCGGCGTGCATTGACGTGGGGAGAGCAGTGTCTCCGAAGCCGGCGTCTCTCGTGATCTTGCACGGGTCGAGGCGAATCATGTTTTTTGTGAAGCGCTCGTGCGATTGCTCACGGCTTCCTCCTATATCATCCTTTGCGCGTCTTCTTCTTCGGATCAGACTCTATCGCGACCTTCGTCGAATCGATTCTCTGTAAGTCGCGTGATACCATTTGATATGGTTAGACCTTGTTTCCTAGATATCTGTCATGTGATGATGTTGATGCCTACTTCTGTTAATAGCATTCTTGTTCTAGACTTTACCTTGTGAGTACATGTATATAATATAGATATATTTTGAGTTGATGATCATAGTCTCAAATATGCATGATATATATACTGATGTTGATTCAATTATTATTTTAGAAATTATAACAATTATAAAAGCGCTTATATACCTAAACATCACTGAACTAAATTTGTTCTCGCGTGCTAAATTCGGTTTGCTGGTGTAAATCATGGGTAGAAGTGTAAGTACATAAAGGTTTCAAAGGCTGAGATCATGAGAGACATTTTTCTTATGGAAACCAATGTTTAGACGGTGAACTTACCTTTTGCAAAAACAAAATCAAAAGCTACATCATCTAAGAAAAGAATCACAGTTTAATCGAAAGGACAGGTACAAGCCCTATATAAATTAAAACTGCTTAACGGGTTACGATTTTGGAATAACAGAACCCAATAGCCCGGTAAGAATCTCCCGGCAATTTTTTTCTTTGAAGCAAGCAAAAAAAAAAAAAAAACCTTGCTTCTTGCCATCTCTTGCAACCAAAGCCACAATTAGTTTTCTACGGAAACCCGCAAGCAACTGGGAGAGTTGAAAACGAGCGCCCATTACGTTACTTGGCAAGTAACACACACAAATCTAGCTAAGCAACGGCGAGTACAATTGTACATGTCTGTCATCATGTTGACAGCGTACAAATTAAGAAATATATGGATGCCAAAAGGGGCAAGACAAGAAGGGAAGAACACCAAGATCGACAAGATAACAAGGTTGATAGGTGTCAGAGGAGATCATGGTGTTTGACAAGGGCTCCATGGATTTGGTGCTGGTCCCTTGTGGGCTGGCGATCATGTTCGGCTACCACCTCCTCCTCCTCTACCGGATTCGCCGGCATCCACACACCACCGTGATCGGCTACGATAACCACAACAAGCTCGCCTGGGTCCAGCGCATGGTGCAGGTAAAAGGATAATAATCTCTTGTTGAGTTCAATTCTCTCATTGATCGATGTCGAGATCAAGAAGTGACCATGGTGATCAGGGCTGGTTCTTGGAATTAATGGCAATATATATGCAGACGACGCCGGAGGAGACGGGGCTGGTGCTGAGCGTGATCTCGGACAACATCTCGGCGTCGACGACGCTGGCGTCGCTGTGCATCGCGCTGGGCTCGCTGATCGGCCCGTGGGTGAGCAGCAGCACGTCCATGACCGGCGTCGTCTACGGTGATGCCAGCGAGGCGACGGCGACAGTCAAGTTCATCTCGCTCCTCGTCTGCTTCCTCGTCTCCTTCACCTGCTTCATCCAGTCCGCGAGGCACTACGTGCACGCGAGCTTCCTGATGAGCACTCTGGGCTCCGACGTGCCGGTGAGCTACGTGCAGCGCGCGGTGATCCGGGGCGGCAACTTCTGGGCGGCGGGGCTCCGGGCGCTCTACTTCGCGACGACGCTGCTCATGTGGGTCTTCGGGCCCGTTCCGATGCTCGCCTGCTCCGTGCTCACGGTGGTCGTGCTCCACTTGCTCGACACCAACTCCGTGCCGCTGCACCACCACCGGTTCACGGCGAGAAACAAAGGAATAGTGCTGCAGCCTGGGGCAGCGTCGAGATCGATCGTCGCATGGGGAGCCAGAGCCAGCACTGCGAATCCGGCGCTCAGTAGCGCGGCGTTTTCGCCGGTTTCGTATCTCAGTTGATGGTGGAGAAGATTTTCCATGCATGATCTTGAAGTTTTTGTTGTAGCTGAAAATTGAGTGCGGGGCTGAATGAGATTTTCTGAATCACAGATGAATTGGCTACGTTTTTTCGATACCATAAGATAAAAATGATTGATGGACTGATGTGATTCAACTGATGGAATCACTCAATGCTTGGTTGTTTTTGGGACATATGAAAACCACCTAAATGTTGCAAACGTGTGAAAATCATATCTTCGAAGTTTTAAAAAATTCTCGGTGAACATATCTTATCTTGCAAATGATGTTGAGTTTGATTCTAAAATTTTGCATAGTTAAAGAACATCACCTCCCCTACATATTATTATTTTTTTGGAATTTTTGAAAACTTTTGAAGACATAGTTTTCACATGTTTACAACATTTAGGTAGTTTTCACCGTATACACACCCTTCACCGTATACACACCCTGGCGGTTTTGCTATGCATTGTAGTGATAGTTGATGTCAAGATCATCTATCACTTTCAGAATAGCTGATAATCTGAGACGCCCCTTTTGAGTCCAAATTTTGCTTAAATCAGCCGAAAATGCAAGGGTACTCAAAGAATGGAACTAGGTTACTGACAACATCAGTAAGATCATGGCGCAAATCATGCCCAGCAAGAATTCATTCTTAGTATGCTGAAACAATGCAGTTAGGTTGGTCATGCTGTACTCATTGTATTGCATCGGTCCAAATTTTGACAAAGGAAAACACACACCCCCCTCATCAAACCGTATTCCACCAAATCACACTAACTTTAACCAATAATACCACTTTCCTTTTGATTATATTAGCAGTACACAAGAAATCATTTAACAGTAAGCCACATCAATTAATCCAAGGGAAAAATTGCTCCAACCATACTGCAAACTACTCGTCTAAGACATCAACCTCTGCAATCGTAGCTCTAACTTGCAGCATCCAGTACACTGACATAAACCTTATGTAACAATGAAGTAATCAGCTGATCTATCACAACTGTACCAAAAATTGAGATATGTAAAACAGTTAAACTACCGACAAGAACCAATTCCAGCTGGTTTTCGGAACCGCTGTCTACAAGTAGTTTGCATGTAGACACCAGGACACCAGCACATATGAATATATGATACTAGTTTAGAAACAGTCGCAGATACATAAATAATGCCTGGGATTAAAGCATGGTGAATACAAATAGGCATAAAAATAGTCAGAATATGAAAACATAGGCTGATAAGAAACGTGAGCCTTTAATGCAAATTTTGCACATCTGTATGAAGTACACAATATAACCGTCTAAAACTATTGCTGGCTACCAGTTACAGATGACATTTACCGAGTAGAACATGACCCTCGCTATATGAAAGATATGATACCATCTTTTAAGGTTATAACACCGAAGCATCCTTTTGTCGGGCAAAATACCAAGAAAGATAACTCCAATTAACACAATTTATCGGGTTAAGTTGAGTAGTGAAATGTGGAGAGGATCATTGTGTCAATTGTCGTGGAACAATAATACATCAATTAAGAAACCATAAAACATCACTGACATTCCAAAGTTAGTGTTTTTTTTCCCAAGCTGGGGTTAAAATTTCTTCTTCCAAATGAATTTCTTGGTGTACCAATATAATCTCGCAAACAACCAGGTTAGGTGGCAAAAGGAAGTCATATTCTCAGTTAACCATCATATCATCAGGTGAGCATATGGTTCCTTTTCATGGTCATAACAAATTTAGGATGAACAGCACCCTGACTTCTTCACAGCAGAGACATCATCCTTGCCACCAACATTGATGGTTTGTCCTCTCGGTGGAGCAGCAGGGTCATCGCCAATGTCGAGGGCCTTCTTGCTGACCACACGATAGATCTGAGTTAGAACCTCAGTAAAGGCGCTCTCAACGTTCATGGACTCCAGCGCGGATGTTTCCATAAAGAAGGTGCTTTCCCTCTCGGCGAAGCCCTTGGCATCCTCCACCGATACGGCCCTAAGGTGGCGAAGATCAGCCTTGTTGCCAACAAGCATGATGACAATGTTTGTATCCGTGTGGTCCCGGAGCTCCTTCAACCACCTCTCCACATTCTCAAAGGTCACATGGCGTGTCACATCGTACACGACAAGTGCGCCAACAGCCCCTCGATAGTACGCACTTGTAATTGCCCGATACCTATATAGGGAAATAGAACAAACTTTAGGTTCATGCTGATCAGTGATGACTGAAACATTGCAAAATTCTGTAGAAAATGTGCTAGTGAAACTTGCGGTATGATTGCGAGCTGATCAAGTAAGCCATATTGGAGCAGGTTATACAGAACTTTCGTAGTAAAATTCCAATATCAGCATATATTTAAAAGGAAAAGGCAAACACATGCCAAACGCTTGTGTCCCTTCGTGCCACATCAAATGCAACTATTCATCTGGAAATGATACAAGAATAATGCTGTAAACATCAACAGATCAAACTATACATGAATAAAGGAATATTCCTAGCAACAATACTATTTGAAACAACCATTAGGGGAATATACTATTTGAAGGATAGCTGGTCAACTGCAAAGTAAGGTTTAATTTAGAGCCAGCCTTGCAAACATAAGGTGCTTAATTGTCTCTTATAGAAGTTGCAACAGAGTTTTTTTAATATATAAATACAATGCCAGGAGGATAGCAGGATTCAAAATAAGCTTACATATTGATACATCATTGTCATTATCAAATCTGACAATAAAAAAACATCATTTACGCCAAGAATGATATTGCATAAATTTGGTTGACACCAATGGTAGGAAATAAATTAGAATCCTCATGAGGACATCAGTCTTACAAGGCTTTTTTTCTTCATAGAAACACAAAATACTTCCATGGTTAACATTCAAGATCAATGTAAATACAGGATTCAAGAATAGCATGCCTAAGAAAGGTCATAATTTCCCTGCTTCTATGCAATGTGATCAAAAC
Organism: Hsuehochloa calcarea; assembly: GCA_036346395.1. NCBI lineage: Eukaryota > Viridiplantae > Streptophyta > Magnoliopsida > Poales > Poaceae > Hsuehochloa > Hsuehochloa calcarea. The sequence goes on along the minus strand of CM070610.1, from coordinate 24,077,947 downwards.
TAGGGCAATGTTGCATGGGGCAAAATGAAATACTATTAGTCTCGATCCAGTAAATCTAACGCCTACTAATCGTGAATTGCGCAGAAGAGAAAATAACAGAATCACCCAACCAACCTACAATGGATCAAGAGAAGAACCATAATGTGAGCATTTCCAATACACCAAGAATAATACCCGCAATTTTTATTCAAACAAACCCCACGCCCGAGTCCTACCGAAACGGATAGAATTTCCTCAAGAAACATGAAACGGCAAGCTATGTACAATAATCTGCAAGCCTAACCGCAAACCAGCCACCAACAAGACGATGGTAAGAAAATGAAAAGATTGGGGAGGTCACCTCTCCTGCCCGGCGGTGTCCCAGATCTGGGCCTTGATGACCTTGTCGTCGACCCTGATGCTCCTGGTGGCGAACTCGACCCCGATGGTGGACTTGGACTCGAGGCTGAACTCGTTGCGCGTGAACCGGGACAGCAGGTTGGATTTCCCGACGCCCGAGTCGCCGATGAGCACGACCTTGAAGAGGTAGTCGTAGTCGTCGTCCGCCCTGTACGCCATCGCCCCGACCGAAGACAACCCCTTCCTTCCTTCCTGGCGGTGGAGGGGCCCGCAGCGCTTCTCGGGGCTGCTGCGGCTGCAGCTGCAGCGGTGGGGAAGGGAGAGGAGAGGCGAGGGAACGGGGAGGGGGAAGAGGAAGGAAGGAGGCGTATAAGAGAGGAGGAAGAAGAGGTGGGGAGAACGTTGAGGAGGAGGAAAATAGAAAACGGGCAGATGGACGCGCGCCACGCTGTCTGTCAGGTTCGCCTCGGTGGCTGACGGCCGTTTTGCGCTTGTTTTCGTAAGGTTTTTCTGTAACCAACACATGCTTCGACACGCCGACATGCGTCCACCCGGCTGTAGCCTGTAGGCCGCACATGATGGTAACCGAGACCGGCAGGCCATGTTATACCTCACATGAAGAACTGCGATGGCCACCCAAAATCAAATTATTTTTGCCTTCAAAAAATGTGACTTTTGTCTCCTATTTTACAAACAGAGATACCGGACCATATAAAATGAACAAATATCCTTACCTGTTACAATACAATAGTTGGTTTGGCCACATAATCGGCCGATTAGGCCGTATGATCATTGCTACGTGGGTGACGAAATGAATACCGGTTACCAAATTTTCAAACTTTGAGTTTTGAGAATATGAACAAATTTAACCTTTCTGTCTCTATGATTTATGAACCATGAAACATTACTTTGTTTTTAGGTCATGTGTAGGTGATTGCCAGAGTTAAAGGCTGGATGGAAAACTGTAATTTTGGAATTTTGCCGTCAGCCTGCACAATGTTAGCTCCATTACCAAAGCGTGCACGCACTTTTCTCTCTGTTGTGGCCTTAACGTACTGAGACACAATTATCTAAGAGAAAATTGCATAGTATATCTCTGAACTTACATTGATGTGTTACTTAGCTCTTCGCACTTGTATTTTATTTTCTTAGTTTACTTAGCTCTCTGAACTTGTATTTTATTTTCTTAGTTCTCTAAATTTACAAGGTTGTGCCACTTAGTTCTATGAACTTGCATTACTTTCTTAGCTCTCTTAACTTGCGAGGTTGTGCCAATTAGCTCCTTAAACTTGTGTTGAAGCGAAGTTCGTCGGATACGACGGTGGAGCTCCGACGAAGACGCGAGCATGGTGCATTCTCGAATCCAAAGAATCCATTTTTGTCGACGTGAGGTGATAGGGACAATGAACACGGTCGGAACGAGGCAGAGACGAATCCACCAAACTCGAAGAGGACGAAGTCACCAGCATCGCATCCGACGAACTTCGCTTCAACTGTGCAATTTTCTCGTTATCTAAATAAGATGTTGAATCTTGAAAGAGTTTTATTTAACTGCAAAGTGACGACGCTTTCATCCGTAGGTTTACCGTTCAAAATTTCAGACAATTTATATGTATTAATCAACTGATCACATAAAGTACTATAAAGAAATAAAACTTACATCACTAGAGATGTGTGCAGATTCTGGAGATCCATCCACTAGACTATCAACACAATCTTTGTTTTGCTTAAATATCACTTCTTGGCATCGAAAAATGCAAAACTAACTTCCTCTCGAGTGAAATGACAAAAATATCATCTGTAGATGTACCGACAAGCGACATATGTCACTTGCTGCGCTCCTATTGCGTGGCACCAGCCTATCGTGTCCCCGCCGGTGTGCAGGAGCAAACAGTTGTTGACACTATTTACATATTGTTTGCATACTGTTCACTCTAATTTTTTCTGTGGCAGGGGGATCTGGGCGATGGGTGCAGAAGGGGCACGTGCTGCCTACCGACATGTTCGTGATACCACTTTTGCCAATTCACTTACAAGAGAGGATAATTTTTGCTATTTCGCAAAAATACTATTTTAGACAATAACTCAACCACCCTGCTCCTCGCCAGTTGCCTCACTGAGAGCAACTCGATCAGATACGTGATATGTTTCCCATCATATCTTCTTGCAATTTGACAGCGGCACCTGATTGATCATGCAAAATGTAGCTGAATCAATAAAGAATATTTACATGAACACCAACTATTCTTGTAAGTCCATGAAACACACCGTTTTTCCGCCATTCTTATTTTGACAGAATTGGCACGACAAAATATCTCCACAGATATAATATCTTCAGATTAGTGTGGCAAATGAATATTAATCCATCACCCTCTTGAATATTCCAATGCCATGCCTGGTAACAGGAAAACAAATTAGTTAGAAACCTTATAATTCTTCATTGTCCACAAACTAAAACAATAATGATCCTAGCTTTTCAGACGGAGCCTATGCTCGCTGTGCGCCGCTCGATTACCGCCAAGGTCTTTGCCGAGGCGCCGCCTTATCGATGATAAGGTTGCCTCTGTCTACCAAGAGGCTCTTGATTTCTACACTGATCGATTGACCGCCTACACTCGGCAAGCGCGACGACGACGCTTCCGTCTGCTGCTGTCTTCATCGCTAGTATCCAGCCTCAGTTCTCTTCTGAGGTTGTGGGATTCTTTTCGACCGCCCAGATGTGGACTCAGCTTCGTCAGCGCTACGAACCCTCTAGAGATGCTCTCTACCTGTCCGTGGTTCGCCAGGAGCACTCTCTTCACATGGTGATGCTATCGTTGGCGCTTTCTACGCCGAGTTCATTGCAGCGCGCCACCGACTCTCTTCGCACTTCTTGGCTGTCGCTCCCTGCTCGCGGCCGCTCGCCGCACGCGGCCGACCTAGAGTTTCAACGTGTCTACGAGTTCCTTACCCGCAAATCACGAGTTCGAGCAGAGTTCGAAAGAGGCGTGCTTGACTTCTTGCACGCCACCCTCGTGTCACTCTTCTGGAGGCTCTTACCGATATACGTGCAGAGGAGACTCGACTGAGTGGTGCTAGTCTGATACCACTTCCCTCCGTGCTCGCCGCTCGTCCACCTGCTACACCGACTGCTCCACGCTTCAGTACATTGCCTCCTCCAGCAGCTACCACAGGTGGTGGTGGCCGCCCTCCATCTAGCGGTGATCGTCCTCGCTGTTCCTACTGCGACAAGGTCGGCCACATTGAGTCCCAGTACTATAAGAAGTAGCGGCATCTTTCATGTCGTTCTTCTCCTAGTACTAGCACCGGTGCTTCTACATCGACATCTGCATCGACTCCTTCGTTGATTTCGATCGAGCGGTGAGATAGCCGATGACCGGCGCCGCTTGCCGCTTGAGTTCTCCTCGACAGAGTTCTGCAGGTTCTCATCGACTCTTGCAATGAGAAACCACGTCCTACACAGTCAGGTACCACCCCATGGATTCTTGATTCCGGAGCATCCTTTCACACGACTTCTGATTCTTCCACTCTGTCTTACATTACACCTCTTGATTCCCCTGTCAGTGTTCTTACTGCTGATGGTACCTCTCTTTTTGTCTCTGGTCGAGGACCTCTTAGCAACTAATCATTTCATGTTCCTTCTGTTGCTCATGTCCCTCGTCTAACCATGCAACTTCTTTCTACTAGGCAGATTACTGACCTTGGTTGTAGGATCATTCTTGACTCTGACTCTTGTTGTGTTCAATACCACCACACGGGGGCTCTGGTTGGTTCTGGCCCTCGGCGCCTTGACTCACAGCGTCTCTAGGAGCTTGACTGGCTTCAACTTCCTTCCGCTGCCACCGTCGCCATCAGTCTTTCCGCTTCTGCAACTTCGTCTACCAGCTCTTTCCAGCAGTGGCATCACCGTCTTGGTCATCTGTGTGGATCTCGTTTGTCATCTTTAGTCCGTCGTGGTCTTCTGGGGTCTGTCTCAAGAGACATGTCTTTAGATTGTCAGGGCTGTAAGTTAGGAAAATAGATCCAGCTTCCCTATTCTGATAGTGAGTCTGTGTCTCAGCGACCATTTGATCTTATTCATTCAGATGTTTGGGGTCCGGCTCCCTTCCTTTCGAAAGGGGGCCATCGATATTATATCATTTTTATAGATGATTTCTATCACCACACTTGGATATATTTTATGTCTTCTCGTAGTGAGGCCTTGTCTATCTATAAAAAAATTTCTACTATGGTTCGCACACAGTTTTCCACTCCTATTCGTGTCTTTCGTGCTGACTCTGCTTGCGAGTACCTCTCTCGTTATCTGCACAACTTTCTTGCTGAGTAGGGCACCATCGCCCAGTTCTCTTGTCCTGATGCTCATGCTCGGAATGGTGTCGCTGAGCGTAAACATCGTCACCTCCTTAAGACGGCTCGTACCTTGATGATTGCCGCCTCTATTCCACCTCACTTTTGTGCCGAGGCTGTTTCCACTGCCACCTATCTCGTCAACATTCAGCCCTCTTCTGCTCTTCAGGGTGAGATCCTGGTTGAGCGTCTTTGTGATCTTTCTCCAGACTACTCTGCACTTCGTCTGTTTGGCTGCGTTTGCTACGTTCTCCTTGCACCTCGAGAACGCACCAAACCAACTGCTTAGTCTGTTGAGTGTGTTTTTATGGGATACAGTGCCGAGCACAAGGGCTATCGGTGCTGGGACCCTGTTGGTCGACGGATGCGAATTTCTCGGGATGTGACTTTTGACGAGTCTCGTCCCTTCTACCCACGTCCTGCCTCTCCTTCGGTTTCCTCTGTGGAGTCCTCGTCTTTTTTACTTTTTCGTGATACACCCATCTCTGCCTTGCCTCGCCCACCCGGCCCAAGCGAAGTCTCCACATATACCTCCTGAGGCCTCTCTGTCGTTGTCGCCGCCCGCTTCGTCGCCTGCAACTCCTCAGGCTCCTCCCACTCTCTTTTACACTCGTCGACCTCGTATTGAGGCTCTTCCAAATGAGTCATCTTCTCCTGATGTTTTATCTTCTCCTAATGCTTCATCTTCCCCCGATTGGTCATCATCTCCTCTCTACGGTCTCCGCGATCGTCAGTCGATTCGGCCTCGTGCCCGTTTTGGTTTTGCTGGTGCAGCTACCCATGAGCATGTCTCCTACCGGGATGATGTTACTCACCCTGAGTGGCAGCATACCATGGCCGACGATATTGCTGCTCTCGAGCGTACTCGTACTTGGGATTTTGTTCCTTTTCCATCTCACTCTCGTCCCATCACGTGTAAGTGGGTTTATAAGATTAAGACTCGCTTTGATGGCTCCCTTGAGTGCTATAAGGCGCATCTTGTTGCTCGTGGCTTCGAGCAGGAGCATGGTCGTGACTACAACCGGACTTTTACTCATGTGGCCCACATGACCACTGTCCGCACTCTTCTTTCGGTGGCGTCTGTTCGTCATTGGTCTGTTTCTCAGCTTGATGTCAAGAATGCCTTTCTTAATGGCGAGTTGCGTGAGGAGGTCTACATGCATCCGTCACCTGGGTATTCTGTTCCTAAGGGCATGGCCTGTCATCTTCGTCGCTCTCTCTATGGCCTTAAACAAGCCCCTCGTGCTTGGTTTGAGCACTTCTCCTTTGTGGACACTGCTGCTGGCTTCTCAGCTAATGATCATGATCCTGCTCTTTTTGTCCACACTTCGTCTCGTGGTCGGACTCTTCTTCTTCTATATGTTGATGATATGATCATCACCGGAGATGATTCTGAGTACATTGCCTTTGTTAAGGCTCGTCTGAGTGAGCAATTCCTTATGTTGGATCTTGGTCCTCTTTGTTACTTCCTTGGGATTGAGGTTACTTCCACTCCATATGGTTTCTTTATGTCCCAAGAGAAGTATATTCAATATCTTCTTGATCGCGCTTCTCTCACTGACCAGCGTACTGTTGAGACTCCCATGGAGCTCAACGTTCATCTCCGGCCCTCTGATGGTGAGCCTCTTTCTGATCCGACTCGCTATCATCATCTTGTTGGGAGTCTTGTCTATCTGCTGTTACTCGTCTGGATATCACTTATCCAGTTCACATTCTGAGTCAGTTCGTCTCTGCTCCCACTCATGTCTACTACAGTCACCTTCTTCGAGTTCTGCGATACCTTCGTGGGATTATCTCTCGCCGTCTCTTCTTTCCACACTCGGCTCGTTCTGACTTCAGTTTATTCGGATGTTACTTGGGCGCGATCCATCCGATCGCGGTCTATCTCACCATCGTGTTTTTCTTGGTGGTTCTCTCATTGCCTAGAAGACGAAGAAACAGACTACAGTATCCCGTTCGAGTGCAGAGGTTGAGTTACGAGCTATGGCTCTCTTGACAGCAGAGATTATATGGCTACGGTGGTTACTTGAGGATTTTGGTGTTTCTGTCACTACACTAACTCCTCTCTTGTCAGACAGTACATGTGCTATCAGTATTGCCCGTGACCCTGTGATGCATGAGCTCACCAAGCATATTGGTGTTGATGCTTCTTCATGAGGTCTTGTGTTCATAATCAAATGATTGCTCTTCAGTATGTGCCTTCTGAGTTTCAGATATACTTCTCACCTAAACTGATCTTAAGCTGTTGACATTTGACAAGTTACTAAGGATCATATCTTGCTGTCAAAAGTTCTTCCAACTGAAACATGCTTAGCAAACTTGTCCCCAGAGACCGTTGAGCAAGGCTACCATCACATGACATAGGAACTATGCTCTATGTAGAATTTTTTTCCCTCTAGGTATCTACCTCGTCACAAACCAGTGAATTGCAAGTCTGAGATGTGGCAAATCACCAACTCAAATTATCTTTTTAGATCAGTACTTCAGTAGTAGGCCTAGTGGCTGATGTTTTATCTGTAGCCTGCAGTGCACAACCATTGTCAACTACAGTTCCGTCAGGAATTCTTTGCACTAGATATCTACTCAGCGATCACCAGTAATCGCCACATGAACAAGAACCATCTCTAAAGTGGTGAAAGCTGTTAGAATCCCGCAATATGATCAGCCTGCCCTCAATTGCAGAGATATACTTGAAAGCGTTGTGACAGTCTCCGCATACTCTGAGGTTTTTTGTCACTCGGACAGGCCTCCCAAGAGGAATATTCAGAATACCATAAGCAACAGCAAGCTTCTCGCTATGATACTTGAGCATATGCTCCTTCTCTTCCTCCTCCACATCATGCAAAACCATATCTGTAGCGGATACATAGCCAGCTTTCTTCATCCTCATGTCAAGGTCTTCCAGGAAAGCATATATCTTTTCCTTCTCAGGGTGCACACAATCACCAACTGAGAAAGTGTGGACTTTGTTTTGTACTTCAATCAACCTGCATCCAGGCACCTTCTTCACACCTCGCTCCTCCATCATGTGTGTATGATCGTTAATAACAATTAGTGGGGTTGAATGATTGTAATAAATAATTTTTGCGCCGAGAAAAATCACCAGAAACAGCTTCGATCAAGAACAACAGCACTGACGTCTGACTGTACGTCCAGCTGATCGCCTGTGTCGGGCTTCGCCTCGATGTGTCAAAAACCAGCCCACGCTTTGATCCTCGGTTTTCTGCAGCCAGCCCTATTGATTTCCACAAATTATGCCGGCCATGTGTCTTGATAGCCACACAGCACCCATCAGTCAAGGATGGACGTGACATACGTAGCCAACCGACCCCAGCACCTCTAGTCTTCCCTTTTTGCAAAGCATCAAATCTCATGAAGATAAATAAATCCAAACCATGCCCTCACGATATGACGACATGCATGCACCAAAAAGTCATATATAAAAAGAAGAGCTAGTACTTTGTCTTGAGTACTACATATTGGGCGGTCCTGATCATCAATAACATGCATCAAGACTGCTGCCTCTTGACGCGACCAGCCATTGCGCTCCGCTAATTTCTATGCCGAGTGTAGGAACAAACAAAGCTGCCACCGCCAGAGCCAAAAGGACAACTCTACGCCGCCGCCGCGAGGAAAAATCAATCCTCAGGTCACGGCCGAACCTAACGACCTTTTATACTCATATAGTTTCCAAACCCTAATTACCCACGTACGGCCCAATTACATGTGCCTAATCCATGGGCTTATAACTTAATTATAAAATATCCTATTTTAGACACTCTAAAATATGTCACGTGTCGTAGCCTCCGGACCGCATCTTCGTAGCTCTAACATGCATCATCCATATTTAATCTCTATGCGCTCCAATTCAAGCTCGACCGCCTCCTCCAGCATCCTCGACCCTCTGGACCATGACTTCGCACCAAGCCATCTCCCGGTCACCACCGCAGACCACGATCGCCTCCGAGTTACACTGCACATGCAAAGACCAAAGCAATATTTTTCCTAGTACAAGTTCTTCCCAACTTGACCGACATAAGTCCACACAACACGACACGCCTCAAATAACATCAATAAATAACATTGTCAATTATTCATCAGCCAAATGATATTAGACTTAGCCACATGGTCTAACAATCTCCCCCTTGATGAATACATTGACAATACTTCAAAATCGTGAGATGAATTTTTTGAAAGAGAAATTATTTATTTATTTATTTTTTTGCGAAAATAAAGTTTCAAGACTGCAAAGCAAACAGTTCAAAACCATAGCTGAAAAAGCTCCCCCTCAACACAAGGAAAGCAAATTTCTCTCATTTTTCTCCCCCTTTGACAATGTAATCATCAAGAACTTCAGAGAATAGTTCTAAAACAAAGGAGCAAGGAGAGTAAACATCAAGAAACTTTGTAGATTATCCAAGTCACTTCGCATTGATTTATTAAATTAACCAAGCCATCCTTTTTAGTAGAGCTATCTGAATCATATAAAGTCATATACCATATAGCAATGTCAAAACATGCATTTTAGAATGATAAAGTGAATTAAATTAATAACAGGCATCTCAACAATAACAAAGACGATTATAAAGAGCACAATGAGATATCACATTGAAAAGTTGAAGCCTAAAAGTGAAGCAAACTTTAAATCTAGACGAGCTAGCAGTCTCTTATACCAATCTATTGCTCAACCCTTAATTTTTAAGCATGTGGCATGCTTGTAGCATACTTCTTTTCAATTATAGCATGTTTGAAGCATACTTATTGTCATTAGAGCACATTTTATGCTCTGTTTTTATATATATTTGTATACATAGATATGTATGGCATGCTTGAAGCATACATCTTTTTAATTTTCTCCCTCATTTTTTTATTGTGATAACATGCCAAATTGAGTAAACATAAAAAGATTGCAATAAGAAACATACGAGCTGCATAGTCAAGATTTAAAATAAGACTCACAATCAAGCTAATCCTTTTCGATGAACATCACAATGTACTAATTGTAATCAATCTAGTTAAAGTATATCGCCATGTCATGCTTTAGTTCAAATGTGGCAAATTAATTATAACTAGTCATGAGCAAAGCTACACAATACATGAGTAAATATGACAAAGAGGGCTCTACAACTCATTTGATTTCAATGGCTTGGACTAGATTATTTGTTTGACAAGTATAATAAACAAAGCTTCTGATATTTTAAACAACAAGCTCCCCCTAGAATAATCCCATCGGATGCAACATACTCAACTCACTTTGCAAATAAGATTTAGGAATCCAGTACTGAGATACACGATATGGAGGAGCAGTAACAAAACTAGAACCAGAACCACGTGTGCGTGCGCGATTAAAATGCGAATTATGTGAATTAAATTCCAAACTAGTACATGAAGCAGATATAAAGCCATCATGAAAGTCATCTAAAAACCTAGCTTTCTCATTAGTTCTAGGGACAACAAAAGAGGTTGCACGTTTTTGTCTTAAGGCATTCTGATGCGGGGTGCCCGATCTTCTCAACGTAGAACCTCTCGATAACTTGTGTATCTTGATGAACCACCAGCTGATCCCCCGCGCCAATGCACGGACTTGCAACTCTATGGAAAATTCGCCCAAACACACACTTGATTGGATCATCGCTGACCACAAGCGAAGATCGTCAAACCCTCAATTCCCGGCGGAAAAGCAAGAACGACCCCTTGTTCTCAACACCCAATTCCCTCTGTTTTGGCTATAAGCAAAAGCTTTGAAAATATATTAAACGTGGTCTGAGGTTACAATGGGGGTCTAACCCTCAATATATAGTACCCCTTCTCCTCATGGCTGGCCAAGAGGCCCTACTCCTATTCTAATTCGGAATTAAACTCCTACTCCAATTCCGACTCAATCTAAAACAAAAAGGAAACTCTAATTTTACAATCGTCATATTGTTTCGGTCATATCTTTTGATACAGGATGAATTTCGGAGTGAGGGAGGATCTGTTGGATCGGTCTTGAAGTTAGCTTTCCAACAAGTCCAAAAAACACTCAAATCGGACTTTGTATGAGAAAGTTATGACATTTTACTCGTTTGTTCTGCTGATTCGAATCCAAATTTGAGGTGATTCGAATCCGAATTGAATTCGAGTTGATTCGAGTTTGAATTTGGTTGGGCTTGTGGAAGTTTCAATTTGACTTGGATTCTTGGGCTTCTCTCCTTGCTTGTCTCCACGAGCTTCTCCTCCATTGTGACGGCCTTTCTTCAAGAACAGCCTCATATCCTTCATCTCCATTCATTATTGAATCTTCCAATCTGAGCACAAGCAAAACACTAGTTTTAGGTAGTATGAAATTCTCAACTAATTTAAAAGTAAATTCAGTGAACAGATTCACCTGTTGGATAAGCTTCTCTTGTTTTTCAACTCTCTTAGTAAGCTCACGTTGCTCTGAGGTATTTAATGAATTGAAAACATTATATGAAACAACGTAGCTAAGGATGTCCGCATCACATTCAATCTTTTATTTTTCTCTTTCTTAACACGCCTAAAGCATAATTCATGCAAGTGCCCATCTCTACCACAATAGGTGCAATGAAATTTAACATAATTAGAATTCCTTTGAGATGATGAGCTAGTACCTACAACATTAGCAGAAGAGTTTTGCACAAAACCAGCAGATTTAAACACAGTTTTGTGAGGCTCACCTTTTGTTTCAATCTGCTCACTTCCAATGACCGTAACTATCTTAGGTGGATTGTTCTTGGCATAATTAACAATATTAAATCCTAGACCAGTATTTTTGGCACTCAGTTTTGACTTATCTAGAATCATATTTAAATTTTTCTTGCTAGAAGAAAATCTCTCTAAGGTGTCCTTAAGGTATTCATTTTCTTTAGCTAAAATGGGACAAGTTGTGCATTTAACAGATTCATTCACAATATTCTTAGAAGCACTAGATTGAACCAATATTTCCTTTTCATCAAAATCATTAAGTTGTCTAGTCAAAGCTTCTATTTCTATGTTAAGTTTAGAACAGTTAGAGCACGAAGATATCTCATGAAAAAGCATCTGTTGAATTTTTTCATGAGATAATTAAGTCTAGCTTCTAGCATTCCACAATTAGAGCAAGTTTTAGTTTGTGCATTTGAAATACTTGACTCCAAACATGTAGAAGAACTAAACTTAAGCTTTTCAAGTTCATCATTTGTAAGTTTTAACTTTTCATCACAAGAGTCATGTGCCAACATTAAATCATCAAGTTTAGCAGTTACATCCCTAAGTTGAACCAAGGTTGATGCATTAATTGCTCTAGCAGTCTCCAACCCAGAGTGTAAAACTTGACAAGGCTCACAAGATTCATTATCAGGAATAGAAGCTCTAAGTCTATCAATTTCAGAAGTTAAACTTTTAACGAGACAATTATTTTCTTGCAGTTTCTTTTTTGTCTTTTTTAATTCAATAGCAAGTTTAATCAAACCATCTTCAAGCTCATCTGAACCCCGGTTGTTTTTGTGACTTTTTAGAGAGAAAAATTAGGGTTAGCTTTTTCTAAAGAGCCTTTGGAGATGTTGTTTTGCTTTGTAGCTTTAGTTGTTGAGATTGAGAGGATGAACTGAACTTCTTGTAATCATTCCTCCTTGTTTATCTCTGTAATCTTTGATTCCGAGCAATGAAATCTTTGTTGTTTGGTTCTTTGAATATGCATATTTTCTTCTCTCTGTTCTTGGCTTGAATACCTAGGGTTTTTGTGAAACTCTTGATTTCTCTTATGAAATGGCATGAAACTTGATATCTAGAATCTTACTGATATTGCTAACATATCCTCAAAGTTTCATGAGCTAAGAATCTAAGTATCTTGCGAATTGTAGTTTTTGGTCTCTCTTGTCAAATATTCAAGAAATCCGATTTTGCTTTGATTAATGGATCTTTGTCTGCGATTCCTTCTCAATGAGGTCAAGATGTTGTTTAGGATGATGTCCTGTAAGACTTGACCCGAGAAGAGCAACAATCTTTGAGTATTTCGGATTTTTAGAAATTTCCAGTACGTACTGTTCTTCGGTCAGGACAATCGGAACTTTCGTTATCTACAAGGCGGAACTACCGCCGGCGGAACTTCCGCACTGGAAGACCGGAACTACCGCTAGGTAGAATCGGAACTTCCGATATCTGACAGAACAGCCCAGTTTTTGTTTAACTCTTTGGATTTGATTCACTTCACGTCTTTTGTTTATCAGAAGGTTTTGGATTGCTGTGTGGACACTTGATAAGGGAGGATATTATTTTTAAGGCACCATTCACCCCCCCTCTGTTGCCATTTCGGTCCTTCATCATCATATGATGGTCTTACCTCATCAGCATCACTGTCGTCGTCGTCGTTGCTTGCCATGAAGCACATACCCGTGAAGTCATCGTTCTTCTTTTTACCTTTAGAATCATCATCATCGTCGATGTCGTCGCAACTCTCATATTCCACATCACTCAAATCAAGACGCTCGATAGCCGATATGATATTTTCTACAAACTTGCGACGAAAATTGTTACCCCTGGTGTTGTTGTTCTTGGATGGCCGACGACGATAATTCTTATCTTCCTTGATCACCTTCCCCTTGAGCTTGGGATAATCCACCTTAATGTGACCTGGCTCGCCACACTCATAGCACTTGATTGAACTTGACATGCCACCTCGCTTCTTCATCCTCATATTATTAAGAGCTTTGTATGCCCGTGAGGAAATCAACACCAAATCCTCTTCAGGAATCTGTTCGAACTGTTCCTCTGAAAAAGAAGACAAATCAGACACAAGAAAAGAACTCAACGAAGTAGCCTACATGGGATTATTCACAAGTGCTAAAGATGAAGATTTATCTGTCTTAGATGGCAAAGCTTCCATCTCATAGGTTTTCAATCTAGAGAAAAGATCATCCATGGTTAAAGTATCTAGATCAACAATTTGATTAATAGTTGTGACAACCATCAACCACTCAGAACCTAAAGATCTCAAAATTTTAGTTGCATTATCTTCATAAGATGGAATAACATTAACACCACGCAAATTACTCAATATTTTTTCAAAGCGAGCAAAAAGATCATCAATAGCTTCACCAGGCTTCATAGCAAAATCAGATTATTCTTTTTGATAAAGATTTTTACGCATTTTTTAATTTTAGTGGTTCCTTCATGATAATCGTAAATAGTTTTCCATATTAAGTGAGCAGAATTAATATGAGCTACACGATCAAATTCTTTGCGAGAGATCCCTTGAAACAACAAGTTACGAGCTTGAGCATTTAAATCAACATTCGTTTTATTTAGATTAGTAACTGGAACTGGAACCTCATAAGGGCTAGAAACTTTTTTCCACACATCACTACCTTGAGCCTCAATATATGCTTGCATACGACACTTCCAAAAAGCAAAATCAGTACCATCTAGCATGGGAGGATGATTCACATACCTCTCTGATGCCATACTAACCTTGCTCTGATAACACTTGTAGGATCTTTAATGACAATCAGAGGGGGTGAATGATTGTAATAAATAATTTTTGCACCGAGAAAATCACTGAATCGCCTTCGATCAAGAACAAAGAAGATCGACGTCGTCGCGACGTCCACCGATCGCTGCGTCGGGCTTCGCCTCGATGTGTCAAAAACCAGCCGCATGCCTTGATCCTCGGTTTTCTATAGCCAGCCCTATTGATTTCCACAAATTATGCCAGCCATGTGTCTTGATAGCCACACAGCACCCATCAGTCAAGGATGGACGTGGCATACATAGCCAACCGACCCCAGCACTCTAGTCTTCCCTTTTTGCAAAGCATCAAATCTCATGGAGAGAAATAAATCCAAACCATGCCCTCACGACATGACGACATGCATGCACCAAAAAGTCATATATAAAAAGAAGAGCTAGTACTTTGTCTTGAATACTACGTACTGGCCGGTCCTGATCATCAATAGTATGCATCAAGACTGCTGCCTCTTGATCTCGTTCTTCACGTGACCAGCCATTGCGCTCCGCTAATTTCTATGCCGAGTGCAGGAACAAACAAAGCTGCCGCCACCAGAGCCAAAAGGAAAACTCTACGCCGCCGCTGCGAGGAAAAATCAATACTCAAGTCACGGCCGAACCTAACGACCTTTTATACTCATATAATTTCTAAACCCTAATTACTCACGTACGGCCCAATTACATGGGCCTAATCCATGGGCTTATAACTTAATTACAAAATATCCTATTTTAGACACTCTAAAATATGTCACGTGTCGTAGCCTCCGGACCGCAGCTCCGTAGCTCTAACACGCGTCACCCATCTTTAATCTCCATGCGCTCCAACTCAAGCTCGACCGCCTCCTCCAGCATCTCCGACCCTCTGGACCATGACTTCGCACCAAGACATCTCTCGGTCACCGCCGTAGACCACGATCGCCTCCTAGTTACACTGCACATGCAAAGACCAAAGCAACATTTTTCCCGGCATAAATTCTTCCCAACTTGACCGCTATAAGTCCACACAACACGACACGCCTCAAATAACATCAGTAAATAACATTGTCAATTATTCATCAGCCAAATGATATTAGACATAGCCACATGGTCTAACCGTGTGGAGGAGGGTGTTGTAGGAGAAGGTGTCGGGGAGGGGAAGGATGGAGCGGAAGAGGGGCGCCGTCAGCGGGAGGTGGCCGTTGGAGGCGTAACCGACGAGCATGGCGTTGTAGGTAGATGTGGAGCGGCGGGGCATGGCGGCGAAGAGTCGCTCAGCCTCGGTGACGCGGCCAGCACGCATGTGGGCCGTGATGGCCTTGTTATACCGATCACCTCCGCCGGACTTGTCCGGGCAAAGGCCACCGGTGGTTCTCTCGCCGCGCAGCGGCACCTGAGTCGGCGAGAAGGTAGCATGACTGCATGAGTGTCTTTAAAATTGTGGTCGTGTCTCTGAGAAAGTGATGGTGTGTCTCATAGATTCTTGTATAAATAACGCACACGAATGAATTTCATGTTTCTGGGTCCAAAAATGAAACATTTTCTATGAAACTCTGTAATATTCTCAGGCAAGTCAATCTTCTCCATTTGGACAAACTAAGCTTCAGTGACACTTTGTGATAAATCAACACATTCATCCAAAGAAATTACAAGATAAATTTGGCTACATAACATTATAAAAGTAGGACGCTTGTCCTTGCACATTGGAAAATTGCCATTTAGCTAGAACCACTCTAAATTGTGTCCATTTGCAAGAACAAAGCAATTTGTTTTTCTGAGTAATGGATAGAACAAAATTGTGGATATCATGGGGATATGTTCCAGATCTTAGGATGATGTGACAATTGGCAATGGCGTTAATGGTTTGTCATTTCACGTGTTTTCGGTAAAGTTTCAGGACTGTCAGGTCTCAAGCGGTCTGACCGGCCGAAGCGGCGGTCAGACCGGTCCAAGGGCGGTCCGACCGGCCATAGAGCGGTCGGACCGGCCAACTTCAGAAAGTGTGGATTGAGCTGGGCCAAAAATAGAGGGTGTAGGCAAGAGAGGGGATTCTATTGCACTTGGTCCCATAATTTTTGGAGTCTCCAGTGAAAAGTTATATTGGTTTGAAAATTCCACTAGGTTTCGGTTTTTCAGAGAGGAAAATCGGCTAAGTCATTTCTGGCGATCTGATCGGCCAATAGGTGGCGGTCAGACTGGCCAGGGTGGGCGGTCAGACCGGCCCTAGGGGCGATCACTTGGATCGTCGCCTGTCGTGGCGACGATATTCGGTTGTTAGGTCAAAGTCATGAGTTTCAGGGTATATATGTTGCATGATGCATGTTTTGACTAACATGGGTCAAGTTGTGAAGAACTTGTTTCTAAATTCAGTTTACTTGTCTATTGTTGTGCATGTTGCTTGGTGGTCAACGACGGTCAACGACGAGGATGATCGGGACTAGGCTTGGAGAGCTGAGGTCCAGAACGATCGACGATGCCGGGTGAGGTCAATGTACTCAAGTGTGGTGCAAGATGGACAAGGGTGACATATTGGCTAATCCGAGGTGCAAGATGACACAAGGTGTAGCTAATTAGGTCTAGGGGTGTTAAAGACGGCGCATTAAAATGCGTGCATATGTGTCCCGTTTGTTTTGGGCCTTAACGGGAGCCCAATTGAGTCAAACTTCTAGAAGGTCTAAGCCTCCACTATAAATAGGGGAGGGAGGTGGTTGCACCTCTTCTTCGTCTCTTTTGCTATTTTGTAAACCATAATTTTCTTAAGGAGAGCTTTTGTAGAGGCTAGGGTTCTTGATAGTTTGATGTGATTTTTGTGCTCTTGGATTGAGCATTGTCCTCCATTGATGGAGAGGCTGTAAGCCCATATCATATCAATCAATCAAAGGAAAGTTTTGATCATGTTTTATCTCATTGCGTTCTTTCTCTATATTTGATGATTTTGAGTCTTTCTTTGATCCGCAAGTTTTTGATTGAATTCTTCATGTGATCTAGCTTGCTGTGACGTGTGGAAACCTATATAGAATCATCTTGATCATCAATCACCCACGACCAAGTTTTTGGATCAAATTTTCATTTTGACTCGGTTTTGAACCCTTCTTCAATCAAACGGAAAAGGATCCTTATTCTTCTAAGAATTATCATAATATTCGATTGGAATAGGTTACTGACATCATAGAGAAGGTGTGTTCCAAGTTTCATCAAGTTTGAAGTTATAGATCAAAAGTTTCATCTATTTGCAACTTCGTCATCGGGCTGTTTGTGTTTTGTTCTTCATGCCGGCGGTCAGACCGCCCAAGGCAACCGGTCAGACCAACAGGAAATTGGTCAGACCGCCATTGACCCAGCGGTCCGACCGCTGCATTGAATTGCTTTAGTCCTTGTTGTTTTTATCGTATTGCTTACGGGTTTAAATTGGTTTCAATATTAGTCTTCCGGTGTACTGATATACTAATCTTCATAGCTTCCATAGCTACTGGAGTAAAATATTATTGAATCAATTATTTGTGAAAAAGTGAGCGTGCTCCTATTCACCCCCCCTCTAGTCGCCTTTTCGATCCAACAAAAAATATACCCATTTTCTTCTTCCTTCTCTTTTGATCTTTTCACTCTCTCTCTCCCTCACTTAGCCACTTGCGCTGACACCATCCTAGGTGTTACTGTGGCTTACAAATGCCGTCTAAAAGCAAACGAGAGATAAGAGGACATGAAGAAGAGCTACGGAAAACGACGTAGGCGGCGTTGGTTCGATTATGAGCTAGGGAGACATGGGTACACTGACAGGAGTTAGGGAAGCTGTCCGAGGTTGTGGGTCGCCAGAGACAACAGTCAACTCAAGAGAGAGAGAGAGATGAATGAAAAGTTAGAGGGTTTGCTCTTTTTTTTAATGATTCATGCCTAAGGCAAATTAGACATTTCACATCCATTTTACCTCCCAAAGTTCAAGATTATGTTATTTTAGTTGGTATGTTTGTGTTATGATGAACAAACAACAAATTTACAGCAACCATCAGCTAAAAACCATATTTGTGAGCAAACGCCACATTTTTACACCGTCGCCAATTTGGCCAAATTTGAATGCAGGGATAGTGACTTTTTTCTCGAAGAAGGGACAATGTCTTGGATGGAGCCTTTTGAAGAATCAGGCAAGGTTTGATTCATAATATACCACTATAATTACGTCAAAAACATCTACCACATGCGAAATATGCTAAGAGATGCGTCAAATGAAACTTGTGGATGTATGTATTCCCCCTATACAACGAGCCCAATTATGTGACAATAATCTCTCTTTGGTGCGCCCACGTGGCCTAGAAGGCCCAACGCACGTCGATTAGAGGATTAGAGGTGGTTAGATGGGTCGTACCGGCGAGATCGGCCTGAGACACGACATTGTTAGTCTGATCGAGACACGGCATGACCCATACTATGGGTGGGCCGCATGACACGATGGGCCGACTCGGGAAGGGAGGGAGCTGGGAGGAGAAGGGGGCAGGGGTGGGGATAGGGGGAGAGGCAGGGGTGGGTGGGCCGTGTGACACGATGGGTCGTGCCTAGCACGGTACGGTTCGGTTGAAATTCTGCCCATTGGGGGGCTTTTTCGCTCGGTGGGTTGTGCCCGACACGACACAACACAATCCGTTTAGCCCTACTATTTGGATTTTTTGAAAATCCGACTGTTTTGAACAATTTTGGGCTTTTAAAATAGAAAAAATCCATTTTTTTCTATAAATAGCCACCATACCCCTCTCATTCAGCACTCATATATTCCTCAATCTCTCTTTCAAATTATGTTGTGCAAATTCAAATTCTTTGCAGCAGGTCAGCAAAAGAGGTACCATGCTATTTTTTACATAATTTAGTTATTATTTTTTATGCTAAGATGAAAGTAATAATAGTGTTAGTTTCAATTTTGTAGTTTTCGTTATGAAAAATTACAATAGTTTGCTTTTGGTGATTACAAACTTTCACTGGAGGAACTTACATCCATGGAGGTTACGATTGCATCAAACCAATCGTAGTTGTTAGCGGTTGGGCAAGACAGAGTTCTATCATTAGGCTCCACAACAGCATCTTCGTAGGCGACCACCGGAGCAAAGAGGTCGAGACCGTCTACATCTGGAAGTGTAGGAGAATTTCGACAGGACAACCTAGCCAGACGCACAGGGAAATGAGGTACCATATGCTATTTGCTACAAGATGTAAGGGCAAGTAAGGATTGGTGATGAGGCAGACGCAACTGCAGTACAACCTCGACAGTATGGTACATAGCTGGGACTACAATCCTGAGGTAACCCGTCAATCTCTCTGTCGTTTAATTACTTCCGACGATTTACTGTTAGGTTTTGGAGAGTCTACTGCTTTCTAAACTTACATTAGAACTGCGTATAATCCTAGATTTTCTACCGTTATAGACATACAACAACTAAGGATATATTAAAATACTGTAATGAACACCGTAATAAAATAAAGGAACTATTTAGTACGTGCACATTTTCGGTGACCCTGACCTCAAACATATGAAGTGGTCAAGTTTGGGAGGGTTATCTTAGTGCAATTTATCATTATGTTAATGACGACTGGGTATTGGAAAAAAGAATTATAGGTTTTAATTTAATTGATGCAGCACACACTGGTGAGAATATTGCATACTGTATTATTAAAGTCGTGGAAGACTTTGGTCTTACAGACAAAATATTCTCAATTACTTTAGACAATACCGCTTTGAACTCTAGGGTCATGGATATTCTTACTCTAGTGTTGAGTACATACGATTCCTTCTGGCTACATCAGTGATGCGCTTGTCATATTATTAACCTTATAGTCAAATTGGTTTGAAGAGGTTGAATTCCGTATATTAAAGCATTTTGTGATGCGATATCTTACTCGAATAATTCTAACATAAGAATAGTAACATATAATAACTTCTGCAAGGCGACGGGTGTACATCCAATAAAGTTCGGTTTGGACATGCCTGTAAGATGGAACCCTACTTACCTAATGCTTAAGAGTCTTTTACCATATAAGAATATATTTTTCCTATTTTTATTCAAACACACTATCGAACACTGACGGTAGTATACTATTGACTGAGCAACATTGGTTCATTGTTGAGAAGATACTTCAGTTGTTTTGTCTGCTGTCTATTATCCAACATGTCCTATTATTGTGCATAGTATTTTACAGATTGCTAGTCATTTAAAAAACTATGAAAATGACACAGCTTTAAGAGAGTCTATTGTTGCTATGAAAACTAAATACCTTAAATATTGGAGAGAAATCTCTTTTCTATATGTATTTACATTTATTTTAGATCCTACAATTAAATTTGACAGATTTGCTAATGTTCTTGATCTTCTTAGTGATGTTGCAGGGTTAGACTATTCTAACTATTTTTGTAGATGTTCGCTCTCGATTACACGAGGTTTTTCCAAAGGTACAAAAATAAGTTCTAGGGAGTCTGTTTGCAACGACCTCTAGTAGCACTCACCTCAAGTAACAAGACAAATATGTGAGGTAAAATGTAGGGTGCAAGCACTTCCTCCAAGTCCATGTCTTCTTTTATAGCGGCACCTTCTCAAGAAAGTCTAAGACCAACCTCTCACCCAAGGAGTGTGGAACTATCCGCCTATCTAGACAGCAATACGGTGGATTTCAACTTAGAAAATTTTGAATTTTTGCACTGGTGGCATAACCATAAGTTAGCATATCCCGCGCTGTCCATACTTACACATGATGTGTTAACTATTCCGGTCTCGACTGTTTCCTTCAAGTTTTCTTTTCAGTTATTCTGAAAGAATATTGGATGAGAGAAGAACGCGTCTCACAAGTGAGATGATTGAGATAATTCTAACTGTGGAGGATTGGGAATAACCTGATTCATGAACACAACACTCTGTGAAAAATCCAGAGTTGTTGGAGGTGTTCAAAAATCTGTACCTAGACGACGACACGCAGAGCAAGGATGTATCTAAAGCTACATGATGTACTCATTTTTTTTTGCTAAGTTTTTTTATGTTGAGTTTTTACTGGTAAAGGTTTTAACAAGGCAACTATTTAAATATTAATAAAGTTTTTATTAAATTTTTAATATATTTGTATTATTTTTATATCTATTTATGAATTCTATATATTTTTTATAGTTTTTCTGGATTTTTCGAATCTAACTACGTCGATATATCTCTTCTGATACGAGGGCCGGGCCGTGCCCATCTGGCCACCACTACGTCGATATATCTCTTCTGACACGAGCGGCGGGGCGGCAAGCGCGTCTGCGCGAAGCGCTTCGACGGAGATGGCCTTGCTCTCCGCCACTTGCCGGCACCCTACCCCGCTCGCCTCCCTCCTCTCTCGTGCTTCGCGCGGTCTCCACGAGGCTACAGCAGCGGCAGAGGAGGAGAAGACGAGGACACGGAGGAGGAGCAGCAGCAGCCGCCTTCTTGGAACGGAGTTCCCCGACACCTGGGACCCAGCCCCGCGCTCCGCGGCGTGGCCGCCTCCTCCGCGAGGCGCCAGAGGTGAGCTGGGCTTACGGGCTTGCTAATCTCTGGTTAAAAAAGGTGTGGTCTTTCTAGGTGTGCGCTTCTTGGAATACCAGTGATTTCGTGAGGATGTGGTGTAGAAAGTTTTAAATGTTGTTGGGATTAGAAATATAAATAACGAGAGTGCATTTCAGGTTCTTTGATGCAGTGATATCGTTTGCGGCCAGTTCGTGTAATTGGTGCAGGACCCATGTCCAGATCCTGTAGTAGTTTAGTGTCGAAATCCATGCTGTTGCTAATGATTGAGAAAAAGTTTGGGGCTCTGGCCTCTGAAAGTGGAAGTATTAGCAGATCGAAATGTAAATTCAAATGAAACGCAAGTGGATGTTCTTTAGTAGTTGGCCTATACTATTTAGTGTTAGATGCTTCTACTTGGTTGGTGTAACTTGTAAGCACCAAACAATGGGAGGATTCAGTAGAGTTGTGCTGAAGCCATGCTGTGGAGTAGTGCTGTTTGGCAGCTGCAGTATTGCTGATTTGCTGTGTTTGGTTGCTGAAAGGTTGTAAGCGAATTTCAAGGTTTCACATCTTTTGTGGTAGGGGACTAGCTTTCACTTCCGTGAAAAGCTTCAGTTCTTGGCAGTTCACTGGTCATAGCAGCTTCCTTATCTCATTGTTGTTTAGCATCTTGTGCTAATGATTTAATTTTGTGAACTTGTACCTTTTTTTCTTCTTATAGTTGATTATGAGTCCACCACGACCATTATTGATGGAAAAGCCATTGCGGAGGACATAAGGTTACAGATTACTGAAGAAGCCCGTCAAATGAAGGTCCTGTTTAGTACAGCTTCCACTCCCAGCTTCTCAATCGATTCTCGTGGAGCCGTACCAAACACCCTGATTCTCAAAATCATTAGATTCTGCTTCTCGAGGAGCTGTCTCGAAAATGAACTAGCAACGAGAAGCAGCCTCCTAGCAGATTCTCATGAGAATCCAACCTTCAGAAATGAAAATACCCTTGAAGTTGAAGGTTTTTACCCGCAAATGCCATTGAGTTACACAAATACAATTGAAGTATTACACCCAGGGGTGACATGGTCTATTTGCCTCTAATCCTCCCTCATATGGTTTTTGGAGCCAAACGGTTTCAACAGACAGCTCCAGATTCTCAGAGAATCAGGAGTAGAATCTGGAAAATGAGAATCTGGAGCTGTACCAAATAGGGCCGAAAAATGCAGTTGGACATGTGCCTGGCCTAGCTGTTGTATTGGTAGGTGATAGGAGAGATTCTCAATCCTATGTGCAATACAAAATAAAGGGTTGTGAGGAAGTCGGAATGAAATCTTTGTTGGCAGAGTTGCCTGGGAACTGTACAGAAGATAGAGTGGTGGATTCGGTATCAAGATTCAATGAAGATCCATCTGTTCATGGCATCCTTGTGCAGCTACCTCTACGACAAGTAAGCTATTTTACTGTTCTAGTGTTGCCACTCTCAAAAAAACATGATCTTTGGTTTAGTTCATAGATTGATACCATGAAAACCTTTTCATTTGCACCTACTAGAGAACTGTTTTGTTCAATGATTAATACAAACTACTTTAGTTCTCATGGTAATAGACAGTCAACTTCAGTAGTCTTTTATTTAAGATTCCATTTCCAGTATCTGTTTGGTCAAGATTCAGCTTACTTTATATCGAAGCTTTGCTATATTATGCTCAACATTTGTCACAATGCATCATCGAGCTCTCTATGTGCTAATTTTGTATAAATCAGCATATGGACGAGGAAAGGATCCTAAGCGCCATTAGCCCAGAGAAGGATGTTGATGGTTTCCATCCCTTGAACGTTGGTAATCTTGTCCTCAGAAGCCGGAAACCTTTGTTTGTGCCCTGTGCTGCAAAGGCTTGCCTTGAGTTATTGCTTCAATTTGGGATTGAACTCATGGGAAAGCATGTTACGGTGATTGGGAGAAGCAAAGTTGTTGGATTGCCTACTTCCTTACTTTTACAGGTAAAGTTGTCAAAAATGAGTCATATCAAATTCAATGATTATCCTGCAGTTTTTACTGCATTATTATATGAGGACAGTATTTTAACATCATGCTTTTTCTCCAGAGACATCATGCCACTGTGAGTGTTATCCATGCCTTCACAACAAATCCAGAGGAGATTACTCGTGAATCTGACATTGTGATCTCAGCTGCCGGAGTGGCCAATCTTGTAAGAGGAAGCCGGCTAAAGCAAGGTGCAGTTGTGATCGATGTTGGGACAAATCCGATTGAGGTACACACAATATTGTTTACTGTACTTTTGCTCGAGAAGCTTGATTTATAATGTCTGCAGTATTGCTGGTGTTGTTTGTTCTGTTGTAAAATGTGCAGTTTTAGCAAATAACGATAATTAATTCCAGCGTACTCATAAGACAATAAAGCATTAATCCACCAACATTTAAATGACCAAATCAACATGAACAAATGTAAATCCTCCAAGTCATTTAAATTGAATGAAATGCTAAACATATACCACATGTATATGAAAGAAATCAGCATAAAGCTCAAATTCTTGATGTTAAAGAGTGTTCTCAGTAGGCTAGTTGCATAGGACATAGTCCTTACCATCACATCCCTTAAGCCTAATATACTTCACAAATTGAATCAAATAACTAAGATTCAGACTATGAGCTCTTAAAACAGCTAACTGACTGACAAAAGAAATTATGGGTCAGAATATAAAATAAACTAACTTTCGGTTACCAGAAGCTAAGTAGAGTGCAAGATCACATAATCAAAATTTATATCAGCAAACAGAATAGAGAAGTACTGTTAGAGCAAATGGAGCACACATTCAATGTTCAGCTTTTGATGCCTTTTGCCAACACAAGAACAGACAAACAGAACAAATCAGAAGCTAATCAGTCCTTTGAACAAAATGATCCAATGCTCTTGACTACTACCGAAAGTAATAATAGGAACAAACAAAGACAGCGGGTAGCTTCCTCAATTATAGAGCTCAAAAGACTGAATCAGTTATTGAAACAATTATCAGAATATGGCTATGAACATCACAGAGCAAATAGCAAACCCACTGATATCACTTTGCACTTCTTCCAGTACCAGTCTAACTATCACTGAATGAATGAACAACTAGTACAACACAAATGTAAAGGATCATCCGAACTTAACAATGTCGAAATACTCACAGAGCCGGTAGCACTCAAAGCTACCTGGGAGAACAGCCGACAAGGCATGCCGAGAAGCGATGTCCCAGAAACCTAGCGCCCTACCGTGGCGCGGTGAAGTACGAGGTTAACGGAGATATAGTGACGAACTCCACCCACGGATCACACCAAGGGTGAAGATGAGGAAGCATGAAGAATGTCGCACAAGAACACCAAGCAAATGCTCCGGCCGAAGCACTCACCGAGCACCACCAAAAGAATGCCCCCCTTCACTCCAGAATAATCGAATCGATCCAATCCGCAACCAATCCAGGAACGCAAGAGTCCCGAATCCCCTTGCCAGATTTTTCAACCGACAATGCCTTGAGTAGATCAAGATGTCACAAGAACATCCAAACCTCAAGAGCAAAAACAACCCGGAATAGAAGATGAAGCAAAGGACTTACTGCCAGGTATTTCCACTCCCGAAAGCCAGCTAGTAGGCTCGCCCTTTGAAGAGGGAGACCCAGGTGTTATAATACAACTTCTCAAGTGTATTAGATCAATACTGTAGTGTATATATATACTACAATACAAACCCTAATAAGGACTAATGGGCCTCATAGCCCATAAATACATATGGGCCATATACACATATACATAACACCCCCCTTCAAACTCAACATGGGTCAGGAGGATCTGAAACATTGAGTTTGGAGAGATGGAAGCGATGTTGTTCTCGAGTTTGAGCTTTAGTGAAGAAATCAGAACTTGAATCTCGAAGGTACATATCAAGAGCAATAGTCTTCGTTGACAATGAGAACGTGTGAAAGATGCATCCACACCAATGTGTTTAGTCACCATGCTTCATCGGATCAAGAGTAATCAGATAGCACTAGTGTTGTCACACAGAGAGATGCAGAGTACTGCATGATACACCAAGATCGCCTAACAACCAACGAAGCCAAACAATCTCTCAAGTAGTAGCGCCAAAGCTCAAGCTCGCCAAGACTAGACCGTGAAACTGCAATCTGTTTCTTGGATTTCCAAGCAATAAGTGAAGACCCAATAAATATGCAATAGCCCGAGATGATCGTCTATCATGGATCACTCGCCCAAGTCGAGTCGAGTAAGCATGAAGTCAAGTCGAGATGACCGAGAATAAAAGAGACAACGATCAACAGGTCCTCGTGATAACGCAACACACGTAGTAGGTGAGCATAGTGAATGACGCGGAGCAGTAAACAAACCGACCGAGCACATGAACGTAATGAGCAATGTCGTATGCAGGACCGCAAGGTAGACAAGGCTCCCAACAATATGACGATAACGAAGGATCTTCAAGCAAAGTGCCATCTGAGGGACGGTCAAGATGAAGCTCCATAGGAGTAGCAATTTGTCCGATCACGGTGAGACCGTAACGAGCAAGTAGATCCCGAATATAGCGGCTTTGAGATAGATAGTAGCCATTATCTCGTGTGAGTGAACTCAATCCTCGTAAAATAATGTAGAGGACCCAAATCGACATCAAAATTGCTCATCGAGCCGTTGCTTAACAAAAGCAATATATTCCTTGTCATCTCCAAGAATCGACATATCATCAACATAAAGTAAGAGCATAGTACGACCACGTGAGATGTATGAATAAATAATGCAGGATCATGATTACTCTGGGAGAAACCAGAAGCTTAATACAATCGACCGAACCTCTCAAACCAAGCACGAGGAGCCCTGTTTGAGACCATAAAGAGCAC
The DNA here is from genome assembly GCA_036346395.1 of Hsuehochloa calcarea. Taxonomy (NCBI): domain Eukaryota; kingdom Viridiplantae; phylum Streptophyta; class Magnoliopsida; order Poales; family Poaceae; genus Hsuehochloa; species Hsuehochloa calcarea. The sequence continues at coordinate 24,051,417 of CM070610.1, read as the reverse complement.
GCATTTAAGGCGACAAATATGACCAAAGTAGGAGCCACAACACCTCGAGGTGGAGTCATATAAACCTCCTCCTGCAAATCACCATGAAGAAAAGCATTCTTCACATCCATCCGAGAGATAGTCCAAGAGTGTAACAAAGACCACAGCGACAAGAGTGCGAACTGCTACTATATGAGCAACAGGAGCAAATGTCTCATCATAATCACGACCATATGCTCGCTGAAAACCACGAGCAACTAGTCGAGCCTTGTATCTCTCAATAGAACCATCGATTTTGTCTTAACTTTAAAAATCCACTTGTGTAATAGGAACAAAGATGAGCGGTGTAAAGGAACAAGATCCCATGTATGAGTACGATCCAAAGTACCAACTCCTCTCACCATAGCTAATCGCCATCAGATGAACAATACCCTCCCCGATAAGTGTGAGGCTCAGCACAACAACAAGAGTAAGAAAACCATATCTCGTTAGGGAGCGTGAATAGTAGTACGATCACGAAGCTCATACCGAGATGACGGTCTTTGGTGGGGATCATCGTAAGGAGTATCATCGATTACTAGCCATGCCATCAAAGGAAGAAAAGTAGTAAGTCGAGTATCGGGAGAAACCCTAGACCGACGAGTATAGTGAAGAGAAAACGGTGATCCGACTAAAGATGGAGAGGAAGACTCCACGTAAGAAGGTGTATCGATTTAAACAATGGGCGGAAGGTAAAGAAAAGAGAGAGACTCAATGGGAGAGAGGAGGACCGAGTGGCGAAGAAGAGTAAAAGTAAGGATGATCCTCAACAAAAGAAACATCACGAGAAATACGCATACGCCGAAAGCGTAGGGATCATAACAACGATAGCCCTTATGCTCAAGACTATATCCAAGAAAACACACTCCATCGACCGAAGCCGTTAACTTGGTGCGCCACGAGAAATGGAAGCAAAACATAAAGTGTACAACCAAACACTCAAGATGGTCATACCAGGGGAGTGGAAAACAAGAGCTCTCCAGACACTTTCCTCAAGCGAGAAGATGGTTGTATATTAATGAGATAGACGGTAGAAATCGCATCGACCAAAATGCCGTGGAACATGAGATGCAAGTAAAAGAGTATGAAAGCAATCTCAATAAGATGACTGAGTGTTTACGTTCAAGAACACCATTCTGAGCATGGGCGCCAGGACAGGAAAGCTGAGGAAGAGTTCCTCACGGAGAGAAATTGACTAAAAGCATGGGACAAGTACTTCTGAATCGTAACGAAAGGTCTGAATAGGAGTGGAAAACTGAGTGTGAACCATACGAGCAAAAGACTGATAAATAGGCAGCAGTTGAGAACGGTGTTTCATAAAGTAAACCCAAGTATATCGAGAATAATCATCAATAAAAATGACATAATAGATATGACCACCTTTAGAAGCAAAGGGAGCAGGACCCCAAACATCAGAGTGAACCAACTCAAAAGGATGACTAGACCGAGATGTACTAGTAGGATAAGGAAGTTGCAACTGTTTACCAAGCTTGCAACCCTTACAATCATAACTAGTGTCCACAATGACACGACCTAGGACACCTTGACGAGCTAATGTAGAAAGACGAGATCCACACAAATGACCAAGTCGATGATGCCACTGAGGAAAACTAACAGAAGCTGAAGCTATGACTGAAGATGCATGAACGGAAGAAGATGGAAGTCTCAGGCGATCAAGGAAGTAGAGACCCTGAGAATCTCTAAGGCGATGGCCAGTACCAACAAGAGCCCCTGTCCGACGATCCTGCACATAGCACGTAGAGTCATCAAACCCAACAAAATAATGCATACGCAGTCGACCAATGGACATAAGATTCATAGAAAGCTGAGGTACAAATGACACTTCTGGAACAATAAAATGAGAAGTAGAGAGGGTGCCCTGATGAGTGACTGAACATGAGGTGCCATCAGCTGTCTGTACACGGGAACCATCCAAAACAGGTCGACATGATGCAAGGTGAGACTTATTCGATGTCATATGAAAAGAAGCTCCAGAATCCAAAACCCATGGAAGACTAGTACCGACATGTAAGAAGAGGCTACAAGAAGATGGCGGCATCTACTAGGAGGAACATCGATGAAGGCCGTCCGTTGAGCTTGAGTCCAAGAGCTGAAAGGTCAAATCAAGCCGACTCAACTGGGTGGCAAAAGTTGAATCCCCAACAGGTGTAGGAGTGGTGGCAGCAACCACGCCACGACGAGCGATGAGAGACGCGGTCGAAGCTCGGATGAAGCGGTAGCACCTCTCGAACAGATGACCGGACTTCTTGCGGTGAGAGCATATAACCTCGATTGGATGCAAGATCGTGGGAGTAGAATAGGTCGATAAACCTCTGACGAGGTGCCGCAAGAATGCATCGAGGTGGTGTCAATCCGAACAACAAAGAGCGAAGTCGAGTCTCCTCAAAGAATCAATGCAAAGAAGGGCCTCCTCCATGGTTGGAAGAACAACACGCCCCAAGAGTTGAGCACGAATAGACTCAAATTCGCGAAGGCGCATAACAAAAGTGAACATTAAATTCTCAAGATCATGACTCGCCTTGCCCGGACACAAACAAGACATCCAAGACAAGAATAAGGGACCATGGAGGTCAACCGCCGTGAAATGCGAGTGAAAGAACTGTAGTACTCCTCAATAGACATCTCTCACGACGTAAATCATGAAGAGTTTGTAAAAGAGAAAACGACGCCAGACCGGTCCGCTTCATAACGATGCTGAAGATACTCCCACATCTTGCGAGAACTTGGAAGATCAATGAAATCCATCCTGATTGAAATTTCAGCACTGTGACATAAGATACCCATAACACGATCATCAGCACTTCGCCATACTGTAGCTTCCTTTACATCGCCTTCTACGGAGGTCTACCACTGTAATATACGAGAGAAGACCAATGGACCTAAGAAGCATGCGGACCGATGACGACCACTCACGATAATTTTGACCATCCAGCTTGATATCCGAAGCTAGAAGAGCACCACCCATACTGAGAGGAACAGAATTACCATTAGCCATTGCACAATCAGAAAACCAGTCAAAGATGCACGCAGCGATACGGAGACTCAAACGATCAATCGGACCGAGGCAAACTCCTGGAATCAACTGAGCGAACCGTCGATCGGCCGAGGCAACTCCTGGAAACAATGAGGCAACTCCTGGAAACAATCGACTGATGCCTTATATGCGAACCGAGCGAACGAATCGACTTCTCTCTCGGTCTCGCCTTCCTTCTCCTCTCGTCTCGGCCCACCGAAGCTGGCGAACCGATAGGCGGGCGGCGAACGAGCGCGTCAAGGCCCTTCTCCTCCCCTCTGGTCCACCGAGCGGCAACCGAGCGACCACTTCACCGAGATGCCCCTTCTCCTCCCCTCTCCTCCCGCTCAGCGTTGGCGAGACCGGCGGTGGGAGCGACGGTGATGGGGGCGGACTCGTGGAAGCCCGCGGCGGCCAGGCACGGCGGCGAGGAACTCGTCGGGAGGTCCGGAATGGCGCCGGAGATTTGGTGGCGGAAGAGCACCGTGGAGGCGCACCGACGGCACTCGGGAGATCCGGCATGGCCGCGACTTCGAGAACCGGGCAGCCGACGCAGCACCTCGGGAGATCGGTGGCTGCGACTTCTCGAGAACCGCAACGCGTCGACAGATCCGGCGGCGATCGCAACTCAGCAAGGCCGATTTAACAGCGAAGAAGCAAAGGAACCACGAAGGTAAACTACTCGACGGCGCAGTAGATTGGTAGGAGAAGCTCTGATACCATGTTATAATACAACTTCTCAAGTGTATTAGATCAATACTGTAGTGTATATATATACTACAATACAAACCCTAATAAGGACTAATGGGCCTCATAGCCCATAAATACATATGGGCCATATACACATATACATAACACCAGGGACCCGGCACCGATTGCTGCGAACTGCCTCCGCGCATCGCGCACGTCAGTTCGTGCCTCCTGGGTGCCGCTGCCTAGGGTTCCTCTTCCATCGCGAGAGCAAGAACCGGAAACCCAACCGACTCCAGGAACACAATTAAGGGTCAAGCACCAGCCTAAGGAAACGGCGGAGAGGCCAAGGGATAAGGATCTACCCCGCCTCCACACAATCCTGACAGGTGGGCTTGGCTCATCAATTTTGGGAAATTCCAAAAAGCCCATGAATGACAGCATGTTCATCATATCCATTTTGGGGGCCAGGGGGTTCGGGGCAAAAGGGGGGTTTGGGGGGAATAAAGGGGATGGGGAAAAAGGGGAAAAGGGGGGAAAAAGAAAAGGGGGAAAATTTTAAGAAAAAAACCCAAGGGGAAAGGGGGAAACCCGACCCAAAAAGGGAAAAACCCAACCCCAAAAAAAAAAAGGGGGGGGGGAAAAGGAAAACAAAAAAAAAACCCCAAAAGGGGGAAAAAAAAAAGGAAAAAAAAAACCTTAAAAAAACAAAAAAGGGGGAAGGGGGGCCCCATCCCGGGCCCGGGGGGTAAACCCCAAAGGCCTTTGGGGGGAAAAAAAGGCAGGGGAAAAGGGGTTTGGGGAAACCCAAAAAAGGGGAAAAAAGGGGAAAGAAAAATTGGGCTTTTGGGAAAAAAAAAAAATTTAAAAATAAAGTGAAATTTTTTAAAAAAAATTTAAAATTTAAAATTTTTTTTGGGTTTAAAATAAATTTTTTTAAAAGGGAAAATATTTTTAAATAAAAAAAAAAATTTAAAATTAAAAAAAATTTAAAAAAAAATTTTTAAAACCCTTTAAAATTTTTTTTAAATTAATTTGTCTTTCCCAATTAAAGCTTTTGGCAAATAAAAGGGGAAAAAAATGGTTAATTTTTAAAAATTTTTAAAATAAAAAACGTAAGGGGACCCCTTTTAGGGGGATAAGAAACATTTTCCAAAAAAATTTTTCAATTAAAGTTAAAATAATTTTGGGGGGTTTTAAATTTAAGGGGGGAAAGGGAAAAAAACCTTTAAAAAAAGGAAAAATTGGGGAACAAAGGGGAAAAATGGGTTGGGAAAGGGATTTGGGGGTTTCCCCTTTTGGGCCAAGGGCCCATGGGGGCCCTTTAGGACCCAGGGAAGGGTTTTAAAGGGGGATTTAAAATTTTTGGGGAAAACCATTAAAAATTTTTAAATCAATTTAAATAAATTAATTCTTTAAAAATATTAAATAAAAATTTAAAATGAATTTAAAGGGTAAAAAAGGGGCCAGGACCAAACTGGGGAAAACAATGTGGAATTCCACCACTGCTTTCAGAAAAGGAGATGGTTAGAATGCTATTAGTTGAACTCCTGATGTTCTATGCCAATTAGTTTTGAAGCCAACCTGATGGGTTTCTGCCCGTTGAACACAGCATCTGGTCGGACGAAGAGCAGGTCCTTTCCATTGGGGACTTTCCAAGATGTGACACATGCTCCAAATAGATAAATCTCAGCCTCACTTCATGCATAAAATGAATACACAATTAGCCGTTGCAAAAAGTAAAAAAGGAATTCAGATGCAATTTTTTGCTGCAGTAGTAAAAAGTAAAAACTCCAGGAATAACCTAACTTCAAATTTACAAAGGCAGGCTAGGAGGTAGCCAAGATCCTACTGCAGGAATAAATCTTGCAAATAAAACTAGTCATTAGTTCATTACCATCTTAGGAAATCATTGAGAAGTATGAAAAATTATCCATGGTTCATAGAACTATTTTGTACTAGTGTACTAACCAGAAGACAATAGAGAAAATTACGCAAATGATTGAATTTATTGTTAAGAAATGACACGCTGTGTAATAACTTCGTATCCACTCAGTATATTTTTAAGCTTTCAGCACCATGACAGCAGTATGATTATCTAATTTAATGCATCATTCCGTCTATCGTAGTGCCAAAGTCTGAATAATGAACTATTGCCATAGTTTTCAGTTGGATTCCCAACTGTTCACCACGCCAAACCATTTCTTTTCCATCTCTTGATTGCAGATACGGACACACTGAAACAATTCTAGGGTACATACATTTCCCAATCGAGTATTGTTACTCTTACTGCATTGTCCAGCTGAATGCAATCCAACATACCCCTCATTTTGCCTACAAAACCCAGCCAAGCTCCCACCTTTACCACCTTATCTCCTTACAACCGAAGCTACAAGCCCTCCAAGAAACACATTCACACACAAGTTATACACCCAGAAAGATCACCTAAAATTCTCAAATCAACCAAAATCGGAATTACCTCCCATGCGGGGATTTGAGGTCGACTTTCTGTAGCCCTCCATTGCCCTCGGAGACCGCCACACCAGGCGCGTACACCTTCTGCCCCACGCTGGCCATGGCCACCACCCCAAAGCGCCTGCAATCAAGAACCCCCCAAAAAACCAAACGCACCAAGGGTCAATTCTCGCACGCACGAATCGATCCAGACCAGTACAGATAAGAACTACTTGTGGTGCTAGTACCTGAAGCGGCGAGGTGAATTGGAGGAGGAGGAGGAGACGGAGAAGGGAGGAGGGATGGTGAGCATGCAAGAAGCCGCCATTTCTGTTTGGCCCCTCGGAGAAGCTGATACTTTGGTGGTGTTTTTGCCTAGTTTAGACTTTTGAGTGGTGAGTGTCTTGGATCTTCTACGGGGAATGCTGTGTGTTTGGATTGGAGTCCTTGTGGTAGTATACAAGGTCAGTCCGGTTGGGACGCGGATTTTTTTTTGATTTCTGTACGAATTGAATTATTGTCTGTTAATTTTTTGCATTCCAAACATACCCTTAATTTTCTGATTTCCATACCATTGCACCGTAGAGGCCAGTTTGGACTCAAGATGCCCAAAAATCCTTATTTTGCGATGTTTTTATTGGATTGAGATTATAGATTTGTTTGTAGGTAATATTGCGATAGCATTTCCATCTCATGCACTAGGACTAGGGCTGGAAACGAGCCGAGCCGAGCTCGAGCCGACTCGAGCTCGTGTAGAACAGCGGCGCGGCTCGGCTCGTTTTTGGAACGAGCCAGAAGCGCTGCTTGGCTCGGCTCGGCAGTGGGCTCGAAGTAGCTCACGAGCCCTCGCAAGCTTGAGGCCACACACATCCGGACATCACCAGTTCACGCCACGCCATCTCCTCCTCATTACAGGCCAGCACGGAGAAGGTTGTCGGCGCTCCTCCCCTCTGCCTCCCCTCCATGGCCATCTCAGAACTGGAACAGGGGAAAGATCTAGCAAAAAGAACGTCGATTCAACATGAAAAGCATGAAATCATCTCAAGAACATCATCCACACATACAAAACACCAATCACAATAATCATCCCAAAAACATCATCCACATCCACATGAACCACATCTACGAAGGCCACCGAAGAAGCTCCTGCCAATTGTGGAAGGGATCGCCAAGGGCGCAGGACATCACATGACCGACGAGGTGACGAGGAAGCTCCTACCGGGCTGGCTATGGAAGAGGAATCGCGGGGGGAGGCTGGGAGGGGGAGGAGGATGCGGATGCGGCGGGTGGAGCACTAGAGCTGGGAGAGGGGGAGGCGGAGGCAGCGGCCGGTGGGTAGAGCTGGGCGCGAGGGAGGGGAGGCAGAGGCAGCAGTCGGTTGGTGGAGCTCGGACGAGAGGGATGGGGAGGCGAAGGCGGCGATCGGCGGGTGGAGTTGGGCGAGCGGGGCTAGGGGGTGAGGGGGAGGCGGAGGACTGGAGCCCGGAGGCGATGGGTAGAGCTAGGCGAGAGGGAGGGGGGAGGCGGCATTTTGGCGTGTAACACCCGAGCCAATATGAGCCTGGAATGCTACCAATATAACAAAGTAACAAATTAAAATCAAGACATTACACTAAATTTTGGCAAAACCTCCTTTGTATAATTAACCATACAAGAGATTCTAGCAAAACCATGATAACATAAATAAATATTTCAACATTCAACTTAAATCATAATCATGAAACCTCCATGCAGGGCTAGTCAACTCTTTTACAAAGCAACAAGTGCATAAAGATATATAACCAAATAAATTATCTTAGCAGTTTGCTCAATTATGAAATCATAATCCAAATTTTATCATTCATGAGTTGTTCGTGGTAGAGTGCATCGGTTCTTATTACTAGCCCTTCCCATGCATAACGTCCGAGTAAAAGGTACCTAAAAAAATTTAAACAAACAACAAGCGTGAGTTCACGACTCATCAAAGTACAAATAAGACAGTAATCCAATATACAACTTTGACACAAATCAATCAATCATAATACCCATACTGAATCAGCTCATATGCTCATGCAATGCAAATGCCACAAATGTACATTTTCTTTTCTCTTTGCATTTACCGATAATGCAGAGTATGCATCCGTCGATGCATACCCATGCTTGTGCCTTCTAGCATAGGGACCATAAGCCCATACTCTACGGATGTGGGGACCTCAAGCCCGTCTAAAACATGACGGGGACCACAAATCAATACTTGGCCAACACGTGGCCAAGTCTCAAGGGTAACATCATGATGCATATGAGTCTTTTCAATTATCCAACATAAGAATGTAACAATCAGCAGTGATATTCATGAGTAAAGAACACAATCATAATATAAGTATTCAAGCATTCACTACAATATTTTTACCGACTAATTGCACTTGCCTCAACCATGTGAACCTTAATGATGCGAAGAGGGCGCTGCCCCCGGAATCAAACCACCACCTGAACATTTTTAACAACCATACTAAGAGAATATTTCTGGACAAAGCACTGCTATAAACAAATATACGACAAACTACGCTCCCTAACGCAGCCCAAAACACCAACTTCCATGAACAATAATTTGTCCCAAAATAGGACAGTCCCTTCTAAAAATCATAACTTTTCGTAGATTTATCCAACATTGGTGATCTTTGATCCTATGGAAAGCTTACTAAATTTACCACATTAAACTAGTTGGCAAGATGCCAAGATTCTATCATTAACTATCTATACTAAACAGATTATGAATACTACCAAAACTTAGCAGACGTTCTGGACAGTAGAACTAAAAAATTCATAACTTTTAGTATAAACATCACAAAAATATGATCTTTACCTCTCTAGAAAGATTAGGAAAACACCTATAACTTTCACATTGGTGATATCCTCTGATTCTTTGGTTAACTAATTTATACTGTCAAGTGAAGACAATCTGTCAGAATCCCGACAAAACCACAGAACATCAATGTTGTAAAATCTATAACTTGAGATCCACACCTCCAAATGATGTGATCTAGGACTCTACGGAAAGCTAATGACGATACCCACAAATCTCTATGAGATGGCCTGGTCAAATTTTACCGTTAACAACCCTAAAACAACTGGGAACTACAGACTGCTAAAAATCAATCTAAAACCGATGTTGCCAAATCGTAAGACTACCAAGCTAATCAAGCGGGATCAGGGGGGTTACCCTTGGAGAATCCACTGAAGAACGCAAGAACCACCATGTGATCCCTCCCCCTTCCCTTCTCCCTTCCCCCCTTCCTTCTTCTTGGCCGGGCAACACCGAAGGTGATGTTCCTCCTTTCTCTTCTTGGACAACAGCAATGGAGGGAATGGTAGCAGGGGAAGGACGTGCTACAATAACCATGGTGCTACATTACCACATAATACAGGGGAGGAGGCGCAGGGAGGAAGGAGGGTGGCGGATGCTAGGGGGAATGAGGAGGAGGGGCACAAGGAGGAGAGGGGGGCTAGGGTTGGCTGCCCCCATGGGTCAAAATATGTTGTGGGCTTTCGGCCCACGGCCCAGGTTCTCAAAATTAAGTAAACCCCCGAAAGCTGGTCAAATCCATTCTTCAATTAAATGCTTCTTTCTAAAATACTTTCGCTCTCTTAAATATACTTGGGATATTACATGGCGGGTGGAGGAGGAGGTGGCGGGCGAGCCACGAAGATGAAGGTCTGAAGCGAAGGAGGTGGCCAGGTGGGGAATTTGGGATTATATAGTCATGTAGGGAATCGATCAGTATGCAAACAGTAACGAGCCAATTTGGCTCGCTTGAGCGGCTCGAGCTCGGCTCGATTTTTCATCGAGCTGAAATCTTGGCTTGACTCGGCTCGAAAAATCACGAGCTCGAGCCGAGCTGGCTTGGCTCACAACGAGCTCAAGTAGACTCGCGAGTCTCGAGTTATTTTTCCGGTCCTAACTGGGACACTACTAGCATACAGATGTAGCTATATTTCTTAACAGGAGCACAAACGTGAGGCTAAAGTCTGTTACACAAAGAATCCTTGCAGCGCGTCGCCTGAGGTACTTTGTGGCCTTCAGGGTGGTACAAAATGCAGTTGTCCCTTGCGGACAATTTTATTCCGGGATATGCCTTTTGAGCGACTGTAAGGCCTCGGCAGGAGGATATTTTTTTGAAACGGAACTCGGCAGGAGGATATCTCGATGCGTATTTTCCTTTGGATCCTTTCCCTCCTTTTTTTTCTCTTCCATATTCTCTCATTGTCTTGGACGGCAAATTAAGTATAGACCAAGAAGAAAACTAAACTAGTCGGAATAACATTTCTATGTTTGAGCACATAAGGTTATTACTTGTTTGTTCTTCAATACATACATCGGTTGATTTTCAAGGCATTGGCCTCACTGCGCTGAGATTAGCATCATGATTCAAGAATTGCAATGTACAAACAACTTTAGATACACACTTGGCAGCATTTGACAATGTGAAACAGCTACCTTGCTCTTCTGATCTGAATCCAGTAAGTTACTGCAATTCAGCATCAGAAAACATTACAAGATTTGCAGCCATTTCAGATTCACACAAAAGCCATTAACCCGTATGCTCTGTATCAAACCATCTTTCCATACTCGTTTTAACTTCTCGTCCACTATTTCCCGCCTTCCTCTGCATTCTTACCACCACTGCCGCTATTGCTCGCCGTCGCCGCCGGCGCATGATCCGCTGCACACCGGAACCGGCAGGCACTCGGCCTCGGCTTCCGCGTCACCTCGGTGTCGCTCCCGCTCTCCATCATCAGCGCGCGCAGGCACCGCCTCGTCCTCGCCGGCCTGGCCGCCTCACCGCCACTCGCTGCTGCGGTCTTCTCCTGCGACGGCACAGCAAGCGACGGCCTCCTCACCGGCTCCTTTGGCTTCTCCTCCTGCCTTGGCGTCACCACCACCGGCTCCTTTGGCTTCTCCTCCTGCCTTGGCGTCACCACCACCGGCTCCTCGTGCGCGTTCTTGATGTCCACGTGCACGCCGGGGTCGCCGGCGTTGCACGTGCTCGCCTCCATGGCCGAGTTGTTCACGCTCTGCACGTTGCTATTCACGTTCGCGGCCACCGCCGGCGCCTCCGGCTCCGCAGCGCTTGGCAATGGCGCGTCCCGGGAGCCGCTGCCGAGGACCATGCTCGCGCCGACATTGTGCCCGGCCAGCGTTATGACGCGATAACCCTGGCCGCTGTCCGACCTCGCCGGCGCTGACGCTTCGCGGCCGGCGAGGCTCTTGAGGCCGTCCTCGATCTCCCGCCGGTACGGCGCGCGGGCGCCGTCAAAGAGGCGCTCCCTCGGGAAGCCGGAGATGGAGATCTTGGTGTCGTTGCCGCGGTTGTCGTCTCTGTTCGAGCTCTGTCCTTGGCCCGTGGGCGGTGACCTCGAGAGCGTCAGCTCCAGGTCAGTCATGGACGGCCTGGCTCCTCGCAGTTGCAACGAGTCTAAGGCTTGGACCGGAATCGTGTCCGATTCATCGGACGGGTCGGCTTGGATAGGGATATCTTCCTCCACGCCACGTGCCGGCGACGCTCGCGGTGATGGTTCTGCCGGAGTTGGTGGTGGTGGTGGAGGTCGAGGCGAGGCTGGCATTGGCTGTGACGGTGGCCGTGGCTGTTGGCGCGACGACGCCACATTGCTTCTGTAAGGTTGCCAGAAGCGGAACGGCTGCGGCTGCGGCGGCATCAACGACGGCGGCGGCTGTTGGCTGGACATGGCTGCTTTTGGGTTGATGGGCTCGATGGAAGGCAAAGATTGTAGGTGTTTGCATTGGACATGAAGCTATGTAGTTTAGACTTTCGTAGGTTTCTTAGCTTGTTGATTTCTTGCAGAAGGGTGTCTCCTTGAGAATGGCATGGAAGGTAAGGAATTGGAGGCTTTTCTTGGCTTGCAGCTTTGGAGAAGGGATGAACCGGTTGTTTATCAACTGGCCTTGAGTTGGTCATCATCTTGTGTCAGATTCAGTAATTGGCATCTGTTCAGCTAACCAGTTTCAGTTTTCATCAAACTTCAATTCACATGAGTTCACTTATCACAAAAAAAAAACATTGTAATACGCATGCCAGGCAGATCTGCTGTGAAGTACAAGCAATTTCTGCTGTCCATGAAGTTCAGAATTAATTGCGGATCAAACAGAACCAGCGAAGGGATAGCTTCTGACTGAAGTAGAATTTTATTGATACCAACAATTATACACTGTTGAACATCCATCTTACTACATGTTCATCAAGAATCCGGTGTAAAAAACACAGAGAGAGTGTATTGCACTTTGCACAAGATAAGTTTACATGAGTTTCACTTTACACCAGGTTTTGCAAATACTTTCAATTTGCATCAGTTCTATAAAAGGTTTGTTGCAGAAAACACCACCATTCGACACACACTGTTACCTCAAACGGAATACTTCATTGTTGGCCCTACATGTCAGTGACAAAGGTAAATGTGACCCCAATGGGTTCCACATGTAAGAAGCAACAAGGTGTAAGTGTTTTCTGCCACAACTTCCGCTTAAACCTGATGCAGTGAAAATATTTGCAAAACCTGGTGCAATGTGCAATTTACTAATTTTTTTTTGATAAAATCAGGAACAGGACATTATTAGACATCTTAGACATATCATCACCAATAATCCAAAATTCAACAAATGCTACAACAAAAGATCTGTAACATTAGGACACACTAACTTGGCCCTAAAACGGAGCCCATCCTAAGATGACCAGTTCTTCATAGTTTACCTTACAAGTTACTGTCTTGTTGATCTAAGGGAGTTTCCATGTCGTCCAGTTTTTCTTCTCTGTCGCCACCTTTCCTTAATATCATCACACTCTTTTGATAGAAGATTATTAACATCACAATTTTCTTCAATATATTGCTTGTCATCTGCATTGTTTGCCATGCCTCGAAGCCGAGCAGTTTCCGCTATCAGGTCATTGACCAGCATCTCGGTTGTCCTTGTCGTAATCCCTCTCAAATACCATGAAATGGGTGGTGGGGGTAAAAGAGCAGGCTCAATAAGCTGATCCAAGGTAATGGCAGATCCAACTCTTCCTCTGCCAGCAGTACAAGAATCATATTCTTCCAATGTACATGGATCAAGAGGAAGGTGCACTTCCTTGTCAACAAATAGGGGCTCTATTTTCCAGCAACCCTCGAACTTCTTCATAAAACCTGTTCGCCCTTGTTTGAATTTTACCTGCATTTTTTTTAAACATGAAGCCACATATCAGGCAATGTATAGCACGTGTGGCTCAAAGGCTTGTGGAAAAGTTTTGAGTTTTTACAGTGTGATTTCTTCTGTTCTGGTCAACAAAAACATGAATTGACAAGATGCCAGACCACCAGAGGAATCTCCATATCGCTGCCTGCTCCACTTCAACAATTTGCCTTGATAATTCATCAAGCAAGACTTTCCTTGATATCACTTCCTGAAAAGCAGAACAATATATCATGCATGAGTGCGTTGCTCTTGGGTAAGATAACCCCGTTCCTTTTCTTCTTCAATGCAATTCCTTGGATTGTTTAGCATCAGTAACCAGATTTGGGAAATCATGCAGATGCCACAACATACATGATGCATGGCCCTCATGTTTTCTGTTATACTATTCAAGGAGTCCGACATATGTATTCCCTACACACTTTGTAAAGTGACATGTATCACTTTGCAACAACACCGATTATCAAGTTCTGTCATTTGACAAACCAATATTCTGTCATTTGACAAACCAATACACCTGGGTATGTTTACAGCACTATCCTAACCATCCGCTTAAGACAGCTCTTAGGTAGCTAATGGACCTCCAAGAAATATATCAAAAATGAACATCGTCTATTCCATAAAATGCCAAAAAAGAAACAACGACAGTGATTAGTTCTTCTAAAAAGAAGTACAATTGAAAATTTGAAATCAAACACATTATATAGTTTCTATTTATCATGGGAACTCAAGTCCAATTGATAGAAAATTTTCAAGACATCTGCAGTGGAGAACAATAAAAAAAGAGTTGAAGTATTCAATAGTTCCCTTAACAATCACAAGGGCATTTGAGCTAGGTCATTCGAATAAGAAGTAAAAGAACATCGGTACACACCTTGATATTTTTAAACACTCTTTTATTCTCTGGATCAATTATAATGTTGTAAACTGCATCCGGTGGTAATCCTGCGTTAAATCTCAAATTAAGGTTGCAAAGAGAGCCTTCTGGCACAGTCACCTGCAATTGTAAAGATTTAATCTTGTAAGGTTAGGATATCAAAAAATTTCAAACAACCTAGAAAGTATTATGACCTACTGGATACATAAAATTGAGAGATTTTTCATTAGGAAGAAAGTTTCCATCTGTGTTGGTTCTAATGCATTTTAGTTTTCGATAACAAGACCAGATACTAACCTACAAGCATCTCCAATACAGGCAAATAGGCCTTCCACCACAACTCATAATCAAATACCTTGATTTCTGGAGGCTCATCAGTCCAACTAGGATTGTTCTTCCAAGCTTGGAGCTGCCTATCCAAGCTAACCTCAGCAGCCGTAGTGCTACATGATTCTTTCACCTTCTCCGACCGCATTTCATCCCCTACACCACCAACACCACCACCATCCTTCTTCAAGAAACGCCCAAAATGCACCTATTACAAGATCCAACCAGCCAATTCACATCCGCACAACCCATTTCGACCCCACGAAAACAAAGAAATTCTTCACTGATGAAGAAGCAACCAACCAACCTTGATAGAGTTCTGAATCTTGTCCGGGATTTGCATGAGGCTATTGAATCCCAAGGCAGGCTTCTGCGGCCGGCCGGCCGTTTGAAGGCTCACCACCGGTTCTTGATTACCGCTTCCCATCAAGAAACCAAAGCGGGTACCCAATGCCCTGGAACAAAGCCCTGAACCCGAATAAACTTCAAATATTTTGCTTCCTTGATCTCTGAGACCTGGCACGCAAATGGAAGCACGTAGCAACCGCAAGGACAAGATTTAACCGCGGGGGAAATGGAAGAACGTGTGGCGATTGGGTCCGGAATGGACGGACCGAAGGAAGAACAGGCGCTGCAGTAAGAATCTTCGATTGTTTTTTGAGCTGAGTAGCTTGGGATCTGAAGGGAGGAAGCGGGAGTAATCCAAGCGGAGCACGAAACCGCGAGAAGCGACTAAGGAAGATGGTAGAATCTGGCCAGAAATGAGTGCCAGTCTTCTTCTTGCCTAGTTCATCCAGTCAATCTCCAATATCGAATCCCCACAATATTTTCTCCAGTCCAGTCTCTCCGTCCGAGCCTCCCACGAGTTGGCCTGAGATGATCCACTGCAGTCTCATGGGCCTTACCTGCTGAAGTTAGACCGAACGTTAATTGCGCCCATGAGAGGTGTCGTATTGCCCAAAGCTGCAAATTGATCGCGGGAAGAACTGGATCAGTGGAAGCAAGCACCCGGAGCACCTGGGCACTACCTCCAGAGGTCCAGGCCCGTGCTGGGTTGTGTGCGAGTTTACTCTTAATGCTGAACGGCAACGTATCAGGTGAAAATGCACCTTCCTGTGAAAATTTGAAAATTGTGATCATAGACGTTGGATTGTGAACAAACCGTCTAAGCTATGAAATGAGTTTTTATTTTTTTGAAAAATAATAAGATCAATGTTTTTTTTCCTTCTAAAACGTCAACTAAAGAATATATTTCTTCCAAACAACCTATTCTCTAAACACCATTCTAGCTGACCAGAAAAATCAAACCAAAATTTCAAGTTCCCATTAAAACTCACCTTTCGCAAAAACCTAATTATGAAATCCAGCGTTGAACAACCCCAACATGTGCCGAATTCGTGTCCCAGATTATATGCAATCTTTAATTTTACCAAAAAGCAACCCCATGATATGAAATCCTAAGTAGCATCTTTTGACCAATTCTACAAATATAAGTTAGATGCTGATGACAAACCGAGCACGCTAGTACGGATAGTACCCAGTCATATCTATACCCAGCAGCCAATTTTTCATCTGCGGGCATGCCCGCCAAGGGCCCGCCGGTTCTTGTTTCAGACAACAATATAGCAGCACAACACAAATAGGGTAAATGGACACTAGCCCGTTTGCCCCTCAAGTACACAAGAGGTTGACACAAAATCGTCCACATGCAATTTGATAAAGGAAACGGGAATAATCAACCCAAACACGGGGGTAGCAGCAAGGTGCTATCATCCCCCATGGCAGCACCAAGGTGTTGCCCTCCTACTCAGTATGAGGTACAAGGAGAGAAAGAAAAGAAAAAGTGAAAAAATACTGATTTTTTTTTAAAATTTTTCAAAAATTCCAAAAAAAACTTGGAACATAAAAATATTTAATTAATTTATTTGAATTGAATTGAATTTATCGAATTTGTTTTTATTTTCTAAATTTTGTAATTAAGCTCTAATTAATCCAATAAAATACAAATAATTTTTTATCACATTACTTCACTATAGTGGAGTTAAAGTAAAGTACTTTATGGAGCTTGTACAGAATGCAATTGAAGGGACTGAGAACGCTCGTTGTGATTATGAAGATGCCCTAAAACATGGAGGATTCAATATCGGTGTGAATGTTTCTTTCTAGAATTCCACTAGAAGAGTGTCGGCGCCCCGGGGCCATACAACCCCGAGACCCTCTGTGCACACTGAGCTAGTCCCATGATCAGTAGCTAGCTCGCACAGTTGCAACAATGAAGCTATCATAACCATACAACAAACGAAACTGATTAAGCATACAAAGCAATATTAGTTAACAGCAAAATGACCTTATGGTCAAGTTCTTACAAAAAGTGGCCACGCAGGACTTAACAACAACAGAGTTTCTTGCAGCGGAAATCCATAACACCGTGGATGCCAATCGACATGCCCACAGGCAATCGAGTGGAGGACGCGACCTAGTTCGCAAAGTCTTCAAAGTAGTCTTCCTGGTAGAACTCAATGTTTCGGGTTCTTCTGCAGGTACTGATCAACAAATGACGTATAGCCGTGAGTACATAAAGTACTCAGCAAGTCGTAGGGAAATGTATGCACATAGTATTCATGCAAAGCTTAAACAAGTACGATTTTATGGTTAATTTGCAGAAAGCAAGCTTGATAGGAATTACAATAAGTAGATTGCAAAGCATCATTTGAAAGATTAATACATAATTAATCGAATTCTTTAAAACAAACCAGTGAACTTCCCGTTCACCTCCCAACCATTCCGACCAAACCATTCCATCGAGCCAATCCCACAATTTTGAAAACTCTACCCTTTGCGTGAAATCACCGGGCATGTCCATAACCGGGGACACGGCTATTCGAATAGATTTTGACACTCTGCAGAGGTTGTACAGCTTTACTTACAAGATACGAATTCTCTAGTTTGTTTGGCATCCGACGATACCACCGCTCACTTCCTTAGGTAGGCAGTCTAGAACACGTGACAAGGCCTTTACAAAGTTCCATTTTGACTCGGTTCTGCTCGCTAAGGTTTCGCCCTCACAGCCCCTCTTGCGCCAATAATCAACCCAAACAGAACCGACTCAAAACTTTCCTAATTAATTGGCCAGGTCCATCTCATACTGGACTTGTGGTTGTACGATATGGCCCAGATCAATGGCTTACAAAGTTCAATCCTTAGTTGGCTGCTCAGGCGAGACTACCTCATCCCAATGTGCCACACGCACCCCCTTTACTACATGATCACCCGCCCGAGCATAAATCATTTTTGGTTCATCCTGACCAAATGGCAATCCCTACCATGGTACAACACATTTTAATTATAGTGGCATCACACCACAATTCCATAGTTTCATTAGTCAAGTTCATTCATTCTTTGAGCATGATCGTCGTGAGTCTCGCGATAACTATAGCAAGGCTAAGCAATATTACGCGCCCATGTTGGTAATACAATTATGTCCAACTAGTAATAACCATCCTATGGTGTCCAAGGAATTATGTCATTCAAGGGGACATTTCATTTCCATTTTATTAAGGAGGCATAATGGCAATTTGGTAATTAATTACTCCCAAAACTATTTTTATAAAACTAGCCATGCATGATAATTTAAAACAATATACTTTTGTAAAATGGGTACAACATGGTCAAAGGCCTACGACTTGCCTTCGTTGTGGAGTTGCGGGTCTTCGGTCGCCGGGTCGAAGAAATCTTTTGAAACGCCGGAATCTACACGTGCGAAAAGAGAAAAAATAAATAAAACAGCATCAAATGAACTCCAAAAATTACAAAACCATAACCAAATGAAAGAGATCGATTTTATATGAATTTAGAAATTTAGATCACCCAAATCGGAGTTCGGATGAAGAAGTTATGGCCTCTGGAAGTTGGAAATCACATGAAATGATAGAAATTGGAATTTTGGAATTTCCAAAATTAAATTTCTAAAGGAAATTCGGGATTTCCACATCAGCAGCCACGTGGCGCCGAATGGGCTGCCACGTGGGCAAATCTGCCGACATGGCGCTGACGTGTCGCCAGGTGGGCGGCCACGTTGGCGCGTGTGCGACGCACGGCACAGTAGGCCTAGTCCACCATACAGTAAACGGTGGAGTCTACTGGCGCGTGAACTCGGTCTACAGCACAGCACCGGGCCCACCCGTTAGCGGGGATCGAGAGAGAGAGAGAGAGAGAGAGAGAGGAGGAGGAGGCGCGCGCGGGTGGTGATGGCAGGCGGAGGGGCAAGGAGGCCGACGAGGCAAAAAACGAGACCCCCGGGAGTCGGCAAACTTGTCGACGGCGACGGCGGAGCCGAGGAGGAGCGGATGCGGCGGCGCGCGAGGCGAGAAGGTGGTGGCGAACCTCGGGCGGCGGAGGCGAAGAAGAGGCGCGGCGACGGCCGAGCGGTCTCTGCGCGCGAAGAGAGGAAGACAAGCGATGGGCTCGGCCGGTGAGGACGGCCGAGGAGGAGGACAGAGAGGAGAGAGGAAGAAAGCGCTCGGTGGCGGCGTCAAGGAGGAGAAATTGGGGGCGGAGGAGGCTTCAGGGCGGCGAGGGGAAGCTGGCGGCGGGCTTGGCCGGGCGATGGCTTACCGTCTGTGGGCACTAGTGAGGGGCGGGAGGAAATGGCGGAGGAGGCGAGGCGCTGGAGGAAAAGGGAGAAGGGCAAGGATGGGAGAAGAAGGGGGCGCAGGCTTTATAGCCAAAGGGAGGAAAGGGCGACGAGGAGGCGGCAATGAGGAGAAGCGGCACCGGGCACAGGCGGCATGAGGAGGAGGCGGAGTAGAGCGCTGGCGCGCACGCGCAAGAAGAGAGGCATGCTGTGAAGGGACAGGATAGGCAGAGCAAAGCGTGGCGGGCTCGAGGCGCGATAGAGTGCTGCAGCAAGCGCAATGAGGACAAGAGAGCGGATGGCGCGGTGCGCACAGAAAAGACGCGAAGGGAAGAAAAACCGTGCGGGGTGATGATGAATAGGAGCGACACGAGGAGAGCCGTTGGATGGCGATCAAGCGGCGGGACGCGGCGAGTGGGAGCGCCGATCGTGAACCGGCAATTTGGATGCGGGCAAGCGTGGGGACGCTTGGGGAGGAGGGCGAAGGCGGAAGGCTGTGGCCGGTGGCATGGGTGAAGCGTGGCACGGCTGGCGAAATGAAAAGCGCGCAGGAGCGGCCGACCGGGTGAACAGGAGTTGGGCCGAAGAGATTCGGCCCAGGAACAATATAAGTGATTTTATATTGATTTCGAATTTTAGAAATGAAAACAAATGAAAAGGCTTTTTAGAAAATAGCAAATAGAGTCCAAAAATTCTAGAAAAATTCACAGAAATTATGTGAATTATTCTGGACTTAATAAAAATAGTTTTAACTTTAATTTTTCTTTAACTTTTGTAAATAAAATACTTTTATATTTTGGGTAAAAGGAAAAATTATTTTTAAAATCCAATAAATCCAAGAAAACACTTAAAATAGTAATTTTGATTTTAAATACCAAAAAACTTAATCAAACCAACTTTAATTTAATTGAAGTTTGTTTACTTCATATTAAACCGCTTTTGATTCTAAAATTCCCAATTAAGCTTTTGGCAAATAAAAGCAAATGGTTAATTTTTTAATTTTGAAATTTTTTGAAAACTCTGAAAATGAGGGACGCTACAACGAGTGGGAGGGCAGCACCTTGGTGCTCTTTGTGGGGATCTGTGACTTCTGCTGCTTGCATGCGCGTAGCAGCGACTTTCTTCTTTGTTGCTCGACAACAGTGGTGGTGGAGGGCTAAATCCGGAATTTCGTGGGTGAGGGGGCTACTTTAGGAATTAGGGTGACGTAGTGGGGCTAATAGTATCCAGTTCTCAAAATACTGCAAATGAGATAGAGATTAGGAAAGCAGTAGGCGGCTGCAGCACGAGAGGAGAGATGGCGTGGGAGAGCAGCGGTGGGTGGCTGAATCGTGCCGTTGGGAGTGGATGCGACATGTTGGTCGGGGCATAGGGCTTTGCGCCTAGGAGCCTCCGATGCGGAGTGGAGATGTGACTTGAGCGAACGGGAGGACTGGCAGTGTTTTTAGGGCTGGATTTATCCATTCAAACTACTTTCAGGTCAGTACCTACTTCATACAAGAAATATCGATGAAATACCATTCATTTATCAATTTAATTAAAAAATCTCAAATACAAATAGTCATAATAACTGAATCTTATGGTCAATGTTTACACAATTTACCACGTAGGGCTAAAGAAACAAATAAACTCTTACAGCGGAACGAGAAAACTTGGAAATGCCAATCAATATGGCCACAATCAATCGAGTTGAGAAAGTATCCTAATCTGTAAAGCCTTCACAAAACTCCTGTTCGAAGAACTCTTGAGCATTTGATACTCTTTAACGAAGCAACAAAGTTTTAAGTCGTGAGTATATAAGTACTCAGCAAGTCGTAAGGAAATAACATGTATTTAATATTCATGCAAGGTTTGAACATAGAATTAGTTGTATGGTTCTTTTGCAAAAAGCGGTATTGACAATAAATAGATTGAAAATGCGTAATTAAAAAAAATAATTAATTAATTTATTTCTTTGAAATAACCAACAAACTTTCCATTCAAACCACCATGTGAATTCCCTATTCACCAACCGACACAAACCACCGAGTGAATTACTCATTTACCAAACGAACATTATATTCATCAAGTGAGCTTCCCATTCACACTCCGATATATTTTTATAAAAAAACTCTATCTCTTATGTGAAATCCCCGGACACGTCCATGACCGCTGTGAGACCCCAAATTTGGAACTTGGAACGTGATGAACTATATTGTCCCGATCTTTCGATGAGAGGGGTAAATTCTGATTGGATGACGGTCAACTCTCAAGATCCAAGCTACGAACGTAGCACGCACGAACCAAGCAACCGCTGAACTAACCACCAAGTCATTATCAACTGTGCCAAAGACCCGGTTGACCTGATCACGATGATCAATTCCTACAAGCAATCGAAGAATAAGCAAGAATGAGGTAAAAAGCAATCTGAATTGCAAATATATGATTGAGTTTAAAAGTTGGGATTCCACAGATGTTCTTTATGGTTGGTCTAGTCAACACAAGCGAAAAACAAGAGTTTTCACAATTGAGAAACTAATCAAACAAAATCCACGAAACCCTAAGGGTGGTAGGCACTATGTATAGGAGGAAGAGGAGAAGGGAGGGGCAACGATATTGTTCATGAGTGAATACTAACCACGTGAACAATATGGGCTACCTAGGGTTGCAAGGCCCATGGGCCCAAGTGGACTCAGAAACAACATCGGATTGTTTTGATGATTACGACACGCATAGAAGGAATTTGGAGGTGGGGCCAGATCCATCGGAAAGAGGCGAGATAAGCTTTCCATTAAGTACTTGTGGACCTCCAACAAACTCAGTATGTGAAAGTTATGCGCGTTTAAAGTCGGTGCTATCTCCGGAGGCCAAATTAGATTGCACATGCTTTCCTTCATGATCAGCTCCTAAGTTCCTCATTAAAAGAACATCACATGCATAGGTAGCATCATATTCTTATTAGAAACAAAATGTACTCCTAGCAACGAAGTTACCTAATAGTTCAATTGACGTGCACGAGCTCTGGTGACTGGGCCTTGCAAGTGCATAGGTTCAGATCTATTAGGAGTGTTGGGTGTATGCATGGAAGTGATGTCCTCATCACCCTCCCCTTCTTGCATTTGAGTCGTCCTCGACTCAAACTCATCTTCTTCACCCAAATATGGCTTCAAATCTGCAATGTTAAATGTGGAACTAATCCCGAACTCTGTAGGCAGATCAAGCTTATATGTTATCACAGACGGTTCTTCATTAACCGTCTGTGATGTGGACGTATCATAGACGGTTCTTTATACGAACCGTCTGTGATAATGGTACTCATCACAGACGGTTCTTTATACGAACCGTTTGTGATACTTCACAGACGGTTATCACAGACGGTTCTTTACAAGAACCGTCTGTGATATACTACCTCTATAAATAGATGCTCCCGACAGCCCCCCGCCCATTCCATTTGAGGCGCAGCCACCCTGCTGCTACTGTTGCCTCCTCCCCATTGGCCACCTTGCTGCTGCTGCCTCCTCCCCTGTTGCGCCACCCTGCTGCTGCTGCCTCCTCCCCCGTTACGCCACCCTGCTGCTGCTGCCTCCTTCCATGCACATTGCTGCTCATTCCAATTTGAGCTGTCACCCCTGCTTCCTCCTCCCCCATTGCGGCACCTCTGCTGCCTCCTCCCCCATTGCGGCACCTCTGCTGCCTCCTCCCATATTGCGCCATCTTGGAGAGAAGTGTAACGATCTGTAACCCTTTATATTTTCTCTAGACTAATCACTAATGTGTAACGATTTGTAACCCTTTATATTTTCTCTAGACTAATCACTAATATGTTTGGTCATTATGAAGGGTACTTGCGGTTTATTAATATAATTTAACACTAATTAATTTGTTCCATGCGTATACGTGTAGATGGACCGAAACTGGATGTACATTGAGAACCGTGTGAGTGAAGAGTATATTAATGGCGTGTTTGCTTTTAGAAGAGCCGCCGAGCAGGATATGTTGAAGAAGGGGATTAAATTTATGTACTGTCCATGCATTGATTGCGGTAATATGAAAATGTAATATGAAAATATTTAACAACCACGGTGAAGAGCGATTATACGGAAGATCGAAGCTCACTATAGGGTATGGAAAGGGTTTCAAAAAGAATATACATGTTGGATATTCTCAAGGCAAGGACCAATCACGAGAACGGTGAAGAGCGATTATACTTAGTAGTGCTTCCAAGTCTTTGATTGATGTGCATTGAGACGACATCGCCTGAGGAAGTCAACGATATGCGCATACACCAGAGCATTGGATAGTTTGTCAAGTCTATTTTCCTACGCTTCAAACCGGTATGGAATGTGCTTTTGATGAGGATAGGTCGCATGATGACAATCTCGAGAGGTGACTTATGTTCATACCCAGCTAGGAGGGTTGTTCCTAGTATATATACCCCCTACTCCCATCCATGGAGGTACTTTTGATATTTCAACAAACCGATATATGAAATTGCAGCAAGGCTGCTGAGTTCCTTGCTCCTTTTGCTCTTGTGAGTTCTCTTGGATTTGCAAGAAGATTCCTCTGGGATCCCCTAATTCGTGCTCTACGCTCAGGCGTTTTGTGTGGGTTAGTTCGGATTGTGGTTCTGCGATTGTTCGGATAGCGGTCGGAATCCGAAGGTTTGGATCGTCTCTCCCCAACGCAGTCGCATCCAACCTTGGCGAGTTAAAGCTAGTTACCCTTTTCCGCTACTCACAACTAGTTATCCCGCTGTCCACAAACAAGATTCGCTTTGTTCTTCAACCCTCGCCGTGAAGATCGGGCCACCCTAGCGTGTACGCATCATTTGGTATCGAGCTTTCGTTGTCACGGTAGGTTTTCATTCACAAATTAGCCTTTTAGTGCATCACTTTTCTTGTGTTGATATTATTTCGATTTCTACCCTAAAAGTCGGATCCAAAATAAAAAATTACCAAACCTTTGTTTAGTACTGTTAATCTTGTGCCGTTCGTGCTCATCTTGTTTCTAGTCACCATCGATATCTTGCACCGTGTTTGTTTTAGTAGTTAAGCTTGCTGTTTAGTATCAAAAAAAAAGAGAAAGAAAAAGAGAACACAAAAAAAGAGAAAGAAAAAGAGAATACAAAAAAAAGAGAAGAAGAAAGCAAAGGGTTGTGTTGCGGTTGTCAAAATTGCAAGATTCAAATTCTTGCATTGAATTTTTCGGTGTTTTGGACCGGTGACATTCACGTATCCGTTGTGTGGTTTACGGCACTTGATCCCAGTACTACAACCCTCCTTGTTTAGCCCACCAAGCCCCACTAAAACCCGAAGCCGGTTGTTTCGATTCGTGTCCTTCCAATCGCTTGACCACATCCAAGGTACTGCCACTCTTGCACTCTTGCTGTCCATTGAGAACGCATAAGAACATTGGTGAGTAAGAGGTGAGGTTGTGTGATTCCACGAATATTACCTATTCCACTTTCTCTTCGCTAACATGGCAGGTTCCAACGAAAGTGTACATGGGAAAAATCATGAAGGAGATGAACAACCCGATCACACGAGCCGAGATGCAACAATTACGTGATCGGTTCGTGCCATGGGACGGATGCTCAATGAACGCCTTCCGTCGGTGGTGGTGGGGTCTCGTCAACCTAACCCTCTTGTTGATCAAGGTGAAGCGCCGATGAGAACTTCGATGGGAGCTTTGCTAATGGCGGCTTCCACGACCGGCAAGATCTTGGTCGGGGTGATGGACGAGGGGGCGGTGCCCATCGTGGCCGAGGCGCAGCTGCACATATTCTGCAGCATGGGGGAGGTGCTCACGGTCGTGGTTTTGGCCACCGTGTGCGCTTCAACGACCAATATGTGCATGACGGTCGCAGGTATGGAGAAGAATATGATGACAACGATGAAGCTTTTGCGAGATCATGATGGCTACGACAAACATCCACCCCACATCGTGGTGCTGTCCATGGTGAGGAGGACGAGATCGAGGTCGCCGTGAAAGGGATGATCCGGATAATATTGCTCGGATCAAGTTGGCGTCCCTAAATTCAAGGGAATAGAAGACCACGATGCTTATCTTGATTGGGAAGAACAATGTGATTAGATTTTTCGTATCCATAATCTCTCCGATCAAAGGCGGGTAAATCTTGCCTCGATTGAATTCTCGTGTTATGCTCTCACTTGGTGGAATCAAATGCAACAAAATCAGCTACAATCGGGCGTGGTCATATCAATACTTGAAATGAAATGAAGCAAGTGATGAGAAGGCGCTTTGTGCCTTCAAGCTCGCCAGCGTGACCTTAGCAATAGGTTGCAAGCGTTAAGACAAGGGTCTAAAGCGGTGGGCCAGTACTATAAAGAAATGGAATTACTCTTGATCCGTCTTGGGATTCGAGAGGATCTTTGAATCCAAGATGGCAAGATTTTTGCATGGTCTAAATAATGAAATTTCGTGTTTTGTTGAGATGTTTCCTTATAACAATGCAAGATCTTGTTGCCCGAGCTATGCGCACGGAGAGAAAGATTCGACAAGAAGGGCGTGGTGGATCTTTTGGGAACCGTTCTTTTTCACTCCATGGCGCCGCCAACAGTGAAGTACATCCTCTGCTGGTCGTCGTTCTCAAGGTGCCCTATTTGAGGCGTCTCCATCTACTCCCCGCCGCCAAGCCTACACCCTCGTCGGCTTCTTCACCTGCAGGACACCAAGATAATCGACGCTCTAGTGGAAAAATAGGAGCATCATCTTCCACATCGACAGCAGCAACCACATCTCGCAGCCGCGAAATTAAGTGCCATAAGTGCCAAGGCGTGGGCACATTGCCTCCGAGTGCCCTAGCGGAAGAAACTTGCTTGTTAATGAACAAGGAGAATGGGAATCTGAGAGTGAGCCAGAGGAGGATGGGCTACTTGAAGAAGCATCGGATGATGATGGTATTCCAGCTGATGATGGAGACAACAATTGTTTTATCTCTCGACGTGTGCTTAGTGTTAATGTTGTGAAAGGAGAAAATGGTCGTGACATAACCTATTTCACACTCGAGGCACCATCATGAGCAAGGTATGCGACATTATTGTTGATAATGGCGGTGCAATAACATTGCAAGTCTAGAATTGGTAGAGCGAATGGGACTAAAACTACGACATCATCACGCCCCATATAAGATGCAATGGCTCAATGATTGTGGAGCACTGCGAGTGAACAACATTGTGGCCGTCCAATTCTCAATTGGAAAATACCAAGATCAGGTGGAGTGTGATGTGGTTCCAATGCAAGCATGCGATTACTTTTGGGGCGACCTTGGTTATATGATCGTGATGTTGATTAGTTCCGAGCCAATACCCTTGTTTTTATGTATAAAGGAGCGTATCACTTTGCTTCCTTTAACAGGAGGAGATAATGAAGGATGAACTGAAAAAAACAATGAGAGAGTGAGAAACACTTGAGTGAGAACCACAAACATAGTGGCGAGTGCAACCAAAACCAAATCAATCTCCACACCGCAAAATACCAAGACACGGGAAAAGAGGATTAGTGATGATGGCTAGGAAAGGGATATAAAAGAATTGAGAGAACCCAATGCCATGTTCTTTCTACTCCTGTACAAGGAAAGCCTTTTATCAACTAACGACTTACCCTCTACTTTACCGAGTGTTGTGTTGAATCTCTTCTGAGGTTACGATGATGTATTTCCGACGAAGTACCACTGTGGCTGCCACCAAAAGAGGCATTGAACATCAAATTGACCTTGTTCACGGTGCCCCGCTTCCTACCGAAAAAGACACCGCACAAATCCGGAGGAGACCAAAGAAATTCAACGCCAAGTACAAGACCTACTCGACAAAGGGTATGTAAAAGAAAGTCTCTCACCTGTCTTTGCACTGGTTCTTTTAGTCCCAAAGAAAGATGGATCATGGAGAATGTGTAGATTCTTCGAGCCATTAATAACATAATGATGGTATAGGCATCCAATACCTAGACTTGATGACATGCTTGATGAGCTTAGTGGTTCAACCATCTTTTCTAAGATTGATTTGCGAAGCGGCTACCACCAAATTCGAATGAGAGAGGGTGATGAGTGGAAAACTGCATTCAAAACAAAATTTGGGTTGTATGAATGGTTGGTCATGCCGTTTGGATTGACAAATGCACCAAGTACTTTCATGAGATTGATGAATCATGTGCTTAGAGCTTTTATTGGCAAATTTGTTGTTGTTTACTTGATGATATCTTAATTTACAACAAGTCTCTTGAAGAACATATTGAACATCTAGAAAGTGTGCTATGTGTCTTGCGAATGGAAAAGTTACGCTAACCTTGCCAAGTGCACCTTTGCACCGACAAGGTAGTTTTTCTTGGCTTTGTTGTTTGAGTCAAGGAGTAGAGGTGGATGAGGAGAAGATAAAGGTTTGTTCGTGAGTGGTTACCTCCACAAAATGTGAGCCAAGTGAGGAGCTTCCTTGGCCTTGCTTGGTTTTATCGAGGTTTGTGAAGGATTTCATTACCATTGCTGCCCCAATCAACGAATTGACAAAGCGTTACCTTTTCAAGGGTAAGACACAAGAGAAGGCATTTGAAGAGTGAAAGCTAAGTTGACATCGGCACCACTCCTTGCACTCCAGATTTTAGTAAGACTTTTGAAATTGAATGTGATGCAAGTGGTATAGGGATTGGAGGAGTACTCATGAAGGAAGGTAGGCCAATCGCTTATTTTAGTGAAAAGTTAAGTGGTCCAACTCTCAATTACTCTGTTTATGATAAAGAATTGTATGCCCTCATGAGAGCTTTGGAAACTTGGCAACACTACTTGTGGCCTAAGGAATTTGTGATACACTCAGACCATGAATCTTTGAAACATCTTAAGGGTCAACTAAAACTGAATCGACGACATGCAAAATAGAGTGAATTCATTGAATCTTTTCCCTACATTGTCAAGTACAAGAAAGGGAAGGATAATGTTGTAGCAGATGCCCTGTCTAGACGTCATGCTTTACTTTCTCAACTTGATGCTAAAGTTCTTGGGTTAGAAAGTATCAAAGAATTGTATGTTCATGACTCATATTTTTCTGCACCATTTTCCAAATGTGGTAATGGAAAGGGCTGGGACAAGTTTCATTTGCATGATGGTTTTTTATTTCGCGCTAATAAGCTATGCATTCCAGATTGCTCTGTTTGCCTATTGCTTTTGCAGGAAGCTCATTCTGGCAGACTTATGGGCCATTTTGGTGCTAAGAAAACTGAGAGTGTATTGGCTGACTATTTCTTTTGGCCAAAGTTGAGGCGCGACGTTGAAAGATATATATTGCGATGTGAGACATGCAATAAAGCTAAGTCCCGTTTGAACCCTCATGGCTTGTACATTCCTTTACCTATTCCTAATGTTCCATGGGAAGATATTTCAATAGATTTTGTTCTTGGTTTACCTCGGACAAAGAGGGGAGGACTCAATTTTGTTGTGGTTGATAGGTTTAGCAAAATGGCTCACTTTATTCCATGTCATAAGAGCGATGATGCTTCACATATTCTTGAATTGTTTTTCAGGAGATTGTGCGCTTACATGGCGTGCCACGAACTATTATATCGCATCGAGACACTAAGTTTTGAGCTATTTTGGAAGACCTTGTGGGGAAAGCTTGGGACCAAGCTGTTGTTCTCTACAACATGCCATCCTCAAACGGATGGACAAACTGAAGTCGTGAACCGAACATTGTCCATGTTGCTTCGAGCTGTTCTGAAGAAAAATTTGAAGATGTGGGAAGAGTGTCTACCTCATGTGGAATTTGCATACAACAGGGCGGTACATTCGACCACTAAAGTTTGTCCATTTGAACTTGCATATGGTTTCAAACCCATTGCTCCCATAGATCTTTTGCCTTTGAATTGCAGAGCGCGTCAATTTAGATGCAAGCGAGCGTCTTGAACATGTCAAGAAGATTCACCAAAAGGCTAGAGAGAATATTGCAAAGATGACCCAAATTGTATGAGAGGCGTGCAAACAAGGGAAGAAAGAAGATGTTGTTTGAACCGGGTGACTTGGTATGGGTACATCTTAGAAAAGATCGTTTCCGACCGGCAGTAAGTGCAAGCTACGACCACGGCGGATGGCCCTTTCAAAGTGGTTCAAAAGATTAATGACAATGCCTACAAGATTGATCTTCCCGATAAGTATGGCGTTAGTGAGACCTTCAATGTATCAGACCTCTCTCCATACTTTGGACCAAGCGAGTCGAGGGCGACTCCTTTTCAAGGAGGGAGGATGATGAGGACATCCCAACCTTCAATGACCATGCTCTGTAAGATCATCTCCATGACCAAGATATTCTCAAGGACAAACAATATCAAGGACCAATCACGAGAAGGCGTGCTAAAAAATACTTGATCGGTGAGCGCTAACTTAGAACTTATTCCGGATCTCAATAACTTAGTAGTGCTTCCAATGTCCTCTTCTTTGATTGAACTCAGGTGCATTGGAGAGGAACAAGGAGGTCCAGAAAACCAATGAGTTTTGCAATCATTATCTGCATGAATTATAATGTTTCCAGCCAGCATACACCAGAGCATTGGATAGTTTGTCAAGTCTATTTTCCTACGCTTCAAACCGTGCATTATTTGGAGTTGTGTAATGAAAGTTATGATCATTTTAGTAACAGCTGCACATGCTGAAAAATGCTGCGCGAAAACTGAAGTCTTCTTAAGTGCTTGCACACCAACCTGGAACGTTTCACTATGCCTATCCTATATGGATGGAAAGATAATCAAGTATATTTTCACCTCCAACAAACGGTTCGTCATTTGGACTTCCGAGGAGAGAGTTATTGCTATTTTACTAAAGACTACGCAGAAGTTGAGCAGACGCGCGAGAAACCGAGAAGACTCCTTGAATGCTTCAACCAGTTGGCCTTCCACCTTCCAAACGTGGTGACTTATGTTCATACCCAGCTAGGAGGGTTGTTCCTAGTATATATACCCCTACTCCCATCCATGGAGGTACTTTTGATATTTCAACAAACCGATATATGAAATTGCAGCAAGGCTCGCTGAGTTCCTTGCTCCTTTTGCTCTTGTGAGTTCTCTTGGATTTGCAAGAAGATTCCTCCGGGATCCCTAATTAGTGCTCACGCCGGCGCGTTTTGTGTGGGTTAGTTCGGATTGTGGTTCTGCGATTGTTTGGATAGCGGGTCGGAATCCGAAGGTTTGGATCGTCTCTCCCCAACGGCAGTCGCATCCAACCTTGGCGAGTTAAAGCTAGTTACCCTTTTCCGCTACTCACAACTAGTTATCCCCGCTGTCCACAGCAAGATTCGCTTTGTTCTTCAACCTACGCCGTGAAGATTGGGCCACCCCTAGCGTGTACGCATCAGGATCAGATGCTACGCGATGCAGAAGGGAACTACGGTGAGAGAGAGTTTTGTAAATTCGAGGGCTTAATGGAGGACTCGGGGAAACCTTTGTTCACTGGCTGCAAGCCGGAATACACAAGGTTGTCAACCGTGCTTGAACTGCTGAAATTGAAGGCAAGCAATGGTTGGTCCGACAAGAGTTTTACGGCGTTGTTAGGTCTCTTAGTTGACATCCTTCCGGAGGGAAACGTGTTGCCCAGCACGAACTACCAGGCTAAGAAGGTTATTTGTCCATTGGGAATGGAAGTAGAAAGAATACATGAATGTTCAAACGATTGTATCCTCTACCGTAAAGAGTATGCAAACATGCATGTATGTCCCGTGTGCAAAGCATCCCGATACAAGCGTAAGAATACTGCTAAGGCGAAGCAAGGACCTCCTGCTAAGATGTTGTGGTATCTGCCAGTGATCCCACGTTTGAAGCATTTATTTGCGAACCGAAAGGAGGCAAGATTGATACGTTGGCACTCGGAGGAGCGTAAGAAAGATGGGAAGCTCAGACACCCTGCCGATTACGCGGTGGAGAAACATCGATCGGAGCTTCGAAGAGTTCGGTGCGGAACCGAGGAACATAAGGTTAGGGTTGAGTACGGACGGAATGAATCCTTTCGGTAACATGAGCAGCCAACATAGCACCTGGCCCGTGAATCTATGTATGTACATACTTCCTCCTTGGCTGTGTATGAAGCGAAAATACATTTTGATGTCACTACTTATCCAAGGGCCGAAGCAACCTGGGAACGATATTGATGTGTACCTAGCACCATTGCTGGAAGATCTTGTGACACTTTGGAACGAAGGGGTACAAGTATGGGATACGTACAAACAAGAGAACTTCACTTTACGAGCCATGTTATTCTGCACCATCAATGATTTTCCTGCCCTTGGTAACATGTCGGGGTTCAGTACAAAAGGAGCCAAAGCCTGTCCGCACTGCTTAGATGGTACCGAGAGTGTATGGCTGAACAACTCACGCAAAACTGTGTATATGCATCACCGTATGTTCCTTCCCAGGATTCACCCATACTGCAAGATGAAGAAACAATTCGACGGAAATAAGGATGACGGTTCAACTCCAAGGGCTTTTAGAGGGAAAAAGGTCTATGATATGGTTAAGGATATCGATGTTGTGCTTGGAAAGGGCCGTAAATTAAGGACCCCTCAGAAAAATATCTGGAAGAAGCGGTCAATTTTTTGGGACTTGCCTTATTGTGAGCACTTAGAAGTTCGCCACTGCATCGACGTCATGCACGTGGAGAAGAATGTATGTGATAGCTTGATTGGTCTCTTACTGAACATTAATGGCAAAACAAAAGACAGTGTTAACGCACGGCGTGACTTGGTTGATATGAAAATAAAAACCGAGTTAGCTCCGAAAGAGACCGATAAAGGACGAACGTACCTCCCCCCAACTTGCTACACTTTGTCCAAGACCGAGAGAAATGAACTGTGTCAAAGCTTGCATGGTGTGAAAGTTCCGTCCGGTTACTCCGCCAATTTTAAGAAACTTGTTTCCATGAATGATTTAAAATTTATTGGTATGAAGTCTCATGATTGTCATATGCTGATGACACAGATGCTTCCTGTTGCAATTAGGAGTATCTTGCCAAACAAGGTCCGAGTGGCAATATTTAGGCTGTGTTATTTCTTTAACTCAATTGCTCAGAAGGTCATTGATCCCGAAGGACTTGACGCTCTATAGGCCAAGGTGGTGACGACTCCATGTCATCTTGAGATGTATTTCCCTCTGTTATTTTTTGATATCATGGTCCATCTCATTGTTCACCTTGTGAAAGAGATAAAGATATGCGGCCCTGTGTTCCTACTTCATATGTACCCTTTCGAGAGATACATGGGAATTCTGTAGTCCTACGTACGGAATCAATCTCGGCCGGAGGGCAGTACCATCGAAGGTTATGCAACCGAAGAGGTCATTGAGTTCTGCGTCGACTACATGGCTCAGGTGGAACCGATAGGTGTGCCTCTATCTCGTCACGAGGGGAGACTGGAGGGTATTGGGACCATCGGGAGGAAAGCAATAACTCGTGATCTAGATACATACGCGCAGGCCCATTTCACGGTCTTGCAACACATGACCCAAGTGTCCTCGTACATCGACGAGCACAAAGACATGGTACGCCAA
Organism: Hsuehochloa calcarea; assembly: GCA_036346395.1. NCBI lineage: Eukaryota > Viridiplantae > Streptophyta > Magnoliopsida > Poales > Poaceae > Hsuehochloa > Hsuehochloa calcarea. Next base: position 24,018,653 of record CM070610.1, on the reverse strand, counting down.
CAGAATCCAGACCGGTCGGAGGTTTGGATAACGAGAGAGCACAACCGTCGGTTCAACGAATGGTTAAAGATGCGATTCACTTGGAGGTCATCAAGTGATGAAACACTGCTATGGTTGGCCAAAAGACCAAAATTTACAATTGTGACATGGCAAGGATACGACATAAATGGGTACACGTTTTATCGGCATTTTCGAATAGGAAGGGCACGACCCGTAACAGCGATGTCCGCATAGATGCATTTCACGAGGGGTTCAATACCGCGGGGGCACACGGGTTGAACTTGTACTATGGGTTCGTAGAGGAGATTTGGGAGCTCGACTATGTACTTTTCAAGATCCCCCTGTTTCGATGTCATTGGGTTAAACTTCCGCAGGGCGCGAAGGTCGACAAGTACGGCGTCACTACTGTGGACCTCAAACGTGTCGGATACAAGGACGAACCATTCGTACTCGCTAAGCAAGTTGTTCAAGTTTTTTATGTAACGGACCCAGCAAATAAGAACCGCCATGTAGTTCTTCATGGGAAAAGAAGGATTGTCGGAGTTGAGAATGTTGTGGATGAGGAAGAGTACAATCAATTTGACGAGTTGCCTCTTTCGGAGACGACATCAGACTGGAGGAAGAACCCAGTGAGGAAGCTAGCTATACGCGCGTCGATCATCATGAAGGACTATATTTCAATTAAGCATGTATTCCATTGTAATTTGATGTTAACATGTGTTATGGACTTGTCATCTCTAATGTTGATGTTAATGCAGACTTGTTAGAGTTATCAACTTGTTGAGAATATCATCTTTGAAACCTTGTTGGAAATGCACACAAATGGGCAAATGTGTTTTATCATTTGAGCAAAGTTAAAAGTGCATTGCTTCTGTGGCCTGGCGGTCTGACCGGTGCTAAATCGGTCAGACTGCCATGTGTCGGGCGGTCGGGCCAGCCACCCTTGGTGGTCTGACCGATTTGACGGTGATCAGACCAATTTGACGGTGGTCAGACCGGCAATTAGTTGGTGGTCCATATATGCACAACATAGACGGTTCTTTAATGGAACCGTCTGTGATTACATCACAGACGACTCCATTAAAGAACCGTCTGTGATGTTTAGGATTATCACATACGATTCTTTAATAGAACTGTCTGTGATAAATAATCACAGACGGTTCTATTAAAGAACCGTATGTGATGTTAGTCTATATAAGTGTCCGCTCGAATTGTTGCCCTAGTTCTTAACACTTCCCAGAATCGCCCAACGCCGCCTCCCCCGATTCGGCGCCACCCAACGCCGCCTCCCCCGTTTCGGCCACCGGTGCTCCTCTGGCCGATTCGGTGCCGCCGGAAGCTTCGCCCCACCGCCCTCGGCCATCCCCGCAAGCCAGCCATGCGCCTCCCCTCCGACCGCCTCGGCTCCTGTCGCCGGCCCGCTCCAGTGCACCCCCGCCTCCACCAAGGCTTGGTGAGCATCCCCTCTCCTCCCTCATGCCCTTGTGCACCTCCATTTCCTCTCCACTCCCTCCGTCCGCCATCGCCACTAACCGACCCCTGCGGCCGTCCGCTCCCACCGCCGCCGCTCCCTGCTAGCACCGTTTCGACCGCGCCACCACCTCCCTTGGCCTCCTCCTATCCTCGGCATACCATTTCACCGGCCCCACCGCCTCTCCGGCCTCCGCCCGCCGCCGGTAGCCGCCGCCCGAGAGCGCCCCCCTTTTCTCCCCTGCTTCTCTACCGACTGCCCCCCCTCTGTGCCCTCTCTCCCTCTCGGCACCTCTGTCTGGCCAATGGCCCCCTCTCATCATGGCGATGGCTCTTTGTTTAGCTAATCTGGCAATTAGCTTTGGTGGTAAAACTTGTAAATATTTGGTGAATCTCTGTTATTTGATTATGGTTTGAACAACGTCAGTAATGTCTGAGTATTTTGCTGCCATGAACTACTGCCGAGGCCAGTTGTTGGTCGAGCCAGAGGTATTGATTGTTGGTTGAGGTTTATTGCCTCCTCAGTTCATTGATAGATAGGGGTTGGCAGTGATCTTGAATGTCAATGGATGGTTGTTGGCAGTGAATTGAGTGTGGATTGTTAACTGTGACTCTTACTTCTCCAGTTGAGTGTTTTGTTAAGAGAGCTATGGGAATCATTAGTGGTAGTGTTTGTTGTTTAGCAGCAGTGGCTGGAGTAATCTGGCACCTTGGAAAATCTGTGTTTGATCTAGCTCTGTAGCAATATTTGTAGAGGGAATACAATGTGTAGATGATCTTATATTGTACAATAGAGGCCACATCATTTGCCATTGATGAGAATAGTTCATCCTGGTTTATAAATGCAATCCCTTAAATTGCATTTAGTCCAAAATAAAAAAATGTGTTATTTTATATCCGCAAAGCTATTAGACGGACGTGTCTTTACCTGGGTTTTACCCCCTCGTAAAAAGGTATACGAGTTTAGGCTCTTATCGCTTTATGACGGACGTGTCTTTACTGGTTTTACCTCGTAAAAAGGTATACGAATTTGCTCTTATCGCTTTATGTTGTGCACTGCATCCGTCAGAATCGAACTCACGACCGCTATAAGTTTAACATGTACTTACCGTTAAATCCCTGTATGTGTGTTTGTTTGTTTGCAATATTTCATTCTCCTTTGCAGTTTTTTTTGTGCAATTTTATATATTTTATTTACTACGTATCATATATTTAGGTTCAATGGGTAACTCTATTTGATTATGTAATCATTGCGTACGTAACTTATATAGATAGCAGAGGCACCATCTTCGCCGCCGTTAGCGACGTCGCCAAATGCATCTGGATCTCCGATCAAGGTGGTACGCAGGCGAAAAGGTAGAGGAATCTCCAAATTGCCCTCGGGCCGCATGACGATCACAGAGGTCAGTGACGTCGGGATCCCACTGAGTCCCAAGAAAGCAGCTGCGAGATTCCAGATCGTATGCAGGGTATTTGCAAGGGAACGGGTCCCCATCACCACCCCAACCTGGAAGTCTCTGACGAATGTACAGAGAGACCGGTTGTGGACTGAACTTTCTGCCTCATTTACTTTCCCCGAAGCAGACCAGGCACGTGTGCGATGGCACGCGCTGCTCGCGATGTCCCACGCGTGGAGGACCTTCAAGAGCCTGCTTGTCACGTAGTACGTGAACATGGGTCGGACGCCCTTCACGACGTATCAATTTTTGTCGCGGGATACATGGGACGCATTCGTGCAGATGAAGACAACAGTCGAATTTTAGGAGCAAAGTGCGGCGCAAAGAGCTATTCAGGCACAAAACACTCACCCCCACAGACTCGGCACCGCTGGGTACGCGGGTAAAGCCACGCAATGGATGGCGGAGGACGAGACCGCTGCCCGACCGTTTCGAGATCTCGACGCGGCGCCGAGCACAGTTAAGAGCGAGGGCATCAGCCACGTCTTCGGGCAGCATCTCTTTCACAAACCCGGCAGACGAGGCAGTGTCTCAACGCCTGGTAAATTTATCGAACCACTTAGTTGTTAATAAGTCCATAACTTCATGGTGTCTACAATAACATGATGTCCTCTTGCAGGAAGCATTGACTTCCGCATCTTCCCAAGGTTCCTTCGAGTAGACAGGGAGAATGATGTACTGTCTACGGCCCTGGGAAACAAGGAGCACCCGGGTCGCACACGAGGCGTTGGGGTTTACGTACCTTGGAGGGATGGATTCCCACACAACTCCGACACATATAGGAGTAGGAAGAGATCCAAGGACCAGCACGACACTCGGTTGGAACATGTGATTATTGAAAAATTTTAAGAACAAATAACAAACTTGCAGAACCAAGTAAATCAACTCATGCAGGCGCAAGCCGCCCCTGTTAATTTGGGAGCAAGTCCTGCTCGACATCGGAGTAGCGTCGCGTCCATACATAATTCTAGACATGACGACGTGCAATTACCGATTGACAACATCGAGGTAATGTACATCTCTGGAATGCTCCAAGGATAGACCTATAGGACGCCTTAGCTAATTGTGTACCGTTTTGTAGGGGCCGACGCCCTGCAAGCTCCAAGTGAGGATGGTTGGGTCGATTCCTATTGAGGCCGGACGGGGTATGGTGTATCCATACCAGGAAGGGGCATTGCAGCACGGTGCCCAGCTGGCGCAGGGTTACGCCAGGGTGCAGTGGACAATTTGCAAAATACATTTTCAAACTTAGATCATACCACGAGGAGTAGGTACATAGACTTCAACCATTTGTAAAACACATTTACAGAGTATAGTCACATGCTACAAGGATTAGATGCATGAGTCTCAACTATTTGCGAAACACATTCATAAATAGTAGCACTATGCAACGGAGAGCTAGAGCAAGCGGGATTCAACTATCAACACATGATGAGACTCAAGCTACTATACAAGACCCCTCTTAATATTACGGTAAACCTATAATAGAAATTTGATCTTCCAACCGGACACTAAGACTGGTAAAAGACTAGGAATGCATCCTTATCCCTAGCTAGTTATACCTTTGCCTTGAGCATCCTCTTGATGCTTGATGACGCACATCTTCACTTCAAGTCTGGGTCATATCTTGATATGCATCAACCCATGATGTATCCTTCATGTTCCCTCCATTAACATATGATGGGTCTTCTCTTGACTTGATGATCAACTCATGATCATCTTCTCTTCGAGAACTTGATATATATCAACACATGATGCATCCTCTTCTTGAACTTTGACTTGATGACGATCAACTTGTGATGTCATCCAAAGTCTCTATCACCATAGAACATAACATATTCATCCAACTCATGGAAAATATTAGTCCCATAATGATTGACATTAATTACCAAGATATACCTTTAAATGCTTATGAATAAGCCATTACTTCTCGGTGCGGTACTATCGCACTCACAAGGTCCGGTACTACGACACGCCGGTAGTACTACTCGGCTCAATCCGTTCTACCGATTTCCAGAGGATCAAAAATCACAAAAAACACCCTCTTTGGAAATGTAAAAATCGATACTACTGCAGTCTGGTAGTACCGCTAAAGAAATACGATCATACCGATTGTTAGAGAAGATGAAAACTCCAAAAACAAGATCTCTAGAAAATACGTACCGCTAACTAGAATTTGGTCTTACCACTTTGTGGTAGTACAACTTCTCAAATGCGGTCATACCGTTTTTACTAAACTTTTTCCAGAAGCAAACCTTAAAGCAATGTTGACTCCTTGTGTCTTGAGCCATGCAGATCTTATATTATCTTTGCATTGCTATTACCATGTTGCCATCCATAATCCGGGACTAAGCCTTTAAAAACATTTTAGCACACACATTAGTCCAATAACACAATTGTAAATAATTGGATATAAAGCAATATATGTATATATGAACTATACAAGTTACATATACTCAAAGGATATGTTTCAAAGTAGAGATCCCCAATATATGTTGATAAAGAACAAAGACCAATACTAATGAAACCACAAAACATAGAGTGAACTATCCCTAAATGTGTGCATACAAGAATGTGTAATAAAAACATATGCACATATTAAAGTTAAACTATTGGTGGAGTTCAACCTATATTTTAGATTTGAGGAATGCAACAAGGTATAAGAATATAATGTCGAACGCATACCTTCATGATTTTTACTTTTTCATCCAAATGAGACTAAATAATATCATAGTCAGCAAACATGTTAGTCTCACATATAGATTTGCCATTAATCGCCAAAATTAAATATAGTTAGGGTTTTGGGTTTAAGTGGATGAAGGTTCACTGAATTTTTGTACTAGTCAAACGAGGTCCAAATTTTATGAAATTTTTTGTGAGGACTCCTTACCTAATTTATTTTATTATTTTTATTTTTTAGGACTTTATATTGTTTTTGATTTTCTCAAAAAATGATATAAGTTTTTGTTCTTATGTAAATGCATTGTCACACTGAATGAAAATTCAGTTAAGTTGTTTAATAAATATTTCCATAAGAAGTTATGCCCAAATTAATTCTCTCAACTATTTTTTTCTATTTTTAAGGTTCCTTTTAGTTTTGGTGCGAAAGTTGCTTTCCTTCCCCATAGTTTCCTCCTAAATTTTTAAAAAATTTTCATCAAAATTTTTGGAAAATTCATCAAAACTCCAAAATAGCCCCTTTTTTTAATCTTAATGGCTTTTTAAACGGTTTTTTCAACCCTTTGGGGTTTTGGTTTTAACCCAACCGGGCTTTTTATTTTAAAAACCCAAATTTTAAAGAATTTTTTTTCGGATTTCCAATTTAAAAGACCCCGATTCCCCAATTCGGCCCCCTTTCCCCTTTTAAACCCCTTTTGCCCCCCCTTGGGCCCCCCCGTTCGTCCCCCCCCCGCCCCCCCCCATGCCATTCCCCTTGTTTAGCTGCCCCCTTTCCCCCCATTACCCTCCCCCCCAAAATTCCCCTTTTTAAAATTTGGAGAAATTTTACTTCCCTTTTTTAAATTTTAAACAATTTTCCAAATTACAAATTTTCCTTTTATTTTTTTTTTTATAATTATTTTTTTCTTTAAAAGGTACAAAATTTAAAAATTAAAATTTTTTTCCCAAATTTTTGGGGTTTTTTATAATGTTTAAATTTTTTGTGTTTAAAAGAAAAAAGGAAAGGGAAAAAGAAAAAAAAGGGGGAAAAAAAACAAGGGAAGGAAAAGAAGGGGTTTTTATGTTTAAAATTTCATTTTTTTTTGGGGAACACCCACGTTTGGGGTAAATTATACCAAGTTTCCCAAAAAAAAATTAAAATTTGGGGAAAAAAAATTAACCCTCAATCCTTTCCCAGAAATAAAATTTTTTTGGGTTTTTTTAATATTTTTGGGCAAAGGGGCCAAGAGGTTTAATCATAAGAGAAATAACCCAAAACCCAGAAAAGGCAACAATTCACCTGGAGGGGTGTAATTTTTCCCTTTGGGTTAAAAACTTGTATCCCAAGGTTTCCCCAATGAACCCCTTGCCTTAAAAAGGAGGGAAAAAAGGTTTTTCCCCAACCCATTTCCAAAGGGAATTTTTAAACACACAAATTCTTCAGTTTAGTGTGAATTTTCAATTCTCTCACCTCTTAAGTAAAGCAAATCAAGCCTGTGCAGCAAGAGATTTTTCCCATACCTATAAAATACAAATAGTTCCCCAAAGACACCATGCATGAACAGTACTGTAAAAAATATTTCTTGTGACTTCGCGAGCTCGAATTCTCGGTGCTGCTTGGTCCATTGGATTCCCCAGGCATCAAAGTTTCCTTAATCTGTTCAATCACGTGGCTCTCCGATTCACATCATCATGTAAGAAGGGCCTCAGCACGTGCACATTTTCTTTTCTCCTGCTCATCTTTGCGTGCTGCCAGAGGCACAGAACATATTTTCACTAAAAAAAAGGAACCACAGCGACAACTACAGAGAGGGTGAGAAACCTAACCTGACGGTAATGTCTTCCAACAACAACGAACATCCTTATAATTCTCCTGGAGTCGAATGGGAGCAAAACATCAGACGATGTAAAAGGTGAGATAATCATGTAATGACGAAGGCTTTCCCTCGATCTCCACACAGTACGACATTGTGTCGGCGTAAAAAAGATGTAAAGTGAAAGGATCGCTGCATTGGAACAACGAGAGTGACACAATCGATGCAGGGCAAATTAAAGAGCTGCCAGGAATAGGATGCCGTATGCAAGCTTCAGGTCCCAGATATCTCAAAGAAAAGGGACATCAAGAGGTCCCAAAAAAAAAGAAAAAGAAAATAAAAGGGACCAAGGAGGAATTCAACTTTGTTCATCAACTAGAGAGTCAAGGTGTCGTACCGTTAGGTTATGCTACACTTGGGGCTAATCCTGGTCTTCTGATTCCTAGTTTTCCCAACATATTTCCCTTAAATTGCCCAACTCCTTCCCAGGTGCCTAACAAAGATGAACTCAAAAATAAATTTTCCTAATTTTGGATTCAGTTTTGGAATTCCATCCCTGTTCAAACAAACAATTATAGAGCACTTGCACATCACTTTGATTTTCCAAGCCTCTCAACTCTCAAATATACAAACGGGAAGAAGCTTTCTTTGTGAGGACATATGATTCATGGAAACTTGTGCCTTTCTCATAGTGGAAACTCTAGCTCGAATTCTCACACGTCCATAGGATGCCCAGTCTGGTAAAAATTTCTTGGTTTAGAAAAAACAAATCAAATTCCCTGCACAATTACGACTAGGTACTATAACGCATGCATTTATATTTAAACACAGAGTGGTACTTGTTATGCAATATTAATGCTAATAATGGAAATACAATTGTATTCGTTATACAATTGTAACAACTATCATATATATCTATACATGTTTAAGCTGCACCGTTATAACCTGGACCCACCACAATCGATGGTGTAGATCTTTCTATTTTTTCAACCTAGACCCATCGCAATCGATGGTGTAGATCTTTCTAGTTTTTTTTTCCTCCGATTGATGTGGGAATTTCTGACCCTTGAGAGCTAACATGGTAGCTTCCATTTTCATCGTTTTAATAATATAATACTCTGTCGGACCCAGATTGAGCTAACATGGTAGCTTCATTTTTTATTGTTTTAATAATATAATACTCTGTCGGACCCGAATTTCACCAATCCAAATCCTCTGTGAACACAATGTGCTATTTCTTGGATCAGTAGATATCACTTACTGATACATCACTGAATCATTTCATACACGATGTAAACTGAACCAAACATTATATTACAAACATCAGAGTCATACAGACCGCATCGGGTCAAGTTTTACACTAAGGGCCGAACAGGCCAAATGGTTACATTACCAAAGTAGCAAAAGCGGTAGCGGAAGCAAAATGATGGAGCACATCTCTCTGTAGGCAAGCGACTGGGGGAAACCCGTGTGCGTCTGATATTAACCAAAGACTTGGATAATATTGTATGCACGCAAGCATCGATGGAGTTAGCTAGACTGAGGCGAGACCTAGACTAAACGAACTACACTACTCTTTGTCATCTCCGGGGTCTCCAGCTCCGAGATCCTCATAGTATGCATAGTCTCCATGAGTTTTTGCTTCTGAGGGTTTAGGGGAAGAGCGAGGGTGAGCATAACTTCCGTGCTTGCAAGCCAACACATAGAATACCGTAATAATACATGCAAGGCATAATAAGGATGGCTCGGGTTCTTTTATTTTCTTAAAGAAATATTTTCAACTACAGTATTTAGAAATTCCTATGACTTAGCAGTTTGACCAAATCTTATTTTTAAAAGAGATATTGTGCAATAATTATAACGGCAAAGGTTACCTGCACCTTATGCTTATTTTGGTTGTGATTACATCCACCATTACTAACACCACTAAGTACGACGACCCAGAAAAATCCAAAATCAGGGCTACATCAATCCGACCAGTATTTTGTCCCATCCACAATGTTTTATAAATAGAACTAACTCAAGTTAAGTTCTCATATCTGCCTTTAACCGTAGGCACGACTGTTTAAATAGTTTAGACTTTGCAGATGTTGTACACTGTACCCACAAGTGACAATCATCCTCATTACCCTACATGATTCCTTAGTCATTTAGTTGAGCGATTGTCACAGTAACTTTCAAAATCATGTCGCCCCTCCCGTCATCGCTCCCATATGGGCTGCACCTATAAGTTATGTAGGATGTTCACCTCAACAGCTAGCGTAGCTGGATAACACCACAACGTCTAGCGCGACTGGTAACTTCACCTTGCACGGTGTCCCATTCAAGCCGGATGCATCCAGTGATTGCACTATGCCGCTACCTCTCCAGTGAGACGATATTCAGAGTTTAATAAATTCATTAAGCCAAGCTGTACTTTACAGATTTGTAGTTGTACTTATTTTACAATAGGAGATCATGACAAGATTGAGTCCTTAATCCGTCCGGGTGGTTCATACCATATACCACACATTCTCGCGCTACGTCCGCACCCACCATCATACCATCTGCCCGGATGTGGTAATAGAAGTTGCTAGGGTTTTTGGGAAGCAAAAATACATTACTACTACATTCCAGTCATTTATCCACAATGATTGCCCAAAACCACTTTCATGATTAAAAGATGATGATTGGGGCATTTAATGCCCCAGTACTTAAGCATGACTAGCATGTCGCTTAAGTACAATCTACAACTGGTAATTACCACATAGTTACTATAGTGATATGGAATAATGGATCCAATTGCCAAAGGATGGTACAATAATTAACTAATCATCAAATGAGTATTTAACTGCCTTAAGATTTAACATACAGTTGCTCAAAGAATTAAAGCCTGCAATTTTAGTAATTTAAAGGAATATAATTTACGTAAAATGTAGGTTCAAAATGATCAAAGTATTGACTCACTTGGAGTGAAGGGAAGAGAGTCTTGAAAGTCTTGTGCTTGATCAAATTGGAGATCTCACGCGTCTTCGAACTCTATTTGGACGAATGCACCAAAAATAATAAACATGCAAAGAGAACAAATAAATACACAACAAATAACAAATGAACTCCAATTTGAATAGACCAGTGCCCTTAGCAAGGTCTCGAATTTGAACAAATTAACAAGCAAAAATCACTAAATTGGAGTTATAACGGAGGAGAACGGAGCTTCTGAAGTTATGGCTTCGAGTACTGCTGGTTCTGAGTGCTGTTTGTTTCGAGTACTGTGGACTTCGAGTACTGTTCGTTTTGAGTACCGCTGGCTTCGAGTACTATGGGCTTTGAGTACTGCTCACTTCGAGTTGACGTGGTCGGAGGGAGGTTCGACTACATGGCGTAGTCGAAAGAAGGTATCAATTACACGGCGTAGTCGGAAAGGGTTCTACTACACGGCGTAGTCGGAAGGAGTTTCGACAACATGTAGTCGGAAAGGGTATTGACTACATGTGATCGAAAAGGGTATCAATTACATGTGGTCGGAACGGGTTCGACTACACGACGTAGTCAAAAGGAGTTCGACAATGCGGTGTGGTCTGAAGGAGGTTTGACAACGGGCGTGGTCGGAATGAGTTCGACAACGCAGTGTGGTCTGAAGGAGTTTCGACAACACGGCGTGGTCGGAGGGAGTTCGACAACATAGTGTGGTCTAAAGGAGTTTCGACAACGCGACTACCTGGTGGTGGACGTAGTCGTAGATGTGGTCGTAGACATAGTCATAGGCATAGTCGAAGACGTAGTGATAGACGTAGTCGTAGACGTGGTCGTAGAGGAGTTTCGACTGCTTAGTGTGGCCGGAAAGGCGAGGGGAGAACTAGGCACGGGGAAAGGGGGCTTACCAAGATCGAGAGGGAGGTCGAAGGAGGTCGGCCGATGCGAACGACGGTAGGGGAGCTCGCGGTCAGAGGCGAAGGAAGACGACGATGAAGGGGTCGGCCGGGACGGAAGGAGAAGATGAAAGACGGTGGTTCGTGCGACACAAAACTCAAATCGAGTGAGTGGATTACTTCAAGGTGCTCTGGGGCACGAATTGACGTGGGTAGAAGAGGGGCTGCACTGGTGCGGCGAGAACCAGAAGGAGGTGCGCGGCGGTTTGAACTCGGAGCTCGGGGCTTTGGCAACCCACAGCAGCACAAGCGACAGCGGGGGAATTGGGAGAAGAAAGGGGGCTGCTTGGGCTCTTCTCTGGTGGCACTTACCAGAAGCGAAGGAGAGACGAGGGGAGGAACGAGAGGGGGCTTAGGGCTTCTTATAGCTGAAGGGGAGGGAAGGAAGAGCCGTTGGAGACTCGGAGCCACGCGGGTTCCCTAGGTGGCGCGGCATGGGCGCTCTAGTCGGAGAGGATGGGACAGGCGCGCGAGCAGCGGGGAGGTGACGGGAGCGACGACTCGGGTGGACGAGTAAGGTGGCGGTAGAAGGCCAGAAGGCAGCGTGTGTGGCGTAGGCGCGCGGCCATGGTGCTGACACGGTGGCGAGGCAGTGGACGGACCAGGCGCGGCAGGCGGCTGCCGAAGTCAACCAGTGGCGAAAGATGATGGGAGTAGGTGGGCGTCGCGGTCTAGGTGCAGGCGATGGGGAGGAAGTGCCGGAGTCCACAGGCGGAGTGGAGCGGTGGCGGAAGGAAGGAGCGCGAGGTGGCGTTGGGATGGGGCGTGAGAGGGCCGAGGGAGGCGCGCGCTGGGTGCCGAGAGGGAAGGGCGAGGATGGGCTGGGGAAAGGGAGAGGAGGAGGTCGGCTGAGCCCAGGAGGAATGACGGGTTGGCCCAAGAGGGAAGAAAGTGGGCTAAGCCCAAAGAGAGTGGTTTTGAATTGGAGGTAGAAGCTGGCAATTTTGAAAATATAACTTAAGTTGAGATAAAATTTTGAAATCAACTGATAGAGGTAAATACTATTTACAATCCGAAAATGGACTATTACATACTCCCAACCCTACAAAGAAATATGGGCAATATAAATTTTGAAAGAAAAAAACACCCAAATTTTTTTAGCTATCATTTGAATTTCAAACTGGTTTTTGGACGTAATTTACCCTAACATTGTCCAAGAACAACGCATCACCACCGGAAACAGTAACAACAGCCGGGATCTCAGAGAGCAACCCCACGGATTCCTCCCCAGAGAAGGCAACGATGATTACATGCGAAAGGCGCATCATGTCAGCATCGTGAGGAGTGAACGAGGCACAGGAACGACAAGGAGTGCGTGAGGTTTAGGTATATTGGGTCCCGCGGCTCCTGCGATGGTGGAGTGTGTGTGAGGTTTAGGTATTGGGTTCCGCGGCTCCTGCGATGGCGATGGCGATGGCGCCCCCAACTTCTTTTGGAGACGTATATGGTCCTCAACTCCCAACTCGAGTGGGCTCGCCAGCTGAGAAGGAAGGTGAGGAATACGTAGTTGATGTGCGGGTCCCCTAGGTAAAGCGCAAAAAAAAGAAAAGAAAAGAAAAACAATTAACAGATAGGGACTTCAACCCTCAAGCACAACCACACACGCAAGGAAGTCTCAACGGCTTGGCACCGTGGCAACTACAAGCTTGTGCTTAAGATCATGGCTACGTAGCTTTTATTCTTGTATTTAAAATTCAAATTCAAATTCAAATATAATTTCGACCGGTTCCTTAAAATCTCGGCATCCGCTGAGAAATCCGGTTGTCATCGCCTCACTGGTAACCAGACGAAAAAAATCTTCCCTGACCATAGCATCTTCGCAAAAATGTTAAAACCCCACCAAGAGCCTTCCCCTTCGCAAAATCGTTGAAGAGGCAATTAGTGGCTCTCTCGTAGCTTGAATTACCGCTCGTCCAATGGATTCCCTGGCATCTTGGCAAAATCGTTAAAGAAAGACCTTAGTAAGGTGCCTTCCTCTTCACAAAGATTCCCAGCATCTTCGCTATTGAAGTACGAGTGTATTGCCCCCTTCTCCAAATAATTTATGATTTCGAGTGAACTCATTGTTGCATAAGACACAATATGATATTAGGGCCAAGTGATCCTGATTTTGAGACCAGGCTAATTTGAGAAAACAAAAATAATTGCAGCACACTTTGAGCCGACGTCATAGATCAGGGGGTGGCCCATGTCATAGTTGTTAAAGAACCTAGACTTAAGGAGGAGTGTTTAAGTATGGTTAAATTGTCCACCTTTCCCTAAGAACTTAAGCTTTTAGGTGAGATGATTAGTGCATAAAACTTAATATTCCTAAAATCGTTAAAGAGGCAACTTTCTCATAACATGGTGAGACTTGAGCTCAAATTCTCTCTCAACTTGTTGGAATTGGGCACATATGTGTAAAGGCTTATTCATTCCTAAAATTTCAAAGCATGCAAAATTTTAAACCAGTGTAGTTGAAGTCTCAGACTAGGGTGGTCGAAGTCTTAGACCAGAAGTCTTACACCAGGGGGGGTTGAAGTCTTTGACTAGTGTAGTCGAAGTCTTAGACTAGGGTGGTCGAAGTCTTAGACCAGTGTGGCCGAAGTCTTAGACCAGGGGTCTTAGACCAGGTTGGTCGAAGCCTTAGGCCAATGTGGCCGAAGGCATAAACTAGTATGGTCGAAATAATCTGGTCAAAGCCATAGACTAGTGTGGTCGAAGGTCTAGACCAGTATGGTCAAAATAATCTGGTCGAAGCCATAGACCAGTGTGGTCGAAGGACTCCTGAGATTATTGTTAACATACAAATGGAGTCCAAAGATACTTTATTTTTTTGAGAATATTTATCCTATGAGAACTGCATGCAGTACTTCTCGAACTGAAGATAATTAAACTACGAATAATAGTAATTTTAAACCTACCACCCTCTCTGAACCAATGAGTGATATACCACCAGTTTGTGATAATCGTAGGATATCATTAAACATCCTATCGTGTGTAAACCTGTTGGATGCAAGTGAATCTTTAAAAAGAAAATAAGGCCCGACAATACTATTGATAAGTACAAGGCAAGACTTGTAGGCAAGGGTTATACCCAGAAAGAAGGTGAGGATTATTTTGATACTTACTCTCCTATTGCCAGATTGACCACCATTCGAGTGCTCATTGCATTAGCTTCTTCCTATAGTCTACACATTCATCAAATGGATGTGAAGACAGCTTTCTTTAATGGAGAGTTAGAGGAAGAAATCTATATGGAGCAACCGGATGATTTTATAATTTTTGGACAGGAAAATAAGGTATACAAATTAATCAAATCATTATATGGCCTAAAGCAATCACCTAAACAATGGCATGAAAGGTTTGGTAAAACTTTAACATTTGTTGGTTTTTCTATGAATAAGGCAGATAAGTGTGTGTATTATCATTATGGTGGGGGTCAAGGAGTGATTTTATGTTTGTATGTCGATGACATACTTATATTTGGGACAAATACTGCTGTTATTAACGAGGTCAAATATTTCTTATCTAGATGCTTTGATATGAAAGACCTAGGAGAGGCAGATGTTATTCTGAATATTAAATTGATTAGAACTGAGGATGGGATCACTTTGAACCAATCGCATAATCTTGAAAAAAAACTTGAGCCGGTTCGGTTTTGTGAACTGCAAGATTTCCCCAACTCCTTATGATGCTAGTGTTAAGCTTCAAAAGAATAAGGGATTAGGCAATGATCAATTGAGATATTCACAAATTATTGGTTCCCTTATGTATCTACCTGGTGCCACAAGACCAGACATACCATTTATTGTGAACAAATTAAGTCGGTTTACTTCTAACCCAAGAGAAAATCATTGTGAGGCACTTGAGAGAGTGTTGCGCTGCTTAAGAGGCACAACCTCATATGGAATTCACTATACTGGGTATCCATCTGTATTAGAAGGATATAGTGATTCAAACTAGTTCTCTAATGTAGATGAGATCAAAGCTACAAGTGGGTATGTGTTTACCCTTGCAGGTGATGCAGTTTCATGGGTAAACAGACCATATTAACAATGTCAACCATGAAAGCAGAACTTGTAGCACTAGAGATAGCTACTGTTGAGCTTAGTGAGAGGCTGAATGACAGACCAATAACGACAATCCTAACGTATTGCGATAATCAAATAGTGTTGATTAAGGTTACAAGTACTAAGGATAACATGAAGTACTCCAGACATGTGAAGCGTAGGCTTAAATCTGTTAGAAAACTGAGGAACTCCGGAGTGATTATTGTGAATTATATTTGCACTAAGAAAAATCTGGCAAACCCTTTAATAAAGGGGCAAGCACGGAAGACGATTTTCGTTGCGTCTATAGACATGACAATGAGGCCCATTAGAGTTACAACTCAACAGTAACCCATACCTTTTTGATCGGAGATCCTGTGACCTAGGCAATGGGAAAAATAAGTTGATGTTTGAATAAGAGAGTACATTATAATAATATGTGTACCCGTGTCCTAATAGACAAAGACTTTCAACTGTATGGAAGGATGGATAAAAGCCTTAATGTATTCTAGTGTCCAATGAGGGAAAAGTGTATTAGCCTACAGGATACCTAAAATGAATATACCTACTTGAGCTTAACTATGATGTTGCAGTTCACGAGAATAGGGCATTCTCTAGAAAGCTCATGAGCAGATAAGGGAGTATGACCAAATAATACTCTGTTTAGACTTGGTTCTTTGACAGCCTAGTATCAGTTGAGATTTCAAGTGAAATCTAACCACGAAAGACTGTGAATTCAAGGCTTAGTCCATTCATCAGTTGTGAGAAGATCAATCTTGTCATCCTTGGTGCAAGTTCAACTCGTACGGGACTTACACTAAAAGACTGATATATCAACAGCTTTTCAGCACAATAATCTTTACCATTTCATTTTGCTGCTTGCTTTGGAATTGGCGAGGGATTGTTGGAATTGGGCACATATGTGTAAAGGCCTATTCATTCCTAAAATTCCAAAGCATTCAAATTCTTAGAGCAGGGTGGTCGAAGTCTTAGACCAGTATAATCGAAGTCTTAGACCAGGAGTCAAAGTCTTAGACCAGCGTGGTTGAAGTCTTAGACCAGGGTAGTTGAAGTCTCAGACTAGGGTTCTTAGACCAGGTTGGTCGAAGCCTTAGACTAGTGTGGTCGAAGGTATAGACTAGTGTGGTCAAAATAATCTGGTTGAAGCCATAGACTAGTGTAGTCGAAGGCCTAGACCACACTGGTCAAAATAATTTGGTCGAAGCCGTAGACCAGTGTGGTCGAAGGCCTAGACCAGTATGGTTGAAATAATCTGGTCGAAGCCATAAATGAGTGTGGTCGAAGGCCTAAACCAGTTTGGTCAAAATAAACTGGTCGAAGCTATAGACCATTGTGGTCGAAGGCATAGACCAGTATGGTTGAAATAATCCTAGAGATGTGCAACGTCGTTCTGGAAGACTACATCGATGTCAAGATTAGCTCGCCGAAAGCTAGAGACTACCTGGAAGATGCGGCGGAGAACGACGTCCAGACGGCGGAATGTTGCTATCACGTGCCCCAAACCTTTGACGGAGGAGGGGGTACACTGTTAGCACTGTGTCCTTTCGCAGCATCTGCCAGTGTACGGTCGAAGAGATGATCGTACAAAATGGCTAGGTAGGCCATCAACGCTAGCGTTAGGGGAGAAGAGTGGGAAGCCATTTTTTATAATTGCTATTCGTTTTTGCTGGAGGGGCAAAAGAGAGTAGAGCGATGTGATAATCCATCTTCGATGGCATATGGTTATTTTTATAAAACAAGGTGTAACGTCAGCACGTGAGAAGAAGAGACGCATCGGGAGATGAAGCGACATTGATGCGCTTAAGAGATCATTTGGGCGACGCTTAATAGAACCTCTGCTCACACACAATTTTGATGGTAAAAACATACTCACAATATGGTAAACCTAGTCGGACATACATTAATTAAGAAACCAAATGGGTAATAGTAACGTTACTAGCACCATATAGTAAACCTATTCAATAATTGCAGTAAAAGTTATATGGCGGAAATATTAACGTAATATGCAGTAATTGATACTCGTGTTTTACTGATTATATCCGCTTAGTTTTTTTGTTTTTTTGAACGGGCGCGAAATTCGTGTATATTACGTGCATGGGGGCCGCATCGTCTGGGGTGTTTCCCCGCACTAAAGCAAATCGTATTTTCTCTTTCCGACGACGCGCTCAACCCTCAAAGCAACAAAAAAATAAGGTCTCCAGCAAGCTCTACCGATCCACATTCCCGGTAAGAGCATAGCCGATCTTCGTTTTCAGCACCCTTCGACCCCCGCACCCCGCAAGGTTAGAGAATACCATTGTTTCTTTAGTTTGGAGTTCTTTCTCTCTTACAAAGTGGATTTTTCTAGGGTTCTGCATAATAATTTAACCCCAAGCTTCATAATGTCTATCTATACTAGGGTGATTTTTTCCTCCCAAATTTTGGAGCATGTTTGGGATAGTTTTTCCTCTTCAGATTTTAAGTAAAACAGTCCTCACATATAGTAATTCATAGGATCCCCTTTTGTTTTTCTACTTCACTTCTATCCCCGCTCCGGCAGTAATTGAGGACATCCGGCGACATACCCTCCAAGGTGAGGAAGATCATCATCGAGGGAAGTCAGTCGGTGATGGAGATTTACTTGGACCCCTCCCAAGCGAACCCACCGCCTCAAGAGCAGTGGACACAGTTGTCACAGATGCTCACACTAGTGTTTCTCAGAAGAAATAGCTAAGGAAGAAGAGGAAGGTAGTGGTGCCCGCGACAGAGGACGTTGTCGCCTTATCACCTCGTGATGAAACCACCCCCGAGATTGCAATGGTAAGTTTGTGCATATAAAACAGTAAATGCTCATCCTCTTTACAACAATTTGATAATATTATAGAATGTTATCTTTTTCACATCAACAGTAAACATGAGTTATTAGTGCAGTAATTAGTAGGCCATATCGTCAGTAAAACGACGTTATGTCAAATGCAGGCTTCGCGTGATAGGTGGAAGGGACCTTGGACGACGTGCATAAGGTGCGCTCCTGCCCTCGTCATCGTCGATCCATCGGCGAGCTGACATTAGAATAAGGGAACGAGGTCACGATGATGGTGTTTGGCGGCCTGCTGAAGTTCAACCTCGAGGGATTGGACAATAGGGATATGTTGTGCTTCCTAATGGGCAGGATTGACCCGGTCGAGATGGTCATCAGCACCGGCGGTGGAAGGAGCATCCCAATTACACCTCACACCGTTAAATGCGTTCTCGGAATCCCTTGCGACGACGGCAATGCGTCGATGGTGACCTAGGTCGCAGGGACTTTAACGTCCCCAAAATCCATAAGTTGGTTTAGTAGAGCATCTAATGATCTTGTGTGTAATTTTTGGAATAATTTTAAACTTTTGTTGTTTGCATTAAAGTTCGCCCGGATTTTAAAACCTATGTTGAAATCAAGCTTCCATTTGAAACCAAAAATATGTTCATAAAAGTTTATAGAAATAATTTATTCAAACAATAGATTATTCATCTTGAATTATTTGATTTTTCCTAAATTTTTAGAAGTCAAATTAACCTCACCAAAATTCAAACCAACTTGCAATTGCAGATCTAAAAAATAAATTAATTATAAGAAATGGTGCATGAACAATACCTTAAGAAATTTTTCCTAGGTTTTATTTGAAGCTGATAGCCCTCACAAAATTTTTCAGAATTTTCAAATTTTATTTTCTGTTTTTTTAAAGCCTCGGTCACAATCTGGAATTCAAATCCCTAGCACTGTTGCACCAACCGAACCACTCACTATGTCTCCGACCCGGACCCAACCACACTTGACTCGGTTATCCTTGTGAACCATCTCACACCGACCGGTGTCACCGATCCACGAACGCTGTGTTTCACCTCTTCACACCGCTTCATCGTCTTTCGTCCTCTATCCGCTTGGTGGAGTGGGAGAGAAGGAAGCAAACCTTCCCTCCCCATCTCAGTAAGCGCAACCGCAACCATGCTATTCTTTTCCTCTCTCGATGTTGTCTCCATGTCAAGCTCATCATTGTTCGGTGAGTCTCGCTCTGAAATTCCTTGTCTGGTAGGTTCGTCACTCACCAGTGAGTTCACTGTAGCCTTTAATTGCACTTTGATGCAGCCGGGAGCTAGAATTGGGCCACCTTCTCCACCTCCGGCCAATGCTCCACCACGCTGAAATCCTCCATCATCCGGTAGGTCCCTAGCCCCTTCTGGTGTCCTGTAAGCTTGCATGCAACCACTTGATCCTCTCAAGTCACTACTTGATGCCCCAGGTAGTGTCACTCGAGCTGTCACCGTGAAGCTCCATTGCCTCACTACCGTCGACCCTGTTTCGGCCGCCGCAATTCATGTTCTTGGTAGTGAGGCGACGCTGGCGCGCCCTTCCCTGAGCCTCCTCGACCACCGGAGCAGCCAGTCCATGACTGCCACCCCATCCTTTCCGCCTCTGAACACCGCACGCGCGATACCGAAAACCATCGGGCCTCGCGCCACCCTGGTTGAGTTCGTTGTTGCCTTGCGCACTCGTCCGTGTTGGCATCGAGCCCGGAACTCTGTTACCGCGCCGGCGGCGAGGTTCGCCCGCCGCGCGCACATGGGTGTCTCGCTTTGACAGTACTGTAGATTAGTCATTAGGGTTAATCACGGTCATTAATAGCTAATGATTGCTGTGGATATCATGGGGATATGCTCCAGAACTTAGGATGATGTGACAATTGGCAATGACGTTTATGGTTTGTCATTTCATTTAGAACTATCGGAGACGGGCGGTCGGTGGCGAGCATGGCGATCCGTGGTCCTAAATCGGTCGGACCGGCCATGAGTGGCGGTGGGACCGGCCGTGACCAAATAGTGTTAAATTGAGCTGGGCCAAAAATAGAGGGTGTAGGCAAGAGAGGGGATTCTATTGCACTTGGTCCCATAATTTTTGGAGTCTCCAGTCAAAAGTTCTATTCGTTTTAAATTTCCAGAAGGTTTTGGAATTTTAGGGCTTGAAATTCGGCTAAGTCCTTTTGGGCGGTCGGACCGGCCTATAGGCGATGATCGGCCAAGCAAAGGTGGAGGTCCGACCGCCACGAGGCGGTCGGACGGTTATCCTGTCTGTGCCGACCTTCGTGGCGGTGTTGTTCGTTGGTTAGGTCAAAGTCATGAGTTTCAGGGCATATGTATTGCATGATGCATGTTTTGACTAACATGGGTCAAGTTGTGAAGAACTTGTTTCCAAAATCGGCTTACTTGTCTATGGTTGTGCAGGTTGCTTGGTGGTCAACGACGGTCAACGGCGAGGATGATCGGGACTAGGCTTGGAGAGCTAAGGTCCAGAACGATCGACGATGCTGGGTGTGGTCAATGACTCAAGCGTGACGCAAGATGGACAAGGGTGACCTATTAGCAAATCCGAGGCGCAAGATGACGCTAGGTGAAGCTATTTAGGTCAAAAGGTTAAAGACGGCGCTTTGCGAAGCGTGCGTGTGTGGCCCGTTTGTTAGTGGGCCTTAACGGGAGCCCAATAGGATCAAACTTCTAGAAGGTCTAAGTCTCCACTATAAATAGGAGAGGGTGGTGGCTGCACCAACTCTTAACCCTCTTTATATTAGAAAACCCTAATTTTGTTTAGGGAGAGCTAGGCGTGGAGGCTAGGGTTCTTGAAGGTTTGATTGGATTTTCGTGCTCTTGGATTGACCACTGATCCTTGATGGAGTGGGTGTAATCCAGCATCAATCAAGTTTTAATCTATGCAAGGTTTGCTTGAGATAAGTCTTTTTTCGTTCTTGCTTTCAATTTTGTGATTTTAGGGCTTTCATTGATCCATGAGTTTTTCTTGATATCGTCACGTGGATTAGCTTCCTGTGTTGTGTGGGAACTCGTCTAGGATCTTCGTGATCATCAATCACCCACGAGCAAGCGATTGGATCTAGTTTTCACTTTTGCTCGGTTTTAGACCTTTCTCCAATCAGATCGTAAAGGATCTTTGTTTGTCCAAGAATTATCATAATTGTTGATTGGAATAGGTCCTTAATATCATAGAGAAGGTGTATACCAAGTTTTGTGAAGTTTGGAGTTGAGAATCAAAAGTTAGATATATTTGCAACTTCGTCATCGGGGCTGTTCTTACTGTTCTGGAGCCCAGCGGTCCGACCGCCCGAGTGCACCGGTCCGACCGATTTGGTCAGAGGTCCGACCGTTAGTATAACAGAGGTTAGACCGCGAGTGCATTAAATTATTTCAATCTTTGGTGATTTTGTCATATTGCTTAGGTGGTTAAATTGGATTCAATACTAGTCTTCCGCTGTACTAGTATATTGATCTTCATAGCTTCCTCATAGCTATTAGAGTGAAATTGTGTTGAATTCATAATTTATGAAAAGTGAGCGTACTCCTATTCACCCCCCTAGTCGCCTTTTCGGTCCAACAATTGCTTAGGTTAATAAATGGCTCTCGTAAAATGGGAATGTCTCTATTACATGTGGGGCCATAAACAGTAATCGAGGTTTTAAATACCGGTTTGTGTTGGAGGATGATATGTGGGCCCAATAGCTTAAGTACACAGTTGTAGACCCGTGGACCGACTCATGGACCCTTGGTCCATACACCGTGCTATGGATTGAGACTATGACATGTGGACCCAACCTATCAATAGGAAATTAAATTCGGGATTAAAATAAAAAATGATACTATGGACTGGACACCACCTGTCATAGGCTATGGCTAGATTTCCTCTTGGTAGAAAAAGTAGTAAATGCATTCATTTATTCTGAAATGAATTATTGTTGCAATGAAAAACCATTTAACTTCAAAAATGCATAACTAATTCATTTTAACTCCAAATCCAGTGCAACCAATTTCAATCATTTTCATTTTTAGTGAATTTTATTTTGAAATAGGTTTCAAATATATCTCTATAGTAGAAATATATTGTTTTTAGAAATTGATCCAAAATTGAATTATTTTTACACTAGAAAATATTGTTACCTTTGAAAATTCATAACTAATTCATTTGAACTCCAATTGAGATGTTTCGATCATATAATTTTATTATCTATACATCCATGAAATCCTTATCTCCACCACTATTTACAAATATTTTTGAAAAAGATAACTTTGGATGGACAGTACCCGATTGGATTTTTGGATTTTCGTGAAATCTGATTTTCAAACTTCTATAATTCTCACATAATAAATCCAATTGAAATGATTCTTTCACCTAAATTTATCTAAAATCATAATCTATCTACTGTATAAATTACATGCAATTTGGATGATATTAAATTTTAGATGTCTTTGATGTATTCATTCTTATTCGATGTTCTCGTTTGTTCGATAGTTTACAAAGGTTCGAGTGTGATTGAGAGTGGTACTCTGCAGCACCGGGACTATCCACAAAAAGGCAAACAATCCCCTCCTTTGATGCATGTTGCATTCCTATTAGTTTCAAAAGTATCTATGTTGATTTTTAAGTATTCTATGCATTGCTTTATTTTAAATACTTATACGTCAATTGGGTAGAATTAGTTATATCCGTTTGCTGTATTTGACATCCTTTGAAAGTTTATTGCCATGTTACATTGAATGATTAGGGTTATATGTTATATGGGTTTGTTTGCTAATTTGTAGAACGATGCTTAGCCATGCAGTAGTTGTAGCCGAAAGCGGTTGACGGAGCAGTCCATTGGCCAATGGATTGAATCGAATCTTGATGAAATTTAAGGATTATATGGATTGAATTATGTGAAATTTGATGAATTTGTCCAGATCTTCGAATATGGTTATTGTGGTCTTGTTGGGTGATATTCTTGTGTGTGTGACTTGGACGGGTAGTAAGGTGATGAAGGGAGGTTATCCTGGATTCGTGTAGCCGCATCTGGGTGATTAAGGACTAGTCTGTGGTGTGTCAAACCAAATATCATGTGAAACCACACGCCGGGTTTATGGACGATGGCTTGGCTAAATAATTTATTGTGTGTTAGCTATAAAAACACAATTAGATTGACAAGTGTTGTTGTTACTGTTTTATTGTTGTGTTGTCAATCTAGTAGGAGAAAGTTAAGTTTCGCCTTACTTGCCCTAAGGGTCTTTTGCATATGCTGGATTGCTGCGCAAAGGACTTACTTACACAACGGGTACACCCATGGTGACGATGAGCGACTTTCGTCCATGGTGTTGTTTCCTTGGGTGGTTTGATAGTTAGGACATGGCATTGTAACGACATCGTTATAGTATCTCAGTCACACTCCTAACGAAGAGTGCATTGGCCAACATTATGAGATATTCACATCGTTTGGGTAAAGCTGTACACCTTTGCAGAGTTAACAAAACTATTCGAATAGCCGTGTCCCCGGTTATGGACATCGCTTGGTAAAACCATGCATAGTTAGTTTATGGGAATTTGAGTTTGGGGTATGGGTGGAAATGTTGTCAGGTGTTGAATTATTCAAATCTTATATGTTATCACGAACGGGAAGTTCGTGTGTTGATCATAAATTTGGTAATACCCAATGTTATATAATGTTTCTAAATGTTTAACAAATGGCAATTTGAATCTATATCGGTTATCTCAAAGAAAAACTTGCTTTATGCTAAAAATTTCCTAGTATAGTAGCCTTCCTTTGACACTCGAATGCATTTATTATATATTGCTATTTGTATGTCTTGCGAGTACATTTTGTACTCAATCGAATTGTCCATGCTATAGGTGAGAAGTTATTCGAATCGGGTTTTGGTACAACAGATGCTACGACTTTAACTCCAGTTTGTTGCTTGTGGGTTTGGGCATGCCAACTCAGTCTTTCTCTTTTATTTCCTTATTTATCTTCCACTGCGATTTAATTGAGTTATGATTAAATTTGGTCGATCGGCACTCTTATGCAAACTTGTACCTTAAGGTTCTATTTAATGATATTGTAATAACGATTCTACTATTTGGTACATTGTGTATGGATGTGAATGCAATATTGCATTTGGATATGTGCATGTTAGCCACTGATCCTTGAGAGCTAACATGAGACACATATCCGGGTACTCGAAATTGTTTTCGTTCCTTATTTAGTGTTGTACCTCTGGTGCAATCACTTGGCTTGAAACAGATCTGATTTCAGAGGCTCACAACGTTGGTATCAGAGCCATACTGACTGTAGGTTAAAGCAGTAGCAATGGAAGTTATTAGAATTTTTGATTTACAAAGAATATTTTTAAACTATCAAAAGTTTAGCAAAAATGCAAGTAATATAAATTCTTTTCTTTCTTACCCACCCTAGCATCTATTCCTTACCTCACTATTCTTTTGATTTGAGCAAAATGAATTTTTCCATTGCTCATCTCTCTTTTCCAACACTACAAACGCTAAGTAGTCACCTGTGAAGAGCATCGGCGAAAGGACGAGAAGATGATGCCTTGCTGCAATTTTAAGATTTAATTAGAGTTTATTCCTAGAATATATACATCCTAATGATATTACTTAGCTTGTAAATGCTGGATTTTGTGGAGATCATTTGCTCTCTTTTGTTCCAAGTAGTTGTGCATCACCTACGGCGGGTTGTATCACAACTATGTCGGAAAACTAACCGTGTTTCGTTTGTATCTTTTATTCGCAACCAGTAAAACAGATGGCACACACCAGTAATTTTTTCGCACAGAAATGTAGTCTACCACATGTGGTAACAATTTGTTTCAACTTTAGTAAAACGAACACTAACAAGTTGTCAAATAAGTAGGTCATGTTCACAGTAAATAGAAGATCACATCCAAGTAAAACAGCTTGATAGTGATTCGTGCTTACCTCACGTAGAAAAAACCAACAAGCAGTAAAAAAAAATACCGTTTACATGATCACAATAAATAGAAGCATCATATTCCAGTAAAACAATTTGCGTGTACTAGTAAAAGTGATCCACACTTTTACTGCATGTAGTAAAGACGAATTTTAACTAGCAGTAAATTGTACACGACAGATCTACTACCTTGACAACCTAAGGTGCGTCCACAACATCGATGCCGTCGAGACTCCACGTGCCACACACTTCACGGCCACTCTCGTCGACAAGATAGTAACGGTCGACAGGATGAAGGCCCTGGGCGGTGTTGACACGTTCAGCAAGCTCAGCGTGAGTTACTGATGCTGTCCGTTAGCAGTAAAACATGATGTTCAATACAGTAGTGTGGATAATATACAATAATAATTCATTCGTGATGTTTGAGTGGCCAGTTCAGGAGAAGGGAGGGGACCTGTTACTAGCACGGGGCGACGACAATGTCGCTCCTACCGAAGTTAACCATACAACCGGCGTGGAATTTCCCAGGCCTACACACATTGCTCCGCGACGAGGTAGGATCGTTAGGCAAGGGGAAGTGATGCCTTGCGATGGAGGCATTGCAGAAGTTTTATGAAGACGTTAGGAGGGCAATGACGCAGGTAGAGAAGGCTATGGCACATGTACAAAGGGTGCATCAGAAACTCAAGACGGCGCAAATGAAGGTAGTCAGTGTCATTAGGAAGCTGCTTGGGCGGCAGATGTGCCCGAATCGGTGTCCTGCGCAGGCGAGGTGAAAAAGGCAAGAAGCAGCAAGAAGGCGCAGCCATCGGAGCGTGCATGCACAACCCCCATGTCGATACGCACAGTGTTCCCAAACTCTTCCGTGCTGCTGGCACTGGAGGAGATTGCAATACCGGTCGCAGCTGCGTAATCGTCACCAGTCAAGGCGAGGGCAGCCCCCACGCTTGTCGATATTGTCTTCCCGACAACAGCATCGTCGTTGCTCCAGTTTTGGAGATGACAGCCCCCGTTCCAACGTCTACAGAATCGCCTGCAACCCAAACGTCGGTTGAGTCTACCAGCCCATCAGCAATGGCGCCGACACCAGCATCGCCGCTTCCCTCGCAATGTCCAGGAGGTCCCCGCTACGTCCCAGCATCGTCGTTGTTCCCTCCGACCCAAGAAGAGGTGGAGGGCAACGGATCCCAAGTTATGCCACTATAACATCCCAAAGTTTTGTTACCCAAAATAAAATTAATAAAGTTATTATTTTATTGAATTTTCTGGCTGTTAAAGATTTTTCTTAATTTTATATAATTTAAAAGAGATATCTTGGTCCAAAAATAATAATAATAAATAAAATTAATTATTTAATTTCTTGGTTTTAAAGTAAAAAATAAAATTTATTGCATTTTCTAAGATTTTATTGGATTTAAAGTGAAAAATAAAATTTTAATTAATTTCTAGAATTTTTTTGGTATTTAAAAATGTTTTTCCTATCTTCCAGAAATCAAAAATAAATTATGTGAAAACTAAAAGCCAACTTTAAGTTGGAATTATTTTTATTAAGTTCAAAATAATTTTATAAATTTTGCTAGAATTTTTGGACTCTATTTGCTATGTTCTAAAAATCTATTCGATTTAGTGCTTAATCTGTAATTTCGAAAATAAAAGAAAAAAAAAATCAAAATTCTCGTTTTGGTCACCCATCCCCATTTTGCTCCACCGAACAGAACGCTTAACCCCAATGCACAACCACCTTTCCTTATTTCTTTCAATTAAGAATATCCATCTTTCTTTCTTTTATTCCTTCCTTTCTTTCTTCTTCGCGTCCAACGTTTTCTCTGGACTCGAGAACCTAACACGCATGCCGCCATTGACGCCCAAATGAAGCTCATCAAAACCCATGATTTCCTCCTCGTTTCTTCGTGCATCCAATTGCATTCAGATCCCCTTATCACTCCACCTCCATTCCCGGCCATTCCTCCCTTCATCAATGCACAAAATCAACGGAATGCGACATGTCTGGCCGTGACATACGTGCCTTGATCTCCTACTCCTGTCGACCTCCACCCCTATATAAGAGAGCCCTGGGCGCCTCTCCTCTCCCTCATCCATCCCCGAAAATCTTAACTCCTCCCTCGCTTTCTCCTCTCTACAATCAAAGTTTTTCCGTCGCCAGCCGAACACCGTTCATCAGCCATTTGCGCCTCCTATGGTGGAGCCTGCTGCCATCTCCCACCACCGCTAGCTTCGCCTCGCGACGTTCTACATGGTTCTCCCTCCCTCTTCACCGGAACATCACCGGAACGCCGCTGCCCGTGCGCTGCTCGTTGCACCACCGTCGCTTCACCCCCGGCCGAACCGGGGTCCCATTTTGCTAGTTTGCCGACCACCTCTCCCTTTTCCTTCACCGGCGCTGCCCATTATCTCCATGGCGCCGTGCCTTCCGTTCTCTGGAATGAAAATGAACAAGACAAGATTTTCTAGTCGAGCAAGTTAGACTTTTGTACATGTTCATTTTAATCATTCCAAAAATTCATTCTCTCTCATACAAACTCTAAATCTATTGATTATTCCTCCTAAATTCATCCTCCAATTTTCAATATTTATTTTATAATTTATTCAATTTCTGTTAATTATTTGGTCCACTTTGCGCGTCGTCGCCGCCGCCGGCCGACCGTGCCCGTTCGACCACAACCGAGGTGAGCATTGCGTTCCCCGCGTTTCCCTCTTCGTTTCGCCGTAAACCTCATCGCTAATTCCTCTCTGTTTGCCCGGAACACCGACGTCAGCCCGCCGCCCGTCGAAGGTCTTCTCCGTCGGACTGCGTCGCCACCGAAGGTCCTCTCGCCGAGCCGTCGACACCGTTCGGTTCGCGCCATCTGTTCTACGCCATGCTCTCTCTATCCTTGCCGGCACCACCATTTGCCCTGTGCGCTCCCATGCTCTGTACGTACTAATCTCTACGTAACTGCTGTGGAGATAGTTCATGTCTTGTGCATATGACAATTGGACCCACTTCTCATTTACATCTTCCAATTCTCTAGTGGACCCTTCATTTCTTACGCACAAATATTTTTCTATTTCTACTCTAAAATCAGAAACCGAATCAGCTAGTGAATAGTTCAAATTCAGAATTCTATTATTTCATGTGACTTTCAACCTTCTAGAAATTCGTTCTCCCTCATACGAACTCCGATTCTGTCGATTCAAATTCCTAAATTCATATAAAGTCGATATATTCATATCAGTATTTATTTTATAATTTTTTTGATTTTATTTGAATTTTGTTTGAATTTGGCTTATGTACGCGTAAAAATTTCGACGACTTTGGACAACCGGATTTCGATGCCGTTTGAGAGCATCGATTAACCAAGCAAGCCAAGTTATACCTTTGATCATATTTGATACCATTATTTAAAATTATTTAAATTTTAGTTTAAATTATTATTGCATGCGTATTTATATTTAAGTTATTTATATTTCTATTTTAAAGTTATAGCTATTCTCAATCCCATTGTATAGCCAATCTTGTTGTTGAATTAGTCATCCCTTGACATCATAAATTAAAATTTAGTTTATGCAATAGTATGAACTAGAACAATTTGGGAAAATATGTGCCTAGTCATGCTTAGACAAAAAAATATTTAGTTTGGGGAATTTAGCCAAATAATCCACTATTGTTTAAAACCATATGGCATTGGTTTGTCATGGAAGACTTTGCAAATAATTTTGAAAGGCAAAAAGGAAAAGTTGGTTTGTACTTGGGTGAAATGGATAGTTGGTGGGTGCAGGTTTATGCACGGGCTCAATCCAGGTAGGGTTGAGGCCCAAGGGTTATTTTGGAAGTCGCTCAAGTCAGTTAAGGATCGGTCTTCGAGTGTATTTTGCTAAGCCACACCGTACTACCACATGTCTCGAATGGGAGGGATCTGGCTAAATAATTTGTAACATTCCACCGTAGTTGTGCTATGTTGATGTGTGGGTGTCAGGATTACCTACTTTTATGTTTTCCTTCCTAGCGCAAGAGGAGGCCTGAACCTGGCGGGTTTATATCCAAAGGGGTGAAACCTTAGCGAGGCGGGACTACGGTGGGATGGCGCATTATAAAGGCCTTGTCACGTGCTCTAGACTGCTCACCTAAGGTAGTGAGCGGTGGTATCGACGGATGCCAAACAAACTAGAGAAGTCGTGTTTTGTGGGTAAAGTTGTACAACCTCTGCAGAGTGTAAAACTATTTGAATAGCCATGTCCACTGTTATAGACATGCTAGCAAAGCTGCTCCAAGTTAGATCTTTGGTTTTTGGTTTTTAAAAGACTTCACCACTTGGTTTTGGATTTCTATCCAATCAAAAAATTGGGCGGGTAGCCTTGTGATAGGAGTGTATCCTTCACCATTCGTTGATGAATGTTATCTGACTATAAAACTTGAGAATTTATAAAATGAATTTTAGTTATAGAATAACTGCTTTGGAACTTAGTACAAATATTTAAAGAAAATATTGCTTTATGCAAATTCAACCAATAAGCCTTCTTTTGATATATCCTTGCATGCATTATAATATGTTATTGGGTGTAACTTGCGAGCAAGGAAGTTGTTCTCACCCTTACTTGATGCAAATAAATTTCAGAGGAGAAAGACTTCACCACCGGTGTGGATCTCGACGACTAGGCCACTACCCCAGTCGATTGCCTGTGGCAGATCAGCTGGACTCCACTACATCTTCTTTGTCTTCTGCTGTTTTTGTTTATTGTCGGCTTGTAAGTCTTTTTTGTAATAAACTCTGTTGATTATAAATAAAGTTATGAAAATTATGGATATTACCATATTTGTTTACTGTGTGAACTAACTACTGATCATATGACTAGTTCAGAAATTCAAAGAGGATTTAGGGGTGTTACTCCGGGTCAAACAACCACCGCATCACGGTAAACCAACGTAATATGTGTAATACATAGACATGTTATACATAGTAAAATGACAACAAACACAGTAATCTGGTAAAGAAACAAAACAGAGCGAATAAGGTGCATGGAGTAATTGTGTATTATAAAAGTAGTAAACATTAAAGTAACTCACGGTATTTTTGTGATGATGTAGTGTAATGTTCTCGTGCAGGCTATGTCGAGTCAAGCATCGACAACATCATAGACTCGATTGAAGCTTACGTGATACTGGGGATACACCCGACGCATTCGCTACATAGGTTCCAATCGAGTTGGCAGCTGCGGCGGGTCATGTGTTACTCACAACCATCACAGAGTAAAGCGAAGTACTGAATGCAGTAAAATGCTTACGTATGATCAAGTAATGTTTGTTAGTGTTTACAGTAATACATATTTGATTCATTTTTCATAGCAGGAGAAGGTTCCAACGATATTATGTCAGATCCCCCGACAGTAAAGGAACACACGGAGGGTAACGTCGTAGCAAAACATGAGAGGAAAACAAGTAATTTTACTTACTTTAGGCAGTAACTCGATCCTTCATTTTTTTCAGGCGTCAGTAAAGGATACTGAAACGGTCACTTTGGAGGGTCCTCCGCCAGTAAAGGAGGTAGGGGAGGCTCTCGCCGCCGTGAGCAAAGTCAAGGACGCACAATTGGCTAGCATCAACGCGCCAAAGGTACATACCTTGGCAACTAGCAGTATGCATGTGATGACACATATAGTAATTTGTTGGACACATTATAGTAAAATTGTTGTTACTTTTTTTACCTCAGGATCTAGTGAAAGAGGGGGCAACGGATGCACCCGTGGCGCCTCCCCCAGCAAAGGAGGTAGTGAAGGCATCCACCGAAGCGCGTAAAGACTCACGGGTAAACCCAGCTTGGAAAAGGTACAGGGTGTTTCATAGAAAGTAACTTATCATGATTTTTACAGTAAAACAAACTTAATATGACAATAAAACTTGATTCATGATTTTTTTTTTTCTACAGGATGCCACCGGAAAACAAAATCTCAAAATAAAACTCGCCGACCCTAGGCAGGTAAAGGTGATGGACACAGTTGCAACAAAAAGGTGATGCCCGTGGACAAAAACCACTATTGGGAAGAGTGTTCCTTCCCTAGCCCAGAAGGGCACTGGCGATGCTGGTGCATTTAGGAAGGGGCTGACCAAAGTTCCAAGCAAGATGGTGTCACCATTCAAGCCATACATAAGGCGGCTGGAAGTGCCCATCGCCCGGCCATGGAGGTGAGGGAGCTGATATGTAACGATGAGAGCCTCAAAAGGTATGTTAATATCAACACTTTTTTTACCGATACATAAATGTTGTTTTACTGATCTGTTAGTACATATATTACTGGATCAACAAATGTTTTTCTTTCGCGCCCATTTTCTTCTTTTTACCGAGGTTTCACTTATGTTTTATTGCTAACACGAATTACATTTTTGATGCAGCCTTGCACTGCTCTATTCCAGCGACGGAATCATATAGCAACCACTGGAAAAGACAAGGATGGATAGTTGACTAATGACATGTTCACCTCTCAGTTCATCAAGTGCTTGCACCAAGACGACGCTGATATGAGGCCTAAAAGCAATGGGTACGGGGCATTCCACTTCAACGAATTGTCGGTAAGTTGTTTTTTCGTAATAGTCTTTTTTTGACAAATGTTTACTCATGTAGTAGTAAATCCTATCGTTGCCCTCGGTAAAAAAGGTATAAGATACGTCAAGGTCAATAGTGTAAGGGTAGAGCTAATGTTCTATCGATTGTACCACAAGGTCAATAGCATCAAACCCCTCACTGATGCACTCGAGAAGTTTAGACCGCACAACAAGCTGAAGTAGGCTTTTTTGTTAACTTATAAGATCCGTAAAACTTTTTTTTTGTAACTGGCAGTAACATGATACTAGTTTTACAGTAAAACTTATGATTGTGGAAGAAATTGCATAACAGATAGTAAAGATATGTTTCTGTGGGCATAGCAGTAATATCTTGTTTGAACAATGGTTAAACATTACCACGCTTACAATAACTACAAAAAAAACACAAGCTTTTATGCAACAATAACATGACGTGCCTCTCTAAGTAATTTGGACATCATTTACGGTAAACAATCACCGAATCCACAACACCATTTACTGGACCAGTAACGCGGCGTGCTTTTTCGCAGTGAAACAACATCCTGAATATTACGTTCACACCTTATATCGCCTAAACGATAGTAAAACATTTTTTTAATGCCATGGGGTGACGTGCGGTCATTTTACCGTCAATTTTTTCACATTTTTTTACTTTCATGCTTTTTTCTATGTGTTCTGACGTTTTTATTGTCGATTTAGAACGGTGCCCCAACTTTTTTTAAGCGGCGTGTGCCGTGCGCGCATGGGTTTTACTGCCAATCCAAAGCGTGAGCCGTGCGACTGCTACGGGTGACATTTTTACTACTGTTTTGATTAGCATACTAGCGTTTTTACTGCAGATCTCGAGCAAGAGACGCGGGTGCTCATGCGCCGCGCGGGGGAGCATGGGCCCCAGACCATGCCAACACAAAATAAGCTATCTACTTGAAGTTATGAAAGCACAACAAGGAGATTAGAATCGGATTTTTAGTCCCTGTCATCAAATGGTACCGAAATTTGATTCGTCTGATAAAGGAAAAAAGCACAAGAATCGAACAAAAGAAGAATAAAGCTGCAATGATGTCTATGCCACAGAAGACTCCAAACCAAATGCACGTAGCTATTTTGAGGCGAATCTTATCTAGCCCGGCTGCCTAACGAAGTTCTGGAATTGCATTGAACGGGAGCTTTGCTCGATAAAAATATACCATGTTTTAAAAAATATATAGTTATTTTTTAAAATTTTAATTATTAAGATATAAAAAATTATTTGTATTGATCATGTGAAAATGATATCATTATATTTGTAATAACATGTATTTTCATAATATAATATAATATTTTTGTATTATTTTATGAACATATTTATATATAAATAAATGGTCAATGTTGCATGTTTGAAGACCATGTTAAGGTCAAAAACATCATATATTGTTAAACGCTGCCAAAAGAACATTGAATAAAGATGTGTGTTGTGTGAAAGAGACTGTCACTACTGGATTCCGGTTATTTGCCGAGTGCCTCAGGCACTCGGCAAAGGCCCCTTTGCACTCGGCAAAAGCTTTGCCGAGTGCGACACTCGGCAAAGGGCACTCGGAAAAAAAATTATCGGCGAAGCAACCTTTGCCGAGTGCCTTTTGTCGGGCACTCGGTAAAGGATTTGCCGAGTGCCGTGTCAGCACTCGGCAAAGAAAAAACACAGTCACGGCGCCGGCCCCGTTGACGGCCTCTTTGCCGAGTGCCAACCCGGCCGGCACTCGGCGAAGATTTTTTTAATTTTTTTTGAAAATTTCTTTGCCGAGTGCCTTGCTCAAGGCACTCGGCAAAGCTGGAATCTTGCCGAGTGCCTTGAGCAAGGCACTCGGCAAATCTTCGACTTTGCCGAGTGCCTTGACCATTGCACTCGGCAAAGTGGAAGCTTTGCCGAGTGCCTTGAGAATTACACTCGGCAAATCTGGAAGATTTGCCGAGTGTTTGACCATGGCATTTTCGGCAAAGCCGGGAAACTAGGGTTGTGCCCCCGGTTTTCAGCTTGCCGAGTGCCATGGTCAAGGCACTCGACAAAGGGTCCTTTGCCGAGTGTTGCACTCCGCAAAGTGACCCAAAGCGCATTTTTATTTATTTTTACATTCCATCGCGACAAACAAATTCATCCAAACATATATCACATTCATCACATATATATCTCATTCATCACATATATCACATCCATCACATATATATCTCATCCATCACATATATAACAATAAGTGCTCAAGTCCATCCAAATAAATCCACAAGTTCATCACGATCGACAAGTGCATCACAAGTATATCACAAGTCCATCATCAAGTAAACAACAAATGAAAATACAACTATCATTCATCTCGAAGGTGGCCACGCGATCGTGGTGAAGGAAAAACTCCATCATTCGGAGGCGCATGAGGTGGATTATTTGAACCCGCCGATTGATTTGCATAAAGAAGAAGAGATTGCATGTGAGACAAGATTACATTAGATACCTAATCTAGGAAGGTAAAGGTCATACAAGCAAAGCACAAGCGAAAGCAAAAACTTTCATACTCACAGGAGTAGCTGCGGTGCGGGGCGGAGGCGGAGGTGGAGCCACACGACCCAGTGCACAAAGAAAGCAAAGCCGTATGTTGCCCAAGACCTTGTAGGAACTCCGTAATGTCCGACCTCTCGCTGCTCGGCCTCCGGTGGGCCGACATCCTCTATTGTTCGGCCTCCGGCTCCCGGCGTTGCCTCATTTCTTGTTCCAAATGGACTGCAATATTTCCTCCAATGTTTGAGAATGCAAAGCTAATTAAGGTGTAAAGATCAATGTACGACGAGTAAAACAGGAATAACCTCGAGTCGTCGACCGGTCTTTGTCTGGTGATGCTGCCGTGGGCGTATGGCGGGCTCTCGCTCGTGCTCGTGCTCGGATCTCGGAGAGAGATGGAGTAGAGGCCGTGTCGATGAGGCCGTCGCCAAGCCGAACCGCCCATGCTTCTTGCCTTGTCCCACCTCATGGCGATCTCTCCATCAAAGTCACAGGTGCTCGGATCATGGTCGGCCCATGGACCGACCTTGCCGCCGATGTACTCACCGATCGCGGTGTGGGCCGCGGGTTCGTGTACGCTGGGCGGGTCCTCGAGTTGAAGGAGGCGTCGGACGTCGCCTTGCCCTTGTGGGCCATACACCATGCCCGAAGTCCGAGCAAGGCTGGCCACTATGTGACGCCGACTGCGAGAAAGACGGCAAGATAATTAGAAATCAGGCGTAATTGAGCGTCACAATAGATAAATGAATTCGTGTACCCATGCTTGTTTGTATGCGGAGAGGTGCATTGCCTTGATGGTGTCTTTGGACCTTGCATCATCAAACGACGGGCCGGGCATCACTTGTGCATCTGGAGATACTCCTCAGTGAACCACTTGTCCACGATCATCGCCCAAAGACTCGGGATCGATTGGCACCACCAGGGAATCATCTACACGTCATCAAGTATTTGACATATAAGAAGATCAAATTAAGCGTACTTAATCTCAAAATGAATCAATATTAATGTTCTTCATCTACCTCAAGGTACTGGTCCCGGGTCAGCGTCATGTTTCTTGCGTCTTTCTTGGTGACCTTCTCTCCAAGCTTCGACCCGTGGTAGGTTACGATGGCCTGGATGCGCACCTCGTGATGCATGTCGGTGATGAGTTTTTACGTGCTTTGGTAGCCACCGTCCATACGGCCTCAAATCCCTCATCGCATCTGAAATAGGTCTGCATACAAACGCGATGTATCCATTCATTATTTCAAGAAAAGTCCAATGAATGCGATGTATTGAGCAATGTTGTGCGAGGGAGACTTACCCAAAACTCCGCCTTCACCGCCGCCTTGTTGGGTACTCCAGACGGGCCGACGGCGTAGTGGTCAAACGAGTAGGCCGACTCCGTCTTCCCGGCGTACGTGACAATGCCGGGGTAGTGTTGCCTGCACAGAAGACCCAGGATGCCATTGGCGGAGCGTGCGCTACCACCTGACACAACCACCCAGTTCCTGCACAAGTGATTAAGAAAAATTATTAGTTTCTCTTTTTTTCAACATATCATATGAAGTAGTGGTGACAACATCTAAAGTTACTTACTTTTGCCCTTCGGGGCGAATCACTGGGCGTTGGTGAGGATGCAGACCCTGAGGGAGGCTCGCGGGACCTCGCAAGTAGACACTCGAAGAGGAAGAGGAGGAAGCGGAACCCGTGCCTACCGCCTCGTCGTCCAGCTCGTCCACGGGCGCCACCTCCTCCTCGGCCGTCTGCCGAATCAGCTCCTCGTCCAACTCGTCCACGGGCGCCACCTCCTCCTCCAGCACCTCCTC
The DNA here is from genome assembly GCA_036346395.1 of Hsuehochloa calcarea. Lineage (NCBI taxonomy): Eukaryota > Viridiplantae > Streptophyta > Magnoliopsida > Poales > Poaceae > Hsuehochloa > Hsuehochloa calcarea. The sequence continues at coordinate 23,982,630 of CM070610.1, read as the reverse complement.
ACGCGGCGTGGGAGGAGACGGCCCCCTCCTGCGGCCGGCGGTCCTCTTCCTCCTCCTCCTGTCCGACCCCTCCGCCTCCTCCTCCGCAGTGTGTGGTCTCTGGTAAAGCGAGGACACGGCCCTACGACGGTCGCCCGCCATCTTTGTTCACTCACCTGCAATTAAAAAGAATAAGCAAGACGTAATTAGAAATAGATGCAAAATGAACAAAACATAATTACAAAAACATAGTAATACATGTATTAGAAATAGATGCAAAAGAACAAAACATAATTACAAAAACATAGTATTACATGTATTAGAAATAATCTTCATGATTGGGATTAGTGGATCATAGGTCTCGTCATCACTATCAACATTGTCCAAATCATCAACACTATCCGAAGGAGGAATGTTGTCTTCATTGTCATTGCCTAAACGTAATCGCTCAAGCATTTGTAAGTCCTTCACATTTCGCACCTCGTCTCCAGCGTCCTCGTCATCAACCCTTTCATTGTCTACTTCCATTCCTATCGCTTTGTTAAGTCTATCTGAAACCTCCTTGTAGCCCCTCTTCTTGAAAGAACTCTCCATCATATGTGTTTGGGTTGAAGTTGTAATCTTCATCGTTTGGGACAGGTAGTTTACCGTGTGGCGATACCTTGTGCACAATAGCCCAACCCTTAAGATGCTCTTTGTCTTGGCACGCGTATGGCATATAATAAACACAGACGGCTGTTGAGCCACAATGTAGACATCTTTTCTGGATAGACGGAATCTGTCGAATCTCGACTAGCCCAAGCTTAGGGGTTCGCCTCGTTACTCGTGATGAAACCAATGGCATTTGAATATGACAGATTAAGAGGTTTGGAACCATAAAATGCAAGTTCGTAGATTTCTTCAATTCTTCCATGATAGTCGAGGCCATCGGTCGGCGTAAAAACTCCATTGCTTGTGGTTTTTCGACAATAGACTCGCTCGTAGCTTGTCGTGTGAAAACGATATCCATTCACGCCATAGCCGGTAAATGACTTGACCCTAACGACACGTACCGCTTGCAACTTTGTCTCAACTCGTCACTTATAGACGATCGGTTTGGGCACGCAAGCACAAGCGGGATAGATCGTTATATTATTCGAACGCACGATCAACTTGGAATGTCGAACTAAGCACGAGCTAAATTGGACAAGACCTTCCGCTTGAACCAAGAAATGAAATCGGGCTCCTGGTCTCGCACCTTGTGAAAGAAGGGTATCGGTTTCTGCGGGTAGGATCCCTTGATTCATGCCAGATTGACGAAGAAATTCCTGTACCAACGAGAAACAAGGGGTTGGACGAAGAAACAAGGAGTGATGGCAGATTGAAACAAGTTCGCTGAAAACTTACCCAATGAACACCGCACTCGACAAGGTTGGTCAACACATATAGCATGATATCGCGCCACTCTTCATTTTTCAATTGCTTAGTGCTCGATGCACTTGCGCTCCGAGTTGCCCTTGGAAAAGGTGAGGTTCGATTCATTTTCGCCAAAGATTGTAACGAGGGGTGGATTATAAACACTAGGAAGGTTCTCGGTGTAGTATTTCTCGTGAAGTTTGACACCTCCTCCGAATGTATGCCTCGCAATGGAAGCCTCAATTTTGGCTTTATTTCTACATTTTTGCGAAGAGTCTTGAGACATCTCTCGATTGATAGCACCAACGCAGATCGCACGGCCCCCATACGTGCCTCATACGGAGGTGCACAATCAAATCTTTGCATCGCCAAGAAAAAGCGGGTGGAAAGATCTTCTCCAACTTACAGAGCAACACGGGTGCCACTTTTTCCAAGTCGGCAATGACGATCCGAGATAGCTCCTTGGCACAAAGTGGCGGAAGAAATAGCTCAACTCGCCAAAGACTTGCCGACATGCTCGGGGACATAGCCTCGAACCATCGCGGAAGAAGCCGCTCAATCCATATGTGGTAGTCATGACTCTTCATCCCGTTGATTCGCAGAGTGCCTAAGTTCACTCCCCTCTTGATTATTGCATACCCATCCGGAACATTAGCGTCTGGATCCATTCAAGTACTTCCTCCTTTGGTCCTTTTTCAAGACGAAATCGGCCTTAGGCCTTCTCCATGTCTTGCCGCGACTAGGAGGTGCATCTCTTGATTTGGTCTATCGCATAACGCTGCTGAGTCCACTCTAGCCTTAGGGTTGTCCTTAGACTTTTCAAAGGTCCATGAGTGTTGCCCAAAGTGCCTCGGCGACATTCTTTTCAGTGTGCATTACATCAATGTTATGTGGCGTAAGAAGGTCATCGAAATAGGGAGCCTAGTCAAGCCCGACTTATGAGTCCACATATGTTGCTCACCATATCCCACAAAACCACCTTCTTGATTGGGCACGAGAGCATCTATGTGAGCATGAACCTCGGCACCGATCATCATCCGCGGTGCGAGTGCATCACCACGACACCTTTCAGAAAGTTCTTGATGTCTTGTGCGAATGGATGGTCAAGAGGAGGAATTGACGATGTCTGTCGAACGACAGTACTTGCCACCCTTGTGCAACCAAATGAACCTCACACCTTCCTTGCATATTGGGCATGGGAACTTCCGTGAACACACCAGTATGAGAATAACCCATACGCCAGAAGTCATGCAGGAGTAGTGGTACCAAACGTGCATTTTGAAGCTTGTCTTTGTAGCTCGATCGTATGTCCATACCCCTTCGTCCCAAGCACGGACCAATTCATCAAACACGGCTCCATGAACACACCCATATTACTCCCGGTGTCGGGAATTATCAACGACAAGAATACGTTATGTCGTTGAAAGGAGACGCCGGGGAGATTGAGGGGATAACGAACACGGGCCAACATGTGTATGGGGCAGCCATCGGTCCATAAGGATTGAACCCATCATTGCCGGTAGCGACACGCACATTGCGAGCCTCATCCGCTTTCTCACGATGTTTGTCATCAAAGCGGGTCCATGCTTCACCATCGGATGGATGTACCATCTTGTCGATTGTACCGTTTGCCATTTACGTGCCATGTCATCTGCTTTATGGATTCCTCGGTCATGTATAGCCGTTGGATCCTCGGTAGGAACGGAAGGTACCGTAGGATTTTCACGGGATCGAAGTCGCCTCTTCCGCCATCACGAGTCTACCTCCGTGTACCGGAGGATTTACACTTTGGACGAGACTTTGCATCCTTGTGTTCTTTCCTAAATAGGGCGCACCCCTTGAACAAGCATGTATCCGCTCATATGGCATCTTAAGTGCACGAAGGAGTTTCGTGACTCGTACATGCTCTTTGGCGTAATGTGGCCCTCCGGAAGGTGGTGCCAATCACGCCAACATCTTATCGAAGCCTTCTCGACTCAGTTTAACTCGGACTTCAACCCCATTAAGCGTCCAATGGCATCCGGTTGAGACACCGCTGACCGATCGTGAAGGGGTTTCGTCGTCGAGTCCATCATGTCGTAGAACGCCGTGCGGCCGCCTCCATCTCCTCCTTCTCACGTCCCTCATCGAAATGTCCTTGGTGAAAGTCATCTAACATGTACGCTACCCGGCATCAAGATCATAAGCCTCGACGCGTGGTCTCACCACCTCCTCTCTCATACGATGGGCTTCACCATGGTGGACCCACCGGGTGTAGTCCAGCGTAAATCCATTCTTCAAAAGATGTTTACCCATGTCCACCTTGTTTACCCTTCTCCTGTTTCCACATTTGTGCGCAGGACACAAAACTAGACAATGTCCTTTAGCGACCTTGCCAAATGCACAGTTCAAGAAAGCATCGGTCTTGTTCATCCATTCCGTGGTGTAATCACTCTGACTTCTCCGGCCCGTGTACATCCAATGACGGTCATCCATCCTCTAACATATCAGGGAGTAATATAAGAATCAAATGCATCTACACGATCTTTCTCCTATCTAATAGGTGAAGATAGGTCCTAATCCCATTCGAGGATCGTAGATGAGGTTAGTTTCCATGCTCTACTCCTATCCGAGACATAATTTGGCAGAAGCACCTCCCATTGTTCTCCAAATACACGCCTGGCGGGAGATTGTGTATCCGGAGAACAACAGGAGATGTTGCGAAACTATCACGGATCGGAGTAGACCACGAAACTAACCCCATCTACGCATCCTCTGCTAATCAAAAACGTGGACAATTGAAGCAGATACGGTTATAGATATGCAAAGATCGCATATTTTCAACCGTATCTCTTTCGAACGGAGACGCCTAACTAGGTTACGCCTAACCGGAGAATAAAGCGGACCGACAAAACTATGAGTATGCACATAAAATGGGACATATGTTCTAGATTGTAGACTCTCTGGACTTGACAAAACTATGTTGCAAGAACATGGCATACCTACCTTTGTCATGATGACCACACGCATTTGAGATAAAGTTGAGATATTTCAAGTTTCGCATATATAGTTAATTTCTTCCAACATCTACCAACAAAGTGATGACGGAAAGACACGGCAAGGCAATGCATGAGCTAGTACACGACTACATGAGCTATAGCTAGATTAATTAGATGCACGTCAACACATCTCCATCCCTTTCATGAGCATTTGGCGTCTTTGTCTTCTTTAAATTGCCAACGCGACGCCGACGCTAGCTCACACTACAACACCCAGCTAGCTAGCTCCCCTTTCAAGGCAATCTTGTGCGATCATGACATGGAAAGCTGCTTAGTAATTAGGGCATGCATGATGTGTTTGCATTGAGACCTAAGCTTGTGGGTATCTTGTGTGATGCATGCCAATTTTACATCCATAACTAGCGGCGTGGTGCATGCATGGACATGGTATACATATCGTTGTATTTTAGATTTGGATGCTTAACTTTAATTGATTATAACACATTTTCTTATGGTTCATAGTTCATGGTTCATAGTTCCTTGCCATAATTCCGCTTAATTTGTTATATGGTATATGTGTCTTTGCTTCTTTTTCATGCAGGATTCTTGGTCTCAATGTGCACTTAAACAAAAGGAGGATTCAAGGATGAGAGAATGATAGTGTGGTTCTTCTTTGAGAAGATGAGGTGTGCTTGAATTTGCAGAGAAAAACATGAACTTGATGGTGATCAGAGATACATCACTTAGCTTGTGCAAAGTGGTGAAGTATAGATCGAGATTTTGTCATGTTCTTTGAGAGACCAAGTGGGGACTTGTAAGCTAGCTAGCAAGCTCTTGTTGTATTGGAAGGAAAGAGACACTCTTGTAGATCATCGAGAATGTGACTCATTGCCAAAATAAAGAAGATTCTAGAGTAGGTGATCTTGTTTAAATCATGCATGAATATGCTATTCAAATTGAATATCTCTTGTTGCATTAGCGGAAGATTACATTTTTTCGACTACTTGAGAATGCTCACGGCTTGCATAGGAATAGAATAAAAGAAGCATTCCTTTGTTGTTCATTCATAAACTGTCATCTACATAGTAATGAATGTATAACTAGTATTACCGATAATTTGTTTTAATGAAAAGTAATGCCAGATTCGATGAGTTGTGACTTGAGAGATGAATATTGAAATCCAAAAATTATTTTGGTGATCCGTATATATATGGTCTTGGCACTTAACGGTGTGCAAAATAGTTTGTGAAATTAATTCTAGTCAATTTCACAGCCAACGTAGAGATACAAGAGCTTGTGCGAAAGATGTGGACTGTTCCTATAAGAATATTGCACATCCATTCACATGCATACAAACATATACATGTGGGGCTCTTCCTTGTCACTATGCAGAGCGATTTTACATCAACATGCATGCCAGTAATTGCATTTATACAGTTTCAACTTTCAAGACTAAAAGTAAAACCCACATTAAACTAACACAAAATATATCTATCAATGCCGACACTAGGCGTGGTGTTGCTTCGTTGAATTGCATTATGGGCAACAAGGTATTGTACGTCACACAAATTGCACATGCAATATACTAAGTGAATCAACTGGGTCCTTACACTAAGAACTACAAATCAATATACTAAGTGAATCAACTGGTCCTTACACTAAGAACTACAAATCACTTTAGTAGTTGCAACCCAATTAAAAGCTCAAGATATTACCCGCGGAGGGAGGACAACAGCGGGGCCAATCGGCGGGAGGACAGCCGGTGGGCGACTGGCTGGCGCTGAAGCGAAGTGTGGCTGTGGCGCTTGTGTGGGCTTGTGTGTGGCCTTGGTGCGTGGTGTGGCATGTGCAAGCGGCGCTGCAGCTGGCGTGCGGCATTGCAGGCGCAAGGCATGGTCAGGCGGGTGGGCGTGTGTGCGGGCGGGTGGGCGGTGTGGGTTAAAACCCTATTTGCCGAGTGCCCGATCGGCACTCGGAAAGAGACCTTTGCCGAGTGCCCCGATCTAGCACTCGGAAAGAAGACTTTGCCGAGTGCCCCGATCCGGCACTTTCGGCAAATAGGGTTTTTTAAAACCCTATAAAATTATTTGCGGTGTCATTTTTTTGACACTCGGCAAATATGCTCCTTTGCCGAGTGTCATTTTTGACACTCGGAAAGAGGCTCCTTCCGAAAGTGTCATTTTTGACACTCGGCAAACCATATTTTTTTCCACTTTTGACCTCCAAACTTTTCTGCGGTCCTCATACAATACCTGGTACTCCATGTTCCAATGTGGCACATTTCTCGGACTTGTTCTATATTTCTTTAATTTATTTCAATTAATTGAATTTTCTTGGATAATTCAAATTATAACTGCTAGTCATTCGAATAACGAAAAAAAATTAATGGAAAAATGATATTCATGTTATTTAGTATAATGTGAGGCCGTAACCAGGAACAGACCACCAATTTCGAGCATCTTGTTCACGAAACATGACCACGAACTTGCGGTCGAGTTGTTTTTAAATTGTATAAAAAGCAAACGAAGTCCGAAAATCATGAAACTTGGGAAGATGTCATGATATCATATGTGGAGGCTGTGATAAAAATTTGAGAAGGTTTCGCGCAAGTTGTCACGTAGGATGCTTGCAAACCGAAGAATCTCTGAAGAAGTTGTCACGTATTCTTCTGTTTTTCTAAGGTTTGCAAGCATCGATGCGTGATGGCGTCTTCGAAAATTTTCAAATTTTTCCACGGCATACGATACGATACGGTGACAACTCGACAAGTTTCATGATTTTCGAATTCGCTCGCATTTTATACAATTAAAAACCACTCCCACGCAAGTTGGCGGCGTTGCCCATGCGAGCACGTTGATCGAAATTTGAGACAGTTCTGGAATTAGCCTAAATTTACACTAAGAAACAACGATAACATTTTTGAGCGAATGTAATCCATCATTCGATGCACTGCGAGTTCAAACTTACATTTTACGGAAAAATTCAACAAAACAAAATAAACTATAGAAATATGCCAAAAGGAAATGAAAATGTCCCAAATTTAAACATGTTGTTTGTGGTAGTGTACTAAAGCTTGAAAAAAAAATTGGTGGCAAAAAACCAAAAAAAAAATATTAGTTTGCCGAGTGCCAAGTTTTGGCACTCGGCATAATACATTCTTTGCCGAGTGCCAAACGGGGGGCACTCGGCAAAGAGGACGCCGCTGGATGCCGTTAGACCTCTACCAATCTTTGCCGAGTGTGTATCTTTGCCGAGTGCCAGGCACTCGGCAAAGACAGTCTTTGCCGAGTGCAGTCATTTGCCGAGTGCCTGGCACTCGGCAAAGGACTCTTTGCCGAGTGCCATATTTTGCCGAGTGCGGCACTCGGCAAAGAAGGTATTTGCCGAGTGCCCGCAATTTGGCACTCGGCAAAGATTTTTGCACTCGGCAAATCACGTGTTTCCCGTAGTGTGTGCACGTGAAGTTTAATTGAGGTTGCAGCTGACTATATATGCGCACATACACGGAGAACTGCAGCGTGTGCTACCAATCGAGAATACACATATAACTATATAACGGGTGCATTCCAATGGAGTCGAAGAACAAAAAAATGCGAGCTTCCAACTCGCGGAAGGAGGCAAATGGGGAAGTGCAGCTGCTTCCCGAGCTGCTGATGGCGGCTCGGGGAGGCAACTGGAGCAGACTAAATGATCTCTTGAACAGAGAAGATGCACCTGAATTGGTCGTTGAGATTGAGGTGGCGGACACCACCGCCAACATGGGCGTCGGCGTTGAGATTGAGGTGGCCGACACCACCGCCAACATGGGCGTCGACAAGCCTGCGCATCCTACGGAGGGGGCAGCCACCATTGGGCTGGACTCAATCCTCCATGAGGTTGCGTCCAGTGGAGACGGTGAAGGCTTCACGAAGAGTGCCGACGTGATCTACGGATGGGCGAAGCACCTCCTGGACGCGCGCGATAAGAAGGGCGACACGCCCTTGCAATGCGCCGCTAGAGCTGGGAGGATTACAATGGTCCGCCACCTCATGGCTCTGGCGAGAGAGGACGGCGGTGCTGCGAGGGTGAAAGTGGTTCTGAGAAATCAGAACCGGCAACGGGAGACTGCCCTGCATGAGGCCCTCCGCTTGGCTGACAAGAAAATGGTCGACGACATGGTTGAGGTGTTAACTTCGGCGGATGCAGAATTGGCTCGTTTCACGAACGCCGACGGCACCTCGCCGTTGTACCTGGCCGTCATGTTAGGACATAACGATGTTGCGGAAAAACTGTATCTAAAGGATAAAACGTTTTGCATGTTGCAGTTCTCAGGAGCAAAGGTGCGTTTTATTTTATGATTTCGGAGTATTATCAAATATTAAACTCTATTACTGTCTTATTGTATCTTGATCCTTTTTATTTTTTAATCATTTTCTTAAAATTATTTTCAATTCTTACCTCTTTGGTTACGCCATGACCCGTAGCGTGACCAAATTGTGCTATCACGCCACCCACCGCGGCTTGACCAAACTGTACTGCCATGCCACCGATCCCTTTGGACGCGACCGTTTTTGGGCTAAGTCTTGTCACGCCAAGAGGATTGGCGTATAGCACTCGTTTGACACGTCTGGGTCTGTGGTGCTATGCGTTGTGGCGTGACTCAAGGGGTTAGAATTGGAAATAAAGTTAGGAAGAGTCTATCTTTAAAATAATTTTAAAAAAATGGATTAAAAAAAATTCTGAATCTCAGGCCAACATATTTTCTGGCCGTTGTGTTATTGTAATTTCCATATATTTGTCTGTCACATTGCCACGTTTTCCGCTGCTGCATTTATGTTCAATTGTTACGTGGATATTTCATATTTTGAGTTGCCGTATTTTTCTAGGTTGTTACTGGCTTGACCTATTCATGTATACCAACATGTTTTTCTTTTGTTCAACGTTCACACTGTGCCAATATATGTGTTGCGCCTTGTTACTACTTGCTACGGCATGCTAGGTACTTTGGATCTATGGGCCGGGTTTGTCGTACACCAAGGTCGATCTAGCTTGTTTTTCTTTTGTTTAGGTTCGGTCGAGATTAATTTTTATGAAGTAAAGAAGCTTTTCCTGTACGATTGCTGACTTAAAGCAATTTTTCCTTATATATGTAAAGAAGCTTTTCCTGTACGATTACTGACTTAAAGCAATTTTTCCTTATATATGACTGTAACAACTAAAATGAACAACCGCAATTGCAGATATGACGGAGAAGTAACTGAACTGGAACCTCAATCTCATCAAACAAAGGGAAAACACCACTGGAAGTACGCCCCTTCACATTGCCGCTTCATGGGGGAGGGAGAAGAAAGAGGTGATCAAACTACTACTGGATTCCAGATATGACCGTGACAATTCTTCGGCATTCCAGAAAGACAACAGTGGGTTGTTCCCAATACACGTCGCAGCCGTGAGAATGTTATTTTCGGTAGTACGCATCTTGCTCAAAAAACACCCCAGCTGTGCAGGACTGCAGGATGCCATGGGCAGGACCTTCCTTCATATTGCTGTCGAGAAGGAGCGCTCTTTTGTAGTCGGATACGCATGTTGGCATAAGTGTTTTGCGCCAATTTTGAACATCCAGGACAATGCTGGGAACACCGCACTACACCGTGCTGCCGAGGTCGGCAACCAGTGGAGTTTCTATAATCTAATTCAGAACCCGCAAGTTCATTTGAATTTACTGAACAGCAAGGGGCAAACTCCGATGGATATTGCATGGATGAAGAAGCCCCAGGGGGTTTTTTATGAACTGGTGGTTGTCTGATCTAATTCTTCCCTCATATCTGTTGAATCTAGAACAGTCAACTCATGAGCAACTAACCTTCCGGTTAATGTTTTTGTTCTTGCAGGACCCACGACTTAGGATATACCTACTGCTAAAACGTGCTGGAGCTAAAACTGGTCCATACAGGTGGGATTGGTTCGTCGAGAAATTTGTCCCCGATGTAGATCAGAAAGAACAAGAAAAGATCATCTCAGATTCCACACAGATTATTGGCATTGTATCGGTGCTGATTGTAACGGTGGCATTTGCAGCAGCTTTCACCATACCTGGTGGTTTCCGAGCCGATGACCACCCTAACGGTGGCACAGCGACGCTTGCCGGCGACAAATTTTTCCGCGCGTTCATCATCGCCAACACACTGGCGTTGGTTTGCTCCGGTCTAGCTACCATGAATGTCATGTTTTCTGGGGTGGCCACCGTCGACATCCGCACACGCATGAGTGCCTTCTTGCTCTCCATCTTCTTCCTCTACTGCTCAGCCAAGTCCTTGGGTGCCGCATTTTTGTTCGGACTGTACGTGGTGCTGGCGCCGGTTGCTTCGATAATCGCCTATATTTCCTGTGCTATCGCAGCACCTTTCCTGATCCTTGATGTCGTTTGGTTTATCTCCATGATGGCTATAGGTGAAGCAATGCTATTCAAAAGGTTGGGCTGCATTGCATGGCTTCGAAGCACTTTCAGTCATTGCCGGATACCCAACGTTATAACTGACGTCTTCAGGGTGTTAAGCATGCCCCTCCCTACTAAGAAGGAAGATCGTCAGGTTTGTGATTTTCATTAAAAAGGACAGCCCAGATGAAAACGTACCGTTCTGATTATGAACATCGGAGGGCTCTCGTTCATTCAGTTAGTTACTGTTTTCCGCCACTTTTTAATCTCCGTCACTTTGTGTGTCCCGCCAAGCACTGTTATTTTTGTCGTTGAGTTTTGTTGGCTAGCTGCGTACTCTTTACAAGCAGCCGTCATTGTACTCGGTGTTTTATCTTTCGATTAAATAAAACCCTAAGTTACATTGTCTACTTTACTCTCTTATTTCTCGTTAGTTCTTGTTGTTCTGTCCTTAATCTGATATTTCCAACCGAATTCATACAGAAAATCTGTCGAAAATCTGCAATGATTCAGGTTGATCTCCATCCCCGGCCAATGAATGGTAGCAGGATGAGTCGTGCGCGGCTGAGATGTAACATCCCGTTTTTCGATTTGGGAATAGTAATCGTATTTATCAGTTGGTTTCAAAAACTCATTTCAACTTATATTGTATTTTTAAAATCTCGAGCTCCTTCCTCCAATTCAAAAGCCCTCTCTTCGGGCCCAGCCCATTTGCTCTCCCCCTTGGGCCGGCTGTCCTTCCTCCTGGGTTCAGCCCACCTCCTCCTCTCATTTTATCCCCAACCATCTCCCCCTTCTACTTCGGCCCAGCCAGGCCAAGCCTCTCCCTACCCCTTCTTCCCTCCCGGCTCAGCCCACGAGTCGCCCCGTCGCCGCTTCTGGCTCTCTGCCGCCCCAGTGATGGACTCGGATTGGGAACCGTCTGTGATAAAATTATCACAGACGGTTCTTCGTTAACCGTCTGTGATGTGAACGTATCACAGACGATTTTTTATACGAACCATCTGTGAAATATCACAGACGGTAACGAACCGTCTGTGATAATGGTACTCATCACAGACGGTTCTTTATACGAACCGTCTGTGATACTTCACAGACGGTTCGTATAAAGAACCATTTATGATTCTATGTGGTATCACAGACGGTTCTTGTAAAGAACCGTCTGTGATATACTACCACTATAAATAGATGCTACCGACAGACCCCCCCTGCCCATTCCATTTGAGACGCTGCCACCCTGCTGCTGCTGCCTCCTTCCCATTGGCTCCTTCCATGCACATTGCTGCCCATTCCGTTTTGAGCTGTCAACCCTGCTTCCTCCTCCCCCATTGCGGCACCTCTGCTGCATCCTCCCACATTGTGCCACCTTGGAGATAAGGGTAACGATCTGTAAATCTTTATTTTTACTCTAGACTAATCACTAATGTGTAACGATCTGTAACCCTTTATATTTGCTCTATACTAATCACTAATATGTTTGGTCATTACGAAGAGTACTTGCGGTTTATTAATATAATTTAACACTAATTAATTTGTTACGTGCGTATACGTGTAGATGGACCGAAACTGGATGTACATTGAGAACCGTGTGAGTGGAGAGTATATTAATGGCGTGTTTGCTTTTAGAAGAGCCGCCGAGCAGGATATGTTGAAAAAGGGGATAAAATTTATGTACTGTCCATACATTGATTGCGGTAATATGAAAATGTTTAACAACTCAGCGCAGATCGAAGCTCACTTAATACGAAGGGGTTTCAAAAAAGGATATACATGTTGGAGCAGTCACGGTGAAGAGCAGATTATACCGGAAGTCAGTAATGACGACATCGCCGAGGAAGTCAACGATATGCAGGGTATGGAATGTGCTTTTGATGAGGATAGGTCGCATGATGACAATCTGGATCAGATGCTACGCGATGCAGAAGGGAACTACGATGAGAGAGAGTTTTGTAAATTCGAGGGCTTAATGGAGGACTCGGGGAAACCTTTGTTCCCTAGCTGCAAGCCAGAATACACAAGGTTGTCAACCGTGCTCGAACTGCTGAAATTGAAGGCAAGCAATGGTTGGTCCGACAAGAGTTTTACGGCGTTGTTAGGTCTCTTAGCTGACATCCTTCTGGAGGGAAACGTGTTGCCCAGCACGACCTACCAAGTTAAGAAGGTTCTTTGTCCATTGGGAATGGAAGTAGAAAGAATACATGCATGTCCGATTGATTGTATCCTCTACCGTAAAGAGTATGCAGACATGCATGTATGTCCCGTGTGCAAAGTATCCCGATACAAGCGTAAGAATATTGCTAAGGCGAAGCAAGGACCTCCTGCTAAGAAGTTGTGGTATCTGCCTGTGATCCCACGTTTGAAGCGTTTATTTGCGAACCGAAAGGAGGCAAGATTGATGCGTTGGCACTCGGAGGAGCGTAAGAAAGATGGGAAGCTCAGACACCCTGCTGATTCTGCCCAGTGGAGAAACTTCGATCGGAGCTTCGAAGAGTTCGGTGCGGAACCGAGGAACATAAGGTTAGGGTTGAGTACGGACGGAATGAATCCTTTCGGTAATATGAGCAGCCGACATAGCACCTGGCCCGTGAATCTATGTATGTACAACCTTCCTCCTTGGCTGTGTATGAAGCGGAAATACATTTTGATGTCACTACTTATCCAAGGGCCGAAGCAACCTGAGAACGATATTGATGTGTACCTAGCACCATTGCTGGAAGATCTTGTGACACTTTGGAACGAAGGGGTACAAGTATGAGATGCGTACAAACGAGAGAACTTCACTTTATGCGCTATGTTATTCTGCACCATCAATGATTTTCCTGCCCTTGGTAACCTGTCGGGGTTCGGTACAAAAGGAGCCAAAGCCTGTCCGCACTGCTTAGATGGTACCGAGAGTGTATGGCTGAACAACTCGCGCAAAACTATGTATATGCGTCACCGTAGGTTCCTTCCCAGGATTCACCCATACCGCAAGATGAAGAAACAATTCGACGGAAATAAGGACGACGGTTCAGCTCCAAAGGCTTTTAGAGGGAAAGAGGTCTATGATATGGTTAAGGATATCAATGTTGTGCTTGGAAACGGATGTAAATTAAGGACCCCTCAGAAAAATATCTGGAAGAAGCGGTCAATTTTTTGGGACTTGCCTTATTGGGAGCACTTAGAAGTTCGCCACTGCATCGACGTCATGCATGTGGAGAAGAATGTATGTGATAGCTTGATTGGTCTCTTACTGAACATTAGTGGCAAAACGAAAGACGGTGTTAACGCACGACGTGACTTGGTTGATATGAACATAAGAACCACGTTAGAACCGAAAGAGACCGATAAAGGACGAACGTACCTTCCCCCAGCTTGCTACACTTTGTCCAAGGCCGAGAGAAATAAACTGTGTCAAAGCTTGCATGGTGTGAAAGTTCCGTCCGGTTACTCCGCCAATATTAAGAAACTTGTTTCCATGAAAGATTTAAAATTAATTGGTATGAAGTCTCATGATTGTCATGTGCTGATGACACAAATGCTTCCTGTTGTAATTAGGAGTATCTTGCCGAACAAGGTCCGAGTGGCAATCTTTAGGCTGTGTTATTTCTTTAACTCAATTGCTCAGAAGGTCATCGATCCCGAAGGACTCGACGCTCTGCAGGCTGAGGTGGTGACGACTCTATGTCATCTTGAGATGTATTTCCCTCTGTCATTTTTTGATATCATGGTCCATCTCATTGTTCACATTGTGAAAGAGATAAAGATATGCGGCCCTCTGTTCCTACTTCATATGTACCCTTTCGAGAGATACATGTGAATTCTGAAGTCCTACGTACGGAATCGATCTCGGCCGGAGGGCAGTATCACCGAAGGTTATGCAACCGAAGAGGTCATTGAGTTCTGCGTCGACTACATGGCTCAGCTGGAACCGATAGGTGTGCCTCTATCTCGTCACGAGGGGAGACTGGAGGGTATCGGGACCATCGGGAGGAAAGAAATCACTCCCGATCTAGATACATACGTGCAGGCCCATTTCACGGTCTTGCAACACATGACCCAAGTGTCCCCGTACATCGACGAGCACAAAGACATGGTACACCAACAGAATCCAGACCGGTCGGAGGCTTGGATAACAAGAGAGCACAACCGTCGGTTTAACGAATGGTTAAAGATGTGATTCACTAGGAGGTCATCAAGTGATGAAACGTTGCTATGGTTGGCCAAAGGACCAAAATTTACAATTGTGATATGGCAAGGATACGACATAAATGGGTACACGTTTTATACGGCAGCTCAGATAGGAAGAGCACAGTCCAGAACAACGGTGTCCGTATAGATGCATTTCACGAGGGGTTCAATACCGCGGGGGCACGCGGGTTGAACTCATACTATGGGTTCGTAGAGGAGATTTGGGAGCTTGACTATGTACTTTTCAAGATCCCCCTGTTTCGATGTCATTGGGTTAAACTTCCGCAGGGCGTGAAGGTCGACAAGTACGGCGTCACTACTGTGGGCCTCTGTTGGACCGAAAAGGCGACTAGAGGGGGTGAATAGGAGCACGCTCACTTTTTCAACCATGATCAGATCCAATACAAATTTCACTCCAATAGCTATGGAAGCTATGAAGATCAATATACCAGTACAGCGGAAGACTAGTATTGAATACAATCTAAACCCCGAAGCAAAACAATCGAAATCAACCAAAACTTAATTTCCAAGTGTAGGGCGGTCTGACCTCTATGTTAATGGCGGTCTGACCGGTCCATGGGCGGTCTGACCTCTATGTTAATGGCGGTCTGACCTCCAGCCTGATGAACAGTGAAATCAACACGAAAAACGAAGTTGCAAATAGATGTAACTTTTGATCTACAACTCCAAACTTGATGAAACTTGGTACACACCTTCTCTAGGATGCCAGGAACCTATTCCAATCGAAGATCGTGAAGATCATTGGAAAAGTTCAGACCTTTTTCAGTTTGAGAGGTGGATGGTTCAAAACCGAGTTAAAACGAAAACTATATCCAAAAACTTGCTCGTGGGTGATTGATGATCAAGATGATCCTAAATGTATTCCCACATGTCACAGCAAGCTAGATCATGTAAAGAAATCAATAAAAAAAACATGCGAATCAAAGAAAGACTCAAAATCACCAAATAGAGAGAGGAAAGGCAAAGTGACACATCTTTGATCAAACTTTCTTTGGATTGATTTGATAGGGTTTGGGTTTACAACCACTCCATCAATGGAGGACAAAGCTCAATCCAAGAGCACGAAATCAAATCAAAACTCTCTAGAACCCTAACCTCCACTAATCCTCTCCCTAAGTCAAACTAGGGTTTCAACAATAATTAAAGGGTTGAAGGGGGTGCAGCCACCTCCCTCCTCTATTTATAGTGGAGACTTAGACCTTCTAGAAGTTTTAACTTAAATGGGCTCCCGTTAAGGCCCAACACAAACGGGTCACACACGCACGCATTTTAAAGCGCCGTCTTCAACACCTCTTGACCTAAACCGCTTCTCTTTGCGTCGTCTTGCACCGCGGGTTGGCAAAAGGTCACCAAGGTGGTATTTGGTAAGATTACCAAAATACCCCTTCTCGGTCCTTCTCCGAAGACCGAGTCCATCTGCGCGAAGCACTTCGCCTGCTCCGCCACGTGTAGGTTGATCAACGGCTCTCTCCATGTCGGCAAGTCTCTCCCATCCGACTCCCACCGAAACCACCATGGCACTTGCACCGACTCCCGCGCCGCTTGATCAAACCAGTCGCACCGAACTGTCCGTTTGGTCATCCTTGTCTATTCTGCACCACACTTGAGTTCATTGACCTCACCCGGCATCGTCGATCGTTCTGAACCTCAGCTCTCCAAACCTAGTCCCGATCATCCTCGCCGTTGACCGTCGTTGACCACCAAGCAACCTACACAACAATAGACAAGCAAATCGAATTCGGGAACAAGTTCTTCACAACTTGACCCACGTTAGTCAAAACATGCATCATGCAACACATATGCACTGAAACTCATGACTTTGACCTAACCAAGGAACAACGCCGCCACGAAGGCCGACGTTCAAGTGACAACCTGTTAGACCGCCCCTCAGGGCCGGTCTGACCGCCCACCCTGCCGGTCTGACCGCAGCTACAGGCCGGTCAGACCGGCCAATGGGACTTAGCCAAATTTTGGCCCCTCAAATCCCAGACCCTACTGGAAATTTATATCTCGAATAACTTTTTACTGGAGACTCCAAAAATCATGAGACCAAGTGCATTGGGATCCCCTCACTTGCCTACACCCTCTATTTTTTGCCCAGCCTGTTCTGACCAATTTTGGTCACGGCCGGTCCGACCGCCGCACATGGCCGGTCCGACCGATTTGGGACCGGTAGGACCACCATGCTATAGCCGGTCAGACCGCCCCTGTCCAGAAAGCTGGAACTTTGTCGAAAACTCGTGAAATGACAAACCGTTAACGCCATTGCCAATTATCACATCATCCTAAGATCTAGAGTATATCCCCATGATATCCACAATCTCCCCCTTGATGAACACATTGGCAATAATCCAGAAAATGTAATTTGGAGGTTTGAAAAGTAAAATACTTTCGTTTTCGCACAAAGACACAACTTGGTCCATAAGCATGAGAAAGCAATGGAAATGACCAAGCTGGCATCAGAATAACATAGGCATGTGAGATAAGGCAAAAGAAAGCATAAAAACTTTGATTTCCAGAAAAAAAAATCAAAAATCTCACTTAAGGTCCATATGAAAGAACAATTGTTCAATTGACCTTTGATCATTGTGAGGAGTAATAAATGCAATTCAAGTTCAGAAGAGTCAATAAGACAATAAGAATGCAATTCAAAAACTCCCCCGCACTATGATCCTCGAATTTCAGAAAAGTTCAAATTCTCCAACTTTCTCCCCTTTGTATAATCTTCTCCCCAACATTGAAATATCTTCTCCCCCTTTGACAATGGAGTCATTAAGGAATCACGCCTTCCTCTCATCCAGAGATAACAATTGCAGAATGAAGAAAGAAGCAAAAAGAAGAAGTATGCATGAAGTGCAATGGAGTGGCTTCATTTTTGTATTTTTCAATTTTTGATTACAAGAAGCTTTGGAGATTATCCAAAAGAGCAAGCCAGCATTTCTAATATTGCACAAATAACATATCAAGCCTGACAGCGCTAGCAAGATCATGGTAAAACATATATATCAAAGCTAAGCACGAAGGCTCAAAAGTAAAGTAATAGATTTGATCAATTTAAGCAAAGCTTCAAATTCAGCAAGTTCATCATCAGGGATCCTAAAATGAAATTGGTCATGTCAAAATATCAAAGTGAGATCAAAAAATCTAACAAAGGCCACATTAAGAGTCAATCAGGTCCTGTATTGAATCATTTTGCTCAGTATTTCTCAAAAGCCCATTTCTCAACAGTTTTCTCATATGCATTGAATATTAAAGTTGACTAATGATCTAACTTAGTGACAAGATCCTGGACTAGGAGCCATCCACAAACTCATCCTAAGCTTCGACCAGAAGTTGATTAAACGTATATCTTAGTAAAGAAGATCCTGGACTAGGAGCCATCCACAAACTCTTTCTAAGCTTCTACCAGGGCGACAAATCTTGAGGTTCACGTCATTTCTGACAAGCAATCCCCATGAGATCGTCTGGATCATCAAACTATCTCTAAGTTCATGTCTTTGACAAGCAGTCTCATAAGAGTAGTTTGGCACATTTTAAGCATAAGACAATCTTAATTTTTCATTTTTCACAAGAGCAGTTTTAGAATCTCAACAACACAAAAAGCTCAAGTAATGGTCAATTTTAGATTCAAGAGCTAACAAAGCAATTCTGACAGGGCCAATGTCACAAAAGGAGCACTAATTGCGCAATTCGCTAAAACATCCACAAATTGTAATTTTTAGCTCGAGTTGTTTTAAAGTTCTAGCTCATATAGCAAAGACTTAGCTACACATGTAAAAGCATGATAATTCTAGCAAGTCAAAGAACTAGACATGGCATTAAGCTAGAATTGAAATACTAAAGCTCCAAAGGGTAATTGGCAAAGCGTCATCAATTTTAAAAGATAAGCAGAAAATCTTATGTTACAATGCATCTTTTTGGATTTTTCATACCATTTGATGTATTTTTCATATGAATGCAATATGATACAATGAGATGCAATAAAAAGCCTAAAAACCTAAAAAGTTCAAAAAGATCAATAAGTTCAGAAAAAGAACAATAAAAGATCAAAAGAACAAGGTAAGATCAGAAAAGATTGAACTCCCCCTCAAACCAACCCATAGGGATAAATTACCCCTAACTCGCTTCTCAAGGTGGCAAACCTAGTTGGGTCTAAAGGCTTGGTGAGGATATCAGCCAGTTGAGCCTCGGACTCCACGAAGCAAGCACAATATCACCCTTCTCGACATGGTCTCTAAGAAAGTGATAGCGAATGTCTATGTGCTTGGTCCTAGAGTGTTGCGCAGGGTTCTTAGCAATGTTAATAGCAGAAGTGTTATCACAGAAAAGAGGAACACTAGCAAAATTTAACCCATAGTCCTTAAGAGTGGATACCATCCACAAAATCTGACTACAGCAACTTGCAGTAGCTACATATTCAGCTTCAGCAGTAGAGTGTGCAACAGAGGACTGCTTCCTAGAAGACCAATAAACAAGAGAAGTGCCTAGGAAGTGACAAGTGCCCGAGGTACTCTTCCTATCAAGTCGACACCATAAAATCGAATCGAAAACCCCGAATGGACAAAGAAGAAGAGCGGAGTACCAAATGCCATCTTGGAGGGTAGAGTGTAAATACGAATATGCGCTAATGACTTGGCGATGGGAAGCTCTCGAGACGCTGAAACCTCGCAGAGGCGGTCGTGAAGTGGATGTCCGGTCTTGAGGTTGTCAGTGCAGGAGGGAGCCGATCATGCTGCGGTACTCGCGTTGATCCACGGCTTCTCCTTCCTCATCTGGATCCAAAGCAGTCGAAGTCACCATGGGAGTGGCGATCGGCTTGCAGTCACCCATGTCGAAGCGTTTGAGCAGATCCTTAGTATACTTCGTCTGATGGATGAAGATCCCTTCCTTACATTGCTTGATTTGAAGCCCCAGAAAGTAATTGAGCTCTCCCATCATGCTCATCTCAAATTCCCTGGACATAGTCTCAGAAAAGCTGGAAACAAGACCATGAGAAAAACCACCAAAGATAATATCATCAACGTAAATCTGAGCAAGTAAGAAGTCATTGCCACGCCTAAGAATGAACAAGGTCTTGTCTACCTTACCCATCTCAAAATCATTCTTAAGCAAGAAGGTCTTGAGGCTATCATACCAGGCTCTAGGGGCTTGTTTAAGACCATACAAGGCTTTGGACAGCTTGAAGACATGATGTGGGTTCTTGGGATTCTCAAAGCCTGGGGGTTGCCTAACATAAACCTCCTCCTCTATGAAACCATTCAAAAAGGCACTCTTAACATCCATCTGATATAATCTAAAGCCCTTAGAGGCAGCAAATGAAGAAGAATGTGAATGGCTTCTAGTCTAGCAACAGGAGCAAAGGTCTCATCAAAATCTAACCCCTCAACTTAGCTAAACCCTGAGCTACCAACCTAGCCTTGTTTCTAATCATAGAACCATCCTCATTTTGTTTGTTTTTGAAAACCCAGCGGGTTCCTATAACATTATGACCACTAGGAGGTTCTACTAGGTTCCAGACCCTATTTCTCTCAAAATTCTCTAACTCCTCATGCATGGCATTGACCCAACTAGAATCAGATAAAGCATGTGATATATCGCGGGGTTCAAAAGAAGCTACAAAAGCAGAATGAGAATAGAGATTTGGATCATGATACCTGTAGCGAGTGACTCGCTCATGGAGATTACCTATCGTCTGATCCGGAGGATGCTGCTTTTGAATGTGAAGTGGCGCACCCGGAGAGGAAAATACCTCTTCGACCTCTGCAGGTACTGCTGATGATGAAGATCCAGCAGGTGCCTCAACTGAAGGAGAAGTAGTCACAGCAGGTTCTTGTGCTGGAAGAGGAGCGTCAACAGCAGCAGGTGGAAGAGCATCATCGAGTCCATCATCATCTTCCTCTATAAATATACTCTCTGTCACCTGTGTATCACCTGAAATATCTGATCTAGCACCAGGGCTAGTCTCATCAAAAGTGACATTGCATGTCTCCTGAACCAGGTTAGTTTCAACATTAAAAACTCGAAAACCCCTTGAATGCGTAGGATAACCCAGAAATAAACCATCAAAAGTTCTTGACTCAAATTTATCTAGGTTTCCTGTCTTGAGAATAAAACACTTGGATCCAAAGACTCGAAAGTGCGAGACAGAGGGTTTTCTACAAAATCGAAGCTCATAAGGAGTCTTGCCCAAAGACGGTCTCAAAAAGACACGATTTGCAATATGGCAAGCAGTAGAAATAGCTTCGGCCCAAAATCTCCTCGGAGTGCTATACTCATCTAGCATCGTCCTAACCATCTCGACTAGGGTCCTGTTCTTCCTTTCCACAACGCTATTTTGTTGAGGGACGTGTGGAGAGGAGAACTGATGCTCAATTCCATGCTCAGCACAAAAGGAAGCAAAAGAGGCTGTCGGACCCGGGAGTAACACCCTAGAATCCTCTGTGCATTTCTGAACTAGTCCCATGATCAGTAGCAAGTTCACACAGTAAACAGATATGGTAACATCCATAAATCGCACAACTTTATTAATAAATATCAGAGTTGATTACAAGAAAGGCTTACAAGCCAGCATTAAACAAACACAGCGGAAGACGAAGAAGTAGTGGAGTCCAGCAGATCTGCCACAGGCAATCGACTGGGGTAGCGGCCTAGTCGTCGAGATCCGAAGTCCTTCTCCTCTGAAATTTATTTGCATGAAGCAAGGGTGAGCACAACTACCGTGCTCGCAAGTTACACCCAATAACAGAGTTAATGCATTTATGGATATATCAAAGGAAGGCTTATTGGTTGAATTTGCATAAAGCAATGTTTTCTTTAAATATTTGTTACTAAGTTCCAAAGCAGTTATTCTATAACTAAAATTTATTTTTATAAATTCTCAAGTTTTATAGTAGGATAACCTCCATATGAAACATGGTGATGGATACCCTCCTATCACATGGCTAACCACCCAATTTTACCATAAGGATTAACAATCCTT
The DNA here is from genome assembly GCA_036346395.1 of Hsuehochloa calcarea. Lineage (NCBI taxonomy): Eukaryota > Viridiplantae > Streptophyta > Magnoliopsida > Poales > Poaceae > Hsuehochloa > Hsuehochloa calcarea. Next base: position 23,960,693 of record CM070610.1, on the reverse strand, counting down.
AAATCATTTGCAAAAATCATTTTTAAAACAAAATCAAAGTCTAACTTTGAGTGGCTTTGCTCAGCATGTCCATGACCATGGACACGGCTATTCGAATAGTTTTACACTCTGCAGAGGTTGTACAACTTTACCCACAAGACATGAATTCTCTAGTTTGTTTGGCATCCGTCGATCCCACTGCTCACTACCTTAGGTAAGCAGTCTAGAGCACTTGTCAAGGCTTTTATAATGCGCCATCCCATCGTAGTCTTGCCTCGCTAAGGTTTCGCTTCCATTGGGCTAACCACCCGCCGGATTCAAGCCCCCTCTTGCGCCATGTGGGAATACTGTCTAACCGACACCCACATACCAAAATGGCACAACTACGATGGAATGTTACAAATTATTTAGCCAGGTCCTGCCCATACAGGACATGTGGTAGTACGATGTGGCTTAGCAAGATGCGGCTCGAAGACCGGTCCTTAACTAACTTGGGCGACTTCCAAATAACCCCTGAGTCTCAATCCTACCCGGATTGAGCCCGTGCATAAACCTGCACCCACCAAGCATCCATTTCGCCCAAGTACAAACCAACTTTTCCTTTTTGCTTTTCAAAATCATTTGCAAAATCTTCCATGACAAACCAATGTCATAGGATCTTAAACAAATAGTTGATTATTTGGCCAAATTCCCGAAACTAAACATTTTTGGTCTAAGCATGGCTAAGCATAATTTTTCCCATAATGTTCTAGTTCATACTATTGCATAAACCAGATTTTTGTCTAAGGTGTCAAGGTATGTTTGATTCAATAACAAAGATTGGCTATATAATGGAATTGGGAATAGCTATAACTTTAAAACAGGAATTTAAATTACTTGAATATAAATACGCATGTAATAATAATTTAAAACAGAATTTAAATAATTTGAAATAATGGGATCAAATATGATCAAAGGTATAACTTGCCTTGCTTGGTTATATGTTGTTCTCAAACGGCGTTGAAATCTGGTTGTCCGAAGTCGTCGAAATCTATACGCGTAAATGATCCAAATTCAAATAGCATTCAAATGAAATCCAAATAAAATCCAGAAATTAAGAAATAAATATTGGAAGTAAGATATCGACTTTATATGAATATAGGAATTTGAATCGATGGAATCGGAGTTCGTATGAGGGAGAACGAAATTCCGGAAGAGAGAGTGAATAGTAGTTTGCATGGCACTTTTCATTCCCATGCGTACGTGAATAGTGAAAAGAATAGAACAAATAGCCGTGTCGGCGATAGAAAGGGAGAGGTGACCGACGAACAACAAAAATGGAATCTTGGGAATGAGACGGACCCAATGGTGGTGGTCGCGTCACTGGGAAAGGCCCAGCGTGGCGGTGGCGCTCAAAACAGTACAAGGTGAATAGTACCACCGGAGAGCCGATAATGATTTGGAGATAAGGAAGGTAGCACAATGTAGAGCATCGCGAGGCGAAGATAACGGTAGTGAAGACAACGCCAGCGGATCAAAGACGGCGCCGAAAATGACGACAGAAGGTGGTTGGTCTCCGGCGGAAAATTCTTGGTTGCGGCAAAAAGAGAGAGGCGAACTCCAGGGATAGGAAGGGGAAACCAAGGGGTACGCGGCGACGCAGTCGGTTCGGAAAAATACTAACTGAGGAGGGAGAACGGAGGTGGCAAAGTTTGTACGTGTATTGCATGGTACTATTCACTTTCATGCAAGCACGTGAATCGTGACTATCGCTGAAGAATTGGCCGTACAGGTGATAGGAAGGGAGGGATGGCCGGCGGACAATGAATATGGAACCTCGGCGATGTACTCTACCCAACGGTAGCAGTTCGGCCGGCGACGACTGGTTGCGACGGCAACGCGCAATTAGAAAAACAGCTAATATATAATAAAAACTCAAAATTACAAAATAAATACTGAAAAATAAAGGATGAATTTAGATGATTTTACGAGCAAGAATTATCGGATTCGGAGTTTGCAATAGAGAGAAAGAATTTTTGGAAGGATTTTCACATCTCTTTATTTTGCTACAGAAGTTGATGACTAGCAAATGGCTACCATTCTTCGTTTTGGTTCAGCCGAACACAGAGAGAGAGAGAAATGAACATGGCGCCGGAGAAAGGAAAAAGGAAAGTGGCCGGGAAATTACCAAAATGGATTGCCGACGTCGAGACGGAGTCAATGGTGATGACGGCGTGGTCGAGGACGACCGGCGGCGGCGGCGGCGCCGGGAAGCCGTCGGCCATGGGAGGAGTCGGGGGCTCCGGCGATCTTTCGACGAAGCGAAGGCATGGACGCGTAGAGTGCGACGTCGCGGTGCCGACGGTGGTGACGAAATTGGCGGCGCTCCACCGGAGGCGACGCACGGGAGGAAGAACGAAGAACTGTCGGCGACCTTTCTTTCGCTGGTTCGGCCAAACTAGGAGGAGAGTGGAGGAGAGGCTTTGGGGGTGGGTTGAGGGTGGAGAGGAGCTACTGGTGGACGCTTTATATAGGGGGGGTGGTCGGATTGGTGAGAATTCAAGAGAGAAGAAACGACATTTTCGGGTGCAATAATGACAGTCGGAAAACTGAAAACTGCTCTTAAATGGGAGAAGTAACGTAGAGGAAGTTAATACAGACGTTTTGGCACAGACGGCATTGAATTTGGTGCATTTAGTGAGGAGAAACAGGAGAAATGGTGAAGGTCTGCCATTAATGGAGCTCTCAAGCTCCGTTCATGGCGACAATGCGGTCAGTCATGTGGCCGTGGCCGAATGCCGAGTAGGCGGCGGGATGTGGGGTGGCCGGTGGGGTGGTCGGTGGCCGGCAAGGGCTGCTGCCATTTGCTACTGAAGTGAAAGAAGTAAAGTTACAGAGAAGAAAATGAGCACTGGTTGGAGGAAGAAGATGAAGTGAAGGAAGGAATAAAAGAGAAGAAGGAGGGTACTAATTAGTAAAAAGCAAATGCTCACAAGGTAGCTACGGGAGAGTTAAGTGAGCACATGCATGGAGCAAGAAAAGGATGGGTGATCGAATGGGAACTCATTTTCTGATTTTTGATTTTTATTTTAAAATTCGAAATTTCTTTAAGCCACAAATTAAATGCACTTTTAGAATATAGTAAATAGAGTCCAAAAATTATAGAAAAATTTATAAAAATTCCTAGAATTATTTTGAACTTAATAAAAATAATTCCAACATAAAGTTGGCTTTTATTTTTGATTTTATTTTCTAGTAAATAGGAAAAACCTTTTTAAATAAGAGAAAAATCCAGAAATTAATTAAAATTTTATTTTTCATTTTAAATTCATTAAAATCCCAGAAATTTAATAAAACTAAATAAAATTTATTTTTGACTTTAAAACCAAGAAATTATATAATTAACTTTTCTTCTTCCTTTTAAATAGCGAAAACTCTTTTCAGGTTACAGAAAATCAAGAAAATCTTCGACAGTCAGAAAATCAAATAAAATAATAACTTTATTTATTTTATTTTGGTAACAGAACTTTGGGATGTTACAGAGGCATGCTTGAACTCCGTGCCATTGTCACTGCGGATCGCTCTCAAGGCACTCGGAAGTTCAGAAGCCAAACGAAGAACAAGATCATGATAATGATCGAAAGCTTCATCCTTCGAAGCAAGAAAGAACACCCAAGTGTATCTAGAAAAATCATCGACTATGACAAGAATGTACCATTTTCCACCAACTGACCGAACCCTAGCGGGACCAACAGTATCCATATGAAGCAACTGTCCCGGTCCGTCGGTCATGACCATAGTCATCGATGGGTGTGGCGGCAACTTGCTTGCCATGCCTACGAGCGCACATACTGACATCCTTGACGGCTTTGAGTTTGGGCAAACCTCTCATGAGCTCAAGGTTGCTAACTCGCATCAGATGATCAAAACCAATGTGCCCCAAACGACGGTGCCAAAGCCAAAACTCAGAAGAAGAAGATGAAATCAAGCACTTGAGAGAACCAGCAAGAGATTAAGAAAAATCAGCTCCAAAGATCCTAGCAACTCTAGTAATCCCAAAAACAAACTCACCAGTTGAATCAAGCACCCGACAAGTATTTTTCTTAAATCTAGTCTTATAGCCATCATCAAGAAGTTGAGAGACAGAAAACAAATTAAACCGCCGACCGGGTGAATGAGGTGAACCATCTTGAGTCTCCGGTCATGTGGCGTGAACAGCCGGAGTCGACGAACCACGTGTCCTTCCTCTTTCCGCGGTAATCCTGAAAATCAATGCACAGAAGAACAATGTGTCTCGATACTGGGGTTAGTTAAACAAGACTTGGGAACCCAGTACTGAGACACACGTCTACGAGTAGTATGCAAAGCAGAAGTGCTATCCTTGATTAAGTTTGAAATTTTGTTATGAGCAATGGTTACTCTAATATGAGAGTTATCCTGTCTAGGAGCATGATGATGAGCATGTGACACAAATCCTAAACTAGGTTTCTTCTTTTCTACGTTACCATGTCTCGTAAAAGCTCTAGGTTGATTGGGTGAAATTCTAGCAAAATTTTTCTTATCATTTTTCAACCTACGCCAACAGAACTCAACCAAATGCCCACCCTTCTTGCAATAGGTGCAATGGTACTTGATACCACTGGGAGAAGCACCCTTTGACTTAACAGATGGTTGGGAAAAACCAGCAGATTTAAAAATAGTTTTTACAGGTTGGGTTTTAAATTCAATTAACCCATTTTCCAAGACTTGAGTAACTTTCGGCTTAGAATTATCTTGGACAGAGTTGTATCCTAATCCTTGCTTCTTATAAGGAGTTTTAGACTTGTCCAGAATCATGTTTAGTTGTTTCTTACCTTTAGAAAAATTTTCTAAGGTATCCTTAAGATAAGAATTTTATTCTTCAAGATTAACACATGATTCACAAGTTTTACCCTTAATGGCTCTAGCATATCTCTCCTTATATAAGGCAGCTTCAAGTTTATGAGATTCGTAAGAAATACAAGTAGCAGAATCAATTCTATCCTTAAGCTTAGCAAATTTAGCTCTAACTGCATCTACTATGTCTTGTACTTCATGTTCTCGTTCAATGCAAAAAGAGCAAAGGCTAGAATCAACCACACCAGAAGCAACCAACTTGCTGGAATCTAAGCATTTTTCACATAGAGCAGATTTAACCTCAACTAGCTCAGTCCTAGCATTTTCAAGTTGTCGCAAAGCAATATCATGAGCAGATTGCAGTTTAGCAAATTCTGAGTGTAGAGCTTGGCAGGAAGAACATTCATCAGATTCAAGAGACTTAGCATTTGCAAGTTCTAAAGTTAAATTATCTACTTGAGACTCCAAGTCCTTGTTCCTAGCCATGATATACTCTAAAGCCTTATCCTGACTCATGAGTTGCTCAAAGATAGTTTCGCATCTATCAGAAAGGACATCATAGGAGAGAGGTACCTCATCGTCGTCGACGTCATCGGAGTCGGCCATGAAGCAAACGCTGGTGAAGTCCTTGGTCTTCCCCTTCTTCTTATCTTGAGGGATCTCCTCCTCCTTGTCATCCTTGCTCCCGGAGTCCACATCGCTTAAGGATTATTCCCCAAAAGCGGCAAGAACCCGGTGAGCTGCCTTTGTCGACTTAGCGACATCAAATCTTGATTTGTTCCATTGAGGCTTCTTCCAAGCTGGCTTTCCTTCCTTGTGGTTGCTCTTTCCTTTCAACTTGGGGCAGTTTGCCTGGATATGATTAAGCTCACCACACTCATAGCAAGTCACGGGACCTCCTCTCTTTTTGTTTCTCATATTGTTATAGGCCCGTGTGGCATTTCTGACTATGAGGGCTAACTCGGCCTCAGGAAGACTCTCAAGCTCCTCTTCATGGATTGCAGATAAACCAGCAAGCGAAAATCCACAAGAAGACTCAGAAGACCCATCAGAAGCTCTCTTGAGCGGGTCTGCTACCAAGGCCATGTTTTCCTTCTTGGGATGATCAATCCTCTTGATCTCATGAGTCTTGAGCTTGCTATAGAGTAGCTACAAAGTCAGATCAGAGAGGTTGACGTTCTCCTCAATGGCGATAGCCTTTATCTCCCACTCCTTGGTGTTGATTGCAGCCATGTAATACCCCGGCCTGCTCGTAGTGTGGCCCATGTGGCCCATGAGGAGTTGTGTGGTGGGATTAGTCCCACATTGCTTGTCTCAAGTGAGTTGTAGTAGTATATAATGCCTGTTGGATCCAAACGTAGCACCTCCGGGTTAACCCTTTTACACGAAGCGAGGACGAAAGTGTAAGTGGGGTGCTATGTGTAGGCGGGTCCGCCCCACGGTGGGCTGGGCATTGAGCCGAATTTGGGTCAGGGTGTTACAAGCCAAGAGGTGGGTGGCATTTTCAGATTGAGAATATTCAATTCCAACAGCTTTCATCTGATTAATCACTTTGTTAAAGCGACTGAAATTGTCATCAATGCTCTCTCCAGGACGCATCTTGAATTTGTTATATTCACGCTTATAGACTGTCCGGTGTACTTTCTTGATTTGGGACGAACCCTCATGGTAGGTTTCGAGGGTGTTCCAAATCTCGTGCGCAGTCTCAAGATTACAAATTCGATCATACTCCTGTCTACCAAGCACACCATACAAGAGGTTCTTTGCCTTATTGTTGTTAGCCAAGAGAAATTTGAAGCTTTGGCGTAACAACCGGGAAGAACGAGCGGGGCTCGAACAACCTCCCATATAGCTTGTCCTTCGCTCTCAAGGAAGACTCGCATGCGATTCTTCCAATAGGCATAGTCGTGCCCATCGAAGATATGCGGCTTGGTGGAGTATTTATCTATCGCCAAGTTCAGTGACCGGTTAAGATCAAGATTAAACTAACCGGCTCTGATACCACTTGTTGGACCGAAAAGGCGACTAGAGGGGGGGTGAATAGGAGCACGCTCACTTTTTCAACCATGATCAGATCCAATACAAATTTCACTCCAATAGCTATGGAAGCTATGAAGATCAATATACCAGTACAGCGGAAGACTAGTATTGAATCCAATCTAAACCCCGAAGCAAAACAATCGAAATCAACCAAAACTTAATTTCCAAGTGTAGGGTGGTCTGACCTCTATGTTAATGGCGGTCTGACCGGTCCATGGGCGGTCTGACCTCTATGTTAATGGCGGTCTGACCGGTCCATGGGCGGTCTGACCTCTATGTTAATGGCGGTCTGACCTCCAGCCTGATGAACAGTGAAATCAGCACGAAAAACGAAGTTGTAAATAGATGTAACTTTTGATCTACAACTCCAAACTTGATGAAACTTGGTACACACCTTCTCTAGGATGTCAGGAACCTATTCCAATCGAAGATCGTGAAGATCCTTGGAAAAGTTCAGACCTTTTTCAGTTTGAGAGGTGGATGGTTCAAAACCGAGTCAAAACAAAAAATAGATCCAAAAACTTGCTCGTGGGTGATTGATGATCAAGATGATCCTAGATGTGTTCCCACATGTCACAGCAAGCTAGATCATGTAAAAAAATCAATCAAAAACATGCGAATCAAAGAAAGACTCAAAATCACCAAATAGAGAGAAGAAAGACAAAGAGACACATCTTTGATGAAACTTTCTTTGGATTGATTTGATAGGGTTTAGGTTTACAGCCACTCCATCAATTGAGGACAAAGCTCAATCCAAGAGCACGAAATCAAATCAAAACTCTCTAGAACCCTAACCTCCACTAATCCTCTCCCTAAGCCAAACTAGGGTTTCAACAATAATGAAAGGGTTGAAGGGGGTGCAGCCACCTCCCTCCTCTATTTATAGTGGAGACTTAGACCTTCTAAAAGTTTTAACTTAAATGGGCTCCCGTTAAGGCCCAACACAAACGGGTCACACACGCACGCATTTTAAAGCGCTGTCTTCAACACCTCTTGACCTAAACCGCTTCTCTTTGCGTCGTCTTGCGCCGCGGGTTGGCAAAAGGTCACCAAGGTGGTATTTGGTAAGATTACCAAAATACCCCTTCTCGGTCCTTCTCCAAAGACCGAGTCCATCTGCGCGAAGCATTTCGCCTGCTCCGCCACGTGTAGGTTGATCAACGACACTCTCCATGTAGGCAAATCTCTCCCATCGAGCTCCCACCGAAACCACCATGGCACTTGCACCGACTCCCGCGCCGCTTGATCAAACCAGTCGCACCGAACTGTCCGTTCGGTCATCCTTGTCTATTCTGCACCACACTTGAGTTCATTGACATCACCCGGCATCGTCAATCGTTCTGGACCTCAGCTCTCCAAGCCTAGTCCCGATCATCCTCGCCGTTGACCGTCGTTAACCACCAAGCAACCTGCACAACAATAGACAAGCAAATCGAATTCGGGAATAAGTTCTTCACAACTTGACCCACATTAGTCAAAACATGCATCATGCAACACATATGCACTGAAACTCATGACTTTGACCTAACCAATGAACAATGCCGCCACGAAGGCCGACGTTCAAGTGACAACCGGCCGACCGCCTCGTGGTCGGTCTCGATCACCACCCCACGGCCTCGATCACAGCCTACAGGCGGTCCGACCGCCAATGGGACTTAGCCAAATTTTGGCCCCTCAAATCCCAGACCCTACTGGAATTTTATATCTCGAATAAACTTTTACTGGAGACCCCAAAAATCATGAGACCAAGTGCATTGGGATCCCCTCACTTACCTACACCCTCTATTTTTGGCCCAGCTTGTTCTGACCAATTTTGGTCACGGCCGGTCCGACCGCCGCACATGGCCGGTCCGACCGATTTGGGACCGGTCGGACCGCCATGCTATGGCCGGTCGGACCGCTCCTGTCCAGAAAGCCTGAACTTTGTCGAAAACTCGTGAAACGACAAACCGTTAACGCCATTGCCAATTGTCACATCATCCTAAGATCTGGAGCATATCCCCATGATATCCACAGCCTCAAACGTGTCGGATACAAGGATGAACCATTCGTACTCGCTAAGCAAGTTGTTCAAGTTTTTTATGTAATGGACCCAGCAAATAAGAACCGCCACGTAGTTCTTCACGGGAAAAGAAGGATTGTCGGAGTTGAGAATGTCGTGGATGAGGAAGAGTACAATCAATTTGACAAGTTGCCTCCTTTCGGAGGCGGCATCAGACTGGAGGAAGAACCCAGTGAGGAAGCTAGCTATATGCGTGTCGATCATCATGAAGGACTATATTTCAATTAAGCATGTATTCCATTGTAATTTGATGTTAACATGGAAACGCGTCACCTGTTATGGACCAGTGCTAAATCGGTCAGACTGCCATGTGTTGGGCGGTCCGATCGATTTTCCTTTGAAATGATTCTCTGGGCGGTAGTTCCATCATTGATAAACGGAACTACCGGTGTGCAGAAGTTCTGAAGTTCTTGCGGAATATTTATTCCAGAGAAGCATATTTTTGGAGTGGGTCAATTTGCCTCGGTCGGTCAGACTGGCCACCTTTGGCGGTCTGACCGATTTGGCGACGGTCAGACCGGCCATTAGTTGGCGGTCCATTTGTTCAAATCATAGACGGTTCTTTAATGGAACCGTCTGTGATTACTCACATCATAGATGGTTCCATTAAGTAACCGTCTGTGATGTTAGAGTTATCACATACAGTTATTTAATGTAACCGTCTGTGATAACTACATCACAGAAGGTTACATAAAAGAACCGTCTATGATGTTAGAGTTATCACAGACGGTTCTTTAATAGAACCATCTGTGATAACTCATCACAGACGGTTCTATTAAAGAACCGTCTGTGATGTTAGTATATAAAAGTAGCCCGCTCGAATTGTTGTGCACTTGCCCTAGTTCTTCCCCAGAATCGCCGCCTCCCCCGATCCGGCGCCACCCAACACCGCCTCCCCCGTTCGGGCACCATCCAACGCCGCCTCCCCCTATCCAGCGCCACCCAACGCCGCCTCCCCCGTTCGGGCGCCACCCAACACTGCCTCCCCCGTTAGGGCGCCACCCGACGCCGCCTCCCCCGATTCGGCGCCACCCGACGCCACCTCCCCCGTTCGGGCGCCACCCGACGCCGCCTCCCCCGATCCGGCGCCACCCTAAGGTTCCTTTCCAGCTTGCATGTGTATGGCTTTGTGAATCTTCCACTAAAGCAGTTCTTCTCTCCTTGCATCGATGTCCTGTTTCTAGAACTAACATATTGTCTCAATTTACGCTTTAAGTAATTAGGCAATCTATTTTATGGTGAGTGTAGGCATGCATTTTGTAGGATAGCATTATTGTCATGTCTCTGAGAATAACATATTTAGGGTTTTTGACTCTTTAGGTAATTAGGCAATCATGTTTATGGTTAATGATTGGCCAGTTACTGGAATGATTGATTGCGTGCTAAACAATTTGTCATCTCCAGCAAGAATTTGTTTGGTAATGGATATGGGGCTCCTAAGAAGTATTGAGACTGATATTCAGCTTGGTACTGCTACTTATTACATAGTGCATCAGGTAGTGTTTTGGTTGGGAGTTACAATCATAATGCAGTGGGTTTTACTGTACATGTAGTTGGGTGAGGACTGTAGGATACATCCCTCCACTCTCCCTCCTTTGATTGTATTGGAGCTCTAGATTGCATTTTATACTTAATACATGTATTGCAATTATGGAGTAATCTAACCAAACAATGGGACATAATTCGTTTTACATGTTATTATTGGTTGTTATGTAGCACTTCTAGATGCTTGATTTCTTTCACATTCGTGTGGTATATGTTTAGCATTTCATTCGGTTTAAATGACATGGATAATTTACATTTGTATACATTGATTTGGTCATTTAAATGCTGGCGGTGATGGCATGGTTGTGCTTGTGGGTTCTGGTGGTGATGGCTTGGTTGTGCTTGGCAACAGTGCATTATGTGGACTTAATTTTGCTCTATGATTTAGATGGTCTAATACTGAAATTGGTAGGATTACTAGTTTAGTTTTGAGCTCTAATAGTTTGCTTGCTGCTATCAATGTACTCATTCAAGGTTTGTTGGCTTTTTATTTGAAGTAATGAATTCAGTGATTTTTGTCATATTCTAATAGTTTGCTTGCTGCTATCAAATATTCTTGTCATATTTTGTTTCAGTGAATTGCATGTGATTGTTCTGTCAGTTTAGCTAAGCATTGATTAGAGCTTAAAATTATAGTTTTCTTATCCAATTTGTGAAGAGTATAGACTAAAGGGCTGAGGTGGCAAACATTGATTCTTTTGCAACTCGCCTTCTGAGAGCACTCAAAATCATGCAATATTTCAGCTATTTGTTAAAACTGGACTGTTTGCAATATTTCCTTCTCCTTTGTAGTTTTTTTGTGCAATTTCATATATTTTATTTACTATGTATCATATATTTAGGTCCAATGGATAACTTCTATCTGTTTATGTAATCATTGCGTACGTAACTTATATAGATAGCAAGTAAGCGAGATGACAGAGGCACCGTCTTCGCCGCCGTCAGCGACGTCGCCAAATGCCTCTGGATCTCCGATCAAGGTGGTACGCATGCGAGATGGCAGAGGAATCTCCAAATTGCCCTCGGGCCACATGACGATCACGGAGGTCAGTGACGTCGGGATCCCGCTGAGTCCCAAGAAAGCAGCTGTGAAATTCTGGACCGTCTGCGGGGTACTTGTAAGGGAACGGGTCCCCATCACCACCCCAACCTGGAAGTCTCTGACGGATGTATAGAGAGACCGGGCCAGGATGAACTTTCGCCTCGTTTACTTTCCCGGCGGACCCAGCACGCGTGTGCGATGGCACGCGCTGCTTGTGATGTGCCATGCGTGGAGGAGCTTCAAGAGCTTGCTTGTCATGTAGTACGTGAACACGGGTCGGGCGCCCTTCACGACGTATCATTTCTTATCGCGGGATACATGGGACGCCTTCGTGCAGATGAAGACGACGGTCGAATTTCAGGAGCAAAGTGCGACGCATAGAGCTCTCCAGGCACAAAACACTCACCCCCACAGACCTGGCACCCCTGGGTACGCGGGTAAAGCCACGCAGTGGGCGGCGGAGGACGAGACCGCTGCCCGACCGTTTGTTGAGATCTCAGACGAGCGCGCTCGAGCCTGGTTAAGAGCGAGGGCATCAGCCACGTCTTCAGGCAGCATCTCTTTCACAAACCCGGCAGACGAGGTAGTGTCTCAACGCCTGGTAAATTTGTCGAACCACTTAATTGTTAATAAGTCCATAACTTCATGGTGTCTGCAATTACATGATGTCCTCTTGCAGGAAGCATTGACTTCCGCATCTTCCCAAGGTTCCTTCGAAGTAGACAGGGAGAAGGATATACTATCTACGACCCTGGGAAACAAGGAGCACCCGGGTCGCACGCGAGGTGTTGGGGTTTACGTACCTTGGAGGGATGGATTCCCACACAACTCCGACACATATAGGAGTAGGAAGAGATCCAAGGACCAGCACGACACTCGGTTGGAACATGTGATTATTGGAAAATTTCAAGAACAAATAACAAACTTGCAGAACCAAGTAAATCAATTCATGCAGGCGCAAGCCGCCCCTGTTAATTTGGGAGCAAGTCCTCCTCGACATCGGAGTAGCGTCGCGTCCACACATAATTCTGGACATGACGACGTGCAATTACCGATCGACGACATCGAGGTAATGTACATCTCTGGAATGCTCCAAAGATATACCTATAGGACGCCTTAGCTAATTGTGTACCATTTTGTAGTAGCCGACGCCCTGCAAGCTCCAAGTGAGGATGGTTTGGTCGATTCCTATTGAGGCTGGGCGGGGTATGGTGTATCCATACCAGGAAGGGGCAGTGCAGCACGGTGCCCAGCTGGCGCAGGGTTACGCCAGGGTGCAGGTGGACATGGTACGTGGCAATTTCATGGCCATCTCACTGGAGATTCCCCCGAACGAAGAAATCAGAACACTATGGGATGCCACGCACACTTTTATCCAGTGGCCCAAGAAGGACATCGCACTGGACCCTTCAGTGATGCGATATCGACAGGACCCTGCCTCTCCCATAGGACCCTCGATGACTCCGCCTCAACCAAAGCTTCAGAAGGCCGCCACATCGCTTCCCGCCGAGAAGACGGCGAAGGGACAAGAAAAGCGTGTTACCATATCGGTCCCTGAGGCATCTCACGGGAAGACGTCCCTCAGCCGCCTCGTTAAGGAGAAATCAAAATCGAAGAACATTAAGGCACCTCCCAAACCTGTGAAATACTCTCTCGAAAGCCCGTTGGTCTCCGGCGCAGAAATAAAGAGCTCGGGAGTAGCTTGTCAAGCTTTGCATGATTGGTACTTGCGCAAGACCCGAGAGAAGGGGGGTCATACTCGAATCACCGTCAGATACGGGAGGGAGCATTTTCTCCACGAGCCTGGCCACTTCGTCGTGGGCTTCGAAGACTTATTTGACCTATACAACCTAACTGCCCTCGATGCCTCACTTCTACGATACTAGACACTGTAAGTGTGTACAATCAATTTCTACACTCACATGATACCGATAAATATCATAACTCATTGCTTATGTACAGATACATTATGAAATGTGCCCGTCGAATCAAAGAACCGGTGGGTTTCCTCGACCCACACGTGGTCTCTGAGCAAACAATCAACCAAGACGCATCCTACGTCGATCACGTGTCCACACATAATTCTGGACATGACGACATTCAATTACCGATCGACGACATCGAGGTAATGTACATCTCTGGAATGCTTCAAAGATAGACCTATAGGACGCCCTAGCTAATTGTGTATCGTTTTGTAGGAGCCGACACCTTGCAAGCTCCAAGTGAGGATGGTCGGGTCCATTCCTATTGAGGCTGGGCAGGGTATGTTGTATCCATACCAGGAAGGGGTAGTGCAGCACGATGTCATCAGGCTGGCGCATGGTTACGCCAGGGTCCACGTGGACATGGTACATGATAATTTTATAGCCCACTGGGGATTCGTCCAAACGAAGAAATTAGAACACTAGGGGATGCCATGTACACTTTTATCCACTGGCCCAAGAAGGAAATCATCTGGACCATACACTGATGCCATATCGACACGACCCTGCATCTGCAATAGGACCCTCGATGAGTCCGCCTCAACCTTCGCTTCAGAAGGCCGCCTCATCGGTTCCAGTCGAGAATACGCCAAGGGACAAGAAAAACGTGTCACCATATCGGTCCTTGAGCCGTCTCACGGGAAGACGGGACGCAGGCAACTCGTTAAGGAGAAATCGATATCGAAGAACATTTAGGCGCCTGCCAAGCCCGGGAAATACTCTCTCGGAAGTCCGTTGGTCTCCAACATGGAACTACACGGCTTAGGACTAGCTTGTCAATCTTTGCATGACTAGTACATGCGCAAGACTCGAGAGGAGGGGGACCATACTGGAATCATCGTCAGATACAAGAGGGAGCATTTTCTCCACAAGCCAGGCCACTTCGTCGTGGGCTTCGACGACTTATTCGACCTATACAACCTCAATGCCCTCGACGCATCACTTCTACGATGCTGGACACTGTAAGTGTGTACAATCAAGTTCTACAATCACGTGATACCAATAAATATCACAACTCATTGCTTATCTACAGATACATTATAAAATGTGCCCGTTGACTCAAAGAACCGGTGGGTTTCCTCGACCCACACGTGATCTCTGAGCAAACAATCAACCAAGATGCATCCTACGTCGAGAATTACATAAAAATGGGATTGCTTGCTCTGGATGACAAGGAGTACATAATGGTGCCCTACAACCAGAAGTAAGTGCTTCACTACTTGTTATACAAATTTCGTTTGAACATAGGTTTATGACTATAGCGACATACATGAGTAGGTTCCACTGGATTCTTCTAATCATTGTACCAAAGAGGAACACGGTATTGTATCTTGATTCCCTACTGAACAAAAACCACGACTTCACCCTTCTTAAAGGAATACTCAACAGGTATGTTCATTTCCTTCGCACATTATAACTCTATTGTAGTCTTCCTTCGTTTAAAATGGATGCAGATAACTTTTTGGAATCATGTAGGTCGTTCATCGGCTATGTTGCCGAGGGAGGGGCATACAAGGGATCGAGCGCCACACTGACTCACAGGATGCGGTTTTCGGTACGTGCTACAACACAATAATCCTATATCATACTTCGTAATATTGCGTCTCGAACTGACTGTACAGCTCTTCGATATAGAGTTAAATGCACTTGACATGAAAGAGGTCACGTACGTTCGAGGGGCGCTCTGCAGCTTCATCAAGGCGGACATCATTAACCCCAACGGAGATTTTCACGCCGTCGACACCGATGAACGACCTTCAAACAATTGATTCAATATTGTAATTCAATTTGAGTAGTTGTAATTCAATTTGTAACTCTACTGACAATACTTGAAATAATCTTTTGCAATTGATTTTCAGTTAAATAATCACTTTCAGTTGTCAGATTCATCTATGATGTACCTGTTTCTGCTTGTTTGTTTTCAGATGGCATGGCTAGCAATTCCTAAGGCTAACTAAAAATACGACAAGAATTAGTTAGGTACAAAGAACTATGACAGACGGTTGCAACCAAGAACCGTCTGTGATATACCACTATCACAAACGGTTCTTGGTTGTAACCGTCTGTGATAGCGACCCTTCACAGAAACCGTCTGTGATAACCGCCTGTCATCACAGATGTACAAATTCATACGGTTCGAAAACCGTTTGTGATGGCGGTTCCGAATCGTCTGTGATGATTTTTTGTGTAGTAATGCATGTCGATTAGATTTGCGACAGCTGCCTCGTCGGTAAGCAGCGGCGCACCCCATTCCCAGAGCAGTCAAAGTACCGCGTGGAGCACGTCCTCGATCTGGTGCACAGCGATCTCTACGGCCCCATCACGCCGACCACACCAGGCGAGAAGAAATATTTTTTGCTCCTCGTCGATGACTTCAGCCACTACATGTGGCTGGTCTTGCTCACGATGAAGGATGAGGCGTCATTGGCGATCAATTGTTTCCAGACCAGCGTTGAGGTGGAAACCGGGCGCAAGCTGCAC
Source organism: Hsuehochloa calcarea (assembly GCA_036346395.1). Taxonomy (NCBI): domain Eukaryota; kingdom Viridiplantae; phylum Streptophyta; class Magnoliopsida; order Poales; family Poaceae; genus Hsuehochloa; species Hsuehochloa calcarea. The sequence goes on along the minus strand of CM070610.1, from coordinate 23,944,708 downwards.
GCCCTCCGCACTGACCGCGGCGGCGAATTCACGACGGTTGAATTCGGTGAGTACTGTGCTGATCGCGGCACCTCACAGCGCCATACTCCCCGCAGCGAACGGTGTCGGCGAGCGCAAGAACCAAACGGTTGTTGTCATGGCTCGCAGCATGATGAAGGTCAAGACTATGTCGGTGATGTTTTGCGGTGAAGCGGTGATGACAACTGTATTCATCCTAAACCAAGCCCCGACCCGCAGTGTTGATGGCATGATGTCGTACAAGGCGTGGCATGGCGCACGACCTCCGGTGCATTTCCTCTGCACTTTCGACTGCATCGCGCACGTCAAGGTGGTGAAGCCGCACATGAAGAAACTTGATGACAGGCGCACGCCGATGGTGTTCATCGGCTATGAGCCCGGCGCCAAGGCGTATCTCGTCTATGACCCCGTCGGCAAGCGCGTGCACGTGACACACGACGTCGTCTTCGACGAGGCGGCACAGTGGGACTGGGTGCTACGGTTAACTCCGGTGAGATGTTCACTGTTGAGTATACCGTATATTCTGAAGCAGGTGGCAACCCCGTAGCGCACGGGGGTGAAGAGCCGTTGACACCAGCAGTGTCGAGTCGCGCGCCCAACCCAGGGCCGCTGACACCGGCATCCGGAGCAGCAGCGAGCTTGTCTACACCTGTGGCACAAAGTGGGGTGGAATTTGTTTCACCTCCCACCGACGTTTCTCCCACAACGGATGACGAGGGACCTCGCCGCTACCAGACTGTGGCTAACTTGTACGATACGACCACGGTCCACAACCTCGATCTCGAGGAGCTATACCTGACGGCGACAGATGAATTGGCACCGTGCCATGCTCGAGGAGAACGGCACTTGGCAACTTGTTGACCTCCCGGCGAGTCATCATCCCATCGGCTTGAAATGGGTCTTAAAGGTGAAGAAGAATTCTCAAGGTGATGTCATCAAGTATAAGGCCCGCCTCGTTGCAAAGGGCTATGTGCAGTGCTAAGGCATCGACTACGAGGAGGTGTTCGCACCGGTGGCACATCTTGAGTCCGTGCACCTACTGATCGCGCTCGCTGCACACGAGGGATGGTCAGTACACCACATGGACGTCAAATCGGCGTTCCTCAACGGCAAGCTCGACGAGGAGGTCTACGCCCCCCAACCTCCCGGCTTTGTGGTAAAGGGCCATGAGAAGAAGGTGTTGAGGTTCCACAAGGCTCTCTACGGCTTGAAACAGGCGCCGACAGCGTGGAACGCCAAGCTTGATAGTTGTTTGCTGTCGCTTGGGTTTCAGCAGAGCGCATCAGAACATGTGGTGTACATGCGCGGTAGCGGTGCATCATGGCTACTAGTGGGCGTCTACGTTGACGACCTCATTATCACGGGCTCCAACGCACAGGAGATTGTCAAGTTCAAAAGGGAGATGAAAAACTCATTCAAAATGAGTGATCTTAGCCTGCTCAGCTTCTACCTCGGCATCGAAGTGCACCAGTCCAATGGCTACATCACGCTGAACCAATCTGCATACGCGCTCAAAATTCTTGAGAACACCGGTATGGCAGATTGCAATCCCTGCCACGTTCCTATGGAGATGAGGCTACGTAAGTCGCTTCATGGAAGCGCCAACTACCGAGCACTTGGCTACAGTCAAGCATATACTCTGGTACATTGCTGGTACGCGAAACTATGGCTGTCATTACGCAAAGAAGATGGATGAGCCACAGTTTGTCGGCTACAGCGATAGCGACATAGTCGGCGACGTCGACGACCGTAAGAGCACGACAGACGTCTTCTTCTTCCTCGGCTGTAGCCCCATCAGTTGGCAATCTCAGAAGCAGAAGGTTGTAGCACTGTCCTCTTGCGAGGCCGAGTATATTGCGGCGACAACGGCCGCCTGCCAAGGTATCTGGCTCGCTCGTTTATTCACTGACACTACTACAAAACAGGCTATAGAAGACGCCTCATCACAGACGGTTCTTGGAAACCGTCTGTGATAAAGTAATCACGAGCGGTTCCAAGACGAACCGCTCGTGGTATGTCACTATCACGACGGTTCTAGAGAACCGTCGTGATATCTACATATCACGCGAGCGGTTCGTGTTTAGAACCGTCGTGAATCATCCTGAGCGGTTCTAACCACGAAAATGCGTGATACTAAGAATATCACAGCACGGTTCATGGTTAGAACCGCTCAGGAAGCTTCCTGCACGGTTCTAACCATGAACCGCGAATGCGGATGATCGAGAATATCACGCACGGTTCGTGGTTAGAACCAAATCTGTGATGAGGTTTTACCATGGTTTGAATTTTTCCTTACTCTTCGAATTTACCATGGCTTGAATTTTTTCCTTACTCTCTGATTTTACCATGGCTTGGATTACTCTGCCGCGGTAGGGTTTGGCAGCCGATAATCTGCCGTGGTAGGGTTTGGCAGCCAATCCTCTGCCGCGGTAGGGTTTGGGTAGCCGATTCTCTACCGCGGTAGGGTTTGGGTAGCCGATTCTCTGCCGCGGTAGGGTTTGGGTAGCCGATTCTCTGCCGCGGTAGGGTTTGGGTAGCCGATTCTCTACCGCGGTAGGGTTTGGCAGCCAATACTCTGCCGTGGTAGGGTTTGGCAGCCAATACTCTGCCGTGGTAGGGTTTGGCAGCCAATCCAAACCCTACCGCGGCAGAGAATCGGCTACCCAAACCCTACCGCGGCAGAGGATTGGCTACCTAAACCCTACCGCGGCAGAGGATTATGTGCCGCGGCAGTAGATTGGCAGCCCAAACCCTACCGCGGCAGTGGATTGGCTGCCCAAACCCTACCGCGGCAGTGGATTGGCTACCCAAACCCTACCGCGGCAGTGGATTGGCTGCCAAACCCTACCGCGGCAGAGTATCGGCTGCCAAACCCTACCGCGGCAGAGTATCGGCTGCCAAACCCTACCGCGGCAGAATATTGGTTGCCATGGTAAATTCGGAGAGTAAGGAAAAAAACCAAGCCATGGTAAATTCGGAGAGTAAGGAAAAAAACCATGCCATGGTAAATTCGGAGAGTAAGGAAAAAAATTCAAACCATGGTAAAACCTCATCACAGACGGTTCGGGGTTAGAACCGCTGCGTGATGAGACTATTTATCAGCGGTTCGTGGTTAGAACCGTCATGATGATATATCATCACTGCACGGTTTTTGTATAAACCGCTGCGTGATACTTTGGATTTAGGCGGGAAAACGAAAATTTGCACATAATGGCGGGCTCCCGAAAATATCTCTATATTAACAGAGTCATTCATCTCCCCCTTTGCCATCTCCATTTCTTCCTTTGCCATTTCTCCCCCTCTGTCATTTCTCCTCTGGCCTCCCCTACCGCGGCCTCCTCCACCTCCTCTACCTCGCCTGACCTCGTCGCGCCGGCCTCCCATGACCTCGCCGCCCGGCCTCCTCTACTTCATCGCCCGGCCTCCTACTACGCGTCGGCCCGTCCTCCCTCGAGTTAAATGCGCTCGGCGGCCTCCACCTTGCCCCGGCCTCATCGTCCGGCCTCCCATGACCTCGTCACCCGGCCTCCCACGACCTCTCTCTCTACCCCTTTGCTCGTGATGTAGATTACTACTTTGTGATGTGTTACTACTCTGTGAATTGTTTGAGTTGATGCTACTGTGATGTGGGTGATGTGGGTGATGCATGTCGTGTTGTTTTTAGTGCTCTGTGAATGGATTGAGTTCATGCTATTGTGATGCTCTGGCTATTGTGGGAAAGCTAGCGAAATCCGAAAATCAATATCAGATTCATTCGTGAGGCTCCATACGAAGTGAAAATTCGTTTCGCTTTTTTTGCCCTAGAAAAACTATCACGACGGTTCTAAACAAGAACCGCTGCGTGATAGTTACTATCACGAGCGGTTCTTTTTAGAACCGCTGCGTGAAATAGAATATCACGACGGTTCTATTCACGCAACCGCTGCGAAAATAGATTATCACAGACGGTTCGAGAATAGAACCGCTGCGCGATAATCTGCTTTCGCGCACGGTTCGTGAATAGAACCGTCTGGAAAATAGACTATCACGAGCGGTTCTATTCACGAACCGCTCAGGATATTGCTATCGCGCACGGTTCGTAAATAGAACCGCTGCGTGATAGCATTTTTCATGACGGTTAAAAACCGTCGCATGATGACCTCGTCATCATAGACACAAATATTTAGACGGTTCAAAACCGTGCGTGATGATGGTTTAGAACCGTCTGTGATGAGCTTTTCTGTAGTAGTGTGATTTGAAGAATGAAGAGGTAGGCAGTGTCATGCTTAAGATCGACAATAAGTCAGCGATCTCCCTCGGCAAAAATCCGGTGTTCCACGACCGGAGTAAGCACATAGACACCCGATATTACTTTATTCGGGAATGCATTGAAGACAAAAAAGTTGAGGTGGAGTACATCAAGACCGAAGAGCAGCTAGTTGACATTCTGACGAAGGCGTTGGGCCGTGTCAAATTCCAGGAGCTACGTACAAGGATCGGCATCGTCAAGATTAAGTAAACGCATCAAGGATTAAGAGGTGTTTGTTGATTAATCTTGTGAGCAGTTTTCTCTTGATTTGATTAGTATGGAATACTTCCGTTTCCTTTTTGCATTAGTGCTGTTTCAGTTTTTTCAGCTTTAATATGCAGCATTAGTGAATCATTAGTGCATTAGTGCAGTAGTTATGGGTAGACGTGGGAGGCTGATCAATGTTTGTAACGTTCTGCTTGTAATGTTCTGTGCGCATGTAATGGCTCACTTGGTTAAAATAAAAGCAGGAAAGAAACAGGAGGTGTGTGTGTTGCACCAAAAAATTTCTGTGTTCCACGCTTGTGATTGGTGTTCAGGCATTTGTTCGAGTTGGCGTTGCTGACAGAAGATGCTTTCAGTGCGACAAGAGAGATGGGTTTTAGATCACCAAAGAATACGGTCTAGCAAACAGTACACGAGATGGCCATCAACCATGGTTTGAACCACCTAGCTGATCCATTGTTGCACGTATCACCAACAATACACAATTCCATTTCAAGTCAATGCACTCTAGTAATCTTGGAATAAGTTAACAAGCCAGCGATCACAATGTAAGGCCAGAATTGTGACAGTAATGTCCATAGGATCGCCCATAGCAGTCGCCACCACGCCCGAATTCCAAGCCTCTTCATCAGCATCACCTCACCGGTGGCTACCACCCAGATGAACCAAACGGCGTCGATCAACGCGAGAGCCGTGATCGCGCAGGATGCGATGGCCGTCGTGCGGGCGACCGGGGCCAGCACGACGTACAGACCGAACGCGAACGCGGCGCCGAGGCTCCTGGCCGAGCTGGCCATGAAGGTCACGGAAAAGACGAAGGAGATCATGCGGGTGCGAATGTCGACAGCGGCAACCCCTGCGTACACGAGGCTGATGATGGATAAGCCTGAGCAAATGAATGCCAGCGTGTTGGCGATGATGAACACATCGAAGGCGTATTGTCCGGCAAGCGTCGGCGTGCCACCGTTCTTGTGGTCATCAGCTCGGTAGCCACCGGGCAGCGCAAAAGCTGCGGCGAACGCCACCGTCGCGATCAGCACCGAGCCGACGCCGATGATCTGCGTGGAGTCGGTGATCTTCTGCGCTTCTTCCTTTTGGTCTAGCCTAGGGATGTGTTCTTCGTGAAAGAGATCCCATCGGTAAGTACCATATTGAGCGCCGGCGTCTTGTAGCAACGTGTATATCCTGATTCGCGGGTTCTGCGAGACCAAACATGAAAAACAAAATCAATTGATTGATTCACACAAGTATATATAATTTGATTTTTTTTTAAAAAAAAATCAACCATTGCTTACCAATCCGTAATGAACACCTACGGGTGTCACGATCCATGAAAGATCAAGTGGGGTTTGCCCTTTATTGTTTGTCAAATTCAATTTAACATGTCGGTTTTTCATCAGGGGATTGAATATCCACAGGTTCCCGACCTGAACAGCGAGGTGTAGCGCAGTGTTTCCATCGTCGTCCTGCATGTTCATGACTGACGATGCGAATTTCTTCAGCTTGCAAGCGTACGTGACCACGGACTGGCTCTCCTCGTCGACGGCGATATGGAGGAAGGTCCTGCCCTTGGCGTCACGCAGCTCGGCGCAGTCATGGCTGCACTCTTCGAGCAAGATCGAGACTGCCTTAACTTTGTTCGCGAAGGCGGCAACATGTATGGGAAACGACCCATTGTTGTCCGACATACGCTGTGGATTGGTCGGCAGCCAGTAGCAAACTGATCACATCGTGCTTCCCCCATGATGCGGCGAAGTGCAGAGGTGTACTCCCAGATTGGTCTGCTTGCTTGATAAGATCCTTGTTCCATTCCAATAGCATTTTTGTTGTCTCTGCAATTGAAAATTCTCTCTGTTAAAAACAGTTAATAATTAATGAAAGCATATCCGCTCCATATATCAGCATTCTTCCATCCAAAATTGCACTTTCAAGTTTCAATCATAGAAATACCTTAAACTACTACCTCCAGTCCAATATAGATGACGTTTAAGCAAGTTTGTTTTGAGATGTAAATACTAAATAGATGTCAATATAGATGTGGTTTGGAGGCAATATTTTCCACCAAAGGCCCCTTAATTGCTTATTGGTAGTGCTTTTAAAAGAAATGTGTATACAATCAATAGGGGCGCCAAGCCATGTGTATACAATTCTTGTTCTTGTTCTTCACTGAATGGGCTTGTGATCAAGGGCCATTGGGAATGCCTGTGATGGTGGGATGATCAGTACTGGCGAGATAAAGCAGGCAGACACCAACAGTCCAACACGACTACGGAACATGCTCCGATCAGCCGATTTGCTACTGTTTACTGTATCTACAACTTGGGATTGTTATGTTGATCTTTGTGGTTTAGGTGGATCCAGCATCGCAAGTATTATTGACAAATAACCATAATGTATTTTGGTAATGGCGTCGTCCAAATGTAGCTTAATTTGAGTGGAATCTTCGGTGTTAAGCCTCGAGCGTCTTAATTTGTGAATATCACGAGGATATGCTCATGATCTTCAGATGATGTTACAATTGGCAATAGTATTAAAGGTTTATCGAAACACGCATTTTCGGCAAAGTTTAGATTCTGTCAGACAGTAGGTGGTCAGGCCGGTCAGAGTGATGATCAGACCAGCTAGGTGGCGGTCAGACCGGCCATGGGCAGCGGTCTGACCGGCCATTAAGTGGTTTTGAATTTAGAGCTGAGCCAAAATTAGAGAGTGTAGACAAGAAAGAGGATTCTCCTACACTTAGTCTCATAATTTTTGGAGCTTTGAGTTAAAAGTTCTATTCATTTAAAATTTCCAGAGAGGTCTCGGATTTTCAGGGAGGAAATTGGCCAAGTCCCTTGCTGGGCGGTCAGACCGGCCATGTGTGGCGGTCTGACCAGTTTTGACTTGTTTGCCAGCCAGCTTGGCAACGATGTTTGTTTGGTTATGTCAAGTTCATGGATTTCAGTGCATATATGTTGCATGATGCATGTTTTGACTAATGTGGGTCAAGTTACGAATAACTTGTTCCCGGAATCGATTTCTTTGTCTATTGTTGTGCAGGAAGCTTGGAAGTCAACGACGGTCAACGGCGAGGAAGATCGGAACTAGGCTTGGAAAGATGAGGTTCAGAACGATCGAGGATGTCGGGCGAAGTCAGTGGACTCAAGCATGGTGCAAAATGGACAAGGATGACCGAACAGAAAGTTCGGTGCGACGAGTTGCATCAAGCGGCGCGGGGGTTGGTGCAAGTGCCATGGTGGTTTAGGTGGGAGCAGGATGAGAGAGACTTGCCGACATGAAGAGAGTCGTTGATCAAGCTACACGTGGCGAAGCATGGGATTGCTTTGTGAAAATTGGACTTAGTCTTTGGAGAAGGATCAAGAAGTGGTATTTTGGTAACTTCACCAAAATACCGCCATGATGTCTTTTGGCTAAACCACGGCGCAAGAAGAAGTGGTTTCGGTCAAGAGAAGATGAAGACAACACTTTGAAATGCGTGCGTGAGTGAAACCCGTTTGCGTGTGGGCTTAACTGGTGCCCATTAGTGATATCCTTCTAGAAGCTAGCCTCCACTATAAATAGGGAAGGGTACCGGTTGTGCACCTCCCAACCCTTGTATTGATGAAACCCTAACTTTGTGTTTAGGGAGAAGATAGTCGAGAGGTTAGAGTTCTAGAGAGTTGGATTGTTTGTGTGCTCAAGTGTTGAGTATTTGTTTTCCATGATGGAGTGGCTGTAAACCAATATCTATCTCGAATCAATCCAAGTAAGATTCCTCAAGATGATTCTCCTCTTTTTCTTGCTCTCTATTTTATGATTTTAGGGTTTTCTTTGATCCGTTGGTTTTCCTTTGGTTTCTGCCCTAGATCTTGCTTGCTTTGATATGTGGGAATACATCTAGGATCATCTTGATCATCTATAACCCACGAGCAAGTTTTGGATTATATTTTGGTTTTGCTCGGTTTTAAAACAACGTTCACTCAAACGAAAAATATCAGAACTTTAGCAATGATCTTCGCGATCCTTGATTGGAATAGGTTCCTAACATCCTAGAGAATATGTGTTTCAAGTTTCGTGAAGCTTGGAGTTGTAGATCAAAAGTTAGACCAATTTATGATTTCGAGTTGGGCTGATTTTACTGTTTATCGGGCTGCAGGTCAAACCGCCCCTTGGAGAGGTCAGACCGCCCCATGGAGAGGTCAGACCACTAGGATGAGAGGTCAGACCGCCCAACTCTTTATGAATTGAGTTTTTGGTGTTTTTGGTTGTTTTGATTCGGGGTTTCGATTGGATTCAATACAAGTCTTCTCCTATACTTGTACATTGATCTTCATAGCTCTCATAGCTATTAGAGTAAAAAATGTGTTGAATCCGATTAAGGTGAGAAAGAGATCGTATTCCTATTTAACAACCCTCTCTAGTCACCGTTTCGGTTCAACATAATTAACTATTGGTGGTTTCCGAACCACGAACGCAGGATTGGGATATTCATTTGAGAATGGGTTGCATAGGACATATGTCATGTATACATATAAGAAACAAGATAGCATCAGCGCTAGCTGTTTTTTTAAATGGTGCAATTGGTTATCATAGCCAAGTCTTAAAACCGGGATGCCGTGATATCAAACCGAAAATCCATAAAATAAACTCACCTAACATGCAATGGACTCAAACTTAGCTACAAAACATGGGATTGTACCGGTTGAACTAGCCACCGGTTCATACTAACTGCTATTTTTTGAGATGTGTACTCGACTCTCTACAGGTTCATCAGTGTTGTTGAGCGGCATTCTTGATTAATTTGAGAAGGCTAGCTGCATTTTTGGTCGGTTCTCACTATAATAAAATAAGTCCATTGTTAGTTTTCTACTATATATTCATGATACTCTTTTCAAGGACTCTCATAGGCTCAGAGTGGAAGCAACATGCTTTGGTGGAATTGAGTCCTGACATTTTAATGGAATAGTTCAGTACGTGAAACAAAAATGTTTTACTTTACCCAATGTATTTTTCTTCTTCTTATATTTGTGAAATTTCTTTACCTATAGAACATAAGAGAAACCGGAATAAGACAATTCAGAAAAAAAGGGAGGCAACATGCATATCCTGTAGCGTGAAGTGAGACATTTAACAGAGTGGTGTCAGGCAATCAGATTTTTTGAATATGAACAGCTATTACAACTAGGCAAAACGTACATTGAAGAGTCGGGTAGAAAAGAATCAAGTAGTCACCTTTGCCCTTCAAAACAGCTACATGCAAGGCGTTTTGCCCGTCTGGACCAGAGTACGGCAGCGCTTTGTCTTCCTCGTGCAGCTGCCGTGCAATGTCTTCATGCCCTAGCGAGACGGCCAGGTACAGCGGCGAGGCGGCATCGGCCGGCGGAACACGAGCCAACTGCGAGTCCGCCGACATTAGCACGCTGACCATTTCCTTGTTGCCCAAACGGACCGCGTCGTGTAGAACCGTCTCTCCCTGCTCGTTCTGCTTCCTTAGTATTGCCTTCACCCCCTCGTCGTCGCCGGCGCCATTCTCGCCTCTCGCAAGAGCTATGAGATGAGAGACCATTCTAACCCTCCCGGCCCGGGCGGCGCAGTGCAGGGGCGTGTCGCCCTTCTTGTTGCGCGTGTCGAGGAGGTTCTTGGCCTTGCCGTAGGTCACTGTCGCGCTCTGCAAGAACTCGTCGCTGTCTCCACTGCAAGCTACCACATGGAGGACGGAGTCCCGCGCAACGGTGATCGCCTCGGCAGGGGTTTTTGCAGCAGACCTCTCGATGTCGGCGCCGACGGTTTGGAGGGTGGAGTCGGCCTCCATGACGTGGACGACGATTTCGCGAGACAATGGCACCTGCTGAGGCGCCGCCGCCGCATCTTGTTCGTTGTTCAGAAGATGCTTCAGCCGCTCCCAATCACCGCGGCGCGCCGCCATGAGCTGCCCGGGATGCTGCTGCACCCCTTCATTCAGCTTGCTCCGATGGTTGGGATCCATTAATTAATTCTTGGCAATACTCATGGCAGTTCCTCACGTATTGTGTGTGTGTGTGTGTGTTTGAGTTTGGCTGCCTCAAAGTGCAAAGAGAGATGAGTTAATTCTTCCTCAAACTTCACGTAAGGCTGCAAAATCCCATGCCTCTTCTGCTATCGTTGCCTTTGTTCTCGTTCTTTTTTGGATCTTTGCCTCCAGGCACACGCCAACTTTCCTCCATATACGAGTGTTTAAGGCCTCCTTTCGAAGGGCTATATCTGAGTGCACACGCCTTCCAAAACTTGACAAACTTTGACGCTGAGGAAACGAGGTCACTGGCCCTCCAGCAATTCAAGCTCAAGTCTGACGAAAGTCCTCATGAATATGACGAGACTGAGCTGACTGTTTATTGACCCATGGGCCCACTGCGGACTATTGATCCATGGGCCGGCGCAACACAGGCCGACCCAAATGTACGTGCAACTAATACTAGCACAACTCCAAATTAGCTGCTAGCTCTCACAGCAAAGGAAAACGTCGAGATCTAAAAATATAATTTTGGACTTTCTGTGTATTCTGCATTAGTACAGGATCACACTAGTACACGCAGTATCAACATAGATAAATATCGATACACACAAAATGAATAATAGCATAAACAATTAATTTGAATAACAAATAAGAGTTTTGACATTATGATCGAGTTTACATTTATTAAGTCTCGCAGGGCTAACAACAATTAAATAAGCAGCGGAAAAAATAAACTTCAGCGGAATATCATCAATTCTCTACAGGCAACCGGCAGTGATCAAGACCTAACGATCAACACCTTTGTATAACTCTTCTTCAAAGACAGACGAAGACTCATCCACTTCTGCTGATTGATTATAGCAAGTATGAGTACACAACCGTACTCGCAAGTCATACCATATAATGTAATTTATAGATGATAGCTTATTCTAAATGAATGACTTATGTTGTTATTTTGCATAAAGCAACACTTGCAATTGAATACAAATAATAGATTGAGAACATATTTAAAATAAATAAAAAGTAGTAGTTTAATAGTTGTTTTCACATAGACACAAAGCCTAATCAAATTATTTCACATAGCCATATGACTTAGATCACACAACTCTCATCCCAAATGTTTTATGCAAATCTAACCCTCGTGTGAAATCCCCGAGCATGTCCATGATCGCGGACGCGGCTATTCGAATAGATTGTTTAACACTCTGCAGTTGTTGTACACTTTACCCACAAGATATAACCAGTGTTGCAAGCACTAATCATAACAAAACATTTCAAAAACTTTATCTCAAACATTGACTCTCCCGGTGTGCTTTACCGTCGTCCAACCCATACACAGTGCTTTGGCATGATACACACCGTTGGACAGGAAGCGGTGAACCATCCCGCGATGTGATCTACCTGGTAGTCCACATCTCCACCCATCATTGAGCTCTTAACCTACAACTTGAGTTGTCAATATCGAGAATCCATAACTTACTAAGTTATACCATCCCATACTAGGCATGTAGTCGTACAGTAAGGCTCGGTTCAATGGTGCACAAAGTTAAGTCCTAAATTGACTAAGGCAAAAATTCTAATTTCTAACTATGCCACAAAGATTATCATTCTCATTCACAAAGTTCTACCATATCACTTAGTATCCACCACCTGCCTCAGTCCAAATTCTTTCCCACCCTGTTGGTTAAGTGTAACACATGTTATCATAAAGTAATAACACATAGTACACAGTTTTACACAAAGTTCCATAGTGGCTTAGTCAAATTTACAATTGCAACTCAAATGATATGTGTGACTCGTAGCATGGCTAAGCAATACTATTAGTCTAACCAACCCACGTTGGTGCAGTGTGGTTCGGTTAAAATCAAAATTTGGATGAACAATATTTTCCAAAATTTGTAAAATGGCTGAGAGTGTTCAGGTAATTTTTAGACATAATTTCTTAGTTCCAAAAAATATAAAATTTTTAGGGGAGGTTTCTGACAGAATGTATATACTTAGTGTCGGACCCGGATTTTCTAATCCTGAATCCTCTGTGAAAGCACTGTGCTATTCACTGGATCATTTTGTGATGATTATAATAAAAAACGGTTTGTGATAAAAACCGTTTGTGATGATTCACAGACGGTTTGTGATAAAAACCGTTTGTGATGATTCACAGACGGTTTTAAATATAAACCGTCAGTGATATTAGAAGACATCATAGACGGTTCGTGATAAAAACCATCTGTGATGATTCACAGACGGTCTGTGATATTAGAAGACATCATAGACGGTTCGTGATAAAAACCATCTGTGGTGATTCACAGACGGTCTGTGATATTCGAAGACATCATAGACGGTTTGTATTTAAAACCGTCTGTGATGATTCACAGACGGTTATTAACAAGAACTGTCTGTGATTACTACATATCACATACGGTTCTAGCCATCACTACATATCACATACGGTTCTTATTAAAAATCGTCTGTGATAAGTACAACACAGACGGTTCTGTGATGAGGCGTCTAGTATGACATGTGGGGTGGGAAAAACACGACGGGAGGAAAAGTGTAAAGATTTTTGTAACTAAAAATCATAGATATCATAATCAACCCATTCTACATTACTTCCTCTCACTACTACAAAACAGGCCATAGAACAATCCTGATAAAATAATCACAGACGGTTCCAGGACGAAACGTCTGTGATATGTAGATATCACAGACGGTTCGTGGTTAGAACCGTCTATGATTTTAGCTGCCGTAGTAGTGGATTGGCTGCCGAGGTAGAGGATTGTGTGCCGCGGCAAAGGATTGGCTGCCGCAGCAGAGGATTGTGTGCCCAAACCCTACCACAGCAGAATATTGGTTGCCATGGTAAAATCAGAGAGTAAGGAAAACCCTAAACCATGGTAAAAATCCAAGCCATGGTAAATTCGAAGAGTAAGAAAAATTCCAAACCATTGTAAAACCCTAAAATCACAGACGGTTTTATACAAAAACCGTCTATGATGAGTATCTCATCACAGACGGTTCGTATTAAGAACCGTCTGTGATGAGACGCTTATCACAGACGGTTCATTATACGAACCGTTTGTGATATATCATCACAGACGGTTTTTGTATAAAACCGTCTGTGATACTTTTGTTTTGTTGGGCGGGAAAACGAAAATTAACACTTAATGGACGGGCTGTCGAAAATCTCTCTATATTAATAGAGTCATTCATCTCCTCCTTTGCCATTTCTCCTATGTCATCTCCGTCTCGCCCTGACCTTGCGCTCCGGTCTCCCCCGAGCTCGTCGCCCGCGGCCTCCTCCACCTCGCCCCAGCCCCGTCGTCGCCGGCCTCCCACGACCTCGTCGCCCCTGGCCTCCTCTACTTCGTCGCCCCGTCCTCCCCTGAGTTCGTCGCCCGCGGCCTCCTCCACCTCGCCCCAGCCTCATCGTCGCCGGCCTCCCATGACCTCGTCAACCTAGCCTCCTACGACCTCACTCTCTGTACTCCCCCTTTTGCTCTGTGATGTGGATACTACTGTGATTGGTTAGTGCTATGTGAATGGATTGAGTTGATGCTACTGTAATGTGAGTGATGCATGCCGTGTTATTTTTAGTACTCTGTGAATGGATTGAGTTGATACTACTGTGATGCTGTGGTTATTGTGGGAAAGCTAGCGAAAAGTTCAATTCGAAAATCCATATCAGATTCATTCGCGAGGCTCCAGACGAAGTGAAAATCTATTTTCGTTTTTTTTACCATAGAAAAAACTATCACAGACGGTTCTAACACAGACGGTTCTTGTTTAGAACCGTCTGTGATAGTCTGTTTTCACAGACGATTCTATTCACGAACTGTTTGTGAAAATAGACACGAACCGTCTGTGAAAACAGACTATCACAGACGGTTCTATTCAAGAAGAACCGTCTGTGATAGTCTGTTTTCACAGACGATTGTTGTATTCACGAACCGTTTGTGAAAATAGACACGAACCGTTTGTGAAAATAGACACGAACCGTCTGTGAAAGCAGACTATCACAGACGGTTCGTGAATAGAAAACAGACTATCACAGATGGTTTTAAACACGAACTGTCTGTGATAGTCACTATTACAGACGGTTCGTGATTCACAGTCTGTGATGATCTCGTGTTATCACAGACACAAAAATTCAGACGGTTTAAAAATCGTTTGTGATGAGTTTTTATATAGTAGTGTGTTATCTTAGGAAAAAGTAAAAATAGGTAGCGAACGAAGGAATTGACGGGTGTTTACCTCTTCTCCTGCCTCTGCCTTGTCTGAGGTGGCGAAGGCGTAACCCCACCGTCTCCCCCCTCATGGACTAGTAGTCGTTCTTGCTCAGCGAGTGGACCGAGTTGGCTGGCCTATAATAATATATGTTGGGCACTGCTGGGGCGTTCCCACGGGCCGACATAGCACTAGCACTGGCACTAGCACACTCCAATTTAGGTCTTAATTAACTATAGGCTTACAGCAAACAACACAATTGTGCAAACTAGCTAACTTGCAACGTATACTCGATCCCAACTCCCAAGAGCAAATTAAAGCTTGGGAAGCTTAATGCCATTGTGTATGTAACCCGTCGATCGGTCACTTGCAGGTTGCAACGAGAGGATCGTCCTGGGCGGCAGCGAGGGGCGCCGGCCGTGGAGCGTGGCGAGGTTGTCGAGGATGAGGATGTCGCCCCTGCGCCACCGGAACTGGATGTGCTCTCCTCCTCGATGATCTCCTCGCACCGCCGCACGATGCTCGCCGGGATCTCGGCCCCGTCCGCCGCCGTGGCGGAGCTCAGGTCCTGCCCGTGCATCCCGACCACCGTGTTGAACCACATCCTCCGGCCCATGCGGCCCGGGAAGACTTCCACGTCCATTCCCAGTGCATTTGCCCTCCAACCATGCAACTTCTTTAGTACTGCACTACCGGTACTTGGTTAGATACTTTGATACATGTGAAGAGCAACACATAGGAAATTGTCCTGTAGATTCTGTTGTATCGACATGATCACACTTATGTGCTAATGGTTGTTGAAAACATGGAATTCCATTGGAAAGCTAGCTCCAACTGTCCTACATCTTACATATGGTGTGACGAAATACTAGACATCTTAAGAACCATACGCGACAAGTGCAATTATTCACTTTCCATTAATTGCTTTCTTTATGTAAGATATTGGACTCTTTCTGCTCTTTGTTCACATGTTTGCATACACAAGTACGTTGGGGCTTCCAAGTGGACTGTGTTATGGTTCGTGTCAGAAAACTAACTAAACTAAATTAAATTTAGAAGCTTCGAAGTTAATAGACTGTAGCGTCGCATCTGGCATGAAACCTGACAGTAAATGTACATGTGAATATTGTAATGGTCTCAAGTGGCATAATTGTTAAATGGTCTTGACGACAAATCACAGGTCACTTGTATTTTCCTATGTTACCTTTACTAGTCATCAACCCGTGCATCCGCATGGACATGATACTTTTTAAATTTTATTTCAGGGCTAAGAATTTTTGTAACTTTTAGCTCCTAAGTAATATGAATTTGACATATTCTTTTTAGTTTGAAATTATCTCTCAAAATTCTAAAAATTTTAAATTTATACAATTTTAAATTTTGTTTTTATATTAAGTGACAAATATATATTTTTCCGCCTTCGATTTTTGGTGAGTCCATATTATAACACTATAGATTTAACGTTAACTTTAAGATCTCATGTAGAAATCTGGCCATATTAATTTCTCACATGTTCGGATGTCATTATTTAGTAAGTATCTGCATCCTGCACGATTATTTGGTGAAGCTATATGCATTCAAATTGGATGGTTAGGATTTTCCCTTTTTCTCTGATTAATATGAGAATTTCTATCTTTTTATAAATTGGATGGTTAGGATTTTCCTGTTTTCTCTAATTAATGTGGGAATTTATAGCCTTTTTATTTTTCTCTGATTAATGTGGGAATTTCTATCTCTTTATATCCTAAAATTAATATAGGAACTTATAGGAAAGTCTCCAATTAGTATAGATATAGATAGATTGGATGGTTATAGGAGAGTCTCCAATTAGTGTTAGTGTAGATATAGATAGATAGATTGGATGGTTAGGATCTTTCCCTTTTTCTTTGATTAATGTGGGAATTTCTAGCATTTTTTCTTTTTCTCTGATTAATGTGAGAATTTCTACATTTTTATCTCCTATGATTAATATGGGAGCTTCTAGGAGATATAGAGATATAGATAGATAGATTGGATGGTTAGGATTTTTCCCTTTTTCTTTGATTAATGTGGGAATTTCCATCCTTTTTCTTTTCTCCAATTAATGTGGGAATTTCTACATTTTTACCTCCTAGGATTAATATGCGAGCTTCTAGGAGAGCCTCCAATTAGTATAGATACTAGTCATTAACCTGTGTGCGGGCTACGTGGTTTCAACAATACTATGTTATTGATAGTATAAGAAAAATTCCATTAGCAAACTTTGGTTCTCATTTCTTTTACTTTTTCTAATTGTTATATATTTCTAATTTATTGCCTCATGGCCCCAATATAGAACCAATATTGTTATTTACGTGCATCCTAAGTACAAATACTATTAGTGTATGGATCTACATATATATATGGAGTACACAAATTGTGATATGATAATATATATAAATTCCAAATTAAAATTTTATTGTCCAGGCATATGTAATTCCATTGAATATGTGAAACTAATACTTATATATTGAAAAAAAAATATTAACTAATACTTATATATTAAAAAATATTTAGGAATTCATAATTAAAAAAAATCATGTTATACGAATATATACAAATTCACAAATGTGAATTCCGAAACAATTGTTATACCCAAGTATATCAATTTGTAATTAGAAATTGCAAAAATTGTTGCAAGAAAACAATAATATAATAGATTAAAAATTTTTAGAATTCTAACCACAGGACTACCACCTTCTTTGAGTTGATCATGGCATGGTGAGCTTTACATACGATACTACATGCCATCTATAATTTTAATAATTAAAATCCCATAGTTATGAATTTTGAAAATTAGATTTATTTTTGTAATTATGCAATTATAGATATTCGGATATAAAAATTTAGATCCAAGATTTGAATATCCGTGTATCTATGCATAGCTTCACAATTTTTGTATGTGGATGCTAATTGTTTCGTGATTTTTTGCTGTTCGCCAAGTCTAAATTGTAATTTGCATCTAGTACGCTGTCCATGGAGTCATATTTCCGTTTTTAGTACCAGACCAATATGCTCTATGCATGCGACGGAGTTCTATTTCTATGAAAATATGTTGTTTCCAATCAAAATAATTATATATTATGAAAGTATATTTCTTGGTGGGTCTGGTGATACCAATTACATGTTGTCAATCGTGTTAATTGTTTATATATTGATGGTCAAATCTAAAAATATTTGACTGACACAATTTCTAAAACAACTTTTATTGAGAATCGAGGTAGTACTAAAAAGACATAATTATGAAGATAAATTAATAGCCGGAAACTTTTCCTTATAGAGCTTGGACTCTTCCTTGACGCGGTTGCTGGACTCCTGTTTTTTGGTTACTGCTATCCAATAGGAAATATTGTTTAATCAATGCCGACATCATATTCCATATTAGCAAAGGATACGTTTGGTAGTTTGAGAGCAAACCGTGTTGTACTCAAACACTCGTGCATGTTTCATGTTTCGGGTGTGTTTAGAATGATCCAAGCCATTACAAAGTTCTATTTCTAGTACAAACTCTTATGGATGGTTAGGATTTTTCCTTTTTTCTGATTAACATGGGAATTTATAGCCTATTTCTTTTTCTCTGATTAATGTGGGAATTTCTAGGCTTTTTACCTCCTAGGATTAATATGGATGCTTCTAAGATCTAAGGTCAAATCTAAATTTTTTTTACTGACACAATTTCTGAAACAACTTTTATTTGGAATCAAGGTAGTACTAAAAAGACATAATTATGAAGATAAATTAATAGCCAGAAACTTTTCCTTATAGAGCTTGGACTCTTCCCTGATGCGGTTGCCGAATTCCTGTTTTTTGGTTACTGCTATCCAATAGGAAAGATTATTTAATCAATGCCGACCTCATATTCCATATTAGCAAAGGATACGTTTGGTAGTTTGAGAGCAAACAGTGTTGTACTCAAACACTCGTGTATGTTTCATGTTTCGGATGTGTTTAGAAGGATCCAAGCCATCACAAAGTTCTATTTCTAGTACAAACTCTTATGGATGGTTATGATTTTTCTTTTTTCTCTGATTAACGTGGGAATTTCTAGTATTTTTCTTTTTCTCCGATTAATGTGGGAATTTCTAGGCTTTTTACCTCCTAGGATTAATATGAAGACTTCTAGGAAAGCCTCTAATTAGTATAGATATAGATAGATAGATAGATTTCCCCTTTTTCTTTGATTAATGTGGGAATTTTTAGTCTTTTTTCTTTTCCTCCGATTAATGTCGGAATTTCTACATTTTTACTTCCTAGGATTAATATGGAAGCTTCTAGGAGAACCTTTAATTAGTATAGATATATTTTCCTTAATTAATGTGGGAATTTTTAGCATTTTTTCTTTTTCTCCAATTAATATCGGAATTTCTACATTTTTGCCTCCTAGGATTAATATGGGAACTTTTAGGAGAGCCTTCCATTAGTATAGATATAGATAGATAGATAGATAGATGGATAGATAGATAGATTTGCCTATTTTATATCAGTGGTACGAGAGTTACTTCGTTACAACACTTTGTTTAGATGGCATCGTACATATACACCAGTTCAACCTCCCAACTCTGGAATGTGATCGTCGTGGTTTGGGTAAACGGTTAGAAAATTTTACTGGGGTCACCGGTAGAATTTGTAGGGCTGTAAATTAGAAAATTTCTGTTAAATTTGGCCGAAAATTTTAATTTTAAATTTATTTTTTTCGAAGTTAAAATGAAAAAGTTAAAATGAAAAAGATAAAATTCAATGGACAACTTGGCCTATTTCTGCTTTTTAACGGGGTCCAGAACCTTGTATAGTATATGTGTATGTAATTTATCCCTTCACATATATTTTCCGCGCCATCCACTAGTCATTCTACATGTATGTGGGTGGGAAGAACGTTACGGGAGGAAAAGTATAAAGATTTTGGTGACTAAAAATCACAGACTTCCTCTCTTATCTTAGAGAAAACTAAAAATAGGTACCAAACCAAGAAGTTGACGGTGTTTAATTACCTCTTCTCCGCCTCTGCCTTGTCCGAGGTGGCCAAGGCGTCCTCCCACCCTCTCCCCCTCATGGACTTGGAGTCGTTCTTGCTCAGCGCCGTGAACGTGTACCGGAGCCCCTTCGCGTCCAGCTCCTCCACCATCTCCGGGAACTCCTCCAGTGCCCGCTCCGTCACCCGGAAGCTCGGCACGAACGGCGTCTCCCCGCCCTCGGGTGGCGGCACCTCGCAGAACAATATCACCTTCTCAGGGAACTCCTTGATCTATATATGTCCAATAATCCAAACCAAAACCAAACATGAACACTTTACAAAATATATATGTAGCACATGCAACGAATTTGCAGATGATGTTGTGTACTTGTGTACAGTTGAGCTAGCTCACCAGCACCATCTCGTGGTGGTAGTAGATGAACTGCTCGAGGGGGGCCTCGTTGGCGGTCCAGACGCGGCCGTGGACGTGGGTGCGCGGGGCGGGGCCGACGTACCGGATGTCCGGCCACCCCAGCGCCTCCACGACGGCGTTGAACTCCGCCGCATCTCGGACGTCGAATCCCCGCAGCAGCACGGCGCTGTTGGTGATGACCTTGCCCTCCAGCCACTCCTTTCTGGCCTTCAGAGCAGCCACCAGAGCCTCGTAGCCCGTTGCGCCGCCGGCTTCGTCTTCCCTTGAGGGGATCAGGACCAGTGGCATCTGCTCGCCATCGACGATCTTCTGGCCCTCGCACTCGCCGACGCTGAAGAAATCGTTGCGTTGCGAGCTGGCTAATTCCTTGACGATCATTGCGTTGTTGGTGACGACCTTGGCTTCCAGCCAGCCCCTTTTAGCCTTCAGGGCGGCCATGAGAGCCTCGTAGTCGCCACCGCCGTATTCGTCTTCTTTTAACTGCGAGCCGTCTATGGTGTTTTGGTCCTTGCATTCGCCAACGCTGAAGATGTTAGTTTAATTTCACTGCAAATGAGGTGTGTTCCTAAGCATCCGGCATGTAATCAGGTGTTTTTCTCTTTCTACTCCACTTTGCATGTAACTGAATTCCCTATGTATCCGGCGTAATTCTAGCCTCTAGTTGAGAAGGTGGTTAAGAAGTTCCTATGGTGGTACACGATAAGTACTCTCAAGTGGCCATCTCAATTGAACAACTCCTTGACTTAAGTACTATAACACTCGAGGAGCTCATTTGGGAAGGGAAATGCTGTGAAGATCGTTTGATGTTGTGTAGGTCCAAGAATAGGCTCCACTTTGCATGTGGGAGTACCGAGTTTTGTCGATACATCGTTCATCGATCAAACACAAGTGTGTTTCGGTTCGCTATCGTGAATAGCGAGCGTAATCGCCGATTCTCGCCAATTGGTATCGAGCGTGAACAACCGCTACAAGATCGTTCTCCATACACCGGATCCCACGGCGGCAGCGATGGTCGAACGATCGTTGGAAGGATTCGAGATATCCCACTCTCACGCGCACCAATTACTCAGTCCGGGAAGGTGGAACCAGCGGCATCGAATTCGAGTTGATCTGTGTCATTGCAAAAACTTGAACATGGGAGGAAGTTTGAGGCCATTCACATGAAGGAGACAGAGACCATAGAATACTGTGAAGATCGTTTGAGTCACGACCAACATCAAGATGGTGCGGACGCCTATTATATCGAGCGAGTAGGGTTCAAATGCCCAAGCAAACAAACGTGACAAATCCAAGGTCCACAGCGCAAGGAGCAGTGAATGTGTCTCAAGTTGAGGAAAATGAACCGGTAGCTTACGATGGTGCAAGCTGTGAAATCTCGAACAAGAAAGGATGAACTGTTGAGATTTTCTCAATGAAACTCATGCACAAGTGAATCTTGGGTATGAAGGCAACACTGCGGCATGTGGTACTTGGATACGGGAACAAAAACAAATTTTGTCGATCTTGACACCTGCATGCGAGGATCGGTAAAATTTGGAGATGGGTCACTAGTTGACATATGTGGGAGGGGCTCAGTGATGCTCAGGTGCCAGAATGAAGAACACCGAACCCTGAGTGATGTCTATTACATACCGAAGCTTCACACCAACATTGTAAGCATTGGACAACTAGATGAGCGTGGTTGTGAAGAGGTGTCCTCACCGTGAGAGATCAAAGACAATAAACTCTCGCCAAGGTAACAAGAACTAGCGATGCTTGTATATGCTCAACCAGTCGCCAAAGCTGCGGCGATGGCGATTTGTGATAGTTGTCTTGTTGGCAAGCAACGCCGCACTTCATTCCCTGAAGCAACAAGCTACCGCGCCAAGACTACACTAGAACTGGTTCATGGTGACTTGTGTGGTCCCATCTCACCACCACACCGAGGGGACAGGAGTTTCTTCCTACTCTGGTTGATGACCTATCTCGATACATGTGGAACTACTGCTATCAAGCATTTCCAAGCAACTTTGAATTGGAAAGTGGAACCAAATTGAAAGTATTCGAGCAGATCGAGGTGGTGAATTCAACTCTTTAGAGCGGAAATTAGATCAAGAGTGAAACGGCATGTATTCACCACAATGAGAATGGAGTGGTGTGTGGTGGATGGCAAATGAAGGCAAAGGCGTGCGGGGAGATTATCACGACGGCTATCCACATACTCAACCGATCTCCTTGTCAAGCTTTTTGGTATGGAAGGCAAATGTACATTATTTCCGCACATTTGGTTGCATAGGACAAGGTGGTAAAACCAAAGCGCAGAAACTTGATGACCGTAGTGTGCCCATGGTTACGATTGGGTATGGCGGGAGCAAAGCATACGGGATGTATGATCCGATTGGGAAGAAGGTTCATGTCACTCGTGATGTAGTGTTTGATGAAAAGACCAGGGTGGGGCTGGAGCAAGGAAGAAGATCATTCGGGAGACCCGGCTCTTAATGATACATTCTCAGTATACTATATTTTCACTGAACCGATCGTGAGATCACACCGATAATGGGGATCCTCAAGATAAAAATGAGTCGCAGACAAGATGATACACATATTGTCTCTCACGATCTTTGAGCCACGAACACCAAACTCGGGAAGATCGACAAACACACCAAAGTAAAGGCAACTCCTCCAAGCGTTTGCACTGAAGGACCCAGCGATACCGCTGAATGAAGAACATCTATGACAATACAGAGGTACACGAGTTAGCGAATCTGTGAACTATGCCTCATTTCTGAAGAACCATCTTCTTTCTCGGGAGAAACATAGGTGTTGGCAAGAAGCAATGCGTGAGGAGCTCAACTCAATTGAATCCAATAGCACGGAATCTTGTAGACCCTCCTACAGGAGTTCAACCGATCGGACTAAAGTGGATTTTCAAGGTCAAAAGAGATGCCCAAGCAGATTGTGAAACACAAAGCAGGTAGCAAAGGGTTTTGTACAACAACAAGGTGTTGATTTTGAAGAATGTGGCTAGAATGGAGGCGGTCAGCCTCTTGCTAGCTCTTGCGACAAAGAAAGGATGGGAGGTGCATCATATGGATGTGAAATCGGCTTTTCGAATGGAGATCTTGGGGAGGAAGTCTATGTGTGCCAACCTCACGGTTATGTGGATAAGAACAATGTTCACAAGGTACTTGACTCAACAAAGCATTGTATGGCTTGAAACAAGCACCAAGAGCTTGGAATGTGGCTGGACACTAGTCTTTTATCTCTTGGTTTGAGAGAGCTCCTCTCAAGTCTTTGTTTACAAAGGGGTATGGAATTATCAAGTTTGATTGTGGGAGTTTATGTTGATGATCGATTATCATGGGAGCACTGACAGGAGATTCACAAATTCAAACAAGAAATGAAGAAGCTTTTTAGCATGAGTGATCTTGGTTTCTTTGAGTTACTACACAGGTATGGAAGTACATCAAACCAAGGAAGCAATAACTATAAATCGATCGGCATATGCTCGAAGGTGTTAGAAAAGGCTGGTTTAACTGACTGCAATCCATGTCATGTCCCAATGGATGCAAAACTCAAGTTAAGTAAGGTAAGCAACCAACCACCTGCTGATATTAATACTTATAGAAGTCTAGTTGGTAGCCTCAGATACTTAGTACATACAAGACCAGATATTTCTTATTCTGTCGGTTATGTAAGCCGTTTTATGGAGGCACCAACAAGTGAGCATATGGCTGCTGTGAAACAAATATTGCGCTATATCAAAGGGACAATTTCTCTTGGTTGCTGCTATACAAGAAGTTCAAATGAGGAGCTGAACCTCATTGGTTTCAGCGACAGTGATATGGCTGGAGATGTGGATGATCGAAAAAGCACTTCAGGAGTATTGTTCATGCTTGGAGAAGATCCAATCAGTTGGCAATCGCAAAAACAAAAGGTAGTAGCACTATCTTCTTGCGAAGCGGAGTATATTGCAGCAACAACCGCAGCGTGTCAGGGCATATGGCTGGCACGCTTACTTGGTGAATTGATGAAGGAAGAACCAAGGTGCATAAAATTGAGGGTGGACAATAAATCTGCTATTGCATTGTCCAAAAATCCAGTATTCCATGATCGAAGTAAGCATATAGATACACGCTATCATTTTGTGAGACGATTGTGTTGAAGAGAAGCGGAGATTGATTTTGTTAGCACGAGAACATCGCCTAGCGAGATATCCTAACCAAACCGCTTGGCCGGGTCAAGTTTCTGGAAATGCGAAGCAAAATCGGACTGAAAGAAGTGCAGTAAAATTAGGGGGTGTTTTGTTAGTTTAATTTCACTGCAAATGTTTTCTTTCTCTTCAGCAAAATAAGTCAGGTGTTTCCTTGGTTATGTTTGTATTAGAGATTACTAAGCATCCGGCATGTAAGTCTCAGTCAAACTCTGTTTTCTCCTTCTGTTATTCAGTAGAACTATTCTTCAGGCTCTAGAGTAAGAATAGGCTCCACTTTGCATGTAACTGAATTCTGTTTGTTACTGAGAATAAATGGAAGAGTTACAAGCCGTAGCAATTGAGAGCTCGGCAAAATATAGCTTCTGTATTCAGTTTTTCCTCTGTGGTACTGAGTTTTTGTCGTATACACTGTTCATCGACTGAAACACAAGTGTGTTTTCAGTTCTGCTATCAGGGAATAGCAGAGCAGAATCAAGCCGATTCTGTCAGAAGAGACCATCCTTTGAGGTGTGTTCCATGGTGTTCTCTTTCTACTTTTTTCCCTATGTATCGTAATTCTAGCCTCTAGTTGAGAAATGTTGTGTAGGTAGCTAGATTGCTCATTGCTGTGTCATTGCAAAAACTTGAACGGAAAATACTGGTATATATAGTCAAGGAGAGAGGCAGTAGAGAACTACTGAGGACTGTAGTTTCTGGAGTTTAGAAAGTGATGTACTTTGTGTTGAAAATGAGGGCAATATTTTAATTTCAGCTTTTAATAGAAGGCAAAGATCGCAAATAAGTCAATCACTTTCTGATAGGCAAAGATCGCAATAGAAGGCAAAGATCGCAATAGAAGGCAAAGATCGCAATTGATTTATGTAAACAAGTCAATCAGCCACACGAAAGACTTGCTGATAGGCCCGATGAAGGACAGGAAGCAACATAGACACAGACTCGATGCAGTGAAGAAACGTAGATGAATCGCCGAAGCGAGCGGTGTTGGTTTCATATGTAATCGAACCTCCTTCGACTACATGTAGTCGAAACCTTCTTCCGACCATGTGATCGTGTAGTCAACCTCCTTCGACTAGGTAGTCGGACCCTTCGAATAGGATGTAGTCGGACCCTTCCGACCATGTGAAGTCGAAACTCCTTCGACCAGGTGTGGTCGAAACTCCTTCGACCAGGTGTGGTCGAAGTAATGAACAGTACTCGCAGAACAATACTCGATAAACAGTATTCGAACGAACAATACTTGAAAACCAAAAACACACGATTGGTTTCGGGAGCAACTGCTCCTCTTTTTTTGGCTTTTTATATTTATTCAACTCAACTCACGACCTCTTTATACACACACAAAACCCAGGCTAAAGCCAAGTCACACATGCACACGACCAAGAGTCCAGTCGGAAGCAAAGCTAAAAAATAACAAAACGAGATTAATTCCAACAATCACCCCTTAATCTCATTTCTTCATCTTGATCACACCAATCAATTATTTCATGCCAATCAATTATTTCACGCCAATCACCTCTCTCGACTTTTCGACACTGACCACTGTGCCTTGCCTCTATTCTGTTACGTGCTTGGACTTGGCCGTTGTTTCTCTCCTCGCTATCCATCTGCTCTTCTCCTCTTTTACCTGCACTCCCATGTGGTGTTCCTTCCTGGGCAATCCACAAGCCAACGCTTGCTGCGCCTCGCACCAGGACTAAACTCATCCTTCCTTGCACGCCCGCCCGCCTGGGCTGAAGCACCTGCTCCCACGATCGCTGGACTTCGGCATTATTTGAGCCTCTCGCTCCTATCCCTTGGACCAAGTATGCCCACTTCCCGCGTACATCTTAGCTGAGGCTATACCACCTCTCCCTCTTGCGGAGGCGCTGATCCCTTTGTATGCTGGATGCTCGTGAACAGCTTCGAGCACCAACTTTTGCTAGTAGGACCCACAACCTTGATCAGAGATGCCGCTTGGTGCATGCGCCCGGGACTCACCTTCGCTAGCTGCATGCTCGCCATCTTGTCCTCCCAAGCCACCTGAGATGCTTCTTCCTGCAGCGACTGCATATGTGCCCAACCCAGTGCTTACTAAAGCGTCTAGTGCATCCGAGCCACTACCTCGGCCCGAGTAGCCGCCTGTTACGCCTGTATACGTGCCTCCTTGGCCGGCTGGACCTCCCGAGCCAGTATCTACTGTGCTTTCTGTCTCAACTTCATGCACACAGCACCTTTCATGTGTGTGGGACTCACCGTCCCCTGCAACGCCCTGCACGCTTTGCTACGCGTTGTCTAGACCTCCTGAGGTTTTTCCCTGGTGTGCCTCTTGCAACAGAAAGCTCTCCGCCTTCTGGTTCAATTCCCCAGTTCCACTCTGGCTCCTCCAGACTGCCCTTTAGACAAACCGGCTTACAAGTTTTCAGGGAAATTTTGTACATCCGGTTCGGAGATTTTTTTCACCTTCATCAGCATATCTATGTTCTTGTCATAGATACGCAAGATCTCATCCTGCATCTCCACTCTGCACCTCCGTTCTGCCAACTGCTTGAGACTGAGTACGTTGTTGCACAATCTCGGTATAAAGTAAATTTTAGTTAGCAACTTTTGATCGCCGTTCTTGCATTGTAACAACATCGTTCCTTTTCCTTTGCCTTTTATCTGCATTGTGGATCCATTGCCAAACTTGACTTTCCCCGAAATCTTCTCGTCGAGCTCATGGAACATGGAGCGATCTCCCATCATGTGATTGGTTGTTCCATTGTCCAAGTACCACATGTCGGAGCTAACATGTGTTTCACCGTCGGCTCGTAGTCGTGGCTCCACCTTTTCTTCATTAAGTAGAACCAGGTTGTGTGACTTTGTGCTTGCTGACTCCATGCTCACCGCTAATAGCAGTGCTAGATCTTCGTCTTCCTGTGTGTGTGAGGTGCGCCTCCTCCCCGTGGCGCTTGCACTTGCACTCTGAGGCATAGTGGCCGTACACGTCACAGTTAAAGCATTTTTGTGACTCTTGTCACGGCCCATCCCGTATCCATGACCAACTTCGCCATCCTGGCATGTCGTGGTTGAGCCACCACGACTTTCCTTGCCTCGATCGTGGCCTCGCCCGCGTCTACGCTCGTGGCTTCTTGATGAGTCATGATCGTTCTCCTCCGACGATCCAGTGTTGTACCCTTGTCCCTTAGAGAATAACGACGAGTCTCTACTGTCGCTTTTCTACCGCACCTACCACTCAGCTTGAGTGAACAGAAGCTGGCTCTCGGTGTTTTTATTATTGCTGCGACAGATGATTCGCTCCTCATATGCCTTCAACCGATCGATCGCCTCTTCGAATGGCCTCACATCAAGATCAGAGTACCGCTCGATCGATGCTACCAACTGAAGGAATTAGTCAGGCACTGAATCAAGAAGCTTCTTGGCGAGTGTGGCATCCTCCAGAGTAGCACCAAGAACAGAAAACTTGGCTGCCATGCCACACAATTTGCTGGAAAACTCATCAATCGTCTACCCTTCCTCCATTTGTAATGTCTCTAGTTTGCTCTTCAGGGTCTGTAGGCGCGCCTTCTTCACACGATTTGCACCAATGTAGCAAGTCTTCAGACAGTCCCAAATATCCTTTGAGGATTTCTTCCTTGCGATCTGCAAAAAGACATTTTTGGGAACAACCCGAACGATGAATGCTCGCACTGATTTGTTTTTCTTCTCGTCCATGGCCACTTCGTCCGCCGGTTTCATTACTTCCCAGATACCCTGGGCATCTATGATCGCCTTCATCTTGATCGCCCACATGGTGTAGTTGGACGTCGCCAGCATCGGGCACTGGTGCGGCATGTCGTCGCTGTCCCTTGTCGGCTGCTGGATGACCAGCGCCATTAGCTCGAACCGGAGGATCGTGCTAGATCTCTGATACCACTGTTGGTTTCACGTGTAGTCGAACCTCCTTCGTCTACACGTAGTCGAAGTCGTCTTTCGACCAGGTAGTCGGACCCCTCCGACCAGGATGTAGTCAGACCCTTCTGACCACATGAAGTCGAAACTCTTTCGACCAGGTGTGGTCAAAGCAATGAATAGTACTCGATAAACAGTACTTGCAGAATAGTACTCGATAAACAGTATTTGAACGAACAATACTCGAAAACAAAAAAACACATGATTATTTTCGGAAGCAACTGCTCCGCTTTTTTGGCTTTTCTATTTCTTCAACTCAACTCATGACACACGACTCTTGGTTCCATAACTCGACTCTCCTCAACTCACGACCTCTTTTATAAACACACAAAACCCAGGCCAAAGTCGAGTCACACACGCACATGGCCAAGAGTCCAAGTCGGACTCCAACTCTCCAATCCGGAAGCGAAAAGCTAAAAAAAATAACAAAACGAGATTAATTCCAACAAGCGGTCGCGCAGATGTGTGCTGCTCAGAAACCTTAATGCTGCCACCCCCCTCGTGCAGGTCTTCACGGCAGCAACGGCTCAGAGATACCGCTCCCCTTATTGACGGTGCAAGCCAAGAAGAAGAGTCGATGAGATTCAGATGGCGCAATACAACAACGTAGGTTTGCAGAAGGAATAAAAGAAGAAATGGAGGCAGTGGTTCTACGCACTATGCTCTGGACGTCTCTAGGCATAGATATAGAGATGCAGTCTATGAACAGATCTGATTAAACAATAATTTACTCACTGATAACTAACACATTTAACCAGCCATTTACCCACTGGTAACTACCTGTCATCAACACCCAATAAAGCCTCAAATTCAAACATTTGAATCTCATTCAAACAGAGAGAGAGAGAGATAGATGCATGGTTCTGCAAAAATAAGGTGGACTTGGTCTGCCAAGTGGCGTTTCCCTCTTGTGTTTCAAGCTTGTGGCAAAATCCCACTAAGAAATAGAAAGTTTGGCAATAATGCCTATAGACACAAACTTAGGAGGCAACACACAGCTCAGGTGCGAAATCTCAATAACCAATAGCTGGAGATCATGAGCTTGTCCAACTATGGACTTAGCCTCATCTATGCTAAAGTTGAAGAATTGCTTACACATGTAGAGCAAGGGACCTGCCTCTGCCTATGCATATTTGTGCTCTAGTGCATCCCACAACTGTGTGGTGGACTTATAATCTATATGCACATCGTAGAGCTGATCTGCCAAAATGGTCATAATGCAACCAATAGCAGTGTTGTTCGCATTATCGAACTGCATAAACTGGTCAATCGTAAATGGATACTACGGGCGGATTACCCACCACAGCCCCAAAGACATGAGCCAGAACTTGGCTCTAGTGTGCCATCTACAAAAATCTTACTAGAAAACGTTTCAGGTTTCAGAGCATCAGAAGCACTAGCCATTGCTGTATTGCAACAAATTTGACAATAAGGTTTCTAGAATGTTAAAAATGAGGGCAAAATTTTTATTCCAGATTTTAATAGAAGACAAAGTTTGCAAATGATTAATGATGCATAAATCAGTATTTACAGCATGCAACTCATTGTACTTCGCAATATATGTAAAAGCTGAATGTAAACAAGTCAATCAGTCAAACGAAAGACTTACTAATGGGTCTGATGAAGGAAAGGAAGCAGTGCAGACACAGACTCGATACAGCGCAGAAACATAGATGAATCGCCGAAATGAGCGGTCGCACAGATGTGTGCTGCCCCCCCCCACGTGCAGGTCTTCACGGCAGCAACGGCTCAGATATACCGCTCGCCTTCTTCACGGTGCACCACTACTACAAAACAAGCTATACTAGACGCCTCATCACATACGGTTCCTTTGAAACCGTCTGTGTTGTAGTTATCACAGACGGTTCCTTAAGAACCGTCTGTGATAATCGCAGAGATCACAGAGGGTTATTGTTTTCAATCCGTCTGTGATAATCGCAGAGATCACAGATGGTTATTGTTAAGAACCATATGTGATATCTGTGAATTATCACAGACGGTTCTATTTCCAAACAGTCTGTGATAGTGTAACGTCACAGACGGTTCTATTTACAAACCATCTGTGATGGCTTCGTATATCATAGATGGCTTATATTAAAAATCGTCTCTCTGATTTTACTACGACAGAGGATTGGCTGCCACAACAGAGGATTGTGTGCCACGATAGAGGATTGTCTACCAC
Source organism: Hsuehochloa calcarea (assembly GCA_036346395.1). Classification (NCBI taxonomy): domain Eukaryota; kingdom Viridiplantae; phylum Streptophyta; class Magnoliopsida; order Poales; family Poaceae; genus Hsuehochloa; species Hsuehochloa calcarea. The sequence continues at coordinate 23,914,276 of CM070610.1, read as the reverse complement.
GGTAGAGGATTGTGTGCCGTGGCAAAGGATTGTCTACCACAGCAGAGGATTATCTACCATGACAGAGGATTGGCTGCCATGGCAGAGGATTGTGTGCCGCGGCAGAGGATTGGTTGCAATGGCAGATGATTGTGTGCCGCGGCAGAGGATTGTGTGCCATGGTAGATGATTGGCTACCCAAATCCTACCACGACAGAGGATTGGCTGCCCAAATCCTACCATGGCATAGGATTGGCTGCCATGGCAGGGGCGTGGTAGAGGAAAATTCCAAGACATAGTAAAATCGCAGAGGATTGGCTGCCATGGCAGATATTTATCACAAACGTTTTGTATTAAGAACTGTCTGTGATGAGATACTTATCACAGACGATTTTATGTGATGAGATGCTTATCAAAGACGGTTCATGATACGAACCGTTGTGATATGTCATCACAGACGGTTTTTGTATGAAACCGTCTGTGATTCGTAAGCGGGAGTACGAAAATTTTGAACTCGTACGCGGGAAGCAAGATGTTCTGGTGCTGTCCTTATATATTGAACGCTGGAGAAGAAGATCGAGGTGGAGGAGGACGCTACCAGGAGGGTGTGCAGGAGGAAGTCCACGAGGGCGGCGCCGAAGTCCGCTATTGCGGCGGTGGCCGCAGACAAGGTGATGGCGGAGGAGAAGGAGGAGGACATGAGCTTGGTTTTGGTTCCGTCTCATACCGATGCCACTCACGGTATGCGAAACTAATCTCTTGTTGGTTCTTGTTCCCTTGTTCTTCTTGCCTGGGCATTTTTTCTATCCATTCCTTTCCAATTGTTCTTGTTTTGAATCACAGGAACTGACGTTGTGGAGCAGACTGGATGGGAAGGTCTCTATGAAAGGATCGTCGAATTGTTGATGTGGAAGAACATCACAAAATCAGCACTCTGGTTCGGACTGGGTTCCATGTTCTTCTCTCTTGCTCCTTTTCAAGAGAGATTACATGTTCTTCTCTTCTGTGCTAAATATGATAGTCTGGTTACTATATGGAGGCTTCTAGCCACATGTACAATTCGATGCACTAAGAATTAGCCAATCATTCTTTGCATGAGCAGCAATTGATTGATTTGGCTCAAAATCCAAAAAAATTTGGCAATAGAAAAAACTATCACATACGGTTCTGAACAAAAACCGTCTGTAATAGTTACTATCATAGACGGTTCTTGTTCAGAATTGTCTGTGAAAATAGACTATCATAGACGGTTCTAAACAAAATCCGTCTGTGATACTTTTTTTCACTAACGGTTTGAAAATCGTCTATGATGACTGCCTGTTATCACAGACACATAAATCTAGACGGTTCAGAAAACCGTCTGTGATGACAATTTAGAACCGTCTGTGATGAGTCTTTGTGCAGTAGTGCATGCTGAGAAGAAAAGTCGGCAAGGTTCAAACGACGCAATACAACAGCACAGGTTTGTAGAAAGAAGAAAAGAAGAAATAGAGGTAGTGGTTCTACGGATTATGCTTTGGACGTCTCCAGACATAGATATAGAGATGCAGACTGTGAACTGATCTTATTAAACAGTCATTTACTCACCGATAATTGACATATTTAACCAACCATTTACCCATTAGTAAGTGCCTATCATCAACACCCTATAAAGTATCAAATTCAAACATTTGAATATCATTCAAATAGAGAGATAGAGATGCATGGCTCAGCAAAAATAAGGTGAACTTGATCCACCAAGTGGCGCACCATGTCACGGTGATTTTCCATGCGAATACGCGCGCGCGTGCGTGCGTGTGTGTGTGTATTTTGCCAAAGCTCTCCTCATGCCACCCTCATACATGTGTTACATGTGTCAAAGAATGGCAAAGACTCCACCTTATATATTGGTCACCTCCACCTTGTCTTAGCAATATAGTAGTAAATCATACATGCTTTAGAGTGATAGAAAATAGGCCTAACTCATATGGGCCAATTTCCAACACTTTGAAGTGATCTCTGTCAAAGAAATATTACAAGATGGGGGACAGAACAAGGTTAGTTTGTTGTAGGAAATCACACTATTTTCTTGGCTTCTGTGGTGCGGATGAAGCTTTGTAAGAGCATTTTTAGTGTATTGAACCGACGTCGATTCAAAGAGATACAACGTAAGCATTTAAGGAACTGAGCTTGTTTTTCTCCGATGTATTGATCCAATTCTACTAATAATTGGGACTCACGTTACATTAAAAAACCATAAAAATAATATCATCTCTCAACCGCACTCTCTCTCTCTCATAAGTGAGCTCATTTAATGCTTTGAATCGACTCCTATGTAGAGTCCGGTTCCAAGATTTTTTTGTTGGAATCGACTCTCTAATGTATTGAATTGATTCAATATCTTCTCTCTCATTCTTTGAACCGGCTAAAACAACATATTAGAGATGGTCTAAGGAACATTGTCACCTATATATCAAGAGGTCACATCTCGATCTGCCATGTTAAAGTGTACTCCCCTATTGATTTTTATAAGGTGCAGTTTGACTTGTAGCGGTCTCCAAAATTGAACTTTGACTGTTAATTTATTTTACAATGTATTGTTAAAGACTACAAAATCATAATCATAAGGAAATACTTTCACATATGAATCCAGCTGTATCAGTTCTGTGTCAGAAAACATGTGTATTGTTGTATTAGTTGTTGGTAAAAAAAATACAAAGTTTGAATCTTGAAATATGTGATGTCTTATAAAAATCATCGGATGGAGTAACTGACAAAGTTGGAAAGGAAAAAAAGTAGTTCGGAGAAAATTGGACCACTGATCATCTTACTTATGCACACCCTGAACTCCCCTTTTCTTTTCTCTACTTGGGTGAGATTGAACTTATGCATTTTGAATAGGGGTTTTAGAAAGGTCATAATTAAAAGATGTAACACACATGGTATTTACTTCTTTCCAATTTTATGTTAATTTAGTTCATCCAATTTTTGACAACTACTAGTTAATTGATTTTAATGCACCGACTGTTGCAACCTGTAAGAGTATCCACACACTGCTCGTTTTTGGCCTAAGAGGAGAGGTCCTTGGAGAGAGAGATATTAGGGAATGGAGATGAGAGAGAAGTTATTATTATTTGGTTTTAACTTATTAATTTATGGGTCTCACCCGAGAGAAACATGTGTTGCTCTATTTTTAGCATTAGGCTGGAGACTTCAAACAAAATTTAATAGTGCTATTTACTTGAGTTTTATGCAACGACTAGCCCTCCTTCCTATTTTAACCTTGAGTATTAACATGTGCTTCGTCTTTCTTGTGTTCGGAGAAGTGTTTCTTTTTTTATTTTGCCTCTAGGCCTCGGTGTTTGACAATATATGCACGGTCAATTCAGGCACAAAAGGAATAGTAAAATTTCAATGATGGTTTCAATGAACAAACCTATATCTCTAACCGATGTACAAAAGATTAGTTGATCCACGATCTGACTAGCCCCTGGTTTCATGTATCTTTTAGAAAAAAAGATCCATCTAAGGTACGATTCCAGAGAGGCAACAAGAACACGGAGAGAGCCAGTACATTCCTTTAACAGTATTTGGCACAATCATACTCTTGACCTTGTGATTACCTCTCACTGGCTGAAACATCTGTTTAAAGGTGAAGCTTGAAAACGAGTGCAGATGTACCTTTAACAATGTTTATATAGTTTCAGTTCACTCAAAATCACACTGTAATTCTTCTGCTTTGCCAGCAATTTTAGATCTGCACTGTTTCTGGTGTGGCTTGTTCTGACGTTTAAAGGATAACAATAATCAGCTTGCTTGAAAGATACGGCCATTGGATAGTCCAAAACAAAGGTTCTTGCAAAAACAAGAGAATGCTTCCCCAAGATTCCTTTATGTCCTACTTGCGTAGAGGTTTGTTATTTAGTTCTATCTTAGCAGACACAAATCAGATTGTACGTGTAGCATTCAGATGCAATGCAAGTAGATCGATCCATAACTACAAGATGTAAGTTATGCATACATAATCGATTAAAAAAATGACAAGAACTGGAGGCAGGTCACTCGATCAGATCCACCCGGAGCAGGTGATGACCAGAGGTGGCTGGACGGCTTGACCACACCTCAATGGGCTACTCACTATTTTTTTTAATTTTGTCTTACTTACTTCAGCTTGCCTGTCTGTCTTCCCAAAATGACATAATTTCAACGGAACTGCTATGGATCATACAAATGGAAACTTAGTTTTATCTCTGATTCTCTGTTGAAGTATATTGCCCATATTTTCTAACTAGTTTAAACTTTTGCACAGCTTAATAGTTTAGAATAGAACACATGATTAGGTCTTTAATCAACTCAGACGAGATAAACCACCAACCCACTGCGTGTATATGGCACGGATCTCAGCCAACCACTCGTCCAAGTCTCAACTATTTATAAATATATCTTCCTGTTTCTAGTGGTAACCTATATTACCATACCACCATTCAAAGTATCCAAGTTCTCATTGTAGCAATGTTTGTGTCCTATTCATATTCAATTACTAAGCGGTGTCTAAGCACAACCAATAGTCATATTCATTTAATCAAGAGTTTTACTCATGTAATAATCATCCTTAAGGTGACATGGTAATAAGAGTATCAACAATCAAGGATGGGATTCATAAAAATAATCAAACTTTGGTATAACTAGGCATCAACATTTAACATAGTATTTCATAAATAATAATAACCATGGAAGTAATAATTTGAATTGAAATACTTTGCATTTGAAAAGTAGGTACAATATGATCAATGGTAAAGACTTGCCTTGCTCAAATGTCGATGGGTCTTGGTCTTGACTTGAAGCAGTGACAAGCCTTTGGCGACATTCGAATCTATTTAATGCAAAAAACAACGACTTCAAATAAATACTCATAACACAAATAAATTCAAATTAAATTAAAATAAACTCCAAAAATTATGATTTTTATAATGATGGAAAGATCTTGAATTTAGATGAATTTAGAAACAAAATAAAATCATTTGGATTCAAAATGAAAGAAAACGAGCTCTCCAATGTTTGACTCGAAGGAAATTCCAGAAAATATGGAAATCATGATAGGTGAGTTCCACTGGGATTTTCTTTTCTTTTTAGTTTGATTTATTTAAGAAATTCCACTTTGACAAATAGGTGGTGCCCACAGGAGTTTTTATTTTCTTTTCTCTTTATGTTTACTCGGGAAATCCTAAGAGATTGATAGGTGGGGCAATAGTCCACTGGACCCGATCCACTTAGTGGCTCACGAGGTCTAGGGTGCACTGGTTAGTGACTAGTGGTCCACAAACTTAGTCTACGAACTAACTTCCTTAAACCTATGGTTTAAATTAACCTCTAATTGGGTCATGAGCTTCAAGGTTGGGGATCACCGGGGTGGCGATGGGTAGGGCAGCGGCGGATCTGGCGCACGGTCCTTGGCTTGTCCCCAGCGATTGAGAGAGAGAGAGAGTGAGAGTGAGAGTGGATGAGGGCAAAAGACAGAGGAGGTTGAGGTGTGCATGGTGACGCTCTCGGGAGAGGATTTAGAGTGGTGGAGAGGGGAGAATGTGGCAACAATGTCGCGGTCGAACGATGATTTCTTAAGAGTAGGCGAGCATTACGGTCAGTGAGCTAGCGCGGCGATGGGACTAGGTCATGGTGTGGGGTTGCGATTGAGAACTGTCATGCTAGGATCGCTCGAGTGCTTCACAATGAATTAGCGAAGAGAGAGAGAGAGAGAGAGAGAGCGAGTGGCAAGCGTGCACTAGTGAACATGCGGGAAGATGATGAACAGTAGAGACTAACAAGTGGGGCCATGGACCATGGGTCAGCGAGAGAGCAAGCAAGAGAGGCTGGAGAGCGGCTGGTGCTCGGGTGTCTTCGGGCGAGGGAACTAGGCCACCGGCTAGGCCGTGCACGGAAGAAAAGAGGACGAAGGAGGGGCACGAAGCGTGGTGGGGAAAGGGAAGGAGGTCAATGGGTGTTGGCGAGTTCTTGCCCGAGAGGAAGAAGAGGGAGAGAAATGCTTTGATATTTGTTTGAAAATTTTCTTGAGATGAATTTGAATTGCAGATTCAAATTTAGAGTGAATTTGGCACTTAATTTTTCTTGTAGATGTTTATTAATTCCATTTAAGGCAATGATTTTTATTTGACTTTTTAAATGCACTCGAGTTTATGTAATTTCACAAAGTGCATCAAATGATTTTGAAAATCCACAAAATTCAATATAGTTTCAATTGAACACAAAATTAAGTTGTTACCATAGTTAATAAACATGTATACGAATCATACTTCTTGCTAGTTTTTCAGTATTTCCCAAAACTAAATACACGCTTAGAATGGTTACTGATAGATACTGAATGAATGGACAAGGTATTGCAAATACTAAACAATGGCAAACATATTGCAAATACTAAACAATGGCAAACAAAATACATGGCAACAAGTAATTGATTTACTGCATGCTGAAAACTTAAAGTGCATTCAAAGTTTATGATTGGCAACTCTTGATGGCAGCCAAAGAGGAAAGGTGTCGGGACCTAAAATACAATTTTAAACCCTCTGTGTATAGTGCACTAGTCCAGAATCACGCTAGTACACACGATGTCAACATAGATGAATATCGATCCACACAAGACGAATAATAGAATAAACGATTAACTTGAATAACAAATAAGGGTTTTGACCTTATGGTCTAGTTTACATTTATTAAGCCTCACAGGGCTAAGAATAATTAAATTAGCAGCGGAACAAATAAACTTCAGTGGAATTTTATCAATTTACCACACGCAACCGACTGAGATCAAGACCTAACGATAAACACCTTCGTAAAACTCTTCTTCAAAGGCAGACGAAGACTCCTCCACTTCTGTTGATTGATTATAACAAGCATGAGTACACAATCGTACTCGCAAGTTATATCACATAATGCAATTTATAGATGATGGCTTATTCCAAAGGAATAGCTTCTATGGTTATTTTGCATAAAGCAAAATTTGTAATTGAATACAAATAATAGATTGAGAACATATTTAAAACAAACAAACAGTAATAATTTAATAGTTTTTTTTCACAAAGACACAAAAGCCTAATCAAATTATTCACATAGCCATATGACTTAGATCACACAACTCCCTTCCCAAATGTTTTATGAAAATCTAACCCTCGTTTGAAATCCCCGAGTATGCCAATGACCACGGACGCGGCTATTCGAATAGATTGTCTAACACTCTGCAGAGGTTGTACACTTTACTCACAAGATATAACTAGTGTTGCAAGCACTAATCATAACAAAACCTTTGAAAACTTCATATCAAACATTAAGTTTCTCGGTGTGCTTTACCGTCGTTCAACCCATACACAGTGCATTGGAACGACACACATCGTTGGACAGGGAAGAGACGAACCGTCCGCGATGTGATCTACCTGGTAGTCCACACCTCCACCCATCACTGAGCTCCTAATCTACAACCTGAGTTGTCAATCACAAGACTCCATAACTTACTAAGTTAGGCTCGTCCCATTAGGCATGTGGTTGTACGGAATGCCCAGTTCAATATATGGTGTACAAAGTTAAGTCATTAATTGACCAAGGCAAGACTTCTAATTTCTAATTATGCCACAAAGATTAACATTCACATTCACAAAGTTCCACCATATCACTTAGTATCCACCACTTGGCTGAGTCCAAATCCTTTCTCACCCTATTGGTTAAGTGCAACACATGCTATCACAAAGTAATAACATATAGCATACCGTTTTACACAAAGTTTTATAGTCACTTAGTCAAATTTATAATTACAACTCAAATGATATGTGTGACTCGTAGCATGGCTAAGCAATACTATTCGTCTAACCAACCCACGTTGGTGATATGACAATACCAACTAAATAATGAACCAACCTAGGGTGACAAAAGATCATGTTGTTACAATAAGTAAGGTGGATATAAACAATTAGGATTAATAACTACACACAAAAGCATTGAAATAAATATTTTAAAGTAGAATGCAATACTTTGAATTAAAGTGGTTTTGAAAACTGGGTTCAACATGATCAAAAGTATAATTTTCCTTGGAATAAATTCTGATACTAGTCTTGGTCTTGGTGAACTCCTTCAAAATTCCCGAAGTATCAACATCTACTCGCAAACGAAATAAATAGATAAATAAATAAAAATAGAGAGGAAAACTAACTCTAAAAATTAAATAAAAATCTCAAAAAATAGAGCTCGAATTCAGATGAATTTAGGAATTTGAGTGGGTTCAATCGAAGTTCGAATGAAGACGATATGACTTCTGGAAGTTCTAAATCTAAAGAAAATACTCAAGAAGGAATTCGTGTACTATTCATCGCTTTCAACTACACGTGCTCGGAAGGAGTTTCGACCACATGGTCAAAAGATTTTGACTACATGGTCGTAGAAGGTTACGACTACCTGGTCGTAGAACGTCCTATGGGTTCACAGTTTCATGGAACAATGGTCTGGCTGGTGGACCCGTATGTCATAGACACGGTGTATGGTGGATTGGTTTACACCAGATCGGATCTGGGTTATGGTTCGGACGTGACACACATGCGCTAACACAGCCGACCAAGAAGACACGCGGGCGGTACGAGTTGATGTGGCAGGTGAGATGGCAAACACGTGTGCCCATGAGTATATGTGGCACGACACATGTGCTCACGAGTTGATGTGGTCAACACATGCGCTCACAAGTATATGTGGCCGATGAGCTGGTATGACACGTCGACAAGACGATGGTGAGTATCAGGTTTGTCCGACAACGGCGGATGGCGGCGCTTCGCCAGCGGCGGATGCGCGCCCTGGGTAGAACAGGTCATTGGTGTAGACCACGTTGACGCCTCCCTTTTTGTTGTGCTTCATCATATCATGGCTCTGAGGGTCGCACCACCCAAGCCTTGAAGGTCCTACTCAGCCTTCAAAGGACAAAAACATGAAACAATGATGGAGGAAGCTAGGGTTTTCAAGCGCGAGATACGGAAATGATTGGGGTTCACCCCCTTTTATAGGCGATAGGACCGCAAGCGGACAAGGCGTGAAAGCCGAACAGACAAGAGCCAGTTACCTAGTGACATGTGCCACACACATAGCATCCCCTCAATTGCCACGCGATTCGAGGTGGTGCCATTTCTACCAACCACCAGCATTATGGCGCACGCTAACCAATGGCGGCTCATGTGGTTTGAAGGAGTGTCATTACTGCCATCATGGCGCGGCACCCAACGCACCATCATGGCAACAAGAGCGGCCCACGCACCGCTTGAGGGCCCCGCACAAAACAAGCTTCGCTAGGCCGAAGTGGACGGTGTGCATGGACCTTTCAGGAAAAAAGGCACAGTTTTAGCCATGACAAAACATGACCTTGACCATGAGGGGCTTGTTTGTAGGGGCGGCCCACCGGCCCCAGCGACCCCGGCGAAAACCACCAGAGGAGCTGCAAGGGGTCCTCGATGGTACCAAGTACACCTTCGGGGGGCGAAAGCGCAAAGGACAGCGAAAAGCTAACCGTCACCCCTCCTCGAAGGTACTACGTGGAGGATGTGGGAGATAGCCGAGCAACACACCCAGGAGCGAGGATGACCCCGGGACCCTACCCGAGGCCACCTCGGGGGCACCAAAGGGTCACTACTACAAAAGAGGCTATAGCAGACGGCCCAAAAAGGCATAGTTCGACTGGAATTATCAGACTTATTTGACGTGATATGAATCTATGACGGTTTACTTGACCACGGTTCTATTAGAGGGTCATCCATTGTTGTGCGTATTCTGACGGTTCTTAATTAGAACCGGCGTGATTTTAGGGTTTTACCATGGCTTGGATTTTTACCATGCCAACCCGGTAGGGTTTGGCGGGCAACCAATGCTCTGTCGCGGCGGTGGATTGAGGCTGCCGTGGTAGGGTTTGGGCGTGCAATGCTCGCCATGGTAGGGTTTGGGCCTGCAGTGGTAGGGTTTGGGCGGCAATGCGACGAAAACCACCAAAGGCAAGAGTGGTAGGGTTTGGCGGGCAATGCTCGCGCGGTAGGGGGCCCTCGATGGTACATGCAATGTACACCTGGGCATGCGCGGCGATGGATTGGCTACGTGGCGGATGATTGGCAAACCCTACCACGGCGAGCATTGCCCACCAAACCTACTACGTAGCAGCATTGGTTGCCATGGTAAAATTTTGAGCAGCGTCGCGCGGAAGCAAAATAAGATGTCCTTATAAATAATACGAGTCGAAATTTGAATGAGAGGCGAACACATGGGACCCTTGGTCCAAGGGCCAATGGACCTCCACCCACGGCACGCAAGAATGGACCTCCGTTCCTCAAAAGCGAGTCATGCGTTTCCATGTACATTACATCTTTGTATCATCTGCATGGGCTTTTGGCGGATGAGATCGGAGGAACCGATGGTGTTTTTGCGTGCATGGATGCTCGCGAGGTTGAAGAGGTGCGGCAAGGATACGTGAGGTTGAACCTCAAGCACGTGAACTTCACGCGGGAGGAGGAGCTCATCGTCACCTCCACGCCATCTTTGGGAAGAAGGTATGTATGCATCTTCCTCTGCATCCGCCATTTCATTTTTCTGCGAGCAATGTTCCATATCAAGACTATCACCATTGCGAACATTCAAAATCTGATTTTTTTGCGAGGTGTGTGGGAGATAGCCGAGCAACACACCCAGGAGCGAGGATGGCCACGAGCGGTTTTGGACCTGCCGAGGCCACCTTGGGCGCACCAAAACCGAATGCGTGATGATCGTCTGTTATCACGGACACATAAATACGACGGTTCCGTCGTGATGATGTGTAGAACCGTCTGTGATGAGATTTTGTGTAGTAGTGGGTGTCCGGAACCCCTCGGCTCGGGAGCACACCATACGGTGTGAAGGGTGGAGGTTACTAGTGCACCGCGTGCACCGACCAAATGGACTAGGGCGAGGAGGGTCCACCATAGACTGATGGCTACGCGTAGGGGAAGGAAAACCCCTGCGGCCCCTATAGGCATAGGTTCTTCTTAGGGGTAGATCTGTAATCTCATGTATCCGGTCGGAATGCTATAAATAGTTGTCTCTTTCATGTAATCAAGGATGATTTGTTTCAAAACAATTAATAACACTAACTTCTTTTGGCACCGGTCCCCTCTCTTGAGGAACCCCTGGTTCTCTCGTGGTGACCAGAGTCCCCTTTTCTTTATTGTCTGGTCCTAATCTTGTTGCTACGACAATTCATATATGAAAGTACGAACTATATGCTCATGCAACTAATGACATGATCAAGTTCCGTCGATCTTGCTCGAACGTGAATAACTTTATACGGTTTACTAAAGATCTCCCGAAGATGGGCGATTCTAATGGTTGGCTAATGACTTATTTCTCGATAGTTAAAATTTTGGGTCGGTTTTCACTAGGACAGATGTACGTTACTTGGATTTGAATTGAATTCCAATTTGAATATTGCTCAAGAACGAACGGACCGCGAACGAATGCAATGCACGAGACCAAACGACTTGGGACGAAATGTTTTTTGTTAGCACCGTGGCTCAGCCAACACATCTCACTAGCTGGTGCGACCGAGATAGCAGTCCCAACTCAAACCTCGATTAGGTAAAACTTATCACAACCGCTGGTGAGGTTCAGATTTCGCATGCACCGCAAACTTTTTCAGTCTCTCCCTTGGGTCTCTCTCATATAGCAAGTGGATGATTGCTCCTTGTCCAACACAGCAATCGTTTAGCACCAAATGTCCCACTAACCAAAAGCCGTCGGTGTAACCACTGGCCACCTACTATCAAACTTCAAGCTAGCTCTCTCTCTCTCTCTCTCTCTCTCTCTCTCGTACGCACACGCACACGAACACAGGTTACACAGCCATGTCTAGAAACTTCTTGGTCGCCGTCCTCCTAGGCATGGTCACCGTGCTCGCCAGCACGGCGGTGGCGGACACGCCGGACTGCCCGTACCCGTGCCTCCCGCCACCAACCTCCGGAGGCATGATCAACAGGTACCCTCCACCGCCGCCGGCAACAGGTGGCAGTGGCGGCGGTGGCTTCGGCGGTAGCTACCCTCCGCCGCCGCCGGGGAGCTACCAGCTGACACCGCCGGGGGTCATGCCGGGCTACCTCGCGCCTCCGTACAACGCGTTCCCGGCTGGACCTGCTCCGCCGCCGCCGAACCCGATCCTGCCGTGGTTCCCGTGGTACTACCAGCACAACAACCCGATCACGGGGTCGACGACATCGGCGTCCTCGCCGGCCGTGGACCCGAGGTCGAGGAGCATGGTTGCCTCGCTGCTCCCTCTGTGTTTGGTGATTCTTCTTCGCGTGCTGTAGAGTACTTGTCGGTAGAAGAGTTTATGAATTAATTAAGGTGTTTTAATTAGGTAGAACTTGATTTTGTTAAATTAAATTAAATTAAATGTTCTTTCGAGTTCTTGTGGATGTGAGGGTCAAGACATGCTTGTTTTTGTTGTGTTCTATAGATTGCACGAGTTCGTAAGTCAAAATTAAGTTTTTTACGGATGACCTTTACTCTTTGACACGTACGTTTGGTGATGTTTTTGCATGTCCTTTGTGCTTATAATTCGATTCTACATAAAAACCAACGCATTAGCTTGGTTAGAGAACTAATATCTTCTAGTTTAAAACACTATTCCTTTTGAAATAATTGAAAGTTATATTTAAAACACATGAATTGTGTAGAAAACCGTATAATTTTACAGAATCCTTCGTAATTCCCGTTTCTGAAACGGCATACAAGAACAAAACCGATTCGCTGGTTTGTCTGCTTCCTCCCTCGAGGAGCACCCCCTTGTTTTCCTTCTCTATTGTCATTGATGGCATTTTTGCAAACAGAAGCACAGCGATATGCATTGATGCCTGCATCGTCCGATTGGCATCGGACAGTCCAAATGAAGCGCTACATTACAAATTGCGACAGTACAACACTGTCCGCTAAAGTATTTACGCTGCTGTTCTGTGCATTTTGTGATTTGATTGACTGTTTTCCCTGCAGTGATTGGAACACTGCGGAGGATTAGGAACCTATTCGGGGGATGAAAAGGTCAATGAGGTTTCTTGGTAATTCCACCGATTCGGTTTGTTGGCATGTCAAAATCTAGCCATCAAGTCAGTAGGAACGAATCAGCCGCTTAATTCATTTCTGGACACTCTTTTTGCTTATTTTGCGCTGCGTGTCTTTGTTGGCTGGACCCTCTGAAACAAACTTCGCACAGATCCTTCAAATCATAAATGTTCTTTTGGGCAAAACTTTGAATATTATATTCTACTAATAATTACAAATATATAAGAGTACGTGTACATCATGTACAGCACATGCAGTTATCTGGCAAATATGCACAGGAAAACTCTTAGGCCGTTTGGATTGGAGGAATTTCAAAGGAAAAGTACAGGAACCAGGAAACAGAGGAAAGTCACGCAAAACTAGCGTTTGGAACAGAGGGTTGAGAGAACCCATTCCTATGGAATACTGTTGCCTACCCACGATTTCACGGGAAAATAAAAAACCAAGCAAGCCTCTTTGTAAACTTTTCTGCGATCTGAGAAGCGTGCCAGAGGAGAAAGAGAAGAGGGGGAGCACTCCCCTCAAACTCATGGTGGATCAACAACACTGAGTTTGAAAAGGTAGAAACCGTACTGTGCTCGAGTCTGAGCCTTCGTGAAGAAATCCACTATCTGAAGCTCTGAATGCATATACTGAAGACCAATCACTTGATCATGCACACAAGACCTCATGAAGGAAGTATCAATACCAATATACTTGGTAAGCTCATGCTTCATAGGATCACGGGCAATACTGATAGCACATGTACTGTCTGACAAGAGGAGTCGGTTCTGCGGTTTTGATGCTGAAGAAAATTATTAAAATTCACTGGAGATTGTGTTGCTCCGTTGGCTAGTACGCTTTTGAGCCTTACGAGTTACGACTTACGAAAAGCAGCCTATTCGGACACGTCAAATACAGAAATGAGGCACTCTCCTGCTCACGAATCATGATAGATACGTATTGGAAAATTATCTGTGGATATGGAGTAATATGTGCATGTTTGGGGACAAAAATGGAGTGATATTAAGCATTGTATGGCCGTGTCAAGCTTACATGCGATGGATTTTTGACATTTCAACCTCCAGCCCACGGGGAGCTGAACTCTCATGATGTCCTAGCTGAAATGACGCGATGATAGCATCTTCGTTGTCAATTCAATCACGACAATTATCACGTAAAAATAAAAATGAACCAATTTGTGGTGCAATTTGGCTTGCTTTGATCAAAATAATGTCAACTGATATCAGGGCGCGGAAGAGAGTAATTAGGCCCGCTTATATTGTCACAGAACTCAGACAGACGAGAGTAAAAATCGAGCAGCCCGGTTTTTGTCCACGTCATTTAGGCTTGACTGAGAACATCATCACACCGCCGGTACTCAGGCGCAGTGTTCAAGTAACCGGTATCAAAATTTCCGGTAGGGCCGGTTTGGCCGAAGATCGGAATTATTTTAGCGAATTTCAGTTAAAATTTGATTTTTAAAAAATAATTAACCAAAAATCACTGAAAATCGATCGAAATTGGTTGAAAATATCGGCCTAAATTTTTGAAAATAAATTTTGGCACAAATTTCTTCTATATTTGACAAAATTCATACAAAACAAATTTTTTGGAGTCAATTTGAAAATTTACCAAGGATCCGATAGAAACGCTTTTCATGGCCGAAATTGTGAACCACGCTCAGGCGTCACCATCTCCTTTTCCCACTTCCTGTTCCGTGCATCCTTACCGCAAACATGTGTGTCACTATTGCATGCATCTGGCTTTGGTTGTCATTACTGTCGCCAGCATGAATTAGATTGTTGTAATACTTCGAAACATGTTAGAGAGAAAACAAAAATAGATAAATGGGTTTTTCTAAAATTTCTTCAAAACCTGGGCTATGGACTCTTGGCCCACAACACCATGGTCCAAAAGGGGGGAAACCCTAAATTTGCTACAGTGCCCTGTGCTACAGTGCCACCCCCTTGATTCCTCCTTGTGCCGCCCCCTATTGCTCCTACACCTCAGTGTCGGCTCCCTGGTTGCAGCCGGCCAAAGTAGAGAAGGAAGAGGAGGAGGTAGAAGAAGAGAAGTGTCGGTGTATTAGAACCGATCTTACGTAAAGATTGTTTGATTCGGGGGGTCTCCTAGAAATGAGATCACGCAGAGTGGATTGACACGGGATGTTTAGACAGGTTCAGGCCTTCTCCGGAGAGAATAATAACCCTAATCCTGTGTGTATGGTATTCTTGATGATCAAGTAAAAGACTAAGACTATTACAGAGAATAGCACTTGTGTTTCTACTTGACTAGCTCTTGTTCGCACTTTCTCCCCTATTCCTCTGATTGATGCCTTTATATAGTCGTGAAGAAGTAGCCGTTTTGTCCTGCGGGAGATGCGCCTAATTAATCCAGTAACGGGCGCATGATGGCAGTAATTACCGGCGCCTCGGCTTCTTCACGCCGTCTGGCAATTATTTTCCAGAGATAATGGGATATTTACACACCATTAATAAGCGGAATAATAGTGCGTGCAGACCGTTCGGATTCCTTAATCAATTGGACCCACTCGCCTGTAGGTTTGATTATAAGGTGGTCGTAGTTTACCTGGTCGTAGAAGGACTTACGACCAGGTAGCAGTCGTAGAAGGACTTACGACTATGTAGTGGTCGTAGAAGGACTTACGACCATGATATAGTCGTAGCAAGATTTACGACTACGGGGGTGATTGTAGAAGAACTTACAATTACTTGTTAGGCCTCTCCCTTATATATATAGGGGTACTTACTGGGACTATGTGACATCATATTTACCCATAATAAGAATTATAGATAAAAGATAAAATGAGGATTATTAGATCCTCGTCATCTAGCCCCCGACTTCAAGTGAAAGTAACTTACTTGATAAAGGTTTCGTAAATGGACTTACGACCATGAGAATGTCGTAGAATGATAGTCGAAGAAAAAAACTCTTCGACATTTGAGTGCTGCTTTGACCGAGAATTTGCTTGGTCAGGAAGATTGCTTACGACTATCAAAAGTCATAAAACCCCTACGACCGCCTCGGTGGTCGTAGTAGGGAATCGGAGAAAACTCTTCCGATTGATACTTCCTTCGACTAGAAAGACTTGGTCAAGAATGTAATTTTGCTTGGAGGTGACAATACGCACCTATTTTTCTCGAGCGGACCATCCGGGAATTGCAACCGCCTCATAGACTTGTCCGATGAAGCGGTTCCCAGCGGTACAACCATCTCTCATAGACCTATAGCAGAGACGGTTTAAAGCGGCGGAGATCGTATGGTTATAAAACTTACCAGAGCTAGACTTGGATTTTTACCTTTCCCCAAATCACTCCATTGTTCTTGAGCTCTTGCTTTCTCCGTCTTCGACTAGGTTTCATCTTCTCGCCGCTAACCCAATTAAAAACTTCTTGCTTCTAAGCGAAATGGCCAAGAGAGTTTCGAATGGGAGGAATCGGAGATGGATGCGCTAAGATCAAGATCTTGGTCGATCTTGGGAAGATCCGCAGAAGGCTCGTGAAGTGGATTCCGCCATCGGGCAAAGATCGCCATCGGGGAAAATGGGCAAATCCCGCCTTCCAAGCGTATTGTGAGTGCGGCCTTCGATTGCTCGCCCACCCCTTTCTTCTGATGAGTACTCGAACACTTTGGGGTGGAACCGTGAACTTAGGTCCCAATTCCATTACCATGTTGAGCGTGTTCGTATCTCGTGAGGCGTACACTGGGATTCCGCGGATCTCGGTATTTCAATATTATTATGGGATGGCTCGACAAACCGAATCGCGGAAGTCTGATTCAAGCTCCACGACTCAAGTCGAAGGAGTATATTCAGAGTTTTACCCGGTCTTCGTGGCGGGTGGAGGAAGAGGTGGTTCTCTACCGAAGGTCACCTCTGAAGACACCTTTCTTTCATGGGAAGGTCTGCTGAAAAGAAATCTTCATGGGATTCAACCTCGAAGATATCAGTAGGATTAGCCCTTATATTCAAGCCATTAAGGACTTGAAGGAAGAAGGGTCGACCGGATGGCATGTGGTGAAGGATTTTATCACACGCCGAATTAGTCCTCTCAAGAAACGAGCATCTCCTATGTGGAGGTACTCGGGAGAGAGACCCCACCAGAGACTACGAGGAGGGTAAGCAATTGTCGACTTAGCTCTCCGCTTGGTCTTTCTCAACTTTGTCTAATATTTTTATCTGCTTTTATTGATCTTTCACAGCCGAGGTTGACTCAGTCGACTCATCTCGTGAGAAGTCCCCGCCACCCGAGGGGCGGTTCCTCAAGTCATTGCGGCTTTGTCCGCAGATGAAAGGATAGAGCGCCTAAAGGTAATCAGAAATCTGATTCTTTCTTTAGGACTTTATAGTCGTAGAAGATACTTACGACTAATGGTGATCGTAGAATATCTTACAATCAAGAAAGAGTCGTAGAAAAACTTACGACTTGGTACTAGTCGTAGAAAAACTTACGATTAATTAGTGATTCTTCTTTTTCTGTCTTGCTTTACATAAAGTAGGCATGGAAAATCGCCAGACGACGAAGAAGTCGCTCGATGACTATTTATTGGGTTGTCGAAAGACAAAGGCTCGGCTCCTCCCTCGAAGAGACGTCGACTTGTAAAATCTGCCGACAAGGGGGGAGCAAGCTCGAGCTCTGGTCTTTCGACCAGACCCTCTACAAGGCCTGCGGCAGCTGTAGTTGTATCTGAAGCCGAGGCCGCAGCCGTCGAAGCCGAGGAGGTTGAAGCAGTTGAACCTCTTAAGCGCAAACCTCGCAAGGCTAAGGTACCCTTCTATTATGACATGGAATCTTTCGCAGTTGGTGCCACTCCTAGTTTTATTAAGCAACTGGAAAGGGAGAACTGGAAGGATTTTATGTCTTTTATGAAGGACGATGCTGCATCGGACAACTCGCAATCGAGGCGATGGTCGCTTCGGAATGGTCGATACCGATCCGTCCATCCAGAAGATCGAGAAACCGAGCTCGTTCTGTTCAAACTCTACACCGACGTGGTCGTAGCCGAGCTAATTATTGAACCTCACCGCACGTGGTCGTGGAGAAGAAGAGGTCCTCCGTTGGGAGGATTGCTCCAAAATTCCTGGTTAAGACCGAGTGCAGAGGTATGTGAAATGTCTTCAAGTGTAAGAACGACATTTACCTTTTTCTTTTTCACAACCTGATTTGCTTTTCTTTATTTCAGTCCGACTCCTTCAGCCCCCGGGAATGCTTCTGCTGAGAAGTCCATTGCTATCCCTTCAGCTACTGGAGAGGTAGCAATGGAGGTGGTCGAAGCATCACCCTTGGCCCAGGTGGCCGATGAAGTCGAGACTCCCAGAGTGACTCCCACATCTGCTGAAGTCGAATTCACGACTCTTGAGGTAGCGGCATTCATTGTTGAGGTGGCCGCCACGACCATCAAGTCGAGAAACAACAGAGGCGGTGTGGAAGCCTCTGGTCAAGGTGGTGACCAGCCTGCGCACCGCTCTGGGAAGGAAATCGTAGGAGGCATTCCTTCCCCTACCCAAAGAGAAATCATAGAACCAGAAGGAGAAAATTTCAACTTCTGTGGTGACTTCTTTGGGCTGCCTCCGTCAGAGGGTCCTCTCGCACAGATCTCGTGACCGAGTCCCCATCCCAAGGATATTCCCAATACGGAGAATACTTTTGATAACGCGCCTCGAGAAGGTGTGGTGGGACAAAGTCGCGAGGATAGATAAGTCGCAGAACCTGGACCTTGTATATTCAATGTTTGCTAGGACGACTATGAATGTAAGTATCTTCAAAATACTTATATATGTGACTTTCCTTCTCTTCTCACACTGCTTTTTCTTTTGCGTAAAGCTCTAGAGCAAATTGCTGTTGTCGGTGAGTATCATCGACAGCTTTTAGAGCTAAGACAGGAGAAGGAACTACTCTGCGCAGAGGCAGAGAGGTGGTAAGTTACTTATCATTCATAGTTGTTTTCGACTTAAATACTCGTAAAATGTTTTACGAGAATAGTCATGGAAGAAACTCATGATTTAAGTATCGATCGTAAAAAGCTTACGACTACTTACAACCAGGTAGTGGTCGTAGAAAGACTTACAACTATATCGTAGTCGTAGAAAAACTTACGACTAGGTCGGTAGTTGTAGAAGTACTTACAACCATTCGGCTGATGTTTATCTTCGTTCCTGTTCTTTGTAGGTTAAACAGTGATACGAAGACCTTAGTGACTCACCGACTATGAAAAGAAGAGTCGAGGAGGCTAAGGAACGAAGTATTAGTCCTCTCTGATAGACTTCGAGAAGCGTGGTGCATCTAAAAGATTGCAGGAAAAAATAAGCAAAGAAGTTCGAACTTAAGGCGCTTTTGATCTTTAACATTTACCCGACTCTCCTTTCTTCTCCGGATAAAGAAAAGAGATGCGGAAGCTCCGCATCAAGTTCAAGAAAAGCTTTGGTCATTCGGGAGTTTTCCAGATTCTGCGAATAAGGATCAAGAACTCGAGAGTTTTAGAACTCGATTAACGTGTAAGTAAATCTTTACCGTTATTCTTTTGAGTATTTTCCTTTTCTAATGCCAATTTCTTGTTCGTAAATTGCTGCCCAATTGAGAAGCCTCGAGGTGAAATCCAAGCAAAGACCTTAATTCGCAATGAGTCCGTCGCATTGCTAAGATGAATCTGAGAGGACATCGAGCATGGGAGCAAAAGCATGTCAAACTATTGCTTCCCATCGAGAAGAGGTCAAGAAATTGGATTCTCAATTAGTAGGTAAGAAAAGCTTTTACCTATAATTATCTTTGTGTTATCTTCCTCTAGAAGTATATTTTTGTTTGACCGATATTGTTCTTTTGAGAACAAGTGGTGAAAACAAGAAGCTTCATGAGGCTTCGACTTGTACCCAACAGAGATGGAGTCGATGAAGACTAGTCTTCAAGGCAACATCACTCTCTGAACAATGTGCTTAGTGAGCTACATTACGAGGGAAAACTCCTCGAGAAGATACCATATTGCTCACACAAGTACCATTGGGGAACAAGTCGGAAAATTGCAAGAAATGGTGACCACTCTGAAAACTAATCAAGCTGAGTCAATAAGGGAAGCAGTCGAAGCTGCAGTAAGTTACGCTTTGGTAAGCCGACTTGATCATCTGAATCGAGGCAAGTCGTCCGATTGAGGAAATGCGTCATTGGTAAAAGGTGGTATGAGGAAATGCAACTAGGCTCTCCCCTTCAGAGTAATCTTGTAACTACCTTGTAAGGCAGACAATTTTTGTTAATAAGTAATATATGATCCGCCTCATTTCCTCAAAATCATCTTGTCGAGTAGTTAGTAACTCAAAAGATAATAAACGAATGAAAGACTAAGAATTGAAGTCAAATTAATAACTTTATCCTAGCCCCCGACTATTTGCTTAGATTGTTTAGACAATCTAAATAAATAGTGTTTAAAAATGGGGTTTCTGAAAACAAAGAGAGGTTTATTTAACTTATAGCTTTTGTTACGGTTGTCAAGCACTGATCGAAAGAGTAGAAACGACTCGACACTAGGAAGTTCCTTCTAGTGGGCAGGACCACGTGCAGAGAGGAAAGGCTTCGACTAGGTGATGTTTCCATCTCCGACTAGTTTAATCAAACCAAGAACAGCAACTTGAGTTAAACAAACGTCTTAGAGGACTTTAGTAATTCGTTCGTCCTTTTTTGGTGGACTTCGATAAGTCTTTTCCAGTAGCAAAAGTAGGAGACTGATCGACACTAGGAAGTTTCCTTCTAGTGGGCAGGACCACATGCAGAGAGGAAAGACTTCGACTAGGTGTGTCTCTTCCTTCGACCAGTTAAAACAAATCGAGTACACCAAAGGTGGTCGAACAAATGTAAGAAAGTGCGCTCTACTTAGAATATTTTTGGAATTTACTGAAAAAATAGACTAAGATTGAGAGAGTTGGCTTTGAGAACATTTCGACTGGATAAAACCCGAGCTCTTTGTATTGGCAGCAAAAATGAGTAACGAGTCGATGCTAGGAAATTCCTTCTAGTGGGCGTAACCACATGCGAGAGAGGAGAAGTTTCACCGGATAGCGTTTTCGCTTTTGGCGGTGTAAAGAAAAGCGGGTGTTTTAAAATCATAGTCGAAAGATTAAAAAGCACTACTCGAAAATAAGGCAAAAAGAGGTAGAAAGAACACGGACTTTTATTGCTCGAGAAACGGTCACACATAGAATTTATGTGAATCGGGTCGATGTTCCAAGAGTTTGAGAGAACTCGTCCATCTTCCATTGCTAGTCGATCGACCACGCCGAGTTACGCCGACCATCGTGTAAGGACCTTCCCATTTAGGGAAAGTTTATTCGATTAGACTTGGATTGGCGAGCCTCAATACCAAGTCACCTACAAAGAAGGTCGCGAGGTTGGACCTTACGATTATAGTATCTGCGCAGGGCTTGTTGGTAGACTGCCGAACGGATTAAGGCTAGGTTTCTCCTCTCTTCGAGTAGGTTAATGTCATCTGCTCGAAGTTGTTCCTGGTTTGAGTTGTTGAAGGTTTCAACTCGTGTCGACCGCAATTTTAGCTCCGGAGGAAGCATGGCTTCGCCCAAAACTAGAAAAAATGGTGTTTCTCTGTTGCTCGATGGTGGTCGCATCTAACCGCCCATAATATGGAGGGTAATTCTTGTACCCAAGCCCCGAGCGCTTAACAAAGTCGGGTCAAGACTCGAGTTTTAATTCCTCGCATTATTTGGCCGCTTGCACGCTCGACCGCCCCATTGCTTTGGGGATGTGCAATGAAGCATAGCATAGCTTGGTACCCAACTCGCCGCAAAATTCCGAAATTTTGCACTTGCGTAATTGTTTACCATTGTGCGTAATTATCCGACTTAACTCCAAATCGACTAATTACGTTTCTCATCATGAACCTTTTCTTCGCCTGTTGTTATCCGCCATGTGTTCGACTTGATCCATTTTGTGAACGTGTCAATAGCCACAAAAGGAATTCAAACCTCCCGGAGCTTTGGGAAACGGTCCTAGGATATCAAGCCCCAGTCGCAAAAGGCCAAGAAAGAGGTATTGTTTGTAATGCTTGAGTGGTTGGTGTATCTCGCTCTACCATGGAATTGGCATGGACACACTTTTTAACCACCTCCATAGCATCGTGCTGAGGTCAGAGGCCAAGAAAACCTTGTCGAAAGGCTTTACCAACCAATGTTCTCAGGAAGCATGCGTCCCACAGATGCCACTGTGTATATCGTGAAGGAGTGTTATTCCTTCTTTTTGCGGAATGCATCGCATGAGTATTCCTTGGGTTCCTCGTTTATAGAGGACTCCTTCAACCAAAGTATACATTTTGGCTTTTCGGGATAATCGATCTGCCTCAAGATCATCTTCGGGTACGGAACCCTTGTAAAGATACTCGTAGATGGGAGTCATCCAGGTATCCTCGTAATCTAATGAGGCCATCTCAAGAGGAGGTGTCTCTGGTTCTTCGACCAGAGACGGTTTTTGGAGTTGCTCCAAGAAAACTCCTTTTGGTACTGTAGATCGGGAAGAAGCCATCCGAGCAAGTTGGTCTGCGAGGAAATTATCCTTTCGAGGGATAAATTGTACCTCGAAACCTAAAAAATGTTTTTCTAGCTTACGTACTTCTGATAAGTACCGAGCCATTGTTGAGTTAGAGCACTGGTACTCTTTCCCGATTTGATTCACGACTAGTTGAGAGTCTCCTCTCACGAGTAGTCGATTTAATTGAGAGTGCTTTCGTAGCTCGTATGCCGCCTAGCAAACCTTCGTACTCGCCACATTGTTAGTGGCACGAAAGTTTAATTGTATGGCATACTTTAAGGTTTCTCGGTAGGAGATACCAGACCACCTCCAAATTTCGAGCCACTTAAAGTAAGTGACCCGTCAAAGTACATCATCCATCGGTCGTGGGAATCGATCGGGATCCTGAGCAGTTCAGATTTGTCCATTCGCGACAAAGTCCGCCAAGATCCGGGATTTTATGGCCGTTCGGGACACGAAATGGAGGTCGAACTCCCAAGTTCGACCGACCATTTTGCCATCGTCTCATTGCTTCCTTATTATGGAGGATTGCTCCCAAAGGAAACTCGGGCACGACACTATTTTGTGCGCTGAAAATAATGCCGCATTTTCTCAAGACATGAGGAGGGCATATAGAAGTTTTGGACACGAGGGTAACGCTCCTTAGGCCCGTAAAACTTCGCTAACGTAGTAAACCGGTCGTTGTGCGTTTTCACGCTCTACGACTAATATCGCGCTTGTCGCTGTGGCGTGGCGGCTAGGTAAATTAAGAGCGCCTCTTCGGCTTTGGAGAAACCGAGCAGAGCACTCGAAGATACCTCTTGACATCCTCAAAGGCGGCGTTTGCCTCGCTCGACCACTCAAAACCTTCATGTCTCCCGAGAAGTTTAAAGAAAGGTAGTCCTTTTCTCCTAGTCGTGCGATGAAACGACTTAAAGCCGCCATGCACCCGGTGAGTTTCTGGACTTCCTTTTTGTGTTTGGAGGACGATCCGAGGATGGCTTTTATTTTTCAGATTTGCTTCGATTCCTCGCTCGGATACTAGGAATCCAAGCAATTTTCTCCAAGAAATTCCAAACACACACTTCTCTCGATTGAGTTTTAAGCGGTGCTTTACGAGGTTGTCGAATGTTTCTTGTAGGTCGCTGATATGATTAAGTCTCTTAATGCTTTTTACGACTAGATCATCAACATAGGCTTCCAAATTCGGCCTAATTGAGATGAAAAGTCGATTGCATTAGGCGTTGAAAAGAAGCACCAAGCATTCTTTAGACCAAATGGCATTTTGACATAGCAAAAGGTACCAAATGGAGTAATGAATGCGGTCTTTTCTTCATCGCTTAAACACATATTGATCTGGTGGTATCCGAATATGCATCTAAAAACTTAATATCTCACAACCTGCGCAGCTTGAATCAACCGGTGATCGACACGAGGTAAAGGGAAATCATCTTTTGGACAAGCTTTATTAAGATCAAGAAAGTCCACGCACATACGCCATTTGCCGCTTGACTTTTTGACCATTACAGGTTAGCCAACCACTGCGGGTGGTTGACTTCTCTTATAAAGCCCGCTTTAAGTAGCTTATCCAACTCGATTTAATAGCATCTCGCCGATCGTGGGCAAATCTCCGTAATTTTTGTTTTCTGGTACTTTATCGTGCCGTAAAGCTAGCACATGCTCGATCACCTTCACAGGGACTCGGGCATGTCGGATGCTTGCCACGCAAAGACATCTGCGTTAGCTCGGAGGAAGGTAATGAGGGCGTCTTCCTATTTGGGGTGGGAAGTCTCCCGATGCGAGCAGTCTTGAGGGTTCTTCTCGCCCGAGAAGAACCTCTTTGACTTGGTCGTTCGGCTTTGGTGCGACTTTTTAGGCTTCGACTTGCTAGTCGAAGGTCGACTTTCATCTCGAGTTGGTATTTGACCAACCATCTCGAGGATCGACGATCATGACTATACGCCATCTTTTGTCACATTGAATGGTGATCACTCCTTTGGGACTCGCATCTTAAGACATTGATACCCGTAATGAGTAGCCATTAAGAATTTTGCCAAAGTTGGTCGTCCGAGTATGGCGTTATATGTTGTGTCGAAATCGACCACATCAAAGGAGACTTTCTCGTCTGAAATTATTTGGTGAGCCAAATGTTAAAGGAAGAGAAACTTGGCCAATGGGTTTGGTCAAGACCCGTGACGATTCCATGAAAGGAATATCGTACCGGCCTTACCTTTGTCCTGGGTACTTGCATCTCGTCTAGGGCTTTAGTAAATAATATGTTCAAAGAACTGCCACCATCAACCAACACTCGATTGACCCGACAGTTGTTGATGGTGGGTTCGACCACAATCGGATATCGACCTGATCGACTCGTAGTGATTGGGCAGTCATCCTTCTCAAAAGAGATGGTAACTTCCACCACTTGGTAATTTATTGACGAGAGGAGTATGTATAGAATTTACCTCTCGTCCACAGCCTTTAAGTTGTCGTTTGGAGTCGTATGCCGATGATCCTCCGTAGATGTGCTCAACGGTATGTTGCGGATCTTGGAACGGCATCTCCTCATCATCCGACGACTTTTGGCCACTCGTATGTCCTACCTGCTCGAGAGTAGGGAGTGGTGCTTTGCCGTTGTAGTAGTCCTCGAGCTTTCTTTGGAAAACTTCGCAGATTATGGAGGTCATGTCCTTCCTTTTATGAAAAGGACACCACCTTGGTTTGTCGCTCCTACGATCGTATGCTTACCTTTGCCTTGATCGAGGTGCGACTTGGTGGTTTGAGGCTCTCCATCTTTCACACCGTAACCTCCTTGGAACCACCGGTTTGTGGTTTTGACTTTTATTTTCTTCTTGGACTTTTTGCTTTTTATCCTTACCAACTTCACGGCTCTCGAGGAGTATATGTTTCTCGATCGATAGTGTTGTTCCACTCGACCGCCTCGAAGCGATTGCATATCGATCGCCATCTCAAGAGTTCGCAATGATGTTGGGAGGATTCAAAGCAATGTCCTCCGTTATCCTTCTACTACGGACTCCTTGCTTAAAAGCCCCGATCACAGAGGAATCGAAATTTCGGAATTGAGTTACGAACCCGACTAAAGCGCTTGATGAATTGACGCAAAGTCTCGTTGTTGTTCTTTTTATCGGTGCAAGTCGCCTTCTTTTCGTAGGCGGTTGTATGTGCCTTGGAAATTCGCTGTAGAAGATCACAGAGGTGTTGCTAAGAGTAGATCGACTCGAGTGGTTGGTTTAATAACCACGATCGAGCGGATCCTTCGAGCACAATCGGAAGGTAATTCGCCATTACATGCTCTCCTCCTCCGCCGCTCGGACAATGTTAGTATAGATCTCAAGAAATTCGATGGGATTTTGAGATCCATCAAATTTCTCCATGTTCCTTTGGCGAAAATGAGGTGGCTAATGAATCGCTCGGAGGTCGCGAGAATGCCGGATCCAGTAATCACTTCTTGGCGCCTTCTTTGTAGGAAAGAAGGGTTAATGTCACCAGTGATCGATACGACGATACCCGTGAACAGTGAATTGCTCGTAGTAGGCCTCAGCTTTACGAGGAGAATACTCCTCGTATTCTACTCGTTAGAATTTCTTTGTCGAAGTGGTGAATGATCACCTCTCCGAGGTGCTTCTTGATCTTCAGCTGATCGAAAGGTATTTCTCCGAATAGGGGATCGATTCGACTTATGGCCGTGTCGATTCCTACGTAAAGAAATATTCGATTGACTGGTAGTTGAGGAAGTCGTATTGCTACGACTACCTGAATGTTGTCGATGAGGTACCTCCAGTCTTGTCATCACAGTTCAAGTCTTTGCGTAATCTCTTCAAAGAAAGAGATCGTACCTGGCGCTCGAGCAAGCTCTTGGTAGGATTCTCGAGCAAGTCGCTGATGTCCCGGAGTTCTTGTACCTCCTCCGACTGATGTTGAATGCGCCCAGGCGGGTTCTTCTGGAATGCAATTTTCTTTCTTCTGACGACATCAAAATCCTCCTCATCAGGTCTTTGAGGCCTTCTTAGTGGAGTGCGAGAATGTCGAGGATTTCCCTCGCTCATCAGTGTTGGTTCTCTCGCCAACGGTGGTGCCCTTGCCATTACCACGAGGGGCGCAGTGTGTGATCTTCGGGAGTGTTCTTATCTCGGCCTCCATGAGGTGAATTCGATTTGGGGAAGGACGAAGACCTCCCGCTGATGATTCTCACTTGCGCCGAGGCCTCCCGCTTGAGGAGTGCTCGAGGGACACCATCTCGCGACTTGGAGTAATCCTCCGTAGGGGAACTCAGGGTTATAATCGTCTCGCTCGCAAATGAGATCTGCGGGAGACGGCCGAATTGCAGGAAAGCATGCTTGATCCCACCTCTCCGGAGTTACCCCACGAGAGAGGATCACTAGATCTTTGGTGGAGTCCTGGAATTGTGGCTCCTGTAACTTGACTTACCAAGTCGGACCGCCTTAAGGGACTTGAACACTTGGAGAAAGAACTCTCATCGTGTTGTGAGTCCTCCCGGGAGCGGTCTGGTCGGATTGACCCTTGTCCTTTGAGGGAATTGGCTCCTCTGTCGGACGTATTGTTGTGGGGATAAGGATCCTCCTCAACTCCATTAATGGGATGGTTTCTGGAGAATAATCTCGGAGGCAACATCACCATCGGTGGATGCATCACTCGGCCAGTAGTCGAAACCGGCATCCATGTCGACGTCTGCACAATCCGCCAAGTCAAACCAGTTCTCCTCGCTCCATTCTCCCGCCATAATTGCATGAGATTGGAAAAGAGAGTATGTTGACAAGAGATTACGGAAGATCCCCACGGACGGGCGCCAGCCGGTGTATTAGAACCGATCTTACGTAAAGATTGATTGATTCGGGGTCTCCTAGAAATGAGATCACGCAGAGTGGATTGACACGGATGTTTAGAGAGTTGAGGCCTTCTCGGAGAGAATAATAACCCTAATCCTGTGTGTATGGTATTCTTGATGATCAAGTAAAAGACTAAGACTATTACAGAGAATAGCACTTGTGTTTCTACTTGACTAGCTCTTGTTCGCCCTTTCTCCCCTATTCCTCTGATTGATGCCTTTATATAGTCGTGAAGAAGTAGCCGTTTTGTCCTGCGGGAGATGCGCCTAATTAATCCAGTAACGGACGCATGATGGCAGTAATTACCGGTGCCTCGGCTTCTTCACGCCGTCTGGCAATTATTTTCCAGAGATAATGGGATATTTACACACCATTAATAAGCGGAATAATAGTGCGTGCAGACTGTTCGGATTCCTTAATCAATTGGACCCACTCGCCTGTAGGTTTGATTATAAGGTGGTCGTAGTTTACCTAGTCGTAGAAGGACTTACGACCAGGTAGCAGTCGTAGAAGGACTTACGACTTTGTAGTGGTCGTAGAAGGACTTACGACCATGATATAGTCGTAGCAAGATTTACGACTACGGGGGTGATTGTAGAAGAACTTATAATTACTTGTTAGGCCTCTCCCTTATAGATATAAGGGGTACTTCTGGGGACTATGTGACATCATATTTACCCATAATAAGAATTATAGATAAAAGATAAAATGAGGATTATTAGATCCTCGTCAAGAAGTCTTCGCGAGGGTTTCAGCGAGGTCCAGCGGAGGATCCGTGGGTACATTCATGTTCTCCATTAGATTTTGTAAAATTTTCAAATACGATCTGTCACCGATAGTCAAACTGGTCTCCTCTTGTGTAGATTGGTATTTCTATAGCACTGTTAATTCGTAAGTTTGGGATAGTTACAGGCAGATTCAGCGTTTAGGGTCTCCTAGAGTTATATGAGTAATCGCGATAGCTTTCTGGGAAGTATTAATTCATAATTTTTGGTTGGGTAATTATTTAGTTATGATTTTTGCAATTCTGAGTGTCCGTTCAGTCTTTGGATTCGGGCAGCGAGTATACTTATGTGAATTAGGGTCTAGAGATGGATAAATCTAGTCAGTTGATCTTCATGAGTTTTGTATACAACTTTACGATGATTTCAGAGAGTCCAAGTTCATATTTTTTTGACAATTAAAATGAAAGTTATGAATTTTTTAAGTTATTGTTGTAGATCTGTCCTTCTGTTGGGGACAGTAGGGAAAAGGTTGCTCTGTTAGTAACCTTTATTGCACAATAAGAAAATTATGATAAATTTATTGAGGAAGCTGGTTATTTGTAGTTTCTAGAATGTCTTATATCATTAGATTTGGACGTACCAATTAAAATATACACAATTCTTAAGTTGATATTACCGAAGATGTCAGGAGTGTCTTCGGGGATAAAAACAAAGGCTTGGATGAAATAATTTGAACATCTGGTCACCTGAGAAGTTGTAGGTCTGCGTGTGTAGGTCCTAGAGGTCTTGGATTCATGATTTTTGGAGTTCTGAATCAAAAGTTATGGTTTTTCCTTTGATGGCTGTCTGTTTTGGACAAACTGGAATGTGGGAGGGTATCGATAAAAGTTTGGGTTGCGAATAAGGGCGAACGATTCCAGTTTTGTTTTATTACTATGTTGTGCGCTTTTGAATGGTGTTATTATTATACTTTATGATTTGCTAGGTGGTGGTGAGAACCGGGGATAGATTCCTCCTATTGTCGTCATCCGTCTCTCAGTCGAGGCAAGTGCAAGTAGTGCAGAGTGAATTGTGATGCTATATTCATGATGATTGCCATGTTTTATTTATGAATTTTTATTTGTGATAATATTCTCTCATGTTGGATTGAGCATATGGAGATCACTTGCATCATGGCATTTATACTTGGACCTTGGACTACGTGGTAGCCAAGAATTGTATCTTTTGAGATCCCCGTCATTCATTGGATGGGCACGAGGTCCCCGTCATGTATTGGACGGGCATGGGTCCCCATACTCGTGGAGTGTGGGCAGGCTTGAGGTCCCTGTGCTTGAGGGCATAGGCTTGAGTATGCATCGACGGATGTACTACTCTGCATTACCGGTAATTGCAAATAAGAAAGAAAGATGCATTCTTGTCATTTGCATTGCATGAGATTGGATCAGCTGTTGATAGCCATATGAGAACTTTGTTATATTCCATGCATGTATATATTTGATTACTTCACTATTGCACTTTGTTGAATCGTGGAGTCACGCTTGTTGTTGATATTTTCTTTAGGTACTTCTCGGGGATGCGACATGCATGGGAAGGGTTAGCTTTGGTGCTACAAATATCATGGGGATATGCTCATGATCTTAGGATGATGTTACAATTGACAATGGTGTTGAAGGATTATCGATTCACGAGTTTTCGGCATAATTTCAGTTCTGTCAGGCCATAATCGGTCTGACGGCCAGGACGGCGGTCAGATCGGTCAATGCGGCGGTCTGACCGGCCACCCCTAGCGGTCAGATCAGCCAGTGGTGGTCGGACCGGCCAAGGGTGGCGGTCGGACCGGCCAATATAAAAAGTGGATTTTGGAGCTGGGCCAAAAATATAGGGTGTAGGCAAGAGAGTGGATTCTATTGCACTTGGTGTCATAATTTTTGGAGTCTCCAGTCAAAAGTTCTATTCATTTGAAATTGTAAGAGAGCTTTCGGTTTTCAGGTGCTGAAATTTGGCTAAGTCCCCGCTTGGGGTCTGACCGGCCAGGGCGGCGGTCAGACTGGCCATTGAATGACGGTCTGACCAGTTTTCACTAGTATCATCGGCCCTTGTAGTGGCGATGTTTGTTTATTGAGTCAAGTTCATGAGTTTCAGTGCATACATGTTGCATGATGCATGCTTTGACTAACGTGGGTCAAGTTGCGAAGAACTTGTTCCCGGAATCGATTAATTGATCTATTGTTGTGCAGGTTGCTTGGAGATCAACGACGGTCAATGGCGAGGATGATCGGGACTAGGCTTGGAGAGCTGAGGTTCAGAACGATCGACGACGCCGGATGAAGTCATTGGATTCGAGCGTGGCGCAAAATGGACAAGGATGACCGAACGGAAAGTTCGGTGCGACGGGTTGCATCAAGCGGCGTGGGGGTCGGTGCTAGTGCCATGGTGGTTTCGGTGGGAGCCGGATGGGAGAGACTTGCAGACATTATGAGAGCCGCTGATCAACCTACACGTAGTGAAGCATGGAACTGCTTCATGAAGATTGGACTCGGTCTTCGAAGAAGGATCGAGAAGGGGTATTTTGGTAATATCACTAAAATACCGCCTTATTTGATTTTGGCTAAACCGCGGCGCAAGACGACGTAAGGAGAAGTGGTTTAGGTCAAGAGAAGATGAAGGCGGTGCTTTAAAATGCGTGCGTGAGTTAAACCCGTTTGTGTGTGGGTTTAACGGGTGCCCAATAGGAACTATTCTAGAAGGTTAGCCTCCACTATAAATATAGGAGGGTGCTGTGCACCTCCTCTAATCCTTTTGCTTATTTGGAAACCCTAGTTTTGTTTTTGAGATTATGGCGTGGACAGGTTAGGATTTTTGAAGAGGAGATTGATTGTATGCTCATGTATTGAGTTTTATCCTCCATGTTGGAGTGATTATAAACCATCAACAATCACAAAATTTCAATTTCAGTTGAAAATAAAACATCAATAATTTTTGTGGATTTTCTGGAAATTTTAAAAGCTTTTCCCTAAATTATATTAAGGCTAAAAGAATTTATGTGCAAAATCTATTGCCAACTAAAAGTTGGAATTATTTTATTTAAGTCCAGAATGCCTCATAGAATTTATGTGAATTTTCTCAAAATTTTTGGACTTCATTTACTATTTTCTAAAGCCTATTTGAATTTCTGGAATTAAATCAATTGAAAAAGAATTTAAAATCTTTTTAACAAAGATCGGGCAAGCCCAACCTTTGTGCGCGTCTCGGCCCAACTCTCCCCGCGCGTGAGTAACGCGGGCCGTCCGATCAAAATCGGACGGCCGACAATCAATCCGCCCGCGCTCTCTCTCCTCTCTCTCGTCTCATCGTCCGTGGGGCCCACGCATGATGTCGCCTTCCCGCCCCTTCTTCTCCCAGCTCGTCGCTCTCGCCGCCATTACCGCTCGCCTGGAGCTCATCAATCCCGTGATTCCCTCCCCCATTTCTCTCGCCATCATGCGCGTTAACGACGCCAGCTTCCACCGCGTTCATTCCCGCCATTACCCCCCTCTTAACCCCGTGGGAACGCCGCGCCCGTTGCCACCGCCATTAACG
The DNA here is from genome assembly GCA_036346395.1 of Hsuehochloa calcarea. Classification (NCBI taxonomy): domain Eukaryota; kingdom Viridiplantae; phylum Streptophyta; class Magnoliopsida; order Poales; family Poaceae; genus Hsuehochloa; species Hsuehochloa calcarea. Next base: position 23,882,536 of record CM070610.1, on the reverse strand, counting down.
CCGCGCGCTAACCTCGCCTCCCGGCCTCCCCCTCGCCTATAAAAGCCGCCCCCGGCTGCACATTCTTTCCCGCAACTCATTCCCCCACCTCCCGTAGCTTTGCTCGCTCTCAATCGCCGGCATTTGAAGTTTCCCCGTCGTGTCGAGCTCCATCTTCTTGATTCGCGATCGAAGCTCTCCCGCCACATCGACCGCACCATCGGCCTGGCGTCCTCCGCGATCCTTGGCGCACCTCGGCCGCTGAAAACCCCGAGCACTTTCGCCAACAACGAACCACACCGCCGCCTCTCCGTCGCCGACGACCTTCCGCCACTCTCGCCGCCGCGCCAGTAGCGACTCGCCTCAGTGTATCCCCCTGAACCTTTTGCGCACCTCACCGAGTCCGCCACTGTCGTTCGGCGGTGCCCTCGGCTCCGTGCTCCTCCCCTCCGGCCGAAGTGGATCGCCACCTCGGCGCCACACCAGCGCCACCTCACTCCTCTGGCGTGTGCGTGGCACCACGTGGGCGCCAAGCCAAGACGCCAAGGCCAAAGGCCTCCCCTCACTGCTTGTCTTGTGAGCCGAGTCCACCGTGGACTTGTGCCTCGCTGTGGACTCAGTCCATACTGTTCGGGCCCACATGTCAGTCTCTGTGAACAGTGCCGCTGACGCATGCTTGCGTAATAATTGGAATTTTCTTTAGAAATTTAATTCGGGAATTATGGAAAATCCGATTTTGGAATTAAATTTAGATTTAAACTTCCAGGAGCTCGTATTTCTTCATACAAACTCCGATTTAGGTGATTCAAATTTCTAAATTTGTATAAAATCAAGATCTAGCTAACTAAACCAAAATTATTTAATTTGGAATTAATTTGAATTTTCATTTGAATTTATTTGTGTTCATTTGAATTCGCTTGAATTTGGAATATTTTGCAGATAGATTTTGACGACTCAGGAGAGCTTGACCCTATTGAAGAAGTAGAATACCGGAATTTGAGCAAGGCAAGTTACACCATTGACCATTTTGCCCCCAATATTTAAAATTATTTAATTTCTACATTTTAAATTATTATTGCATGCATAATTGTATTTAATTATTTTAAATTCTGTTTTAAATATTTAATTATTCCAATTCCTTTGTATAGCCAAATTTGATTGTTGTATCATCAATTCCTTGTAACCTTAGTCAAATGAATTTAAAATAAATATATGCATAGCAAATGCTTAGACCATGAAATATTTGACTTTGGGAGAATTTAGCCAAAATTTCATAAAGTGATAAAAGTCTATGACATTGCTTTGTCATGGTGGACTTTTGCAAATGTCTTTGAAAATTATAAAATAAAAGAAAATGGTTTATACTTGGGCAAATATGGAGTTGGTGGGGTGCAGTTTATGCAGGGCCTGTCTGTTAGGATCGAGACCTGTGGTTTTTATTGAAAGTTGCCCAAGTAGATTAAGGACCGGCCTTTGAGCCGCATCTTGCAAAAGCTCCACCGTACTACCACATGTTCTGTATGGGCAGAACCAGGCTTAATAATTTGTATTATCTCAGTATTGTTTATGCCATTTTTGTTGTGTGGGTGTCGGTTAGACTTTATTCCCACTTGGCGCAAGAGGGGGTTTCCGGCAGGTGGTTAGCCTAATGGAAGTGAAACCTTAGCGGGCATATTGGTATTGAGGTAATGCATTGGAAACGCCTTGTGATAATTGCCTAGTCACACGCCTAAGGAAGCGTGCATTGGCCGACATAACGGGCAAATTATCTCTTGTGGGTAAAGTTGTACAACCTCTGCAGAGTGTAAATCTATTCGAATAGCCGTGTCCACGGTTATGGACATGCTGAGCAAAGCCACTCTAAGTTAGATTTGTTTTTGGTTTTAAAATAACTTTGGACATGATTTGAGGATGGTTAATCCTTGTAGTAAATTTGGCGGGTAGCCTTGTGATAGGAGGGTATCCTTCACCATGTTTCATATGGAGGTTATCCACTATAAAATGATGAATTTTAAATCTGATTTTAGCTATGGAATAAAATTATGCCTTGAAACTTAGTATAAATATTTAAACCAAAAGGTGATTTATGCAAATAAACCCTACAACCTTCCATTGAATAACTTATGCATGCATTCTAAATTCTGTATTGGGTGTAATTTGCGAGCACAGTTGTAGTGCTCACTCTTGCTGAATATTATTATTCAGGAGAAGACTGCTATCCAGAAGGTGAGGAGGGACGATTAGACGGCGACCTCGAGGGCGATTACTGTGGCGATCGTGTGGCTTACCATTATTATTTGCTTCCGCTTAATGTTTTATTTGGCCTTCGGCCCCAGTTGTAATAAACTATATGCTTATTAAATATACACGTTGGATATGTTTGTGATAACATTTTTGTGACTGTGTACACTGGAAATCTGGACTAGTGTATGAACACGAGAATTCGGGATCCTTCGTTCTCGGTTCGACAAAAGTGGTATCGAGCCATATCGATCGTAGGTCGTGACCTAGAAGGAAATCAAACCCTTAAGGATTTATTTTGAAAATTTAAAATAACTTGGTCTTACGAGTCATTCTCAACTTTTCTCTTGAAAAATTATTTACTAACTCATATCCTTTTCAAAAATTGTAGATGGTCAAGTTCAATGCCATTTCCCATGGAGTCTTTCTTTGGTCATTGGGCGCCATTCTCACGGAAGATGATGCAAGACTTGGACTTTGAAGAAAGACCAACGATCAAGGATACAAGTATAAGGTGGGAAATCAGGAACGGTGGAGAGTAGAGGTGATCCTATACTCCAATCTATCGCCAAACACAGACTTCCACGTCTTCGATGCCCCAATGCGACGAGACACCTTCGCCGAAGGCATCCAGGATGCAGCCAGGGAAGCAACCCGCAGACTTCGCTACATCTACGATCACCGCCTCAACGGACTTTGGGTTCCACTATTACCCAATGCACATTCCAACCCGGCATGACAGTGCTTTCCGCTCAACTAGAGATGAAGACTGTCCCGATCTCACTCATCAGGTGGATCTGGCCAGAGCCATGGATTATGCCTACGGGAATACACTAGATGAGATGTCTCTCCTGCAAGTGAAATTACAAGATGCAGAAGAAAAGTTGAAGACTGCAGAAAAAGAACTGGCCTCCTACAAGGAAGGCGAGGCTAGTTCTAGTGAGCCAGATTATACCCCAATAACACCATAGATTTGACCTTAAATTTTTCCTTTAGTTATGTAATTATGAGCTACCAAACCTTTGTAGTAGCCATAATGAATTAATAAAATAAAAATAAATTATTTTGCTGAAATGTTCTTGTCTTGTGTTTGTTGAATTTGGGCTATTTTAGATCTATACTCTTATAATTCCTGTCTCTCTTGTCTAATCTATGAAGAGTTCATCAGATGGTGACCACCCGCACCGGAAGTGTCAATGCTAGAGGGCAAGGAAATGAGAATGCCGAATATCAAGAAAACCCAGTTCAATGTACCACCACCTCCTCCAATCAAGCTCCCGATCGGGCGCCAAATGATGGCCAATCGACTCATCGATTGAGTTGCTAGCCCATCCCTTCACAAAGAATCGAATACTCAAGCCGCAGCAGCCTATCATGTTCCTCCACCTCCCGCAAGAGTGACTTTGTCAGAGTTCATGAGAATGCGTCTGCCAACATTTTCTAGTAGCACGGAACCCATGGACGCAGATGATTGGCTCAGGGCCATTGGAAAGAAGCTGGATATTGCTCAATGCACAGATCGTGAGAGAGTTTTGTTTGCCTCTCATCAATTGATTGGTCCCGCATCAGAATGGTGGGATAACTTCAAAGATGTCTCATGCTAATGCCCAAGAAATCACTTGGGATGAGTTCATGCAAGCTTTCCGCCGATCTCACATTCCATCCGCATGATTACCTTGAAAAAGAAGGAGTTTCGCTCGCTTCGCCAAGGAAACCGTTCAGTCGGCGAGTATCTGCATAAGTTTAACCAACTTGCTCGATATGCCCCTGAGGATGTAGCCAGAGATGAAGACAGGCAAGAGCGATTTCTGGAAGGGTTGAACGACGAACTCTCTGTTCGTTTGATTTCTCAGGATTTTACCGACTTTCAGCAGTTGGTAAATAAGGCCATACGCCAGGAAGGCAAACATCAGAAATGGAGAATCGTAAGCGAGGATGGCGGCTGAAGTTTAACTCAGAGGACCGCCCAAGCCTCGCTTTTCGCCTCACCACCTCGTGGAGATTCTGCACTACTACACCGAGAGTTCCAGCTCCAGTTCCGCACCCAAATACTCCCGGATTCCGTAGTAGTTCATCCGGAGGATGCCAGCAGGTTGCCTATTTCCACAAAGAGAATCACTTGCTTTCACTGCAACGAGTTGGGTCATTATGCCAATAAGTGTCCCAAGAAGCAGCAGACTACCACCCCCGTCAAGCCAACTCCCGGAGTTTCAGTCTCCGGCGGTCCCTCAAGACCAGCCGGTCAGTTCATGAAGGGACGTGTGAATCACGTCACCGCAGAGGAAGCCTATGCAGCACCAGATGTTGTTCTTGGTACGTTCCTTGTTAACTCAAGATCAAGATCAGCTTTTATTTGATTAGGAGCTTCGCATTCTTTTGTGTCAAATAAGTTTGTGGAAAAGTATGGGTTATCTACCTCCCCTTAGTTAAGCCCATGTTAATCCATTCCCTGCTCTGTAAATGAGGGCTAGTTTATTCTCATCCAAATCTTACCTTTGAAATCTCGGAGTAACTTTCTTGGCCAACTTAATAGTCCTGTGTTCGCAAGGATTGGGACGTAATTCTTGGAATGGTGGCTTGCCAAAAATCGTAAGGTGATAGATTGTGCTAGTAGATCTATCAACCTCACCAATGAACAAGGGATTTCAGAGAGTTCAACCCAAGACTTCTACGGAAAGAAGTCCTATCTTGACCAGCTTTAAAGGAAGTAAAATCGGAAGATATACCCGTGGTACAAGAATATCCAGATATTTTTCGGAGGACTTACAGTATGCCACGGACCGGGACATAATGTTCTTAATTGACTTAGTCCTGTGGATCGCTCCAATTTCAAGCGACCCTGCTGAATGCCTCCAAGCAAATGATCTAGCAGAGTTGAAGAAGCGGATCAAGAACTACAGAGTAAAGGTTATATTCAACCGAAGTTCATCGCCTTTGGGAGCTCCAAGACTATTTGTCAAAAAGAAAGACAATAGTATGAGAATGTGTGTGGACTATAGATCACTCAACGAGGTAACAATCAAAAACAAGTACCAGTTACCTAGGATAGATGATCTGCTTGATCAACTTAAAGGAGCCGATGTTTTCTCCAAGATTGATTTGAGGTCGCTACCATCGCTAAAAATCAGACGTAAGATATTCAAGAGGCGCCTTCACCACGGATATGGATCATGCGAGTTCAAAGTGATGTCATTTGGACTAACAAATGCCTCGCTTATTTCATGAATATGATGAACAAAGTGTTCATGGAATTCTTGGATAAGTTTGTGGTGGTATTCATAGATGATATTCTCATCTATTCAAGAGATATGGAAGAGCATGAAAAACATCTCAGAATTATTTTGGACAAACTTCGAGAACACCAACTTTATGCCAAACTCAGCAAAAGTGAATTTTGGCTCAGTCAAGTGGCTTTTCTTGGACACATTGTGTCAGCAGGAGGAGTCATGAGAGACCCTCAAAGGTTGAAGTCAGTAATGGATTGGAAGCAACCCAAGTCATCCATGTATGAGAAGTTTTCTCGGATTAGCTGGGTACTACCGCAGATTCATTGAAAGTTTCTCCAAGATCGCCAAACCCATGACTCAACTTCTGAAGAAGGAAAAGAAATTTGAATGGACAAGTGCTTGTGAACATAGTTTTCAAGAGCTGAAGAAAAGACTAGTCTCTGCACCAGTGCTAGTTTTACCAGATATACGTAAGGATTTTGAAGTTTTCTGTGACGCATCCCGCCAGGGGCTAGGATGTGTACTGATGCAGGAAGGAAAGGTTGTGGCTTATGCATCTCGTCAGTTAAGGCCACATGAAGGAAATTATCCAACTCATGATTTAGAGTTAGCAGCAATTGTGCATGCTTTGAAAATCTGGCGGCATTATCTCATTGGTAACCGCTGTGAGATTTTCATGAGATCATAAGAGTCTCAAATATATCTTCACCAAATGATCTTAATCTCGTGCAAAGAAGATGGTTAGAGCCGATAAAGGATTATGACCTTGGATTTCATTATCACCGGGTAAAGCTAGCGTGGTAGCGGATGCTCGAGTAGGAAGGCATACTGCAACACGGTGTTAGTTCAAGAAAATCAACCAGAGTTGTATGAAGAACTAAAGCATCTGAATCTGGAAATTGTCAGTCAAGGCTGTATCAACACAGTGGACAACACAGTGGAAGTCCAACCAACCATACAAAGTCGATCGAGAGAAGCGGCTAGAAGACGAAGACATCAAAGAAATCATGAAAAACATGAGAAGAGGCAAAGCCCTGTGGATTTTCTCAAGGCGAGCGAGGCACGCAGTATGGTTTGGCAACCGCATCTCGTGTACCTAAACATCATGAAACCGCACAACCGATTTCGAAGAAGCTCATGAATCACCTTACTCTATCCATCCCGGAGTACCAAGATGTACCAGATCGAAGGAAAAGTATTGGTGGGTTAGTATGAAGCGAGAGATCGTGAGTTTGTTGCACGTTGTGATGTATGTCGCCGTGTTAAGCGTAACATCGAGAGACTGCCGGATTGTTACAACCATTACCAATTCCCGAGTGGAAATGGGAGGAGATTGGTATGGATTTTATCACCGGACTACCTAGGACCCAATCAGTTGTGATTCCATTTGGGTGATAATTGACCGATTAACAAAAGTGGCTCATTTTATTCCACCAAGACCACTTACGAAGCAATAAGTTAGCGAGAATTGTACATGGCGAGATCGTGCATCACATGGTATACCCAAGAAAATTGTGTCCGAGCAGAGGTTCGCAGATTCACTTCAAAATTTTGGCGAGTCTACATGAAGCTTTAGGAACCAGACTCAACTTCAAAGACAAAGATATCATCCCCAAGCAGATGGCCGACCGAACGTGTAAATCAGTCCTAGAAGACATGCTTGAGCTTGTGCTATAGATTATGGAAGAAGTGGGATAAGAATTTGCCCTATGCGTAATTTTCCTACAACAACGACTTTCAAGCTAGCCTACAGATGTCGCCATTTGAAGCATTGTATGGTAGGAAGTGTAGAACCCTCTCCTTTGGGATCAAGTAGGAGAACACCAATTCTTAGGACGAATTGATAAAAGAAGTGAAAGTAAGGTAAAAGCAATAAGAGAACGTCCGAAAGTAGCTCAAACCCGACAAAAGAGTTATGCCGATAATCGTCGGAGAGAACTATCCTTCGAGATGGGAGATTTTGTCTATCTGGGGTAACTCCACTCCGAGGAGTGAAGAGATTTCGAGACTAAAGGAAAACTCGCACCTGCATTTGTCGGACCCTATAAGATTTTGGCAAAAGAGGTGAAGTTGCTTATCGCTTGGAACTACCAAGATCTCTCGGCCACATTTGTTCACAATGTCTTCCATGTATCCCGATTAAAGAAATATCTCGAGTACCAATGGAAGAAACACCGCCGAGAGCATCGATCTTCGTGAAGATCTCACCTATGTGGAACAACCAATCAAGATTCTCGATGTGGCGTAACGCGTCACCGAAGCAAAGTGTGGATTTCATGGGGATATGTCCGCATCTTAGGATGATGTGACAATTGGCAATGGCGTTTACGGTTTGTCGTTTCACGTTTGCGACAAAGTTACAGCTAATCTTTCAGGCGGTCCGACCGGTCCTTGCACGGGCGGTCCGACGGTCCCATATCGGTCGGACCGGCCATGTAGGGCGGTCGGACGGGCGGTGACCTGATGGTCAAAATGAGTGGGCCAAAAATAGGTGTTGTAGGCAAGTGAGGATCCCAATGCACTTGGTCTCATAATTTTGGAGTCTCGGTGAAAAGTTCTATTGGTTTAAAGTTTCCGAAGGTTTGGATTTTGGGAGCTTGAATTTCGGCTAAGTCTAAGGCGGTCCGGCCGTGAGCGAGGAGGGTCCGACCGCCATAGAAGCGATCCGACCGCTCACCGAGCGGTCGGACCGTGAATTACTTGAACGTCGGCCAACCGTGGCGATGTTGTTTTGTTAGGTCAAAGTCATTGGTTTCATGGCATATGATTTGCATGATGCATGTTTTGACTAACATGGGTCAAGTTGTGAAGAACTTGTTCCCGAATCGTGTTTTCTTATGCGTGGTTGTGCGGTGGCTTGGTGGTCAACGACGGTCAACGGCGAGGAGAATCGGGACTAGACTTGAAGAGTTGAGGTCGAGCGATCGGCGATGCGGATGAGGTCAACAACTCAAGCGTGACACAAGATGGACAAGGGTGACCTATTGGCAAATCCATGGCACATGGTGAAGCGGTTTAGGTCAAAAGTTAAAGACGGCGCTTCGCGAAGCGTGCGTGTGTGACCCGTTTGTTAGTGGGCCTTAACGGGAGCCCAATTAAGTCAAACCCTAAGAGTTTTAGGCCTCCACTATAAATAGGAGGAGATGGTGGCTGCACCTCTCTCTCTCTCGCCTTTTATGTTTCAAAACCCTAATTGTCTTTAGGGGAGTTGAGGTGGAGGCTAGGGCTCTTGATGGTTTGTGGTGAATTTCGTGATCCTTGATTGTCTCTCGATCCATGATGGTGTGGATGTAATCCGACTTCAATCACGAAATCAATCTATGCAAGGTTTGCTTGAGATAAGTCTCTTTTCGTTCTTGCTTTCAATTTGGTGATTTTAGGGCTTTCCTTGATCCGCGAGTTTGTGATTGATTCTTTCCGTGAATTAGCTTGCTGTGATATGTGTGAATCTATCTAGCATCATCTTGATCATCAATCTCTCACGAACAAGCTTTAGGATCAAGTTTTCGTTCTGGCCCGGTTTTAGACCTTCTGTTAATCAATTGTCAATTGCTCAAGATCGTTCCAAGAATTATCATAATATTCGATTGGAATAGGTCCTCAATAGCATATAGAAGGTGTGTGCAAAGTTTCATAAAGATTGGAGTTGAGAATCAAAAGTTTCACCTAATTGCAACCGTCATCGGTGATTTTCTTATTGCTGGATCGGTTCGAGTCGGCCGGTCGGACCGCCGTCATCACCGGTCGGACCGATTTTGAGCGGTCCGACCGCCAAGACAACGCCGTCGGACCGCCGCAATCGGTCCGACCGGTTGAGTATAACGGTCCGACCGCCCGTCTTTGTGAGTCTTTGTAATCTTAGTTGATTTTGTTATATTGCTTAGGGTTTAATTGGATTCAATACTAGTCTTCCATTTGTCTTGGTATATTGATCTTCATAGCTTTCTAATAGCTCCGGAGTTAAATTGTATTGAGTTCATAAATTGTGAAAAAGTGAGCGTGCTCCTATTCACCCCCTCTAGTCGCCTTTACGGTCCAACAAGTGGTATCGAGCCCGGTTAGTTCAATCTTGATCTTAACAGGTCACCGAACTTTGGCGATGGATAAGTTTTCTACTAAACCGCATATCTTGATGGGCACGACTATGCCTATTGGAAGAATCGTATGCGTCTTTCTTGAGAGCGAGGACAAGCTATTTGGGATGTTGTTAGAGCCCCATGGTTATTCCCGAAATTGCTACACCGCTTACGCAATTCTTTTGGCTAACAACAATAAGGCTAAGAATCTTTTATATGGTGCACTTGGTAGACAAGAATATGATAGAATTTGCAATCTTTCAAGCTGCAGATGAAATTTGGAACACTCTCGAAACATATCATGAGGTTCGTCCCAAATCAAAAAGGTGCGTCAAGCTGTTTATAAGCGTGAGTACAATAAATTCGAGATGCGTCTGGAGAGAGCATCGATGACATTTTCGATCGCTTTAATAAAGTAATTAATCAAATGAAAGTCGTTGATATTGAATATTCTCAATCTGAAAATGCCACCCATCTCTTGGGCAATCAACACCAAGGAGTGGGAGATGAAAGCTCTTGCTATAGAAGAAAATGTTGATCTTTCAAGTCTTACTTTAGAATTGCTTTATAGTAAACTCAAGACTCATGAAATTAAAAGAGTTGATCATCCTAAGAAAGATAATTTAGCTTTGGTAGCGAGATCCTCTCAAAAGGCTTTTGATGACTCTTGTGAATCTTCTTACGGATTTTCATTTGCTTGTTTATCTGCTATTCATGAAGAGGAGCTTGAAAGTATTCTCAAACAGAGTTAGCTCTTCTAGCTAAGAAATTCACGGGCCTACAATAATGTGAGAAACAAAAGAGAGGTGGTCGGTAACATGCTATGAATGTGGTGAGCTCAATCATATCAAGACAAATTGCCCCAATTTGAAAGGTAAGAGCAATCATAAGGAAGGAAAGCCGACTTGGAAGAAGCCTCCTTTCAACAAATCAAGGTATGAGGCAAATAAGCTTGTGAAGGCCGCTCACCGGGTCCTTGCCGCTTTTGAGGATCAATCCTGAGCGATGTGGATCTGGGAGTGAGGAGGACAAGGAGGAGGAGATCCTCAAGGCAAAAAGAAAGGAAGGCCAAAGACTTCACGGCATGTGCTTCATGGGCGACACGAGGACATTGATGATGAAGAGGTATCTTTTTCTTATGATGAGCTTTACGCTAAATATGATTCTATAGTTGAGCAATTGCTTAGTCAAGATGAAGCGCTAGAATTTGTTATGACAAAAATAAGAAATTAGAGTCAAAGATTAACAAATTGAAAGTAGAGCTTAAAAGCTGCTAAGACTCTTGAACTCGATGAATGTTTATCTTGTCATGCTATGCATTCGAAATTACCAAGTTACAATCTGCTCATAATATTTGTGTACAACAACTTGAGAATGCTAAATCTGAACTAAATGAAATTAAAAGTGCTCCTTGTGAAAAATGTTTAGAATCTAGTAAATTGATTGCTTTTGATGTTTTTGATTCTAGCCCTTGCACTTCATGCTTAGAAAAGAACGTGAAATCAAAGATATCTTAGAAGTCGCTAGAGTCAAATATGCAAAGCTTAAGGACAATATTGAAAATACTACTTGTGCTTCATGTTCCACTCTTAAACTTGAAATTGCTTTGTATAAGGAAAATCTATGGATAAAACTTGTGATTCTTGTGTTAACTTGAGAAAAGAAAATGCTTACCTTCATGATACATTAGAAAATTTTCTAAAGGTAAGAAACAATTAAACATGATTCTTGACAAGTCTAAAACTCCTTATAAGAAGCAAGGTTTAGGATTCAATTCTTTTCAAGACAATTCAAACCCAAAAGTCATTCAAGTCTTGGAAAAGGTTTAATTGAATTCAAAACCCAACTCTGCAAAAACATCTTTTAAATCTGCGAGTTTTGCCCAACCTTGTATTAATTCAAATGGTGCGTCTTCTAGTGGTACCAAGTACCATTGCACTTATTGCAAAAAGGTGGACATTTGATTGAATATTGTTAGCGTAGGTTGAAAAATGATAGGAAAAATTTTGATAGAATTTCATTCATGCAACCTAGAGCTTCTATGAGACATGGTAACACCGAAAAGAATAAACACGGATTAGGATTTTTATCTCATGCAAATCATTATGTTTCTAGACATCCTAATTCTAATGTGTATCGATGGCGGTCGATCACGGTGGTCACCGTCTCGACCGGTTTGGTCACCGGTCGACCGCCAAGACAAAGCCGGTCGACCAGCCCATGGACGATTCAAGTCTCATTTAATTTAAACATTGCTCATAACCGAATGTTAAATGAAATCAAGGATAGTACTTCGGTTTGTATACTCCTTGCGGGACGTGTGTCTCGATCTTGGATTCCTAAATCTTGTTTATCTAATCCCGTGATTGAGACACATCGTTCTTTTGTTCCTTGATTTTAGGATTATCGCGGAAAGGGAAGAACACGTGGTTCGTTGACTCGGATGTTCACGCCACATGACCGGAAACTCAAAATGGTTCACCTCTTTCACGCGAGCAACGGTGATGACTTCATCACCTTTGGAGATGATACACAAGGGCGAATTGAAGGAACAGGATCAATTAGGGTAAACAACAAATTCATTCTAAAGGATGTCGCTCTTGTGGACAAGCTTAGGTATAATCTCCTTCATTTCTCGACTTCTTGATGATGGCTATGAGACTATTTTTAAGAAAAATGCTTGTCGTGTGCTTGATTCTACCGTGAGCTTGTGTTTGGAATCTCTAGAGTTGGTAGAATTTTTGGAGCCGATTTTTCGAGAATCTCTTCTTTGGATCTCTTAAATGTTTGCTTACATCTTCTTCGATTTACGGCTTTGGCATCGACGTTTGGGGCACATTGGTTTTGATCATCTGACACGAGTTAGCAACCTTGATCTCATGAGAGGTTTGCCTAAACTCAAAGCTGTCAAAGATGCTGTATGTGCGCCTGTAGGCATGGCAAACAAGTTGCCGCCACACCCTTACAGTGACTATGGTTATGACCGACGGACGGGACGGTTGCTTCATATGGATCTTGTTGGTCCCGCTAGAGTCCGTCGATTGGTGGAAATGGTATATTCTTGTCATAGTCGATGATCTTTCTAGATATACTTGGGTGTTCTTTCTTACTTCAAAAGATGAAGCTTTTGGTTATTTTCATGACCTTGTTCTTCGTTTGGCTTCGAGCTTCTCGGTGCTTTGAGAGCGATTCGCGTGATAATGGCACGGAGTTCAAAAATGCTTCTTTTGCTTCTTTTTGTGCTTTGGCGTGGTATTGAGCATCGTTCTCCTCTCCACACGTCCCTCAACAAAATGGCGTGGTGGAAAGGAAGAATAGGACCTTGGTCGAAATGGCTAGGACGATGCTAGATGAGTATAACACACCGAGGAGATTTTGGGCGAAGCTATTGCTCTCGCTTGCCATATTGCAAATCGTGTCTTTTTGAGACCTTCTTTAGGCAAGACTCCTTATGAGCTTCGTTTTGGTAGAAAACCCTCTGTTTCACATTTTGAGTTTTTGGATCAAAATGTTTTATTCTTAAGACAGCAATTTAGATAAATTTGAATCAAGAACTTTTGATGGGATATTTCGGGTTATCCCGCTCATTCGAGGGTTTTCGGGTTTTAATCTGAGACTAACATTATTCAGAGACTTGTAATGTCACTTTTGATGAGACTAGCCACGAGCTAGATCTATTGCTGAGATGATTCTGGTGACAGAGAGCATTTTGTGGAGGAAGATGAGGACGGCTAATATCATTCCTTCATCTGCCGCTCTTGAAGTGCCCATATTGATACAAGAACTCGCTACGTCTACTTCACCTTGATTGAGGCTCTGCTGCATCTTCATCATCAATAGCATACTGCGGAGGTCGAAGAAACGTATCTCACCCGGCGCTCCACTTCATTCAGAGACAAAGATCCTCGGAATGATAATAGGTAATCTACATGAGCGAGTCACTCGCTCCGGTATAATGATCCAAATCTCTACTCTCATTCGGCTTTTGTTGCTTCTTTTGAACCCCGCGATATATCACATGCTTTATCGATTCTAGTGGGTAAATGCCATGCATGAGGAGTTAGAGAATTTTGAAAGAAACAAAGTTTGGAACCTAGTAGAACCTCCTAGTGGTCATAATGTTATAGGAACCCGTTGGGTGTTTAAGAATAAACAAGGTGAGGATGGTTCGTGGTTAGAAATAAGGCGATTGGTAGCTCGTGGTTTCACCAAGTTGAGGGGTTAGATTTTGATGAGACATTTGCTCTGTTGCTAGACTAGAAGCCATTCGCATTCTCGCTTGCATTTGTTTGCATCAAAAGGTTTTAAATTATATCGGATGGATGTTAAAAGTGTCTTTTAAATGGTTTCATAGATGAGGAAGTGTATGTTAAGCAACCCCCGGTTTTGAGGATCCTAAATATCCAAATCGTGTTTTCAAGCTATCTAAAGCATTATATGGTCTTAAACAAGCCCCTAGAGCCCGGTATGATAGACTTAAGACCTTCTTGCTTAAAAATAATTTTGAGATGGGTAAAGTGGATAAAACTCTTTTTATTCTTAGGCGTGACAATGACTTCACGCTTGCTCAAATTTATGTGGATGATATTATCTTTGGTGGTTCCTCTAATGCTCTTGTTTCCGATTTTTACGACACTATGTCCAGGAATTTGAGATGAGTATGATGGGAGAGCTTAATTACTTTTGGGACTTCAAATCAAGCAATGCAAGGAAGGAACTTTCATCCATCGAGACGAAGTACACTAAAGATCTACTCAAACGCTTCAACATGGGTGGTGCAAGCCAATTTCCACTCCCATGGCAACTTCATTGTTTTGGATCCGGATGAGGAAGGAGAAGTCGTGGATCAACGCGAGTACCGCATGACATGATCGGCTCCTTCAGATTTGACGGCCTCGAGACCGACATTCACTTCACGGTATGTCTTTGTGCAAGATTTCAGCGTCTCGAGAACTTCCCATCGCCAAGCCGTTAAGCGCATATTCGTATTTACACTCTACCCTTTTATATGGCATTTGGTATTCCTGCTCTTCAGCTTTGTCCATTAGAGGTTTTTCAGATTCTGATTTTGCGGGCTGTCGGTTAGATAGGAAGAGTACCTCAGGCACCTGTCACTTCCTAGGCACTTCTCTTGTATCTTGGTCTTCTAGGAAGCAGTCTTACATTGCACAATCCATCTTTGAAGCGAGTATGTAGTCAGCGCTAGTTCTTTGAGCTGATTTTGTGGATGACGTCCACTTTGAAAGATTATGGGTTAAACTTTGCTAGTGTTCCTCTTTTCTGTGATAACACTTCTGCTATTAATATTGCTAAAAACCCAGTGCAACATTCTAGGACTAAGCACATAGACATTCGCTTTCACTTCCTTAAAGATCATGTTGAAAAAGGTGATATTGTGATGCACTTCGTAGAGTCCGAAGCTCAATTGGGCAGATATTCTTACCAAGCCTTTAGATCAAACCGATTTTCCTCCTTAAGAAGCGAGTTAGGGTAATTTATCCTTATGGGTTGGTTTGAGGGGAGTTTGATCTTTTCTTATCTTTCCTTGTTCTTTTGATCTTTTATTGTTCTTTTTACGAACTTAGTGATCTTTTGAACTTTTTAGGTTTTAGGCTTTTTAATTGCATCTCATTGTGTCATATTGCATTCATATAGAAACTCCATCAAGTGGTTACAACAAATGGTATGAAAAATCCAAAAGATGCATTGTAATATAAGATTTTCACTTATCTTTTAAAGTTGATGAAGCTTTGCCTATTACCCTTTAGAGCTTTTGTATTTCAATTCTTGCTCAATGTCATGTCTAGTTCTTTGACTTGCTAGAATTATCATGCTTTTACATGTGTAGCTAAGTCTTTTCTATATGAGCTAGAACCTTTTAAACAACTCAAACTAAAAAATTGCAATTTGTGGATGTTTTAGCGAGTTGCGTAATTAGTGCTCCTCTTGTGACATTGGCCCCTGTAATTGCTTTGTTAGCTCTTTGATCTAAAATTGACCATTACTTGAGCTTTTGTGTTCTTGAGATTCTAAAAGTACTCATGTGAAAAATAAAAATCAAGATTGTCTTATGCTTAAATTGTGCCAAACTATTCTTACGAGGCGCTTGTCAAATGACATGAACTTGGAGATAGTTTGATGAACGAACGATCTCATGGGGAATGCTTGTCGAAATGACATGAACCTCAAGATTTGTCGCCCGGTAGAAGCTTAGAAAGAGTTTGTGGATGGCTCCTAGTCGGGATCTTCTTTACTAAGATATACCTTTAATCAACTTTTGGTGAAGCTTAGGATGAGTTTGTGGATGGCTCCTAGTCCAGATCTTGTCACTAAGTTAGATCATTAGTCAACTTCAATATTCAATGCAAATGAGAAAATGTTGACAAATGGGCGTTTATAAAATATTGAGCAAAATGATTCAATACGGACTTGATTGACTCTTAATGTGGTCTTTGTTAGATTTTGATCTCACTTTGACATTTTGACATGGCCAATTTCACTTTAGGATCCTCGTTGATGAACTTGTTAAATTTGAAGCGTTGCTTAAATTGATCAAATCTATCGCTTTACTTTTGAGCCTTTGTGCTTAGCTTTGATATATATGTCTTACCATGATCTTGCTAGTATTTGTCGGGCTTGATATGTTGCTTGTGCAATATTAGAGATACTAGCTTGTTCTTTTGGGTAATCTCCAAAGCTTCTTGTAATCAAAAATTGAAAATACAAAAATTGAAGCCACTCCATTGCATTTCATGCATATTCCTCCTTATGCTTCTTTTGTTTCGCTTCTTCCTTTATTCTATATTTATTATCTCGGATGAGAGGAAGGTGTGATTCCTTGATGAATCCATTGTCAAAGGGGAGAAGATGTGTTAAATGAGAAGAGAAGATGTGTTAATGAGAATATATTTCTTTCTTTGGGAGAAGTTTGTACAAAGGGGAGGCGAAAATTTGAAATTTGAGGATCATAGTGAGGGGGAGTTCTTGAGTTGCATTCTTATTGTCTTATTGAATATTCTGAACTTGAATTGCATTATTTTATCCTCACAATGATCATAGGTCAATTGAACAATTGTTCTTTCATTTGGACCTTATGTGAGAAATTTGACCCTTTTCTGGAAATCAAAGTTTTTATGCTTTCTTTTGCCTTGTCTCACATGCCTATACTATTCTGATGCCAGCTTGGTTACTTTCATTGCTTTTTCTTGCTTATGGACCAAGTTGTGCCTTTGTGCAAAACCGAGTAAACTCGTTTTCAAACCTCTTACTTACATTTTCTGGATAATTGCCAATGTGTTCATCAAGGGGGAGATTGTGGATTTCATGGGGATATGTCCCAGATCTTAGGATGATGTGACAATTGGCAATGGCGTTTACGGTTTGTCGTTTCACGCGTTTTCGACAAAGTTACAGGCTAACTGCTCAGGGGCGGTCCGACCGGTCCTTGCACGGCGGTCCGACCGGTCCCATATCGGTCGGACCGGCCATGTAGGGCGGTCGGACCGGCGGTGACCAAAGTGGTCAAAATGAGCTGGGCCAAAAATAGGTGTTGTAGGCAAGTGAGGGGATCCCAATGCACTTGGTCTCATAATTTTGGAGTCTCGGTGAAAAGTTCTATTGGTTTAAAGTTTCGAAGGTTTGGATTTTGGGAGCTTGAATTTCGCTAAGTCTAAGGCGGTCCGGCCGTGCACGAGGAGCGGTCCGGCCGCCATAGGGCGGTCCGACCGCTCACTGGAGCGGTCGACCGTAACTACTTGAACGTCGGCCAACCGTGGCGATGTTGTTTTGTTAGGTCAAAGTCATTGGTTTCATGGCATATGATTTGCATGATGCATGTTTTGACTAACATGGGTCAAGTTGTGAAGAACTTGTTCCCGAATCGTGTTTTCTTATGCGTGGTTGTGCGGGTGGCTTGGTGGTCAACGACGGTCAGCGGCGAGGAGAATCGGGACTAGACTTGAAGAGTTGAGGTCGAGCGATCGGCGATGCGGATGAGGTCAACAACTCAAGCGTGACACAAGATGGACAAGGGTGACCTATTGGCAAATCCATGGCACATGGTGAAGCGGTTTAGGTCAAAAGTTAAAGACGGCGCGCTTGGCGTGCGTGTGTGACCCGTTTGTTAGTGGGCCTTAACGGAGCCCAATTAAGTCAAACCCTAAGAGTTTTAGGCCTCCACTATAAATAGGAGGAGATGGTGGCTGCACCTCTCTCTCTCTCTCGCCTTTTATGTTTCAAAATCCTAATTGTCTTTAGGGAGTTGAGGTGGAGGCTAGGGCTCTTGATGGTTTGTGGTGAATTTCGTGATCCTTGATTGTCTCTTGATCCATGATGGTGTGGATGTAATCCGGCTTCAATCACGAAATCAATCTATGCAAGGTTTGCTTGAGATAAGTCTCTTTTCGTTCTTGCTTTCAATTTGGTGATTTTAGGGCTTTCCTTGATCCGCGAGTTTGTGATTGATTCTTTCACGTGAATTAGCTTGCTGTGATATGTGTGAATCTATCTAGCATCATCTTGTTCATCAATTTCTCACGAACAAGCTTTAGGATCAAGTTTTCGTTCTTGCCCGGTTTTAGACCTCCTGTTGATCAATTGTCAATTGCTTAAGATCGCTCCAAGAATTATCATAATATTCGATTGGAATAGGTCCTCAATAGCATATAGAAGGTGTGTGCAAAGTTTCATAAAGATTGGAGTTGAGAATCAAAAGTTTCATCTAATTGCAACCGTCATCGGGTGATTTTATTATTGCGGATCGGTTTCGAGTCGGTACGGTCGATCGCCCGTCATCACCGGTCGAGACCGATTTTGAGCGGTCCGACCGCCAAAGACAACGCTTGGTCGACCGCCCGCAATCGGTCCGACCGGTTGAGTATAACAGGTCGACCGCGTCTTGTGAGTCTTAGTAATCTTAGTTGATTTTGTTATATTGCTTAGGGGTTTAATTGGATTCAATACTAGTCTTCCATTGTCTTGGTATATTGATCTTCATAGCTTTCTAATAGCTCTTTGGAGTTAAATTGTATTGAGTTCATAAATTGTGAAAAGTGAGCGTGCTCCTATTCACCCCCCCTCTAGTCGCCATTACGGTCGTGCGCAGCGCGCTAACCTCGCCTCCGGCCTCCCCTCGCCTATAAAAGCCGCCCCATTGCGCATTCTTTCCACAACTCATTCCCCCACCTCCGTAGCCGCTCGCTCTCAATCGCCGGCATTTGAAGTTTCCCGTCGGTGAAGCTCCATCTTCTTCGATTCCGCGACAGAAGCTCTCCCGGCCACATCGACCGCACCACCGGCTTGGCGTCTCCGGCGATCCTTGTGCGCACCTCGGCCGCTGAAACCCGGAGCACCTTCGCGCCAACAACCGAACCACACCGCCGCCTCTCTCGTCGCGGCGACCTTGAAGCCACTCTCGCGCGCGCCAGTGGCGCGACTCGCCTCGATGTATCCCCTGAACCTTTTGCGCACCTCGAGCGGAGCATGGCCGCGCCGTTCGCGGTGCCCTCGGCTCCGTGCTCCTCCCTCTCCGGTGCGAAGTGGATCGCCACCTTAGCGCCACACAGGCGCCACCTCACACCTCTGCTGTGTGCGTGGCGACCACGTGGGCGCCAAGACCTGACGCTGCGCAAAGACGGCCTCCACCTCACCTTTGTCTTTGTGGTGAGTCCACCGTGGACTTGTGCCTCATTGTGGACTCGATCCATCTTATTCGCTTCGCCCACATGTGGGTCTCTGTGAGCAGTGTCGGTTGACGCATGCTTGCGCAATAATTGGAATTTTCTTTAGAAATTTAATTCGGGAATTATGGAAAATCTGATTTTGGAATTAAATTTAGATTTAAACTTCGAGAGCTCGTGTTTCTTCATACAAACTCCGATTTA
Source organism: Hsuehochloa calcarea (assembly GCA_036346395.1). Taxonomy (NCBI): domain Eukaryota; kingdom Viridiplantae; phylum Streptophyta; class Magnoliopsida; order Poales; family Poaceae; genus Hsuehochloa; species Hsuehochloa calcarea. Next base: position 23,863,132 of record CM070610.1, on the reverse strand, counting down.
GGTGATTCAAATTTCTAAATTTGTATAAAATCAAGATCTAGCTAACTAAACCAAAATTATTTAATTTGGAATTAATTTGAATTTTCATTTGAATTTATTTGTGTTCATTTGAATTCTGTTTGAATTTGGAATATTTTCACAGTATAGATTTTGGCGACTCAGGAGAGCTTGACCTATTGAAGAAGTAGAATACCAGGAATTTGAGCAAGGCAAGTTACACCATTGACCATTTTGCCCCAATATTTAAAATTATTTAATTTACATTTTAAATTATTATTGCATGCATAATTGTATTTAATTATTTTAAATTCTTGTTTTAAATATTTAATTATTCCAATTCCTTTGTATAGCCAAATTTGATTGTTGTATCATCAATCCCTTGTAACCTTAGTCAAATGAATTTAAAAATAAATATATGCATAGCAAATGCTTAGACCATGAAATATTTGACTTTGGGAGAATTTAGTAAAATTTCATAAAGTGATAAAAGCCTATGACATTGCTTTGTCATGGTGGACTTTGCAAATGTCTTTGAAAATTATAAAAATAAAAGAAAATGGTTTATACTTGGGCAAATATGGACCGTTGGTGGGTGCAGGTTTATGCACGGGCTGTCTCAGTTAGGGCTGAGACCCGTGGTTTTATTGAAAGTTGCCCAAGTAGATTAAGGACCGACCTTTGAGCCGCATCTTGCAAAAGCTCCACCGTACTACCACATGTTCACGTATGGGCGAGAACCGGGCTTAATAATTTGTATTATCTCGGTATTGTTTATGCCATTTTTGTTGTGTGGGTGTCGGTTAGACTTTATTCCCACTTAGGCGCAGAGGGGTTTCCGCGGTGGTTAGCCTAATGGAAGTGAAACCTTAGCGGGCATATTGGTATTGAGGTAATGCATTGGAAACGCCTTGTGATAATTGCCTAGTCACACGCCTAAGGAAGCGTGCATTGGCCGACATAACGGGCAAATTATCTCTTGTGGGTAAAGTTGTACAACCTCTGCAGAGTGTAAATCTATTCGAATAGCCGTGTCCACGGTTATGGACATGCTGAGCAAAGCCACTCTAAGTTAGATTTGTTTTTGGTTTTAAAATAACTTTGGACATGATTTGAGGATGGTTAATCCTTGTAGTAAATTTGGCGGGTAGCCTTGTGATAGGAGGGTATCCTTCACCATGTTTCATATGGAGGTTATCCACTATAAAATGATGAATTTTAAATCTGATTTTAGCTATGGAATAAAATTATGCCTTGAAACTTAGTATAAATATTTAAACCAAAAAGGCTGATTTACGCAAATAAACCCTACAACCTTCCTTTGAATAACTTATGCATGCATTCTAAATTCTGTATTGGGTGTAATTTGCGAGCACAGTTGTAGTGCTCACTCTTGCTGAATATTATTATTGGAGAGAAGCGCTATCCGTAAGGTGAGGGCGGGGCGATTAGGCGGCGACCTCGAGGCGATTACTGTGGCGTATCGTGTGGCTTACCATTATTATTTGCTTAAGCTTAATGTTTTATTTGGCCTTTGGCCCCAGTTGTAATAAACTCTATGCTTATTAAATATACACGTTGGATATGTTTGTGATAACATTTTTGTGACTGTGTACACTGGAAATCCTGGACTAGTGTATGAACACAGAGAATTCGGGATCCTTCGTTCCTGGGTTCGACATTGATCTTCATAGCTCTCATAGCTATTGGAGTGAAAATCGTATTGAATCCGATCTTTGTGAAAAAGAGATCGTGCTCCTATTCACCCCCTTTAGTCGTTGTTTCGGTCCAACAAGTGGTATTAGAGTCCGGTTAGTTCAATCTTGATCTTAACCGATCACAGAACTTTAGCGATGGAGAAGTGCTCCCCAAAGCCGCATGTCTTTGATGGGCTTCACTATGCCTATTGGAAGAATCGCATGCATGTCTACCTTCAGAGCAAAGGACAGGACATATGGGAGGTTGTTCGAGCTCCGCTTGTTTTGCCCGAGGTTGCTACGCCGACTTCAGCAGCCCTCTTGGCTAACAACCACAAGGCAAAGAACCTCCTATATGCTGGACATGGTAGACAGGAGTATGACAGAATCTGTCACCTTGAGACCGCGCACAAAATCTGGAACATCCTCGAAACCTACCATGAGGGTGCGTCAAACGGTCTTTAAGCAAGAGTATAACAAGTGCGAGATGCGTCCTGGAGAGAGCATCGATGACGTCTTTACTCACTTCAACAAGGTGCTCGACCAGCTGAGAGCGGTTGATATTGAGTATTCTCAATCTGAGAATGCCACGCATCTCTTAGCTGCAATCAACACCAAGGAGTAGGAGATGAAGGCTACCGCCATGGAGGAGAATGTCAATCTTTCTACTCTCACTTTGGAGTTGCTATATAGCAAGCTCAAGACTCATGAGATTAAGAGAGTTGATCACCCCAAGAAGGAAAATATGGTTTTGGTAGCAGATCCTCTCAAGAGAGCTTCTGATGGTTCTTTTGAATCTTCTTCTGCTTTTTCTCTTGCTTGTTTATCTGCAATCTATGAAGAGGATCTTGAGTGTATTCCTGAGGCTGAATTAGCCCTTTTAGCCAGAAAGTTCAAAAGGGCCTATAACAATGTGAGAAACAGAAAGAGAGGTGGCCCTCTGACTTTCTATGAGTGTGGAAAGCTCAATCATACTCGGGCAAATTGCCCCAAGCTGAAAGGGAAGGGCAACCACAAGGAGGTGAAGGCTGCTTGGAAGAAGCCTCATGGCAACAAGCCCAAGTATGATGCTGCCAAGCTCATGAAGGCCACTCACCGGGTACTTACCACTTTTGGAGACCAATGCTTGAGCGATGTGGACTTCGAAAGCGAAGAGGACAAGGAAGAGGAGATCCCTCAAGACAAGAAGAAAGGAAAAGCCAAGGACTTCACCGGCATGTGCTTCATGGCCGACTCCGTCGACGCCGATGACATCAATGTTGTACCTCCATATTATGAGATTCTATTTGATAGATGTGAAACCATGTATGAGCAACTGATTAGTCAGGATGAAGCTTTAGAATTTACCATGGCTAGGAATAAGGATTTAGAGTTACAAATCGATAATCTGAAATTAGAACTTGTGAACTCTAAGAGTCTTGATGTTGACGAATGTACTTCCTGCCATGCTTTACATTCTGAACTCGCTAGTTTACAAACTGCTCATGATGTCGCTTTTGTGAAGATCATGGGGAAATGCTCATGATCTTAGGACGATGTTACAATTGGCAACGGCGTTAAAGCTTTGTCGAATCAAGAGTTTTCGACAAAAGTTCAGGGCGGTCAGGCCTTTGGCAGTCCGACCGGCCATGGCGGCGGTCGGACCGGCCAAATGCAAAAATAGGAGTTTTGAGCTGGGCCAAAAATAGAGGGTCTAAGCAAGAGAGAAGATTCTACTACACTTGGTCTCATATTTTTTGGAGTATGCGGGCAAAAGTTCTATTGGTTTAGAAATTACAGTAGGTTTTGGATTTCCAGGGAGGAAATTTGGCTAAGTCGGTGGCGGTCGGGCGGCCAACAGTGGCGGTTAGGCCAAGCCAAGAGGCGATCGGGACCGCCATGATGGCGGATCGACCGGTTTTCACTGTTTAAATGCGTCTTCGTGGCGGCGATGTTTGGTTGTTCGGTCTGTGGATATCGTGAGGATATGTGCACGATCTCAGGATGATGAGTCAATTGGCAATGGCTTTGTTGGTTTGCAAAATCTCGCGTTTTCGGGGTTTGCTTCATCTTTGTCGGACCACGGTGATCTGACCGGCGTTGTGGTGGTCGGACGCCTGTGGGACGATCGGACAGCGATGGTGGCGGTCGGACCGGCTGACCTAAAGTTGGATTTTGGGGCTAATCCAAAAATAGGTTGTGTAGGCAAGTGAGGGGAGTCTCCTGGATGTGGTCCCATCATTTTTGGAGCTCCCAGTCAAAAGTTCTATTCGTTTCAAAATTCCATAAGGTTTCGGAATTTTGAGTTGAAATTTTGGCTAAGTCCTTTGGACCGTCCGAGCCGCCGTTGTTGTGGGAGCGGTCCGGCCAAGCATGAAATCGGTCGGACCGTACGTAAGGCGATCGACCGCAATGGCTTGAAGGTTAGCCAAGTGTTGCATTGAGTTGGTTTTGATTGTGTTATTATATGAACTTCAATGCTTTATTGTTGTATATTGCATTGCGGAACTGACATGGGTCAAGTTGTGAAGAACTTGTTCCCGGAAACGGTTTGTTTGTCTATTGCTGTGCAGGAGGCTTGCAGGTCAACGACGTCAACGGTGAGTGGATCGGGACTACGCTTGGAGAGCCGAGGTCCGAGCGATCGGGGATACCGGGTGGGGTCGTGTGACACAAGCATGGTGCAGAATGGGCAAGATGGATCGAGCGGGTGGTTGATGCGGACTAGTTGGATCGGCGGTGCGGATATCGGTGCGAGTCTCGGGAGGTTCCGATGGGATTCGGACAAGAGAGGCTTGGCGGCGTGATGAGAACCGTGATCAACCTACACGTGGTGAAGCGGCGATTGCTTCAAGTGTTATTTGTGTGTGGGTCCCATGTGTAAGTGACCCCAAAAAGGAAACCCTAGCTCTCTAGTATAAATAGGAAAGGGGGAGGTGGAAAACCTTTGAGGCATTCATTTGGTTTCCCCCTTTGCTTTTCTAGGGTTAGGGTTTGGAGAGGAAGAGAGGGAGAGATTGTATGCTCCTTGGGTGAGCTCTTGTCCTCCTTGTTGGAGTGGCTTTGTAAGCATCTTGTGAGATCAATCAATCTTGTGATGCTTGCTTGAGAGATCATTTGTCTCCTCTTTGTGTTCTTCTCTCATTTGAATGAATTTGGTGCTTCCTTGATTCAAGGATTTTTACTTGGTCTTTTGACCCACTTTGTCTTGCTTTGATGTGTGGGAATACTCCTAGAATCATCTAGACCATCAATCCCCACTAGCAAGTCTTGAATCAAAGTTTTTCATATTTGTAGGGTTTGTGCACTTCTTTGTTTAATCCTTGAGAGATCGATTTGAAGTGGATCGAAAGATCGTCGCTAGAAATAGGTCTCTAATATCATTAGGAGGTGTGCTCGAAATTTGGTCAAGTTTCATTGGTTGAATCAAAAGTTGGATCAAATTTCGTTTTGGATTTGGGTTCATTTTTGATCTTCGGACTGCATCTGTCCGACGGTTTTATAATGGCGGTCCGACCACCAGTATATTCGAGACATTTGCTGTCACGGGTCGAACCGCATCCACCGGTCCGACCGCCGATTAGTTGCCGGTCGGCCATTGGTTGAGCGTCGGTCCGACCGCCGTGGTAGTAGCGGATCGACCTTTGTGCCGTGATCAACCCTTTGAGTTTAAGTCTCCACATTTGTGTCGTGTGGTTGTCGGGGTTATCGAATTCAAGACAAGGCGTCCATTGTGTGCTTCTCGATCTTCTTAGCTTTCATAGCTAAAGGAGTAAAGTTCGTGTTATTTTCGATTTAGGCGAGAAAGTTGTGAAAGCGCCTATTCACCCCCTTAGTCGCCTTTCCGGTCCTACAAGTGGTATCGAGCGGTTAGCTCTTTTTATAGATCTTAACGGTCTTTGGAGCCATGGCGATGGCGATATTCAATCGAGCCACATGTTTTTGATGGAGTTGATTTTGCATATTGGAAGGCCGAATGGAGGCCTACATCGAGGCTCAAGGGCACGCGATTTGGCTTAAGGTGAAAAACCCTTATGTCGTGCGGTAGATGACAACTTGATCACTCGGATGTGGAGAACAACGGCGGGGCTCGAATTTCTTGATTCAAGGCCTTAGTCGATCGGAGTTTGGCGTGTTGCTCACTTTGTCGTCGCTCATGAGATCTGGCGGACTCTTTGTGATTATCACGAGGGGTCCACTGCGATCAAGGAAGTGAGACAGAACCAGCTAAAGAAAGCATACTCCAAGATCGAGCAAAGACCTGGTGAATCTTTAGATGAGCTGTGGGGGAGATTTTCTAAAATTCTTCATGATCTCCGCGCTGTTGATCTTATCTTTTGAGTCGAAAATGCACGCCTTGACTCTTGGGTGCTTTGGATGTGAAGGTCTAGGGGATGAAGATCACTGCCATCAATGACAACACTGTCATGAGTGAGCTTACCATGGATAAGCTTTACTCGAGGTTGAAGACGCATGAGATTGATTTTATCTCGCGTCTCCCCACGACAGAGCCGATGGCTTTAGTGGTTGACAACTCTAAGGGTAGATATGCTGATTCTTTTAACGTTAGCTCATCTGGATTTTCTTTGTCTGCTTTCCATTCTTTGAGCGATGAGCAACTTGAGAGACTACCCGAGGATGACTTAGCCCTCCTATCCACAAAATTCACGAGAGCCTACAATAATGTGAGGAGTAGGAGGAGAGGTGGACCTATCACATGCTTTGAATGTGGTGAGCCAAACCACATTCGCTCTAGATGCCCCAAGCTGAAGGGCAAGGAGGAGGAGTCACAAAGGCATCCTCAAGCGAGGGATGCTAAGTCCAAGAAGACAAACTATCGCAAGTTTGTCAGCCGAGTCCTTGAAGCTCTAGAGGATGTGAGCGTGGAAGATGTGGACTCGGAGTCGGAGGACGACAAGAGTGACTCCCGTGGCAAGAAGAAGACGCGTGATTTCACTGGCATGTGCTTTATGGCTAAGAACAGCCACGACAGCGACTTCTCCAACAGCGAGGATCCTTTTAGTGATCCCGATGAGGTATGCCCTTCACTTCCTGACATGAAAAGGGCTTTGGTGCTTGCCGAACAAAAATTGCATAAGCAAGCTAAATTGATTAAGAAACAGGATACTATGATTGATAATTTGAACCTAGAAGTGGTTAGGCTCAAATCCATTAATCCTGATAAATTCTGTGATTCATGCTCTAGCTTGCTTAATGAATTGTCAAGCTTGAATAATGCTCATTCCTCTATTGAAAAATAATTGGAAAATGCTCTTTCTGAACTAGAATCTCTCAAGTCTAGTTCTGTTTGCATAAATGCCATTCCGCTTGATGTGACTGCTTTAGATGCTATTCCGTTAACTTGCTCAAACTGTGCTTTGCTAGAATTAAAACTGGATAGCTCTTTAAAAGAATTGGAAAAATTTGATGCTAGTCACACTTGTTCTCATTGTAAGAATAATCGAATTAAAATGCAAGAGATGACTGAAATGGTTGTTTATTCTAGAATTGCCTCTTGTGAAAATTGCCCTAAGCTTACAATTGAGATTGAAGCTTTGAACAAGACTCTTGAAGAGAAAGCTAAAATTGAAAGATCCATGTCTCTTACTGCTTCCAAGAAAGTTATTGATTCTTCCTCTTGTATGTTGCATGCTGAAATTGAAACTGCTATTAGTAAGATACAAGAGGCTTTTAGAGTCAAATTTAAGGAGCAGTTGAATAGGATTGGAGAGTCCTATTGTGTGTCTTGTGAGGCTCTGAAAATGGAAGTGGATCTTCTTAAGAGCAAACATGTTGAGGCAATCGATTCTAAAAAGTGCTCCAATTGTGGAGTTTTGGCAAAAGAGAACGATTACCTCAAAATGACTCTTGAGAGGTTTTCTAGTGGGAAAAAGAAACTCAACTTGATTCTAGACCAATCCAAGGTGAGTGTGAAAAACAAGTGGCCTAGGTTTTAAGTCCTAGAGTTTTCCAAGAATCTCCCACCAAAGATTGCTAGAGTTGTGAAAAGTGGTTTGGTTGAGCAAGAATCTTCTTTGACTTCAAAGGTTGTTCCTAAAGCTGTAGGTTCTGCTCAATCTCTTTCTAGCAAGAATGGTGCTTCTGTCTCACCAGTACGGACCCCTCAAAAGGTCAAGTACCATTGCACCTTCTGCAAGAAAGAGGGCCACACGGTTGAGTTTTGCTTAGGAGAGCAAAAATTGAGAGGAAAGAGAGGATGAGCACCTTGAGATCCATTAGAGGAGTCTCTTCTTCATTTGTAGTCTCTAGAGCCGGGACCTATTGATACCACATATAGGCCTAGGTTCGTAGAGAATTTTGTTGACTCTTTTGGTGGGTCCAGGCAGCAGGTTGGTCTTGGATATCGTGAGGATAGACCACGGGTAGCACCTAGACAGGGGGAGTATCGGTCTTTTGGTAGATCGTTTTGGAGAGGTCCCGGTGGTGCTCATGGGCATTCTTATGATTTTGTGCCTAATCTTTTTCTCTTGCTTCTTTTGCTATTCCTGTGCCTCGTCCATCTCGAAGATGGACACCTAGATCCTTTATCTCAAATCCAAGATCTTGAGGCATGGATGTTTTGAGGGAATTTTGCTTCTTTTTGCTTTCATTGTATCATAATGCATTTTTATTTCAAATGTCGTGCACTGCATAATAAAATATGTGGAGCCTTGAGTATTATCCTTATATGGCTTGATTTCATACTCTATACCTTGTCATATCAAGTGATAGTCTGCTAGACTTCTTTTATGGCTCTTCGTGTTTGGCTTAGCTTTTGCCTTGCTAGCTTTGTATCTGTGAGCAAATTGAATCGAATCATGTCTTGTTGGATCTTGTGACTAGTTTTGCCCTAGTGATCCTTTTATGATTCTTGCCATGTCAAATAGGCTGATTTGAGTCTTGAACTTATTTTGAGATGAAAAATGAGCTTTTTATCTTCTTAAGTCAAGTAAATGAAAAATAAGATTTTCTGTGCGAAAAAAACTGATCTCACCAATCTTTTCTCATGAGACGGCTCGCCATTGCACTAGGCATGAACTCAGGGGGAGTTTTGGATGACCTAGACCACTCTTTTAAACTTATCGCTTGAGATGGTCGCGGCAAGGCTTGAGATCTAGCACAGTAAAAAAAATCCTTTTAGGAAAATGCTCAAAATGCTAAGTGCTTGAGTTTTGCTTCAAAAGAATACTCTTGATGCTCAAAATGCCTCAGTTCTTGTTTTGAGTCTCTTTTTGCTTATAGACATGGCTTGACTCATTATTGGTTGCTTTTAGTGAAACTTTGACATTGAGCAACCTTTCATAATTTTAATTTGTTAATCTCATTCTTCGCTATCTGGTTTTAGCTTTGCAATACATGTTTTGCCATGATTGAATATAGCGTCTTCTCTTTATATGGCTTGGTATATGTCTTGTCTTGTCTACATAGATAATGGTCATGGCTCCTTTTGTTAAATTTCAAAATAAAGTCATTTCTTCATGCTCGTTCTTGTCCCATGCATCTTGATGAATTCATTGTCAAAGGGGAGAAGGATTGAAGAAAATCTTTGCTTTGGAGCTTTTGGTTTCTGAAGGTTTCATACATAAAGAACACACACACACAAAAAAATTTGTGAACCTTTTGAAAATTTGTGATCATAGTGAGTTGAGTCTCCGGGTTTTATTGCCTTTTTCTGATTTGAATTGCAATTCAAGAAGACTCACAATGATCAAAGGTCAAATAGAACATATTGTCTTTCATATGGACCTTAGTGAGATTTTTGGCCATCTTCTGGAATTTGAATCCTCTTGTGCGTTCATTGCCTTATCTCACTTGCCTGTACTATTATGAAGCCAGCTTGGTTGGTTCCTAAGCTTTTTCTTGCTTATGGACCAAGTTGTGCCTTTATGCTAAAGCAGCGATTTTACTTTTCAATTTGAAAAACCACATTTTCTTGCGAATTGCCAATGTGTTCATCAAGGGGGAGATTGTGGATATCGTGAGGATATGTGCACGATCTCAGGATGATGAGTCAATTGGCAATGACATTGTTGGTTTGCAAAATCTCGCATTTTCGGGGTTTGCTTCATCTTTGTCGGACCACGGCGATCGACCCGGCGTTGTCAGGGGCGGTCGACCGCCTGTGGGACTGATCGGGCCGGCGGTGGTGGCGGTCGGACCGGCCGACCTAAAGTTGGATTTTGGGGCTAATCCAAAAATAGGTTGTGTAGGCAAGTGAGGGGAGTCTCCTGGATGTGGTCCCATCATTTTTTGAGCTCCCAGTCAAAAGTTCTATTCGTTTAAAAATTCCAGAAGGTTTCGGAATTTTGAGTTGAAATTTTGGCTAAGTCCTTTGACCGGTCCGACCGCCGTTGTGGGAGCGGTCCGCCGGCATGAAATCGGTCGGACCGGCCACGGGAGGCTGATCGGGCCGCAATGGCTTGAAGGTTAGCCAAGTGTTGCATTGAGTTGGTTTTGATTGTGTTATTATATGAACTTCAATGCTTTATTGTTGTATATTGCATTGCGGGCGGCGTGGGTCAAGTTGTGAAGAACTTGTTCCGAAGCGGTTTGTTTGTCTATTCTTTGTGCGGGGAGGCTTGCAGTCAACGGCGTCAGCGGTGAGTGGATCGGGACTACGCTTGGAGAGGCGAGGTCGAGCGATCGGGGATCTGGGTGGGGTCGTGTGACACAAGCATGGTGCGAATGGGCAAGATGGATCGAGCGGGTGGTTGATGCAATTTGGTTGGATCAGGCGGTGCGAATATCGGTGCGAGTCTCTGGGAGGTTCCGATGGGATTCGACAAGAGAGGCTTGGCGACGTGATGAGAACCGCTGATCAACCTACACGTGGTGAAGCAGGCGATTGCTTCAAGTGTTATTTGTGTGTGGGTCCCATGTGTAAGTGACCCCAAAAAGGAAACCCTAGCTCTCTAGTATAAATAGGAAAGGGGGAGGTGGAAAACCTTTGAGGCATTCATTTGGTTTCCCCCTTTGCTTTTCTAGGGTTAGGGTTTGGAGAGGAAGAGAGGGAGAGATTGTATGCTCCTTGGGTGAGCTCTTGTCCTCCTTGTTGTAGTGGCTTTGTAAGCATCTTGTGAGATCAATCAATCTTGTGATGCTTGCTTGAGAGATCATTTGTCTCCTCTTTGTGTTCTTCTCTCATTTGAATGAATTTGGTGCTTCCTTGATTCAAGGATTTTTACTTGGTCTTTTGACCCACTTTGTCTTGCTTTGATGTGTGGGAATACTCCTAGAATCATCTAGACCATCAATCCCCACTAGCAAGTCTTGAATCAAAGTTTTTCATATTTCTAGGGTTTGTGCACTTCTTTGTTTAATCCTTGAGAGATCGATTCTGTGAAGTGGATCTGAAGGATCGTCGCTAGAAATAGGTCTCTAATATCATTAGGGAGGTGTGCTCGAAATTTGGTCAAGTTTCATTGGTTGAATCAAAAGTTGGATCAAATTTCGTTTTGGATTTGGGTTCATTTTTGATCTTCGGTCTGCAGTCCGACCGGTTTTATAACGGCGTCCGACCGCCAGTATATTCGCATCACTGTTCGCCGGGTCGAACTGTTGTCCACCGGTCCGACCGCCGATTAGTTGCCGGTCGGGCCATTGGTTGAGCGTCGGTCCGATCGCCGTGGTAGTAGCCGGCCCGACCGCGTGCCCGATCAACCCTTTGAGTTTAAGTCTCCACATTTGTGTCGTGTGGTTGTCGGGGGTTATCGAATTCAGCACAAGGCGTCCGCTGTGTGCTTACTGATCTTCTTAGCTTTCATAGCTAAAGGACTAAAGTTCGTGTTGTTTTCGATTTAGGCGAGAAAGTTGTGAAAGCGCCTATTCACCCCCCCCCCTTAGTCGCCTTTCCGGTCCTACACGGTCAAAGCCATGAGTTTCAGTGCATATGTGTTGCATGATGCATGTTTTGACTAACATGGGTCAAGTTGTGAAGAACTTATTCCCCGTATTTGATTTGCTAGTCTATTGTTGTACAAGTTGCTTGGTGGTCAACGACGGTCAACGGCGAGGATGATTAGGACAAGGCTTGGAGAGCTGAGGTACAGAACGATCGACGATGCCGGGTGAGGTCAATGAACTCAAGCGTGGTGCAGAATGGACAAGGATGACCGAATGGACAGTTCGGTGCGACTGGTTTGATCAAGCGGCGCGGGTCGGTGCAAGTGCCATGGTGGTTTCGGTGAGAGCCGGATGGGAGAGACTTGTCGGCATGATGAGAGCCGTTGATCAACCTACACGTGGCGAAGCAGGCGAGTGCTTCGCGTAGATGGACTCGGTCTTCGGAGAAGGATCGAGAAGTGGTATAATACCACCTTGTTTGCTTTTGGCTAAACCGCAGCGCAAGACGACGCAAGGAGAAGCGGTTTAGGTCTAGAGAAGATGAAGACGGCTCTTTAAAATACGTGCGTGTGTAACCCGTTTGTGTTGGGCCTTAACGGGAGCCCATTTGAGTCAATCTTCTAGAAGGTCTAAGCATCCACTATAAATAGAGGATTGAGGTGGCTGCACCCGTTCAACCCTTTCATTGTGTTTGAAACCCTAGTTTGCTCAAATCAATCCAAGGAAAGTTTGCTCAAAGATGTGTCTCTTTGCTTTCCTTCTCTCTATTTGGTGATTTTGAGTCTTTCTTTGATCCACGAGTTTTTGTTTGATTCCTTCACGTGATCTAGCTTGTTGTGATATGTGGGAACATATCTAGAATCATCTTGATCATCAATTACCCACGAGCAAGAGTTTGGATCTAGTTTTCGTTTTGACTCAGTTTTGAACCATCCTCCTCTCAAACGGAAAATGGTCATAACTTTTCCAAGCATATTCACGATCTTCGATTGGAATAGGTTCCTGACATCCTAGAGAAGGTGTGTTCCAAGTTTCATCGAGTTTGGAGTTGTAGATCAAAAGTTAGACCTATTTGTAACTTTGTTTTTTGGGCTAATTTCACTGTTCATCAGGCTGGAGGTCAGACCGCCATTGACATAGAGGTCCGACCGCTCATGGACCAGTTAGACCGCCATTGACATAGAGGTCAGACCGCCCAACACTTTGAAATTGAGTTTTGGTTGATTTTGGCTGTTTTGCTTCGAGGGTTAGATTAGATTCAATACTAGTCTTCCGTTGTACTGATATATTGATCTTCATAGCTTCCATAGCTATTGGAGTGCAATTTGTGTTGAATCCGATCTTGGTTGAAAAAGTAAGCGTGCTCCTATTCACCCCCCTCCTAGTTGCCTTTTGGTCCAACAAGTGGTATCAGAGCCCGGTTAGTTCAATATTGATCTTAACCGGTCACTGGACTTGCTGATGGATAAGTACACCACCAAGCCGCATATCTTCGATGGGTACGACTATGCCTATTGGAAGAATCGCATGCGAGTCTTCCTTAAGAGCAAAGGACAAGCTATATGGGAGGTTGTTCGAGCCCCGCTCGTTTTTCCCGAAGTTGCCACACGGGCTTCAGCAGTCCTCTTGGCTAACAACAATAAGGCAAAAAAATCCTCTTATATGGTGGGCTTGGTAGACAGGAGTATGATCGAATTTGCAATCTTGAGACTGCGCACGAGATTTGGAACACCCTCGAAACCTACCATGAGGTATTTTCAGTCGCTTTAATAAAGTGATTAATCAGATGAAAGCTGTTGGTATTGAATATTCTCAGTCTGAAAATACCACCCACCTCTTGGTTGCAATAAACACCAAGGAGTGGGAGATAAAGGCTACCGCCATTGAGGATAACGTCAACCTCTCTGATCTGACTTAGGAGCTGCTTTATAGCAAGCTCAAGACTCATGAGAACAAGAGGATTGATCATTCCAAGAAGGAAAACATGCATTTGGTAGCAGACCCGCTCAAGAGAGCTTCTGATGGGTCTTCCGAGTCTTCTTCTGGATTTTCACTTGCTGGTTTATCTGCAATCCATGAAGAGGAGTTTGAGAGTCTCTTGGGCTGAGTTGGCCCTCAGAGTCAAAAAGGCCACACGGGCCTATAACAATATGAGTAACATAAAGAGAGGAGGTCCCGTGACTTGCTTTGAGTGTGGTGAGTTTAATCATATCTGAGCAAATTGCCCCAAGCTGAAAGGAAAGAGCAACATAAGGATGGAAAGCCAGCTTGGAAGAAGCCTCAATGGAACAAATCAAGGTATGATGTTGCCAAGCTGACGAAGGCCGCTCACCAGGTTCTTGCCGCTTTTGGGAAACAATCCTTAAGCGATGTGGACTCCGGGAGCGAGGAGGACAAGGAGGAGGAGATCCCTCAAGACAAGAAGAAGGGGAAGGATAAGGACTTCACCGGCGTATGCTTCATGACCGACCCGATGACGTCGACGACGATGAGGATTACCGCGGAAAGAGGAAGAACACGTGGTTCGTCGACTCGGAGGTTCATGCCATATGACCGGAGACTCAAGATGGTTCACCTCCTTCACGTGGTTGACGGGTTATGACTTCATCACCTTTGGAGATGATAGACAATGGCGGATTGAAGGAACGGATCGATCATGGTGAACGACAAGTTGATCCTCAAGGACATCGCCTTGTGGACAAGCTAAGGTTTAATTTGCTTTCTGTCTCTCAACTTCTTGATGATGGCTATGAGACTAGATTTAAGAAGAATGCTTGTAGGGTGCTTAATTCAACGGGTGAGCTTGTTTTTGGTATTACTAGAGTTGCTAGGATCTTTGGAGCTGATTTTTGTGAATCTCTTGCTGGTTCTCTCAAGTGCTTGATTTCATCTTCATCTTCTGAGTTCTGGCTTTGGCACCGTCGTTTGTGGCACATTGGTTTTGATCATCTGACGTGAGTTAGCAACCTTGAGCTCATGAGAGGTTTGTCCAAGCTCAAAGCCGTCAAGGATGCTGTATGTGCGCCCTATAGGCATGGCAAGCAAGTTGCCGCCCCACACACTTCAGTGACTATGGTCATGACTGGCGGACCGGGACAGTTCCTTCATATGGATACTATTGGTCCTGCTAGGGTTCGGTCAGTTGGTGGAAAATGGTACATTCTTGTCATAGTTGATGATATTTCTAGATATACTTGGGTATTCTTTCTTACTTCGAAGGATGAAGCTTTTGATCATTATCATGATCTTGTTCTTCGTTTGGCTTCTGAACATTCGAGTGTCTTGAGAGCGATCCGCAGTGACAATGACACGGAGTTCAAGAATGCCTCTTTTGCTTCTTTTTGTGCTGAGCGTGGAATTGAGCATTAGTTCTCTTCTCCACACGTCCCTCAACAAAATGGCGTTGTGGAAAGGAAGAACAGGACCCTAGTCGAGATGGCTAGGACGATGCTAGATGAGTATAGCACACCGAGGAGGTTTTGGACTGAAGCTATTTCTACTGCTTGCCATATTGCAAATCATATCTTTTTGAGACCGTCTTTGGGCAAGACTCCTCATGATCTTCGGTTTTGTAGAAAACCCTCTGTCTCGCATTTTCTATTCTTTGGATCCAAGTTTTTTATTCTCAAGGCAGGAAACCTAGATAAATTGGAGTCAAGAACTTTTGATGGTTTATTTCTGGGTTATCATGCGCATTCGAGGGGTTTTCGGGTTTTTAATGTTGAAACTAACCTTGTTCAGGAGACATGCAATGTCACTTTTGATGAGACTAGCCCTGGAGCTAGATCATATATTTTAGGTGATACATAGGTGACAGAGAGCATATTTATAGAGGAAGGTGATGAGGGACTCGATGATGTTCTTCCACCTGCTCCTGTTGATGCTCCTATTCCAACACAAGAACCTGCTGTGACTACTTCACCTTCAGATGAGGCTTCTACTGCATCTTCATCATCAGCAGTACCTGCGGAGGTTGAAGAGATGCTTTCCATTCCGGGTGCGCCACTTCACATTCAAAAGCAACACCCTCCGAATCAGATGATAGGTAATCTCCATGAGCGAGTCACTCGCTCCAGGTATCATGATCCAAAACTCTACACTCATTCTGCTTTTGTTGCCTCTTTTGAACCCCGCGATATATCACATGCATTATCTGATTCTAGCTGGGTTAATGCAATGCATGAGGAGTTAGAGAATTTTGAGAGGAACAATGTCTAGAACCTAGTAGAACCTCCTAGTGACCATAATGTTATAGGAACCCGCTGGGTTTTCAAAAACAAACAAAATGAGGATGGTTATGTGATTAGAAACAAGGCTGGGTTGGTAGCTCATGGTTTTAGCCAAGTTGAGGGGTTAGATTTTAATGAAACTTTTGCTCTTGTTGCTAGACTAGAAGTCATTCGTATTTTACTTGCAATTGCTGCATCTAAGGGCCTTTTTGCATGACTACATAGAGGAGCAAGTGTATGTTAGGTAAACCCCAGGCTTTGAGAATCCCAAGAACCCACATCATGTGTTCAAGCTATCCAAAGCCTTGTATGGTCTTAACCAAGCCCCTAGAACCTGGTATGATAGACTTAAGACCTTCTTGCTTAAGAATAATTTTGAGATGGTTAAGGTAGACAAGACCTTGTTCATTCTTAGACGTGGCAATGACTTCCTCTTGCTCAGACAAGACCTTGTTCATTCTTAGGCGTGGCAATGATATTATCTTTGGTGGTTCTTCTCATGTTCTTGTTTTCAGCTTTTCTGAGACTATGTCCAGGGAATTTGAGATGAGTATGATGGGAAAGCTCAATTACTTTTTGGGGCTTCAAATCAAGCAATGCAAGGAAGGGATCTTCATCCATCAGACGAAGTACACTAAGGATCTGCTCAAATGCTTCGACATGGGTGACTGCAAGCCTATCGCCACTCCCATGGCGACTTCGAATGCTTTGGATCCAGATGAGGAAGGAGAAGCCGTGGATCAACGCGAGTACCGCATCATGATCGACTCCCTCCTGTACCTGACGGCCTCAAGACCGGACATTCACTTCACGGTCTGCATCTGCGCGAGGTTTCAAGTGTCTCCGATAGCTTCCTATCGCCAAGCCGTTAAGCGCATATTCAGGTATTTACACTCTACCCTCCAATATGGCATTTGGTATTCCTGTTCTTCTTCTTTGTCCATTCGGGGGTTTTTCGATTCTGATTTTGCGGGCTGTAGGCAAGATAGGAAGAGTACTTCAGGGACTTGCTCTTTCTAGGCACTTCTCTTGTCTCTTGGTCTTCTAGGAAGCAGTCCTCTGTTGCACAATCCACTGCTGAAGCTGAATATGTAGCTGCTGCTAGTTGTGGTAGTCAAATTTTGTGGATGGTATCCACTCTTAAGTACTATAGGTTAAATTTTGCTAGTGTTCCTCTTTTCTGTTATAACACTTCTGCTATTAACATTGCTAAAAACCCAGTGTAACACTCTAGGACCAAGCACATAGACATTCGCTATCACTTCCTTAGAGACCATGTCGAAAAGAGTGATATTGTGCTGCACTTCATGGAGTTCGAGGCTCAATTGGCTGAAATCCTCACCAAGCCTCTAGACCCAACAAGGTTTGCCACCTTGAAGAGTGAGTTAGGGATAATTTACCCCTATGGGTTGTTTTGAGGGGGAGCTGGTTCTTTTTTGAACTTACCTTGTTCTTCTGATCTTTCCTTATTCTTTTCTGAACTTGTTGATCTTTTTGAACTTTTTAGGTTTTTAGGTTTTTCTTGCATCTCATTGTATCATATTGCATTCATATAAAAAATCCAAAAAGATGCATTGTTATATAAGCTTTTCTGCTTATCTTTTAAAATTGATTAAGTTTT
This sequence comes from Hsuehochloa calcarea, assembly GCA_036346395.1. Taxonomy (NCBI): domain Eukaryota; kingdom Viridiplantae; phylum Streptophyta; class Magnoliopsida; order Poales; family Poaceae; genus Hsuehochloa; species Hsuehochloa calcarea. Next base: position 23,845,766 of record CM070610.1, on the reverse strand, counting down.
GCTTATTACCCTTTGGAGATTTAGTATTTCAATTCTTGCTCAATGCCATGTCTAGTTCTTTGACTTGCTAGAATTATCGTGCTTTGACATATGTAGCTAAGTCTTTGCTGTATGAGCTAGAACTGTAAAATAACTCGAACTAAAACTGCAATTTGTGGATGTTTTAGCTAGTTGCGCAATTAGTGCTCCTTTTGTGACATTGGCCCTGTCAAGATTGCTTTGTTAGCTCTTGAATCTAAAATTGACCATTACTTGAGCTTCTTGTGTTCTTGAGAATCTAAAAACTGCTCGTGTGAAACATGAAAAATCAAATTTGAAGATTGTCTTATGCTTAAATTGTGCCAAACTACTCTTACGAGACTGCATGTCAAAAACATGAACTTGGAGATAGTTTGATGATCCAGACGATCCCATGGGGACTACGTGTCACAACTGACATGAACATCAAGATTTGTCGCCGTGGTAGAAGTTTAGAAAGAGTTTGTGGATGGCTCCTAGTCCAGGATCTTCTTCACTAAGATATACTTTTAATCAACTTCTGGTCGAAGCTTATGATGAGTTTGTGGATAGCTCCTAGTCCAGGATCTCGTCACTAAGTTAGACCATTAGTCAACTTCCACATTCGTTGCAAATGAAAAACTGTTGAAAAATGGTCGTTTGAGAAACTTGAGCAAAAGGATTCAAAGGATTCAATTGAATGTCGGGAATATTATTCAAAACGAGACTGGCCAGTCGAATTTTCCAATCAGCGGAGGGTAATTGTCTCTTAATGTGGTCATTGTTAGCTTTTTGATCTCACATTGACATTTTGACATGGCCATTATCATTTTAGGAACCCTTTTGATGAACTTTCTAAATTTGAAGTTTTGCTTAAATTGATCAAATCTATTGTTTTATATTGAGCCTTCGAGCTTATCTTTGATATATATGTCTTATCATGATATTGCTAGCGCTGTTATGTTTGATATGTTGTTTGTGCAATATTAGAAATGCTAGCTTGTTCTTTTGGGTAATCTCCAAAGCTTCTTGTAATCAAAAATTAAAAAATATAAAAATGAAGCCACTCCATTGCATTTCATGCATACTCCTTATGCTTCTTTCTCCATTTTGCATTTGTTATCTTTGGTCGTGCCTTACTGGTCTACAAGGGTAATTAGACCTCCGATTCGTTGTTTGCGAGAGGAAGGTGTGATTAGCCAGTTAAGTTAAGAAAATATGAGCACTAGTTTCAGGTCTTTTGGACTTACGGTTTTTATTGGTGAATTTTCTAGTAAAACTGTCAGATTAGGGATAATTGAAATGTTTGGGTAAATTGATCAAATTGAACTTGATTGAGGAGGACACGTGTAGCAATGCCATATTCGTTTGCCCTCATTTCGATTATTTTATATTGTAGGCGGTGAAGCGGTGAGTGGAGGGGTATCTCAATTACCTTCCAACCCGTTGCAGCGTAGCGAGCAGCAAGTAATTTGTATTTTATGATTGATGCAATGTGTGATGTGTGAATGAATGGTTATATTTGTTCGTAGTTGTAGATGAATGCCATGTGTTTCTTTTCATGTATGAGTACTATTCAATATTGACATGGGATCACATCATGACATGCATACATTACTTTGTAAGACCCATCAATTCCAAAGATGGGCGCTTGAAAATTCCATCAATTCTAGGATGGGTAACACCAATGTCATTTTAGGAATTAAGCCTTCGAGCTTATCTTTGATATATATATCTTATCATGATATTGCTAGGGAGAAGATATACTCCTTAAAATGTTATAAAAATGTTATAGAGGGGGAGAAAATAGGAGAATTTGCAATTTTCTAAAATCTGATGATCATAGTGAGGGGGCATTTGAATTGCATTCTTATCGTCTTATTACCTTTTCTAAACTTGAATTGCATTTCTGTAACATCCCAACTTTTTGAGCTTGTGAAGATCTTTTAATTAGTTGCTAGTTGGAAATCTCACCAATTGCATTTTATTTGAATTTAAATTAAAAACTTATTATAGACTTTCATGTCAAAATAGTTTATCGTGGTTAATCCCAACACCAACAATTGCCAAAACTATTTTATTTGGATTCTATGTGCTTATATATATTTTATAGAATTTTATAGAATTTTTCCAAGTTCAATTGCTATTTTCTATTTGCTATTTGTATTTTTTGGATTTTATAAAAAAAAAAATCAAGTTTAAATCTTCGGAACAGTGTTGGGCCGAAGCCCAACACTATTCCCACGCGCTAGCCCATCTCCTCGCTCGCCCATGCCCTCGTCCCTTAGATGTGCGACGCGTGCCTCTCGTTTCGATCGGACGCTTGCGCTCAACCACACCTTCCTCCGTTGGATAGCCGCTGCGTGGCCTCATGTCGGGACCCAAATATGCTAATCTGGACCCGATCTCACTCGGGATCACGCTAGTGCACCAGTGTCAATATTAATGAAATATCACATCCATACAACGAATATAAGAATAAACGAGTACCCGGCAAGTGGGACCGCCAGCTCGCAATGAAGCGTCGCTCCCATCAATCTCGCGCCTTTCTTCTTCCTCGCGACTCCTCCACGTTGATTTGTTTTGAGTACGCCATTGCAAGTCATACCAGAATGCATTTATACATGATGGCTTATTCCAAAGAAATGGCTTCTGTGGTTATTTTGCAGAAATGCAACATTTGCAATTGAATACAAAATAATAGATTGAAACCATAATTCAAAACAAATAGACAATAATAAGTTAACAATTGATTTCACAAAGGACACACAGTCTAATCAAGTTCTTTCACACAATTTGAACAAGTTATCTCACACGGTGACCCTTCCCATTTGTTTTATTGAAAATCTACCCCTCGTGTGAAATTCCCGAGCATGTCCATAACCGAGGACGCGGCTATTCGAATAGATTGGTTTAAACACTCTGCAGAGGCTGTACACTTTACCCACACGATACAATCGGTGCAAAGATCGACCATAACAAAACCTTTCGGAGACTTCATCTCAAACAATGACACTCCCGATGTGCTTTCTCGCCGCCGTCAATTTGTCATACTAGGCATGTGGTGAAATGCAGAAGGCCCAGTTCAATGGCGCACAAAGTTAAGTCCTTAATTGACCAAGGCAAGACTTCAGTTTTAACCCAAATCACAAAGTTTATAGCACACGGCTCCACCATTCACAGAATCCACCACTTGCCTCGGTCTAAATCTTTTCCCACCTGTTGATTAAGTGCAACACATGCCATCAACGAGTAATGACACACAGACACACAGATTCATCACACAGTTCCATAATCACTTAGTCAAATTTATAATTGCAACTCTCATGAAATGATGACTCGTGGCATGGCAAAGCGGTCTAATCGTATCTAACCAACCCACGTTGGTGCTACAATAATACCAACTAATAATTAAACAACCTAGGGTGACAAAAGATCATGGCATACAATAGACAAGGTGGCATAACAATTTGGATTAATAACTACACCCAAAAGCATTTAAATAAATACTTGAAATAGAATGCAATACATTGAAACAAAGTATTTTGAAAACTGAGTTCAAAATGATCAAAGGTATAACTTGCCTTGGAATAGATCTAGATATTGGTCTTGGTCTTGAGGTGCTCCTTCTTACGCAAAATTCCCAAGTATCGACGTCTACTACAAAAGCGAGACAAAAGAAACAAAACAAATAAATAACAGAGGCAAAACAAACTCCAAAAATCAAATAAAATTCACCATTAAATAGATCTTAATTTTATATGAATTTACAAATTTGAATGGGCCCAATTGGACTTCGGATGCAAAAGATATGGGCTTTGGAAGATTTAAAAATCAATTAAACCCTAATTTGGATTTTCTTGAATTTCCCGAATTATTTTTATAAAGGAAAATCGAATTATTGCGCAATGCTTGCGTCAGCTGAGAATTTCCGGAAAAAGAATTAAATTTAAAAAGAAAACTGACAGGTGGGCCCCACTGTCAGTGGCTCGGCCCACGGTGGACCAAATCCACCGAGCCTCTGGATCCGGGTCGGGGCTGAGGTGGCGCACGCACGCGCGGGTGGCACTGACGCGGCGCCAACAAGGCTGACACGCACGCACAGGGGCTAAGGTGGACGCTGACACGGGCTACGGCGGCGAGGGCGGCGCTCGGGAACCAATGGCACGGCGAACGGCGGCTCTTCGCCGGCGGTGAGTGGTACCAACGTGTAGAGGAGGTTAATGCGCACACATGGGCCTTGGTTTGAGCACACAGGGTTGACGGAGATGGCCGCGGCGAGGGAAGCGGCGAGAGAGCTCGGGTTTTGTCGGACGGCGCTCGGCGATGCTCGGCGACGAGGAGGCGCGCGAGGTAGCTGAGACTTGCGATCACAGCAGTGCGGTCGGTGGAGCAAAGGCGGCGACGACGGCGGCGCAATCCACCGGAGAAGAAGCTCGGCCGAAAACCCTAAAGCTTGCAATGCGGCGGCGCTAGGGCGATCGGGGCGACGAGAGTGGCGGTTTACGGTTGCGGAGGCCCGGCGAGCTAAGGAGTACTTATAGGCTCGGAGACGCCGAGATTTGAAACCCCAATTGGTCCGAAACAACCGGGTTTTTGAATTCCAAGATTTTGGAGATTGAAACCGATTCGGGTTTGATTTGGTTTGAAACGGATAAGGAATAACAGGAGACACGTTTTGGTGGGGTCGGCTCAAGAAATCAGCGAGAGAATCGCCGTTGTCGTACGGGAGTGAAGCTCTCGGTAATGGCGAACTCGGGCGCGGCGCGAGGAAGAAGAAGACAGTGCGGAGACGACGACTCGGTGGCGGTCCCACTGGCGAGAGAGCGAGGCGCGGCGAGCGGCGGCGGGATCGGCCAAAGGACACGCGGCGAAGATCGGTGAGGGCAAGGCGAGGCGAACTTCAGCAAGCGAAGCGGCAAGCAAGGCGATGTTGATCCAACGGCTAGGAGTGAGCGGGCTGGAATAGTGTTGGGCTTCGGCCCAGCACTGTTCCGAAGGATTTTAAATAGATTTTTCTTTTAAATAAATCCAGAAAATGCAAATAGCAATTAGAAAATAGCAAATGACTTTGGAAAAATTCCAGAAAATTCTATAAAATATAACCAAGCATATAGAATCTAAATAAAATAGTTTTGACAATTGTTGATGTTGGGATTAAGCACATTAAATCCATTTGTCCTTAAAGTCCATATTAAGCTTTTTAAATTAATATTCAAATAAATCCAAATGGTGAATTTTCTCACTACCACTATTTAAAAGATTTTTAAAGCTCTGAAATTTGGGATGTTACACCTCACCCGCTGATCTCCCTCGCTCGCTCGCTCACCCGTGCCTCGCTGCCGCTGCCAAGTGGGACCGCCACCGAGTCGTCGTCTCCGCGCCTTTCTTCTTCCTCGCGCCCGCGCGTTTGCCCGCCATTGCCGAAGCTTCAAGCTTCGTCCGACAACCACGTATCTGTTGCGGATTCCTCGCGCCGACTTCACCAAAACAAATCCCGAGTTATCCCGTACCTATTTCTGTTGGAATCAAACCTGAATTCGGCAGATATCCCCGAGAATCAGGGATTTTGAAATTGTGGCCGTTTCGGACTCAAATTGGGGGTTTCCAATTATGGTGTCCCCTGGTCCTATAAATACCCCCCTAGAATTGCCCGGTCCTCCGCAACCCAAAGCCGCCACCCTCGTCTCCCCGATCGCTCTAGCGCCGCCGCAATCCAAGCTTTAGTGTTTTCGGCAAACTTCTTCTCCGACGAATTGCGTCGCCGTCATTGTCGCCCTTGCACCACCGACTGCACCGTTGTGATCAGCAAGGTCCGGACTACCTCGTGCGCCCCTCCTCGTCGCCAGAGCATCGCCGGAGCACCCTTCCGACAAAACCCGAAGCTCCACCGCCGCTTCTTCCTTGCCAACGGTCGCATTGTTGTCGCCAAATTACCGGTAAGGTCACCAAGAAAGCAATAGCTCGGGAAGCTTCTGGTACCCTCCGCCGCCGGTGACTCGCCGCCAATCGCCGGTAACCATCGGGTCCCGAGCGCCGCCTCGCCACCATAGCCGCGTCGGCGCCACCGCAACCGCCGCTTCAGCTTTTGTGGCTGCGTGTCGCCTGCGTGGCACCAGATCAGCGCCAGCACATGCGTGCGTGACCCAGTCCACTGCACCAGATCTCCCGAGGCTCGATGAACCCAGTTCATCGTGAGCCGAGTCGCTGACATGGCCCACATGTCATATTTCTTTTAAATCTATTTCCTTTTCAGAAATTCTCGGCTGACGCCAGCATTGCGCAATAATCCGATTTTCCTATATAAAAATAATTCGAGAAATTCATTAAAATCCAAATTAGAATTTTAATTATTTTCCAATATTCTAAAAGCCCATAACTTTTGCATCCGACCTCCGATTGAGCCCATTCAAATTTGTAGATTCACATTAAATCAAGATCTATTTAATGGTGAATTTTATTTGATTTTTGGTGTTTGTTTTGCCTCTATTATTTATTTATTTTTGTTTCTTTTGTCTCGTTTACGAGTAGACGTCGATACTTCGGAAAATTTTGGGGAAGAAGGAGCGCCTCAAGATCAAGACCAGTACATAGACCTATTCCAAGGCAAGTTATACCTTTGACCATATTTCACCCAGTTTTCAAATTTTTTTGATTCAAAATATTGCATCTTAATTTAAGTATGTATTTAAAAGATTTTGGTTGTAGTTAATAAACTAATTTGTTATGTCCACCTTGTCTATTGTATACCATGATCTTTTGTTACCCTAGGTTGGTTCTTTATTAGTTAGTATTATCGTAGCACCAGCGTGAGTTGGTTAGATATGAGTAGATTGCTTAGCCATGTCACGAGTCATCATTTCTTGTGAGTTGCAATTATAAACTTGACTAAGTAATTATGGAACTGTGTGAAGAATCTGTGTGTGCTGTGTGCTATTACTCGTTGATGGTATGTGTTGCATTTAATCAACAGGGTGGGAAGAGATTTGGACTGAAGCAAGTGGTGGATCTGTGTGAATGGTGGAGCTGTGTGCTTTAAACTTTGTGAATTTGGGAAAACTGGAAGTCTTGCCTTGGTCAATTAAGGACTTCACTTTGTGCGCCATTGAACTAAGTTTTATTGTGCGACCACATGCCTAGTATGGGTCGGGCCTGACTTAGTAAGTTATGGAGTCTTGACTTTGACAACTCAGGTAGTATTTTAAGCTGTTTGATAGGTTGGAGGTGTGATATGTCACATCGCGGGACGGTTCGTTGTATCCCTGTCCAACGATATGTGTCGTAACCAAACACTGTGTGTATCGGTTGGCCGACAGGAAAGCACATCGGGAGTGTCAATGTTTGAGATGAAGTTTCTGAAAGGTTTTATTGTGATCAACTTTGATCCGGTTGATTACATCTTGTGGATAAAGTGTACAACCTCTGCAGAGTGTTAAACCAATCAATTCGAATAGCCGCGTCCTCGGTCATGGACATGCTCGGGGATTTCACACGAGTGGTAGATTTTCATAAAACAATTATGAAGGGTCAGCTGTGTGAGGTAACTTGTTCAGCTGTGTGAATAACTTGATTAGATTGTGTGTCCTTTGTGAAATCAAATGTTAAATTAATATTCTTTATTTGTTTTCAATTACGTTTCAATCTATTATCTGTATTCAATTGCAAATGTTGCATTTCTTCAAAATAACCACAGAAGCCATTCCTTTGGAATAAGCCATCATGTATAATTGCATTCTGTGGTATGACTTGCGAGTACGGTGTGTACTCACTCTTGCTAAACAAATCAACATAAGTGGATGAGTCATCACTAGCTTTTGAAGAAGAATTCTACGAAGGTTGATCGTTAGGATCTTGATCCCAGTCAGTTGCCTGTGGTAAATTGATGGAAGCCCGCTGGAATTACTTTGTTTCCGCTGTAGTTTATTTCATTATTGTTAGGCTTGCATGGCTTAATAATTGTAAAACTCGACCTTAAGGTCACAACAGTTATTTGTTATTCAAATTACTCGTTATTTTAATATTTCGTTGTATGTAGTTGATATTTCATCAATGTTGACACTGTGTGCACTAGCATGATCCTGGACTAGTGCAGAATACACAGAGGGTCTAGATTTGCATGTTTGGGTCCCTACAATTTCTTAATCCTCACGATGATCAAAGGTCAATTGAACAATTGTTATGTCATATGGACCTTAAGTGAGATTTTTGACTCTTTTTTGGAATTTAAAGTTTTTATGCTTTCTTTTGCCTTATCTCACTTGCCTATGCTATTCTGATGCCAGTTTGGTCATTTCCATTGCTTTTCTCTTGCTTATGGACCCAGGGAAAGCCAACGTGGTGGCCGACGCGTCGAGTATAAAATCTCAGTGCAGCTGTCTGTCGGTAACTCCCATTTCAGCAGCTTGTGTGCCGCAATGCAACGTCTGCACCTGGAGATAATTGAAGATGGTACTCTTGCTGCTCTCAAGGCGGAGTTCATATTAGAGGACCAGATTAGGGAAGCCCAAAAGACCGACTTGGAAGTCGCCCAAATCCGGGAAGAGATGAGGAAAGGCAAAGCCAAATGTTTCAACCATGATGCTCAGGGCACCCTACGGTTCGGGAACCGTTTGGTGGCGCCATTCAATCATAACTTGAGAGAGTTAATTCTCAAAGAAGATCATAACTCTAAATTCTCTTTACATCCCGGAAGTACCAAGATGTACCATGATCTGAAGAAACGATTGTGGTGGAGCCAAATGAAACGACAGATCGCGCAATATGTTGCTAAATGTGACATATGCCAACGAGTCAAGGCTGAGCACTTGAAGCCAGCAGGTACTCTCCAACCCTTGCCTATTCCCTAGTGGAAATGTTGGGATGGATTTCATCACCGGGCTTCCAAGGACTCAAACTTGGTCCGATTCTATATGGGTGATCATTGATCGTCTTACAAAATTTGCCCACTTCATTCTTGTCAAGACCACCTACAACAATAGCTATCAATCCAGCATTCAGATGTCACCTTTTGAAGCATTGTATGGGAGAGCTTGTAGGACACCCTTGAACTGGTCGAAGCCGGGGAGAGACAATTTTATGGCCCAACCTTGGTGGAGGATCGCTGAAGAACAAGTTCGAATCATCGCGAGCGACTTCACACGGCACAATCTCGTCAGAAGTCCTACGCTGACCGCCGTCGGCGTGAGTTGAGTTTCGAGATAGGCGATCATGTATGCCTCAAGGTCTCACCGATGAAAGGAATCCATCGTTTCCAGGTGAAGGGTAAATTGGCACCCCGCTATATCGGGCCTTTCCAAGTTCTAGACAAGCGATGCGTTGTGGCCTATCAATTGAAGCTTCCACCATCTCTATCGGAAGTGCACAATATTTTCCACGTATCCCTTATGAAAAAGTGTCTTTGGGTTCCAACCAAGGCCACCGAGTTGGACAACCTCGACTTGCAACCCAACCTTTCCAATCGGGAACACCCGGTCCGCATCCTTGAATAAGCGGAGCGCAAGACGAGAAATTGTAACATCAAATTCATCAAAGTTCAGTGGAGCAACCACACATAAGATGAAGCCACTTGGGAACGGGAGGAATGGAAGCAAACCAAATATCTCGATCTATTTCCTTCCGCTTGAAGTGCCTTCGTATCAAGAAAGGAAAGGTTAAACAAAGAAATAGAAAGAAAATGGTAGATAGCCATTCCTTGTAACCTTGATAGGATGCCTTAGCACTATCTTTAAAGGAAATCAAGACAACAGATGTTGTATCTTCTTTAGAATCTTAAGTGTCTAATTTCTGTTCTACCCAGATCTCGGGGTCGAGATCTTTTGTAAGGGGGGAGGTTTGTCACATCTCCAAAATAATAAAGATAATTACTATGCATCTCATTAGCATGCATCATATTTTCAAGCATTCACATTATACATTGCACTAGGAAAATCTTATCCTAATGTATAAACATACACTTACCAAAAACAAAACATAAAGAAAATAGTAACATAAGCATATGAACATCCTCTGGAATAAATTTATTCAAATACTATATTAATTATCATGAATTAATATAATTGTTCCTAAATTTTTGGAACCCAATATGAACCACATAAAATTCAAACTCAATTAATCACCTATGCTTTTGTGAATTTAAAATATACCAAATAAATATTGAACAGTGGGTTTTCCCAATTTTTATGGGTACTGGGTCATCCCAGGAGCCTCTCAAATTATTTCACATTTTTAGGAATTTATTTGCCATAATTTAAGTCCTAGTCAATCTAGAAGATCCAATTTTAAAAATCAGTCAAACACCACGCTGTTCCTCGGGCTTAAGCCGGACGCACAGTACCCGGCCGAGCCCGACGCAGCCCCCTGTTCCGGCCGAACCCACTCGAATGTTGACCCTCCGACCTAGATCCATCGGTTGATCTCATCGCGCGCGTGCCCCGCTCTTTCCTCCCCTCTCACTCTCTGCCGCTGGGGCCCGCACGTTAGACTCGCCTTCAACCTCCGCTGTCACTCGCACTCAGACGTTGTTCGCCACGCGCCCTTTTAGCTCTGATGCATGCCGTCTCGCCGTGACCGCACCGCCCAAACTAACCAGTCCCCGAGCTTCCCTAACTAACGCCGCCTCTCCTCCGTCCAGTTGTCGCCTTTAACCTGCCTCCCGGCTCTCGCCTTTCCCGCACTTCTCCTCTGGCTGTCGAGGAGAGGGAAGCTCGTGTGAGCTCAGTTCTCCGGTAAAATCCTCGCCTCGGTTCTCTGACTCTCCTTCTTCGGTGCCATTTCCATTTTGCTAAGCCCTAGTTTTGGTTTCGTTTGTAGCTTCTGGAACACCCAGTTTTAATACATTAGTATTTGAAATGCAATGATATTGCTTGCATGCTATTTTGGTATATCGTTATGTTCTGAGTAGACTAGTTATATCCTATACTTGCTGGTTGTCCTTGATATTTCTCATAAACATGTGCCTAAGGTAGATGCTTGTGATGATGAGATTGTCGTGTGATGAATGCTTAGCCGTTGCGGGTCTAAATAACGCAGTAGATACATTGACGGGGTTAGCTCGTCAATTATGGGAGACACACAATAATTTTTATTCTTTTATAAATGTTTGTCCAGATTGTTACATCTGGTTATTGAGTTCAAAAGTTGTTATTGTTAAATGGTTTTTGGGTCTGGACAAGTGGTTGTAGTGTGGGTGCTGTTATGCATGAGACTCGGGTTTGTGGTTGTCTTGTCCGGATAGTTAAGGACCGAGCCATGGGCTTTCATTCTAAGTACCGAGCGTACTATCACACGCGGGATATGGGTACTGTACGGTTAAGTAAGGGGGAGTTTCATTGTGTTAAGTCCCATGATGGTGTGAGGACATTTGTGTTTGATCATTTGTTCGGAGGAGCTGAGGTAATTTTCTATAGTGTGTATGGGAGCACCAATTTCGGTTATTTACATTACTTCGGTATTATTCCAATGCAACTTGTGAGCCCGCTTAGCAGGCGCTATCCGTAGCCTGTACTAAGTATGGGAACAACTCATGAGGGGGACTTAGCTCAATGAGGCATTCTTGCTAAAAATAACCGTATCTCGATTCTCCCAGACCGGTATACCTAAGGAAGTGTGCTACTTTCCGGAGGCATCCGGAGGCTTACGGGTTAGTCGAGCCGTGTGGGTAAAATAGTACACCTCTGCAGAGTTAATCTATTCAAATAGCCGTGTTCACGGTTATGGACAACACTTGGTTTGGCATGCGTCATTGTTAGTCTCAAAAGTTAAAAGTTGACATGGTTATAACTTGGTTACGACACGAATGGGATGTTCGTGTGTTTTAGCTTATCAAAGTGGACAACCACTTTGATATTGATTGATCCATATTATTACATATGTCTTGTGAAACTTTCTCTTGAAAGAATGATTTTTAACTTGGCTTTTGAAAACTAGATGGTCTAGGAATGTAAGATATTGCGTTTTTTGCAAAACTAGAACCACTAATGCTATCCCTTTGATTGCCCAATGTGCATAACTAATTTTTCTTTGTGTAAGACTTGTAAGTACCCTTTTGTACTCAGCCAGGTGTTTGCTGGCTTTTCAGGTCAGGACGACTTCGAGCCCGATGAGCTCGTTAGTGTCGATTTATGCGACACTGACGAGTAGTGTTATTATTTAACCCCCAGTCGGTTACCTTGGGTTATGGGCATACCTTGTTGGACCTTTTAGTTTATTTATCTTGCTTCCGCTGTTATTTATCACTCTTATTTGAATTTGGCCAGTCGGCCGTTATGTAATAGTTGTAGACTTAACTATTATGTTGTATGTCTTTTGGATTGTTAGTGTATGATGTTGTATGGATGTGATCAACGTTGAATGAGAGTATGAGCGTGTTGGTCGCTGATCCTGGGAGCCAACACGACCTCATACTCGCTGTTATGAATCCCACTTTAACTTGTCTAAGCATTGGCTTTGACCGTTTGGAGAACAGATAATCATGTGGTGCTTGCAGAGGAGCAGCGCGCATGATCACAAGGGCTCTAGTTTCGGTCGGGCTCCTCATTTGGATGGAGTTAAGGTGGAATTCATTTACTTGAGGCCTAGAGTTATTTGCTTAAGATCAGGTAAACCTCGATCTTACGAAAATAACCCTGGGGTCCTCACAATCAGGACAAGGCTTGGAGAGCTGAGGTCCAGAACGATCGACGATGCCGGGTGAGGTCAATGAACTCAAGCGTAGTGCAGAATGGACAAGGATAACCGAACGGAAAGTTCGGTGCGACTGGTTTGATCAAGCGGTGCGTGGGCCGTGCAAGTGCCATGGTGGTTTCAGTGGGAGCCGGATGGGAGAGACTTGCCGACATGATGAGAGCCGTTGATCAACCTACACGTGGCGAAGCAGGCGAGTGGTTCGTGCAGATGGACTCGGTCTTCGGAGAAGGATCGATAAGCGGTATTTTGGTAATATCACTAAAATACCGCCTTATTTGCTTTTGGCTAAACCGCGGCGCAAGACGACGCTAGGAGAAGCGGTTTAGGTCAAGAGAAGATGAAGATGACGCTTTAAAATGCGTGCGTGTGTAACCCGTTTGTGTTGGGCCTTAACGGGAGCCCATTTGAGTCAATCTTCTAGAAGGCCTAAGCCTCCACTATAAATAGAGGGGGTTGTGGCTGCACCCCCTTCAACCCTTTTATTGTGTTTGAAACCCTAGTTTGCTTAGGGAGAGGATTAGTAGAGGTTAGGGTCCTAGAGAGTTTTGATTTGATTTTGTGCTCTTGGATTGAGCTTTGTCCTCCATTGATGGAGTGGCTGTAAACCCAAATCATATCAAATCAATCCAAGGAAAGTTTGCTCAAAGATGTGTCTCTTTACTTTCCTTCTCTCTATTTGGTGATTTTGAATCTTTTTTTGATCCGCGAGTTTTTGTTTCATTCCTTGACGTGATATAGCTTGCTATGACATGTGGGAGCACATCTAGGATCATCTTGATAATCAATCAGCCACGAGAAAGAGTTTGGATCTAGTTTTCGTTTTGACTCAGTTTTGAACCATCCTCCTCTCAAACGGAAAAAGGTCGTAAATTTTCCAAGGATCTTCACGATCTTCGATTGGAATAAGTTCCTGACATCCTAGAGAAAGTGTGTTCCAAGTTTCATCGAGTTTGGAGTTGTAGATCAAAAGTTATACCTATTTGCAACTTCGTTTTTCGAGCTGATTTCACTATTCATCAGGCTGGAGGTCAGACCGCCATTGACATAGAGGTCCGACCGCCCATGGACCGGTCAGACCACCATTGACATAGAGGTCAAACCGCCCAACACTTTGAAGTTGAGTTTTGGTTGTTTTTTGTTGTTTTGCTTCGAGGGTTAGATTGGATTCAATACTAGTCTTCCGCCGTACTGGTATATTGATCTTCATAACTTCCATAGTTATTGGAGTACAATTTGTGTTGAAACCGATCTTAGTTGAAAAAGTGAGCGTGCTCCTATTCACACCCCCTCTAGTCGCCTTTTCGGTCCAACGGTTTGCATCAACTTGAAAATGCTGGACTGAGCTAATTGAAGTTAAATCTGCTCCTTATGAAAAATTCTTAGAATCTAGCAATTTGGTTGCTTCTGGTAATGTTGATTCTAGCCTTTGCTCTTTTTGAGTTGAACGAGAACATGAAGTACAAGGCATAGTAGATGCAGTTAAAGCTAAGTATGCTAAGCTTAAGGATAGAATTGATTCTGCTACCTGTGCTTCATGTGAAGCTCTTAAACTTGAAGTAGCTTTCCATAAGAGTAGGCATACTAGGGCTATTCAAAATAAAACTTGTGAATCTTGTCTTAATTTGGAAAAGAAAATGGTTACCTTAAGGACACATTAGAAAAATTCTCTAAAGGTAAGAAACAATTAAACATGATTCTGGACAAGTCTAAAACTCCTTACAAGAAGCAAGAGTTAGGATACAACTCAGTCCAAGCCAATTCTGGGCCAAATGTCATTCAAGTCTTGGAAAATGGCTTAGTTGAATACAAAACCCAACCTGCAAAAATAATTTTTAAATCTGCGGGTTTTGCCCAACCATCGGTTAAGTCGAAGGGTGCTTCTCCCAGTGGTACCAAGTACCATTGCACCTATTGCAAGAAAAATGGATATTTGGTTGAATTCTATTGGTGTAGGTTGAAAAATGATAGGAAAAAGTTTGTTAGAAATTCATTTCATCAACCTAGAGCCGTCATGAGACATGGTTATTTTGAAAAGAATAAACCTGATTTAGGATTTGTTTCACATGCTAGTCATCATCATGTTCCTAGACAGGATGCTTCTTATGTTCGTGTGACCATTGCTCATTATAAAACTTCAAATAGAGTCAAGGATAACACTTCTGCTTTGCATACTACTCGCAAACATGTGCCTTAGTACTAGGTTCCCAAGTCATGTTTAACTAACCCCAGTATTGAGACATATCGCTTTTCTGTGCCTTGATTTTTAGGATCGCCGCGGAAGGGGAAAGAACACGTGGTTCGTCGACTCCGGATGTTCACGCCACATGACCGATGATTCAAAATGGTTCATCTCCTTCACGCGGGCGATGGGTTATGACTTCATCACCTTTGGAGATGATACACAAGGGCGGATTGAAGGGACGTGATCAATCAGGGTGAATGACAAATTCATCCTGAAGGATGTCACTCTTGTGGACAAGCTAAGGTACAATCTCCTTTCTGTCTCACAGCTTCTTGATAATGGCTATGAGACTAGATTTAAGAAAAATGCTTGTCGTGTGCTTGATTCTGCTGATGAGCTCGTTTTTTGGATTTCTAGAGTTGGTAGAATCTTTGGAGCTGATTTCTCTGAATCTCTTGCTGGAACTCTCAAATGTTTGCTTGCATCTTCTTCTGATTTCTGGCTTTGGCACCGACGTTTGGGGCACATTGGTTTTGATCATCTGACGCGAGTTAGCAACCTTAATCTCATGAGAGGTTTGCCCAAACTCAAAGCTGTCAAGGATGTTGTATGTGTGCCCTGTAGGCATGGCAAGCAAGTTGTCGCCTCACACCCATCAGTGACTATGGTCATGACTGATGAACCGAGACAGTTGCTTCATATGGATATTGTTGGTCCGGCTAGGGTTCGGTCAGTCGGTGGCAAATGGTATATTGTGGTCATAGTCGATGATTTTTCGATATATACTTTGGTGTTCTTTCTTTCTTCGAAGGATGAAGCTTTTGGTCATTATCATGATCTTGTTCTTCGTTTGGCTTCTGAACTTTCTGGTGCCTTGAGAGTGATCCACAGTGACAATGGCACGGAGTTCAAGAATGCCTCATTTGCCTCTTTCTGTGCTGAGCATGGTGTTGAGCATCATTTCTCTTCTCCACGTGTCCCTCAACAAAATGGCGTGGTGGAAAGGAAGAACAGGACCTTAGTCGAGATGGCTAGTACGATGCTAGATGAGTATAGCACACCGAGGAGGTTTTGGGTCGAAGCTATTGCTACATCTTGCCATATCGCAAATCGTGTCTTTTTGAGACCTTCTTTGGGCAAGACTCCATATGAGCTTTGCTTTGGTAGAAAACCATCCGTTTCTCATTTTCGAGTTTTTAGAACCAAGTGTTTCATTCTAAAGACAGGAAACCTATATAAATTTGAATCAAGAACTTCTGATAGTTTATTTCTGGGTTATCCTGCACATTCGGAGGGTTTTCGGGTTTTTAATGTTGAAACTAACATTGTCCAGGAGACACGCAATGTCACTTTTGATGAGACTAGCCCTGGAGCTAGATCCGATATTTCATGTGATTCACACGTTATAGAGAGCATCTTTGTGGAGGAAGATGAGGATAAAGCTAATACTTATCTTCCACCTTCTGCTGTCGAGGCTCTCATTCCAGCACAAGAACCTGCCGCCACTACGTCACCTTCATTTGAGGCTCCTGCAGTATTTTCTTCATCAGCAGTACCTGCGGAGGTCGAAGAAACGCTATCACCCCGGGCGCTCCACTTCACATCCAGAAGAGTCATCCTCCAGATTAGATGATCGGTCAGCTTCATGAGCGAGTCACTCGCTCAGTATCATGATCCAAGTCTCTACTCCTATTTTGCTTTTGTTGCCTCTTTTGAACCCCGTGATATATCACATATTTTATCTAACTCTAGCTGGGTCAATGCCATGCATGAGGAGTTAGAGAATTTTGAGAGGAACAAAGTCTGGAACCTAGTAGAACCTCCTAGTGGTCATAATGTGATAGGAACCCGTTGGGTGTTCAAAAATAAACAAAGTGAGGATGGTTCTGTGGTTAGAAACAAGGCTAGATTGGTAGCTGAGGGTTTAAGCCAAGTTGAGGGGTTAGATTTTGATGAAACATTTGCTCCTGTTGCTAGATTAGAAGCCATTCGCATTCTACTTGCTTTTGCTGCATCTAAGGGTTTTAGGCTGCATCAGATGGATGTTAATAGTGCTTTTCTGAATGGTTACATAGTGGAGGAAGTGTATGTTAGGCAACCCCGGGCTTTGAGAATCCCAAGTATCCACACCATGTTTTCAAGCTATCCAAAGTCGATATGGTCTTAAGCAAGCCCCTAGAGCCTGGTATGATAGACTCTTCCTGCTTAAGAATAATTTTGAGATTGGTAAAGTGGATAAGACTCTATTCATTCTTAGGCATGGCTATGACTTCCTGCTTGTTCATATTTATGTAGATGATATTATCTTTGGTGGTTCTTCTAATGTTATTGTTTCCAGTTTTTCTGAGACCATGTCCAGGGAATTTGATATGAGTATGATGGGAGAGCTCAACTACTTTCTAGGGCTTCAAATCAAGCAGTGCAAGGAAGGGATCTTCATCCATCAGACAAAGTACACTAATGATTTGCTCAAACGTTTCGATATGGGTGACTGTAAGCCGATCGCCACTCCCATGGCGACTTCGACTATTTTGGATCTAGACGAGGAAGGAGAAACCGTCGATCAACGCGAGTACCGTAGCATGATCGGCTCCCTCCTGTACCTGACGGCCTCACGACCGGACATCCACTTCACGGTCTGCCTCTACGCGAGGTTTCAGGCGTCTCTGAGGACTTCACATCGCCAAGCCGTCAAGCGCATCTTCAAGTACCTTCACTCTACCCTCCAGTATGGCATTTGGTATTCCTGCTCTTCTTCTTTGTCCATTCGGGGGTTTTTTATTCTAATTTTGCGGGTTGTCGGTTAGATAGGAAGAGTACCTCACGCACTTGTCACTTCTTAGGAACTTCTCTTGTCTCTTGGTCTTCTAGAAAGCAGTCTTCTGTTGCACAATCTACTGCTCAAGCTGAGTATGTAGCTGCTGCTAGTTGCTGTAATCATATTTTATGGATGGTGTCCACTCTTAAGGACTTTGGGTTATCTTTTGCTAGTATTCATCTTCTCTGTGATAACACTTCTGCCATTAATATTGCTATGAACCTTGTGCAACACTCTAGGACCAAACACATAGACATTCGCTATCACTTCCTTAGAGACCATGTTGAGAAAGGTGATATTGTGCTATTTTTTGTCGAGTCCGATGCTTAATTAGCTGATATCCTCACCAAACCTTTAGACCCAACTAGTTTGCAACCATGAGAAGTGAGTTAGGTGTAATTTACCCTTATAGGTTGGTTTGAGGGGGAGTCGGTTCTTTTCTGAACTCTTTCCTTGTTCTTTTCTGAACTTGTTGATCTTTTTGAACTTTTTAGGCTTTTAGGTTTTTCTTGCATCTCATTGTATCATATTGCATTCAAATGAAAATCGCAAAAAAGATGCATTGTAATATAAGCTTTGCTTTTCGTCTTTTAAAATTGATGAAGCTTTGCTTATTACCCTCTCAAGCTTTAGTATTTCAAATTTTGCTCAATATCATGTCTAGTTCTTTGACTTGCTAAAATTATCATGCTTTCACATGTGTAGCTTAGTCTTTGCTAAATGAAATAGAAGTTTAAGACAATTTGAACTAAAAAATTGCAATTTGTGGATCTTTTAGCTAAGTTACACAATTAGTGATCCTCTTGTGACATTGGCCCTATCAAAATTGCTTTGTTAGATCTTGAATCTAGGATTGAACATCTCTTGAGCTTTTTATTCCCTTGCGAATCTAAAACTGCTCTTGTGCAAATTGAAAAATCAATTTTCAAAATATACGCCAAACTATTCTCACGAGACTGCTTGTTAAAGACATGAACTTGGAAATAGTTTGATGATCAAGACGATCTCATGGGGATTGCTTGTCAAAATTGACATGAACCTCAAGATTTGTCGCTCTGGTTGAAGCTTAGGAAGAGATTGTGGATGGCTCCTAGTCTAGGATTTTCTTCACTAAGATAGACTGTTAAATTATCTTGGTTGAAGCTTAGGAAGAGGTTGTTGATGGCTTCTAGTCCAGAATCTTCTTCGCTAAGATACACCTTTAATCAACATCAATATTCATTGTAAATGAAAAACTGTTGTAAAAATGGGTGACTGAAGCTATTTGAGCAAAATGATTCAATTCCGGACTTTTTGTCTCGAGAATGGTCATTGTTAGCTTCTTGATCTCACATTGACATTCTGACATGGCCATTATCATTTTAGGATCTCTGTTGATGAACTTGCTAGTTTTGAAGCTTTGCTTAAATTGTTACAATTCATCGCTTTTACTTTGAGCCTTCTAGCTTAGATTTGATATATATGTCTTAACATAATCTTGCTAGCGCTTTCAGGCTTGATATGTATTGTGTGATTATAGAAATGCTAGCTTGTTCTTTTGGGTAATCTTCAAAGCTTCTTGTGCTAAAATATGCAAAATTCAAAAAAAAAATGAAGCCACTCCATTGCATTTCATGCATGCTCTTTCTTATGCTTCTTCCTCATTTCTGCATTTATTATCTCTCGATGAGAGGAAGGCGTGATTCCTTGATGACTCTATTGTCAAAGGGGGGAAGAAGTAGCAAAAATATTTAAAGGGGGAGCAATTTGGAGAAAATGAATTTTTTTTAAAAAATAATGATCAAAGTGAGGGGGAGCTTTCAATTTGCATTCTTATCATCTTATTGCCATTTCTGAACTAGAATTGCAATTCTTAAAACCTCACAATGATCAAAGGTCAATTTGAACAATTGTTCTTTCATGTGGACCATAAGTGAGATTTTTTACTATTCTTTGAAAATTGAAGCTTTCTTGCTTTCTTTTGACTTATCTCGCTTGTCTATACTAATCTGAAACCAACTTGGTCTTTTCCATTGCTTTCTCTTGCTTTTGGACCAAGTTGTGCCTTTGTGCGAAAACGTCAAGTATTTTACTTTTCAAACCTTAAAACTTACATTTTTAAAAAATTGTCAATGTGTGCATCAAGGGGGAGATTGTGAATATCATGGGGATATGCTCATGATCTTAGGATGATGTTACAATTGGCAATGACATTAAAGGTTTGTCGATTCACGAGTTTTCGGCAGCATTTCAGTTCTGTTAGGCCATAATCGGTCCGGTGGCCGGGGACGGCGATCGGCCAAGCCACCTGGCGGTCGGACACGATGGCGGTCGAGCCCATGGCGGGATCGGACCGCCAATATAAAAAGTGGATTTTGGAGCTGGGCCAAAATAGAGGGTGTAGGCAAGAGAGGAGATTCTATTGCACTTGGTCTCATAATTTTTGGAGTCTCCAGTCAAAAGTTTTATTCGTTTGAAATTTTCAAAGAGCTTTCGGTTTTCAGATGTTGAAATTTGGCTAAGTCCTTTGGGCGGTCTGACCGGCCAGGGCGGTCTGTCCGGCCATTGAATGGCGGTCTTACCAGTTTTTACTTGTATCATCGGCCCTTGTAGTGGCGATGTTTGTTTGTTGAGTCAAGTTCATTAGTTTCAGTGCATATATGATGCATGATGCATGTTTTGACTAACGTGGGTCAAGTTGCGAAGAACTTTTTCCCGGAATTGATTTCTTGGTCTATTGTTGTGCAGGTTGCTTGGAGGTCAACGACGGTCAACGGCGAGGATGATAGGGACTAGGCTTGGAGAGCTGAGGTTCAAAGTGATCGACGATGCCGGATGAAGTTATTGGATTCGAGCGTGGCGCAAAATGGACAAAGATGACCGAACGAAAAGTTCGGTGCGGCGGGTTGCATCAAGCGGCGCGGGGGTCGGTGCAAGTGCCATGGTGGTTTCAGTGGGAGCCGGATGGGAGAGGCTTGCCGACATGATGACAGCCGCTAATCAACCTACACGTGGCCAAGCATGGAACTGCTTCATGAAGATTGGACTCGGTCTTCGGAGAAGGATCGAGAAGGGGTATTTTAGTAATATCACTAAAATACCGCCTTGTTTGCTTTTGGCTAAACCGCGGCGCAAGACGACGCAAGGAGAAGCGGTTTAGATCAAGAGAAGATGAAGACGACGCTTTAAAATACGTGCGTGAGTTAAACCCGTTTGTGTGTGGGCTTAACGGGTGTCCAATAGAAACTCTTCTAGTAGGTTAGCCTCCACTATAAATATGGGAGAGAGCTGTGCACCTCCTCTAATCCTTTTGCTTATTTGGAAACCCTAATTGTATTTTTGAGATTAGGGAGTGGAGAGGTTAGGATTTTTGAAGAGGAGATTGATTGTGTACTCATGTATTGAGTTTTGTCCTCCATGTTGGAGTGGTTGTAAACCAGCAACAATCACAAATCAATCTATGCAAGTTTTCTTGAGATGAGTCTCTTTTCGTTCTTGCTCTCTATTTTGTGATTTTGGGGCCGTCTTTGATTCTCAAGTTTTCCTTCGATTTCTGCCCCTAATCTTGCTTGCTGTGATATGTGGGATATCATCTTGATCGATATCTAACCCGCGAGCAAGGTTTTTGATCTAGTTTTCGTTTTGACTCGGTTTTGAACCATCCTTCACTCAAATGGGAAAAGATCGGAACTTTGACAAGGATCTTCACGATCTTTGATTGGAATAGGTTCCTGATATCCTAGAGAAGGTATGTTCCAAGTTTCATCGAGTTTGGAGTTGTATATCAAAAGTTACATCTATTTGCAACTTCGATTTTTGGGTTGATTTCACTGTTCATCAGGCTGGAGGTCAGACCGCCCAAGGTGACCGGTCCGACCGCCCAAGGTGACCGGTCTGACCACCATTAACATAGAGGTCAGACCGCCCCTTACTTGAAAAACGAGTTTTGGTTGGTTTTTATTGTTTTGCTCCGGGGTTTAGATTGGACTCAATACAAGACTTCTGATGTGCTTGTATATTGATTTTCATAGCTCTATAGCTATTGGTGTGAAAATCGTATTGAATCCGATCTTTGTGAAAAAGATATCGTGCTCCTATTCCCCCTCAGTCGCCGTTTCGGTCCAACAGGTGCACTTCACTCACGATCATCTATGACAAATAAATATAGCTCTTTTACTTAAACTTAAGTGCTACTGTTGTTACTTCCATTCTAGGACTGGGTTCATCCTTCGTGATGATTGAATTATTTGTAATTGGAAATGTCTAGTAGGTCTTGTGGATGTTACTATCTATGTTTTAAAGTGCTAGAACTTGATTTGTTTACTCTTCTGTTAGAATAATTCATGAATCCTGCTTAGTCTGTCATCCAAGTAGAACCTTGAAGAATCCTTATATTTTCATGTGGTTTGGTTACTTGATGATTAGAACATGAGTTTTGTCTAGCTTCTTGTTATTCAATGTAATTTGGATATTACTTGTTTACTAGATGTTGAAAATTTTGCTGCCATTTGATAGTGATTAGAAGTAGAATGATTTGTTAGGCTCGTTTAGTAACCTCCTAGACTCAGTGTTGAGCTAGAGTGTTACAATCGCATAGTCCTTGCTATTTGCAACAACATTTATAATAACGAACACCCAAGTTTTTGAAGACTATAGGCCTATTTGGTTCTAGCCTAGATATGACTAAGTTTATCAAATATTTTTGCCTAGCTTGCTAAAGTATTGGTAAAAAAATTGGAGCCATAATTTAGCATGGCTAAAGAAATCTTGCCATAATTTTTTTTGCTTATGACATGCAGGACCCAACTGAAAGAAAAAGTTTGGCATGTTTGCCTTATGACTAGGAACCAAACACTAGCCTAACTTTATCAAACTTGCCTAAGGCACTTGTGGCAATGTGTGGCGACCTTTGGTTTTCAACCAAACAGCCTCACACTCCCTCCATTCATAAATGTACGACGTTTTAGAAAGTGTGAAGTCAAACTTCTTTAACTTTGACTAATAATATATGAAAAACTATTTAGATTAGTCATGATAGAATAGTACTCCCTCTAGTCGCAAATATATGTCGTTTTGGGACACGTGCAGTCAAACTTTCGAATCTTTGGCTATCGATATCATTTTAAATATTAATGTTATAGTTTTATTGAACTTTATAAATATAGTACAATAAAAAATTAGTGGTCAAACATGCGTTTTGGATCCGTGTCGATATCCAAAATAATATGTATTTGTGCCTGGATGGAGTATCATTAGATTTTGTCATGATAATTTTTTTATAATATAATAATTTTGTAGTCTTTTACTAATATAATCATATAAAAAATAATGGTCAAAATTGGATATTGAAGACCATAATGATATTAAAAAACGCTATATATTCTAGAAGAGACAGAGAGCGGAAGATAGTAGGCAAAATGAACCCCTCACCGCCGCGGACATCCATTTCGGCGCATAAACGGCTCCGATATATCGACATGTTAGGATTCCAGTTCAGGTTCAGGGGCTTGTACACAATGTGCAACTAGACGTCAATTCACCCGGTGTTATGCGCGAACATAGCCTAACTCTGATGTGCTGTGCAACTGGGGAGTCACTCACTTTCCCATCCTCTGTACCGGAGGCATTCCGATTTCGCCGCGCTAATCCAGATTGAGATTAAGGTGAGAATAAGGAAAGGACATTTTGCAAGTAGTGAACTAAATTTTTTGTTATTACAACTAATAATTTCCACATGTTCGGAACCCTTTTAATCAATAATTATGGGCAAATGCATAAATATACTCCTAAAAGAGAAGTAGGTAAACAAAGTACTGTTGAGGATGTATGAGATTACGTATTTTAGGAATGTATGACATTACGTATTTTAGGAATGCATGATCGATACATCTAAGAGAAATGAAGCATTCTTTAATGATCACTTAATCTCCTCCACCTGGGACGTATCAAGACTCAAGAACCTCCAAAGCAGAAAACTTTTTGCAAAGCCAAAGGTAGTAAGAGCCTGTTTGGTATGACTCAACTCCCAGCTTCTTAGTTGGAGTTGGTGGAGCTGTGTCAAACGGGCTAACTCCACAAAACTGTTGGAGTTGGAGCAACTTGGAGTGGAGCAGCGCTCTAGTACAATTTGTAGGAGCAGATAAAACATTTCTCCAAGTGGGGAGCTGTAGACCAGTAAAATAAAATACCCTTAAAAGTATTTACCCACAAATTACCACTCAACTACCCCTCCCGAATCCGCAGCACCCCCCTCAAGAACCCACCTCCCTTCCCGAACCGTCCGCCCCCACCCCTTCGCCTCCGCCTCCAGACGCCTCAGCCGCCACCCCTTCCTCCTCCTCCCCACGGCGATCGACCTCGCCCGCGCCTGCACCCCCTTCGCCTCCGCCACCCCTTCTCTCTATCCATCTCGCGCCTTGGCCTTGCTGGCTGCACGTAGCCGACCGCCTCTCTTCCCCCCCCCCTTCCTCACGACCCACCACCGCTGCCGAGGGACGATTGGGCATGGTGTCCTCTGCCTCGCTCGCTGGCGCGATCGCGGCGCCGACGCTCCCTCCGCTGCAGCCGAGGGGCCGCGTGACGTGCTCGGTCGAAGCAGGGGGAAGTGGGAGCGGCGGGGTTCTTGGCCGCTGGGCCAAAGGCGGTGGGCGGCTTCGCATGCGGCGTGCTCGCGGCCTGGGCGGTCGCCTCCACGGCCAACCCTGTGATTGCCGCGAGCCAGGTTGGTGGTTTCCTCCAAAACTGTGTGGCATTGAGTGATGTAATTTGCGGAACGTATTGAGGCCAGGCCAGCGGTTTTTGTTCCCTAGTTCGATGAATCCGACGAACTCTATGACGAATATTGACTGGCAATGGCTTCGCATTTTGCTGGAATTAGGTACCTGATCTGGGAAATCTTAGTTTGAAGCGAATTAACCTCAAGAGTGAATGTTATTCAAGTCAAAGTAGTATATTTTTTTAGTACACCAATTACCACAACATTTGATGTGAACTACCGTAGCGTGGTCATTAATATGGTAATCTATTCTCTATAGGGTACCCTAAATTTAGCAAGACCTTTTACTTATTTTAAAACTAGAAATTCTGTTTTTGATTAGTATATGGGTTATCAGGATATGTGAATTTAGATTTGCATGTGCATATAGAAGTTGGTTCTGATACAAATCTAGAGAAGAATGAAACAATGTTTATTTCAGAAACCGTCATTTCGTTTGCATTCAGTAATCAAATGCACTGAGTAAGGTGTACCCATTTTTGAGTATGCTTCTGTCTTGTGTATTTCCAAAACCAAATTTCATTTAGGAAGCACTGCCATTTTTGCTTAGAGTTCGTGTGAACTACACTCTGTTCTTCATTTTATGATCCTAAAACTATAGCTTAATATGTAAGTTGGTACTATACTCTAATTCTTGTGGAAAACTTCATTATAGCTTCAGAGCTTGTTTTCTTTTGCCAATGGTTTTATACCTTTCCGACGTAACATTGTTCCCTGTTTTGTTTGGTTCTTAGGGGTGCCTCCACTCTCAAGTCAAACAGATGCGAGCGTGCATTTGTGGGGAACACAATTGGTCAGGCAAATGGTGTGTATGACAAGCCACTTGATCTCCGGTTCTGCGATTACACGAACGAGAAAACCAATCTGAAAGGCAAGTCTTTATCCGCGGCTTTGATGTCCGACGCAAAGTTTGATGGCGCTGACATGTCAGAAGTTGTCATGTCCAAAGCTTATGCTGTGGGGGCAAGCTTCAAAGGTGACTAACTATACACTTAATTCAGTTATTCATCACACTGTATTGTTGCATTGTTTCCAAATACTGAACCTTTCAGATGTACCTTTGTGTTGAGCATGCTACATTACAAAACAAAACTTTCAAATGTTTTTAGGAACCGACTTCACGAATGCGGTGATAGACCGTGTCAATTTTGAGAAGGCCGATCTCCAAGGGGCAATCTTCAAGAACACGATCATGTCAGGATCAACCTTTGATGATGCTAAGTTGGAAGATATCGTGTTTCAGGACACAATTATTGGCTACATTGACCTTCAGAAGCTATGCAAAAACACCTCCATCAGCGCAGAAGGGAGAGTAGAGCTTGGTTGCAGATGATTAAGCAGAATTCCACCAAATCATGATCGTTTATGTTAATGTTGACATCATTAGATAAGTAAGCCCAAGGGTCTCAAGCACAGAGTTTCTGAGGTTTCCTTGTCTCAAGGAAAGAATGTTTTTATAATAGTTGTAGAAGATGAATTGGGAGAGCTACCATTGGATATTTATGTATGTTTAATTTATTTTTTTTCAAGTAAAATTTTTGAATGTAGACGAAAAAGAAGGCACAACAGGGTATAACAAGGCAAAAATAAAAATAATAAAAGCACAGCATGACAGAAATTAACTTATTAAACTTTTATAAGTTAAGCAATACAAAAAAGATTACAAATCACAAAACAAGGGTAGTGCAGTCTTTTTACGATAATCCTTCTCATTTCTGGAGCTCGAGTCAATTTTTGAACCAAACACTTCCTTAGACTACTCTAACTTCTCATAAGAGTGGATCCAAGAGTGAAGCTGGAGTTGGAGCTGTAAAAACTTAAAGCAGAGCTGTACCAAACAGGCCCTGAATAACACATAATGACATCAACAAATAATCTCAAACTTCTCTTATCCTCCTTTTAAAAAACTGCTGCACCACTTTACAACATAATAGGATAGCACATCCGTTGAAACTCGAGATAGCAGTAAACAACACACTAATATAGGCCATGGTACAGTTTCATATTCTCGTTTTTCAGATTCTATTTCTGATTCTCTGATAATCCACTTGTCTGAGAATCTGGAGCTATCTTTTGAAACCGTTTGACTGGTAGGTTGGCTTCAAAAACCATATGAGGGAGGATTAGAAGCAAATAGACCATATCACCTCTAAGTGTAATACTTCAATTGTATTTGTGTAACTCAGTGGCATTTGCAAGTAAAAACCTTCAACTTCAAAGGGTATTTTCGTTTCTGAAGGTTGGATTCTCACGAGAATCTACTGGGAGGTTGCTTCTCGTTACTAGTTCATTTTTGATACAACTCCTCGCGAAAAGCAGAATCTAGTGATTTTGAGAATTAAGACGTTTGGTACGACTCTACGAGAATCGATCGAGAAACTGGAATCGGAAGCTTTACCAAACAGGATCATAGTTTAAGAGGGCTATCATAACTTCTGTCTATAGACACGCTTAGCCTCCTACAGTTAGCAAACATGAACACGTAACATCAATGTAAGAGGTGCATCCCTGGACTCTTAATTTATTGGTTGGACACTTATGTGCAGCCTAATCATAATACTGGACGAACTCCGACCTGTTCTGATCGGATTCAACTTCCTAGCATCCTGCACTGTTGACAACTACGTACTGGATGCTGCTATGCCACAACAATTGCAAGAAAACAAGGTAATTTAAATTGTACAATCACACAGTTCAAGCGCCCTAACAGGTTACTCAATCAAGAACTGCACCCAGGAACATAGCATGTCTCGAGCTTTTAAAGCTGCTCTACAATACAAATCAATTATATGCCCGAAACAGTCCAGCGGCATCCAGTTCCATTGAATCCTATAAAATTAATAATTTGAGTGCAATTCTATTTTATTACATGATATCTCGACCTAAGCCAATTGCAGGTATAAAAATAAGACTATGAGGTTGCATACTGTTTAAAGTAAGTCTACCAAATTTAAATCTTAACAAATTAAGAGACCAACTGACCAAGAACATCCTGTAAAACTAATTTAATTAAATATGACCAAAAAAACAATGAATCAACAAGCAATCGTTGACCAACACAAATGAGCGTATTCAACCATGTGAAAGCCAAACAGTTTTTTTAGGAAAAAAATTACTTGAACATCTAACCTTGACCGATGCATTTTAAAATTTCTTCGCATATAAAAGCTAGAATCTTTATATTGCAATATAATTTTGCTAAACCTAATTCAGTTAACCAGTGACACATGAATCAAGAACCAGATCCAGAAACATATCCTCTGAAAGTAGTTAAAGCATCCAACACAACCAATCTAACAAGTACCAGTTCTAATGAAGAGACCATTTGTACTAAAGGAAGTGACGAACCATAACTAAAGAGCCAAAGATAACAATCGGCAGAATGGATAAAAAATCCGAGCATCTTGGAATTGGAACGGACATACAAATCTCAAGGATACTGGAGCAGGAACGGATGAATGACCAGAACGGAAAGCTTGCTTCGCCTGCAGGAGCATCGGCTCTAACCAAGAAGCAATTTTCAGCAGGAGCCATGGACAACAGCTTTGCGATATAGTACAAAAAGCCATTGCCAAGAAAGCAAACTGCTTCGGATCACGAAATCTCTCGAACAGAGTGATTCGATTCAAGAAGGGAGGAGCAATTCGGTCCAATCCCATGAGCTGGTCCCAGGACAACCAATCGGATCGAGCTCCATCCCCAATTCAACATGGTAAACCCTCGCCGGCTCGAACCAATCCAATCCGATAAACTCCCAACCCAATCCGGCCACGAACAGGGCATCCCAAGAAAAAAGGGAGATACGGAGCATGGACAAGAACCTGCCTTGAACGGCCGAATTCTTCGCTCCTACTAATCAAGAACGAGAGACCTACCTAACCAGCCCGAACCACAAGAACGTCTCAGGAATCCGAACGAAGCAATTAGAATCAACATTTTGAGCTTCGAGAAGAGAAGAGAGAGGGAGGAAAGGCGATTACCTCATCTGCGCAGCCTGGGCGGACCTGGCGCGGGCGTCCTGTGCCTCGAGGCGGTCGGCCTTCGCCCGCCGCTACAGATCTGGCCTAAAGCACGCGCACTGCCCCATCCTCTAAAAATAACATGGAGGGGATGGGGCCGGGGGGGAGGGCAAGGGAGGAGATGGAGGCGCATAGGAAGTAGCCGCCGGTGAGGGCGGTAAAGAAAAAGGGGAGCCGAGCTGCCGGGGAGGAGGACGAAACAGCGGGATGCGAGGGTCGGCGATGGGAGGAAAAGCGAGGCCGCCTTATATCTCTTGGAGATTATAACACGGCGATTTCCAAACGCGAGTGCAATACAGAGGAAGCGACCACACGTGACAGTTGCTGGCCCGTCCCTAATATGGCCAGATGGGTGAAACCGTGGCAGGCTGGCTTGCCGGCCTAGCTTTTCGTAAGAAAACGGTGTGGGCTAAACCGGCCTACCCATCGCTGTTCACCTTGAACCAGCCAAGGGCCGAAGGGGCTCGGCTGGCCAATCAGTCCAAATGTGCCGCTCGATTCCCTTCCTCGTCGGCCGCGCCGCCGCGTACAAGCTACACAGCAAGGCGCCCATCACCACCACCGTTGCCGTCATCGATCGTCATGGGTGACTGGGCTGAGCTGGACCGACCCTGCCGATGTGGAGAGGTGGTGATGTGAGCTGGCCAATCGTTGGACTGGCCTAACTGCTCCACAAAAGCCGCTATATTGATAAGCCGATAAGCAGGTCGTTTGTCCTTGATGGCCAAACTGACGTTTACCAGCATTTGCCACAATCGATTCCATTGGCTCCGTGCCGGCCTATCTAGTTCCTTCGTTGGTGTAGAAGGGGTGGAGGACCCGATAATTTCCAAAGTAATTTGATATTTAGTTTATTCTGTTTTTTTACGTCAAGTTGTTCTAGTTTTTTTTAAAACCAAACAAGTCGTTCTAGTTATTGAAGAATGTAGTAGTCGTAGAAAATAATTAACTAATCACCACACAATAGACAATCGATAGAGAGCTAAAATAGATAGACACACAATACGGGGAATCTCTTTATTAATTGATCGATTTCTTTCTGAATACAAGGAAATTCTATTTAAATACTAAAATCCACTGGGATAGTTTGGTATTATGCTCATCAACACCTAATTCAGGGTTTCTTAACACAATACGGGGATAGTTTGGAAATTCAACTGCTCCTTAAATTTGACTCTAAAAGTGATGAGTCACGGCGGCCCGATCTTCCGATAGGTTCGATTTGGTTCGTCGTGAGGACGTTGACGCTTTGAGGCTTCCGACCAACAGATCGTCACCTCGCAATTCGCTACACCCGCATGCCTGTCGTTATCGACCACGCTTGCACGCGATCGACCTTACCACGAAGGTTATGGTTCCTGCAAGCAATCGAAGCAACTCACAAGAACAAGGTAGATGCAATCTGAATTGTATTGCGGATATGGATGAAGTTTACAAGTGGGGTTCCTCAAACCGATAATCGTAAAGCGCAATTGGCGAATAATCTAAGAAAAACCCACCTCTAAACTATGGCGACTCTTGTATATATATAGGGGGCGTGAGGAGGTCGACCTAGGGTTGTGCGGTAGTGGGGTGAGGCGTACACAACACGGACTCGACCTCGTCACGTTTACAAAGTCCTATTAGTTTCCAAAGCGGTGGCGCAACACCTAGTGTCGTGTATCTCGATAGAAGACTTGGTCGTAGGGGTGGCCCTATGGGGTCTTGAGGAATCGTGCTATGTTTGGTCGTAAATTGTGTCCAACGAGTCCAAGCTGGTCGTAGGTCTTCTTGAGCGGTCGTAAATTGTGTCCAACGAGTCCAAGCGGTCGTAGGCCTTCTTGAAGTGGTAAATGGCAGTGCGGGTGGTCGTGAACCTTCTTGAATTAGTCGTAGTCCTAGATTCCTAAGTACAAGTAAATCATCTCCATTAGCGACATCATAGAGTTCTCAAATAATACACTCGACCCTAGAAAGCGAATTTACGATAAGTAAGTTGTGAACACGTTCCCGAGTAATTGGACAGACTCTTGTAATTGGAATAGCAAGCATAGCAATTGAGGTTGTATCCATAGGGGTCATGCCCTTATCAAAAAGCCTCTTGTATCTTACCAATAGCAGTTTCAATTTCAGCATGCAACATACAAGAGGAAGAATCAATAACTTTCTTGGAAGCAGTAAGAGACATGGATCTTTCAATTTTAGCTTTCTCTTCAAGAGTCTTGTTTAAAGCTTCAATCTCAATTGTAAGCTTAGGGCAATTTTCACAAGAGGCAATTCTAGAATAAGCAACCATTTCAGTCATCTCTTGCATTTTAATTCGATTATTCTTACAATGAGAACAAGTGTGACTAGCATCAAATTTTTGCAATTCTTTTAAAGAGCTATCCAGTTTCAATTATAGCAAAGCACAATTTGAGCAAGTTAAAGGAATAGCATCTAAAGCAGTCAATCAAGCGGAATGGCATTCATGCAAACAGAACTAGACTTGAGAGATTCTAGTTCAGAAAGAGCATTTTCCAATTGTTTTTCAACAGAGGAATGAGCATTATTCAAGCTTGACAATTCATTAAGCAAGCTAGAGCATGAATCACAGAAATCATTAGGATTAATGGATTTGAGCCTAACCACTTCTAGGTTCAAATTATCAATCATAGTATCCTGTTTCTTGATCACTTTAGCTTGCTTATGCAATTTTTGTTCAGCAAGCACTAAAGCCCTTTTCATGTCAGGAAGTGAAGGACATACCTCATCGGGATCAATAAAAGGATCCTCGCTGTTGGAGGAGTCGCTATCGTGGCTGTTCTTAGCCATGAAGCACATGCCTGTGAAATCACGTGCCTTCTTCTTGCCACGGGAGTCACTCTTGTCGTCCTCCACCTCCGAGTCCACATCTTCCATGCTCACATCCTCTAGAGCTTCAAGGACTCGGCTGACAAACTTGCGATAGTTTGTCTTCTTGGACTTAGCATCCCTCGCTTGAGGATGCCTTTGTGACTCCTTCTCCTCCTTGCCCTCGGCTTGGGGCATCTAGAAGCGAATGTGGTTCGGCTCGCACATTCAAAGCATGTGATAGGTCCACCTCTCCTCCTACTCCTCACATTGTTGTAAGCTCTCGTGAATTTGGTGGATAGGAGGGCTAAATCATCTTCAGGTAGTCTCTCAAGTTGCTCATCGCTCAAAGAATGCAAAGCAGACAAAGAAAATCCAGATGAGCTAACATTAAAAGAATCAGAATATCTACCTTTAGATTGGTCGATCACTAAAGCCATCGGCTGCATGCGTAGTGAGGCGAGATGAAATCAATCTCATGCGTCTTCAACCTCGAGTAAAGCTTATCCATGGTAAGCTCACTCATGATAGTGTTGTCATTTATGGCAGTGATCTTCATCCCCCAGACCTTCACATCCAAAGCACCCAAAAGCTGGCGTGCATTTTCGGACTCAGAAAATACAAGATCAACAACGCGGAGATCATGGAGAATTTTAGAAAATCTCCCCCACAGCTCATCTAAAGATTCACCAGGTCTTTGCTCGATCTTGGAGTATGCTTTCTTAAGCGGTTACATCTCGCTTCCTTGATCGCGATGGACCCTCGTGATAATCACAAAGAGTCGCCACATCTCATGGCGAGACGACAAATGAGCAACACGCTCAAACTCCGATCGACTAAGGCCTTGAATCAAGAAATTCGAGCCTGCTTTGTTGTTCTCCACATCCGGGTGATCAAATTGTCATCGGTGGCACGACATAAGGGTTTTCACCTTAAGCCAAATTGCGTGCCCTTGAGCCTCGATGTAGGCCTCCATTCGAGCCTTCAATAAGCAAAATCAACTCCATCAAAACATGTGGCTGATTGAATATCTTTCGATCGCCATGGCTCCAAAGACAGGTTAAGATCTATGAAAAGAGTTAGCAAGCTCGATACCACTGTAGGACGAGAAAGGCGACTAGGGGGGTGAATAGGCGCTTTCACAACTTTCTCGCCTAAATCAAATTCAACACGAACTTCACTCCTTTAGCAATGAAAGCTAAGAAGATCGGTAAGCACACAGTGAAGCCTTGTCTTTGAATTCTATGCCCAAACAACCACCACGACACAAAAGTGGAGACTTAAACTCAAAGGCGAGATCTGAGCACGAGCGGTCGACCGGCTACGAAGCGATCGGCCAAGCGGTCAGCAGTGATCGGACCGGCTACTAGCGGCGGTCGGACCGGTGGATATCGGTTCGACCGGCGATCTTTGGTGGTGCGAAAACACAGGCGGTCGGACGCCGTTATAAAATCGGTCGAGCCGGTTCGATCGATCTTGAAAAATCAAACCCAAATCCAAAACGAAATTTGATCCAACTTTTGATCCAACTAATGAAACTTGACCAAATTTGAGCACACCTCCCTAATGATATTAGAGACCTATTTCTAGCGACGATCCTTGAGATCCAGCCTTGAGAATCGATCTCTCAAGGATTAAACAAAGAAGTGCACAAACCCTACAAATAAGAAAATCTTTGATTCAAGACTTGCTTGTGGGGATAGATGGTCTAGATGATTCTAGGAGTATTCCCACACATCAAAGCAAGACAAAATGGGTCAAGAGACCAAGCATAAACCCTTGAATCAAGGAAGCACCAAAATCATTCAAATGAGAGAAGAACACAAAAGCGAGACAAATGAACTCTCAAGCAAGCATCACAAGATTGATTGATCTCACAAGATGCTTACAAAGCCACTCCTCAAGGAGGACAAGAGCTCACCAAGGAGCAACCACAATCTCTCCTCTCTTCTCTCCAAAGCCTAACCCTAGAAAAGGCAAAGGGAAACCAAATGAAGCTTCAGGGGTTTTACATCTCCCTTCTATTTATAGGAGAGGACTAGGGTTCCACTTTTGGGACCCGCTCACACATGGGACCCACACTCAGCTGTTGAAGCAATCGCTGCCGCACCACGTGTAGGTTGATCGGCGCTTCTCATCACGTCGCCAAGCCTCTCTTGTCGAACCCATCGGAACCTCCGAGACTCGCGCGATATCCGCGCGCTGATCCAACCGGTGCCGAACCACCCGTTCGATCCATCTTGCCCATCTGCACCATGCTTGAGTCACACGACCTCGCCGGTATCCATGATCGTTACGGACCTCATTTCTCCAAGCGTAGTCGATCCGCTCACCGATTGGCGTCGTTGACACGCAAGCCACTGCTGACAATAGACAAACAAACCGTTTCAGGGAACAAGTTCTTCACAACTTGACCCACGTTAGTTTCGCAATGTAACATGCAACAATAAAGCATTGAACTCTATACATGAAACACAATCAAATCAACTCAATGCCAAGAAGTCCAAGCTTTCAAGTGATCGACGGTCTAACCGCACCACTCCACCGGTCCGACCGATTTCGGGCGGTCGGACCGATTTCATAACGGCGGTCGGACGCTTGAAAGGACTTAGCCAAATTTCCAGCGTGAAAATCCGAAACCTTCTGGAATTTTCAACTCAATAGAACTTTTGACTGGGAGCTCCAAAAATGATGAAACCACATCCTGGAGACTCCCCTCACCTGCCTACACAACCTATTTTTGGATTAGCCCCAAAATCAATTTTAGGTCGGTAGGTCCGGCCAAGCACCACTACGGTCCGACCCTCCACGGTGATCGATCGCCTGACAGCCAGCTGGCCGGTCGAGCCTTCGTGATGCGGCGGCGTAAGCAAACCAGCGTGAGATTTTACAAACCAACAAAGCCTTTGCCAATTGACTCATCATCCTGAGATCGTGCACATATCCTCACGATATCCACACCGGTCAATGCGGCGGTCTGATCGGCCACCCCTAGCGGTCAGACCAGTCAGTGGTGGTCGGACCGGCCAAGGGCGGCAGTCGAACCGGCCAATATAAAAAGTGGATTTTGGAGCTAGGCCAAAAATAGAGGGTGTAGGCAAGAGAGTGGATTTTATTGCACTTGGTGTCATAATTTTTGGAGTCTCCAGTCAAAAGTTCTATTCATTTGAAATTTTCATAGAGCTTTCGGTTTTCAGGTGCTGAAATTTGGCTAAGTCCCTACTTGGCGGTCGGCCAAGCGAGGCGGCGGTCGGCCAGCCATTGAATAATGATCGACCGGTTTTCACTAGTATCATCGGCCCTTGTAGTGGCGATGTTTGTTTGTTGAGTCAAGTTCATGAGTTTCAGTGCATATATGTTGCATGATGCATGCTTTGACTAACGTGGGTCAAGTTGCGAAGAACTTGTTCCCGGAATCGATTAATTGATCTATTGTTGTGCAGGTTGCTTCGAGATCAACGACGGTCAACGGCGAGGATGATCGGGACTAGGCTTGGAGAGCTGAGGTTCATAACGATCAACGACGCCGAATGAAGTCATTGGATTCGAGCGTGGTGCAAAATGGACAAAGATGACCGAACGAAAAGTTCGTTGCGACGGGTTGCATCAAGCGGCGCGGGGGTCGGTGCAAGTGCCATGGTGGTTTCGGTGGGAGTCGGATGGGAGAGGCTTGCCGACATGATGACATCCGCTGATCAACCTACACGTGGCCAAGCGTGGAACTGCTTCATGAAGATTGGACTCGGTCTTCGGAGAAGGATCGAGAAGGGGTATTTTGGTAATATCACTAAAATACCGTCTTATTTGCTTTTGGCTAAACCGCGGCGCAAGACGACGCAAGGAGAAGCGTTTTAGATCAAGAGAAGATGAAGACGATGCTTTAAAATGCGTGCGTGATTTAAACCCGTTTGTGTGTGGGCTTAACGGATGCCCAATAGAAACTCTTCTAGAAGGTTAGCCTCCACTATAAATATGGGAGGGTGCTGTGCACCTCCTCTAATCCTTTTGCTTATTTGGAAACCCTAGTTTTATTTTTGAGATTAGGGAGTGGAGAGGTTAGGATTTTTGAAGAGGAGATTGATTGTATACTCATGTATTGAGTTTTGTCTTCCATGTTGGAGTGGTTGTAAACCAGCAACAATCACAAATCAATCTATGCAAGTTTTCTTGAGATGAGTCTCTTTTCGTTCTTGCTCTCTATTTTGTGATTTTAGGGCCGTCTTTGATTCTCAAGTTTTCCTTCCGTTTCTACCCCTAATCCTGCTTGCTGTGATATGTGGGATATCATCTTGATCAATATCTAACCCGCGAGCAAGGTTTTTGATCTAGTTTTCGTTTTGACTCGGTTTTGAACTATCCTTCACTCAAACGGGAAAAGATCGAAACTTTGACAAGGATCTTCACGATCTTTGATTGGAATAGGTTCCTGATATCCTAGAGAAGGTGTGTTCCAAGTTTCATCGAGTTTGGAGTTGTATATCAAAAGTTACATCTATTTGCAACTTCATTTTTTGGTGATTTGATTTGTTCATCAGTGGAGTTGAGCCTTAAGGTGACCGGTCAAATAGCCATTAACATAGAGGTCAGACCACCCCTTACTTGAAAAATGAGTTTTGGTTGGTTTTTATTGTTTTGCTCCGGAGTTTAGATTGGAGTCAATACAAGATTTCTGCTGTGCTTGTATATTGATCTTCATAGCTCTCATAGCTATTGGTGTGAAAATCGTATTGAATCCGATCTTTGTGAAAAAGAGATCGTGCTCCTATCCCCCCCCCCTCTATTCGCCGTTTCGGTCCAACAGGTGCACTTCACTCACGATCATCTATGACAAATAAATATAGCTCTTTTACTTAAACTTAAGTGCTACTGTTGTTACTTCCATTCTAGGACTGGGTTCATCCTTCGTGATGATTGAATTATTTGTAATTGGAAATGTCTAGTAGGTCTTGTGGATGTTACTATCTATGTTTTAAAATGCTAGAACTTGATTTGTTTACTCTTCTGTTAGAATAATTCATGAATCCTGCTTAGTCTGTCATCCAAGTAGAACCTTGAAGAATCCTTATATTTTCATGTGGTTTGGTTACTTGATGATTAGAACAGGAGTTTTGTCTAGCTTCTTGTTATTCAATGTAATTTGGATATTACTTGTTTACTAGATGTTGAAAATTTTGCTGCCATTTGATAGTGATTAGAAGTAGAATGATTTGTTAGGCTCGTTTAGTAACCTCCTAGACTCAGTATTGAGCTGGGGTGTTACAATCGCATAGTCCTTGCTATTTGCAACAACATTTATAATAACGAACACCCAAGTTTTTGAAGACTATAGGCCTGTTTGGTTCTAGCCTAGATATGACTAAGTTTATCAAATATTTTTGCCTAGCTTGCTAAAGTATTGGTAAAAAATTGGAGCCATAATTTAGCATGGCTAAAGAAATCTTGCCATAATTTTTTTTGCTTATGACATGCAGGACCCAACTGAAAAAAAAGTTTGGCATGTTTGACTTATGACTAGGAACCAAACACTAGCCTAACTTTATCAAACTTGCCTAAGGCACTTGTGGCAATTTGTGGTGACCTTTGGTTTTCAACCAAACAGCCTCACACTCCCTCCATTCAGAAATGTACGACGTTTTAGAAAGTGTAAAGTCAAACTTCTCTAACTTTGACTAATAATATATGAAAAACTATTTAGATTAGTCATGATAGAATAGTACTCCCTCTAGTCGCAAATATATGTTGTTTTGGGACACGTGCAGTCAAACTTTCGAATCTTTGGCTATCAATATCATTTTAAATATTTAGATTGGATACATGAAATATCATATGTATAGATTTGTCTCGAAAAACACTTTCATAATGTTATAGTTTTATTGAACTTTATAAATATAGTACAATAAAAAATTAGTGGTCAAACATGCATTTTGGATCCGTGTCGATATCCAAAATAATATGTATTTGTGCCTGGATGGAGTATCATTAGATTTTGTCATGATAATTTTTTTATAATATAATAATTTTGTAGTCTTTTACTAACATAATCATATAAAAAATAATGGTCAAAATTGGATATTGAAGACCATAATGATATTAAAAAACGCTATATATTCTAGAAGAGACAGAGAGCGGAAGATAGTAGGCAAAATGAACCCCTCACCGCCGCGGACATCCATTTCGGCGCATAAACGGCTCCGATATATCGACATGTTAGGATTCCAGTTCAGGTTCAGGGGCTTGTACACAATGTGCAACTAGACGTCAATTCACCCGGTGTTATGCGCGAACATAGCCTAACTCTGATGTTCTGTGCAACTGGGGAGTCACTCACTTTCCCATCCTCTGTACCGGAGGCATTACGATTTCGCCGCGCTAATCCAGATTGAGATTAAGGTGAGATTAAGGTGAGGACATTTGGCAAGTAGTGAACTAAATTTTTTGTTATTACAACTAATAATTTCCACATGTTCGGAACCCTTTTAATCAATAATTATGGGCAAATGCATAAATATACTCCTAAAAGAGAAGTAGGTAAACAAAGTACTGTTGAGGATGTATGAGATTACGTATTTTAGGAATGTATGAGATTTCGTATTTTAGGAATGCATGATCGATACATCTAAGAGAAAGGAAGCATTCTTTAATGATCACTTAATCTCCTCCACCTGGGACGTGTCAAGAGTCAAGAACCTCCAAAGCAGAAAACTTTGTGCAAAGCCAAAGGTAGTAAATAACACATAATGACATCAACAAATAATCTCAAACTTCTCTTATCCTCCTTTTAAAAAACTGCTGCACCACTTTACAACATAAAGTTTAATACTTCAATTGTATTTGTGTAACTCAGCGACATTTGTAGGTAAAAATCTTTAACTTCAAAGGGTATTTTCGTTTCTAAAGGTTGGATTCTCACGAGAATATACTGGGAGGCTGCTTCTCGTTGCTAGTTCATTTTTGATACAGCTCCTCGCGAAAAGGAGAATCTAGTGATTTTGAGAATCAGGACGTTTGGTACGACTCTACGAGAATCAATTAAGAAACTGGGATTGGAAGTTTTACCAAACAGGATCATAGTTTAAAAGGGCTATCATAACTTCTGTCTATAGACGCGCTTAGCCTCCTACAGTTAGCAAACATGAACACGTAACATCAATGTAAGAGGTGCATCCCTGGACTCTTAATTTATTGGTTGGACACTTATGTGCAGCCTAATCATAATACTGGACGAACTCCGACCTGTTCTGATCGGATTCAACTTCCTAGCATCCTGCACTGTTGACAACTACGTACTAATTTCCCACTGGATGCTGCTATGCCACAACAATTGCAAGAAAACAAGGTAATTTAAATTGTACAATGACACAGTTCAAGCGCCCTAACAGGTTACTCAATCAAGAACTGCACCCAGGAACATAGCATGTCTCGAGCTTTTAAAGCTGCTCTACAATACAAATCAATTATATGCCCGAAACAGTCCAGCGGCATCCAGTTCCATTGAATCCTATAAAATTAATAATTTGAGTGCAATTCTATTTTATTACATGATATCTCGACCTAAGCCAATTGCAGGTATAAAAATAAGACTATGTGGTTGCATACTGTTTAAAGTAAGTCCACCAAATTTAAATCTTAACAAATTAAGAGACCAACTGACCAAGAACATCCTGTAAAACTAATTTAATTAAATATGACCAAAAAAACAATGAATCAACAAGCAATCGTTGACCAACACAAATGAGCGTATTCAACCATGTGAAAGCCAAACAGTTTTTTTAGGAAAAAAATTACTTGAACATCTAACCTTGACCGATGCATTTTAAAATTTCTTCGCATATAAAAGCTAGAATCTTTATATTGCAATATAATTTTGCTAAACCTAATTCAGTTAACCAGTGACACATGAATCAAGAACCAGATCCAGAAACATATCCTCTGAAAGTAGTTAAAGCATCCAACACAACCAATCTAACAAGTACCAGTTCTAATGAAGAGACCATTTGTACTAAAGGAAGTGACGAACCATAACTAAAGAGCCAAAGATAACAATCGGCAGAATGGATAAAAAATCCGAGCATCTTGGAATTGGAACGGACATACAAATCTCAAGGATACTGGAGCAGGAACGGATGAATGACCAGAACGGAAAGCTTGCTTCGCCTGCAGGAGCATCAGCTCTAACCAAGAAGCAATTTTCAGCAGGAGCCATGGACAACAGCTTTGCGATATAGTACAAAACGCCATTGCCAAGAAAGCAAACTGCTTCGCATCACGAAATCTCTCGAACAGAGTGATTCGATTCAAGAAGGGAGGAGCAATTCGGTCCAATCCCATGAGCTGGTCCCAGGACAACCAATCGGATCGAGCTCCATCCCCAATTCAACATGGTAAACCCTCGGCTGCTCGAACCAATCCAATCCGATAAACTCCCAACCCAATTCGGCCACGAACAGGGCATCCCAAGAAAAAAGGGAGATACGGAGCATGGGCAAGAACCTGCCTTGAACGGCCGAATTCTTCGCTCCTACTAATCAAGAACGAGAGACCTACCTAACCAGCCCGAACCACAAGAACGTCTCAGGAATCCGAACGAAGCAATTAGAATCGCCATTTTGAGCTTCGAGAAGAGAAGAGAGAGGGAGGAAAGGCGATTACCTCATCTGCGCAGCCTGGGCGGACCCTGGCGCGGGCGTCCTGTGCCTCGAGGCGGTCGGCCTTCGCCCGCCGCTACAGATCTGGCCTAAAGCACGCGCACTGCCCCATCCTCTAAAAATAACATGGAGAGGAAGCGGACACACGTGACAGTTGCTGGCCCGTCCCTAATATGGCCAGATGGGTGAAACCGTGGCAGGCTGGCTTGCCGGCCTAGCTTTTCGTAAGAAAACGGTGTGGGCTAACCGGCCTACCCATCGCTGTTCACCTTGAACCAGCCAAGGGCCGAAGGGGCTCGGCCGGCCAATCAGTCCAAATGGGCCGCTCGATTCCCTTCCTCGTCGGCCGCGCCGCCGCGTGCGAGCTACACAGCAAGGCGCCCACCACCACCACTGTTGCTGTCACCGATCGTCATGGGTAACTGGGCTGAGCTGAACCGACCCTGCCGATGTGGAGGTGGTGATGTGAGCTGGCCAATCGTTGGACTGGCCTAACTGCTCCACAAAAGCCGCTATATTGATAAGCCGATAAGCAAGTCGTTTGTCCTTGATGGCCAAACTGACGTTTACCAGCATTTGCCACAATTGATTCCATTGGCTCCGTGCCGGCCTCTCTAGTTCCTTCGTTGGTGTAGAAGGGGTGGAGGACCCGGTAATTTCCAAAGTAATTTGATATTTAGTTTATTCTATTTTTTTTACGTCAAGTTGTTCTAGTTTTTTTAAACGAAACAAGTCGTTCTAGTTATTGAAGAATGTAGTAGTCGCAGAAAATAATTAACTAATCACCACACAATAGACAATCGATAGAGAGCTAAAATAGATAGACACACAATACGGGGAATCTCTTTATTAATTGATCGATTTCTTTCTGAATACAAGGAAATTCTATTTAATACTAAAATCCACTGGGATAGTTTGGTATTATGCTCATCAACACCTAATTCAGGGTTTCTTAACACTCCCCCTTGGACAAATATCGTGTCATGCACATGTCTAAACTCCTCCCAAAAACCTAGTGAGAAAAAAGAGATCGGAGAAAAGAGTACATTGCATCCGCAAGTTGCATTGCATCGTTGCCTCGTTAAAAACCTTTATGTGAGAAATTTTCAGGAAAAACTGATTAAGAGAAAAAAAGAGTGCAACCTCTCTACCATCTAGGTTAATCTTCAGGATTAAGGTAAAACTTCAGTACTTTAAGTGGATTATGATTCAGGGGATTCTCCCAAATTCTGCAACTCTCCAAGCTACTCCATTTCAATGCCATGAACGCATCGTTGGAAACTGGATATATGCAGAGACTTAGTGAATAAATCAGCTAAATTTCCACAAGATCTAGTTTACAGGATCTTCACCTTATCGTTCTTCTGGAGGTCATAAGGATAAAAGGATTTAGGAGTAATATGCTTGGTGATATTACTTTTACCATAACCCATTTGTATTTGTGCAACACAAGCAATATTATCTTTATAGATAATTGTGGGGTATTGACGGTGTTAATGCCACATGACTTCTGGATATGGCTAATCACATTTAATTGTGGGGTATTGACGGTGTTAATGCCACATGACTTCTGGATATGGCTAATCATATTTCTAAGTCAAACACATTCACGATAGACTTCATATAGTGCAATAATTTCTGAGTGGTTGGTAAAAGTAGTTACCAAGGTATACTTAAGATGACCGACAAGAGATGGCTGCACTACCACAAAGTAATATAATTCCATTATGGGATTTTACACTGTAGGGATTTGACAAATATCTTTAGGATTTAGTCATGATCATCAGGATCTATTCACGATCTTCATGATCTTTGCATTGTTGACCAACTTTAATCGAAAATGTTAAGTGGTAAAAACATTCAAGGTGAATTTAAGTAATAATCATCATATCAACACCTTCTAAGCTTGACTAAGATTTTCAAAATCTCAACTATGATGAACAGTGTTTAGCAAGTGCTCCCCTTGAGGATAACTTTTGTTGAAGTCTTGTTGCTCTAATGCCTTTCATACATTTTTCCTAAATGAACTAGGCAAGGATACTATGATCAAATCAACTAGATTACCACAATGCAGAATCTTACATACAAATATCCTATTACTTATTTGGAGATTTTATGATAAACACTATTCTAGAGTAACATACTTAACTTATCAAATACCACCATGTGATTGTGCAACACATGTATATTATCCTTGCAGAGGATATAGGGTAATACCAATTACAAAGCGGTATGCCTTCCGGATAAGATTTATCAAAAAACCTTTCAAGGTCTTAATATTTTGTAAGTATCCATGTATGGTTAAAGTTACAACGAATAGTCTGTTCTACATAACTATAAAGTATAATAGTACCATTCTAGAGTAAAATATAATTAGTCTTAGTTTTGGCATTTAGAGGATTAATTGCTAATATCACCAATGCATGACGTACCTTCATGGTATTAGAGGAAACCACCATTCCACTAACATCTTGTGGAAGATGCACTTTATAAGTGCTTGTGTGGCGCACTTCTGGTCTTTAGGTTCCTTATTTCATTCTTTTGGATCTTGATGGGTCATTGTCCACTTCTAGGGATCATATAATCATTGGTGTAATTAAGAGATCAACTGGTAATATAATTTTTCTTTAGGAGATGCCCTCTCTCCCGGAGATGCTCTTACTACAGGTAAGAGACTGTTGGGTATGAGTTTTATATATATTGCGATTTTGTTTCCGTTCTTACTATGAATTTTGAGTCCTTCAAGGATCTCATCAAGGATTTTTAGAACTCATTGACTGCATATTTTTATTTATTTGTTCATGCTATTTCCAAAATTTTACGGAACGAAACATAGTATCATTCATAATAGGAGAGTAACGGTCTCTACGGGGACCTTTGAACCATAGCTTTCACCATTTCATTATATTCATAATGACCCATCAAGTATGAATTACCTGATTCTAAGGCTTTTATTTAGCATTTATGGTTCAGCCTCATATGCTTTCATTATATGACCCGATATGAACACTTCAAGCACTTGGCCATGGACTTTGGTTCCAGATCCATGTTCTCGTAAGAGAAAATTTAGAAATTGTGTAGGCAAAGTGATTGTAGATAACTTTTCTCCTATATCCTTAAAATTGATGGTATCTCAGTGTTAACTAGATCTTTGTCATTTTCTAAATAATTATTTTTGGTCGTTTTGCATTCCCAATATGTATACATCAAGTTACTGGAGCTTTCATCTTCATGATGAACCTCTTCATTTGGTATTTCACCTTCGAGGTGAGTTTTCTTCAAGAGAGTTAAAGTAGTAATTAATAATTGATTTGACTAGTGTCATTAGATCTTGGACCCATAGGCGTCCCCATAGATTTTAGATCAAGAACCAATAAGTCAATTTTGCAGAGGTAGATATTCTATTTAACCCTTGGTATTCCACTCTTAACGACGTATTTACTGCAAGTAGACACTGTGGTAACTCCTCCATAATTGGAAAGTATCTAGCAAATTCTCCGCTTCTGGCGTATAGAAGTATAAACTAAATCTTAAGTTTAGCTTGACTAGTGCGTGTATAATAGTACTAAAGATTTTTTTCCTTCTAGAAAATACGATGACATTTGAACTTTTGTGCATTTCTCTCTCCCTAATGCCGAGATTAGATCTTTATTAATAGCATACCACAAAATTCACCTATCATAGGCACATGATTGATTGAATTTCAAATTCAACATGATCTCCAACAACTAGTGGTAGTCCAAAGTTGTATGCTATAGTGGTGATAACATGTGGGAAACGTTTGATTCCTCCAACACACACTTATTTCAACAAGGGGTTTAGTAATTATATGTTGTGAGCTAAACT
This sequence comes from Hsuehochloa calcarea, assembly GCA_036346395.1. NCBI lineage: Eukaryota > Viridiplantae > Streptophyta > Magnoliopsida > Poales > Poaceae > Hsuehochloa > Hsuehochloa calcarea. Next base: position 23,802,010 of record CM070610.1, on the reverse strand, counting down.
TTTATCAGGGCAGTGGCAAAAACACTGCATGATCCTAACATTCTGTAAGATATTCCAACTTATGGTTGTTTATTAATTTACGATGAAGGTCCCATACGGGGTGTCCGAGAGTTGGCAAACTTATTCTATAGGCTAGATTCTTTATTATTTGCACAAGTTTTAATCCAATTAATCATACCTTATTTTAAATAATTTGGATAATTGAACTTCAAGTTTATATTTACACAACATATTTTCTTATGGTCATAAGAAGTACATCCTAACAGCATAAAACTACAAGATGCTTTTTAGGAACATAAATATAATGTTGGAACATAAAATATTTGACCATAGTTAATCTACACAGAAATACTAGATTTTCTTCTGGACTTCAAATCTTAGTTGAATCACCGTAATAGTATAACTATTCGATGAAAATATTTATTGTTCAACAAGAACATCATATTTAATTAAGGGTGATAAAATTGTACACCTAATTTTAATTCGTAATGCCAGAATTAACATGACAAAATTTAGATATTTCAATATCAACAAAATCCAATATGTCATTATATTTTATTTCATGAGTTATATTTACTTCAAGCAAGTGATATGGCTTCTGGTGGTGATGCAGTTGTAGACCACACTTACCAATTTATGCATGTGTCATTTCCGATGAGTATGACACGCTTCGGTGCATAGCAAAACATGGCATATGTGCGACTGCGTTAAGCGGGCGTCGATTTGCTATGTGCATCCCGCATGCTAACGGTTAACATATTGCTGAAGAGACACAAATCAATTGCCCTTCGTGGACAGCAATGATTGTCATTGTCAATAGCATGGTTATCAATAATGGTGTAAATGTCATTTTCCATATCAACTGGACAAGGATAATAATCATGTAGTCTACTTTAATTATCTTCCAAAATAAACTAGATTAATTTATTGCTTCGGGCTAATTTGCTTCTGGCTTTGACCGAGGATATGCCACTATGCTTACCATGACTCTTGTTTTTTAAAAAATTCTCTGCCTCTTAGGTTCCAATATCCCACACAAGCCCAATATCCTCCTCCTTTTCTTGCCAACTATAAAAATCTCAAGTGATAGAATGTGCATCACGCATTTGCTTGAAATCAACTCGGAGTTGAAGATTTGCAATCATACTTCAATAGGAGTACACTTTTGTTGGTGTGAAACCAATATATACTCTGTAATATTTTTCTTACAAAGTTCTTTAATTAAGAAATCAGTATGGTGGAAGATAATGTTATATAGACAAGTCTTATGGTTTAAGTTATTATGTACTTATTTGAGTAATATCGCATTTTCTAGCTAAAGTGATCCATCAGATATCAACATATGACTATGCTTGTTCTAGTATCACTGAGAAAAATAGTTTTCCTTTTGCCATCTGGGCATCCGTGCACTACAAGCTAATGAATTGAGGCTTGTTAGATATCAAGAGTACATATCCAATAGTTTTCTAGCAAGGCATGTCAAAGTATTTTCAATTTTCAAGCATGTTGTTTACAAAATTTATTCTTTGCAATATTAATTATTTTACTACATGTAAAATATGCTACTTGCGACAACATGTTCTATTAAGTAGAATTAGTCAACTATTCAATAGGAGATAAGACTTTAATAGAATAACTTAGACCATTATTTTATATATGGCATCTGAGAAATTACGATCTAATGCATAAGGTTCTAGCCTAAAGCAGAAGATAAGAGATGCTCAGTAGGAGCATGACCAAGATTGATAGGAGCTGAATCTACACTACTAGTGCAACTCGTGCAAGAAAATGACATCTTTACAAAGTTAGTGGATAACTAGGAGATTGCTATTAGTCCCCTCTCGAGGATCCTTTAGTCACTCCCACGATACTATGGTATCCCTCTTTACTATCTGATCTTCTTTGCTACAACTAATTTATATTATAATATAGCTATAAATTTGAATAAATTATAATATTATAAAAGTATGTTTTATCACAAATCTATCTATATAATTTTCATGTATCTCATCATAATATTTAATAAGATGTCTCGTAGCTTAAAAAATCTGACTGCACGTGATCCCAAAATAACTTCTTTTTTTTACCGCAGGAAGTACTACTTTGTCCATGCTCATCCAACCAATTTAATTAATGATCCAATAATTGGATGTCGCTGCAGGCCTGCAGGGCGGCTACGATGCTTTCCAGGAAACATCTTTGGGTTGGCACTTAGCACTTGGCACTTGGCAGGCCTCCCTCTGTGTCTATCTGCTCCTAGATTTTCCGATATGGGCACTGGCGTCACACTCTTGTGACCCTGCAAACGTCATGCACCAACAAGCACGAGTGTACAAGTCAGTGATCAGCCAAAAGCCAAATTCGATGATGTCTTTTTTTTTTTTCATTTTCGATAATTGAAACTTCTGTAATTATGGACTGTACAGAATAGTTTTCCTCCGTACTCATTAGCGCTGAGCAAAAAAGCGTTGCTGTTATTATCATCTAGTTTTAAGACCTGAAAGCGCAGTAACATTTACTATTCTACTTGTAATCGATTGGGATCCTATCAAGTCGTCGATTTAACGGAAAACTGGATACTGCTTCTAGATGCTAAAAATGATTAATCTAGCTGTTATCAAGTGTGGGGTGGTTCTAAGCGTATAAGGTCACGTATAATAGTCTTATATCAGTTATTTATAGTATCTGTTATGTAAGATTTAAATTGATATGTATGAAAGAGAATAAAGAGATATTCAATCCTGCGCTGACTCTTCATACAATCTTGGCTAACTTTTCTGAACCAATGTAGTATTGCAGTACACTTTTCGACTTAGGCATCTGCCACTATGTTTGCTTTGCCTTGATGATAATAGATTCTAAGGTCATAATCATTTATCAATTCTAATCATCTCCTTTGCCTGAGATTGAGCTCTGACTGAGTGAAGATGTACTTCAACCTTTTGTGACCCGTGAAAATCTCACATCGATTACCTATGAAGTAATGTCGCTAAATTCTCAAGGCATGCAAAAATGCGGCTAACTCCAGATCATGCATCTGGTAAATTCCTTCATGGAGCTTTAATTGGCGAGATGCATATGCCACGACTTTTTCTTCTTACATCAGCACACATCCAAGGCCCTAACGAGAGACGTCATAGAAAACCTCAAAGTCCTTATGAATGTCAGGTAAGACTAACACATGTTCTGAGAATAGTCTTTTCTTTAACTCCTAAAAACTTCGCTCACATGCATCTGTCCAATCAAACTTCTTCTCTTTCTCCAAAAGCTGAGTCATAGGTCTGATGGTTTTGGAGAAATCTTCAATGAATCTTCAGTAATAACTAAGCTAAACCAAGGAAACTCATTACTTCGGTGACGGACTTGGGTTGCTTCCAATCCATTACAGCTTCAACTTTGGCAGGATCTACCGCAACTCCTTATGCTGACACGATATGTCTGAGAAAAGCTATTTGGCTTAGCCAAAATTCACTCTTACTGAATTTGGCATAGAGCTGTTGCTCCCTGAGCCTCTCTAAAACAGTCCTGAGATGCTTCTCATGCTCTTCTTCATCCTTTGAGTAGATGAGAATGATGTCAATGAATATAACCACAAACTTATCCAAAAATTACATGAATACTTTATTCATCATATTCATGAAATAAGCTGGTGCATTTGTCAATCCGAATGACATCACTATGAACTCGTACAATCCATATCTTATGTTGAAAGCAGTCTTGGGGATGTTTTCTGGCCTGATCTTCAACTGATGATAACCAGACCTTAAGTTAATCTTGGAGAAAACACTTACTCCTTTTAACTGATCAAACAGATCGTCGATCCTGGGCAAGCGATACTTGTTCTTGATTGTGACTTCATTGAGTGATTTGTAATCCACACACATCCTCATACTGTTATATTTCTTTCTGACAAACAGTATCTGTGCTCCCCAAGGAGATGAACTTGACTAAACATAAACCTTGTCTTGCAGTTCTTCGATCTGCTTCTTCAGTTATGCTAACTCATTTGCGGGCATTCTGTAGGGCCTCTTTGAGATTGGAGCCATCCTTGGGACTAGGTCAATTAGGAACATAATGTCTCTATCTGGTGACATATCGGGTAATTCCTTAGGAAAAACATCCGGTATTCTGTTACCACTGGAATATATTCTAATTTTACTTCCTTCAGACTGGTTAGGATAGGACTCTCTCCAATAGAGGTCTCGGGTCGGAATTCTACTTTAATTCCTTGCTCATTGGTGAGGGTGATAGACCTATTGACACAGTCTATCCGGCCTTGATTCTTGGCTAGCCAATCCACTCCGAGAATAACATCTAATCCTTGGGATTGTAAGACTATCAAGTCTGCTACAAAAGGTACTCCTGATACTTTCAAGGTAAGGTTTGGGCATAGGGAACTAGTCCTCATTTCCAAGTCCGTAGAATGGATTAACATAGGGTTAATTAAAGGAGAGATAGATAACCCATATTTTCCCACAAACTTATCTGAAACAAAAGAATGCAAAGCTTTGAATCGAATAAAACTGATGCTGGTACTGAATTGACAAGGAACGTAACAAGGATAACATTTGGTACATCTGAGCTTCTTCTACCGTGACGGGGTTCACACGTCCTTTTATGAACTGAACCGATGGCTTCACGACTGGAGTGCTGCCAGGTGCCGGAACTCCTTGATTTGGTCGTGTTGGGGTTGTTGTTTGCTGCTTCTTCGGGCACTTCTTGGCATAGTGCCCCAATTCATTACAATAGAAGCAAGTAACTCCTGCAGTGAAGGTAGGTTCCTTCTTCTGAAACTGGCCTCCGGAAGAAGTCTTGCGGACACCAGAGTTGATTGGGCGCTAAGCTGGCACAGGTGCTTTGGTCGAAGAGGACTCGAATCTCCCATGCTGGGGTGACTAAGGCTGAGTGGTACGAGGCTTGGAAAAACCCCCAGAGTTGAACTTTTGGGATGCTATCATTCTCTTGCGATTCTCCATTTCTAGGTGCTTGCCCTTCTGGTGGATTGCTTTGCTCACCAACTACTAAAAGTCGGTGTAGTCTTGGGCAATGAGGCCGACGGAGAGATCATCATTGAGTCCTTCCTAGAAACACTCTTGCTTGGCTTCATCGGTTGCAACATCTTCAGGTGCACAATGAGCTAACTAGTTGAACTTGTGCAAATACTCATTGACCGAGCGGTTGCCTTGGCGCATGGTGCGGAACTCTTTCTTCTTCAGGGTCATCATGCCCGATGGAATGTGTGCACGGCGGAAAGCCTGCACGAACTCTTCCCAAGTGATGGTCCGAGCATCAGTGTGATACTGGGTGAAATTGTCCCACCACTTTGACACTGGTTGTAACACCCTGGCTATTCGGAAGCCAAGATGTCACGTAAATCTAACAAACACTAAGAATGAACAACATTACACAATTAACTAGGCTCAGTTAACAATGATCCATAAGAAAAAGGATGATATAAACTAACAATTTCAAATGAAGGAATGGAAGTATTCATAGCTTAAACATACGGTAGTCTTAACAAAAATTTGATTATTACAATTTAGAAATAATCAAATGGTTGACATAACAAAAGCCAACAATAAAGTTCTGGATTAATAAAGGTTATGTGCATTGTGCTGGACTACCCCTTCAAAGAATTTGCCTTCCTCCTCATTTACCTAAATAAAAACACAAAGCAAGGATGAGCCAAAGACTCAGCAAGTACTTTAACGAATAACGCAAGCATTATGTGAACAATATAACCACAACTAGTTTATGAAAAACATCTCCGAACATATACATGCATGAATGGAATTGGAGAATGCAATGAAGAAATGGACTGCTCACAGCTTATACCGGTATAGTGAGTGACACACCCGTCGGTGTTCACTCAAGCCCGTACTTATCAAAGTCCAGGGACCCAAATTCCGTATGAAGAACGTTTCATACGGATGTCCAAGGTTGCCCACATTGGAGTGGTGGGTCTTACATGCCCATACTGGACCCAAATTCCGTATGAAGAACGTTTCATACGGATGTCCAAGGTTGCCCACATTGGAGTGGTGGGTCTTACATGCCCATACTGGAATTGATGGGACTTTTGCGTGCCCATACTGGAATTGATGGGACTTACAAATTTCCACTTCCGTGGACAACATGAAACAAATGCATGAACGGAATGAACTTCATGCAATGAACTCTTATCACATTATAATGAAGAAATATACATAGCATATAAACATGAATAGCAAGTCTAACAATTCATCCACACATAATCATCACCATTCATTATGATAAGACATGGTACTTGCCTTCCGCGCTGTGACGTGTTAGGAGGCAACAACGGTGCACCTCCACTCACCACCTCACTGCCTACGTAAATAATTATTCAAAATAAGGATAACATGGATTGACATAGCTACGGAAGGCCTACAATAACCCTTCGGCTATTCAACGAAATCAACGGAGTTAAAACTAGCATTACGCTATTCAGACTCCTGCCCATCCTACTGGACAGCGGTACTAGAAAAAATTATAATTAATTATTTGGAACTCGAAACGACCTGAAACCAGTGCCCACTGAAACTTAACGCGTAAAACTACAAAACTCTAGTTGACAGGGTTTAATGATTCGGCCAAGACCATTGCTAAACAGTAGCTGAAAATGTAAGACATGAATCTGTCTAGATCACAAGACAGCAGCAAAGAAAGTGACATAACTTTTATTCTACAGATCCAATGGAGGTGATCCTTATCAATATGAAATCATTATTTAAAGGGATACAATAACCTAATTGGGTGGAAGTTCTGAATCTCACTCTAACTAGATCAAAACCGAGGAGCAAACCGACAGTCTCCAGATCTCAGAAAGACAGAACAGCGCGCGGTTAAAAATTCATATCTCCTAAACTGTAAGGCCGAATCTCGTCATATTGGTGCCAAAATAAATCTAATGAACTAAAGAACAAAACTCTAGTAGACGAAAATCCAAGATTTGGCCTCTAAATAATCAAAACTAGCCTGACAAGATAATCTATCAAATCACATCAGCTCTCCTGGATAGTCGCAGTAAAACTACCATATCTCCTAAACCGTTACTCCAAATCAGATGATCTCGGTGCATAAAGAAAGCTAAGACCAAGGGCTACAACTTTCTAAGAGGTGGACAGATCAGAAAATGTACGAAACTTACCCAAATTTGATGAACAAATCTGGCGCAGGGGGAAGGAGAAAGTGGCACACTGCTGGGAGGAGGGTGGCGGCTCCAAGTGGGGAAAGGGGAAGGGAAGGGGTTTAGGGTTTTTGGGGGAATTTCATCCCCCATTTGGCCGGCCCCCTCTTGGGCCACATGGGCTGTGGCCTAAGGCCCAGGTTGTCGAGAATTCGCGGAAACCCCCTTGTGATCCCTGAAAATTATAATCCATGTTTAATTCTTTCTCCCGAATACTCTCCTATTCGCCCGAATAAATTTTGGGGTATTACACTAGTCCATTCAGCCGGTGAGAGGCGAACAGAACCCTCTCACGATTAGTGCACTGGACCATATCTAGTTTCTTGTCGACTGTCATAAGCCAATCTTCAGCCTCGATTGGCTCGAGCACTGCTGGAGAAGGTCAGAGCACTACTACAAAACAGGCTATAGAAGACGTCTCATCATAGACTATTCCTTTAGAACCGTCTGTGATAACATAATCACAGACGGTTCTCTTGGAACTGTCTGTGATATGGACCTATCACAGACGGTTTGTAAAGAGAACCGTATGTGATATGGACCTATCACAGACGGTTTGTAAATGCAACCGTCTGTGATACTTTACAAACGGTTCTGAACAAGAACCGTCTGTGATGACCACAGACGGTTGCATTTAGAAACCGTCTGTGATAGGTCCATATCACAGACAGTTCGTAATAAGAACCGTCAGTGATATACGGGCATTATAAATACCTGGTCCCGACAGACGCCCCCGCCCATTCCCATTTGAGCCGCCACCCCTGCTGCCTCGTCCCCATTGCGCCACCCCTGCTGCCTCCTCCCCATTGTGCCACCCCTACTGCCTCCACCCCCACCACGTCACCTTAGAGAGGAGAAAGAAGGGAAGGAAGGAGGTAGGGAGGAAAAGGAAAGGAGGAAGCTAAAGAGAGGAGGAAGGGAGGAGAGGAGGAAGAAAGGGAGGAGGATCTCACGGGATATTAATTTGGGATATTCATCGTGAGCTCTAAGGGTAATGATCTGTAACCCTTTATATTTGCTATAGGTTAATCACTAATAAATTTTAGTATGTTTGGTTAATAGGAAGATTACTTGTGGTTTATTAATACAATTTAATACTAATTTGTTACATGCGTAGTGTAGATGGACTGAAACTGGATGTACGTTGAGAATCGTGTGAGCGAAGAGTACATTAATGACATGTTTGCTTTTAGAAGAGCCGCCGAGCAGGATATATTGAAGAAGGAGACAAAATTTATGCATTGTCCATGCATTGATTTCGGTAATCTGAAAATGTTTAATAACCCGGCGTAGATCGAAGCTGACTTGATTCGAAGGGGTTTCAAAAAAGGGTATACATGTTGGACCAGTCACAGTGAAGAGCAGATTATATAGCAAGTTAATAATGACGACATCGCCGAGGAAGTCAATGAAATGCCGGATGTGAACTGTGCTTTTGATGAGGATAGGTCACATGATGACAATCTGGATCAGATGCTACGCGATGCATAAGGGAACTACAGTGATAGAGAGTTTTATAAATTCAAGGGCTTAATGGAGGACTCGGGGAAACCTTTATTCCCTGGTTGCAAGCCGAAATACACAAGGTTGTCAGCCGTGCTTGAACTGCTAAAATTGAAGGCAAGCAATGGTTGGTTCGACAAGAGTTTCACGGTGTTGTTAGGTCTCCTAGCGGATGTCCTTCTAGAGGGAAACGTGTTGCCTACACCACCCACCAAGCCAAGAAGGTTCTTTGTCCATTGGGAATGGAAGTAGAAAGAATACATGCATGTCCGAATGATTGTATCTTCTACCGTAAAGAGTATGCAGACATGCATGTATGTCCCATGTGTAAAGCATCCTGATACAAGCGTAAGAATACTGCTAAGGTGAAGCAAGGACCTCCTGCTAAGATGTTGTGGTATTTGCATGTGATTCCACCTTTGAAGCGTTTATTTGCAAACCGAAAGGAGACAAGATTGATGCGTTGGCACTCAAAGGAGCGTAAGAAAGATGGAAAGCTAAGACACCCTGCTGATTCTGCCTAGTGGAAAAAACTTCGATTGAAGCTTTGAAGAGTTCGGTGCGGAACCAAGGAACATAAGGTTAGGGTTGAGTACAGATGGAATAAATCCTTTCGGTAACATGAGCAGTTGACATAGCACCTAGCCCGTGAATCTATGTATGTACAAGCTTCCTCCTTGGCTGTGTATGAAGCGGAAATACGTTTTGATGTCACTACTTATCCAAGAGCCGAAGCAACCTGGGAACGATATTGATGTGTACCTAGCACCACTGCTGGAAGATCTTGTGACACTGTGGAACGAAGGGGTACAAGTATGCGATGCGTACAAACGAGAGAACTTCACTTTACGCGCCATGTTGTTTTGCACCATCAATGATTTTCCTACCATTGGTAACCTGTCGGGGTTCAGTACAAAAGGAGTCAAAGCCTGTCTGTACTTCTTAGAGGGTACCGAGAATGTATGGCGGAACAACTTGCGCAAAACTGTGTATATGTACCACCATAGGTTCCTTCCCATGATTCACCCATACCACAAGATGAAGAAACAATTCGACGGAAATAAAGAGTACGGTTCAGCTCCAAGGGCTTTTAGAGGGAAAGAGGTCTATGATATGGTTAAGGATATCGATGTTGTGCTGGGGAAGGGACGTGAATTAAGGACCCGTCAGAAGAACATCTTTAAGAAATGGTTAATTTTTTGAGACTTGCCTTATTAGGAGCACTTAGACGCTCGCCACTGCATCGACGTCATGCACCTGGAGAAGAATGTATGTGATAACTTGATTGGTCTCTTACGAAACATTAGTGGCAAAACAAAGGATGGTGTTAATGCACGGTGTGACTTGGTTGATATGAATATAAGGACCGAGTTAGCACCAAAAGAGATCAAAAAAAGATGAACGTACCTTCCCCCAGCTTGCTACACTTTGTCCAAGGCCGAGAGAAATGAACTGTGCCAAAGCTTGCATATTGTGAAAGTTTCGTCTGGTTACTCCGCTAACATTAAGAAACTTGTTTCCATGGAATATTTGAAATTAATTGGTATGAAGTTTCATGATTGTCATGTGCTGATGACATAAATGCTTCTTGTTGCAATTAGGAGTATCTTGCCGAAGAAGGTCCGAGTGGCAATCTTTAGGCTGTGTTATTTCTTTAACTCAATTGCTCAGAAGGTCATCGATCCCAAAGGGCTAGATGCGCTATAGGTCGAGGTGGTGACGACTCTATATCATCTTTAGATGTATTTCCCTCTGTCATTTTTCGATATCATGGTCCATCTCATTGTTCACCTTGTGAAAGAGATGAAGATATGCGGCCCTGTGTTCCTATATCATATGTACCCGTTCGAGAGGTACATAGGAATTCTCAAGTCTTACGTACGGAATCGATCTCGACCGAAGGGCAGCTTCATCGAAGGTTATGCAACCGAAGAGGTCATTGAGTTTTGCATCGACTACATGGCTTAGGTGGAACCGATAGGTGTGCCTCTATCTCGTCATGAGGAGAGATTGGAGGGTATCGGGACCATAGGAAGGAAAGCAATCACTCCCGATCTAGATACGTACGTGCAAGCCCATTTGACGGGCTTGCAACACATGACCCAAGTGTCCCTGCACATCGACTAGTACAAAGACATGGTACGCCAATAGAATCTAGACCGGTCGGAGGTTTGGATCACGAGAGAGCACAACCGTCGGTTCAACAAATGGTTAAAGGTGCGATTTACTAAGAGGTCATCAAGTGACATGGCAAGGATACGTCATAAATGGGTACAAATTTTATTCGGCAGCTCAGGATAGGAAGAGCACAGTCCAGAACAGCGGTGTCCGCATAGATGCGTTTCATGAGCAGTTCAATACCGCTTGGGTATGTGCGTTGAACTCCTACTATGGGTTGGTAGAGGAGATTTGGGAGCTTGACTACGTACTTGTCAATACCCCCTTGTTTCGATGCCATTGTGTTAAACTTCTGTAGGGCATGAAGGTCGACAAGTACGGTATCACTACTGTGGACCTGAAACGTGTCGGATACAAGGACGAACTATTCGTAGTCGCTAAGCAAGTTGTTCAAATTTTTTATGTAACGGGCCCGGCAAATAAGAACCGCCACGTAGTTCTTCATGGTAAAAGAAGGATTGTCGGAGTTGAGAATGTCATGGATGAGGAAGAGTATAATCAATTTGACGAGTTGCCTCCTTTCGGAGATAGCATCAGGCTCGAGGAAGAACCCAGTGAAGAAGCTAGCTATATGCGCATCGATCATCACGAAGGGCTATATTTTAATTAAGAATTTATTCCATTGTAATTTGATGTCAACGTGGAATTGTCATGTGTTATGGACTTGTCATCTCCGATATTGATGTCAATGTGGACTTCATTGTAATGTGGAGTATCAGAATATATTGGTTTCACTTGATTTGGAGTTGAGTTGAATTAGATATGAATTTTTGAAGTCAAATAAATTTTCATCAAATGATTTGGAGTTGTGTTATAGACATGGACTTGTCACTAGGTTCATGTGGATAAATACTGCGCATATCACAGACAGTTCTGTTGTGGAACTGTCTATGATATATTCATATCACAGACGGTTCCGTAACTGAACCATCTCTGATGACTTATCATAGAAACCCTAAACCCTCATATCACAGACGGTTCTATTATGGAACCGTCTGTGATGACTTATCACAAAAGGTTCCATAATAGAATCGTTTGTGATATCCCTTTATTTAACAGGGAATCGATAGGGTTTGTGCACCTTACTCATCACTTTGCCTTACTGTCGCCGACGCCCGAAGCCTCCTCCCCGATGCCAACCTATTGCCCGAGCGACGACGAGTCGGCGACCCCCTCTCTCCCCGACCTCGATGCCCCTGCTGCTCCCCACCTCCCCGACGCCCCTTCTCCCCTACCTCGACGCCGCTCGGCCTCCCCCCCCCCACGAAGCCACCTCCCAAGCTATCCCAACCAGACAAGAAGTCAGACATCAAGGTTGTTATTTTCTAAAGATGTTTTACAACTTTGTGTTGATCATTTAGTGTCTAAATCAAAATAGTTTGCATGTGTGATTACTATTACCATTGAGTTTGCACTAAGAACCCGGATCCTTCTCTTAAGCAAAGCTACGCACCTACGTACACAAGTGAATCCTCATTAATTTTTTAAGAGACACCCGCTGTACATATAAACAAGCATCAAGCTTTCATAATTTCCATGTGTGTCTCTGATGGGTTGAACCATATTATAAAAACTCGACACCTTATATTACAAAGTGAACTACTGTGAGTCTGTAACCATTCGTATGGTGTAAAGAAAAGTTCTCAATCCAACCTACTGCGTTGAAATTTTTTAAGATCTAGCACTGTTGTTTTTTTGGGGGTGATTATGTTGAAGTACCACATACTATTGGCAACATCACTAATGTCAGCCAATGTCCCAGGTGTTACTCTAAGAGTTATGACAGCAAGGTGGCTAGCTAGCTTCAATTCCTCGATACGGAGTATTGATTTCGGGGTACAGTTGTAGCTAGCGACATTAATTACAGCTTTCATAATCCACATAGTATAAGTTTTTATAAGGGTGCAGTACAAGGAGTTAAAAAAGAAGGAACGCATGAATAGATATACCAGTACCATAGCAATATATATTAATCTCATATGTGTATACTACTACTTTTCCTTGGAGTGAAAAAACCTTTTGTAAAGCAAAAACTTTAGCAATCTCTATATGATCACTATGCGTATACTACTACTTTTCCTTGGATGTGCTACCTGATTGTGTGAACAGGCTATGCCCGCTGTGTTACGAGGATTAGTACTACCCATTTTTATTTTTTCCTTTTTTTTTTCTTTTGAACCAACTGTATGGTGTTATCATCGAATGTGGTCTTTCAGAGTGTACAAAATGACATGCATGGAGAAAACCGTGAAAAGTGAAGATTTGGTTCATTTATCTAGTTCTTTCTTGCATCAATCGCCTTATCAAATAATCTTAGTTCGACGATCTTTATAGCCTCACTTTCTTCTCCCAAGCGTTGGTTAGACAAATATAGTTAAGGTTATGAAACAATTATACCTTTGGTAAAAATCTTTCGCTTTGGGTAGGTAAGGTAAACATTAAAAAATGATGCGAGTGCATTTTTGTTGTCGATAACGATTCACATCATTGTAGTTTGATAGCCTATGTCTTGTATTTATAGTTTCATGTCTTTGCTTCATGTGTGCGAAAAAAATATCCAACGTAACCAATCTGCAACACATAATAATTAGGAAGCAACTAAAGTAATTATTACAACGTGCGGTCATGATAGCTATGATTCTAACTTCATTATTATGAGTGTGTGAGGCTCACTGGTATTTTACAGAATGAATAGTGTACTCCTTATTATTCCTCTTGTTTGCCTTCTTTCAAACAGCTTTACAAGATGCATGTAGTATACATCCTACTCTTCTGAGACTTGAGGTTTTCTCGTGAAATTACTTATGTTTTTTTTCTGTTGCTTATGAGATTGGATTATCGTAGCTGATCGCATGCTATACTCTAGTTCTTTTTAGTCTTAAGTATTTAGATTTATTATTCTGCCATTTCTGAATCTATCGTATGGATATATGTCTATATTATGAAGCTTTCTGGTAGCTAGCATGTCATAATTACTTTTCCCTATGCCAAGTTAGGAGTGCCAAGCAATTTCCTTTTTTCCCCATCTGAACAAATGCTGGATTACCTTGGTGGCAAATCAATGTGTTCCTTTGGTTTTCAGTGAGCAGCAGAACCTAGCCCTCTTAGTTTTTTAATACCTTTATCTACATACCACCTTAGTGGTTTTGGTTGTGCAATTATGATTAAGTACTTACATATATTTCATTATTTTCCATAATAGATAGCAAGTAAGCGAGATGGCAGATGCACCGTCTTCGTCGCCGTCATCGATGTCGCCGAATGCGTCTGGATCTCCGATCAAAGTGGTACGTAAGCGAGATGGCAGAGCAATATTGAAATTGTCAGCGGGCTGAATGACTATCACGTAGGTTAGTGACTTTGGGATCACTCTGAGTCGTAAGAAAGCAGCGGCGAGATTCCAGACCATCTGTGGGTTACTTGGAAGGGAACGGGTCCCCATCACCACACCAAGCTAGAATTCTCTGACGGATGTAGAGAGAGGCCACCTGTGGACTAAAATTTCTTGCTCGTTCATTATCCCAAAAGCATACCAGATACGCGTGCAACGGCAACCATTGCTAGTGATGGGACACACGTGGAGGACCTTCAAGAGCACGCTTGTCACGAAGTACGTGAACACAAGTTGAACGCCATTCACGAAGTATCAATTATTGTCGCCAGATATATGGGACGCCTGATGAGGATATTCCTGGCTCACCTCATTCATCATCTGCTCTACAAGATTCTACACAGCTGCAAGTATAAGCTTCTACAAAAGAGGCTTATATCGGTCCCATGACTAGGAACCATGCCAACCAAATACATAAAGAGGTGAATGCGTTCCTAGCTGAGTCTAATATTGTTGTAGATAAGAATTATATACTGCCTAAGTCTCGTGTGCTTATTTTACGCAGGATTGCACCTACGGAGATAATTCAAGCTGAAGGAGCACATTGTAAGCATCAAGACTTAGCTATCGGAGTACATTGCTTGACAACATCCACTTATGACCAGTGGAATGTGAAGAAGGCTGAGCTGGACATCAAGAACACTAGCAAGCTGTCCAGGCCATCAAACATTGTATGCGTAGCCTCAGAATTTGTCTAATAATTTCCCACCTAATCCGACATAAATATGGGCATGTCCAGCATGCATGGGGAGCAGGAATGGATATGAAATTAAGTCCCTTTTTCAATGCAACAAACAGAGCATCATTTGGAGGATTGAGTCAAAAGAAATACAAGTTTCAAGATAAGATGTCCATGACAATAATTGCTGCGCGAGGCCACACGAAATTACTCCTTCTCCAAGCCTTGGGGAGCCCAAAGGACACACGAAAATGGTTCTCATTTTGGAGTGTGTTCACACCTAGCTAGGAGGGTTGTTCCTATTATAAATACCCCTTCACTCTTTCTCCTAAAGGAAACTTTTAGCAATTTGATTTGAGCATAGGTTAGCCAAGTGCTACTAGAAACTTGAGAATTCTCTCTTCCTTTGCTCTTGTAATTTTCCTAGTGATATTTAAAAGCAGTCGTTCGACGGAAACTTTTCTGTGCTTCCAACTTCGTGAGTGGTTGTGTGGATTGGGAACTTAGAGTGTGGTTAGGCGAATACTTGTTGCAGGTCATTGCATCAGCAGTGGTTGGCATCAAGAACGTCGGGTTGCGCTGCTATCTTGGCTGCTCGTAGCTAGTTACTGAAGAGTACTGTTAGTTGGAATCAGTGTCCTGCATCGTCTCCCACAGGTGGCGCTAGTTATCATTGCCTTGTATTTTTCTCCTCCGTGAATATCGAGCATCCCCCGCATCAATGTCTTTGTGCGGATGAAGACGACGGCCGAATTTCAGGAGTAAAGTGTGGCGCACAAAGCTCTCCAGGCACAAAACACTCACCCCACAAATTCGGCACAGCTGGGTAGGTAAAACCACGCAATGGGCGGCGGAGGACGAGAATGGTACCAGACCATTTGCTAATATCTTAGATGAGCGCGCTCGAGCCTGGTTAAGAGCGAGGGCATCAGCCACATCTTCGGGCGGTATCTCTTTCACAAACCCGGTAGACGACGTAGTGTCCCAACGTCTAGTAAATATGTCGAACTACGTAGTTGATAATAAATCCATAACTTCATAGTGTCTATAATAACATGATGACCTCTTGCAGGAAGTATTGACTTTCGCATGTTCCCAAGGTTCCTTCGAAGCAGACAGCAAGAATGATCTACTATCTATGGCCCTGAGAAACAAGGAGCACTCGGGTCGCACGCGAGGTGTTGGGGTTTATGTACCTTGGACGGATGTATTCCGACATGACTCTGACACGTATAGGAGTAAGAAGAGATCCAAGGATGAGTAAGACGCCTTGTTGGAATATGTGCTTACTGAAAAATTTCAAGAACAGGTAACAAGATTGCAGTCCTCCTCAGCATCGGAGTAACGTCGTGTCCACACAAAATTCTGGACATGACAGTGTCCAATTACCTATCGACGACATCAAGCTAATGTACATCTCTAGAATGCTCCAAAGATAGACCTATAGGACGCCTTAGCTAATTGCGTATCGTTTTGTAGGAGCCGACGCCCCTGCAAACTCCAAGTGAGGATAGTTGGGTCCATTTCTATTGAGGCTGGGCGGGGGATGGTGTATCCATACCAGAAAGGGGCAATGCAGCACGGTGCCCAGCTGGCGCAGGGTTACACCAGGCTCCAGGTGGACATGATACATGATAATTTCATGGCCATCCCGCTGGAGATTCGCCTGAACGAAGACATCAGAAAACTAGGGGATGCCATGTACACTTTTATCCATTGGTCCAAGAAGAACATCGCCCTAGACCCTACAGTGTTGCGATCTTGACACGACCATACCTCTCCAACAGGAGCCTCGATGACACCATCTCATCCCTCACTTTAGAAGGCCGCCTCATCAGCTCCCATGGAGAAGACGCCGAAGGAAAAAAGAAAAGCGTGTCACTGTATCGGTTCCTAAGTCGTCTCATGGGAAGATGTGTCGCAGGCAACTCGTTAAGGCCAAATCGAAATCGAAGAACATTGAGGCACCTCCTAAGCCCGGGAAATACTCCCTCGGAAGTCCGTTGGCCCCCGACACAGTACTAGCCCGCACTGGAGTAGCTTGTCAATCTTTGCATGTCTGGTGCATGTAGAAGACCCAAGAGAAGGGGTGCGATACTGGAATCACCATCATTTACACGAAGGAGCATTTCTTCCACGAGCCGGGCCACTTCGTCGTGGGCTTCAATGACTTATTGAACCTATTCAACCTCACTACCCTTGATGCCTCACTTCTACGATGCTGGACACTGTAAGTGTGTGCAATCAAGTTCTACACTCACGTAATATCGATAAATGTCACAACTCATTGCTTATGTATAGATACATGATGAAAAATGTTCGTCTATGGAAAGAACGGTGGGTTTCCTCGACCCACATGTGATCTCTGAGCAAACCATCAACCAAGACGCATCCTACGTCGTGAAATACATAACGACGGGATTATTTGCTCAGGACGACAAGGACTACATAATAGTGCCCTACAACCAGAAGTAGGTGCTTCACTACTTGTTATACAAATTTCATTTGTACTTTATACGCAACACGAACTTAGGTTTATGACTATAGCGACATACATGAGTAGGTTATACTGGATCCTTTTAGTCATTATACCAAAGAGGAACAAGGTAATATACCTTGATTCCCTAGTCAACAAAAACCACGACTTCACCCTTGTGAAAGGAATACTCGATAGGTATGCTCATTTCCTCTATACATAATTCTATTGTAGTCTTCCTTCTTTTCAAATGGCCGATGATAACTTTTTGGAATCATGCAGGCCGTTCATCACCTATGTTGCCGAGGGAGGGCCATACAACGGATCGAGCGCCACACTTCAATACAGGATGCGATTTTCGGTATGCGCTACAACACAATAATCCTATATCATACTTCGTAATAACGCGTCTCGAACGGACTGTACCTATATAGGTAATTCTATTTTTGCAGTGCTGCTAGCAAAAAACAAGATCACCTATGTGCATTCTACGTTTGCCATCATATGCAACAAATGATGAGTGCTCAGATGAAAGATCCCGAGGTTTGTCAATCTCGCAATAATTATTTCCTAATTATAAATTTAAATATATATATATGCTTACTACTTTACCCCTGCTAGCAACAGGGTTTGAACATAGATTTAGATGCACTCGTTATGAAAGAGGTCTCAGAGGCTCGAGGGGCGCTCTACGCCTTCATCTAGATGGAGAACGTTAATACCGATGGAGAGTTTCACTATGTCGATACTGCTGAACGACCTTGAAACTATTGATTCAATTGTAATTGATCACTTTGAGTAGTTGTAATTCAATTATATATCTAGCGACAATAATTGAACATAATTTTTTGTAATTGATTTTGAGTTTTAAATGATCACTTTGAGTTGTCAACAATTGATTCATCTGTGATGTAACAGTTTTCTACTTGCTAGTTTTCAGAGGGCAAGCTAGCAATTTCTGAGGCTAACCGAAAATCAAAATAATAATAATTAGGTATAAAGAACTATCATAGACGGTTTTTGGTTGGATCCGTCTGGGAACGGTACTATCACAAACGGTTTCAACAAAAACCGTCTGTAAAGAGCCACTATCACAGAAGGTTTCAACCAAGAACCGTTTGTGATACGTAGTATATTACATACGGTTTCCACCAAGAACCGTCTATGATACGTAGATATCACAGACGGTTCTTTTTACAAACCGTTTGTGATAGCGGCCCTTCACAGACGGTTCTTGGTTGAAATCGTCTGTAATAGTGGTTCTTCACCGACGGTTTCAACTAAAAACCGTCTATGTTGAGCCTTATCACAGGCGGTTCAAAAACCGTCTGTGATAACTAACTGTTATCGCAGACATAAAAATTCAGATGGTTCAAAAATCGTCTGTGATGACGGTTCCAAACCGTCTAGGATGACTTTTGTGTAGTAGTGGAGGACGCATCCTCATGAACTCTAATATGTTGGCATTTGGAGGAGGTGGAGCGGGAGGTTGAGGTTGAGCTGCTGGTGCTACTTGCAAGTTCTACGTGTTGTTGATCGATTGCACGTGCAGATTAATGAGCTCGGCTTGGTTGGCCATCATCTTGTGCCAATCGGGTCCTTTAGCTAGAGGGGGTGGTGGCAGTGGAATTGGGTTCTCTTGACCACCCACGTTCTCTCTGTCCTGACTGCTGGTGCTACCACGGCCTTGCTGAGTAGTCACCATCTTCTGGATCTTTAAAGACGTAGGAAAGATAGGAGAAACTAAGGGGGATAGAACAAAACAAACCACTCAAACAAACGACTAGAGACTAGTCGTAGAAAAGACTTACGACCAGGGAGGTGGTCAAAACAGGACTTACGATCAACTCAAAAAGCTTTTCCAAATAACTTTAATAGCTTTATACAATATTCTACTTGATGCTCACGGTCCTCGGTAGTTCTCGAGAGCTTCAGGTCTTGAGGTTGGCCACCATGGTTAGCAATCGCGAGACCATCCATAGAAATTTTCAAGGGAAAGAAGATCCATTTAACGTTGTAAAATGGTGAGGAGAGAATTAGGTAAGAAAGAATCGCTAAAAGAAGCTAAGAATAGATAGATGACCAAGATGGGGAGAGAACAAATTATTTTTCTTGTTATATAAAATAAGTTTTGAATTGTTCTAACTATCGGCCTTTCTAACTAGGTTGCGACCTATAGTCGATATGGCTCTGATACCACTTCTTATCGAACCCGGGAGTGAAGGATCCCGAATTCTCTGTATTTCATGCACTAGTCCAGGAATCGCTAGTATACAAAGTAAAAAGAGTGGATAGCACAACCAGAAAACGCCATACATAGATAGTAATTAAGGTTTGTTACAAAAGGGGCATAAAGCCAAAAAACAAAATACAGCGGAAGCAGAAGCAGCAAGGTCGACCACACGATTCGCCATATGCAATCGTCTGGTGGTGCAGCTTAGTCGTCCAAGCTCTCGATCTCCTCGTAGCACTCCTCTCCTGCTCAACAAGGTATTAAGCAAGGTGGGCACAAACAACCGTGCTCGCAAGTTACACCAAATTAGCAGAGTTATAATGCATACATGGATATATCAACGGAAGGCTTATAAAGTTGATTTTGCATAAAGCAATGTTTCTTTCCAAATACTTGTACTAAGTTCCAAAGCAGTCTATTACATAGATAAAAATCATTTTCTAAAACTCAAGTTTTGTAGTCAGATAACATTCATCAACAAGTGGTGAAGGATACCCTCCTATCACAAGGCTAACTGCCCAATTTCCCGACTGGATAAAAAATCCAAAATCATTTGATGAAGTCTTTTGAAATCAAAACCAAAATCTAACTTAGAGTGGCTTTGCTAAGTATGTCCATGACCGTGGACATGGCTATTTCAGATAGTTTTTCACTCTGTAGAGGTGTACAACTATACCCACACGACACGACTTCTCTAGTTTATCTGTCATCCGTTGATGCAACCACTCACTACCTTAGGTAAGCAGTCTAGAGCACCTATCAAGGCCTTTACAAAGCTCCATCCCACCGTAGTCCCGCCTCGCTGAGGTTTTGCTTCCATTGGGCTAACCACCCTCCGAATTTAAACCCCGTTTTGCGCTAGGTGGAAATACATAAAAGTAGGTTGTAAAGACACCCACGCAATCAGATGGCACGATTGCGAAAGAAAGTTGTAAATTAGTTAGCCAGGTCCCTCTCATTTGAGACATGTGGTAGTACAGTGTGGATTAGCAAGATGCGGCTCGAAGACCGATCCTTAACTGACTTGGGCAACTTCCAAAAGAACCCTAGGCCTCGATCATAGAAATGAATCAATCCCGTACATGAACATGCACCCATCAAAACATCCAATTCGCTCAAGTCGAAACCAATTTGTACCTTGCTTAACAAGTCAAATCATTTTTCAAAACTTTCGTGGTAAAGGCAATACCATATCATCATGTTAAAACATAGTTGAACTTTTGGCTAAATTCCCTAAATTAAACACTTTTGGTCTAAACTTTGTCTAAGCATACTGTTTTTCAGTAAGTTATAGTCGTACTAGTGTATCGATGAGATTTTTCACTAAGGTAATAAGGAATGGCCAATTTAATAGCAAAGTTTGGCTATACAAAGCAATTGGGAATAACTATAAAGCTTAAAACATGAATTTAAATTACTTGAATTTAAATAGCATGTAATAATAATTTAAAATAGAATTTAAATAATTTAAAATACTGGGATTCGATACGATCAAAGGTGTAACTTTCCTTACTTAAAAGCTTGAGGATCTACTTCTTCGAGATACTCGGATTCCCTGGAGTCGTCGAAATCTACAGGTGAAAATATAGCAAATTCAAATGAAGTCCAAATAAAATCCAAATGAACTCCAAATCAAATAAAGCTAGATCTTGATTTTAGATGGATTTAGGAATTTGAAACTCTCAAATCGGAGCTCGAACAAAGGGGAACGGGCTCTCGAAAGTTTTAAAGTCACAAGGTCAGAAGGAGGTTTCGACTACAGGTGGTCGGAAGGACTACCTAGTCGGAAGTTAATTTTGACTACAAGTGGTCGAAAGGACTACCTGGTCGGAAGGAGGTTTCAACTACAGGTGGTCGAAAGGGCTACCTGGTCGGAAGAGGTTTCGACTACAGGTGGTCGGAAGGAGGTTTGACTACCTGGTCGAAAGAGGTTGACGGGTAGGAAGGAAGTTCGACTACACAAGTGGTCGAAAGGGAAAGAGAATGATTTTTTTCTGCTCGACACGGTCGAAGAAAGAAAGAAGGGTTCGACTGCTTGGCGTGGTCGAAGGAAGAAAGAAGGGTTCGACTGCTCGACGCGGTCGAAGGAAGAAAGAAGGGTTCATCTGCTCGACATGGTCGAAGGAACAAGAGAGGGAACAGGGTTTAGGAAACTCACCATGACCGAGAGAGATATTGGAGGAGGTCGGTGGACGGCGAACGGCGGTGGGGAAGCTCGTGGTGAAAGGTGAAGATGAACGACGATGAAAGGGTCGGCCGGGACCAAAGGAGAAGAGGAAATGCGGCAGCTGTAGCTGCCACGCGAGTGCTGACGCAGGCGGGCTGGCGAGGAGGTGCGCACGGGTAGGCCACGACCTTGCGGAGCCAACGGCGAATACCACGTCGGCGGAGAAGCTCTGACGGCAGCGCTTGAGGCGGTGGTGAAACTTAAAGCACGACAAAACAAGAGTAAGAGAGAGACAGGGAGAGCGAGTTGAGGGGAAAAGAAAAGTAGGGAAAAAGTGGCTCCCTAGTGCTCCATTTATAGCAGCCGAGGAGAAGGATTGATGGATTTTGACGGCATGGGCTCCTGGGCAAGGACAACACGGGAGCAGGTGGGAGGAGAAAGAACAGAGGGGTTGGTGCGACGAAAGACGTGCAAAAAAATGCGTGTGCTGCCGAGGAAGACGAGGGAGAGAATCGCACTGTGGGTGACGACATTTGATGCATGAGGACTTTTGTGATGGACGTGATGGTGGCCAGTCGAGGAGGAGGCCGACAGGCGGGGCAGGTCGAAATAGAGAGGCTGGTCGAGACCGAAGGGTGGTCGGTATCGAAGGGTGGTCGACAACAAGAGGGTGGTCGACAACAGGAAGGTGGTCGACAACGAGAAGGGTGGAGCGGGTCGGCGCGCGGGGAGAGAAAAAGAGATGGGCTAAGGGGAAAATCAGAACAACAGAGAAACAAAGATTTTAAACACCGGAGAAATCCAATAAAATCAAATTTTGAATTAGTTGAAGTTGGGTTAATTCATATTAAATTATTTTTAATTTCAAAAATTGCAAGTTAAACTTTAGAAATTCAACAAAACCAAATAGTTATTTTTAGTTTGAAATTTTTCAAAAAGACCTGAAAATTGGGATATTACAGTGGTAGTATTAGAGAAATGGATACTATTCATATAAAATTATAATGGGAAAAGTCATGCACATACGTTACAAAATGAGGCATTACTAAACTCATTTCATACTCTATGAGCATGGAGCTAAAACAACAGGTAAAATCAGCTGGTTAGAGGTAGTATAGCTATATATTCATTATTTGTTTTTGCCTTATTCCAAAAAGCAAGTCGGCAAATTTGAATTTTAGAGTAAGTTGGAGTCACATTCCAAAATTAAATTGTCTATTTCATCTTTGTTAGATTTGTCCAATCTGGAAGCCTGAAAACCAGCTAGACCAATTCAAACTGTTCCTAACTCGATAACAATGTTTTCGAGCTTTCTGTCCTGAAAGGATCCACATGTAACAATCCGTACAGTGCATGCATATTTCATATATATAAGAAATAATATAATACTCCTCCTCCGAGTACATACTCTAAATTCTCATGTACCACTTAAATCGTATAATGATATATTTTTATCTATTTGGCATACTCCAATAATGATTGTAAAATACCCCAAAGTAATTTCAATGAAAAATTTCATTAAAGCCTATTTTTTATAGCAAATTTGTGTATATTCTTCTTTTAATACGAGAAAGGGTATATAGCAAAAATAAAAAGCTCTAATGAGAATTTTTCAATCAAATCACATTGAAGTATTTTATAATTGTTATTTAAATATACCGAGAGCAAAAAAGTATAATATATACAGGGAACATATCTAATGCAAATTAGTAATTCAGTGCTAAGGTGTTAATACCAATCTTGACCGTTGAATCCGAATTGAACAATCAAGATTAATGCGGACTCCCACCTCTAAACTATTTAATCACTTTGCATGCTCCCACCTTCAATGCACCTTCATTAATGCGTCTTCATTAAACACCATGCATGCTCCCACCTCCAACGGTCAAGTTTTAGATCCAACGGTCAAAATTGGTATTATCACTTTAACACTGAATTACCCATTAACACTAGATACGTTCTCATATATATATATAAGATTGGTATTAGCATCTTAGCACTGAATTACCCACTAACACTATATACGTTCCATATATATATCTCCTCTAGACTTCTGTATACGTGATGTTGTCTCACAGTTCCATGAACATTGCTGATAAAGACAGGCATGCATCTATAGCCTCATGCGCATGCAGGAATTGCCCGTCAAACAAGTCGGCTATAATTATTGGATTGGGCTCCAACATGTTTGACGCATTATACAGAGGAGTAATTACAAGTACTGGTGTAGGACAACTGGCCACCATGCATGTCATTGTAGAAATCAATTTGTTTGGATCCTCAAATAAATAAATGTGAACGTGTTATTTGTAGCTTTAGCTAGCTCAGTGTCTTGATACCTTGGAGGATTAAGTACACGTTACGTGTACTCAACTATGCACGTAGTTTAGTATTCATCCTTCAACCGAAATACTAGATGTAACGCATCTTCGAAGAGTCAATATCAGGCAAAAGCAACCCTTCCGTGCATTCGGGGGTTATTTCGACTGACATAACATCCACACTGGCCGCTCTCACTCTCACTACCGGACCAGAAATTCTCTCACTCTCTCTCTCTCTCTCTCTCCGTCTCACTCTCACTCCCTTTGTCCGCGGCGACAGGAAATCCCCAATCCAGAGCTCCCTGCCCCTCGATTCACCCCTTGCCACCTCACTCTCACTCCCTCTGTCCTCCCCGATGAGAAATCCCCCAAAGTCCCCTCCCGAGCTCCCCGCACCTAGATTCCCCCTCGCCGCCTCACTCTCACTCCCTCCGGCCGCGCCGACAAGAAATCCCCAATTCCAAGCTTCCTGGCTGTAGTTCCCCCCTCGCCAAACAGGATAGACGCCGGGGCCAGTGGACAAAATGCGCCAGCGACAACAGTTCCCCTCGCAATGAACAAGAACAGGGCTAAAGGTGAGTTCTTCAATCCTAGATCTGGCATGATTTTTTTTTGTCTTGCGTGATTACTTTGGGTGTTTGCTGGATCTACTTCGATTAGTGTTGTGGATTGGGTAGTAATGCTTGGTGTTAATTTGTATGCAGGTATATCATAGTGGTTATTTCTTGCGATTACTCTGATTTACCCGTAGATAATTTGGACAAGCTCGCTGTTAGGTTTCATTTCAGTGGTGATTTCTTTGATGATAGGAAGAGATTGCATTATTGCGGAGGAAGAGAGGGCATGTCTTACATAGACCGGGACAAGTTGTCGCTTCGGAGGTCAAAGGACATTTGAAGAACCATTGTGAGGATGTGGAATTGGTTCTCATGTATTGGTTGTTTCCTGCGAAATTTTTGAAGAATGGATTGAGGGTGCTAACAAATGATAAGGATTGCTAGATCATGGCTGATTGTATCACTAATGGGGTGTTGTGGATATCTTTGTTGAGGCAGTGGGAGTTGATGTTGGCTCATATGGTGTGGGTGACAAAGGAGATGAAGTCAGTGGTTGGGAAGACAAGCTTGAAGCTTGGCCAGGTTGCCTGATAGGAAGCGACAACTTGTATGCAAGTATATTACCTGCAATGCATTGCCTGATAGGAAGGGGATATTGCTTGCAAGCAGGAGTTCTACAATGCATTGCCTGATAGGAAGGGGAAGAGAAATATTGCCACATGTCAGGTTGCACCTAAAGATTGTGGATTTCAGGCTGACTCCAATACTAGTAGTGACTATCTCCCTGAAGATGCTGAGACATTAGAGGATGACGAGGAAACTGCTGAGAACAACAAGAGATACCAAGAATTCAACAAACAGTTGAAGTTGAGACTCTTTTGTGCAAGCTAGGCATTTGGTGGCCATTGATGAGTCAAGGGGAAAAAGGAGAAGAGGAAAGTGACACTTCTTACTTTTCTAAGAGTAAGGAAGAGAATAGCCCAAGGAGGCAGTGATGGTGAGCTACTGAGGAAGAAACCCAAGTACCCTAGGTATAACTAGAAAGCAAGTCTCCCTACATTTAGCTTGGGCATGGGCTTTAGCCGTAAGGACCATTTCATTTAAGTTATTAGGCAGTATGGACTAGCTAGGAGGCATATCATTAAATTTTGCAAGAATGACAACAAAAGGGTTAGGGCTAAATGTGAGTGGGCCAAATGTCCTTGGTTTATCTTGTTGTCAAATAACAGCAGGACATAAGGATGGCTAGTCACTAGTTTCAAGGATGAGCACATATGCCCCCAAGAAGGGACAGCACTACAACAAGACCAATCTATTCTAACACACTTTACAACACATATAACATATGTTGCGGGAAAACTCAACTGCAGGACATATTTTTATGTTGCTAGGACCCAAGTGTAGAAAGCTCTAAACATACTTAGCCCCTAGTATGTTACCACACTTTGTATTGTAAGTTACAACACTTAATAGGCGTGTTGCTAGGTCAATGAACAAATTTTATGACCCACTTAATTACCACCTAATGTTATAGTACTAATAAAAATAAATTGGTAATTATAGTAGTAGGAACGATGGGCTAAGATACTTCGTTGTTCTAATTGAACTAATCTGCTTATTTGTTTTTATAAGAAAGGAATATGCATGCTATCATAATGTTGTTGTCTATTATCTCAACATGGCAGTTGCATCCATTGTAGAATGACTATATAATTTATTACATTGGAAGACGTATTGATTTTTGTAATATTACAGGCAAACTAGTTCAAGATCACCGGTATATAACAAACAATAGTTCAATATTGAAGGAACATATTTGGTTGTCTTATGTGCCGCTCCATTTTTTTTATCTTGTGTTTTCCAATTTATTTATTATCATTATTATTATTATTATTAAACTATCATTTTTTAAAATTATGAAATAAAATAAGAGGGCATAATTTCTAATATTACATAAGGGAGCACCCTTGCGTCTTATTCCTTCCATGCAAAATTTGTCGGCCCAAATCTTCCAAACCAAGTCCACCAGAGCAGATGCACTGTCCGTAGTCATCTCCCCCGTGCCTCCCTCCCCTGCATCTGCTGCCGCCGGTGCCTCCCTCCGCCAGTGAAATCTTTCTCGGTAGGAATTTTTTACCGGAGGAGGCTGGTAAGGCCGGTTACCGGAGAAAATAGGAAATTTCGGCTAATTTAGGCCGATTTTTTTTAATAAAAATTGAAAAATTTTAATAAAAAAATCAAATTCGAACAAAATTCATGCAAATTTGAATCTTTTTTGAATAATTTTATCAAAACCGTTTTTTCACCGCTGATTTTAATTCCTACCGGCTACCACCAGCAACACGGTTCCGACGGTAACGGACAAAATTTCACCAAGATTTTTTTCCATGCCTTCCGCCGGATCGTCCCTCTCCGTCCATCCGCTACCGCCAGATCGAGCAATCGCACCTCCCTCCGCCGGCGCCTCAAGGAGTCCAGCATCCTACCCACCGCCGTGTCTGCCCCGTGGCCTCACTGCTCGCTCCCCAAAGGCTGCGTCCAGTGGGCGTCCGTCCGATCCCCCCGAATCCAGAGAGAGAAAGGAAAGAGTCGAGCTGCGCAGAGCACAACTGACCAGCAACCCCTCAATTTCCACAACGCTTCCTTTCCCGGGGCGGAGCGACGCAAATGCGACCTGCCTGCACCTCATCAAGGCCCTTCCCCCTCTCCTCTCCTCCTCTCCCCTTCCGTCATCCTTTCCCTCAACCCAAACCCCCCAAACCCTCGCCTCCGCGGGCCCCTCATGCTTGTTGGCCCCAAACTGAAGACAAACTTCTCTTCACGTGATTCTTCGGAGAAGGAACGAAGAAACACCTACTGCTAGAAACGCATACACGTATACGCTGGAGATCTGGTCTTACGAACGCAAAATCTCACATAGACACGAAGCGAACAGAACACGATTTCTTTCTTTTGTTTTCTTACACAACTTACTTACATTGCTTGTTTCAATTACAATGGTTCACCATCTCTTATATAGACTTTCTATACGTATGCAAATCCCAAGTCAAGCCCGGCTCACACACGCACACGCCCAAACAACTGACTCTGATACAAAGCCGACTTATATACAGCAAAGGCAAGGAAAGATTACCTAACAATCACTCCCTAATCTTTGTGTACTTTATATTTCGTGTGCTGCCAGTTGGACTCAACTTCAACATGGCTCCCACACACTCGGTCGAAGACGGTGGCACAACTCAAACACATCTTGATCTCTGCCAGTTGGACTCGTCTTCAACTTGGCTCACACTTACTTGTCCAGAGACGGTGGCACAACTTGAACACGTCTTGGACTCTTACTCATTGAAGCAGTCGGTCTCAACTACGACTTGCACCCCAACTCATACTCAACTCAGGACAGTCGGTCTCAAGTACGACTTGCCCAACTCATACTCGCACTTCAAGTTGGTCACGACTTCAACTTGAGTAACACACGGACTCGACTGATCAGGACGTCGAACACATCTTTTCAACATCCCAGACTCGACACGGGATTACAATTGACAGAAGTCGGCCATGAGTAGCATTGGCTCATCATCCCTAAGAGCTTCAGCAAGAAGCGCTTTCTCCTTTTTCGGATTGCAGCATTCTGAAGCAAAATGTCCAAATTCCTGACAATTATAACATCTCACCTTTGCCTTGTCAAATTTCTAATTCTTGCGGCCTCGGCTACCACCACCATTAGAATCGCCGGAAAAACCCTCGCCTTTGCCTTTCGATGATCGGGCCTCCCACTCGGCGCGAGTTAACAGCAGGTGCTCATCTTCGCCACTACCAGATCCTCGTATCCGTTCCTCGTGCGCCTTCAAGCGGCCGATCACCTCCTCAACCGTCATCACTTTGAGGTCGCTAAACTGCTCAATGGCGGAGACAATTTGCAAAAACTTTCTAGAAACTGCCCGAAGGAACTTTCTCACAATATAGCTTTCTTCCATCTTGTCCCCCAAAACTCGGATCGATTGACAATCGTCGTCAACCTCGTGGCGAAGTCGTCGATCGACTCCGTCTCTTTCATGCGCATTCCCTCGAACTTGCTCTTGATAGTCTGTACTCGTGCTTCCTTGACACGATCATCACCAAGATGCATCCCTTCAACTTCTTCCACGCAGCTTTGGTCGTCTCTTTTTCGGCCAGTAGGAAGAGCGTTTTCTCAGAGATGCCTCCATAGATCACCGCCAAAGCCATCTGATCCTTGTGCACATCGACGTTGTCGTCCTTGACCGCGTCCCACACTCCCTGAGCGCGCATGTACACCTTCATCTTGATAGCACATACTGCATAATTGCTCTTGGTGAGCATCGGATATTGCAGCGAGACGGCAGAACTCTCCTTCGCCATCACACCCGACGTCGCCTCGTTACCGGTGACACAACTTCCCGGAGAGCGCGGCATGATCTTGGGCACACACGGGTCAAGAACTCAGGCTCTAATACCAATTGTTGACCCCAAACTGAAGACAAACTTCTCTTCACGTGATTCTTCCGGAGAAGGAATGAAGAAACACCTGCTGCTAGAAACGCATACACGTATACGCTGGAGATCTAGTCTTACGAACGCAAAATCTCACATAGACACGAAGCGAACAGAACACGATTTCTTTCTTTTGTTTTCTTACACAACTTACTTACATTGCTTGTTTCAATTACAATGGTTCACCATCGCTTATATAGCCTTTCTATACGTATGTAAATCCCAAGCCGAAGCCCGACTCACACACGCACATAGCCAAACAACTGACTCGGATACAAAGCCAACTTATATACGGCAAAAGCAAGAAAAGATTACCTAGCAGTGCTCCCATGGCCTCCGCTGCCCTCGGAGGAGGCCATCAAGGTGAGCCGTCTCTAGCCCTCCCCTCCCGCTTCGCCGCGGGGGCGGTTATGGGCATCTCGCCAGCCCGTGCGTTTCTTTTTTTTGGTCGAATTTTGGTGCGCCCGGGGGACTGATTCGGCTGGTTTTGCTCGTGGTGCACGCAGGCGGCGAAGATCCTGATGGTCGGGGTGGGAGGCATCGGGTGCGAGCTGCTTAAGATGCTCGTGCTCTCCGGCTTCAGCGACGTCCACATCGTGAGTCTGTTGTTAGCTACATGCTTCCTCGCTCTTAATTAACACTGTTCCAAGGTTTGTTCCCACGTTGCTCGAATCGAGCTTGTGCGTTAGCTACGTAGATAACAGCGCGGTGGATGGCTGGTGCGCTTCTGAGTTAGTAGTGGGATCTGCGATAGGGTTAGCGTTGACTAGAAGCTGGAAAGTGGATAAGCTACTCTATCCAAGGTTTTCCTGCAGGCTGCTCTAACTTGCAACTATGCTTGGTAAGGGTACCCTTGGTGGTTTGTTTTCTTTTTGTTAGTGACCAGCATAATATTTACCATAGGCATACAACCTTCCGGTTGAGTATCTGTTGTGCGCTGGTGCAACATCTTAATTTTTTGAGTTCTAAAAATCTTTTGAATAGCTACTAATCGCAAAAATTCATCATTTAAAATTTTATTGAATTTTATTTAAAGTTTAATATGGACTTTTAGCATTAAAATAAT
Organism: Hsuehochloa calcarea; assembly: GCA_036346395.1. Lineage (NCBI taxonomy): Eukaryota > Viridiplantae > Streptophyta > Magnoliopsida > Poales > Poaceae > Hsuehochloa > Hsuehochloa calcarea. Next base: position 23,771,717 of record CM070610.1, on the reverse strand, counting down.
TTAATATGATTAATCCTAACATCAACAATTGTCAAAACTATTTTATTTGGACTCTATGTGCTTTGATATATTTTCTAGAATTTTTATGAGTTCATTTGCTATTTGAATTTTCTAGTATTTTCTAAAAAGAAATATCAATTAAAATCCTCCGAGCGAATGGGCCGACACCCTCATCGCTTTCGGTGGCTCGCATCAGGCGACGGCCATTCGCGATTCGCCGCGCCCGCCCCACTAACAGTGGGCCCGCCCCCACGCCCATCCCCGCCCGCGCGCGTGTCTGTATCTTCCACTGCCAGGTGGGCCTAGCCTTCATCGTCTTGGCCACGTTGTCATCTTCCTCACGCCGTCGCCTACGTTCGCCATGGCCAGAGCTCGGAGCTCGTCCGACAAAGGCGATTACGACCGATTTCTTTGCGTCGACCCCACCAATCTTTAGCTCTATCTCTCATGCACCCGTTTCGGTTGGAATCAAACACCGAATCGACCTCTATCTCCTAGAATCTCGGATTTTTCTTTCGTGTTCAAATCGGACTCAATTTGGGATCTTCCAAATCCGGCACACTCAGCCCCTATAAAAGGCACTCCATGTTCTCCTGGTCCTCCGCAACCCAAAGCCCCAACTCCCATCCACTCGAAGCCCTAGCGCCGCCGCAATCTAAGTTTTAGGGTTTTCGACCCAGCTTTTTCTTTTGCCAATTGCGCCGCCACCGTTGTCGCCATGGAGCACGCCATCGGGACCGCCATCGCCGGAGATACCCAGTGCGCCCCTCCCAGCCGCTGGAGCATCGCCGGAGCTCTGATCCGATAATACCCGATTGCCTCCGCCGCTCTGAGCTCGCCGCCAACCGCTATCGTGATCCCCGAGCGTTGGTAAGAGCGTCACCTGACTCGCAAAAACCTCAGCTACCCGCTATTGCCCTTCACCGCCGGCGAAGCGTCGCCGTTCGCCGTTGCCATTGGTTCCCGAGCGCCGCCGTTGCCATTATGACGTAGAGGTCCTCTGTAATACTCTGGAAATGAAAAGAGTAAAGAATCGAATCGAGTAATTTGAATGGAAGCCGAGGAAAGAAAAGACAATTAAAGGAGTAGAAATTCCTGAAAAATAGAAGGGGTTTTTCATAAAATCTCGACAACTGGGCTCGCCACGGCCCAGAGGGGCCCATGTGGTGGCCGGCCATAAGGGGGGGGGTTCCCACCCCCCCAAACCCTAAACTCCACATTTCTCTCCCCCTCCCCCCTTTGGAGCCGCCGCCCCCCCTTCCCCCTTGCTGTGCACCACCATGTACGTCTATTTTGGGTAAGATGCGTTCGTTTTCTGTCCTGTCCATCTCTTAGAAAGTTGTAGGTATTGTTCTTAGATTTCCATAGCCACCGAGATCACGTGATTCCACCTTACGTTTTAGGAGATGTGATTTTTTTAGTGCGCTACTGCTGTTCTGGTCGACGAGAAGGATCTGTCGGCTTGATCCTAGGTTTTGATTTAGTTAGAGGCATTTCCAGAACCTCCACCCAAATAAGTTATTGTAGCCCTTTAAATTATCTTTCAAAGAGGATAAAGATCATCTCCATTGGATCTGTATAATGAAAGTTATGATATTTTCTTTACCACTGCTCAATTCAGGCAGATAAATGTTAGTATTTTCATCTATTGTTTAGACTACTATAGAGGCCGAATCTGGGGTTTTACCCTTCTAGAGTTTTATTCCTGGGAACGTTAGCTTTCTTTTGGAACTGAGATCAGGAAAATCTGATCTGTAGTTTGGGAGATATGAATTTTTGATTACGAACTGTCCGGTCTGCATCCAAAACCGAGGTCGAAGGTTTGTCCTCGGTTTTGTTCAAATTAGGGGCGAATCAGAACCTTCACCTCACTAAGTTATTTTAGCCCTTAAAATTATCTTACCAAGCTGATAAGAATCATTCTCATTGGATCAATAGGTTTAAAGTTACGCGTTTTCTTTATCTCGATCCGTATTCGGACGAGACATAGATGGGTTGTGTTTAGCTGATAATTAGCCCTCTGCTTTGGCCGAATCACGGATTCCGCCAACTAATGTTATGTAGCCTGATCTGTTAAGATTCAGTGAGCACTGGTTTCAGGTCTTTTAGAGTTACAGATAATTAATGGTGAATTTTCTCGCATCGCTGCTCGGAAGGGCTGAAATCTGGTGAATAGTTTATTTTCATTTTGGGTCTATGCGGTATATTGATAGTCGGGGTTATTGTAGAACACCGTAGCGTTTTATATCGTTGTTCTTATTTTGGGAACATGCTTGTGTAGGCGGCGAGGCATCATGTGTGGGAACACCTCCGCTGCCTACTAACGAGTCACAACGCGAAAGGCAAGCATCAGTATGTTAGCGGTGTTGAATTCAAAGGAATGCATAATGATATGTTGTTTACATGAATGTTCTTGTGCTTTGTTCATGGTGCCGATATCTCGCAAGTGACTAGTGTGGCCTTATTGGTACATTATGTTGAGTGTGAATACATACTTATACTTGTTTACACATGTTGTTGAATGCCATGTGTCTTTTCCACTAATGTGTGTTATTCATTCATACCATGAGAAATCATCATGTTCATTCATAAAATTCATTATGACCACTAAGTGGATTCTTTTGGTAAGTCCCATCAATTCCAAAGATGGGCATTTGAAAGACCCATCAATTCCGGGATGGGCATTTGAAAACCCACCATTCCAATGTGGGTAGTGTTGACCACCATTCCAATGTGGCAACTTGGACACCCGTATGAAACGCTCTTCATACGGTGATTGGGTCCCGTGCTTTGTGAAGTACGGGCTTAAGTGAACACCGACGGTGTATCACTCGCTATACCGGGTATATGCAAATGATAAGTCCATACCTTCAATGCATTCTTACATTTCATCCATTCATGTATTCATTCCATACGCATATGTATGTGTTCCAATAATTGTTCGTAATTCAACCGAATTGTGTTGTCCACTCCATACTTGATTATTCTTGTTTAGTACTTGCCGAGTCTTGACTCACCCTTGCTTTGTATGTTTTAATTAGGTAATTGAGGAGGACGACAAGATGATTTGGTGGGGTAGTTCAGCACACTACACTTCACTTTTATCCAATCGAACAATTATTCTTGCCATTCAGTCAAGTCAAATTGTTGAAATAAGTTCCGATTGTAATAATCCTACGTTAGTATCGTTTGACTGTTCGTGGTATTATGACCGTTTATCCATTCTTTACCATGATTCTAGTGATTGTTCATTGTCTTTCCTTAGGAATTTATGTTGATTGAATCTGGATAATCTAGTTTTAATGCTATGCTTAGTAGTTTGATGGGTTTGCGTGACATTTTGGCTTCCGAATAGCCAGGGTGTTACAGTTGGTATCAGAGCGGTCTTTAGGTCCGTGGTTCATTCAAACATATTAAATTGACACACTGTGCACATTAGGAGGGGTTGGGTAAACTGTTGCTTCCACATTTCAATTGTTGTGACTCGATTAATGAGTCGTTGTTGAGTTGTTTTGTGCTATGATGTGTTAAACTATGATATGATGTGTTATCCTATATATATATATGGATTAATTTTATGATTGTCATGAGATGATCCTATATATTCCTAATTGATTATTTTGGTTATGCGTTTCGATAGCGGACGACGAGAAGTTGAGTTCGTGGTTGTTGTCCTGGTTTTCAGCTACACCATCGTTGGTGGTATGAAATTAGAGAAGTTCTTACCTCTGCTCCATGAGCACCGTGTTGAGCATGAGCTCATTGATGAACCGTTGCCTTTCTAGAACCGTATCTGGTTTCTGGTTGTAGTTTCGCGGTTCGTGAATTTCTTTTGAATTTGGGGTTAATGTAATAGCAAGCCCCGTCGGTTTCTGACCGTTCTTTGAACCAATTGGTGTTCTTTCGATTATTATGAAATTTCTGCTCCACGTGGGCATAGTTCCATTGCAAAGATTTATCTTTTCACAAAAGACATGTTTTACCCTTGTTGGAGAAGTTTAACTCATTCGTCCGTTTGGAATCTCGGTATTGGAAGACTTCTTTTGCAAGTTCTTTATCAAGTGTGTATTGATCTTGCATATTTCTCTTGAAAACGCTTTAGTAAGTCGTTCTCTTCCTTGATTTTTGAATTTGACAAATTCTTGTCCGGTGGTGAATGATAAATTTCTCTTGGGTTCGTGGTTCTTGGTAGACAAGTTTAAATAGGCCTTTAATGGTACTCCGAAAGCATTATTGTTTTTCAATTGTTGAATTGCTTTTACTACGAGTGATCTTTGTAAATTGGCAACATTGATATTTCCATGATTGTTCCTTCTTTCTCATTGGAAAAGAGCGACTCGGTTACTCGTTTGATAGTTGCATAATGAGAGTTCCTGTTACAAGTTCGTTAACGCGAGAGAACATTGGCTCCATGTATTTCCTTTGGATCCCTCCGCTTGTTGAAATTTGATATATCTCTTTCCCGAAGAAAAATATTAAAACCCATTTGTGGTGTTGTGTTGAAATTAAGTCGGATGTTGTACTTAAACAAATTGTGGCTGCGGGTTTCTATTGATCCCTATTTGTTCTTCGAAGCAATTTCTTGTCTTTCTTACTGCTGAGCTCTCATCGCTACTTGTGAATGTCATTATTGACATGATCATTCTCTTTATGTTAGTCCTATCTTTATGGTTGATAAAGACAACTTGGTTACCCGTTTGTCATTTCAGAGAATGGGAATCTTCTTTCACAAAGTTCATTGAATAAATCTCGACTCTATTCATTTCTTTTAGAGCATTTGGAGTGTTGGGGTTTAGAACCTCCATTTGAAAGAAAAAAAATATAGTGTCAAAACCCTTTGTCAGGTTTTGTGTTGTTTTATGAGTGGTTGTGAGTAAACAATCTAAATGATAATCTATGAGTTCATGACTTTAATGGTTTTTCCCTTTATTTTGTGTTCATTGCAAGTGGTAAGTGATTTCCTAGTTGGTGAAAAGCGTTTTCTCGTGCCTCTTCTTTTGAGAAGTATTCAACCCATTCTTTTCGCGTGGGTCTTTCAAAATGTTTTCTAATGTGGTTGTGAGCTTGATGTTATTACTTGTAGTAAATAGATCGCCTTTGGTGACATCGTTCAAATGAGAATATTTCAAGTTTAGCTTTCGCGGTACCTTGGAGATCGCGAATCAACTGCAATCAAATTATTTGAATAACTTGAGGAATTGGATTATCCTATTGCTTCTTAAAGATTTCGTATGATTTAGTCAGAAAGGCTCCTTGGTTTGAGTTCGCAAAGTGAAGTTGCAATCAAAGAAAATTTTTCGTCGATCTCTTCGAGACGAAGTTAACCCATTTTGCTTCCCGTGAAACTCTGTAAGGGAGATGTTTCAAGTTTTGTGGTGCGATCATTTGGATTCCGTGTTTTTCCAAGTAGATGAACTGTTTCGAGCAAATTGACCTGTTGAAGGATTTTATTGATTCTTAATTAAATCTTGAGGTTTGGACTAAAGACCCTATCTTGTCTGTTGGGGCAAAATGTTGTTAGACAAGTGATTAACTTCAGTGTTAAAGGAAAGAGTGCAGTAGGAGTATTTGAGAATTTGAGTCAAGTTTTGTAACTTGTGGGTATTTGAATCATTTCTAACTTGTTATTCTCCCCGCTCAAGAGATGTCGAGTTTCAATCGCAGTATTCGTATCGGCGGTTATTTGCTAATCTCTTTTAGGGATGTGTTCCCTCAACTCTGAACTCAATTTCTGTTTTTCCAAAGTCACCTCTACCAGAATATTTCTTATGGTTTCTTGCTCGCCGTGTTGAGCAACGTCTTTCTGTGTGATTAAACTTATCTTTGTTCGCTTTTTCCTTTTGAGAAAGGATCACAGTTCTGTGTTGTAAATTGGTTGCAAAGTGTAAGTTTGACCACTGTTTAGTGGTGGATGAGTAATCGTGGTGGTGATATTTTGTTAACAAGTTATCGGAGGAGTTGTAGAATGTGAAATGGTTTTGATCTGTATCCCTTGGAGGGAAATTGATTCACCTGAGATGTTTGACTTCGAAGTAAGTCTGAAAAGTGTTACGGCTGATTAACACCTGGTATAGTGAAATTCCAGAACTTCAATTCAGGATTGAAAGGTTGGTGATTATCGGAGGTATGGAAACCTTGATTGAATTTATAGAATAACGCAATTGGATAGCATTGCGAGATGGTGTGGGTGATTTCTGATGATGTCAATGAGTGAGTATGTTAGAATTGTGGGAATGTTAGAGATTTAATTCGATGATTTAACTATCAGTTATAAGGGCAATCCGTTGTAGAGGTTTTGGAAGTTAAATCTGGGCTTTGCATTTGTTTATGCTAGACCTTTGTTCACCCAACGATTGTGTGTAGAGAGTGGAGTAAATGAGTTTTGAGCATGTTTATGCTAGAACCCTTTTGAAGTAGTACATTAGCATGTGTCTTGACGATTACGAGTTGTTCTTGAAAATTTGAGGTAATATGATTGTGTGGTATCTATCCTGTGGCGCTTTGGGTGCCTTTAATCAAATTAAGGTTGAATAGTAGAACGAGATGTCTAGAGCAATCGAAAAAAAAATTCAATGGAGTCTCTCCACCATGGTGTGGATGATGTATTTCAGTTTGAGCATAATTTGATAATGTTCAATTAGGAGGTTTAATCTCTTGAGGTATGCGATGAATTCAAATTCCAATATTGGAGAGAAGTTTTACTCCTCGAAGAGAGAAGCGGAAGAAAGGATGTTTTCTTGGAAAATGATGCGTTTCCTTGCTTCTCGTTTGGGTTTTGTGCTGTTGATAAGTGTTTTCTGCACTTTGAGTTGGGGCCGTGTTGGCATGGTGAATCTTTCGATTGATGAGTAAAAGAAATATTTGATTTGAGTATTCAAGCAAATTTCTCTTTTGGTTTCCGTGGTGTTCTTTCGCAAATTGATTCATTGGAAGTGGAATTGCTTTACTGATGAATTGTCACATTTGGGATTTAACCTTTTTTGGTGAAGAGTTAACATTGCGTTGTTGCGATGAGAACTCTCTATTTTTTTCAGTTGGATTCTCTTCATTTCCGGCAATAGAAGAAATTAGGAAGCTGGCTTATCGCTTTGACCGTTACGGGTACATACGCGAAGTACGCAATATAAGGTGCGTGCTGGTGCTGAGTGAGCAGCAGGACTATTCAAAGTTGGAGATTAAGTTAAAAACGTTGACCATCGAGTAAAGTCTTACCTTCGATCCTCTTCTGATGAGTGTACCTACAAAGTTCAAGTTGATTGTTAGGTCAGACGTCGCTTCGCATCTTTGCTCTGTGGTTTCTCTATTCCGAGAGAGAGGCCACTTGGGAGATAGAGTCTCGCATGCGCGAGCAGTATCCAGACCTGTTCGTTTCTGGTACGTGTTTATCCTTGCTAATTTTCAGGCGTAGTTTTTGTTCGAGTGGATTGGCCTGTAGATTCGATGTCGAATCCTATTAAGGGGGGTAGAATGTAATACCCCGGAAATGAAAAGAGTAAAGAATCGAATCGAGTAATTTGAATGGAAGCCGGGGAAAGAAAAGACAATTAAAGGAGTAGAAATTCCAGAAAAATAAAAGGGGTTTTCCATAAAATCTCGACAACCTGGGCCTGGGCCACGGCCCAGGAGGGGCCCATGTGGTGGCCGGCCATAAGGGGGGGGGTTCCCACCCCCCCAAACCCTAAACTCCACATTTCTCTCCCCCTCCCCCCTTTGGAGCCGCCGCCCCCCCTTCCCCCTTGTTGTGCACCGGCTTGTATGTCAATTTTGGGTAAGATGCGTTCGTTTTCTGTCCTATCCATCTCTTGTAAAGTTGTAGGTATTGTTCTAAAATTTCCATAGCCACCGAGATCACGTGATTCCACCTTACGGTTTAGGAGATATGATTTTTTAGTGCGTCCACTGTGAGCCTGTTTGACGAGAAGGATCATCGGCTTGATCCTAGGTTTTGATTTAGTTAGAGGCATTTCCAGAACCTCCACCCAAATAAGTTATTCTAGCCCTTTAAATTATCTTTCAAACTTGCTAATAAAGATCATAATCCAATTGGATCTGAAAAATAATGAAAGTCATGATATTTTCTTTACCACTGCTCAATTCGGGCAGATAAATGTTAGTATTTTCATCTATTGTTTAGACTACTGTAGAGGCCGAATCTGTGGTTTTTCCCTTGTAGAGTTTTATTCCTGGGAATGTTAGCTTTCTTTTGGCACCAAGATCAGGAAAATCCGATCTGTAGTTTGGGAGATATGAAGTTTTGATTACGAACTGTCCGGTCTGTCCAAAACTGAGGTCGAGAGGTTTGTCCTCGATTTTGTTCAAATTAGGGGCGAATCAGAACCTTCACCCAACTAAGTTATTTTAGCCCTTAAAATTATATTTCCAAGCTGATAAGAATCATTCTCATTGGATCAATAGGTTGAAAGTTACGCCGCTTTTTTTTATCTCGATCAGATTCGGACAAACGTAGATGTGTTGTGTTTAGCTGATAATTAGCCCTCTGTTTTGGCCGAATCAGGGGATTCTACCAACTAATGTTTTGTAGCCTGATCTGTTAAGATTCAGTGAGCACTGGTTTCAGGTCTTTTAGAGTTACAGATAATTAATGGTGAATTTTCTCGCATCGCTGCTCGTAGAAGGGCTGAAATCGGCTAAATAGTTTATTTTCATTTTGGGTCTATGCGGTATATTGGATAGTCAGGGGTTATTATAGAACACTGGTACCAGTGTTATATCGTTGTTCTTATTTTGGGAACATGCTTGTGTAGGCGCCGAGGCATCATGTGTGGGAACACCTCCGTTGCCTACTAACGAGTCACAACGCGAAAGGCAATCTTGTATGTTAGCGGTGTTGAATTCAATGGAATGCATAATGATATGTTGTTTACATGAATGTTCTTGTGCTTTGTTCATGGTCTTGATATCTTGCAAGTGACTAGTGTGGCCTTATTGGTACATTATGTTGAGTGTGAATACATACTTATACTTGTTTACACATGTTGTTGAATGCCATGTGTCTTTTCCACTAATGTGTGTTATTCATTCATACCATGAGAAATCATCATGTTCATTCATAAAATTCATTATGACCACTAAGTGGATTCTTTTAGTAAGTCCCATCAATTCCGGTATGGGCATTTGAAAGACCCATCAATTCCAAAGCATGAGCATTTGAAAACCCACCATTCCAATGTGGGTAGTGTTGACCACCATTCCAATGTGGCAACTTGGACACCGTGATGAAACGTTCTTCATGCGGTGATTGGGTCCGTGCTTTGTGAAGTACGGGCTTAAGTGAACACCGACGGTGTATCACTCGCTATACCCATTATATGCGATCGATAAGTCCATACCTTCAATGCATTCTTACATTTCATCCATTCATGTATTCATTCCATACGTACATGTATGTGTTCCAATAATTGTTCGTAATTCAACTGAATTGTGTTGTCCACTCCATGCTTGATTATTCTTGTTTAGTACTTGCCGAGTCTTGACTCACCCTTGCTTTGTATGTTTTAATTAGGTAATTGAGGAGGACGACAAGATGATTTGGTGGGGTAGTTCGCACACTACACTTCACTTTTATCCAATCGAACAATTATTCTTGCCATTCATCAAGTCAAATTGTTGAAATAAGTTCAGTTGTAATAATCCTATGTTAGTATCGTTTGACTGTTCGTGGTATTATGACCGTTTATCCATTCTTTACCATGATTCTAGTGATCGTTCATTGTCTTTCCTTAGGAATTTATGTTGATTGAATCTGGATAATCTAGTTTTAATGCTATGCTTAGTACTTTGATGGGTTTGCGTGACATTTTAGCTTCCGAATAGCCAGGGTGTTACATCCTCGTTAGCGTCTGCATCAGCACCCGAGTCTACGTATCACCCACGTGGCTGCTTCATCAGCATGTGCGTGGCACGGTCAATCGGTCTCAGTTTCAGCCGGATTGGTGGACTCCTTGAGATTTTTCAGTTGAAAAATAATTTAGATAAATTCAATAAATCCTTTTTAGAGTATTTTCTTTAGATTAAATCTTACTAAGCATATATCTTTTGCATCCGAACTCCGATTGAGCCCATTCAAATTTCTAAATTCATATAAATTCGAGATATATATATTTATGTTATTTTTCTAAATTATAGAGTTTGTTTTGCCTCTGTTATTTATTTATTTTATTTCGTTTACGAGTAGACATTAATTCTTCGGGGATTTTTGTAGGAGGAGTGTCTCAAGATCAAGATCAGTACCTAGTCCTATTCCAAGGCAAGTTATACCTTTGATCATGTTGAATCCCGTTTTTAAAATACTTTGATTCAAATTATTGTATTCTATTTCAAGTATTTATTTAAATACTTTTGGGTTTAATTATTAACCAAATTTGTTACATCCACCTTGTCTATTGTCATGCCATGATCTTTTGTCACCCTAGGTTGGTTCATTATTAGTTGATATTATTGTAGCACCAACGTGGGTTGGTTAGATATGTGTAGATTGCTTAGCCATGCCACGAGTCATCATCTCATGTGAGTTACAAATATAAACCTTACTAAATGATTTTGGAACTATGTGATAAAACTGTGTGATGTGTGCTGTGTGCTATTACTCGTTGATGGTATGTATTGCACTTAACCAACAGGGTGGGAAAAGATTTAGACTGAGGTAAGTGGTGGATACTGTGTGATATGGTGGAAACTCTGTGAATGGGAATATTGATTTGTGTGACATTTAGTTAGAAATTGGAAGTCTTGCCTTGGTCAATTAAGGACTTAACTTTGTGCATCATTGAACTGAGCATTACTGTACGACCACATGCCTGGTATGGAATGTGCATAACTTAGTAAGTTGTGGAGTCTTGACGTTGACTACTCAGGAAGATAGGTTAGGCTGTGTGACAGAGTGGAAGGTGTGTTCCGTTGTGTTTGGGTCACATCTATGAGCGGTTCGCCATTTTCAGATCCATCGGTGTGTGTCGTTTCAAGGGCTATGTGTACAAATTCGACGGCGCTAAAGCACATCTAAAGTGTTAATGCTTGAGATGAAGTTTCTGAAAAGTTTTGTTATAGTCAGTGCTAGTTACACTGATTGTATTGTGTGGGTAAAGTGTACAATCTTTGCAGAATATTAAATCAATCTATTCGAATAGTCACGTCCGCGGTCATGGACATACTCGGGGATTTCACACAAGGGGTAGATTTTTATAAAACAATTGGGAAGGGCCAGTTGTGTGAGATAACTCGTGCAGCTGTGTGAATAACTTATTTAGACTGTGTGTCTTTACGGAATCAAATGATAAATTAATTTTGTTTATTTGTTTTGAATTATGCTTTTAATATATTATTTGTATTCAATTGCAAATGTTGTATTTCTGCAAAAGAACCACAGAAGCTATTCCTTTGGAATAAACCATCATCTATAAATTGAATTCTGTGGTATGACTTGCGAGTACGGTTGTGTACTCATACTTGCTTCAAACAATCAACAGAAGTGGAGAAGTCTTCATCTGCATTTGAGGAGGAGTTCTATGAAGGTGCTGATCGTTAGGGTCTTGATCCCAGTCAGTTTTCTGTGGTGAATTAATGGGATTCCGCTGAAGTTTATTTTCGTTCCGCTGCTGTTATTTTACCTATTATTTGCCCTGCATGGCTTAATAAATGTAAACTCAAATATAAGGTCAAAACCATTATTTACTATTCAAATTAGTTGTTTATTCTATTAATCACCTTGTGTGGTTCGATATTCATCTATATTGATAATGTGTGCACTAGTGTGATTCTAAACTAGTATAGAATACACAAAGAGTTCAGAATTCTATTTTTGAGTACCAACAGCTGGTCATTGTGTGTCGCATTGTGTGTCGCATGACTGAATCTTTGGCCCGAACCATTGGATAATTACGTGACGGGTACACGGAGGGAAATGTGTAGTCATTTCTTAACTGGTCCCTTTGAGTGCAGATAAGCAAATATGGATCGGAGAAAGTAGGCATTCCCCCCTTTTCCACAAAATTTTCACGTGCGTCTTTTGAATAATAAACGGTGTATTTAGAAATGGAAATTGTGCACAATTTAATTTCTAATCTTCTCCTTACACACAGCACACAAGCATCTCCTGGTGGTAGCTATGCTAAAATTCGTGTACATTCCACATAAGTTACATATATTTTTATGTAGTTTGGTACATTGCATACAGTGCACATATTCCCTTTGGTAGTGTTTAGACTATAAAGTGTCTAAGAAATTCCATAATTGAGGAACTTGGACATTGCACAATTTTGCAGTGAGCATGAAATATATCAGTTGTTGGCGCGTGATGCATGGACACTTGGTGTCAAAAGTCAAAAGAGTTCTTATGTGTACCTCGATTTGGAACGCATACCACTTAATGGTTAGATCTTAGTATACTTACAAATGAGTTTTTGCGTTGTGGACCTAGCAAGTTAGCATGTAGCAACATTGTTGCTGTTGAAACCATCCTTGTTTATTTTATAGTATAACATATCTGTCAACTGTACTAAGTTAAGCTACCAATGTTGACTAAACTAATCAACGAGTCCCTGCTAAATAGTTCAAGCTAATACTTTGCTAAAAATATGCCAGGACTCGGGTATGTAACTCCAGACCCTCTGCGTTTACTGAACTAATTTCAGATCAGTAGCTAGCTCACACAGTTGTAACAACGATGTTATCATATCCATACAACAACAAAAACTAATAAAATAGACAAAGTAATATTAATTAGTAGTAAAAGGACCTTATGGTCAAATCTTACAGAGGTTACCACGCAGGGCTTAGTAACAAAAGATAACTTGCAGCGGAAACCAAAATATCACGTAGAGACCATTCGACATGCCCACATGCAATCGAGTGGATGACGCATCCTAGTTCGCGTATTCTTCCTCGTAGAACTAGGTGCTCTCTGGTTCTACAGCAGGGACTGATCAACAAGTGGCGTATAGCTTTGAGTACATAAAGTACTCAGCAAGTCACAGGGAAATGTATGCAACTAGTATTCATAGAAGGCTTGAACAAGGATAGCTTTATGTTTAATTTGCAGAAAGCAACATTGGCATTAAATACAATAAGTAGATTGCAAATCACTGTTTAAAAGATTAATACATAAGTAACCAAGTTCTTTGAAACCACTAGTGAACACCCTGTTCACTTTCCAACCATTCCAACCAAACCAGTCCAATATTTTCATGAAAATCTACCCCTTGTGTGAAATCAACAGGCATTGTCCACAACCGGGGACACGGCTATTCGAATAGTTTTACACTCTAGAGGGGTTATACAGCTTGACCCACAAGAGATAATCATCTTATACTGTCCGCTCACACACTTCCGAGGTGTGCAACTAAGAGATTATCACAAAGCCTTTATAAAGCTCCGCTTTGACTCGGTTCTGCTCACTAAGGATTGGCCTTCCTAGCCCCATCTTGTGCCGCTCACCAACCAAAACAGAACCAAAACAAAACACATGCTAATTAGTTGGCCAGATCCACCCCATAAATGGACTTGTGGTTATACGATGTGATCCAGATCAATGACGCACAAAATTAAGTCCTTAGTGACTACTCAGGTGAGGCAACCATATCCCAAAGTGCTTCTTGCACCCCCTTTATTGCACGATCACTCGTCCGACAATAAATCATTTCGTTCAACCTGACCAAGTGGCAACCCTTGCCATGGCACAACATCTATCAACAACAGTGGCCACGCCACAATTCCATCTTTCTTTAACTGAAGTTTAAACATTTAAGCATGTGATCATGAATCCCATCGAATAACTAAAGCATGGCTAAACATAATACACACCCATGTTGGTATTACAATAATATACAACTAAGATCACCCAATCCTATGGTGTCCAAGGATTCATGTTATTCAAGGGAACATGTCAACAGCAATAATCCAAGGTGGCATAATGACAATTGGGTATTTTAACTATTCTCGAAAGCAGTTATTATAAAACTAGCTATGCATGTCGATATAAAATAATCTAATTTTATTAAATGGTTACAACATGATCAAAAGTCTACGACTAGCATTCGTTGAAGAGTTGGGATGCTTCGATCGACGGGTCCAAGAATTCTTCCAAAACGTTGGAATCTATACGTGCGAAAAGAGACAAATAAATAAAATAATTCCAAATAAAATCCAAAAATTACAAAAATAGAACCAAATGAAATGTACCGAATTTAGATGAATATAGAAATTTGCATCACTCGAATTGGAGATCAAACGAATGAGAACGGGCTCTCGAAAGTTTGAAAACACATAAAATGATGAAAATCAGGATTTTTGGATTTTTGGAACTATTTTTCTAAAGGAAAATCAGATTATTGCGTCAGCTGACGTCAGTGAGGGAGTTTGAATTTTTGGCCGAATTGTTTTTTCAAAAGGAAAATAAATGCCACGTGGGCTTGCCACACGGGCTTGACTAGGCTACTACGTCAGCGGAGGGCTGAGGTGGTCCGTGACCTGGCGCTGAGGTGGCGGCCATCGGCACCCGAGCAGGCAACGCGCACGGCCCAATGGCTCGCCTGCGATTGGCGGGGAGATGGTCGGTGGCGAGGGCACCATCGGATAGAGGGAGGTCAGGCGATCAAGATACGAGAGGTTTTGGAGACCAGGCGTGAAGAGGTGGCCGACGGCGAGGTGGAAGTGCAGCGGTGGTGGCGGTTGAAGGAGGCGGTGGCACTCCGGGGGTCTTCAGAGGGCGGGGAGGAGAGCGCAAGGTAGACGACAGCCTTGCGATCCCAGGGGTGAGGACGATGGCGCCAGAGCAGGCTTGGCAGCTGTGCTAGAGGCGGCGACATGAAGCTCAGCCAGCATGGAGAAAACTCGAATAGTGTAAGATCAAGGAGGCCGACTAGAGCGGGGTGAATAGGCGATTTTTTACATCTTTTTGCTAAAACTGAGTTTTATGTGGAATTGTAAATCAATTTGGTTTTGCTCAGTTAAAATCTAAATCAACTAGTCTTGACTAAGTGCATCAACAATATAAGACTATTGATAATGATAGCAAACATACAAAAACTATAAGCAATTTAGTTCTAGGAATGTAAATTGCAAAAAGTAAAACACAAGAGAAATAAACCACAATGAACATAGTGACGTTTTACCGTGGTCATCGGAGACTTGCCGGTCCCCCTTAATCTACATTGAGGTAAGCCCAAACTAATTGGACCAACTCCACGAATTAAGCCAAACACCTCAATTCAACTAGTGGTAAATCTTTCTCACTCCGAGTAGGTGAGTTCCAACCTTCGCAACACGCTGGGCCATCTCATAAGCTTCTTGAGAAGATACACCGGTCCACGACACCTCCACACCGTCTAGGTGTCGGTAAACACCAAGAGTAATAAGTCAAGCCCCTTGCTTGACTCTCTAACTACGTGCAACGAATGCACAAAGTTCGGTGGATATAAAATCCACCTCTAGATGCCACACATGCAATTTGAGACCTCTGTCCTTGCTCACAAGCCAGCGAGAGGTAGGAGAATGATCTGACGAGCGGGCCCGGCGTGGCAGTGACCCAGAGCGGACCGATCGGGCTCGGGTCCGATGTGGCAAAGTGCGTTTAGTTGACTCGACCGAATCAAGTCGCTACTGTGTGGTTTGAGCCTGGGTCGGGTTCAAGCCTAATGAATAGTGCGGCCAAGTTGATTGATTTTAATTTCATTGATTCCCATTTGACTGAGCTTCTAAAAATAGTAAATAAATTGCTAAATTTTTTAAATAAATCAGAGGGGACCTTGGCATGACCTAGTACCCATATAAATTTTTAAACCTCACTATTCATGATTTATTTTCTTAATTTAAATTCAAAACCGCACGACTATTTAGAAAGAGATTTGAATTTTTAAAAGAGTTAAGTAAATTCTATAAATTTGGGAAAAATTATATTTATTCATGATAAATATTATAAGATTTAAATAAATTATTTCCCAGAGAAATTTATAAGCATTTATCATATTTTTCTCTTGGGCTTCAATTTGAGTTGTGTGTTGAACTTTGATTTGAAGTTTTTCAAATGCGATATTTTGTGGAAATGTTTTAGAAATGACATGTATGCTCATGATATGCATAATAATTTCATTTATTAAAAATGGGGACGTGACATATGTAGACCTTGTTGTCATGAGCAAGCAACCCCTCGTTGTGTATTTCTCGACGTAGGATGCGTCTTCGTTGATGCATTGCTCAGAGATCAACTGTGGGTCGAGGAGACCCACCGGTTGTCATGATCGTCGGTCTTCTTACATCATGTATCAATACATAGACAATGAATTATGATATTTATCGGTATTACGTGAATGTAAAACTTGATTGTACAACTTATAGTTTCCAGCATGGTAGAAGTGAGACGTCGATGGCATCGAGGTTTAATAGTTCGAATAAGTCTTGGAAGCCCACGATAAAGTAGCTCGCCTTGTAGAGGAAATGGTTCTCCGTGTAACTGATGGTGAATCTAGTAGGGACTACCGTCATCTCGGTGTGCCGCATGTAACAGTCATTGAAACTCCTATAACCCAATCCAAGGTGGGGTAATTGTGTGGGGAGGACCAACGGTCTTCTGAGGCAGAACTTGCTAGGCTCGCAAGGTGCCATAATGTTCTTTGATTTTTCCTTAGCGCCTCGCCTATCACACGTCACTTGTATGTTCGACACTGTAGGTGATTTAATCTTCTTCGATTTGTCCTTAGCGTCTCGTCTGCCATGCGTCTTCACCAGAGACAACTCGGCACGCTTTTCATGTATCTTTAGTGTTGTCTCCACGGGAGCCGATGCAGTGGCCTTGTGAAGCGGAGGATGAGGTGGAGTCATCGAGGGTTCTGTTGGAGAAGCATGGTCGTGTACCAATCGCGGCACTGCAGGGTCCAGGGCGATGTCCCACTTGGGCCACTCGATAAAAGTGTGCACGACATCCCCTAGCTTTATGATTTCTTCCTTAAGGGGCTTTTCTAGCGGGACGACCATAAAATTGTCATGTACCATGTCCACCTTCACCTTGGTGTAACTCTATGCCAGTTGGGTACCGTGCAACACTATCCCTTCCTGGCATGGAAACACCATCCCCTGTCTAGCCTCAATAGAAATGGACCCAACCAGCCTCACTTGGAGCCTGTAGGGCGCGGGTTCCTACAAAACGTACACAGTTAGCTAATGTTTCATACAGGTCTAATTTCAGAGCATTCCAGAGATGTATATTACCTGGATGTCATCGATAGGTAATTGGACATCGCTATGTTTAGAAAGTGGCGTGGACGCCACGCTACTCCGATGTTGAGGGGACTGGCTCCCAAAATAATGGGGGCGGCTTGCGGCTGGGTGAGGACTAATTCTATATGCATTTGTTGCATTTGTTCCTGCAATGATGTTATTTGTCGATGAAATTCTGCACACATGTCCTCTTTCAACTGGTCCTCGTGCTCGGCCTTGGATCCCTTCCTACTCCTATAAGCCTCGGAGTCGTGTGGGAATATCTGCCTCCTAGGTACGTAAACACCAAGGCCTCGTGTTCGACTCGGGTGCTCTTTGTTTTCTAGGGCCATGGATAGTATATCCTTCTCCCTGACTACTTCGAAGGAGCCTTGGGAAGATTTAGTAGTCAGTGCTTGCTGCAAAAGGTCATCATGTTATTTTAGACCTTATCAAGTTATGGACTTATTAGCAACTAGGTAGTTCGTCATATCTTACAAAGCGTTTGGACAATTCCTCGTCTGCTGGGTTTGTGAAGGAGACAGCGCCCGAAGACGCAATTGATGCCCTCGCTCTTAACTAGTTTCGGGCGTGCTCGTCTATGATCCCGACAAATGGCGGGGAGGCCTACTGGTCCGGACTCGCCCATTCCAGGATTTTACCCACGCACCCAGTGGGGCTGAGTCTGTGGGGTGTGTGTGTTGTGTGCCTGGATAGCCTTGTACGCCGCACTTAGCTGCTAAAATTCGGTCATTGCCTTCATCCACACAACATAACACGAATTGATACATCGTGAATGGCTTCCGATCCTAGTTCACGTACACCGTGATAGGCTTGCTCTTGAAGGTCTTTCACGCTTTTCCTATCGCGAGAAATGTCTGTCGTCCCACGAGTCCCTGGACTTCTAGTGGGATCTTGAATGAGGTTGTAATGTCAGTCCACAGCTGGTCTCTCTATACGTCCGTCAGAGACTGCTAGTTTGGTGTGGTGATGGAGACTCGTTGCCTTCCAAGTATGCCACAGGTGGTCCGGAATGCTGTCGCTGCTTTGTTGGGAAGCAGAGGGATCGCAACGTCAGAGACCGCCGAGATGGTCATTCAGCCCTCAGGCTTTTTTGATATTCCTCTACCATCTCGACTAGTGGCCCCTTTGTTCGAAGCACGAGACACATTTGGCAATGGCAACACACCATCCATCGAAGCTCCAGACGCATTCAGCGACGGCGGCGCACCGACCATTGAAGCCCCAGACGAATTCGGCGACGGCGGCGAAGATACACACCCCAAGAACAAATTAGTAGGATTTCAATGACTAAAGCTGTAACACCCTGATCCAAAATTGGCTCAATGCCCAGCCCACCGTGGGGCGGACCCGCCCACACATAGCACCTCGCTTACACTTTCGTCCTCGCTTCGTGTAAAAGGGTTAACCCGGAGGTGCTACGTTTGGATCCAACAGGCATTATATACCACTACAACTCACTTGAGACAAGCAATGTGGGACTAATCCCACCACACAACTCCTCATGGGCCACATGGGCCATGCTATGTAAAGCGGTAGGGTATTACACTCACCCCTAGCAGAAAGTGGCGCCCTCGGCGACATCGCATATCGGCAAATGCCCGAACCACCCCTCGGTACTGCGTCCGTGCGTCGGTCTTGCACATATGCCATGCCATGTGTCCACTCCGGGCCCACATGTGCCATCGCCATATGCCCACGCCCACATCCGCATGCTCCGTGCGTGAATGTTGATGCTCGATACCATCTGTAACACCACGACCCAAAATTGGCTCAATGCCCGGCCAGCAGTGGGCGGACCGCCCACACATAGCACCTCGCTTACACTTCGTCCTCGCCGTGTAAAAGGGTTAACCGGAGGTGCTACGTTTGGATCAACGGGCATTATATACCACTACAACTCACTTGAGACAAGCAATGTGGGACTAATCCCACCACACAACTCCTCATGGGCCACATGGGCCATGCTATGAGCAGGCCGGGGTATTACACTAATGGTATCAGAGCATCAACCTTGACGCACGGCGCGGCGGGGCAGCGCGCGGCATATGACGATGGCACATGTGGGCCCGGAGGGACACACCGCATGGCATATGTGACGGACCGACGCACTGACGAGTACCGAGGGGTGGTTCTGGGCATTTGCGCGTATGCGGTATCTTTGTCGGCGAGGGCGCCACCAAAGTGAATGTAATACCCTACCGCTCGTAGTGTGGCCCATGAGGAGTTGTGTGGTGGGATTAGTCCCACATTGCTTGTCCCAAGTGAGTTATAGTAGTATATAATGCATGTTGATCCAAACGTAGCACCTCCGGTTAACCATTTTACACGGCGAGGACGAAAGTGTAAGTGAGGTGCTATGTGTGCGCTGAGTCCGCCCCACTGATGGTCGGGCATTGAGCCGAATTTGGGTCGAGGTGTTACAGATGGTATCGAGCATCAACCTTGTTGCGCGCGCGTGCGGGGATGAGGCGGGCATATGGCGCATGGCGCATGTGGGCGGAGTGGACACATGGCATGGCATATGTGCCAAGACCGGGCTGCGGACGTGTACCGAGGTGGTTACAGGCATTTGCAGCGTATGATGTATCTTTGCCGAGGGTGTCGACCCTTAGGGGGTGAATGTAATACCGATGCGCTCGAAGCGTGGCCCATGTGGCCCATGAGGAGTTGTGTGGTGGGATTAGTCCCACATTGCTTGTCTCAAGTGAGTTGTACTAGTATGTAATGCTGTTGGATCAAACATAGCACCTCGGGTTAACCCTTTTACACGGCGAGGGCGAAAGTGTAAGTGAGGTGCTATGTGTGTGAGTCCGCCCACGGTGGGGTGGGCATTGAGCGAATTTGGGTCGGTGTTACAGATGGTATCGAGCATCAACCTCACGCACGGCGCGTGCGGGATGTGGGCGCGGGCATATGGCGCATGGCGAATGTGGGCTGGAGTGGACACATGGCATGGCATATGTCGCGACCGACGCGCGGACGTGTACCGAGGGGTGGTTACAGGCATTTGCAGCGTATGCGGTATCTTTGCCGGCGTCGACCCTTGAGGGGTGAGTGTAATACCGGCCTGCTCATAGCATGGCCCATGTGGCCCATGAGGAGTTGTGTGGTGGGATTAGTCCCACATTGCTTGTCTCAAGTGAGTTGTAGTGGTATATAATGCTGTTGGATCCAAGCGTAGCACCTCGGGTTAACCCTTTTACACGGCGAGGACGAAAGTGTAAGCGAGGTGCTATGTGTGGCGGGTCCCCACGGTGGTGGGCATTGAGCCGATTTTGGGTCAAGGTGTTCTGATTGGGTCGGTGTTACAGATGGTATCGAGCATCAACCTTATTGCGCGGCGCGTGCGGGGCGAAGCGCGGGCATATGGCGCATGGCGCATGTGGGCGGAGTGGACACATGGCATGGCATATGTCTGCCGACCTTTGGACGCACGGACGTGTACCGAGGGGTGGTTCTGGGCATTTGCCGCGTATGCGGTATGTTGCCGAGGGCGTCAGCCCTTAAGGGGGGTGAATGTAATACCCCGGCCTGCTCGTAGCGTGGCCCATGTGGCCCATGAGGAGTTGTGTGGTGGGATTAGTCCCACATTGCTTGTCTCAAGTGAGTTGTACTAGTATATAATGCCTGTTGGATCCAAACATAGCACCTCCGGGTTAACCCTTTTACACGAAGCGAGGACGAAAGTGTAAGTGAGGTGCTATGTGTAGGCGGGTCCGCCCCACGGTGGGCTGGGCATTGAGCCGAATTTGGGCCAGGGTGTTACAAAAGCATACAAAATCAACATATTGCTAAGATTTAGAATGTTTAAGTTTGCTCTCATATGTAGAGTTGTACAAGATACAATCTTGACCTTTCTCAATACTTTTGTTAAGATTCTTTACTAATAAAAAATGATAACAATGGATTAGACTATTGATGAAGACATTAACTCTTCGGATACGACCGCTATTCCACCTCTAACCGGGCTACTCTACTTTCATCGATTTGACTGTCAAACTTTACTCCAACGAGCCGATGAATTTGTTTCACTTGTATATGGTGTTGCGTCCCCCACTTTGGGCCGAGGGCCTTGTATCATTCATTGGGCCCAAAGGACAGCCACCACTTTAGGTTATTTGGGCCGACCACCTCCCTGGCCACCCTTCTCTTGCGTCGCACTATTCATAGTCATACTGTTGATGTGAATAGTATCATGAATAGTACCACCCCTTATCTCCTAGCTATGTGCGGCTCCCCCTCCCCTATTTAAGGTGATCGCACCTTTGTAGTTTCCTTGGATTTTATTTAATTAAAATTTAGCTTCATTGCAACTTCATGTATTGGCTTGTGTCGATTAGACCAACCATAATTCCACTCGAGAATCCCAATTTTATCAAATATTTCAATCCTATTTGCAATTTAAGATTACTTATTATCTTATTCTTGCATGTTCTTCTATGGCTCGTAGGAATTGAGCCTCGTGTTCAGGTCAACCGCGTTCTTGGCATGTTTGATAACGACTCGGAGTGTGGTTTAGCGATTGCTTGGTGTTCTAGTCGTGATCGGTTAGAAACCTGGATCGTCAAAGTTGTTGAAGAATCTAGACCCGCCATTATGAGTTAATGGAGTATTTTGGTGATTAATGACAACTCTAAATGTGAGACCAACTCGTTTGTTAACCATCATATTACTTAGTCTCATTTGGATAAAAAGGTGAAAATCATGGAGGTATGCATTCGACATTATATTCTTATATCTTATTGCATTCCTCGGATCCAAAATATAGGTTGAACTCCAACTAAAAGTCTAACTTGAATATGTATGTATGTTCTTACTACACATTTTTGTATGCACACATTTAGGGGGAGCCCACTCTATGTTTTGTGGTTTCATTAGTATTGATCTATATTTCTTTATCCACTTATTTTGCAGATCTCCACATTGAAACATATCCTCTGAGTATATAAAACTTGTGTAGTTCATATATACTCATATTGCTTTATATTCAATTATTTGCAATTGAGGTGGTTGTCAGCAGTTACGAAAGAGGGAAATATTGAAGCATCTAGACCCACCATTATGAGTTAATGGTATATTCTGGTAATTGATAATAATCACATTATGGAACTAATATTTTCCATGAGTTGGGTAATTAGGTTATGTTCCATGATGATGGTGACTTGGGATGACATCATGAGTTGATCAACATTAAGTCAAAGTTCAAGAAGAGGATGTATCATGTGTTGATGCACATGAAGATCCCGAAGAGGAGATGTTCATGAGTTGATCATCAAATCAAGAGAAAATCCATCATGTGTTGATAGAGGTGAAGTGAAGGATGTATCATGGGTCAATGCATATCAAAACATAACTCGATCTTGTAGAAAAGATGTACGTCATCAAGCTTCAAGTAAATGCTCAAAGCAAAGGTATTACAAGCTACAACTAAAGATATGTTCCTAGTATTTTACCGTTCTTGGTGTTTGGTTCAAAGACTGGATTGTTAGTATAGGTCGCCGTACTATTAAGAGGTTCCTTGACTAGTAGCTTGAGTGTGTTATGTGTTGATAGCTCGTCTTGCTTTCTCGAGATCTCGTTAGCATGTTGTTGATATTTGTGAATATATTTTACAAATAGTCGAGGCTTATGCATAATCCTTGTAGCATGTGACTTTAGTTTGCGAATGTGTTTTGCAAATGGTTTAAGTCCATGTAACCTGTTCCTTTTGGCATGATTCTATAATTAGCCAAATGTATTTTACAACTTGTTGAGAATCTTGCTTTCATCCCTAGTTTGCATCTCGTATTAATTGGCAAATGTGTTTTGCAAATTAAGTTGAAGTGAAGTGCAATTTGTTCTCAGTCTTGATTGGTAGAGGGCGGTCTAACTGCCCATGTTGGCCGGTATGACCGGTGGGACCCTGGTCTGACCACCATGTGTTGGCCGGTCTGATCGGACCTCTGGGTCAAGTAATCCGGTCAGCTTTTTCTAGAAGATGTATTTTTCTGGTTTTGGGTGGCTCTTGTGTGCATCGGTCAGACTTCCATGTATTGGCCGGATTGACCAGACCACCGGGTCATGTGACCCGGTCTGGCTTTTCCAGAGAATGTGTTTCTCCATTTTTGTTGGCACCCCTATGGAGCGGTCTAAGCATGCTATTGGCAGTCTGATCGGCCTTGGTCCGGTCTGACCGACCCTTGTGCGGGTGGTCAGACCGGATGTGTGTGCAATGACTAGTTTTATAGCCGTTGGCGTCAGGGCGGTCTGACCGGCCATTGGTTGGCAGTCAGACCGGGTTTCCATGTTTTTTGTGTTGGTATATATACCCCTCGTGGCCAGTTGTGGGCAAGGTTGCTGGTGCTATATTCTTTCCTTCGAGCAAAGAGCAAGTCATCTACTCTCTTTTGTGCATGTGTTGCACTTGGTGAGCTTAGAGAGTGAAACCCTCGTGCATGTGTTGCATTAGATAGTGGATTGTCTATCCATTGAGTATATACACTTTATTCGTTCAAGTGAGCGTCTCCAACTTGTTACTCTTAGTGTTTTCCAACACTTAGACGACTTGGAGGAGTTGTGCCGGTGATCTTCTCAAAGAAGGTTGTGAGAAGATCTGGGCGGTTGTGAGTGACTTGGTGCTCGTCATCTCCGGAGTGGAGGAAGAGTAACCCAAAGTGGATCGAGGTGCTGGTTCGAGTTGTGAACTGGTCCAAGTGGTTAGACTTACCTCGAAGGTGCTGCTCAACTTTTGGAGCCGGTCCAATTTAGTTGGGCTTACCTAATCGTGGATTAGGGGAGACCAGCAAGTCTTCGAACACCACGGTAAAATATCATTGTGTTATTGTGGTTAGTTTTCTTGTATTTTACTTTATGCAATTTACATTCCTAGAATTAAATTGATTCAAAAGTCTTATATTGTTGGTGCACTTAGTCAAGACTAGTTGATTTAGGTTTTAATTGAGCAGAACTGAATTGATTTGCAATTCTGTATAAAACTAGGTATTACCCAAAAGGTTTTTAAACCGCCTATTTACCCCCTCTAGTCAGCCTCCTCGATCTTACAGTCGTACCTCCACAAATCGATGTATCATCCTATTGAAAGATTGGGACACTCATTGTTCTCATCAACTATGAGCTCAGAATTTAATGATCCACCCGGCTAACACGAGAAAGCCAATTGACTAACACATAAACAACAGGATCAGAATAACATGATCAGATCAATCATAGACGAAAACAGAAAGCAACCGAGCCAAGCTATTAGATATAATGTGACAACAGTAAGTAATCCTAGCAGCTCAAGTCTGATTTGTTATCAATTTAATTTCACAATATGACAAAAATTATCACTGAGCAGGAACCTGAACCCACAGTAGTACAATGCAATATCTCCTAGTATTAGAATTAATTCAAATTCAGATTTAGATTAGCAGAATAGATATATGCAAAGTAAAATTTTAACATCCCAAATCTTTTGTTTGTATTTAAAATGCATAAAAAGGTGAACTTTTTAAATATTTTGACCATGCATTGGATTTCTGGAGTGTTTGCATAAATTGTTGCACTCGAAATTTTTTGAAATCAAAGAAAACATACAACTCAAATCGAAGTTCCAAAAGAAAAGAGAAATAAAAACTTGTGATCATCTTTCAAAAATAATTTATTTAACTCTTATAATATTTATCGTAAGTAAATATATTTTCCCCAAATTTTTAGGAACCAAATTAACCCTAAGAAAATTCAAAACTCATTTGAATAACCCCTACAGTTAAAGGATTAAAAATAAGCAAATAAAATGTGAATAGTGAGTTTAAAATTTTTATGGATACTAGGTCATCCTAGGAACTTCTCTGAAATTTTTTAGAAGTTTTGAAATTTATTTGCTTTATTTTCTAGCCTAGTCAAAGTAGGATCATTTGAAATTTTAATCAGTCAACTTAGCACTGTTCCTCGGGCTTAGACCAGGCCACTGTTCTTCCAACTAGAACCACTGGACTCGGTCACACTGCCTAACCTTGCACGCACCCACGCCGCGCCAATTCTCCCGCTGATGCACCGGGCCCGCGTTGTCAGCCGCTTCGTCTACCTCAGGCACGAGCTACACTCCACGCGGTCCGCCCTGCGCGTCTGTCCATGCACACCGACGCTGTAACTCCACCTCCCTCCTTGACCAACCATAGAGCTTTACCACTTCACGCCGCTCCTTTCTCCGTCCTCTAGCCCGAACAAAACCACCAGGTTGCAGTCCTTCTTCCTCACTTCTCTCGGTGGCCGAGGAGAGGGAAGCTTGTGTGAGCGCTTCACGCAGGTAAAATCTGTGATGCCTTGTCCCTCAGCTCCTACCATCTATGCCATTTCCACTTTAGCTCATTTGAGCCATTGACATTGCTTGTAGGATCCGGGGGGAACTCGTGCTCTCACTATCTCCAGAGCGTGCTCCGCAAGGCACCTTATGGTCATCTTCGTCTACGGAGAGGTCCTTGATCTTTCTTGCGTGTCATGTCGTGTCTTTGAGCATGATTGAGTAAACCCCTCAATTAATTTGGGCAATGCGTCATAGGAGCCCGTGGATTTTGAGCTTCCTCCATTCTCGACCGACAATATCCCTTTTCATCTCCTTGTTGATTCGATAAAGCTTTTTCCAATTTCACGCTTTCCCACCATCTACTGAACCTACTTGACCTACCTTGATGCCTCACGGGTCTTCTTCTTGCTCACGCTCTCTTACCCTCGTTAAACCGTACTACCGCTGTCACCTTCTTCGATGCCGACGTTGCTCCGGACATCTCTGAGCCTCTCCAACTCTCAGGTAGCTTCACTATACCTTGTAGATGCTCGAGTACTCGCTTACTTGGACACTGTTGAGCTTTTCTTGTGCAAGCACGTTTTGGCCGTAGGGCACCGCTGCTCATCTCTGACTAGCCGCCGGTACGAGCCACCTCAGCCGCCGCCACAACTACCAATAGATGTGCAATGCTATTGTGGTTCTGTTCATTCCCTTGGCTTGCGCCGTTGTGGCCGGAATCACGGACAATGCACCAGCGAGCACAACACTCTATTGTCAGACACCCCGACATTACTGTTCTGATGCCATTAATTAGCCAAATCCCGGTTCTATTAGGGCTAATGATTACTTAGGCATTAAATGGGTGTCTTAATGCACTAATGAGTCTATTACACGTGGGCCCCGCTCGTTAAGTGAATAGTAATCTAGACAGTGAACCCGTGGACTGAGCTCACGGATTCCGATGCATGCACTATGCATGTGGACCGAGCCTATGAGAGGCGGGCCCCACATGTCAGGCTGTATTAAAATTCAGAAATTAAATACAAAATAGCACTATGCATTGGACCCCACCTGTCAGCGACTATGGCTAGCTTCAGCTCAGTAAGAATAGTAATTAATGCTTTATTAAATTCCAAAATGATTTATTGTTGAACTAAAAAATCAATTAACTTGAAAAATGCATAACTAATTCATTTTAACTCCAAATCCAGTGAAACCAATTTTTGTAATTTTATTTTTAATGAACTTTAATGTGGCATAATTTTTGGGCATGTTACTTTCCTTTAAAAATTAGTTTATAATATTGCTATCGGAATATGATTATTTTTACACTAGAACATGCTTTAACATATAAAAAATTCATAGAGAATTCATATGAACTCTAAATGAGGAGAATCAAGTTATTTTGGCTATAACTTTTTATTATATATCATGCCATGTAATTTTTATCCTCGCCACATTTCTGAAAAATATCGCCAAAAAAGATAATTTTTAGATGAATAGTGATAGTTTAAAATTTTCTTATTTTTCTTCCCTTTGATCTTCCAAAGGCCATAACTTCCACATACAAACTCCAAATAAAATGTTTTTCATTTTTAAATTCATCTAAAATCATAATCTACCTACTGTGAAATTTTAACATTTTGGATAACTTTGAATTTTTAGATATATTTGGTGTTATATGTTTTTATTGGCTTTTTGTATTCCAATGTTAGATTACGAAGATCCGAAGAAGTTCAATTGTGATCCTCAACAGCAGCAAGAGGGTTATCTTCAATAAGGCAAGCAGCCCCCTTCCATCATGTTGATCCTATTACTTTCGTTACAAAATATCTTGTTTGCAATTTGTATGTATGCATGTTCTACTTGAATGACTATTTTTCATTAGAGGTAGTTATTTCTATTAGATCCATGAGCTGTAGCAAATTTTTATTCCATGCCACTAGGCCTAAGCTATTATCTCATTGATGTTAGTGCTATGTGGATGTTATAGAGTCTATACATGTTTATATGAATCAATGCTTAGTCATGCTTAGATTCTAATAGAATTGGGAGGTTATCGACTTTGACGATAACCTTGATCAAACAAATTGTTTTATTATGCTATGTCTAGCACCACGTGCTATGTTAGTTTGAAAACTAAAAATGCAATTAAAATGTTTTAGACTTGGGCAAGTGGTTGGACGGTGTGCTGATGAGGACATCCTTCCACTGATACAACCATCCCTACTGCGTCTGATGTGCAAGGATCAGTTACTAGAGCACGTGCTCGCCAACTAAATTATTAGGTGACTTCGTTTCTCGGAGTGCATCCATATTCTATGAACACTATGATGCTGCCTAAAGCACGTGATATTATTTTACTTAGGAATCAAGGATCAGGAGGCAAGCTAAATGGAGATGATGGCAGCACCAAATATGGAGATGACTATACGAGGAATGAATATTTATATACTGAGGCTTAGTAGAATCTAGCATGAGGACTACATATCAAGTTGTTTAGCCAACACTTAGCAATATTTGAGTAAAGGAACTTAGTGTTGCGCCACCTATGCTAATGAGCCATGGGCCTTGTAATTCGGACTAGACACCTAGGGTTTGGCACTGTTCATATGATATTGTTCACACGTGAACAGTGCCCACGGCCGCCACCCTTAGGGTTTGGCGGGTTTTGTTGATTGAAGTTTAGCTTTGCTACCTTATACTTTGTCCTCTTGTTCGGTAAGATCAACAACGATATTATTCTTCGGAACCCCACTTATCAATACAATTTTCAATTCCAATTAACAATTTCATATTGCTTATTTATCTTGTTCTTGCGTGCTTCTTCGGTGTATGTAGGAATTGATCTTCGTGATCAGGACATCTGGATATTTGTGCACAGTTGATAACGACTTGTCGAGCAGTTCAGCGATTGTGTGGTTTCGATCCTTGTGAGTTCGTATCCAGGATCATGAGAGTTGAGTGACTACTACCAAACTTACCTTCTCACCGAAAGATCGGGCTAGAACAGGACCGTCGTGGTTCATCATGTGCTATTGGGTGTGTGGATGTCTTGCCTCAGTCAACAAGGACCGAACATTTTGTTTCACCAAAATCAAGCATTATTGCATGCTAACCACATGAGAGGGATATGAGACCTCTCTTGACTTAGTACTTTGGCGTGTGTTAGCTCCGAGTCGCATGGCGGTTGTTGTACTGTTAAAAAATATTATCTTGTTATGGGCGTGCGGGATGGGCTCCGGGTTAGGTCCCCTACCCCGAGGAGCATCGATAAGATATCTCTCTGCCGATGACTCCGACACAACGTTTGGATTTCCATCCATACGGGCGGCTCATAGTTAATACCTAAGGAAGTTTGCTAGATAGCTTGGCAAAAGAGGCAGTCTAGTATGTGGGTACATTAGTACACACCTGCAAGGTATAAACTATTCGAATAGCCTCGTCCAAGGTTATGGATACGCTTGGGATTGGACTTGTAGGAGTTAGACTTAACGTTTTGGAATTTTAACTTTAAAACTTGATCGGTTGGCATCGAGAGTGGTCGCATGCTATGTTTGTGAGCTGCGGGGCAGCCACCTATTGTTGTTTAGATGTTATCTAATATTGTTTACTCGTTGTTATTTAAAGTATCAAAAATATTTACTCATTTTTCATTTCAATCTACTACTTGTACTTCAAATAAAATATTGCTTTATGCTGAAAATTGCTTAGTGTAGTAGCCTTCCTTTGATACATGAATGCATCTAAATATTATTTTGCTTGTAAGACTTGCGAATACAACTTTGTACTCAACCCGGTTGCTGCAAATTTCAGAGGAGCTTGATCCCCAAGGGGTCAATCATTGTAAGACTGTCTACGAGGACGACGGCTAGCTCGGTGGGCTTCCGATCAGGTTGCCTTGTGGATAAGGGCAACCGATCGGCTTTCTTTTGTGCCATCTTATGGATTTTGGTATTCCGATGCGTGCTTGACTTTTATTATTGCTACTTGGCCAATCGGTCGTATGTACGAAAACTGAAGTTGTATAATTTTATGTTGTAATCTTTTGAGACTACGGTATTGTATTATTGTTGTATGGCTTTACCTTTGATATTGTTTTGTGGGGTGTGTGTGTACCGCTATTGGGAGGTATACAATACACCGAGGGCGGGATATTTGATTTGTAATGCTAGAACCATTCGAATGGCTAAGTATTACAAATTAAATACTCCGTGTCCTCACAAAAACACTCTTGTAAACAAAAATAATTCACAAAGCGGATGGCAATTGAATCCACTGAGTAGAACTGGGCAAGCTAGCACATCCAAAGAAGTAGTAAACAATGAGGTACAAGGAAACACCAACAAGTGCGAGGTACGGGGGAGTAGCAGGGTAGCGTCGGGGAGCAGCAGGGACCGGCGGCATTAGGGAGATGGATGCACAGAAGCAGCAGGGACGAGTGTCATCGGGGAACGGCATGGCGGTGTCGAGGAGCAGCAGAGACCAGCGGATACGGGAAGATCGGCGGCGTCGGTGTCGGGGAAGGTGCGGTGTCGGCGTCGGCGTCACATAAGGGGCAACATCGGCGTCGGGGTAGTCGCGCATCACAAACGGTTCTATTATAGAATCGTCTGTGATATGTATATCATAGACGATTTGTTCCACTAAACCGCCTGTGATAGTTCCTTTTGTAGTAAAAATAGTTTATTTTTCGACTAGCCTAAGGACATGCTAGCCCTACCCTCTAAAAACAACAAAGCAGATACAATGACAGATGGAATAATTTCTTAATTACATGACGAGTTTGTTAATTACAATGGAACAATGTTCAAATAGGTGTTCACCGTGTGGGATCATTCAAATTGGCTATTTCCTTTTAAAAAATTGCCCTTCACGATGATCGACACGCATATAGCTAGCTTCCTCACTGGGTCCTTCCTCGAGCTTGATGCCATCCCCGAAACGAGGCAACTCATCAAATTGATTGTACTCTTCCTCATCCACGACATTCTCAACTCCGACAATCCTTCTTTTTCCATGAAGAACTACGTGGCGGTTCTTATTTGCTGGGTCCGTTACATAAAAAAAATTGAACAACTTGCTTAGCGAGCACGGATGGTTCATCCTTGTATCTGACATATTCGAGGTCCACAGTAGTAACGTCATAATTGTCGACCTTCATGCCATGTGGAAGTTTGACCCAATGGCACAGAAACAGGGGGATCTTAAAAAGTATGTAGTCGATCTCCCAAATCTCCCCTATAAACCCATAGTACCCACATTTCATTATGCTTGGTCCAGCGGTATTGAACTGGTTGTGAAATGCATCTATGAGGACACCGATGTTCTGGACTGTACTCTTCCTATCCTGAGCTGTCGTATAAAATGTGTACACATATATGTTGTATCCTTGCCATGTCACAATTGTAAATTTTAGCCCTTGCGCCAACCATCGCAGCATATCATCACTTGATGACCTCCCAGTGAATCACACTTTTAACCATTCGTTGAATCAACGGTTGTACTCTCTCGTGATCCAAACCTCCGACTGGCCTGGATTTTGTTCGTGTACCATGTCTTCGTGCTCGTCGATGTATAGGGACACTTCGGTCATGTGTTGCAAGACCATGAAATGGGCTTGAGCATACAGATCAAGATCAGGAGTGATTGTTTTCCTTCTGACGGTCCCGATATCCTCTAGTCTCCCCTCATGATGAGATAGAGGCACACCTATCAGTTCCACCTGAGCTATGTAGTCAACGCAGAACTCAATGACCTCTTCAGTTGCATAACCTTCTATGATGCTGCCCTCCGGTCAAGATCGATTATGTACATAGGACTTGAGAATTCCCATGTACCTCTCAAAAAGGTACATATGACATAGGAACACAGGACCGCATATCTTTATCTCTTTCACAAGGTGAAAAATGAGATGGACCATGATATCGAAAAATGACAGAGGAAAATACATTTCAAGATGACATAGAGTCGTCACCACCTTGACCTACAGAGCATCTAGTTCTTCGGGATCGATGACCTTCTGAGCAATTGAGTTAAAGAAATAACACAACCTCGTGATTGCCCCTCGGATCTTGTTCGGCAAAATACTTCTAATTGCAACAGGAAGAATTTGTGTCATCAACACATGACAATCATGAGGCTTCATACCAATTAATTTCAAACCTTTCGTAGAAACAAGAGTCTTAATGCTGGCCGAGTAACCGGACGGAACTTTCACACCATGCAAGCTCTGGCATAGTTCGTTTCTCTCGGCCTTGGACAGAGTGTAGCAAGCTGGGGGAGGTATGTTTGTCCTTTATCGGTCTCTTTCGATAATAATTTGGTCATTATGTTCATATCAACCAAGTCACGCCGTGCGTTGATACCATCCTTTGGTTTTTTACGAATATTCATTAAGAGACCATTCGAGCTATCACATACATTCATCTCCACATGCATGATGTCGATGCAGTGGTGAACTTCTAAGTGCTCCCAATGAGGTAAGTCTCAAAAAATTGATCGCTTCTTCCTGATGTTCTCCTGACGGGTCCTTAGTTTAGATACCTTTCTAAGCACAACATTGATATTCTTAACCATATCATGGACCTTTTTCCCTCTGAAAGCCCTTTGAGCTAAATCGTCCTCCATGTTTCCGTTGAATTGTTTCTTCATCTTGCGGTATGGGTGATACTTGAGAAGGAACCTGCGGTGACGCATATACACAGCTTTGTGCGAGTTGTTCAGCCACACACTCTCGGAATCATGTAAGCAATGCGGACAGGCTTTGGCTCCTTTTTTACTGAACCCCGACAGATTACTAAGGGTGGAAATATCATTGATGGTGAAGAACAATATGGTGCGCAAAGCGAAATTCTCTCATTTGTACGCATCCCATACCAGTACCCCTTCGTTAGATAGCTTCATAAGATCTTCCAGCAATGGTGCTAGGTACACATCAATATCATTCCTAGGATGCTTCGGCCCTTGGACAAGTAGTAACATCAAAATGTACTTCCGCTTCATACACAGCCAAGGAGGAAGGTTGTACATACATAGATTCATGGGCCACGTGCTATGTCGGCTGATCATGTTACCGAAATAATTCATTCCATCTGTACTTAACCCAAGCATCATATTCCTCGGTTCTGCACTGAAGTCTTCGAATCTCCTATCGAAGTTTCTCCACTGGGCAGAATCAGTAGGGTGTCTTAGCTTTCTATCTTTCTTACGCTCCTCTGAGTGCTAACGCAGTAATCTTGCCTCCTTTCGATTTGCAAATAAACGCTTCAAACAAGGAATTAATGATAGATACCACAGCACCTTAGCAGGGGGCTTTGCTTCACCTTGATGCCCTTACCATCATCAGAGTGATTCTTACGCTTGTATCAGGATGGTTTGCACACCGGACATCAATGCATGTCTGCATACTCTTTACGGTAGGGGATACAATCGTTTGAACATGCATGTATTCTTTCCACTTCCATTCCCAATGGATAAAGAACCTGCTTAGCTTGGTAGGTGGTTTTGGGCAATACGTTTCCCTCTGAAAGGATGTCTGCTAGGATACCTAATAACGTCGTGAAACTCTTGTCGGACCAACCATTGTTTGTCTTCAATTTCAGCAGTTCAAGCACGGATGACAACCTTGTGTATTCCGGCTTGCAGCCTAGAATCAAAGGTTTTCCCGAGTCCTCTATTAAGCCCTCGAATTACCAAACTCTCTCTCACTATAGTTTCGTTCTGCATCACGTAGCATCTGATCTAGATTATCGTCATGCCTACCCTCATCGAAAGCACACTACACATCCGGCATATCATTGTCTCCCTTGACAATGTTACTACCTTTCGGTATAATTTGCTCTTCACCGTGACTGGTCCAACATGTATACTCCTCTTTGAAACCCCTTCAAATCAAGTGTACTTCGATCTGCGTCGGGTTGGCAAACAT
This sequence comes from Hsuehochloa calcarea, assembly GCA_036346395.1. Taxonomy (NCBI): domain Eukaryota; kingdom Viridiplantae; phylum Streptophyta; class Magnoliopsida; order Poales; family Poaceae; genus Hsuehochloa; species Hsuehochloa calcarea. The sequence goes on along the minus strand of CM070610.1, from coordinate 23,738,289 downwards.
CTTCAGATTATCATGATCAATACATGGACAAAACCTAAATTATATCCACTTCCTCAACATATCCTGCTCGACAGCTCTTCTAAAAGCAGATACGCCATCAATGTACTCTTCACTCACACGATTCTTCACGTACATCCAGCTTCGGTCCATCTGCGCTACGAACTTAACAAATTAGTGTTAAATTACATTAATGCACACAACTACTCTTTGAAACCGCTTGGAGCTCACCACAAAGATCCCAAATATCCCGCAAGATCCTCCTCTTCTTTCTTTCTCCTTTCCTTCTCCTCCCTTCCTCCATCATTTGATATAGTAACTGAGGCTCACTATGATGTAAACAATATGATTTTACACAATACATGATAAGTCAATGTATATATACATGCTGCTCATTATTCTATTATAAATCTTAACTGCCAATAACCTCCTTGGATGATAAACTCATCAGCGATCTCTTTAGATTATAATGGATATAATTAGAAGCAAAAACTAACCTTAGATCATCGAGAATAAATAGATCTACAAGTACACTTGCAAATCTACGGTATTTAATTCTTTCACCAAACGCCCAGAGCCGGCCGCCTCCTTCAAAGCAGCGGCATATCACACACAGATCGTGATGACCAGATATTTAATGGCATAGATCGGGACGACCAGATATTTAATGGCGCATATCACAGGAGGTTCGTCTTAAGAACCGTCTATGATGCGTATCACAAACGGTTCTTAGCAAGAACCGTCTATGATATTCGGAGACCTCATCGACGGTCTATGAATTATCACAAATAGTTTGTATTAAAAACTGTTGGACCGAAAAGGCGACTAGAGGGGGGGGTGAATAGGAGCACGCTCACTTTTTCAACCAAGATCAGATTCACTACAAATTTCACTCTAATAGCTATGGAATCTATGAAGATCAATATACCAGTACAGCGGAAGACTAGTATTGAATCCAATCTAAACCCCGAAGCAAAACAACCAAAATCAATACGGGCTAAAATTCTAAGTGTTGGGCGGTCTGACCTCTATGTTAATGGCGCTCGGACCGGTCACCTTGGGCGGACAGACCGGTCACCTTGGGCGGTCTGACCTCCAGTCTGATGAACAGTAAAAACAGCCTGAAAAATGAAGTTGCAAATAGATGTAACTTTTGATCTACAACTCCAAACTTGATGAAACTTGGAACACACCTTCTCTAGGATGTCAGGAACATATTCCAATCAAAGATCGTGAAGATCCTTGGAAAAGTTAAGACCATTTTCCGTTTGAGAGGAGGATGGTTCAAAACCGAGTCAAATCGAAAACTAGATCCAAAAATTTGCTTGTGGGTGATTGATGATCAAGATGATCCTAGATGTGTTCCCACATGTCACAGCAAGCTAGATCATGTGAAGAAATCAATCAAAGACTCACGAGTCAAAGAAAGACTCAAAATCACCAAATAGAGAGAAGGAAGGCAAAGAGACACATCTTTGAGCAAACTTTCCTTGTATTGATTTTATAGGGTTTGGGTTTACGACCACTCCATCAATGGAGGACAAAGCTCAATCCAAGAGCACGAAATCAAATCAAAACTCTCTAGAACCCTAACCTCCACTAATCCTCTCCCTAAGCAAAACTAGGGTTTCAACAATAATGAAAGGGTTGAAGGGTGTGCAGCCACCTCCCTCCTCTATTTATAGTGGAGGCTTAGAACTTCCAGAAGATTAACTTAAATAGGCTCCCGTTAAGGCCCAACACAAATGGGTCACACACGCGCGCATTTTAAAGCGCCGTCTTCAACACCTCTTGACCTAAACCGCTTCTCTTTGCGTCGTCTTGCGCTGCGGGTTGGCAAAATGTCACCAAGGTGGTATTTGGTAAGATTACCAAAATACCCCTTCTCGAGCCTGCTCCGAAGACCGAGTCCATCTGCGCGAAGCACGTCGCCTGCTCCGTCACGTGTAGGTTGATCAACGGCTCCCCCCATGTCAGCAAGTCTCTCCTATCCGGCTCCCACCGAAACCACCATGGCACTTGCACCGACTCCCGCGTCGCTTGATCAACCCAGTCGCACCGAACTATCCGTTCGGTCATCCTTGTCTATTCTACTCCACACTTGAGTTCATTGACCTCACCCGGCATTGTCAATCGTTCTGGACCTCAGCTCTCCAAGCCTAGTCCCGATCATCCTCGCCGTTGACTGTCGTTGACCACCAAGCAACCTGCACAACAATAGACAAGCAAATCGAATCCGGAAACAAGTTCTTCACAACTTGACCCACGTTAGTCAAAACATGCATCATGCAATACATATGCCCTGAAACTCATGACTTTGACCTAACCAACAAACAACGCCGCCACGAAGACCGACGTTCAAGTGACAATCGGTCCGACTGCCCCTCAGGGTCGGTCGGACCTCCAGCCTTGCCGGTCAGACTGCCAACTATAGGCCGGTTCGACCGCCCAAAAGGACTTAGCCGATTTTCAACCCCTGAAAATCCGAAACCTACTGAAAATTTTAAACCAATAGAACTTTTGACTTGAGATTCCAAAAATTATGGGACCAAGTGCAATAGAATCTCCTCTCTTGCCTACACGCTCTATTTTTGGTCTGGCTCATTTTGACACATTTGGTCACTGCTGGTCCGACCGCCGCTCATGGCCGGTCCGACCGATTTGGGACCGATCGGACCGCCATGCTATGGCCGGTCAGACCGCCTGTCACCTGACAGTTCTGAAACTTTATCAAAAATACGTGAAATGACAAACCGTTAACGCCATTGCCAATTGTCACATCATCCTAAGATCTAGAGCATATCCCCATGATATCCACAAAAACCATATGTGATATGTATCACCGATGGTAGTTTGTATTAAAAACCATATGTGATACGTATCACCGATGGTTCTTAAAAAGAACCGTCTATGATATGCGCATTTAAATATCTGGTCGTCCTGATAGATTTATCTATAGTGAGATCTATCTCTGATATGAAGCTGCTTTGAAGAAGACGGTGAGTACGCATAAGAAAGAAACCAAGCCCACCAGAAAGCATGATTTTTTCGGGGGGTCGTCCACGCAGCAAGAGGAGGATGAGATAGCAGCCATGACCTACTTCATTGAACCTGACACACTGGACTTCAAGAAGCATGCATGGCTGACAAGAGAGCGCCAGGTAATCATACACTCCAGTGTGTCAGGTTCAATGAAGTTGGTTGTGGCTGCTGTCTCATCCTCTTCATGCTGCGTGGATGACCCTTGGGAAAAAATCATGCTTCGTGGTGGGTTTTATTGCTTTCTTAGGCATACTCGCCATCTTCTTCAAAGCAGTCGCAAATCAGCCAGATCTCACTATAGACATATTGTAACACCCTCGCTATTCGGAAGCCAAAATGTTACCTAAAGGTTCTAACTTGTAATCAACCAGCGGAAGAATTCAAACATAACTCATAAGAGGAAATAAAGAAATCGAACTTTCGTAAAGTAATGGCAGTAATAAAGATTGAGTCCAAACGATTAAAACAATGAAGTGATCAAGGACCACAAACAGTACTAAACAGCCATGGCATCAGAAGAATTATCAACAACAACAACATTACTTATTACTGTTCAACATTCTACGAATGACAGATATAATCAAATCTTAAAAATAAAACTGAAGGAGGGTGAAAAGAGTGAATAGTGTGGGTGTGACTACTCCCGCCCAGCGTCAACCTCAATGATCACCTAAAATAAACAACAAACCAAGAATGAGTCGAAACTCAGCAAGTACTATACACAATTGAACATACAAGGTTATGAACCAGCCAATCTCAATACGAATGAACAATTCTCGTAACACATACATGAATGAATGGAATGAAAGAATGCATTGAAGGAATGGACTGCTCAACAGCTTATACCGGTATAACGAGTGATACACCCGTCGGTGTTCACTTAAGCCCGTACTTAACAAAGCTCGGGGACCCAAATACCGTATGAAGACCGTTTCATACGGGTGTCCAAGATTGCCCACATTGGAGTAGTAGGACTTACATGCCCATACTGGAATTGATGGGTCTTTTGATTTTCCACTCCCGTGGTTACAATGAAAACATGGAATGAATAGAATGGATGACACGAAATGAACTTGAATCACATACAAATGAAGAATAATACTCAGTATATGAATATGTCTAGCAAGCCTAGCATTATATCCACAATCAATCATCCACATTCATTAACATCAAACAAAGTACTTGCCTTCCGCGCTGTGACGTGATCGGAGGCAACGAACGTGCGCCTCCCCTCACCACCTCACCGCCTACACAAACATAAATTCGGAATAAGGATAACAAGGGTTGTCATAGCTACAGGAGTTCTACATTAACCCTTCGGCTACTCAACGTAATCAACGGAGTTACACCTAGTATTATACTATTCAGACTCCTGCCCATCCTACTAGACAACGGTATTAGAAAAATCATAATTAATTATCTGGAACTTGAAATGACATGAAACCAGTGCCCACTGAAACTTAACGCGAAAAAATACAAAACTCTAGTTGACGGGGTTCTTTGATTCGACCAAAACAGTTGGCTAAACTGCAGTTGAAAACAATTGATAGACATCTATCCAGAATACAGAACAGCAGTAAAGAAAATGATGTAACTTTCATTCTAGTGATCCAATAGAGGTGATCTTTATCAAAATGGAAATATTATTTAAAGGGCTACAATAACGTAGTTGGGTGGAAGTTCTGAATCTGTCTCTAACTAGATCAAAACCGAGGAACAAACCAACAGTCCCCAGATCTCAGACAAACAGAACAGCGCACGGTTAAAAATTCCTATCTCCTAAACCGTAAGGTAGAATTTCACAATCTCAGTGCCAAATGAAAGCTAATGACCTCAGGAACAAAACTCTAGGAGATGAAAAACCCAAGATTCGGCCTCTAAGGACCTGAAACTGGCCACGCAACCTACTGGATAGATCTGATCTAATACTGACGCCGCCTACGCACGAAAGTTAAACACCAAAATAACGAGTTTGGGATCGTTACCCTTGGAGCCGTGCTAGCCCAACGAACACCCAGCGAGGTGCTCCTCCCTCCCTTTCCCCCTTGGTTCTTCCATGGCCGACCACCACGGCGAGGATCCGGCGATCCCTTGAGACGGCACCGCGTGGGGGAAGCGGCAAGAGCACTCGAGGTCGGGGGAGTAGGAGCACCACCACCACGGAGGGGCAGCAGCAGGGGAGGCGCCAATCTGGGGGAGGGGCCAGCGGCTTGGAGGTGGGGGAGGAGGAGTGGCGGCTAGGGTTGGGGGGAGGAGGCGCCCCCCCCCTGTTTGGCCGGCCACCCCTTCCCTCTTGGGCCTCTGGTCGTGACCCATTGCCAGTTGGCGAAGAAAGGTATAAACCCCCATGGCTGGAAATTTCAAATTAGAAAATGTTTTCCCTCCTCCAACATCTTCCTATTCGAATTTTTCAAATAAATCCCTCACCGAACTAAAATTCTCTCAAATCGGCGGGGATATTACACATATCACAGACGGTTCTTGTTAATAACTATCACAGACGGTTTTTTATCAAGCACTGTCTGTAATATATAATTATCATAGACTGTTTTTAACAAGAATCGTTTGTGATAAATACATATCACAGACGGTTCTATTTAATAACCGTCCGTGAAAATTATATATCACATTATTGTATTTTATAACAAATCTGCGATACGTAGCATAGACAGTTTGTTCCACTAAACCGCTTGTGATAGTACCTTCTATAGCTAAAAATATTCTGTTTTTCGGCTAGCATCAGGAGTAAATATGTATGACTTGTTCTTCACTATAGACATAAAAGACAGTAAGATAAGTACGTTATTCAGTGAACATGTTCTACATAGACGGTAACTAAGCTTCAAACTAGATTTTTTTAATCATTTTTGTATTTATATATGGCCAAATTAAGAGTGTGGCCAATCGCAATTCTTACAAAATATTAAAAAACGGAGAATCCTAAAATCGGTTTCTAACCGACCAAGTAGACTGCTATGTCCGTTATCAAATCTTTGTAAGTGACGTCATCGGGATCTGATGTTTCGGGATCAGTGTTGGTAGCCCGAAACATGTCGACGCGTTGATGCGCTTGTTGGAGAGGTTTCCAAAGACGCTCCAACTGAAAGACCAAGTCGACTTGCGCCTAGAGAGCCTCTTAGTTGCTTGAGACATCTCGTCTTGGTTGACCCACTGGACCGACGTCACGATGTCGGTGTTTAAGCAATTGTAATCCTCCTCAATACGTATAACGTCATTCTCGAGGACCACCTCGATGGTGACATTAGCTCACCGGAAGAGGACCACCCGGAAGATGCGGAGGAAGAGGAGGTCAAGCCGGCAGAACGTGGCCATCACATCCCCCAACAAAACCTCTGTTGGAGGAGGGAGGACACAATGTCCTTCCGTGGAAACTGCAGCGTACTGCTGGCGAGGTGCTCATACAGGATGGCTAGGTAGGCCATCAATGCCGGCAAGAAGGAAGAGGAAGCCATTTCTTTTAAGACAATCAGAAGGTTTGTGCTGAGTGAAAAATGCCAGGTTTTGTGCTTGAGAGACGAAAAGACGAAGAGTAGGGAGTGATGTGGGGATTCATCTTCGAATGCGGATGATCGTTTTTATAAAAGAAGGAATAAAATTGGTACGTGAGACGAAAGGACGCATTGTGCGAGAGCCAAAGCGGCATTATCACATAAACTTCCAACCACAAACCATCTATGATATAAAATTATCACACATGGTTCTTATTAAGAACCGTCTGTGATTTCTGCTATTATCACACACGATTCTTGTTAAGAACCGTCTGTGATGTATGCTATTATCACAGACGGTTATTATCATGAACTGTTTGTCAATTATCACAGACGGTTCTAGCCATCACTAGTAACATTGACGGTCGCGCTTGTAAAACTGTCTGTGGTGATTACAACATAGCCGTTTTTGGGGAACCATTTGTGAAGAGACATCAAGTATAGCCCTTTTGTTAGCAGTGAGCAAAGAACAGAAAGATGGCCGGCAGCTTAGTGGCGGTGAAGGCGAGGGCAAACGGCGGTGAAGCGGCGACAATCGGGGGCAAAAATGGGATGCCAGGAAAGAGATGATCCTTTGGGTGATGGTTGAACAGCGAACGTGGCGACGACGACCTTGGCGGTGTTGGAGCTTTGGCTCACGACGGTTTTGGTGAAGCAAGGATGCTCGGAGCGAAGGGAGGTGAGCATCGGGACGGCGACAGCACAAGGATCACAGAGAATGCCTTGGGGAGACCGGAGATTGACTAGAACGGCGGCGAGGCAAACATGGCCAGAGAGAAGGAAGAGGAACGGAGACGGCATCTTGGCGGCGGAGAGAGATCAAGGACGGAGGGGTTCGAAAGAGGAAACCACGGAACATAAGATGACACGTGCAGGAAGCAAAGAAGGCTCACCGGTGAGTAGATCGGATCAGGTGGCGGTAGCCGGTTTCGGAGGAGATGAAGAAGACGACGAAGCAATTGTCTGCGGGTGAAAATGGTGGGAGCACCAGTTAGAACGCAGGCACACGAACTCAATTGCGGTGGTGGCTCGGATGGAGAGGCTCCAACGGTGATGAACTCTGACGAAGAAGTGCTTTGGTGGCAGCGGCTTGGGGACGAAATCAGCATGATGAGATCAAAATCCGCGATGGGGCTTTTGGGTTTTGGGAGAGGGTCTTGGGGCAAAAATTATGACCCGGGTGCGGCTCTTAAATAGGCTAGGATTGGGAGAGTTGGAGATGAGGATGGCGCGGCCTTGCACCTCGGACAGGGACATTGGGAATCCAGCGCAAGGAGGAAGAAAGCGAAGCTGACAGCACAAGTCCACTTGGCAGTGAAAGAAAAAGAAAAAGAAAAAGAGGAAAGTGCGGCTGGGCTCGATGCAGAGAGAAGGCGGAACGGGCCGGGTCAGAGCATAAGGAAAATGGGGTTGGGCCAAAAGAAAAGAAAACGACCCAAAGGAAAAGAATTTTGGACCGATGGAAAATCCCGAAAAAGAATGATTTTTGAATTTCAGAAATTTACATAAGTAAAATCGAGCTCAAATAAATATTAATTAAATACCAAAAATTCCTAGAAAATTCATTGGAACTCAGGAAACCCAAATAAAATAACTTTTAATTTAATTGAAGTTATATTATTCATGTTAAATTTTTTTAATTTATAACAATTTAGATTAAGCTGGAACTTAAGCAAGAAAATTCAAATGATTATTTTTATTTTTTTAATGCTTCAAAATAGACCAAATTTTGGGATGTTACAATCAATGAGTCAGTTTTCTGTCATGTTGTGTACAATGGTCAGGATGGTTTTGAGGTCACACATGGAGATCGTAGGTTCTTTGTAAACTTGGATAGCAGAACTTGTTCATGCATATATTGACAACTGTCTAGTTTGTGTTGCCCACATGCTATTTCTTGCATCTATTGGAGCAGCAATACCCTTGATGATTATATAGCACCACGTTACTCCATTGCAGAGTACAACAAGACTTATGAGCACTGCTTCCAACCTGTTGAAGGCATGACTTGTTGGCCCACATCTGAGAGATCAAAACCAAGGCCACCAAAGTATGAGAAAATGTCTAGTAGGCCAAAGAAAGATAGGAAGAGAGAGAAAAATGAGAAGCCTAAAGGAACAAGAATGTCCCAGATTGGCACGATCATTAGGTGCAGGCTTTGCAAGGGGATTGGGCATAACAGGTCTAGTTGTGAGAGGAGAAATGGCCAAGTACAACCAACATCAGGGCCCAGCCAGCACAACAAGGTCATTATGCAAGTGTTGGCAATTCTGCACTAGCTGACCCTGTTCCCTTGGTAATAAATTCATTTAATGCATTCCTAAGTTGGTACAAAATTACATAGTTTATGCACATCTAACATTGCAGGTTGTGATTCCTGGACCACAACAGAGTTGTACTAATATGACCAAAAGAAAGGCCAGGTCTAATTCTATGAATCCACCACTTCCATCCAAAAAGAGTTGCACTGGGCTAGGAATCTTGTACTCGGAGAGGATAGGCACAGCTATTTAGAATGTAGGTGTATTCCAAAATTCCATAACTTGATTTATAATTATTTGCACATGCGAACTACAAACCTCTAACTGAAATCCTCTATACCTACAGCCTAGCATGCCAAATCAGAGGATCATCAAAACCTTTGCTATTGCCAAAGTCACTACATAAACATGGTGGTTTTGCTGCTATGAACTTGGAGGCAACTATGGCATCTGCGAGGGCAAAGTCAAGTGTGAACATCCAGGTGACCTATGGTTACCTTCGGTCAAGTGAAGGCCAAACACATGCCTTTCAAAAAATAAACTAACTCCAAGCAAGAAGAAGCAAAGTTATAGTTCAAAGCTTGCAAAGCTTTTAGGTATGCCAACTAATCAATGATGTTCTAATGGATTTGTCAGTCTTGTGGCTCGTAAGGTGTTTTGTAATTCCAAAACTTGTCCTTTTGATGAGTTCGTATCATTAAGGGAGGTCCATCAGCATGGTGTTATGTAATTCCAAACTTCTGATGTTCAACTTTGTTGTTTAATCAATATGTTGTTTAATTATGCGGTCCAGCAGTAAGTTGTCATTTAAGTTTGTTGTTCAGCTTTGTTCTTTTCTGAGAACCTATGTGTAACACCCCAGCCCAATATGAGCCTGGAATATTACTAAAATAACATGATGACAAATTTAAAACCTAAGACATTACACAAAATTTCAGCAGAACCTCCTCTATATAATTGACCAAACAGGGGATTCTAATAAAACTACAATAACCTAAACAGATATTCAAACATCCAACTTAAATCATAATCATAAAAACTCATGATACGATAATCAACTCCATTACAAAGATAACAGAAGCATGGAGACAAATCCAATAAAAACATCTTAAAAGTTTGCTCATTTTTTAAAGCATAGTCCAAAATTATTTATTCATGAACGTTCGTGGAAGTGTGCAACAGATCATAACACTAGCCCCTCCCATGCATGACGTTTGCGCAAGATGTACCTAAAATACAATCAAACAGCAAGGGTGAGTCCATGACTCAGCAAGTACAAATGAATCAGTAATCCAACTTACAACTTTTTTACAGTCAATCAATCACAATATTCATCTCAAGAGCAGCTCATATGCTACATGCAATGCAAATGCCAACAGATGCACTTTTCTTTTCTCTTTGCATTTACCGATAATGCGGAGTATGCATCCGTCGATATATACCCATGCATGTGCCTTCTAGCACAGGGACCATAAGCCTACACTCCACGAGTGTAGGGACCACAAGCCTGTCCAAACATGACGGGGACCTCAAATCAATACTTGGCCTCCATATGGCCAAGTCTCAAGGATAACAATATGATGCATATGAGTCTATACAAAAATCCATCATAAGAGTGTAATAAACAGCAGTGACATTCATGTAAAGGAACATAGTCACAATGCAAGCATTTATAAGCATTCACTTCAATATTACTACCAACCAAAAGCACTTCCTTAAGCGTGCGAAGATTGATGATGCGGAGAGGGCGCTGCCCCCGAAACCAACCCACCACCTGAACATTTTTAACAACCTTAATAAGAGAACAATTCTATACAAGGTATTGCCATAAATAAATATACGACAAACTACGCTCCCTAACGCAACCCAAAACACCAACTTCCAAGAACAACGATTTGTCCAAAACGAGACAGTCCCCTTCTAAAAATCATAACTTTCCTTAGGTTTAACCAAAATTGGTGATCTTTGATCCTCTGGAAATCTTACTAAATTCCCCACCATAACCTAGTTGGATAGATTCTCATATTCTGTCATCCTCTACGCCTACCAAACAGATTACTCAAGCTACTAAATCTCGTCAGAGGTTCTGGACAGCGAGACTAAAACTTACATAACTTCCTGTACAGATATCCAAAAAATATAATCTTTAACTCTCTGGAAATATTATAAAAATACATACAACTTTCGTGTTAGTGTAATCTTCTAAAAAATTCATTAGCTAATTTCTAATAACCAATCACTACAATCTATCACAATCCCGACAAAGCGTCGGGACAGCAACGATGTAAAATTTATAACTTATGATACACTCCTCCAAATGGCGTGATCTAAGACTCTATGGAAATCTAACGACGTTGCCTACAAATCTCTAGGAGATGGACAAATCAAATTATGCCATTAACAAACCTAAAACAGACGTGCACTACAGACTGCCAGAAATCAATCTATTACCGGTATCGCCTAAACGCAAAATTACAGAACTAATCAAACGGGATTGGGAGGGTTACCCTTGGAGAACCCACTGAAGAACGTAAGAACCACCATGTAATCCCTTACCCTCCCTCCTTCTTCCCCCCCCCCTCTTCTTCCTAGCCGGCCACCACAAGGGAACCTCACTTCTTCTCCTTCTTGGCCAGCAACGGGAAGAGTCACCAGGGAAGGAGGCGCTACTGGGGGAGGAGGTGCTGCTAGGGGGAGGAGGAGGCACTACTGGGGGGAAGGAGGAGGTGGCGGCCAAGGGGGGTGTGGGAGGGGCGGCTAGGGTTTTCCCCCTCCCCCCTTTTGGCCAACTGCCCCCCTAGGCCTCAAGGCTGTGGGTTGAAAGCCCACAACCCAGGTTGTCTAACTTTTGCACAAAAAAAAACTCCCTCTAAAATGTTGCAAATTCCATTTTCTAATTAATTCTTTCCCTCGAATTCTTTTCTTCTTGATTGAATAAATTTTGAGGTATTACACTATGGTCTCATATACTATACTTGCCAAATTCTGATTTTTTTCCAAATGTAGTTTCGTGTCGGCTGACAGTTACATAGTTTGTTGTAGTGCTGATCGTTCTCATTTTTACAAGTCCTTTTTTAACCATGTTGATGAATTGTGTTGTTCTCAGTTCGTAGTTGTGTTGTTCTCAGTTTGTAGTTCCAAGTCTCTGTGCTAGCTGACAAACAATCAGGGAAAAAAGAGATAGTGCAAAGCTTGTGCCATTCACATACCACAAAATCAAAAACAGTGAAAAAAAATTACGTATTGCCGACAAGAGTAACAACATAATTGCCTAAATTCATAGCAACAATATAATTGCCCAAATTCAGAACCAACATCCATTCATTATTTAGGAGATTTCATCATAGGTTCAACATACAACATAGGAGAACAGCTGCAAGATTTGGTAGGTTCAATTACATTCCCTACTCACAACTCTAACTAGCATCATTACAAAACCAGCAAGCAAGACAAATAACATTCTCCTATCTTTCTCGAGCTATGCTACCCTACTAGCGAGTCCAACAAGTGATACAACATGTTCTCCATGCCTCGACTCGGCCACACTCAACTTTTGTTTAGCATTGGCATTGCCTCCATTGAGCTCATTGTTCTCCTTCCTCAACGGCCAAACAGTGTCGCGCAAGTGCAATACTACCAGCCTCAAGAAGGGGGTTGGTTCATAGTCGCACCATGCCCAAAACTTGCAACCTCCAGCCTTCAATTACGATTCATAAATAAGCAGAGCCTCCACAAACCAAAATAACATGAAATTCGTGAAGAAAACTTACCCAATCTCGCATGCATGTCATGTACCACGATATCCACCGACCAGCCTTCTCCCCGCAGTGGCAATGGACCGTCGGAGTGTACTCCAGTGGTTGCTCATTGTACGGAATCGGCGATGTGCAAAGCACCATGAACTGCGCCGACATAGGGTACAATCGATGCCGCCAAGCTCATGCTTCTGCGCCATAGCGACCTCGAGCTCCCAAAGCTGGCCATGGCGTTACCTCCAGTCGCCGGCCACCAATCTCCAAACCCTAATCCCCTTCGGTCGGCGACGAGAGAGAGAGCGAGCGTATGTTGCGATCGAGCACGAGTTCACAGGTTGCGATCGGGTTGATAAGTTGGGACCGGGTCATAGTCAGCGGCCAGCGTGGATGCCACGTCGGACGAAACAGCCCTCGAGCGCACAAAGGGTTGCTTTTGGCGGTATTGACACTTAAAGGATATGTTACATCTGGTATTTTCATTGAGGAATGAACATTAAACTACGTGCATAGCCGAGGGACATAATACGTACTTAATCCTATTTTGGATTGACTACTTTTCTGCAAACATCAAATCAAACCTTCACAATAAATTTTCTCTACACTTTTTAGCGCTAAAAAGTAGTATATAGTTTTCGCATTCGTAGATGTACAACTGATGACCATTTTTGTTCAGCCTAAATACTGTCGGCAGCCAAATGCATGATATCATGTAACTGATTCTCAGAACAGTGACCACTCCGTTTTTTTTGGGGGGGGGGGGGGGGGGTTGCGAGGAGTGACCCATTCTGTTAAAGATTTCAGGGAACCAATATAGCTGATGCATGGTACGACCTTGCACATGGTTTTAATTTCAATTCCTTGACTTTCCTCGCAGATTTTGACTTTCTTTTCTTAATGTAATTGATGCGCAACTATGATCTTGTTTCCATCTATGTTCTGGTGCGACCACTAAATCACAATTAAATTTGATGTTCTAGTTGTTGACCATCAGCCAAGAAAGCAAGTTCACAAACAAGGCACAGTGACAAAAACAGCTAGCATCCAGGCCCCCACCAATAATTCGTGCTTACATGCAACCGTTTTTGGACGGCCAAAACTAATTTCGTAGTGCGTATGTTGTGCATTAATATTATTGCATAAGTGTATCAAGCTCCTTATGTTACTGAATTTGCATCCAATATTTCTATCTGCTATTTGCAGAAAGAACGAATAATTCCAATATACAGGTACAAGTGTATAAGTACGGCCTTTAAAACAAGAACATGGAAAAAGGTTATTTCTGTTCTGTATGGATTGGTGCTGAAATGCAAGTTGACAATAGATTACGTTAAGGTTGTTACTTCAACGCAAGTGCAAGCTAGTCATTCGGTTTTCTTTTTTCTAGGTAGTTAGCTGTCTTTACGATCCATCTGGATTTCAGAAAAGACGCAGGTACTTTCAGCACTAATAACTATAGAGCTACCTACACCACCTAGTCCATCAAAATTATAAAAAATATGGGCAATATACTTCAACGATAACTTGTTTTTGTCAAAGAAGTTTGAATTAATCCTAACGTGCACAGCATGCAAGTGTTTAATTAAATTAGTTTAGAGATCTTTGAAAATATACGATCTTTTTTATTAATAAACGAACGCCCAAAAGTCAAACAATGGCGCGAAGTTGAAATACCATATTACCGGCCAAATAAATCGGAACTTAGCTATCTGGGTCGTCGCCCGTACAGTACAAGTACATATTAATTGGACAAATTCAGCAGGGGGATGTTCCTTTCCTTTTCCCGATTACTTTAACCAACACAACACTACGTACTATCCATCATGTGTCGTTAACACGAGGACCCGTACCTGCAGAGCTGTACAGCCACGCACCGATCGAACGAACAATCAATCGATCAGTACTGAACAAGTCCCAACCCTTTGGAAGCTGACACCCATGGCTCTTTTCTGAAATCTGATTACATCCATTGAACATGCATGCATCAGCTACTTCTACACGGACGCGGGTCCTCTGCGGTATCATATATGTCGGATCCGGATTTCGTAATCTAGAATCTTCTACGAAACCATCACGCTACGCTCTGGATCGATGGTGGCGACGCCACGGGATCGTTGTTAAATCATTTCATACATATCGTACACCAAACCATTCATGATATTACAAACATTAGAGTTCAAATAGACCGCATCGGGTCTAGTTTACAAAAGGGACCGTACAGACCAAATGAGATTCATTACATAAAATACCGGAAGCAAAAAAGGTAGAGCATGTCTCTCCACAGGCAAACGACTGGTGTAGCTTGTGTACGACCGATATTCACTAAGTACTTGGAGAATATTGGTTGTACGCAAACACCGGCGGATCCAGCTAGACTGAGGCGAGACGTAGACTAAGGAACTAAGCTATTCTTCATCATTGCCTTGACAATCGTGTAACGTCCCATTTTCAGACGGTATTTAATAACTGATTCGATTTTTGATTTTCGCTCGTTTTTCAAATTTGGCGTTATTTTCAAAAATTCCCAGCCTCCTAAGCTCGGGTTTGTGTTTCAAACATCCCTTCAAATTCCGAATTCAAAATTTAAGTTGAATTCTCCATTTTTCAAATTATGGACCCCACTCCAATTTTTACCTCCCCTTATTTTCTTGGGCCCGGCCCATTATTTACCAGGCCCATTTCCCAGTTTTTCTCCCAACCCACCTTTTCTTTCCCTCGGTTTTCTCTCTCCCTAGCCCGCTTTTCTTTTTCTCCCCCGGTCAATCCGTCCGCCTTGCCCGGTCAGTCCGGCCCGTGCGCTCCCTTTTTCCTGCTCTCTTCGCTCGGTTCTTCCACTCCCTCTCTCTTTTTCTCTCTACAGCCGGCACCTCCTCTCCCGGCTCCATCTCCGCCCCTCCCCTCTCTCGCTCGCCCAGGGCACGGCCGTCCGGACCCACTTCCCCTGAATCCGGCGCCCGCCGCCTACCATGCACCCGCGCCACACGCCGACTCCCCACGCCGTCCTTTGACTCCACGTCCCCATCCCCGCGCCATTCGGCTTTTCTCCTCCCCCTCCGCCGCTCCCGCCACCTCCACCGGCTTTTCCCCTCTTTCCCTCGGCTACAAAAGCCGCCCCTGTCTTCTCCCCCCTCCTCGCCTCCCTCTCCTCCCCGTTCTCTGTGGAGCTCGGTGCCGCCGCCGTGTCCTTCTCCCCCTCCGGTGCCCCTCCGCCTGAGTTCTCGCCACCTGGAGCACCGCCCCACCACCCTCGGCCATCCACTTTGTCGCCGAGCCTTCCCTTCTTGTAAGTCGCCGCCCGTCGCCTCCCAGCCGCCTCGGTCTTGTCTCAGCCTCCTCCAGTGCTCTCCCGCCCCTGCCGACCTCGCGGTGAGCATCCCCGCACCGTCCCGATGCCCATGCTCTCCTCCCCTCCCTTCTCCCCCCGGCCGCTTCGCCCAGCCGACCCCGTGCGCCCGCCCCCTCTTTCTCTTTCTCCTCTCCCCCCGGTCAGTCCGGCCGTCGACCCCCCTTCTCTCCTATTCCTGTGGCTGAACCTCCCTCTCTCTGTGTCTCCGATTAGTGGACCCTCCTCCTGGCAGTGCATTCAGTAGCAGTGGAGCAGCAACATTGGGTTTAGTGATCTGCAATTTGAGTAATTAATCTGTGTATTGGAGATTTGTGTATTGAAAATTGTGTAAAGAGAATTTGTGTGGTGGTCATGAAATGTTTTGTTTTAACCTCGGTCGATTAGTAGCTTTCCATTTGGCGAAAGTTTTCCAAAATAATTATTATCTAATGATTGTATTGTGAACTTGCGACGATTCGGTTAACCGTTGTTAATTGTTAACGTGTCAATTGACAAGAGTTAGCGGACTTATCTATTTCGCCAATATTTGAGAGCTATTGATTAAGAGCGTAATTTGCAAAGTCTTGGGAAATCGAAGTTATGCAAATGACCTTTGTAATCGCCTCTACAATCATGTCAAATAATTGTTAAAACTATTTATTCAACTTTTCCGCTATCGTTCAAAAGGCTTTGCGGTATTAGCAATTAATTTGCATTTTCTCTAAATATTTTGGGAAGCCATTCGGGATTAACTCGTTAATCTCAATAGCTTGCCATCTTCCGAATCCGAAGTGGAGTTTCTCCGCGAAAGTCCTTTCGACTTTGTTCCCCCCTTGTTTTCCCCCGGCAAAGTCTCCACGACTTTGCGTCTTTTACTCAGTTGGTCGTTTGACTTTGTCAAACATCTCTGCCTCGCTGAATCTTGTCTCTTAAGCTCGTTCTTCGCAAAACTTATTTAAAGCGCTTTGATTTTATTTGGTCTTTTGAAGTTCTGTGGATTTATTTGCTGTTCTCGCTTGTTATCGCGTAATTAGGAGTTGGAGTCCAGAAGGAGCAACGACTCGAGCAGGATCAAGATTCGAATAAAGACGCAGACCTAGAACTCAAGACCCCAAGCAGAGGAGGCCTTGAGTAAGATCAAGGCCGCAATAACCTGACCCAGGTGAGTCAATACTTTGATCATTTTGAGCCTACATTTTATGCAAATTATATTTATCTAAAATATCAAAGTTGCATGCTTTAATTCTGTAATCAAATGTATGTTAAAGCTTAAGGTAGTTAAACACCCATTTGATGATTAATTAATTATTATCCATCCTTTGATAAATTGAATCCCTCATTCCATATCACCCTAGTAAATATGTGGTAAATACTAGTTATGGGTTGTACTTACGGGACATGCTGATGAGGACATGAACCCTATTGGATACAACCACATTTGTTATGCTTGCTATTCCAATTACAAGAGCTCGTACACGTCAACTTATTTATCAGGTAAATTCGTTTCTATGGCTGAGTGTATTATTTGAGAACTCTATGATGCTGCCTAACGGAGATGATTTACTTGTACTTAGGAATCTAGGACTACGACCAGTTCTGCAGGGTCTACGACCACTTCAAGAAGGCCTACGACCAGTTTCACCGGTACTCAGCGAGCCCAGGACTCGTTGGGAGCAATCTACGACCAGAGAAGCGAGCACAGTACTCGTTGGATACAATCTATGACCAGAGATAGCATGGACTCCTCAAGACCACCCCAGAACCAGTCCTACGACCAGGTCTTCGACTAGAGAGATGTGATATGAATATGGAATAAGGTGCTACGTCACCGTTTTAGGCCTAATAGGGCCTTGTAAGCGTGTTGAGGTCGGAGCCCAGGTTGTGTACGCCTCTTTCCATGTCCGCACAACCCTAGGTCGACCTCCTCACGTCCCCCTATATATATACAGTAGCCGTCATAGTTTAGGGTGGATTTTTCTTTGAGATTATTATGTTTAGCAGTCTCATTGCATGTTGATTGAGAACCCCATATTGTGAGCTTCATCTATATTCGCAATACAATATCGAGTTACATCTTCTACTTTTGTTTGTATTCTCGATTAAACTTGCGGAGATAGCCTTCTTGACGAGGTCAACCGCGTTAAACACGGTGATAACCATCGGAGCGATCTTTGTAGTGATTCGAGGTTTGATCTATTTTGGTCGAGCCTTCGGATCATCAACGTCGAGTTACGCACAATCGACTTATCGGTACCTTTCGAAAGATCAGACTCACAGTCACATCACATGATAGTCTTGCTTAAATCTGGGACATTAAATGTCCTAATCATCGCAATTACTCGGTTGTTTGTGGAGCTACTTGATTAGTGTTGTTCTTAGAGTAATGGTTGGTGTTATTTTGCATGTAGGTATATCACGGTGGTGATTTCTTGCAGTTACTCTGATTTAGCAATGGATAATTTGGACAAGCTAGTTGTTAGGTTCCATTTGGTGGGGATTTCTTTGATGATGGGAAGAGATTGCATTATTGCGGAGGAAGAGGCGACATGTCTTACATAGATCGGGATAAGTTGTCTTCTAAGGAGGTCAAGGCCATTTGAAGGACCATTGTGAGGATGTGGAGTTGGTACTCATACCTTTGATTTCTGGAAAGCATTGAAGACTGGATTGAGGGCGCTCAACAAATGATGAGGGCTGCGGACCATGGTCGATCTATATCACCGATGGGGGTGTTGTGGATATATTTGTTGAGCGATGGGAGTTGATGATGATGTTGGCTCGGATGGTGATGGTGTTGGTGACAAAGGAGATGAAGACGGTGATTGGGAAGATGAGAGTGAAGCTTGGATGCACACAGATGATGATGAGGAATTAGATGCTTCCAAGGAGGTGGAGGTGATTGAGGTGTCACCACTAGATATTGCAAAGGATATTACCTGCAGCGGAAGTTCTACAATACATTGCACGATATGAAGGGAAGGCAAAGGTGACAAGACTTGCGGTGACTACGTAAAGAGGTACAAGTGGGCATTTGGTGGCCATTGATGAGTCAAGGGACAAGGAGGAGCGATGACGATGACACTTCTTACTTTTCTCGAGAGTGAGAAGAGGGGCGGCTATGAGGAAGGTGGCGGTGATGGTGAGCTCTGAGGAGAAACCCAAGTACCCTAGGTATGACCCCAAAGCAAGTCTCCCTACTTTTAGCTTGGGCATGGGTTTGGCTGCATAGGGGACTTCATTCAAGTCATTAGGCGTTATGGAGTAGAGAGGAGACATGTTATTAATTTTTGCAAGAATGACAACAAAGGGTTAGGGCTTAATGTGAGTGGGCCAAATGTCCTGGTTTATCTTGTTGTCAAATAACATTGATGGGACGAAGGATGGATAGTGAGTAGTTTCAAGGATGAGCACACATGCCCCCAAGAAGGGACAACAAACTTGTCACTTCTAGGAGAATAGTGAAAAGTTTGAGAGTGCCATAATGGGAAACCCAACACGAGGCTTGAGCACTTGAAGCAAGCGATCACAGGAACAAATGCATGCAGATGTGAGCATAGCTAAGTGCAAAAGAGCTAAGTCCATTGTAATCACGAAGGTATTAGACTCAAGAAGGAGAGTATGGTAGGGTCTTTGACTACAAATGGAGCTTCTTAGGAGCAATCCGAGTAGCACAAAGTAGTGGTTAAAATTTGCATCCGATGCCCAGTATTTTCACGGAATGTATATTTGTTTGGATGCTTGCAAAAGAGGTTTCTTAGTTGGGTGTAGGAAAGTGATAGGTTTAGATGGTTGTTTCTTCAAAGGTCCAACCAATGGGGAGCTAATTTGTGCAATGGGAAGAGATGCAAACAATCGGATGTACCCCATAGCATGGCCGTGTGGTAGAGAAGGAAACTAATGAGTCATGGGACTAGTTACGTGAGGATTTTCTTCAAAGATATAGAAATTGGAGATGGCGAAGGATGGGTAATCATCTCGGATCAAAAGTAAGTCACATTAGTGTTTATTCATCCAATTTGTCATATCGTGATTTAACTTACATTTGTTTGTTGTAGGGCCTACTAAATGTCGTTGCTCAAGTATTGGTACCCAAGGTCGAGCATAGGATGTGTGCAAGACACATCTATGCCAACTTCGTGAAGACTTACAAGAACAAGGCTTGCGAGAAGAAGTTACGGTTTGTGTGCCAAATCTCCATGTGTCAATCTTTTCAACTACCATTGGGCAAGGCTTGCAAAGGATACCCCAAGGTGCTAATGCAATCATGAGGACAGATCCACACGTTGTTAAATCATTTCATACATATCGTACACCAAACCATTCATGATATTACAAACATTAGAGTTCAAATAGACCGCTCGGGTCTAGTTTACAAAAGGACCGTCTGGACCAAATGAGATTCATTACATAAAATACGGAAGCAAAAGGTAGAGCATGTCTCTCCGACAAGACGATGGTGTAGCTTGTATGCGACCGATATTCACTAAGTACTTGGAGAATATTGGTTGTAGCATAACAGCCAGCGGATCAAATAGCGAGGCGAGGCGTAGACTAAGGAACTAAGCTATTCTTCATCATTGCCTTGACAATCGTGTAACGTCCCATTTTGACGGTATTTAATAAGCGATTCGATTTTGATTTTAGCTCGTTTTCAAATTTGGCGTTATTTTCAAAAATTCCCACCTCCTAAGCTCGGGTTTGTGTTTCAAACATCCCTTCAAATTCAATTCAAAATTTAAGTTGAATTCTCCATTTTCAAATTATGGACCCCACTCCAATTTTACCTCCTTATTTTCTTGGGCGGCCCATTATTTACAGGCCCATTTCCAGTTTTCTCCCAACCCACCTTTTCTTTCCCTCGGTTTCTCTCTCCCTAGCCCTTTTCTTTTTCTCCCAGGTCAATCCGTCGCCTTGCCGGTCGGTCGCCGTCGCTCCCTTTTCTGCTCTCTTCGCTCGGTTCTTCCCTCCCTCTCTCTTTTTCTCTCTGATGGCACCTCCTCTCGGCTCCATCTCCGCCCTCCCCTCTCGCTCTCGAGCACGCCGTCGGACCCTTCCCGAATCCGGCGCCGCCCTACCATGCACCGCGCCACCGCCAGACTCCCAGCGTCCTTTGACTCCACGTCCCATCCCGCGCCATTCGGCTTTCTCCTCCCCCTGCCCGCCACCTCCACCAGGCTTTTCCCTCTTTCCTCGGCTACAAAAGCCGCCCTGTCTTCTCCCCTCCTCGCCTCCCTCTCCTCCCGTTCTCTGTGGAGCTCGGTCTGCATCCGTGTCCTTCTCCCCTCCGGTGCCCCTCACTTTGAGTTCTCGCCACAGAGCACCGCCCCACCCTCGGCCATCCCTTTGTCGTGAGCCTTCCTCTTCTTGTAAGTCGCCGCCCGTCGCGCTCCCAGCCGCCTCAGGTCTTGTCTCGGCCTCCTCCAGGTGCTCTCCCGCCCTGCGACCTCGCGGTGAGCATCCCGCACCGTCCGATGCCCATGCTCTCCTCCCCTCCCTTCTCCCCGGCCGCCCGTGACCCGTCGCCCTCTTTCTCTTTCTCCTCTCCCGCAGTCGGCCCGTCGCCCCCCTTCTCTCCTATTCCTGTGTGAACCTCCTCTCTCTGTGTCTCGATTAGTGGACCCTCCTCCTCTTGGCGTGCATTGATGGATGGAGCAGCAACATTGGGTTTAGTGATCGCAATTTGAGTAATTAATCTGTATTGGAGATTTGTGTATTGAAAATTGTGTAAAGAGAATTTGTGTGTGGTCATGAAATGTTTTGTTTTAACCTCGTCGATTAGTAGCTTTCCATTTGGCGAAAGTTTTCCAAAATAATTATTATCTAATGATTGTATTGTGAACTTGCGACGATTGATTAACGTTGTTAATTGTTAACGTGTCAATTGACAAGAGTTAGCGGACTTATCTATTTCGCCAATATTTGAGAGCTATTGATTAAGGCGTAATTTGCAAAGTCTTGGGAAATCGAAGTTATGCAAATGACCTTTGTAATCGCCTCTACAATCATGTCAAATAATTGTTAAAACTATTTATTCAACTTTTCGCTATCGTTCAAAAGGCTTTGCGGTATTAGCAATTAATTTGCATTTTCTCTAAATATTTTGGGAAGCCATTCGGGATTAACTCGTTAATCTCAATAGCTTGCCATCTTAGAATCGAAGTGGAGTTTCTCCGCGAAAGTCCTTTCGACTTTGTTCCCCCCTTGTTTTCCCCCGGCAAAGTCTCCACGACTTTGCGTCTTTTACTCAGTTGGTCGTTTGACTTTGTCAAACATCTCTGCCTCGCTGAATCTTGTCTCTTAAGCTCGTTCTTGCAAAACTTATTTAAAGCGCTTTGATTTTATTTGGTCTTTTGAAGTTACGTGGATTTATTTCTGTTCTCGCTTGTTATCGCGTAATTAGGAGTTGGAGTCGGAAGACAACGACTCGGCGAGATCAAGATTCGAATAAAGGCAGACCTAGAACTCAAGACCCCAAGCAGAGGAGGCCTTGAGTAAGATCAAGGCCGCAATAACCTGACCCAGGTGAGTCAATACTTTGATCATTTTGAGCCTACATTTTATGCAAATTATATTTATCTAAAATATCAAAGTTGCATGCTTTAATTCTGTAATCAAATGTATGTTAAAGCTTAAGGTAGTTAAACACCCATTTGATGATTAATTAATTATTATCCATCCTTTGATAAATTGAATCCCTCATTCCATATCACCCTAGTAAATATGTGGTAAATACTAGTTATGGGTTGTACTTACGGGACATGCTGATGAGGACATGAACCCTATTGGATACAACCACATTTGTTATGCTTGCTATTCCAATTACAAGAGCTCGTACACGTCAACTTATTTATCAGGTAAATTCGTTTCTATGGCTGAGTGTATTATTTGAGAACTCTATGATGCTGCCTAACGGAGATGATTTACTTGTACTTAGGAATCTAGGACTACGACCGTTCTGCGGGTCTCGACCACTTCAAGAAGGCCTACGACCGGTTTCACGTATCTCGGCAGCCGAGGACTCGTTGGGAGCAATCTCACGACGGGAAGCGAGCACGACTCGTTGGATACAATCTATGACCGAGATAGCATGGACTCCTCAAGACCACCCGAACCAGTCCTACGACCGGTCTTGACTAGAGATGTGATATGAATATGGAATAAGGTGCTACGTCACCGTTTTAGGCCTACACAACATGGTGGTTGGCACTATGAACTTGGAGGCAAGTGTGGCGTCTGCAGTGCAAAATCAAGTGTGAACATCCGGGTAACCCGGGTTGCCTCGTCAAGTCCCCAAGAACCATTAAATAGGAAGAAGGAGTCAAAAAAGAAGCAAAGTTATAGTTCAAAGCTTGCAAGCTTTTGGGTATCCCAACTAATGAGTGATGTTCTAATGGATTTGCAGACGATTATCTTTGTTAGTGTTATGTAATCTTTTGAACTTGTGCCTTGTGGGTGTGATTATCTTTATTAGTGTTATGTAATCTTTTCAACTTGTGCCTTGTGGTCAGCGTTCTGGCAGTCACTTAGTGTTATGTAATCTTTTCAACTTGTGCCTTGTGGGTCGATAAGCATGTTTATTTACGAGAACCAATCGATATCTTTGTTTATTTATGAGAACCAATCTCATTTGTTTATTTATGAGCACCAATCTCGACTTGCTTATAATTGAACACATGATCCTTGGTTACATTAGTGTTGATGTTTACATGGATTGAACATCTTACAATGCATTCGGTCTGTTGGGACAATGCATTCACAGTTACATTAGGACAATGCCGGACAATGATTCGAGTTCTATTGATGTTTACATGGATTGAACAATGCATTCGAGTTACGTTGGACAATGCATTCCTAGTTACATTAAGACAATGCCTGACAATGATTCGAGTTACATTGATGTTTACATGGATTGAACATCTTACAATGCATTCGGTTACTGTTAGGACAATGCAGGCGAGTTAAAGAGCATCGAACTTGTTTCAATCACTGTCCCCTAGTATCATTTCATCGAGTTTACATTTCATCGATATTAGAGCATCGATTCGAGCGATTATCTTGTTAGGTTCAATCATGGTACCTTGTTGACAAGCATCGATATTCTGAGCATCAACTGACTGGACAATTTGAGCAACACGGTTCCATTACATAATAGATTGCGCACGAGTTCAATTACATTCCCTAATCGAACTCTAACTACCATCATTGCAAAAACAACAAGCAAGACAAAAAAGTCTCCTCTCTTTCTCCAGGTTTGTGCTACCCTACAGTGAGTCCAACAAGCTGCTACATCACGTTATTTTTAATCATGAAAGTGGTTTTGGGTAGTCATTGTGGGTAAATGGCGGCTTGTGGTGTTAATTGGCTTTTCCTCCCAAAACCCTAATAACTCGTTATTACCACATACAGGTAGATGGAAAGAGTGGTGGGTCTTTGTCGTGCGAGAATGGTTGGTATGTGGTATGAGCCGTCGGATGGATTAAGGACTTAATCTTGTCATGACCTCCCGTGTAGAATAAGTACAACCGCAAGTCTGTAAAGTACAACTTAGCTTAGTAAAAGTATTAAACTCTGAATGTCATCTCGCTGGATGGATAGCGGGAATGTGCAAGCACGTGTTGTGGCCGGCTTGAAAGGGACACGATATAGGTGAAGTTGCGGTCGTGAGGGTAGTTCGACTCGCGTCCAACTACTCCGATCGCTAAGGTGACATCCCACACAGCGTATGGGCGTAACCCCATATGGGTGAGATGACGGAAGGGGCGAGGTAGTTTGAAAGGTTCTTTGTGACAATCGCTCAACTACGACTACGAAATCATGTGGGATAACGAGTATGATTGTCTCTTGTGGGTACAGTGTACAACCACTGTAGAGTCTAAACTGTTTAAACAGCCGCGCCTATAGTCAAAGGCGGACATGGGAACTTAACCTGAGTTAGTTCTATTTCAAAAACCGTTGTGGGTGATATGAAAACCAGGCTGACTCATCTAGCCTGAGGTTGTGGATGGTCTACAAACCAGGTCGTCTCACCTAGCCTGAGGCTTGTGGATGGTCTACAAAAATAGGTCGGCTCATCTAGCCTGAGGTTTGATTTTTCCTGGATCGTCGTATCAGGTGTTGTTAATGAGTGGAGGTAACTCCAATCAAATTAAGCATAAAGGTGGAGGGAACCTCTACTGTTGTTTAATATTGCACTTACTCTCTTTAATATTGCATCTTGTGTGTTGGCTCACGAGCACGAAAGTTGTGCTCATCCTCGCTCTTTCCCCCAAACCCCCAGAAGCAAAAAATCCTGAAGCTTTCAACTTCCATGAAGAATAAGACGTCTAAAGGCCCAGGAGTTTTCGAAGCGTAGTTTAGGCTTTAGCTGTTCTAGTCTCCCCTCGGTCTAGCTGACTCCACTGGTACCTATGTGCATCCTATATTATCTGAGTTTTGGGTAATATTGGATGTACACATTTTCAGATCGCTTGAATGTGGAGATGTGCCCTCACTCTTTTATACATTGTCGCTTCCGCTACTTTTGTAATGTAATTGTTTGGCCTATTCGGCCCTTATTGTAAAACTTGGCCTAAAGCTGTCTATGTAAACTCTGATGTGTTAAATTAATGAATGGTATGATTTCACGCCTTGTATGAATTAATTCAGCAATGTGCCTATGAGTGCTATCTACTGATCCAGAGAATAGAACAGTGTATTCATAGAGGATTTGGAATTAGAATATTTGGGTCCGACATATCAGCACCTTGATCCTCGTAGTAGGCATAATCTCTATGATTAAGTGAGTTATGAGGGTTGCGGAAAGAGCGAGGATGGGCACAATTTTTGTGCTACGAACCAACACACAAAATGCAAGAGTATACATGCTAGGCTTAACAAGGATTGGCTCGGGTTCTTTTATTTGCAAAGCAATATTTTTAACTACAATAGTTAGAAAGTCCTATCACTTAGCATTTTAACTAAATCACATTTTCTTAAAGAGAATAATTGTGCAATATTAATAACAGCAGAGGTTATCTCCACCTTATGCTTATTTTTTAAGGTGGTTACATCCACCTAATATCAACTTTGGGTAAGACTACCGGGAATGATCCAAAATAAGGGCTAGGTGAGCTTGACACATTATTCATCCTACCCACAAAGTTTTATAAATAGAACTAACACTTGTAAGTTCCCATGTCACTTTGTGATAGTAGGCACGGTAGTTAACAGATTTATTTCTTTGTAGAGGCGTACACTTTAACCATAAGAGATAATCGTCTGATATATACAAACATTTCCTTGGGCGTGTGAATCAAGAGATATTACCACAAGGCCTTTACAAGGCATCCTCGGTAATTGCTACGCGCTAAGGTTTCACACAGTAGGGTTCGCCCACGAGGCCCATCAACCCTTACCCAGACCCCCTCTTGCGCCATACGACTTACGCTCACAAAGACCCGTAAGTCATACACCCAATCCGTAGCCCCGAATGCTCACGGCGAATCGGGTCCTTCAACGGTGCAACTCGTACGGACGGATACAAATTATTTAGCCAGCTCGTTACCATTATTAGACTTGTGGTTGTACTGTTTTACATTGGGAGGTCATCACGGGATTAAGTCCTTAAAGTTATGTGGGAGGTTCATTCCATGTGCCAACCACATACCAACATACCTTGGGCTACATTAGTACCCAACAACATACTCTCCAACATACTATCTGCCCAGATGGGGTATTAGCAAGTTTTTAGGGCTTTAAGGAGTGTAAACCAAATTATCTCAACCATACCAGTCATTTCCCCCAATGACTGCCCAAAACAGTTTTTATGTTTAAAGGATGATGATTGGGGTATTTAATACCCTAGTACTTAAGCAAGACTAGCATGGCGCTTAATTATAACGATGATTAGTAGGTTACCACATAATTACTAGGGTGATAAGGATTAGAAAAATTCAATTATCGAGGAAATGGCATAATGATTATTTAATCATCAAGTTGGCATTCAACTAACTTAGGATCATTTGACATGCATTTGCATAAAAAATTAAAGCATGCAATTTGTTATTTTAAAATAATATAATTTGCACAAAATGTAGCTTCAATATGATCAAAGTATTGACTTACCTAGGTCAAAGGCTAGAGGATCTTGGTAATCTTGGCGTGATCAAAATGGAGATCTCCACTTCTTGAACTCTAGTCGACGAGCGTGCGGAAAAGAAAAGACAAGCAAATAAAACAAATAAATACCAAATAGATAATAAATGAACTTCAAAATTAACCAAACTAGTACCAAAATGTAGATCTTAAATTTACGAATTTTTTGGCATAAATTTCATAATTTTTGGAGTTAGAAAGGAGGAGATATGAATTTTTAAAGCTTTTCAAATGAGTTTGTGTTGAAAGAAAATCGAGAAAAGAGAAGAGAGAAAATCCCATTGCGACATGTGGGTCCCGGCCACAGAGTGCCAGGTGCCTGAGCAGTCGTGGACCGAGTCCACAACGACAGTAGCGCGATGGTCCATGGGAACAATACCACCATGAGCCCGCTCGTTAGGTTGATTAAAGCGAGCCCTTACTATTCTTGGGCCCACATGGCGTGACACAAGCGGTAAATAAAATATCGTTAGTGTCGGCTAATCAGCGATTAACCCTAACTTCGCTCTGATAATCACAGCAAAAAGCGCTCTGATGTCATCTCTCTCCGACAACGCGATGCGAAGGGAGGCTGAGGGTGTGTGATGCGTCGCCAGCGGAGGAGGAGCGGCGGTCTTTGGTGAAGGGCAAGCGGGTTACCCTCAGGCGAGCCGATGGCGGTGGTGGCGATGGCGGTTCGACCAAGGATGGCGACAAGGCTTGGCGTTCCTCACAAGGTTGGTGGGGGCTCAAGAGCTCACCAAGCCAGAATGGCGGCCGGAGGTGGGCCGGCGAGAAATCGGCGTGTTAGGGTTGGTCGGAGGCGAGAAAGAAGGCGATTCGGGCGCCGACCAAAATGGAATTAACTCGGGGTGACTTCCTCGACCACGTGACACAAGATGGCCGGTGGCGGCGAGCCTCGTCGAGCGAAGAATCACCGGTGGGGGCACGGTGGCCGAAATCAGGGGCGACGGGCTTTCTTTTGGTGGCACTTACCAATGGAGAGGGAAACGAAATAGCGAGTGCAAGGGAATGCAGGCGCTTCTTTATAACCAGAAGGGGTGGTGGAGATGGCCGGTGGGGAGGCTCATGGGGCGCGATGGCCAAAGCGGCGCTAACTGGAGGCTGGGCGGAGGCTGTGGCGATGGCGGAGATTGTAAGCGAGGGGCGGCGGGAATCCGGGTGAGAGGGGCAGCGTGGCGTCAGGCGGCGGCGGGCTCGGAGGAGCTGGAGTGACCATATGTGGCTACGGCACTCGGACGCGTAGTGATCGTATTTATCACATTTAAAGCACTTGATATGTGACTTGTCATGGGATCTGTCACCATCGTCTTGCCTAGCCCAATCTCCACGTTCTCCTCTACCGCCTCACTCACGCCTGCGTTCATGCTCGCGGCTTCTTGATGAGCCACGATCGTCCTCCTCCGACGGTTCTCTGTAAAATTGTCTATCACCGGTCTTACATGCGCCAAATGAGCCCGAGGCCATGCTCGCGGCGCTTCATGCGCGCAAGCCACTCCTCTTACGTGAGGAGGTTGTGCCTTCGCTGCCGTCGGCGTTGTCTTGTTCGAAGCGCTCTTCTACGGCCTTTAGTCGTCCGGTGAGTTCTTCCACCGAGAGTGTCTACAAGTCAACGAGTGTCTCAATTGAGATCGCTACCTGAGAATACCATGGCGGGACGACACGGAGGAATTTTTTAACAACGCGGTCTTCCTCAATCTTGTCCCCGAGTATTTCCAAGTTGTTGACTAGGCCGGTGAGCCACATTGCGAAGTCATCCACCGACTCACCGCTCTTGAATTTGATGTCATCAAATTCTTTGCGTAGCGTCTGCACCTTTGCCTCGCGTACGCGTTGGACGCCCATGCGCATTATCTTGATGGTGTCCCATGCGTCCTTGGCGATGTTCTTGACCACAAGCGTAGACAACATCTCCGACGGAACGGCTCGAAGTATGGCAGGCAACGCCATCCTATCGTCGCGGTAGTCGCCATTGCCGGGGTCGATCATCTCCCACAAGGTTGTAGATTCACCCTCATCACGAGAGACCAATCTCCATAGTTGGTTCTCGTCAACATCGGGTACACGACCGAGCCTCCTAACTCCCTCACCACGCGATGGATCACAACTTCCCCACCGCCACCGCTGCCACTGCCGGATCCCGCCTTCAGACGTTCGCCGACGTCGCTGGGCATCCTTGGCCGGGTAGGTGAGTGGGAAGATGATCGATGCATCGCCGGATCAAGTGCAGACTCTAATACCAATTGTTGGAATTTTTCTTTAATCTTGACGCTTTCCGCTTGAGACAAAAAATGAGACGCCGAGACAACGTGAAGCGCAAATAAACACGATCAAAGCGAAGCGATTTGTTGGGAGCACCTGCTCTCTTTTGATATTTTCTCTTGCTTTTCTTCACATTGCGTTGCTTCCTTGACTTCTTACATAGCTTGCTCCTATATATGCCCCTTATAAAGGCTCAATTAGCATACTAATATCGAACTCAAGTGAGCGTGAACCCGATTTGAATACTATCTTACTTCTACTCGGATCGGCAACTAGAAAAGGAATTTGACCAACACATCTAAATTTAGAAACAAGATTAACTCTAACGACTTTTCTTTGTTGCAGTTTTGCGTCTTGTGGCGTCCATGTGCTTTGCTTGGCTCCCCACGGTACCGTGCCTTGTCCATGATGTCGCTCCCACCACTCGGAAATTTCACATGCATGCATCCGTAAATCTTGTAGAGTGAGGGAGCAGCGAGAATCAGTGTGAGGACGCGGTGCGGCGTCAGCGGCAATGGTAGCGGAGGCTGGAGGCTGGGCCGAGGCGCGAGGAGAGCAAGCGGGGCAGCGCGTTAAGCGAGCGGCGGCGGTAGCGCTAGCTTGGTGAGCGTCGAGGGACGGGAGCGGGGAAGTTACGTAGCACCAATTTACCATTTTGTAGAAATATTGTAGCAATTATACTGTTTAGCGCTTCAGCATCGGTGACGCATACTATTGATCTAGGCGGTTCTCTGCGGATTGAACATTCGGATGAACACTAATGCGAGTTCCGACTCTGAAAAATCTCAATCGAGAGAGAGAAGAGTTTGTAATCCACACACAATGTAGTCTTGGGTGTCTTTGTATATATATGTTTGTCGGATAGTGAGCGATCGGATCCTACATTCATGGCGTTAGTTGCTAAAAGTATAGAGAACGTGAACTAGTGCTAAGCCTGAAGACTTGGACTAACTGAAGAATAGGACTTGCTAACTGAAGCATATTTTTTACAGTCCCCCTCAATCTCAACTCGTCAGATTTAGATTGTGTTGAGCTGCTGTTAGTTGTCTTGCTGGTACATGCTTAGTAAACACATCAGCTACTTGATCTTGACTTGGAATGAATCTGATCTCTAGTGCTTTGAGTGCAACTCTCTCTCGAACAAAGTGATAGTCCACCTCAATGTGTTTGGTTCTGGCATGAAAGACAGGATTCACAGAGAGATAGGTTGCTCCTAAATTATCACACCATAAGCACGGTGGTCTTGACTGGAAAATTCCAAGTTCTCCAAGAAGGGATTGAACCCAAATGATCTCAGTTGTGGCATTGGCAAGTGCTTTGTACTCAGCTTCAGTGCTTGACCTTGAGACTGTAGGCTGTTTTTTTGGATCTCCAGGATATGAGATTTGTTCCAAAGAACACTACAAACCCACTTGTCGACCTTACATCATCGGGGCACCCAACCCAATCGGCGTTAGAAAGCACTTACTAATTGAGTTGGACTTGTTAGCCCCGGACCAAAACTAGCCAGTGTACTTGAGAAATCTCATGATTCTTTTCACCATTGTTAGGTCTTTGAGTTGTGGGTGGATCGACGAAATTGACACACTCGATTCTGAGAGAAGGAAATGTCGGCCTGGTTAGGGTAAGATACTGTAGAGCTCCAACTATACTTCTTTACCTGGTGGTATCTTCAGGAGACAAAGGCTCACCTTCAGTTTTTGGTAGCTTCTCTGTAACAACCATTGGTGTCTTGTGAGTTTGCATTTTCCATATTCATTTTCTTGACAAATCAGTATACTTAGGCGTGTGAGGACAATACGTGTAGCGAGTCTTCTTCACCTCGATGCCTAAGAAATAGTGCAAGTCACCTAAGTCTTTCATGGAAAATTCGACTTGTAGCTTCGGAGTAATTGATGCACTACTTGATCAGAGGATCCAGTGATTATAATATCATCGACATAAACAAGCATGAATACCTTCATTCCTTTATGATTATAAATAAAAAGAGAAGTATCTGCTCGAGAAGGCATGAACCCCAACTCACATAACTTGGAGCTAAGCCTTGAGTGCCAGGCTCTAGGTGCTTGTTTTAGCCCATATAGAGCTTTGTCGAGTTTACAAGCCAGCTGTGGGTGATTGAGATCCTCAAACCCAGGTGGTTGTTTCATAAAAACTTCCTCTTCAAGAATGCGAAGTGAAGGAACGCATTCTGCACATCTAGCTGCTTTAGATTCCACCCCTTTGAGACAGCTAGGGACAAGACAAGCCGAATGGTTGCTGGTTTAACCATAGGACTAAATGTATCATCATAGTCAATGCCATACCTCTGTTTGAACCCCTTTGCTACCAAACGGGCTTTGTGCCGATCAATGGATCCATCAGCTCTTCTTTTAAGCTTGAATACCCACTTGCAATCAATCAGGTTCATTCCCTGTTGTGGTTGCACAAGATGCCATGTTTTGTTTTTCATCAGTGCGGAATACTCACATTCCATTGCTTGCCGCCAATTTGCATCTACTAGTGCTTCCAGATGACTTGTTGGCTCGGTGGTTGCAGCTCCTGCATACCTGACAGTGCCATCAGTGAATTCCTTAACCTTACGAATACCAACTTTGGCGAGTTCTCATTGGATGTGGTGGTGCAGCTTGACTAGTGGTAGCAGGATTGTTGACAGAGTCTACCTCAACAGCTGCTTCTTCTGCTGCGGCAGCTGTAGCAACTGTTGCACTGTTGTCGACAACCACATGATCTACTACAACATCTTCAGACTCGGCTGCCTACAAAACATGTTCAGACTGTTGCTGCAGGGTAGCATTAGATGGATCACAAGCATGCACACTAGCCAAATGGTCATTCACAGAAACATTAGGATTGATTTGGTGCAAGTTGGGTAGGAGAACTTCATCGGTTGTATACTGTATGGTTGAGGAAGGAAAGGTTTCAGAAAAGGGAAAAACTTTATCATCAAAGACAACATCCCGATAAACATAAACTCTACCACTAGAAGGCTCAAGACACTTGTATCCCTTATGGAGATTGCTATAGCCCAAGAACACACAACGTTTTGATCTAAACTGGAGTTTATGTGAATTATATGGCACGAGGTTGGGCGTGAGCTGTAGAAGGTTTTAGAAGAGTATAATTGGGTTGACACCTAGAAGTTTTTCTAAAGGAGTCTTTGGAGCCTATCACCTTGCTAGGGATTCTGTTGATGAGGTAAGCTGATGTTTGAAATGCCTCGTCCCAGAATTTTAAAGGCCTGGAAGCTGCAGCAAGAAGGGACAAGCCTACCTCAACTACATGTCTATGCTTTCTTTCAGCTAAACCATTCTGGCGATGTGTGTAGGGACGGGATACGATGTGCAACACGGTTTGAGTGAGAATGGGTGAAGTTTTGATACTCCCTCCCCAATCAGATTGGATGCAAAGGATTTTTCTATCAGCGATCGTTCTATATGCTTTTGATCTTGAACAAAGATGTCGACAACTTGATTTTTGTTTGGAGGATAGAGCCAAGCAATTTCTTGGCCCCATACATCGGAGAACACAAGTTCAAGTGGCGAGACAGATACATTTTTTGACAAAGGAAAAGGTAATTGATGGCTCTTTCCACACTGACAAGCATCACACACAAATGTGGATTTATTGTTGCTAGAGCAAGGGAGCTTATTAAGCTGAATAACTTGTTGGACGACTGCAGAAGAGGGGTGACCAAGCCGGCAGTGCCACTGCTCGTGCAAGGTTCTGATGCTATAGAAGGCACTGGTCGTTGTGGTAGCAACCTTGGACGGCAGAGGGTATAGGCCACCTTTACTACGACCTCGAAGAAGCACCTTCCTCGTGGCCAAATCCTTAATAACAAAGTGATTGGGATAAAATTCAAACATTACATCATTATCAGAAGTAAATCGGTGAACTGACAGAAGGTTCTTTGAGGCTTTTGGAACATGGAGGATAATTTTCAATAGGAGGGTTTGACAGGGAGTATGAATCTGTGAGTGACCGATATGGGAAATGTGCATACCTGAGCCATTTGCAGCTTGTACTTGATCATTGCCGCCATACTTCATGACGATCGAGCGATCAATCTCGCCGGTGATGTGATCGATCGCTTTGTGTCGATGTACCGATTCGTGTCATTGTGTATCCCGCGAGGCGTGTCTTTGCGGCGGCAACCTTGGTCTCCTCGGCCTGGTATGTATGATCAAATCGATGGTAGCATTTAAGGGAAACATGCCCAAATTTGCCACACACCTGACATGTCGGCTTGCTTGTGTTGTAGTTGTGCGATCCTTGGCCCTGCCGTTCACGACCACGGCCTTGACCACCTTGGCGATGCTGGCGTCCACGCGCGCCACGGCGCGTCCTCCCCACGACCACCACGTACGCAAGGTTCACTGCATCACGGCTTGGTTACGCTCATGGCGCATCTCAAAGGAGAAGGTGAGCATAAGCATCGTTGAGGTGGTGGTTTCGTCTTGGTGGTGGCGATGTCTGTCGGGTCATAGTCGGCATCGGACCGGTGAGCATGTGCGTCACGATCTCTTCTTGAGATAGAGCGCGCGCGCGGTGCTCGTGAGTCGACCAAGATTTTACCTTTCAAGGTAATTTGCCATGGTCATGTCCTTCTTACGGATCATGGTGAGTTGGCGGCGAACATGCATGATCCGCGCCCTTAGATTGCGGCGAACACGAGCTCAAGTGCAGCCCACACCCCATGGGATGTGTTCAGAAGCAGCACTTGAGAGAGAACTTCTGGAGCCAGTGACGACAGGATAGCACTCGGGGCGGCTTGGTCTGTTGCGGCCCAGATCGTCTGGCGGGTTGGGGGCGGCAATGCGCGCGATCGGTGGTGGTGGTGATCATCTTGTTAGGTGCACCATTGGAGCCGTCAACGTAGCCTAGAAGCTGTTGGCTCGAAGGTAAGGCATCATTTGTGCCTTCGGAGGAGATAATTCTCTGGCGAGCTTGACATTAATCAAGTGGCTAAATGATGGCGTCGGGAGTAGACCAGCAGAGACTGATGTGGTGCCGGTGGAACCAGAGGAGTTAG
Organism: Hsuehochloa calcarea; assembly: GCA_036346395.1. Taxonomy (NCBI): domain Eukaryota; kingdom Viridiplantae; phylum Streptophyta; class Magnoliopsida; order Poales; family Poaceae; genus Hsuehochloa; species Hsuehochloa calcarea. Next base: position 23,703,973 of record CM070610.1, on the reverse strand, counting down.
TGCTAGAGGTTGATATTTTTTTTGTGGGGAAGAGGAGGCTCTGATACCATGAAAAATCTCAATCAGAGAAGAGAGAAGAGTTTGTAATCCCGCACACAATGTAGTACTGGGTATGCTGTATATATATGTTTGTCAGATAGTGAACAGTCAAATCATACATTTATGGCGTTAGTTGCTGAAAGTACAGAGAACGTGAACTAGTGCTAAGCCTGAAGACTTGAACTAACCGTAGAATAGGACTCGCTAACTGAAGCATATTTTTTACAACTCCCTCCTACGCTGCTTACTCGATCGAGATGAAAAGGTCCAAGAAATGAGTGAACAGACACGGCTTCACATGTCCCCCATCCGCGCGACAGAAAACACGGCATCAGGAGGAAGCCGACCCTGGCGGCCGCGCCCGTCACCGGGCGCGCGCCGTGTGTGAGCGTAAAGGTGACTAGGCCTTTTGCTGTTGCAGGTTGCGTGCGGCGCGCGTCCATATGCTTTGCTTGGCTCCCCCACACGCGGTACCCGCCGCGCGCGTCCGTCCGCGGCGTCGCTCCCACTCGGGAAATTTCACATGCATGCATCCGTAAGTACGCGCGTGGTGGCCTTGATTGATTAATCAGCCACCAAAGCCTCGGAAACCTGGGGCCGGCCGGTTTCCCAGTCGAGCCCTGGGATGACGTACGTAGTTGACAACGCAGCTCACCACACCAGGCCACCACTACTTGCAACCACTGAGTGGCTGAACAGGTTCAGTCATGTGATAAATGAGCTGCTGGGGGCTCTCCAACTTTTCTCTACCCTATGGTTACAAGTGGCTGCTTTGTGTCAAGGAGCTGTATATTTATGTGTACATGGCTTTAGTTTACGGTTAGTTTGAGTTTGGCATGTGCTGTTGTGATTGATGGCCCCCGATGAGATTGATGATGATGCGATGTATTGTTTTATTTACGTAGCGTAACGCGGGATCTGATGTTATAGCATTGCCACTTGAAGGTAAAATTAATAGATCATAGACAAGTGGGCTTTGAAAAATAGTTTTGTGGTTGCAAATAGTATTAGTCGCACTTAATAGAAAAAGGAGTTGTTTAGTTCATGTTTCGAGTTTTTAACTTGTATAGCATTAGTGCGCATTGTATGTTTTTTTTAGTGAAAAGTCTTAGGTGATGAAAAGCACCTCTCATATATATATATATATATATATATATATATATATATATATATATATATATATATATATATATATATATCCCCTATGTTTCATTTTGTCGCTGGTGGCGCTTGGCGGAAGAAGCAATTGAACCTTCAAATTAATATTTTGTGAGAAGACAAAAATAAAGAAGAAAGTACCATAGGCATAGCTACTATGCCAGCTTGAAGAAGAAAAAAAAATACAATTATGGATAGCCAAGCTTAACTAAGGCTAATTTAAGAAGGCGACTAGAGGTTCGCAATAGCCATATTTGAATGCTTAGGCTCCTAGCAAATGATGGAAACATGTAATTATTTGCCTTGCACTCACCCTTGATAAATAATCATCGACAATACAAATGACACGTAGAGATAGGAAAAAGAACCCCTGAACTGGTCAGAAAGCCGCGTTGATGTAACAAGTGCACCTTTCAATGATATGGAAAAAATATAGAGAACCATTGTTTGTTTTTGGCAGTTACTCCACCCACCCAACGCTGTCCTTGTCTTGCTGGGGCCGCATGGATTCAACTTTAGTTTTCTTTAGGTTTATATTGTACTAACGTCTCTGTGAACTTGCATAGTATGCAGCACATGTGGTTTGTGTCGAGCTTATCCTGATCGATCTCATGGGCATGTGGAAGAGTCGTGCGCTATTAATTTGATCCTTTGAAATGTTGCCTAGCTAGCTAGGGGATGGATGGATCATGGATCTGGCTATATACGATCGAATTGGTGAAATTCCAAAGACCCTCTATAGGTAGTACAAGTTTTTGTTAGAAATGCCATTCTATCTACTTATTTAGCATTAATTAATTGTTCCAACCGAATTCATGTTTAGCCCAGTCTACATGATTTACAAAGCTATATATATATTGTTTCAGAGGTTTTGGATGCTTTATAACTTGAGTCAATAAAATCATAGTTCAGATTTAGTTATGACCAGTCTGAGACACATGAAAATTAATTCCGATATGCGACCACTTGGAATATATATAGGCATCTCATGTAAAGAACATCTAATCAATATATATACAAGCTTTATCATCTTCTATTCCCTCTAAAAGTTCCACACAGCTACTGCAGTGGTACAAGCTAAGATCCAACTATAAACTTAGCCATTAAATATCTCTCGAATTTCACCACGTGCACACACCACAAACGAAACGAAACGAAACGAACATAGAGGGGACCATGCTTGGCCACAAAAGCTACCGATGCTCGCCATCCTTGGGTCAGTAGTAGGCACTGGCTTTCTAGCTTCTCTCTCCAACGTAAGCCGTCCTCCATCCGCTGAAGTCACCTTCCCACTAACGCGTAAAGGGCTAGAAGATTCTTGCCACCCGGTCACCTTCCACGTCGCTTCGCCAATGGGATGCGAGCTGTGACCTTCACCCTCAGCTCCCCCATCAATTCTATATATGCCTCTAGAAGCGGCTTTACTACTACAAAGATAAGCTTTTCTAAACACAAACTAATTAATTAGGCCGCAATATTATACTATATATCATGGCATATACGTGAACTTTTCCGGCCATTTAAAGACTCGTAGATATGCAATCAAGATTATGATCTTATGGACGACTCGTAGATATGCAATCAAGGGGGCTGGAAGTGCCTGGGCCCTCATGATCTGTATTTACTACCTTTCATTAGCACGGAGGAGTAATAGATTTTTACTGGGATAAAGCGCTTACTAATTTAATTTATATGAATAGGTAAGTTACGGTGAAACTGAAAGGCCTGAATTGTGGTGCATAAATCTATCTTATGTAGTATCTAGATTCTATTGTATTTCAAAAAATTTAAGCTAGTATTAAGTCTAATTTGTAATGTAAAAGTGCATGATATTTCATCTCCCTGCATGTTTAGAGTTTGATCAAACACTTCTTCCTCGTGTATGGCTTCTGTCACACCTTCTGTGGCTTGGTGAAGTGTGCATGTGCACCAAACTCAAGCTATCATCTATTATGATCATTATTTATTTTCTATTGCTTTTTTATATATATAAAATTTTCTCCTAAAAAAACTTCTATTTTTTATAAGAGAAAATTGAGGATTGTCACTCCCAAGCACATTGATTTAGGATTTTTCACCTTTAAGTTTCTTCTTAAATAGGGAGGGGTAAATGCGTCTTTTTACAGTGATTTTTTTGTGCAAAATAATAATACTGGAATACACCTGGGTGTCAAATCATAGGTATTTGGTACTTAGTTGTGGCAAATTAACAAGAATAAACTTAAAGATGATAAATCCCAGATCAAGGACCTTATGAGTGACAAATCCTAAAATTTTTTTTCATAAGTAGTTTAAATTGGATGATAACAAATCCATATCTCTCCTCGGCCCATGTAATGCTCCGCCCTTGAGCTCATGTCCATTTTTTTTTCAGGAACCATACGCCGCAACATTTGCAGTGGACTAGATTGGCATCATCTGCTTATAGCAAAAGAAATTCCGAAGTTAATTAATCAAAGACTGGAAAGCTCCGACGGATCGGACTTGAAAGACGGCTGAAGAAATGCTTGGGAGCACATGATCGCTTGCTAGTTGATGATTACGGTATCAACAAACATGGCTGCGGAAACTATGATCCTACAAAAAAAAAAACAGTTAATGCGCACAAATATACATTACATAAACCTATGTGGCTAAACGACAACTATCGGAATTATACTTGTTCTTTGAACACTAGTTCATACTTTATTAAATCACCCATTGGATCGATGGTTGTACGAACAGCTGCTAGTGTGGTCCCTGTTCGAGGATGCAAAGGGGTCGGATTGAATTGGTCAGAAATAGACCGATTGGCCTTTAAAATAAGAGAAAACTTACTATATATTACTGAATAATTATATAATTCACAATGTATCACTCATTGTAAGTCTAACTTGAATGCTTACAGCCTATATGTTAGTGAGACACCAGTAATATATTATAAAGATTTAAAGTTATTCAATATCATATAAGAAATTGCCTCTTAAAATAATCCCATCCAGTTGCGTTCAAATCCGTTAACATTACACCTGATTGATACGTTGAAGGCTAGTACTGGGCTTAAGGGCATGTGTTCAAATGTTAGAATTTCACAGAAATTTTGTATGAAACAGTATAATTATTCTTGTGTAAATGATTTGAAACTCGCTCTCGTCCCATATGTGACCTTATTTTCAGCATCGTTGTGTCGTTATCTGACCGAGTAAAATTAATTCGTTAATTATTTTGGTTTCCCAACTGTAACATCCCAAAAATGGATTTGTGTTTCAAGTGTAAGAAAATCAGGAGAAATTAAAACTTTTCTTGCATCTTGAAGCCATTGATCATTTCTGTAATTCGCGATTAAGGAATTATGGAAATCACAATCAGAATCCTCAATTGACTCCAAACCAAAACCTCCTTGTCATAGATCTTGTGCCAAACCCTGGGAAATCTTTTCCCTGAGTTCTAAGGAGGCTTGGCAACACCTCTGAATTGTCTCATGATTTTTAGAAATTATTTGATAATTTTTGGAGGCGAGTCAAAGCTTGGTCAAACCATAGCTTTCACCTTCGGGAATTTCTGGAAGAAAATTCAGTACATTAGAATCTCTGGAAATTTCATATGAGATTCCTCCGGTTGTCAGCAAATTCCAGTTAAAATTTTATAATTTTTGGAGCTTGCTTGCTACCGTAAATAATTCCTCAAAAATCAGTTATTCAAATTGAACCTAATGGTTTCACTGTTCCTTAGGTTTGAGTCGGACTCGGGCTCGAGCCACGGGACTCGGTCCGATCAACTAAGCGCACCAACTCGGTCGTTTAGGCGGCTGGGGTCGTGAGCCGTTGGATCGGCATCGAGCGGTCTTCGACCGGTAGAACGATGGAGTCGTTTCAATCGCCCGATCTAACTCAGCCGTTGGATCGGCATCGAACGGTCTTCGACCAGCCGAACGATGGGATCGTTTCAATCCGCTCGATCTAGCCCAGCCGTTCGATTTCAATCCGACGACTAACGAGTCGTCTCCTTCCTCTGTCCGCGCGCGCGTGAGCTCTGCCATGGCGTGCGCAGAGGAGAAAAGCAGTGGCGTGCAGTTCACTCTATGTCCACCTTTAAACGGCTAGCCCTGCGCGTATTAAATGCCTGTCGCGCTCATCCCTCAGAGGGCCATGACTCAACTGCTCCCATCGCTCTCAAGTGCTCTCATGGCAGTGTTGACCCGACTGGAAAACCGGCCGTTGCTCTCTATCATTGCTCTATTTAAACTCATTTGTGCTTCACCCTTAGCTTCCTTTAGCACTTTCGCAACTCCAGCTAGCACTCACCAGCTTGCTTGAGCTGCAGTTCCTCGCAATCCCCTTGACCGCCATCGTTGAGTGTAGAGTTTCGGTGAAGGCGGTGCAGCAGGGTTTTCTTCTTCAAGTCCTTGCCCCTCTGCTCCCCCTTTACTCTTTGGAGCTTAACTCTCACTCGGTTTGGTTCTCTCGTGCCCGGTGGCTGTGGCCTAGCGAGAACCTTACTGCCATGTTCGGATACTCGTCGCCGGAGCCACTCCGTGGGTCTCTGGTCATTCTCCAGCTCAGGTACTTTCACCTTACCCTATAGGAGCTTAGGTGTGTTCTCGTTGTTCTTTTGGTACCGTCCGTTCGGGAGTTCTCGCGAGCCGTACCTACTCGGCCGCACTCCGTGGTCGTCGTACCGCGTAGCGACCATACTCAGGCCGATCTTGGCGCCGGTCGAACCATTCAACTTTTAGACACTCATCCATGCCCTTGGCTGGCGCCGCTGTGGTCGGACTTCCGACCAGTCACCGTAGCTTAGTCGTAAGTTCTACTACGACTTGTACCTAGTCGTAGGTCTTACTACGACTATGCCATGGGCATAAGTCCTTCTACGACTAGTACCCAGTCGTAAGTTCCATTACGGTTTGTACATAGTCGTAAGTTCTCCTACGACCCTTAACTGGTCGTAAGTTCCTCTACGACTTGAACTTAGTCGTAAGACTTGCTACGACTATGTCATAGTCGTAGGTTTTTCTGCGACCACTACCTGGTCGTAAGATCTTCTTTCGATCGTATCTTTGGCATTAAGAATCCAAATCAATTGGTTCTTGTTGCTAAATTCTTTATAAATTATGCTATTGCTTCTGCAAAATTTTTAGAATTTTTAGAGGAAGTTTGCTGTTGAGTCTTTGCATTTGTATTCGTTCTTATCGGTTGCTTTTCGTCTTCTCGTTAGGATCCGAAGAGCACATTGACAACATAAGTGATCCCCAGCTACATCTGAACCCGCAGCAAACAGGCAAGCAGTTTGATCATGTTAATCCTATTATATTTCAAGTCTACTATATTGATTTCAACTCGTATGTATGCATTGCTATTTTGTTGTTAAATTATGGTTAGTATCCTATAGTTGCATTATCTGTAGGACTTGTTTATCCTCTACTACCATGAGCTTAGGTTATTTGCTGTGGTCGGAGTTCGATGGATGGACTCTTATCACTTAGTAGCTTTCGACTTGAAATTGCTTAGAAATGCTTAGCTTCGGTAGTTCTGGGCGATCATCGATTTTAGTCGATGATCTTGATCACACATTTATGAATTATGTCATTACGACCAGCACTTGTGCTTTGTTATTTTGTAAAGTCAAAATCTGAAAAGGAAAAACTGATTTGGACTTGGGCAAGTGGTCGGATGGTGGGTTATTGGGTTTGTGGATGTCTTGCCTAAGTCAACAAGAACCGAACATCTTGTGTCACACTCTCCAAGCATTTTTGCGTGCTAACCACGCGAGAGGGATATGGGACCTCTCTTGACTTAGTACTTTGGCGTGGGTTATCTCCGAGTCGCAGGAGGGGGTTGTGTGTGTTGTGTGAAACATGATATGTGGTCGTGTTCTTGTGTTGGGTGTGCGGTGGTGGAGATTCCGGGTAGGCTCTCCACCTCGAGGAGCGTCGTAGTTGTCCAAGGCTTTACCCGGGAAGGGTAGTTGACCAAGGCTTTACGATGACTCCGACACAACGTATGGGTTTCTATCCATACGGGCGGCTCATGAATAATTCACAATATTGGAAATGTCTCGTAGGACTTAGCCGTGCCGGCATACCTTCGGAAGTGTGCTTAATAGCTTGGCAAAAAGGCGGTCTGGCGTGTGGGTACAGTGGTACACCCCTACAGGGATAAAACTATTCTAATAGCCTCGTCCTAGGTTATGGACACGCTTGGTTAGGTTTTGCAAGAGTTAGAGTTCAACCTTTTCAATTAAAATTTGACATGGGTGGTATGAATGGGTAATTCATGCTATTGTTGTGGTGACTAAGGATTTAGTCACTTCCAGGATTGTTGTTGTTCCCTATCTACTGTTATATTGTTGTCTTTTGTGATTATTTGAACATTAAAAACTGATTTGTTAACCTGCTTTTAAATGTATTACATTATTGCAAATAAAGATTGCTTTGTGCTGAAAATAAAACATACAGCCTCCACTTAAATAAGCTTGCATGTAACATATATGCAGTGCATTACTCTACGTAAGTCTTGCGAGTACATTCAAAGTACTTACGGCTTCTTTGGGCTCTTTATTCTGAGGGAGGAAGGTGAGCCACAAGGGCCTCACTTTTGTGAAATGTGCTGTGGATTCGACCACTAGCTTGGCGGTCCGGTCGGTTGCCTTGTGGGTTAAGGGCACACTGGTCGGCTCTTTTGTTTATGGCCATCTTATGGCACTTTTGCTTCCGCTGTTAAACTTCTTTATGTATATGTCGTTTGGCCGGTCGGCCTCTCTTTTGTAATATCTATCTTTTATTTATGATAACTTCTGTTCTGTTTCTTGCTTCGGTTCTATGTGAATGGATGGAATTGATGCATGAACTTTGTAAAGAGGTGTGTATACTGCATTTTTGGGAAGTATACATGTCTCGAGTCTCGGATTATCTGATTTGTGATGCTAGGACCGAATGGATGATTAAGCATTACAATCCCGATAAACCGGGGTCTCACACCAACTACCTTTTTGCAGGAAAGAACAGTTTGCTAAACCATCTTAATTAGCATAAAATGGCTGTTCAGCATATTATCTTTCCTCCTTTCTCATGAATTACTAAGAAACTGTGATACCTTGGCCCAAAATCCGCTTAATACTCAGCCACTGTAGGACGGATCTACGCACATATAGCACCGCATTTACACTTTTATCTCCGCTTCATATAAAGGGGCTAACTCGGAGGTGCTATGTTTGGACCCAACATAAAGAATATACTACTACAACTCACTTTAGACAAAGTAATATGTGACTAATCTCATCACACAACTCCACATAGACCACAAGGGCTGCACTTTAAGGGTTGACGCCTTCACATTCACACTGCATACATGACAAAATGCCTAGTAACACACCTCGGTACACGCCTGTGCATTAGTGCCGGCACATATGCCATGACGTGTGTCTACTCTGGGCCCACACGCGCTATGCGCCACATGCTGCAATCCCCTGTTCCGCAAGTGCCCGTGTAGCAAAGGTTGATGCTTTAATACCGATACCATATGTAACTCCCGACCCAAAATTTGCTCAATGCATAGCCCACAGTCGGGGTGGACCCGCGCACACATAACACCCCACTTATACTTTCGTATTCGTTTCGTATAAAAGAGTTAACCCGAAAGTGATACGTTTGGACCCAACAGGCACTACATACTACTACAATTCACTTTAAACAATCAATATGAGATTAAACTTACCACATAACTCTACATGGCCGCACTACGAGCATGCTGAGGCATTACAGAAACTAACAAAGTACTGATTTTAACTATGGAGGCCAATATGTGTTACACTTCCAATGGAGTATTATGTGTAACAGATGCACATAGATGATGTATATCATTGTCTGATTGGCACTAGCACTACTAATGACGGTACATATTATATATATAATCATTGTTAGACCACTAATAGAAGATTTAGGACCAACATTGATCAGTCCGGGGTTGTACCAGATATCATAAGAAAATAACTTTAGTAAGACCCTCTTGATTTTCTTTTCAAAAGGGCGTATTTACCAGTCCTCTGTGGGCACCAATTCTGAACATATGAATATAATGCACTCACATTTAAAAAAATGTAAGTGTAAAAGAGACAACAAAATATGAAAAAAAGTTGCTCACGATTACACTGATGATTTTTCATACCAGCCGGTACTTTCAATGTGAAACAGAGTGGTTTAAAGTCTTACGCTGAAAACACCAGAAACAACCCAAAAGTGGTGCGGCCAGTACCGACCAAACGCACATCACAAAACACGCGGGAAAGCGATCTTTGGAACCATATATATTCCCAATATGAACAGGACAACATTGCAACGTCATATGTTTTAGCCAGGTTTATATCAAACTTTTCTTTAAATGTGCCCTCAACCTCAAGGCCTCTAAACAAAAGAAAGGACATGCGTACATGTCCTTGTACAATCATATAATTTTTGGGGACCTTTTTCCCTAGGGAAAACTACAATTTTCAGACCTCTGATACTTTACAACATCAAGTTGAGGTTCTTGATGGTGCATGTCCAGATCAGCTTCCTAGGTTTATTTTCGATTCCAACTACTGATTTAGAGTCCACACCATAGCATAGTAACCGCAAAAAAAAAAAACCAACACAAGTGACCGTGACATTAAGACATGTACCATAGCATGATAAAACTAGGTAGCACCTGATGTATTATGGGAAACCTTCTGATTCGCGGATTATCCACCGTATTAATTCCTGGTCCCATGGCACAGTAACATTTTGGTCTTACATTGGTTTCTCTTTCTTGCACTAATATCTTAATTTAGAATAATTAGATTTAGTTATGCTACACTTGAACTAAGTATCAGTAGTAGAATATCGAGACAATAGAATTGTAATTGACCATATAGAGATCATACGCCACAAGAATAATATTTTCAACACTAGTTGAAAAAAATACTTAATACCCTCAAAAAAAAAATATAAATACAAAGAAAAGATTATTATATCCTTAACAAATCAATAGTCAGATTTAATGTATACCACCACCGTATAGGGTAAATAGAATGTACCGTAAAATTTCATTTTAATTATTGTTTATACATCCATTCCAACTCGATTCGGCATGGGATTGCCCAATCAAACCTCTGTCCCTACTAAGCTCACGGGTCAGAATCCTGTGCTTCCCCTCACTTTAGCCCCAAACGCGCTTCGGTAGCCTTCTTCCTCCCCCTTATATAAGGGCACCCCTCCCCTCCCTTCGCTTCACTCCGATCTCACCATCTCGCCTCAACTCCAATCGCTCTTCCATTTGCCTCTTCCACTCACCTCGAGAAATCCTCGTGCAACTCTTGCCTCCCGATTTGCAACACATCTTGATCAATTCTAGGCTTGTTTTCTGCTCCTGCAACCTCGAGAACTAGAGGGATTTTCTAGCGGCAAGGAAGAGCAATAGATGGATAGCAGGGAGGGAAATGGAGGAAGCCGCCTGGTGGTCACCGAGTTGAGCCACATCAAGGAGCTGGTGAAGCAGCTCGAGGTGCAGCTGGGAGGGTCCCCCGAGCTCTGCAAACACCTGATCTCGCAGATCTTCTCCCTCACCGAGAGGTCCATCGGCATGATCACGTCCGGGAGCTTCGACGGCCGCAAGCGCGCCACGGGCGACGCCGGCCTCGACTCGACCACGCCGAGCCCCCTCAGCGACGTCTCCGACGCGCCTTTCAAGACGAACAAGAAGAGGTGAATAGGACTTGCTGAGCAAATTAATAGCATGTCATGATTCATGAATCAATTGCAGTGGATTTTCTAGCTTCTTTTTGCAGAGTTATTAAGTGTGTGTTTTCTTGCTGGATTTGCAGGAAGACGATGGAGAAGCAGAAGCATCAGATTACGGTGAGCTCAACGGGAGGAGCGGAGAACCCAGTCGATGATGGCCATAGCTGGAGGAAGTATGGGCAGAAGGAGATTCTTGGAACCAAGCACCCAAGGTTGGTACTAGACTTTTGACAAATATCATTTTTTTTTTCATTTTGAGAGCCTAATCCGCACATGTTTTGGCAAGTGGAAACGTAATCATTGGCCTTTGCTTTCTGTGAGAGCATCGAGATTTCAGCTTTTGGATTTGGATATTGTAGCTGGCCTTTCTTTTAGCGAAAGCTGCAGCCTTTCCTCTGTTCCCAAATGTTTGGCCTCCACTTGTCAGATGGGAACAGAGGATGGTGTAATATTTCACTGGACAAAAAGTGCGGCGCACACCTGTTGCATCCGATTGGACATGTTCTAAAATAATTTTGTTCCAATTGGATAGGTGATGCTATTTTGTGCCAATCTAGTTCTGACTTTACAATCATAAACTTTTCTGAAAAGAAAAAAAAAATCAGAGTTTAAAACTGATCATAAATTTTGTAAGGTTTTGTTCAGCGTGCCTGATCTGAATCGTGCAACATTGCAGGGGATACTACCGTTGCACCCACCGCAATTCTCAGGGATGCGTGGCGACGAAGCAGGTGCAGCGCACAGACGAGGACTCGACGCTCTTCAACGTGATCTACCACGGCACGCACACCTGTGTGCAGAAGGCGGTGGCAGGTCAGGCTGCAGCAGCCGGCAAGAACCAGCCGTTGCAGAACCCGGACGCCCATTGCCTTCTTCAGAGCATGGGCTCAAGTCTGACGGTTAAGACCGAGGGGCTGGCAACGGAGCCCCAGGACTGGAGCACCATGCCGTTCTGCTTCTCCTCGCCGGTGACCGGCCTGGCGCCGGAGCACAATCCGTTCTCAACGCCGTCAACGCCGGAGAACTGCTTCGCGCGGGGCGTGTCGCTGTCGCCGTCTCTGGTCTCGCCGGCGACCTCGGACTCCAACCAACTCTCTATGGCCCCGTTCCATGTGGCCGGGGACGCGGAGTGGTGCGCGCAGTCTGAGCTCCAAGAAGTGGTGTCCGCGCTCGTGGCCGTGACGAGCACGCCGGTGCTCGCCATGGAGACCGACTTCTCGGTGGACGGCTTCGAGTTCGACCCGAGTTTCACCCTTGATGTTTCCAGCTTCTTTCCATGAGATGCAAGAGTACCAATCCTTACATAGCTGAAGAACACTAGAGATGCAGCTAATGTGACCACCCTCTGGGCTCTGGCTTTTGTCCAGGGACAGAGGAGGGAAAACACGAGTTCTTCTTCCTGGGCCAGTGCAGGTCTAAACATTAGGAGATGAGAATAGTGCCTTTCTTTTTGTTTCTTTTTCCCCCACTGCCACCGGGAGTGTTGCATTGTATTATTGATTTATGTCAAGAAAAATAAGACCATGTGATGTTTTAAGCCATCTTCGAATTGCTTCTCTTGGGCACCAGTAGTTTCTCTTGTTATACAATCTCACAGAAAAACCTGACCAAAGCTTGAAAGATCACCTCTTATTATTGTATCAATCAAGATTACTTCATGAACAGAAGTACGAACACATCAAATTTTAAACGTGTTCCCTAATGCCCAACTGCTGTGCAATTTTCAGACACGACCAGGGGAGAATTGGACTGAGTAAATGCCTTTCATTGTCATGCTATAAATCAGTATGGAAGTTGGCCAATTCGTTGTCTGATCTGAGAAAGTTCCATAAACTTAAGAAAACATATCTTTTTTTTTGAAGAGATAATATAAGAAAAAATCCAAAACACAACAATAGTCCATGGTGTCCAAACACTGTTACTAGTAAAAGTAGCAGGTCAAAGATGAAATCAGAACCACAAAGCTGGGAGCCTGGGAGTAGTCCTCATCACAATTAGGAAAAAGTTTCACTCCTTGTCATCTTCAAGAAACTGTAGAACGCAAGGGTTCACATTTGGAGCTTCTACAGCCTCTCCTCTGTCATCAGTCCTTCAATCTGCCGATGCAGAAATCCTCGATGATATCAAAGACTCTCGTGCCATGTTGTGGGCTGAAAGCGCGTTGAGTTATTATATAATTTTAGCCATAAAAAACAGAAAGGTTACGAAAGTTATGAAAGTGAATAATAAAAATACCAATAGTAAAATCAGATGTCTCACTCCTTGAGAAAAGGATCGGATAAGAAAGATCCCCGTCAATGCTGTTGTTTATAAACTAATTTTACACCTTTGGAGCATCCATCATCTGGACCTTCCTTTTAATTCATGAAAGCATTAATGTGCTCGTGCAAATATTTGCTATCTTATTTTCAATAACAACATCCACATATCCTCAGAGACCATGGTTAATGGATATGGACATAGAATGTTTTTCAGGGGCCGACACACACAATTTCAGTGACAACAAGAATACATGAACATTGCCCAAACACAGGAAGGCATTACACAAATAACTTTGGAAAATTCCAGCAATACTAAATCATGGATAGGCAACCAGAGCCCCTGATTGCCTTTGCTTGTTGTTGTAAGAGGAAAACTAGAAATATCCTTGAGAAATGTTTATTAAGTTGATTGATTAAATGATTTAAATTGAGATACAAAGATCCACAAGTCTAGCCCTGTCAGTCACTAAATTACTACCTCTCAAAAAGAATATTAAGTTACTAAAAATCTGCTGAAAACTTTCACCTAGAAAAGATGCAGCAAAGTAACATCCGACAGTTGTGTGATTAATGCTAAAACAGCAACATAAGACGTTTCGTAAAAGCATGATTTAAGAACGACATTGACAGAACATGATGTACACTATTGATGATGAGAAGTTACAAACCCAGAAAATCCCTGTCGAATCATCACCAACATTGTTTAGAATGGCATCACCACCTGGATGCTCATCCACATATGGAGTTACGTCGTAAACCTGGATCAATCACAAAATAGATAAATCACGAAGAAAAAAATCCAGTTGCAAACTTTACAGTAACGCGAGATGAAGGTGTTTTGGTAAACTGGTAGACCCTTTTTCCCAACCTTGTCATTGATTATGATCCACAGATCCAGCAATCCTTACTTGTGTTGTGGGTTGATACCTCCTTTAGCTCCATGATTTCTGAATTTGAAATGGCAGGAAGAAAATAATGAGAATGGCGTGCATTTTGGATTACCTTTGAACAATCTTGTCCCTAGATCAACAAACATAAAGCATACTCTAAAGCATCATGGCATATGTTGACAAAATTGTTTGTTAAAACAAAATTAGATGTACATGCATTACAGAAAACTACAGTATGCAAACGCGGAAGATGAAATTCACCGTTCCATTGCCCCCTGAATGTGTTTCCTTTCCTTTAACTGCATCACAACATTACTCAGTGCCAATGATTTTTAGTTGACTTCACATAAGATTACTAGTAATGGAACTTTTGCCTCTGCCGTAGGACCTTGGGATAACAAAAAGGGTTCCAAGTACAAGAAGCACAAGTGAGATGACAATAATTTCCATTGTGCGCCTCAGGAATTACTGAACTATGAATTAACTGGAGTAATGCTCCGCACAACGAAATTGACTTCAATCAGTAATGCTTACAACAAAGAAAGTACAACTGATAACAACAATCAACAATACTACAACGATCTCAATGTTTATTATGTGTAAAAGAAATCTAAAGAAAGGACAGTTTCGGAGTTACTGCACCCAGAGTCCAGTAAACTCTGAAAGTATGCAAGAAACTGGACCTTGCACAATAATGGCCGCAGCATAGCTTATTCAACATCTAATCAAGGTGGCCTTGCTAATGCCGTGACGCAATACGCTACAAAGAGCTCAAAGATCGCATCATTCCCGTGTCAGAATCTACACAAATCTCGTATGCTAATTCAGACCCAATCTTACCGAGCCGGACGCTTTCGGCAGAAAATCAAATCTTGCAACGATTCCAGCGCCGACTACTCAAAGATCGAATCTTTCCCACCAATTCCAGCCCGAATGGGCGAATCTTGCAACAAATTTTACGAAATCGAAGTGAACCAAGGATCCACCACATCACCCCACCTTGCTCCACCTATCTGAACTCGAAACACACCGCACAAATCGGAGGATAAGGGAGAAGGAATTTAGCCGCAAATTCAGGGAAGGAACAGAATGCAGTTGGGCACAGAAGATTCTAGAAGCGTTACGGCGCGTACCGGGAGCGAAGAAGAGCTAAACTGATCTTAAAAAAACGTAGTTAAACTAATCAAGTGTAAGTTGTAACAATGAACAAAAAAATCCGTGTAAAATATTTGCCACTGGAGAATAGTAGTAAGTACGTTACCTGAAGTTTAATGGTTCGTATACTTCGCCATTATATACTTCACCCCTAAACTATAAAGTTAGATATTTTATTCCATAAACTTACAAAATCAAAGCAAATGACCCTCCAAGACGGCTATTAGACCGTGACGGATAACCTGGACAATGATGTGGAGGCGAGTCAACAAATCAAATTAGAAAGAACTATTAATCAATGGGCCCCACATGTCACTGAGTACTACTTCTTCCCGTCTCTTCTCTCTCCTATCCTCCGTTCCAATCGAAGTCACCGGACACTCTCACTGAATAGCCACCACCATTAGCTTCCTCATGTCAGTGCTGTGCCCGCCCTATCTCGTCGCCAACGTGGCCCCCACATGCACTGGCTCTGAAGTCCTCGCATCGTCACCGCTGCCGTCTGCTCCCCCACCTGCTCGCCGCCACATCCTGTCGCCTGTCTCGCCTCCGCGTCAGCACCTGCCCCCTGCCCACATGCTGTGTTGTGCACGAGCGTGTCTGCGCCCACCTGTCGCGTCGCCTTGTCGCCTCCGCCACCTGCTTTGGCTCGCCCGAGCCGTTGCCCTCGTCACCTCCCTACGCTGCACACGCCTGCGCGTACACCTGCCCTGTCCTCCCCAACCAAAGCTCCCATGACTGCATCGGGACCCCGCGCCTCCGACTATCTCAGCGGATCTCCCCTCCTCTTCTCCGAGCTATAAAGAGCCCAAGAAGCCCCCCTTCATCTCCTTCCCCACCCAACTCCCCCCTCTCTCTCGCTTGTGTTGTTGTGGTTTGTCTGAAACCCGAGTCTCAAGCTGCTGCGCGCCTCCTTTCGGTTCTAGTTGCACTAGTGCGGCCCCTCTTCTACCCGCGTCGATTCGGGCCCCAGAGTTCCTTGAAGCAATCTTCTCTCAATTTCAGTCTTGTGTCACAGGAGCTGCTGCATTTCCTCTTCTCCTTCAATCCTGGCTGACCCATTCACCGTCGTCTTCCTTCGCATCCGACTGCGAGTTTCCCCACCGCCGTTCGCTGTCCACCGACCTTCTCCGGCCTCTCTCACAGTCTTGATAAGCCCCCTTCCCTGTGCCCTATTCTCCCTCATGTCCTTTCGACCACGCCACATTTTGAAACTCCTTCTAGCCACGTATTGTCGTAACTCCTTTCGACCACGTGTAGTCGAAACTCCTTCCAACCACGTGTTGTCGAGCCTCCTTCTGACCACATGTAGTCGAAACTCCTTTTGACTACCCATATAGTCAAAACTCCCTCTGACTATGTCGTGTAGTCAAAACTCATTCCGACCACGTCGTGCAGTCTAACCGCCTTCCGATCACGTCAAGTCCGATGATAAATACTTGAAACGAACAACACTCGAAACAAACAGTACTCGAAGCCAGCAATACTCGAAATAAACAGTACTCATAACCATCAGTACTCGAAGCCAACAGTACTAGAAGCCACCGGTACTCGAAGTGAACAATACTCGAAGCCAACAGTACTCAAAACTAAGAATACTCGAAACTAAAACTTCAGAAGGTTCGTTCTCCTCCGTTATAACTCCGATTCTAGTGGTTTTTATTTCTAAATTTATCTAAATTCAAGACCTTGCTAATGGCACTAGTCTTATTTAATTTAGAGTTCATTTACTATTTCTTGTGTATTTATTTATTCTCTTTGGTTGTGGATTATTGTTTTGGTACGTTCGTCCAAATAGAGTTCGAAGAAGAAGGAGATCTCCATTTCGATCAAGCACAAGACTTTCAAGACTCTCTCACCTTCACTCCAGGTGAGTCAATACTTTAATCATTTTGAGCCTATATTTTATGCAAATTATATTCATTTAAATTACCAAAATTGCATACTTTAATTCTTTGAACAAATGTATGTTCAATCTTAAGATAGTTAAATGCTCATTTGATGATTAATTAATTATTGTACCATCCTTTGGCAATTGAATACACTATTCTATGTCACCCTAGTAACTATGTGGTAATAACTAGTTATAGGTTGTACCTAAGCGACATGCTAGTCTTGCTTAAGTACTGGGGCATTAAATGCCTGAATCATCATCTTTTAATCATGAAAATGGTTTTATACAGTCATTGTGAGTAAATGACTGTAATGTTGTGGTAATGTATTGTATTCCCCAAAAACCCTATTAAATTGTTGTTACCTTATCTAGGCGGATGGTATGGTGGTGGGTGCCGTCGGAGCACGAGAGTGGTTGGTATGTAGTATGAACCGCCTAGATGGATTAAGGACTCAATCTTATCATGACCTCCTATTGTAAAACATGTGCAACCACAAGTATGTAAAGTACAACTTGGCTTAGTAAATTTATGAAAATCTGACTGCCGTCTCACTAGAGGGATAATGGGATAGTGCAAGAACTGGATACGTCCAGCTTGAATGGGACACCAATGTAAGGTGAAGTTGCCAGTCGCACTAGACATTGTGGTGTAATCCAGCTACACTAGTGGTTGAGGTGAGCATCCCGCACAATTTATAGGTGCATCCCATATGGTTACTAAGATGGTCTCTCAACCACGTGACCAAGGAATCATGTGGGGGGCAACGGTTGATTGTCTCTTGTGGGCAGAATCTAAAATGTTTAAATAGCAGTGCCTATGGTCAAAGGCGGACATGGGAACTTACTTGTAATATTCTGAAGAAAATAATAATAATAATAATAATAATAATAATAATAACGTCTTTAAGGGCTTGTGCGTAATTAAATAAAGAGGATACGTGAAAATAGGATATTTCAGAGTTTTTTAAGAGCTATATAAATCGTGGGAGTGGATTATAGAAACCCTAGCAGTCTTTTTTTTTCTCCCACCTAGTCGCCGCCAGGAAAGAAAAAACGATCTCGCCCAGCGCGTGGATGCGGGAGCTGCTGCTCGCATAGCGCGTGGAGGCCTCGCCGGGGTGCCGTTCGGCCGCGCGTCACCATGGCCGCGTGATCTCGCTTGCATGCGTGAAGGCCCGACACTGTGTCTTTGCCTTCTTGAATGCATGTGGTTGTGAAGGCTCAAGTATCTCCGAGAAGGTATGACAATCAACAAGCAAGCCATGCGTGAGATTTGTTGATGTGAATGAAAAGTTTTGTTTTCATGAAATTACTCTTGTAGTTGAAGGCTTAAACAACACATGAGAAAATAGGAGAAAAGAAGCTAAGATCCGGATTCTTGTGGGTAACGATCTGCAATTTTCGTTTCTCTGTTTTCTAGGGTAATTAGAGATTGTTAGAGAGGTTTTATAATTTTCTAATAGAGAAGCCGAATAATGAGTCTGTTTAACCTGCTGTTATGTTGAACGATTTAATCGGGTACCTTATTGGCGAATTTTGAAAATGTCATCTACTAGTTAATTGTAGATAATTTCGATATCTTTCTATAGCATATTTAAACATGTCGATCGGACAAGTATAATTCGAGATATGAATTTTGGAAGACTGCTGTCTTTGTGGTTGTCGTCTTTCGGCGCTGTTTTGGTAGACCGCAGATTAAAAATCGTAATTTGACTAATTAGAGTTTTTGATCTACATGAAAGATGTATATAATTGTCTAAGGGTTCTGTAGAATCCAAGAACTCGTATTTTGGTTGGGTAAAACAAAAGTTATGAATTTAGTAAGACCCGCTGTCCCGGTCGACAGATCGGTTTTCTGGACTAAAAACGGAGGGTTAGATGAATTAATTAGGAGACTTGGTAATCTAATAAAATATGGAGAATTTTGTGTAGAATCCAGAACTGGGTGGTTTGTCGTGATCGGACTTTCAAGTCGAAAGTTACGCTCTTTTTAGTAACAGAACAGCAATGGGTAACTATTGATGCTGGGAAGCGTGGTATATTTGGGGACGGGTAGGAGCGATATCTATTGATTGCTATTCTTGTTTCTGTAGCTTGTATTGAAATTTGAGTATTTAATGTAGGAGAGGCGTCGTGCTTGGTGCCATCTTCTAGTCAAATCGTGCGTCGCAACTAGTAAAGGCAAGTGCATGGTAGACATCGATCAATGATTGATCACTGTTTTCTTTATCTTCCATTACCATTATTGTTGTGCTCTTATTTTATTTAATTGCAAGCAATGGAATGGTATGGATTTATATTGTTAATGGACATGATGAAAAATTGGATATGATGAGTAATATGAAATTATGCATGTTTGCATTCATAAGCATCTTTGCATATGAGCAGGTGATCATGAATGATCACAACTCCACGGGAGTGGAGGAGGTCCCCGATCCTTGCGGAGGAACGGGCTTGAGAGTGAATGTTGTCACGAGCATTCACTCATGCTATACCGGTATACGCGAAAGAAGTGCATGTGGACATGTAGATTAGAGTTGCATTGATTTATGAGATTAATGGGTGTGAAACAAATAGAAGATAACAACATGAGAATATTAATAGAAGTACCTATGATGATAATGAAGTTATTGAATACTGTTGATTTATTATTGTTCGTTGTATATTAATGTATTTGCTGAGTCGTGGACTCACCCTTGCTCTTTTGTTGTCTTTAGGTGATCTTGAGGGGGCCGTGGATGAGGCGAGTAGAGCACATGGATTAGATCCATACTTCAATCACATGATCATTTACCATAAGAACCTTTTCATTAAATGTTGGATTACTCTTGGACATGTTAGCGCCTGAATAAAGTTTGGGTCACATTTTGGATTAGATTATTTATTTCAACGATTTGGATTCAGTAGTTGGTGCCATCCTGGATTGTTTACTTGGTTATATTTCCCCTTGCTTATTTACTCTTGCTTGATTCATAATTATGGATACTCTTTTGTGATCCAGAGATATGTCCATTGATATCTTCTTGCTGAAATTTTATAGTGTGTCAATATTTATTAGTTTAGAGAGTAGTTTAGTGGCATTCCAGGCTCAGTGTTGGGCTGGGGTGTTACAGTTGGTATCAGAGCGGGCTTTAGGTCCGTGGTGAATAGATTAACAACATAGGTAAACTAAAATTGTTAAAATTTGTTTTAGTCTAGTAAATCAACTAAAATTTGCTAATGGTTACCTAACCTAAAAATTTGACACACTAGTGCACAGTAGGTTAGAGAGAGGTACGAATATAGTTTTTTTTACGCTTTCGTTATGTTGTTTATTGAAGCATGATTTTATTTTTGACCTTTGAACTCATTTTGTATTGTTGATTGTGGTTGATAGCTATCTTGGGGGTAGAGGACGTGGTCGTGGTGGCCGTGATCGTGGAGGTCGGGGCGCGGCGCGGTCCGTGGAGCCACCTCTGTAGAAGATGAGTCGATGGCGAGGGGTTCTTTGTTGACCCGCCTCGGTTGTGGTCGAGATGAGACCCCGCTTTCTTGAGAGAGTTGGTGGGAGAGATCCGTGCTCTTCGTCAACGGTAGCGCGCCTATTCTTCTGCGGCATCTGTTGTTGCTCTGTCGCACCTCCACCGGTTCTGAGGCGCGGATGACACCGAGTGGATGGGGTTGAGGTTGGATCCGTTTGTGGTCGGGCACACCGGTCGAGCGTGGATGGTTGCGCTATATGGAGTGGCAGTTTGGAGCTTTAGAGATGTCCTCACATCAAAGGGTCCGTTTTGTAGCCTTTCGATTGAAGGGCAGCGGACATTTGGTGGGAGGCGTGTTATCTTCGAGGACAGCCATCGAAGGGCTAGTCACTTGGGAGGACTTTGTTGATCAGTTCAAGGAAAGTTCTACCCTACTCTTTTGTTGAAAAGATGGAGGTTGCATTGACAACCTTTGCTCAAGGGAAGAGGTCTATTCTTGAGTATGAGGTGAGTTCAACAACTTGGTTCGCTTTGTCCCTTGATGGCGAACGATGATCTTCGAAAGCCAAGAGGTTCCGTCGGGTCTCAATTACGAGTACCGACATGTGTTGGGAGCTACTCCACTCCGTGACTCTGACTCTGTTGTGGAGCAAGCTAGGGGCATGGAGTTGGAGATGCGACTCACGAAGGGCGACAAGCCTCGGTGGGTGGTAGCTTCGGTGGTGACGGAAGAGGAGCTCTAGTGAGGAAGTGGAGTGCATTCGGCGACCCGCTTTCAAGAAATTCAAGGGAGGACCGCAGTCCTTCAAGTCTAAGCAGTCGAGGTCGTTCTCTTCTTCGGCGCCCCGTCCTTTTGCAGGTACTCCGGCTCTTCGTCCTGTCCCAGGGCAGGGTATGCTTTGCTTTAAGTGCGGTGATGGACACCGTGCTGCTGAGTGCTCTTGGACGGGAGATTGCCGTCAGTGTGGCCGACCGGGTCACAAGGAGCGGGTGTGTCGCCAGAACCCCGCTAGTGTGATCAAGTGGGAGCCTGTGTCATCTTCTTCTTCAGTGGGTCCTGCTCGAGGATCTTTCCAGATGATGACTGCTCCTCCTGCACCGCTACTTCCTTCAGCATGGGCGCCTCCAGTAGGGTACTACTGGCAGCCGCCACCTTCGGCACCACTTCAGGTTGCACGACCGGCTTTACCTGCACCGCCACAGCAGATTGTTGGGGCTCTCGCCGCCCGGCGTCATCTTCTTTCGCCATGGCGCCACAGAGTGTACGCCATGCCCACAGTGAGTCCGCGGGTCGTCTGACGTGGTGGAGTGTACTTTGCTTGTGGATTCGTTTGATGCTTTAGTCCTTTTTGATTCAGGGGCTACCTTTTCGTTTGTCTCGACGGCGTTTGCTAGTAGAGCGAACTTGAGCATGCAGTGGATTTCTCAATCAGTGTTGGCTAGTTCTCCTGGGGGTATTATTGCGAGCTCTACTGTTTGTCCTGGGTGTTCTATTGTCATTGATGGAGAGAAGTTCACGGCGAATTTGATAGTTATTCAAATGGAGCCATTCGGCGTTATCTTGGGTATGGATTGGTTGCACTCTTATCGAGCCATGATATCCTGTTTACGTAGAAACGATGCGTGTGCGAACCCGTGCGGGAGACTTTGACCTTCAGAGAGTGCGCCTCGCGCTCTCTTTCGATGTTGATCGGATTTGTTCCGGTCACAAGATGATGGCCCAGGCTTCTCTTAGCTCTTCTTTGAGAAACCGGCGTGGCCGCAGATTGAGGAGATTCCGGTGGTTAGTGATTACCGGATGTGTTCCCGGTGAGCTTAGGGTTTGCCACTGCGCGAGGCGTGGAGTTTCGCATTGATCTTGTTCCGGGTACTCGTCCCATCTCTATGTCTCCATATAGACTAGCACGTCCGTTTCAGGATGAGTTGAAGAAGCAATTGGATGATTTGTTGGCTAAAGGTTTGATCAGGTGTAGCGTATCGCCGTGGGGAGCTCTGATACATTCACGAGAAAAGAAGGATGGGAGTTGGCGCATGTGTGTTGATTACGTGCACTTAATATTGTAACAATCAAGAACAAATATCCATTGCCCCGCATTGAGGACTTGTTTGATCGGTTGAATGGAGCTCAAGTGTTCTCCAAGATCGATCTCGATCGAGGTATAATCAAATCCGGTGCGTGGCGAGGATGTGAGAAGACAACTTTCTCTACCAGGTATGGGCATTATGAATTTAAAGTTATGTCTTTTGGATTGACTAATGCACCTGCCATTTTTATGGAGACCATGAACAACATGTTGCACGAGTATTTGGATGACTTCGTGGTGGTGTTCATTGATGATATTCTTATCTATTCCAAGACCAATGAGGATCATGAGCGTCATTTGAGGTTGGTTTTAGAGACTTTGAAAGAGCACAAGTTCTATGCTAAGTTGAAGAAGTGTGAGTTCTGAATTTCAGAAGTGAGTTTTCTGGGTCATGTGATTAACCCTCAGGGCATTGCTGTTGATCCTAGCAAGGTCTCTACAGTGGTGGATTGGAAGAGGTCGACTAGTGTGAAGGAGGTGAGGAGTTTCTTGGGCTTGGCTGGTTATTATCGACGTTTTGTGCAGGATTTCTCTATCATCGCCAAACCAATGTCTCAGCTTACTCAGAAAGGTGTGAGATTCAGTGGGTGATGAGTGTGGAGCGATTTACGCATTTTGAAAGAGAGGTTGGTGACCTCTCCTATTCTCACTCTTCCCGAGCCAGGAAAGCGGTTCACGATCTTTTGAGATCGTCTCGAGTGTGCCTTGGTGTGTTCTCATGCAAGGCGGTAAGGTAATTGCTTATGCGTCGAGGCGATTAAAAAGCACTGCGAAATTATCCCACTCATGACTTGGAGTTGGCTGCGGTTATCTTTGCTCTCAAGATTTGGAGACATTATCTATCTGGCGAGCCTTGTGATATTTTCACAGATCACAAGAGTCTCAAATATATCTTCACTCGAAGGATCTGAATTTGAGGCAAAGGAGGTGGTTGGAGTTGATCAAGGACTATGATCTTACTATCGGTATCATCGAGCAAGGCCAATGTAGTTCTTGATGCTCTTAGTCGCAAGCGACACCGCTACTCTAGATTGCCTCATTGCTGATTTTGATCGCATGGGAATATCTTATTGTTATGCGGGCACGATTGCATCTTGAGACACGATGATTCTTGAGTCAGCTATTTCCGGACCGTGTCGGAAAGCACAACAGAGTGACCGGTTATTACAGGAGGTTAGGAAGCGTCTGGATGAGGGTAAAGAGGGTGATTTTAGCATGGATGATTTTGGTGCTTTGAGGTTTAAAGGCCGCCTTTGCGTGCCACAAAAGGCGGAGGTCAAAGATGATATCTTGAGGGAGGCACATCGCACTCCGTACACTGTTCATCCTGGTGAGACTAAGATGTATCGAGATCTAAAACATAATTTTTGGTGGGAAAGGATGAAGGTGGACATTGCTAATTATGTGGCTTCTTATGGTGTTTGTCAGCAAGTGAAAGCTGAGCACAAGCGTCCTGCAGGGTTGTTGCAGCCTTTGGAGGTTCCCCAGTGGCCTTGGGATGATATCTCTATGGACTTTGTGGTGGCATTACCTCGTACGCCGCGAGGGAAGGATGCAGTTTGGGTAGTGATGGATCGGTTCAGCAAGTCTGCGCACTTCATTCCTATTCGCACTACAAATTCAGCGAGTGATCTAGCTCCTATTTATGTGCGTGAAATAGTAAGACTGCATGGTGTGCCAAAGACCATTGTTTACGACGAGGGCCAAGTTTGTCTCAAGTTACGGGAGAGTCTGCGAGTGCATTGGGCACACAGCTCCGCCTTTAGTCTGACGTTTCACCCTGCAGCAGATGGGCGATCGAGCGTACTATTCAAACTTTGGAGGACATGTTGCGATCTTGCGCTCTGTCTTGGAAGGGTAGTTGGGAGGACCAGTTGCCACTTGTAGAGTTTGTTTATAATAATAGTTACCATTCCAGTATTAGAGCCGCGCCATTTGAGGTTCTCTATGGGCGGAAGTGCAGATCGCCACTTTGTTGGGATGCAGTTGGAGAGAAGGCAATTTTGGGTCGGATTGGATTGAGGAAGACCGTTGGTAGCGTCGCCATGGTGAGGCGAGAATCTGTTAGCGACTCGAGCAAGCAGAAAAGCTATCTTGATGTGAGGCGTGATTTGGAGTTTGCGGTGGGTGACCAGGTGCTCTTGAGAGTGTCTCCCACTAAAGGTATTGTTCGGTTCGGTACCAAAGGGAAGCTTAGCCCGAGGTACGTTGGACCATTCTCGATTATTGCAAGAATTGGTAAGTTAGCCTACTGCTTGGACCTTCCTGAGTCCATGCGTGGAGTTCATAATGTGTTTCACGTCTCGATGCTGAGAAATTTTTTGAGAGACCCAGAGCATAAGATTTCATTAGAGCCGCTGACTATTGAGCAAGATCTCACAATTGAGTCGCGTCCGGTGCGCATTCTGGAGAGGTCGGAGCGAGTGCTGAGGCACAAGATGTTGGTATACGTCAAGGTGCTGTGGACGCATCAGTCTGAGAGAGAGGCGACTTGGGAGTTGGAGTCTCGCATGCGCGAGCAATACCCAGAGTTGTTCACGTCGGGTACGTGTTATTTTACTGTTTAATTTCAGCAGTGTAGTTTTTCTTTGAGTAGAACGACGAGTAGAATTCGGGGTCGAATTCTATTAAGGGGGGTAGAATGTAATATTCTGAAGAAAATAATAATAATAATAATAATAATAATAATAACGTCTTTAAGGGCTTGTGCGTAATTAAATAAAGAGGATACGTGAAAATAGGATATTTCAGAGTTTTTTTAAGAGCTATATAAATCGTGGGAGTGGATTCTAGAAACCCTAGCAGCCTTTTTCTTTTTTTTCTCCCACCTAGTCGCGCGGGAAAGAAAAACGATCTCGCCAGTAGCGTGGATGCGGAGGCTTTGCTCGCTTAGCTAGCGTGGAGGCCTCGCCGAGTGCCGTCCGCGCAGCGTCACCATGGCCGCGTGATCTCGCTTGCATGCGTGAAGGCCCAGCCTGTGTGCTGCACTGCTGAATGCATGTGGTTGTGAAGGCTCCAAGTATCTCCCGAGAAGGTAACAGCAATCAACAAGCAAGCCATGCGTGAGATTTGTTGACGTGAATGAAAAGTTTTGTTTTCATGAAATTACTCTTGTAGTTGAAGGCTTAAACAACACATGAGAAAATAGGAGAAAAGAAGCTAAGATCCGGATTCTTGTGGGTAACGATCTGCAATTTTCGTTTCTCTGTTTTCTAGGGTAATTAGAGATTGTTAGAGAGGTTTTATAATTTTCTAATAAAGAGGCCGAATAATGAGTCTGTTTAACCTGCTGTTCTGTTGAATGATTTATTCGGGTACCTTATTGGTGAATTTTGAAAATGTCATCTACTAGTTAATTGTAGATAATTTCTATATCTTTCTATAGCATATTTAAACATGTCGATCGGATAAGTATAATTCGAGATATGAATTTTGGAAGACTGCTGTCTTTGTGGTTGTCGTCTTTCGGCGCTGTTTTGGTAGACCGCAGATTAAAAATCGTAATTTGACTAATTAGAGTTTTTGATCTACATGAAAGATGTATATAATTGTCTAAGGGTTCTGTAGAATCCAAGAACTCGTATTTTGGTTGGGTAAAACAAAAGTTATGAATTTAGTAAGACCCGCTGTCCCGAAGCTGACAGATCGGTTTTCTGGACTAAAAACGGAGGGTTAGATGAATTAATTAGGAGACTTGGTAATCTAATAAAATATGGAGAATTTTGTGTAGAATCCAGAACTAGGTGGTTTGTCGTGATCGAACTTTCAAGTCGAAAGTTACGCTCTTTTTAGTAACAGGACAGCAATGGGTAACTATTCGGTACCGGAGAAGCGTGGTATATTTGGGGACGGGTAGGAGCGATGTCTATTGATTGCTATTCTTGTTTCTGTAGCTTGTATTGAAATTTGAGTATTTAATGTAGGAGAGGCGTCGTGCTTGGTGCCATCTTCTAGTCAAATCGTGCGTCGCAACTAGTAAAGGCAAGTGCATGGTAGACATCGATCAATGATTGATCACTGTTTTCTTTATCTTCCATTACCATTATTGTTGTGCTCTTATTTTATTTAATTGCAAGCAATGGAATGGTATGGATTTATATTGTTAATGGACATGATGAAAAATTGGATATGATGAGTAATATGAAATTATGCATGTTTGCATTCATAAGCATCTTTGCATATGAGCAGGTGATCATGAATGATCACAACTCCACGGGAGTGGAGGAGGTCCCCGATCCTTGCGGAGGAAAGGGCTTGAGAGTGAATGTTGTCGCGAGCATTCACTCATGCTATACCGGTATACGTGAAAGAAGTGCATGTGGACATGTAGATTAGAGTTGCATTGATTTATGAGATTAATGGGTGTGAAACAAATAGAAGATAACAGCATGAGAATATTAATAGAAGTACCTATGATGATAATGAAGTTATTGAATAATGTTGATTTATTATTGTTCATTGTATATTAATGTATTTGCTGAGTCGTGGACTCACCCTTGCTCTTTTGTTGTCTTTAGGTGATCTTCGAGGACGCCATGACTAAGAGCGAGTAGAGCACATGGATTAGATCCATACTTCAATCACATGATCATTTGCCATAAGAACCTTTTCATTAAATATTGGATTACTCTTGGACATGTTAGCGCCTGAATAAAGTTTGGGTCACATTTTGGATTAGATTATTTATTTCAACGATTTGGATTCAGTAGTTGGTGCCATTCTGGATTGTTTACTTGGTTATATTTCCCCTTGCTTATTTACTCTTGCTTGATTCATAATTATGGATGCTCTTTTGTGATCCAGAGATACGTCCATTGATATCTTCTTGCTGAAATTTTATAGTGTGTCAATATTTATTAGTTTAGAGAGTAGTTTAGTGGCATTCCAGACTCAGTGTTGGGCTGGGGTGTTACATTACTAGAGTTAGTTCTATTTATAAAATCTATTGGATTTGATGAAATACTAGTCGGGCTGATGTAGCCCTGATTTTAGATTTTTCCTGGGTCGTCGTACTCAGTGGTGTTGTTAATGGTGGATGTAACCACAACCAAAATAAGCATATGGTGGAGGTAACCTTCGCCATTATAAATATTGTAATATCTCTTTAATAAAATGAAATTTGGTTAAAATTCTAAGTCATAGGAATTTCTAAATATTGTAATTGAAAATGTTGCTTCTAGCAAATAAAAGAACTCGAGCCATCCTAGTTAAAGCCTTGCATGTATACTATTGCATTCTGTGTGTTGGCACGTGAGCACGAAAGTTGTTCTTATTCTCGCTCTTTCCCCCAAACCTCAAAAGCAGGAAATCATGGACATTACGCCTGCTACGAGGATCCAGAAGTTGGAGGCCCAGCAGATGATAAAGAGCAGTGTAGTTCTTTTAGTCCTGCACAAGTTTTGTTTGATTATAGAGCTTCGCATTCTTTTGTTTCAAGAAAGTTTATTGAAAGGCTTAAGTTGGAAACATATAAGTTAAAGAAACCCGTGGTGCTTAGTTCACTCGGGGATCCTTATTTGCTACCTCAGTAAGTCCAGAGTAGAGATTGCTTTGGAAAATTCTGGATTCCTAGCAAACCTCCTAGTGCTAGAATCCCAAACTCTGGATATCATCCTAGGAATGGATTGGTTGGCCGAGTACCAAGGACTAATAGATTGTGCCAACAGAAAATTGGTACTCCCCACGAACCCAAGAACTACAATCATGGTTAGTGTGGATCATTCCTCTCCTTTGGATCGGGCAATCCACCACCTTGAAGAGTTGTCCCTAAATACGACACCTGTAGTCCAAGCTTATCCAGAGATCTTCCCTGAAGAATTGCTTAGCATGCCACCAGATAGAGATGTTGAGTTTGTGATCAACTTAAAACCAGGGACAGCCCCAATTGCCAAGAGACCATATAGGATGACCGTCGATGAGCTTGAAGAGCTTAAGACCCAGCTTGAGGACTTGCAAGAGAAAGGATTTATTAGACCTGGCTCATCCCCCTAGGGTTCACCGGTACTTTTTGTAAGGAAGAAGGATGGTACCATTAGATTGTGTGTAGATTACAGAGCTTTCAATGAGGTTACCATCAAGAATAAGTATCCATTGCCTCGCACCGATGATCTGTTCGATCAATTATCAAGAGCAACAGTTTTCTCCAAGATAGACCCGAGATCAGGACACCATCAACTTAAGATCTGGAATGAGGATATTCCCAAGACGGTTTTTACCACCCGGTATGGCCTATATGAGTTCACAGTAATATTGTTTGGCTTGACCAATGCGCCAGCCTAGTTCATGAACCTTATGAACAAGGTATTCATAGAATACTTGGACAAGTTTGTTGTCATGTTCATAGACAACATCCTAATCTACTCTAAGACCATGGAAGAACACGCTGAACATTTGCGTTTGGTGCTATAAAAGATTAAAGAGCATCAGCTTTATGCCAAGTATAGTAAATATGAATTTTGGCTTCATGAGATCAGTTTCCTCGGACACATTGTATCTGCTGGAGGAGTCGCAGTGGACCCATCTAAAGTAGAAGATGTATTGGATTGGAAGCATCCTATCTCGGTAACTGAAGTGCGTAGTTTCCTCAGCTTGGATGGATACTACAGACGCTTCAAGTGAACACCGACGGGTGTGTCACTAGCTATACCGGTATATGCATGAGTGCAGTCCTTTGTGTCACTAGCTATACCGGTATATGCATGAGCGCAGTCCTTTCATTTCATTCATTCCATTCATTCACATGTTCCTATCAGTTCTATGTTCATATTCTTAATGATACTGTATTGTTCATGTTCAATGCAATTCAAATTATTCTTTGTACTTGCTGAGTCTCGGACCCATTCTTGCTTTGTTTTTTATTTTTAGGTGATCGTTGATGATGACTCAATTGGGAGGGAGTAGACACACACTATTCATTCACTTCACCACACTCCATTTTCAATAATAAAACTTGGTTATGTCTTTCATTCGTTAATTGATGAACTGTAACAAATAAAGTTAGATGTGATTGATAATTCTCTCCATGTTATGGTTGCTTAAGTACTGCTTGTGGTCTTTGATCAACCCTTGGATATAGTCATTTGGATTCAGTCTTTATTTCTGTATTTGTTTAATTATATGTTGATCTCTATGTCATTAGATGAGTTATTATTTTAAATTCTTCTGAATTATGGTTATATATTAGAACCTTTAGGTAACATTTTGGCTTCCGAATAGTCAGGGTGTTACAGTTGGTATCAGAGCAGGCTTTAGGTCCGTAGTAAACAAAATATTAAAATGACACACTGTGCACAGAAGGTGGGGTTTGGGAAATCCATTGCATCCGTATTTCTAGTGATGTGGTTCATTATGTTGTAATGTATCGAATTGCTTCTGTACTATCTTTCTTGTTGTTAATATATGATATGATGTGATATCCTATATCTATGAATTTATTCTATGATTGTCATGAGATAATCCTATATATTCATAATTGATTACATTGGTTATGCGTGTTGATAACGGATGTTAAGAAGTTGAGGTCGTGGTTGTTACTCTGGTATTCACCAGGTTATACCATCGTTCGTGGTATGTGGTTAGGGGAGTAGTTACCCCGAGTAGTTGAGCGTAAATTGCTTTGGAAAGTTGTTCTCTTCCTTGATTTCTGAATTTGGCAAATTCTTGTCCGGTGGTGGTTGATGAATTTCTCTTGGGTTCATGGTTCATGTTAGTTGATGAGTTTCAATGGGTTTTTAATGGTTCTTTGAAACAAATATTGTTTTTTGACTTTTGAGTTGCTTTTACTACTGGTGATCTTCGTCAATTGGCAATATAGATATTTCTATGGTTGTTCCTTCTTTCTCATTGGAAAAAAGCGGCTCATTTACTCGTTTGATAGTTTGGATAATGAGAGTTTTCTGTCAAAAGTTCGTTAACATGAGAAAGCTTTGGCTCCATGTATTTCTTTTGGATCATTCCGCGTGTAGAAGTTTAATGCATCTCTTTTCTGAAGAAAAGTGTTAAAACCCTTTTGGTGGTGCCTTGTTGTGATTAAGTCGGAAATTGTAATCAAACAAAATGGTTGGCTACGGGTTTTTATTGGTCCCTATTTGTTTTTCAAAATAATTCTTATCTTTTTGACTGCTGAGCCCTCTTTGCTACTTATAAACGTTATTATTGACAAGATCGTTTCTTTTATGATAGTCCTATCTTTCTTGTTGATAAAGGAGACCTGGTTATCCGTTTGGTATTTTGAGAGAATGGGAATTATCTTTTACGAAGTTCATTGAAGAAAGTTTTGACTCTGCTAGTTTCTTTTGAAGTAGTTGGAGTGTTGGAGTTTAGAACCTCTCTTTGAAAAACTTTATGCTTTTGCCACATTGATATTTCTAACTTTCAAAGTCAATATTTTCTTCTCATTTGGAGTTTGATCAACTTTTCGTGCGGGTCATGTAGCCTCAACTGTGGACTTCACATATGTTTTCTGAGTTAATTGCCTAATTGGACACCCGTATGAAACGTTCTTCATACGGGATTTGGATCCCCGTATTTTGTTAAATGCGAGCTTAAGTGAACACCGACGGGTGTGTCACTAGCTATACCGGTATATGCATGAGTGCAGTCCTTTCATTTCACTCATTCCATTCATTCATACGTTCCTGACAGTTCTATGTTCATATTATTAATGATACTGTATTGTTCATGTTCAATGCAATTCAAATTATTCTTTGTATTTACTGAGTCTCGGACCCATTCTTGCTTTATTTTTTTATTTTTAGGTGATCGTTGATGATGACTCAATTGGGAGGGAGTAGACACACACTATTCATTCACTTCACCACACTCCATTTTCAATAATAAAACTTGGTTATGTCTTTCATTCGTTAATTGATGAACTGCGATAAATAAAGTTAGATGTGGTTGATAATTATCTCTATGTTATGGTTGCTTAAGTACTGCTTGTGGTCCTTGATCACCCCTTGGATATAGTCATTTGGATTTAGTCTTTATTCCTGCATTTGTTTAATTATATGTTGATCTCTATGTCATTAGATGAGTTATTATTTTAAATTCTTCTGAATTATGGTTGTATGTTAGATCATTTATGTAACATTTTGGCTTCCGAATAGTCAGGGTATTACGGTAGGGTCATTTATGTAACTTCATATTCTCCCCTCTCCTATCCTATAAATAGGACCCCATTGTAACTTGAGAGGGGGGCCCACTTATACCTCATTCACACTTGAGCAATACAATTGGAGGGAAATCATTGCTTCGTTTACACTATGTTCCCTACCTACACACTCCCAGGGGTCGACGTAACACCCCGGGGGAGCCTACAAATCCGTAGAGGAGGACGGCAGCAGATAATGAGTGTGCACGGTTGGGCGGTAGCGGTGGACGACGGGTTCACCGGAGACAGAGAGGAAGATGGTAGTGGTCGAGAAGCGTGCACTGTCAATGCGTGTGCGCAAATTAGCAACGCCTGTCATTAGGATTAGAAGAAGAAGATTGATAGCAAAGTAGGCTTTGCTTAGGAGTTAGGAGCAAGTTGGAATTATTTGATATACTTTCAGCACAAAAGATAGCTAAGTATATATGAAATTGCTACTTGTCTGACGTCCGAAGTGATAGCTCCACATCGGACACTTCACTCCAAAACTACATTTCCATCTCAGCCCACTAAAGAATATTTGAAGCTACCCTAGCCACTCATTCATTATCCATCTGATACGGGGGGATGCCCGATCTTCTCGGTGAGTAACCATGGATAACTGATGTGAAGTAGACGATGTCGCTAGCTGAACACTCGCGCCAATGCACGAACCCTCAACTCTTTGGAATACGCCCAAAACACACCAGATAGTTGATCGTCGCGAGACCACGAACAACGATCGCCAAGTCCCCAATTCCCAATGGAACGACGACTTGACCTTGAATTGCAGAATGAACCAATGGATCGCCTAGTCCTCTCTCAAAGTCCTCGCATGAACTCTGGTTTCGAAAGAACAAGCAATAGCTATGTTTCTATTCTTATGCATAAACTGGTCTGAGGTTACAATGGGGGTCTAAACCTCAATATATAGTTCCCCTTCTCCTCCTCATGGCTGGCCAAGAGGCCCTACTCCTACTCTAATTCGGAATTAGAACTCCTACTCCAATCCCGACTCAATCTAAAACAAAAAGGAAACTCTAATTTTACAACCGTCATATTGTTTTGGTCATATCTTTTGACTCCGCAGGAATTTTGGAGTGATCCAGGATCCGTTGGATCGGGCTTGAAGTTAGCTTTCCAACAAGCCCAAAAACACCCCAATCGGACTTCGTATGAGAAAGTTCTGACCTTTTTACTCCGGACTATCCTGCTGATTCCGAATCCGAATTTGAGGCTAATTCCGAATCCGAATTGGATTCTGAGTTGATTCCGAATTTGATTTCGGTTGGGGTTGTGGTAGATCTGAATTGGGCTTGAAAATCTTATCCAAAACTTGAGCTTTAAGTCCCCTTTTGCTCTACCATCACACGGGCTTCTTTCCTCCTTGATCAGCCGCATGGACTGCTTGACTTTCTCCTTCCCAACCGCTTTGATGTAATACTCTGAAAATAATAATAATATTAATTAATAAAAGCGTCTTTAGGGTCGGAGAGCAATTAAATTAATTAGTTAAAGAATTTAGGACTTGTGCGTAATTAAAGAATTTAGTATACATAAAAATAGAAATTCAGAATTTTTAAGAGATATATAAATAAATTTCGGGAATTCTAGAAAACCCTAGCAGCTATTCTTTTCTTCTGTTGTTTTTCCACCGCCGCCTCCACTTTTTCTCCAAGCCGCGCCGCCCTCCTCTTCTTTGGTTCTTTGCTTATTTCTTTGTCTTGCTCTGCTGCGTGTCTTTGTCTTTGCCGCCACCGAAGCGAAGGCTCTTTGCGCGTGGCTCTGCCGCTGAAAGCGAAACCCTCGGCCGAGACTTCTGCTGCGCGGACGCCACCGGCTCGCTGCTTTTCGGTAGAAGACAGCAGGCTCTTCTTCTGCATCGCTGCCTTGCTTGCAGCGCCGACTTGCCGGCGTGTGTGCGTGTCTGCGGATTCTTTGTGATCTGCTGCTTTGAGCCGAGCGCTTCTTTGCTTTGCTCGTTGTTGTTCTGCTGCTGCGTTACTGCTTTGGTTGTCTTCGCCGCGGCGTGATCTCCGCTGCTGCGTGATCTCTATTCTTTCGCTTTGCGTGGTTTTTCGCCAAACCAGTGCATGAGGCGTCGTGCTTGTTGCCATCTGCTAGTCAAATTGTGCGTCGCAACTAGTAAAGGCAAGTGCATGGTAGACAGCGATCAATGATCGATCACTGTTTTCTTTATCTTCTATTACCATTATTGTTGTGCTTTTATTTTGTTTAATTGCAAGCAATGGAATGGTATGGATTTATATTGTTAATGGACATGATGAAAAGTTGGACATGATGTTTATGATGGAATTTGCATATTCATACATAAGCATCTTTGCATATGAGCAGGTGATCATGAATGATCACAACTCCACGGGAGTGGAGGAGGTCCCCGATCCTTTTGGAGGAACGGGCTTGAGAGTGAATGTTGTCGCGAGCATTCACTCACGCTATACCCAGATATCTGTGAAAGAAGTGCATGTGGACATGTAGAATAGAGTTGCATTCATAAATGAGAATATTGTGTGTTAAACTGCATGAGAATATTAATGGAAGTACCTGTGATGATAATGAAGTTATTGAATGCTGATGATTTATTATTGTTCGTTGTTTATGGATGTGTTTGCTGAGTCGTGGACTCACCCTTGCTCTATTGTTGTCTTTAGGTGATCTTCGAGGATGCCGTAACTGAGAGCGAGTAGAGCACATGGACAACACATGATCATTTACCTTCATAATCTTTTCAGTCAGAATTGGTTTACACTTGGACATGTTAGAGATTGAATAAAGTTTAGGACATCATTTGGACTAGACTGTTTGCTTTATTAGTTTGGATTTATTGGTTGATGCTACTTTGGATTATTTACCTGGTTATCATTCCCATTGATTATTTATTATCACTTGATCCATAATTATGCATTGCTCTTTTGTGGTCCATGGATATGATTATCATTGTTGTCTTGCTGTAATTATATAGTGTGTCAATATTTATTAGTTGGAAGGGTAGTGTGGTGGCATTCTAGGCTCAGTGTTGGGCTGGGGTGTTACATTTGACCTTCTTGTTCTTCATCAGTAGGCAACAAATATGGTTACCCTCCTCCTTGTACTCCTCCATTACTTTGGCTCCAGCCTCCCTCTCCTCCCTCTCGGTTCCAAAGACTTTAAGTTTATCAAACCTGAGAATGCACAAAGTATTGATTTTAAGTAGTATCTAATTCTCATAGAAAACACAAGGAAACTCATTAAGAAAAAAATGCACCTGTTGTTTTGAAAGTTTAGTTCTTCCTTTATGAACAACCTCATAATTAGTAGAGATATCCTCATCATCCTCCCTTTCTTCAAGAAAAGCCGTCCTCGGCTTTTGATAGTCTGAAAATGTGATAGACAAAGGAAACAATGTATATACATGGTATATGTATTTA
Source organism: Hsuehochloa calcarea (assembly GCA_036346395.1). Lineage (NCBI taxonomy): Eukaryota > Viridiplantae > Streptophyta > Magnoliopsida > Poales > Poaceae > Hsuehochloa > Hsuehochloa calcarea. The sequence continues at coordinate 23,668,737 of CM070610.1, read as the reverse complement.
TCATTCATTTTACAAACCCTTTGGTTTTGCAGATCAGGAATAGTATAACAATAGCCATTAGATAGATGTGATGTATTCATCTCGACATGCCTTTTATCCACATTATTGCCCCACCCATGAAATGAAGTTGTCTTTGACTTTTGTAAGTATGTGTCAAAATTATGAATGGACAGACAAAATTCATTTTCAAATGTAGACAAATGGCTCATATAATCATATTTCATCTTTACAACATCAATTTTATATAATGTAGACGATAAAATTGTTTGTTTATTCCATTCTTCAATTGCATTACTCTGATTGTTTATACATGATTGTTCAACAAAAGATGACTGAGCAGGCTTTACAAATATGTCTAAACAGTAGACACTCACATTTAAAATCATCTCTAAGTGATCATGACAGTGTCCAAGCGATGGTTTGTTCCAATCATGCATTTTCAATTCAGCAAGCTGATCACAAGTAATGCATATTCGAGAAACATGAAACGTGTTGTCTACACCAAAATTTCCAATCAAATTAAATTTATAAGTGACGGTGTAGGTACTAGCTAGCGATTTCAAACACACAATTTCAGATACTCTCTCAATCACACTAGATAGCTCTATGGGTTCATCAAACATGAGATAGCATAAAGATACATCATGGGATATTCTAGTAAGAACTTTATCATGAGTAATCAATTCCACATTACGTAAATTAAGCGTATTAAATTCAGAACATAGAATATTCAAAGGAACACTAGAGTTCTCACACTTACGTACCTTTGTGTGATGAATATTGAATTCAACACCATTATTGTTACCTTTAGCGTCCTTCTCGGTTATTGTAGGTGTTGTAGGTATCAAATCATCATGACAAAACTACGGGGCAGCAAGCACTCCATCCCCAACCGTGGTTATCTCCCCGTCTTTTACTTCCAACGATGCCAGTTGTTGAACATTTAATACCTCTTCTTTAATATCAACCTGCACAATGTGAGAAACAACACTCGAAGTAGCGAGTAAATCGTTAATTTCAGCAGTAACGTCACTTTGGCTATCATCTACTTCCCTCTTTTCTGTTGGTGTATCTCTCTCACACTCAATGGAGATGCTCTCAACCTCACATTTGGTGGAATCACACAGCTCACGCTCTTTATCATTCTCAGTCAATTTGGTTTTGGCTATGTGGCTCTCATTCTCACATGGGTTTGGATACATCGCATCCACCAAAGATTGTGGGTCAGCAACGGAGCAATCACGAGTAACCACAATCTCTTCATGAAGCAATGGAGTAATACTACATGAAGCCAGGACCGAAGGAAAAATCCCATGCTCGGTCTCCTTCTCTTGTGTCACACAAGTGGACTTCAAACCTTGTCACAGCCCTGTCAACTTTTCCACTAGGGAACGCTTGTAGTGGTAAGGTACAAAACATGCACGCAAATGTTGTTTCATCTGCTCCCAAGTGATAATCGGCAATTCATGGTGCTCCATACGCTTACGAACAAATTGCTCCCACCAATGTGTGGCATAATCAACCAAACCATTAGACGCAAGTAAGAGCTTCCTCTCATTGGAATAGTTGTGCATCCGAAATATTGTATCAATTTCAAGCTCCCAATTAAGGTATTATTCCACATCTGCACGACCTGAAAATATAGAGATAGGAAATTTGGGCTTAGTGAAAAAATCCTTACGATGCACGTTGGGGTGGTTGAACATGGTGCGCAGCTCTAAGAAGTTGTTGTTGATGTCCGTACGTAGCTGCGTAACCTCCTCCCCGAGGTTGTTCAATTTATACCGAACGGCCCCAAGCTCATCGCGCACACCATTATCACGATCAAGAAGTTGCTTTTGTAGCATCCCGCGCAAGCGAGTGTACTCCATCCATGTAACTGATAGATCCTCCTGATGACCTGACATGGCAACAACTCGCAAATAGCAAACGCGATTATATCCAGGTTAGTAAAACAAAACAGCTCTCTCTCTCTCTACGCTCGCAACTCACTGTCCTGAAAACAAGATAAGCTTACCGTTCCAGAGTGATCAAGGACTGCAAAACGATACTTGTGATAGCGAACGACCTCAACCCGGTAATGTATGAGCGTAACCAAGAGCAAAGGTAGTACACGAACGGGTGTAGGTGGAGTTTGGTATGGTATGTGTATAACCTATGCAAACTGATATTCAAGTTGTTATAAAGTTAAGTAATGATCCAAGCTAGATTCTTTTGCCTATGTGCTGATCCAAAAGGTGTAAACGAAATGGATGAACGCACACGCAAAGACAAATGTGACTCAATGCAAAGAAAGGAATGAGATAGCAAGAAGGGATCTAAAAATGAGATCAAACTAGCTCGTTTTGCACCAAGTACTAAGAGAGACGCTAGCCAATTGCAATTGAAAATAGTAGGGCACAAGATTGCTCAAACAAAAAAATGACTACACAATCTGAAAAAATGATGGGCTGGAGCTTGGTTATACACATTTTATTAGCAATAAATGCATAATACTGTAGCAATCGGCCAAAGAATTGCTTTTTTTGTTCTCTTTTTTCTTTCTCAAAAATTATATTTTTGCTCTCAGATTTTTTATACTCTTTTTTTTCAATGCCGTGGCTCTTGCTATTGTGCGGCTGCCTTTTTTCTCTTCTTTTCTCAATGGCCGAAAGTGTTTTGCTACCCTCGTAAGTGCATAAGCCCATCAATTCAGCAAGGTGTAAACAATATTCAATGAGCAGCCCTAATACAATATCAAAAGCTAGTCTTACAAGATGAAAGGATATAAGTGAAGCTTATCAAGAATTGCAATACTTAGAGAAACTTGTAGGCTCGAACACACATAGAAGACTGTCGAATTTGGATTTGACCAAAACAGTAAAGTTTGAGGTCTCGTTGTAAGCTTTCCAACGAATCAAAGAATACTTCAATCGGAGTTCGGACGCAAAAGTTACGGCCGATTTATAAAATTGTGTACCAATTGAACTCAGATTTAACGAAAATTGAGTCAGGGGCCGAATTTGATTTTTGGATTTTTTTTTTGGTTTTTTTTAAGGAAACAAGAAACAAGGTACGCAAAGGAAACACTTAGATCAGCACTAAACAAAAAATGCTAATGGACTAAAATCTAACAAAACTCACAAGAAATAACAGATTGAAACTAGGGTTTAGAATTTTTGTGTTGCAATTTTCGGTTTAATGGGCTATAGGACAGAAAAACAAATCTAAACTAAGGGTAAAATAGCTCTCACCGAGTAAACCTAGAATCTAATACCATATGATACAGGGGAATGCCCGATCTTCTCGGTGAGTAACCGTGGATAACTGATGTGAAGTAGACGATGTCGCTAGCTGAACACTCACGCCAATGCACGAACCCTCAACTCTTTGGAATACGCCCAAAACACACCGGATAGTTGATCGTCGCGAGACCACGAACGACGATCGCCAAGTCCCCAATTCCCAATGGAACGACGGTTTGACCATGAATTGCAGAACGAACCAATGGATCGCCTAGTGCTCTCTCAAAGTTCTCGCATGAACTCTGGTTTCAAAAGAACAAGCAATAGCTATGTTTCTATTCTTATGCATAAACTGGTCTGAGGTTACAATGGGGGTCTAAACCTCAATATATAGTGCCCCTTCTCCTCCTCATGGCTGGCCAAGAGGCCCTACTTCTACTCTAATTCGGAATTAGAACTCCTATTCCAATCCCGACTCAATCTAAAACAAAAAGGAAACTCTAATTTTACAACTATCATATTGTTTCGGTCATATATTTTGACTCCGGAGTAATTTCGGAGTGATCCAGGATCCGTTGGATCGGGCTTGAAGTTAGCTTTCCAACAAGCCCAAAAACACCCCAATCGGACTTCGTATGAGAAAGTTATGACCTTTTTACTCCGGACTGTCCTCCTGATTCCGAATCCGAATTTGAGGCTGATTCCGGATCCGAATTGGATTCTGAGTTGATTCCGAATTTGATTTCGGTTGGGGTTGTGGGAGATCTGAATTGGGCTTGAAAATCTTATCCAAAACTTGAGCTTTAAGTCCCCTTTTTCTCTACCATCACACGGGCTTCTTTCCTCCTTGATCAGCCGCATAGACTGCTTGACTTTCTGCTTCCCAACCGCTTTGACCTTCTTGTTCTTCATTAGTAGGCAACAAATATGGTTATCCTCCTCCTTGTACTCCTCCATTACTTTGGCTCCAGCCCCCCTCTCCTCCCTTTCGGTTCCAAAGACTTTAAGTTTATCAAACCTGATAATGTACAAAGTATTGATTTTAAGTAGTATCCAATTCTCATGGAACACACAAGGAAACTCATTAAGAAACAAATGTACCTGTTGTTTTAGAAGTTTAGTTCTTCCTTCATGAACAACCTCATAATTAGTAGAGATATCCTCATCACCATCTGTTCTATCCCAAGTGTCCACAAGTTTACATTCCACAACCCAGCTCTCTCTCTCTCTCTCCTCAAGAGACTTCACTGCTCTAGTGAGAACCGATCGAGCCACCACCATCGAGTTCGCTAGCATGTTGTGGCTAAGCGTCCCTCTCCCAAGCACAAGCACGTGATCTGCTTCCCGCTCTCTCTATCTCCAAGAAAGAATGAGCTCCATCGCCAAAGGTCAGCGAGCACCGCCAAACGTGACCTCAACGGACAACGCCGAGGTGAGCCAAGGTCTCCCGCCTCCGGTCGCGGCCTCGACAAACACTGTTGAGGCTAGCTAGTCGAGATCTGTAACAACTGGGCGAGGTCGGATGGGGCACCACACATTGTGTTCATCGGATTTATATTGCACCTCATTGTAAATTTGTTGCACATTCAATGGTTTGTTTTAAACTTTTGTACTATTTTTTTTACCAGTACATTTTTGTATAAAGAACGAAATCTGTATTTTAAAGTGAATTTTGTCGAGAGATTGAGATTTGCTTTCATTCTTGGGGTTAGAACCGAAATTTGTTGGGATAGTGAATTAATTTCTTGCATGTCTTATTTCGAATTGTCGCAACGGAGAGTAGATCGAATGGTTGGGAGATCCTGTGTTAAGTTAGATCTGAGAATGAACCCAAGGTCCGATCCTAGCACCCAAGTATATATATGACACCCTAAACAAAGAAGCAAGCTCACACTTTACACAACCCATTGATTGCTAGGAGCATCGAACGGAAGGGAATCTGGAGGCCCTCCCCTACAAGATTTATTTCCCATCGAACCATATCGAGTCTTCCTCGAGATGGACGGTGGTTTGGGGTATGGATCGGTGTGCTGTCTATGCCCAGCCGCCCAGGACTCGATATGGTTCGATAGAAAATAAATCTGGTGGGGGAGGGCTTCCTCCGGATCCGAGGTGCGATAACATCACACGTCAAAACACAGCTGCACGGCGTTTACAGGTCCGACGAGAACCAGCCCATGACGCTCCAGCTTTTCGCCGCCCCAGACCACGCCGGCACGGCGCGAGCGCAACTTCCCCGTTGGCGAGAACACGCCCACGGCCTACCGAAAACCTTGGGCCGTGCCAGCGTGCGAGACCGATGGGCTTTAGATTAGATACGTTGTGTGACCCACTTGACCAGCCTCCTCCTCCGCCGTTCCTCTCCTCTCCTCTCCCATCCCCTCCGCATCTCCACACATTACCCCTCCGCTGAAACGGGAGCCGCACGGCGCAGAGCCCACCCCGGAACCCTACATCTGCGCGCCGCACCCATGGCCCTCTCCCGCCGCCTCCTCCCCCTCTTCCTCCGCCGCGGCGGCCGCCTCCCCGCTTCCCCTTCCCCTTCCCCCACCCGCGCCCTCTCCACGGCCGCCGTGCCTGCCGTTGACGCCGCCGAGGAGGAGGACGCGATCACCATCAAGGGCGTGCGCATCTCAGGGCGGCCGCTCTACATGGACATGCAGGCGACGACGCCCGTGGACCCGCGGGTGCTTGACGCCATGCTTCCCTTCTACCTCCACCGCTACGGGAACCCGCACTCCCGCACCCACCTCTACGGCTGGGAGTCCGATGCTGCCGTCGAGGAGGCCCGCGCGCGCGTGGCGGCTCTCGTGGGCGCCGACCCGAGGGAGATCTTCTTCACCTCGGGCGCTACCGAGTGCAACAACATCGCCGTCAAGGGTGTCATGCGCTTCTACCGCGACCGGCGCCGCCACGTCATCACCACCCAGACCGAGCACAAGTGCGTCCTCGACTCCTGCAGGTACCTCCAGCAGGAGGGGTTCGAGGTCACATACCTCCCAGTCCGCCCCGACGGCCTCGTCGACGTTGCGCAGCTCGCCGACGCGATACGCCCCGACACCGGGCTCGTCTCCGTCATGGCCGTCAACAACGAGATCGGTGTCGTCCAGCCGCTCGAGGAGATTGGCCGCATCTGCCGCGAGAAGGGCGTGCCCTTCCACACTGATGCCGCCCAGGCCCTTGGCAAGATCCGAATCGATGTCAACCAGATGGGGATTGGACTCATGTCGCTGTCCGGGCACAAGATTTACGGACCCAAGGGTGTGGGCGCGCTCTACCTGCGCCGCCGCCCTCGCATCCGTGTGGAGCCGCAGATGAGCGGTGGTGGCCAGGAGCGTGGCATCCGCAGTGGGACGGTGCCCACGCCGCTTGTTGTTGGATTTGGCGCTGCCTGCGAAATTGCAGCCAAAGAGATGGACTATGATCACAGGCAAGTTACCGCTCTGCAGCAGCGTCTGCTCGATGGCATCCGTGCGCAGGTTGACGATGTTGTCATCAATGGGAGCATGGAGCATCGGTACCCAGGCAACCTAAACTTGTCATTTGCTTATGTCGAGGGGGAGAGCTTGCTGATGGGGCTGAAGGAGGTGGCTGTGTCGAGTGGCAGCGCCTGCACTAGTGCTAGCTTGGAGCCCTCCTATGTGCTGCGGGCGCTTGGGGTGGACGAGGACATGGCGCACACCTCCATTCGCTTTGGCATTGGCCGCTTTACCACGGAGGAAGAGGTGGACAGAGCAATTGATCTCACTGTGCATCAGGTGAAGAAGCTCCGTGAGATGAGTCCACTCTATGAGATGGCCAAAGCAGGCATTGACATCAAGAGCATCCAGTGGGCGCAGCACTGAGGCTGCTTTCACATGTTTAATCGCTAGACTGCTTTACATGTACACGGATGGGCACATGCATAGGTAAATGGCTTTTAGCTGTTCTGTGTTATATCCTGTTTTCTTTTATAAGGGGAGATTTGATGTAGCCATGGTTGTCAAATCACCTGCTAGCTTAACCTTGCACAATATTTTAATTTGATAGATCACCTGTGACAAGTTTTGAGCATATTATAATGAGTGCAATCTTTTCTCAATGATTGGTTCTGGACAACATTTTCTGTCTGATAAAGTGAATAAGTGATTCTGTAATTGATATGGCGTGACCTTCTATGAGTAGCGAGGGGAGGAAGAAGATGTTCTTGAGCCTGTGGATTGGAACGCAAGAGGTATCGAGGGGGAGGACAAGGCAAGCGATCGCCCTCCTGGTCATGGCGCGCCGTGGCAGGAGGCTCTGGAACCCGCAGGTAACTAAGGGCACTTTTATTAATTCTTGCTTAATCCTAAACAATGATGCGGCAGCCCCTTAACTAGGGGCCTCTAACAATCCTATCTCTAATAAACTTTATCTCTAACATTGCATTTTAAGGGCAAGATCGAGACAAGTCTGTTCGAGTAATAAGTTACTTGGTCGTCCATGTTTTATCTGTTGTCCATTTTTTGTTTCTTGACTTCATCCTTTGTTTTCCCTCCTGTTCATGCGTTCTATTTGATGTTTGCATACCAATTTGGGAGCAGCTAGGGCAATCTATACCGTTGAGTCCCAGTTCTGACGGGATAGGATCTGACGGTAGGATTTGGATATTCTAATTCATTGGACCCTCACTCAGTGCGCAGCTGTTTCTCTCTCTGACACACGAAACTTGCACACCACGACCTCGTCTTTTTCCGCAGCATACCTGGACCTCGTCGCCGGCTTCCCCGTCATCCTCTGCGTGCGCTAGCTCCCACCGTGATGCGGGGTGCTTGATCTTCTCAACGTAGAACCTCTCGATAACTTATGTATCATAACGAACCACCAGCTAATCCCCGCGTCAATGCACGGACTTGCAACTCTATAAAAAATTCGTCCAAACACACACTTGACTGGATCCTCGCTGATCACAAACGAATATCGTCGAACCATCAATTCCCAGCGGAAAAGCAAGAACGATCTCTTGTTCTCAACGCCTAATTCTCTCTGTTTTGGCTATAAGCACAACAGGAGAATCAAGCAAAAGTTTTGAAAATATATTAAACGTAGTCTGATGTTACAATGGGGGTCTAACCCTCAATATATAGTGCCCCTTCTCCTCCTTATGGCTGGCCAAGAGGCCATACTCCTATTCTAATTCGGAATTAGAACTCCTACTCCAATTCCGACTCAATCTAAAAAAAGAAACTCTAATTTTACAACCGTCATATTGTTTCGGTCATATCTTTTGATACAGGACGAATTTCGGAGTGAGAGAGGATCCATTGGATCGGGCTTAAGTTATCTTTCCAACAAGCCCAAGAACACCCTAATCAGACTCCGTTTGTGAAAGCTATGACCGTTTTACTCTGGACTGTCCTGCTGATTCCGAATCCGAATTGAATCCAAACCTTTCTATTTTCAATTTCATTAATTGAAATGATTTGAATTTCGTGTGAAACTTGAGAAAGAGACTCTTGTGATCATTTTTAAAGTCATGGCATAGCTTGATATCCTCCCAAGATGTTGTACAAGCCACAGAATCATCAACTTTGTCAACTCTCGCGCGTTGGTCGGTCTGAATGCGCAGCATGTACTCGAATAGCCATAACTTGTGGTAGAAAGCTCCAAATCACTTGCCGTTTGATCCATTGGAAAGTAGACTTGATAAGCTTTCCAAATATATATATTGTGTATGCTAGATCCTTCCAAGTTTGTGCGAAGATCATCTTGAACTTGAAAAGTATCGTGTTCTTTGTCTTCCAATAAACCTTCTTCTTCAAACATGAAAATAAGCGATGACCCGCTATTAGGTAGTATAATATTCTCAACTAATTTAATAGAAAATTCAGGGAACAGATTCACCTGTTGGATAAGCTTATCTTGTTTTTCAACTCTCTTAGTAAGCTCATATTGTTATGAGGTATTTAATGAATTGAAAACACTATATGAAACAACATAGCTAAGGATGTCTGCATCATCCCCCCTTTCTTCAAAAAAAAGCCGTCCTCGGCTTTTAATAGCCTGAAAATGTGCTAGACGAAGAAAACAACGTATATGCATGGTATATGTATGAATCAATTATTGTGTTCTTCTTGTTGTTTTGCACAATCGATAGCTCAAAATCATATTTCAAATTGCTCAACTGACTCATATGATAAAATTTAACCTTCCCAATATCAAAGTCAACTAAAATAGGTGAAAACAAATTGATACCATTTCATGGTTCAACTGCGCTACTCTGATTAGTTATACATTTAAGAGATAAACAAGTAGGTGTCATATTGCGTTCTAAACAATAGACACTTGTATTTAAACCCATCTTAAAGATATCATGACATTGCTCAATAGATGGTTTGTGCAAAACATGTAATTGTAAATCAACAAGATTATCATAGGTAATGCATATTTGATAAATTTGAAACATGTTGTCTACACCAACATCATCAATCACATGATATATAGTGCCCCTTCTCCTCCTCATGGCTGGCCAAGATGCCCTACTCCTATTCTAATTCGGATTTGGAGTCCTACTACAATTCCGACACATTCCAAAATAAAAAAGGAAACTCTGATTTTACAACCGTCACATTGATTCGATCATATCTTTTTATCCAGAAGGAATTTCGGAGTGAGAGAGGATCCGTTGGATCGGGCTTGAAGTTATCTTTCAACAAGCCCAAGAACACTCGAATCGAACTCCGTTTGTGAAAGTTATGACCGTTTTATTCCGGACTGTCCTGCTGATTCCAAATCCGAATTTGATGCTAATTCCGAATCCGAATTTGATTCTGAGTTGATTTCGAATTTGATTTCGGTTGGGGTTGTGGGAGATCTGATTTGGGCTTGAAAATCTTATCCAAAACTTGAACTTTAAGTTCTTGGGCTTCCTCCCCTTTTGCTCTCACATCACACGACTTCCTTTGTCCTTGATCAGCCGCATGGGCAGCTTGACTTTCTCCTTCCCAACCGCTTTGACCTTCTTGTTCTTTATCACTAGGCAACAAATACGGGTACCCTCCTCCTTGTGCTCCTCTATTTCTTTGGCTCCGGCCTCCCTCTCGGTTCCAAAGACATTAAATTTGTCAAACCTGAAATGCACAAAGTATTGTTTTTACGTAGTATCCAATTCTCACGGAAAACACAAAGAAACTTGTTAAGAAACAATTGCACCTGTTGTTTGAGAAGTGTAACTCTTGCTTCATAAACAGTCTCATAAGTAGTCGGTATATCCTCATCAGGGCGAATTTCGGAGTGAGGGAGGATCCATTTGATCGGGCTTGAAGTTATCTTTTCAACAAGCCCAAGAACACCCTAATCGGACTCCGTTTGTGAAAGTTATGACCGTTTTACTCCGGACTGTCCTGCTGATTCCGAATCCGAATTTGATGCTGATTCCGAATCCGAATTGAATCCAAACCTTCCTATCTTCAATTTCATTAATTGAAATGATTTGAATTTCGTGTGAAACTTGAGAAAGAGACTCTTGTGATCCTTTTTAAAGTCATGGCATAGCTTGATATCCTCCCAAGATGTTGTACAAGCCACGGAATTATCAACTTTGTCAACTCTCGCGCGTTGGTCGGTCTGAATGTGCAGCATGTACTCGAATAGCCATAACTTGTGATAGAAAGCTCCAAATCACTTGCCGTTTGATCCATTGGAAAGTAGACTTGATAAGTTTTCTAAATATATATATTGTGTATGCTAGATACTTCCGAGTTTCTGCGAAGATCATCTTGAACTTGAGAACTATCGTGTTCTTTGTCTTCCAATAAACCTTCTTCTTCAAACCTGAAAACAAGCGATGACCCGCTATTAGGTAGTATAATATTCTCAACTAATTTAAAAAAAAAATTCAGGGAACAGATTTACCTGTTGGATAAGCTTCTCTTGTTTTTCAACTCTCTTAGTAAGCTCATGTTGTTCTGAGGTATTTAATGAATTGAAAACACTATATGAAACAACATAGCTAAGCATGTCCGCATCACACTGGCTTGCCCTCGTCACCCTCCGCGCGTGTGGGAGCGTGCGTGCTAGCTACCCATCGGCTCCTCCACCCCTCGTCATACTCTGACAACCTCCTCCGTGCGTGCTAGCTCCCCGCCGGCTTCCCCGTCAACCGACGTGAACTCTCACCATCTCCCCTTTGCCTGCTACTATGGCATGTCTCAGGCAACTTTCGACGCCGGCTTCCCAGGTCAACCGGCGTGAAATCTCACCATCTCCCCTTTGCCTGCTACTATGGCATGTCTCAGGCAACTTTCGTATTTGTTCCTTCATATCTGCTGCTTGTTTGTTGCATGTAACATGTTGGATGAAATGCTTGGCTCAGATGCTTTAATGTGATGTTTCATTCCTCCATATTCCTTATTCAGATGCTTTAATGTGATGTTTCATGCCTCCATATTCCTTATGTTAGTCCATCTTGTGTCTGTGCACAAACATGCTAATATGACATGCAAACTTAACACAGTTTCATCGAGACGATGGAACTAAAATGTGGGATGAAAAAGTTGATGAAACTTGCCCCAAAAAACTTGAAGAAATTGTATGGAACTCAATGAGACTTGCCCCTAAAAAGAAGCAAACTAGTAGAAACTTAATTAAACTTGATGAAACCGGAGGGTACCGTATGGAACTTAATGAAACTAAAAAAAAAGTAACAAATCATTTTTTTCGGAAACTTGATGAAACTTATATAAAAATCGACGAAACTGATATGAAACTACGTGAAACTTGCTCTACAAACATAAACAAACTTAATGAAACTGTTTTATGTTTGCATGTCACTATTGAAAACTTGTCTTAGACTAGATAAACTAGCATGAAACTAAATGAAACAAAGTGAAAACAATGGTTCAAACTTAATGAAATTGAATTTTGCGTTAGTATAATAAAGATGATAGCTAAACCTATGGTTCGTAACCATGCTACATTTTAGATTGTTGTGTCACATATAGCCATGTCACATTGTTTTCAGCAATGCTTAGCTATTGCAAAACAAATTCCATAAACATTGTGTCATCCACAAAAAAAAAAACACTGCAACCATACAAGAAAAACACGAGGGGAGGAAAAAAAATTGTCCTGTGTAATTTTAGTTGGAGATCCGGTTAGGGTTTAGATAATTGAAACTGGATATATGAACCTGTAAGCAAGTTCCTTCTTGTAATCTTCCATGTTGGTCTGCATCACAAGAAATGTGGAACATAAGCGTTAAGCTTCAAAAGAAGAAGAAAAAAAAACAAAATAAAATATCCATTAAGTACCGTGTTGTAACAAATGAGACATGTCGTTGTGTGTTCAAGCATCCTTATTGCACAAAATCCACAGTCATGACTTATTTACACGCAAAAAAATTCAAAGACCATATAATAAAAATAAAAAGTTGATACAAATACAATAATAAAAAGCACGAGCAAAAAAAGGGAGTTGATGTAACAAACATGGTGGTTTGGAACATAATCCGAGGGTGCTGGACTTTGAACACATGGTATACACCAATGGGGTAACCTCACAATCTTGACAAGGCATGTTGTAGGTTAATACCTTGAAAAAAGTATGATGCTTGTCGTATGAATCTAAAAGTCAAAAACACAACTGTATAGGGAACGACTACTCACCACATTGTATCACAATGTATGGTAAAACTCTTGGCGCTGCTTTGGACTCCACATAGAATCATAAATCTCAATAGTCTCATTACGCAAATTGACAAAAAAATAAACTCCAATGGTGATCCAAAAGAATTGGAATGTATATCTATGTTTGTTCCACAAAAAAAATGTACTTGTGTATAATGAAACTGATATGAATTTGCATGAAACTTTGTCTAAAAAGACATGGATGAAACTAGTTGAAACTTTGGTAAAACATAATGAAACCCTAGGGAACTATGTGGAACTTAAATGAAACTCAAAAAGGGGCGGTGGAATTTTTTATGAGTTGTGTATACTGAGTGCGATGATACTTAGGTGTGTGGATTTGAAAACAAAATAAGAAAATAAAAGACATATCCGCTCAAGTTCTTTGATTGGAACCTTTGAAAGTCCAAATGCAATCTTTGCATCACTCGATTGCATGTATGATATCATCAATTGAAAGTATGCAAAAGCAAGGAAAAACAGAGAGACATAAACATTCAAATGCATGTCATAGGGGCATGCAAAAAAAAAAAAACGCAGGGAAAATATGTATAAAAAGATCCGTCTGGTACTCACAGTGGCTATTGGATCAACAATGATCTTTTTGGAATCCCATTCAAGCATCAATGCTTTGCAACATAACCACATAAAGTTGTTGCATACTTCACCTTTCCTGGGCCACAAAGCATTTGAAAACTCTCTTGCCATGACATTAGCTCCTCCAATGATCACTTTTGTTTTTTCAGGTTTTGCAATGATTCCGCACATAACATGCTCTTTGAATGTTTGTGAAAAAATTGGCTTGACACAAGTCTTCCTTTTTACCAACAGCCCCAAAGCCCCAGCATTTTCCATAATTTTTTGGTACTTTTTTATATTTGTTTTGTGCCAACTGGTACACTTCCAAGATCAGGGAACCACTCCCAATTGGGTATTGGGTTAAGTCAGTGGAGGAATATTTTGGGCATCTTCAGGTCGGGGGGTCCCCTCTGAGTCATCCATATATATTGGTGTGGGTAGTTGAATAGTACTACAACATGCACATCATGAAGACATGAACATTTAAAACGAAAAAAAGTATAGATATAGGCATAAATTTTAAAGAGTTCATAAAAAGGTTTCTTGAAATGAGAATATTCATCATCTTTCATCGAAGGGGTAGTTAAAAAACAAAAAAAGTATAGATGAAGGGAATGTTCTAGAGTTTTAACATGTTCATATAAGAACTCTGGGATGCTCATATAAGAACTTTGGGACAACTACTTACAAGGGAGAGCTCAATTATCAGTTGGTCCATTTCAGCTTGCAGCTCTGTATCAATGGGGCTCATCGTTGTTGGAGAGACTCTTTAACAGCTGGCTGAAATTCATCATTGTCAGCTGCAACCGTCTGTGCATGATCCTCTTCGATAGCATTATCATTGCCAGTATCCTCACGTACATCTTGAACCTCTTCGTTAGCCTTAGCAGCGGCTTCATCTTGGACCTGAACACTGATGTCAGCCATCTCTTGAGCAACAAAAACGCTTATTTTGACCACCTCATCAAGCAAATTATCACACAGATGTCCTTACAGGATTGGTGGTGTAACATCCTAATTTTTCGAGTTTCAAAAACCTTTTGAGTAGTTAGTCCTTCAGGAAAATTCACCAAATTTTACTTGAATTTAATCAAGCTTAAATGGACTTTCAAATGTCAAAGCAATTTAATGTGACTAATCTGAACATCAATTAATTCCAAAACTATTTTGTTTGAGTTCTTTGAGTTTGGAAATATTTTCCAAATTTTTTTAGAATTTTTCCGAGTTCAATTGCAATTTTAAGTTTTCTATTTGGATTTACTGGTATTTCTAAACTGCAAAACATAATTAAAATCTCCTGGTCAAATGGGCCAAAACCCATTCCTATTCCTCAGCCAGCCCAATTTGTCAGCCCAAATCCCGCGCGGCCCGCTTCCTCTCTCTCCCCACTCACCCGCACGCTTGGCCCCACCTACCAGCCTCGCCTACGCCATTTGCCACACGAATCTGCTCGAGCCGTAGCCACTGACTTGTGGGCCCATCTTCGCGCTACTGTTCATCGTCTTCACCCGTGCGCGCCCTGGACTCCGCCTCGTCGTCGGTGAGCTCCGGTCGCCATCGACTACACCATCGAGTTCTCCTGGCCACGTTCTACCTGGTGCGCACCGTCTCATCGCCAAAGGATCGCTGTAGCACCATCGCGCTGTCGAAGCCCTCGCCGTCGCTCTGCTTCACCGTCGCTGTCGTGTTCCGTTCACCATCGTTGACCATTGGTCGTCGCACATGACCGGTAACATCGCCTCGTCTTTTCGATTTGTTTGCGCACTCCCAAAACCCTGTCGGAGCCCTTCACCGTCGTTTATCTGCCAACCCGAGCTGCCGCCTTCGCCTTCTTCACTATTGAAACCTTTGCCGCCCTCTATCACCGCATCGGAGCCGTTAGATGACTTCGCTGGAGTTTCGACATGCCGACGATGGTCACCTTTCGCCACCGTTCGCCGTCACCTCTGTCAAGTCGTGGTAGTTGTCGATCTCTATGGACGTGGCCCTTACGTGCCATCCCCGTCACTACACGTGCACGCCACGTGTGTAAGCCCAGCCGCATCAGCACCCACGTGGCAAACCAGTTCCAAAACCCGCAACCAAATTCCAGAAAAACCTATTTCACCGTGAGCCTAACTGCTGCCATGTGGGTCCCACATGTAAGATCTACAGCACCGTGAACCCATGAGCCATTGACCTGTGAGCCAACCTCGTGGACTTAGTCCATAGACTAGAGGCGCCTGTCAGTCACTGTTTGTGATTTTTTGTATTTTCTTTTAATTCTGAAATTATGGCTGACGTTAGGAAGATGTAATAATTCAGAATTTCCTTTAGAAATATAATTTGGGAAATTAGAAACAATAGTTCCTTTATCCTTTTTTTTAAGGTTTAGATCATTCAAAAGCTCGTTCTTCCTCATACAAACTTTTATTAAACCCATTCAAATTTCTAAATTTATCTAAATTCAAGATCTACCTTCCTGAGATTTTTATTTAATTTTTAGAGTTTATTTATCTTTTTTGTATTTATTTGTTTATTTCCTTTCGTTTGCAAGTAGACGTTAATACTTCGGGGGCTGTTGAGGAAGGAGGAGTTGAGATCAAGCTCAAGACCAGTTCCAAAATCTGTTCCAAGGCAAGTTGTACCTTTGACCATGTTGAACCCAATTTTCCTAAATTATATTTATTCAAATTATTACATTATTACTTTAAGTATTTATTTAAATATTTTGGGATTAACTATACACCATTTGATTATATCTACTTTGTCTATTGTAATATCATGATCTTTTGTCACCCTAGCTTAGTTAATTATTAGTTGGTATTATAATAGCACCAACCATGGTTGGTTAGCTACGAATAGTCTGCTTAGCCATGCAATGAGTCATTTATATCATTTGAGTTGCAAGCATGAATTTGACTAAGTGATTATGGAATATGTGTAAAACTGTGTGCAGTATGCTATTACTCGTTGATGGCATTTGTTGTACTTAACCAACAGGGTAGGAAAATATTTAGACTGAGGCGATTGGATGGAACTGTATGATTTGGTGGAATTGTGTGACGGGAATATATAAAATCTTGGTAATGTAGTTAGAAATTGACAGTCTCGTCTTGATCAATTAAGAACTTAACTTTGCGTCATTGAACTGAGCCACAATTATACAATCACATGCCTAATGGAACGGACCTAACTTAATAAGTTATGTAATCTTGGCATTGACTACTTAGGCATGTAGGATAGACTGTATGCTAGGGTGGAGGTGTGGACTACTTTGAAAGTCACATCAATTGACGGTTCGCCACTTTCAGGTCCAACTGTGTGTGTGTCGTACCAAAGCGCTGTGGTAGGTTGGTACAACGATAAAACACATTGGGAGGGTCAATCGTCAGGGTGAAGTCAGAAAGGTTTGTTATGATTGGTGCTAGATATAATGGTTATATCGTGTGGGTAAAGTATACTATCTCTACGGAGTGCTAATTAATCTATTTGAATAGCCGCATCCATGACATGCTCGGGGATTTCACACAATGGGTAGATTTTCATAAAAATAATTGGAAAGGGACAACTATGTGAGATAACTTGTGCAACCGTGTGAAAGAAAATGATTAGGTTATGAACGCTTTGTGAAAATGCGTGTAAAATTATTATTGTTATTTGTTTCAAATTGCGCTTTCAATCTATTATTTTTTATTCAATTGCAAATGCCGCTTTATTGTAAAATAGCCACAGAAGCCATTTCCTTTGGAATAAGCTATCTTCTACAATTGCATTCTGTGGTACAACTTGTTAAGTACTCGGAGTACTCATTTTTGCTGCAATCATTCAGCTGAAGTGGAGGAGTTGCCTGCTTTCGAGGAGGAGCTTTTCGAGGATGATGATCGTTAGGTCTTGATCCCAGTCGGTTGCCTATAGTTAATCGATGGGTATCCCTGGAGTTGCTTTTGTTCCGCTGTCGTTTCTTTATTTAGTGGTAGTCATGTGTGGCTTAATAATTATAAACTCGACCATAAGGTCAAAATTGTTATTTATTAATCAAATTAGTCATTTATTCTTATATTCATCTTGTGTGGAATGATATTCATCTATGTTGACACTATGTGTACTAGTGTGATCCTGAACTAGTACATTATACACAGAGCATCCAGAATTGCATTTTTGGGTCCCAACAGGTGGCCAGCACCATCAGCATCTTTGTCGGCTAGAATTTTGGAGTCTTATTTTGGGGTCTTCATTTACAGTAATCGAAGGTATGTGTTTTCCTATTTCAATCTTCCTTAGTTCATCGTGGAACTCGGCGATGATTTTTGCTTCGGGTGACGCAATCCATGACTCAAAATATCGAATGGCATCTTGGACAAGTTGAGGGCGTCTGGATTGAAGATTCATATTGAACTTGTCGATCAACGTGGTCATAGCATCTGTCTGTTGAAAAAAAAAGACAGATAAAAAAGGGAAGGTTAAACAACTATCAGTAAATATTCCAACATGTTTAATAAATTTTAAATTGAATCTGACAAATGTTCAAAATAAATTTCAACAAGTTTCGACAACCAAAAAAATGACTAACCTTATCACCCATCTTTCCAGTCTCAGCAACACCATCGAACAAGGTTTGGTACATAGATGGAAAACACAAAAAATATATATAAATTTATTAAACATTTGCCATATTTTCGGTCGTCGAAACTCGTCAAAATTTCTTTTGAACATTTGCCACATTCCATTTAAAATTTATTAAACATGTTGAAATATTCACTGATAGTTGTTTAACCTTCCCTTTTTTCCTGTCTTTTTTCAATAGACAGATGCTATGACCAGGTTGATCCACAAGTTCAATATGAAACTTCAGTCCAGACGCCCTCAACTTGTCCAAGATGCCATTCAATATTTTGAGTCACAGATTGCGTTATCCGATGCGGTAATCATCGCTGAGTTTCGTGATGAACTAAGGAAGATTGAAAGGGAAAAACACATATCTTCTACTGTTGTAGGACCCCAAAATTTCAGCCAACAAAGATGCTGATGATGCTGGCCACCAATCCTATAAGGACATCCGCTGTGATAATTTGCTTGATCAGGTTGTCAAAATCGACGTTGTTGCTGCTCAAGAGGCGGTTGGCATCATTGTTCAGGTCCAAGATGAAGTTACTGCCAAGGCTAATGAAGAGTGTAACACCCTGACTATAGGAAAGTCAAGATGTCA
Source organism: Hsuehochloa calcarea (assembly GCA_036346395.1). Lineage (NCBI taxonomy): Eukaryota > Viridiplantae > Streptophyta > Magnoliopsida > Poales > Poaceae > Hsuehochloa > Hsuehochloa calcarea. The sequence continues at coordinate 23,650,102 of CM070610.1, read as the reverse complement.
CCTACAATCACTAATCTTTAGGAAGATCACAACAATACGCATAACTAGTTGTGGCATACAACAATGATATACGTGAACAGGAATCCATCAACAAGTTTAATCAACGGGGTAGAGATAAACAATTCAGGGAGATACGGTAAATACGGCCAAGTTGGCTTATTACAATTCAACACAAGGCATAAATAGAAGACAATATTAAGTCTCAAATGTTTTGGATTATGGTAGTGGGTGCAACGTGTTGAACTACCCTCCAACAAACCGTTCTTCCTTGTCATTTACCTAAATAAAACAACAAAGCAAGAATGAGCCAAAGACTCAGCAAGTACTTGAAAAGTAACAATCAACATCCAATGAACCATATACACTATCACAGATTGAGCATTTATTGGAAACAATTCTTATGAATGGATGAAATGAAATGATGCAAAGAAGGAAGTGGACATATCGCAGCATATACTGGTATAGCGAGTGAAACACCCGTCGGAGTTCACTTTAAAGTTACCGTATGAAGAACGTTTCATATGGCCGTCCAACGTGGCCCACATTGGAATGGTGGACAAACGTACCCATTCTGGAATTGATGGAATTTTCAGATGCCCATACTGGAATTGATGGGTCTTACAAGAGAAATCCACTTTCGTGGTCATTATGAATTCATGCATGACATGATGTGATATCATGGTAAGTTTGAATATCACGCATTAATGGAAAAATACACATAGCATTCAACTACACATGCAAACAAGTATAACCATGCACACACACATCACATATTGCATCAATAATAGCATACAAGTACTTGCCTGCCGCGCTGCGACGGGTTGAGAGGTAACTGAGATACCCCTCCACTCACCACTTCACCGCCTACAATATAGAATAATCGAAATGAGGATAAACGAGTAAGACATTGTTACACGTGCCCTCCCACAATCTCTAACCAAACCAACCTAACAAAAGGTTCAATTTGATCAATTCACCCAAACATTCCAAATACCACTAAACTGGAAGTTTTACTATAAAATTCACCAATAAATAACCGTAGCTCCAAAAGACCTAAAACTAGTGCTCAACTTTTCTTAACATAACAGGCTACGAAACTCTAGTTGACGGTAAACTCTAATTCGGCCAAAACAGGGGTCTAACCAATCACTGAAAAACTATATCCACAGTCTGCCCAGAATTCAGAACATCCCCAAAGAAAAGGCTCTAACTTTTAGACCACTGATCCAAATAAAGTGATCTTTATGAGCCTGGAAACATTGTGAAATTATCTTCATAAACCTAGTTGGGTGGCCGACCTGGTTCTGACTCTAACTAGATCAAAACCTAGGTGCAACCGACTATACGTAGAATTTCTGTCAGACTGAGCAGTACGTGGTAAAACAGTCATAACTTTTAAACTACTGGGTGAAAATTCGTGATCCAGGTGCCAAAAGAAAGCTAATGAAACCAGGATCATATCTCCAGAAGACGCAGATATCCAATTCGGCCTCTATGACACCCAAAACTGAGGTACAACGTACTGGACAGAATCAATCTACAGACATAAATAAAACGAAACTACAAATCCAATCGGATTCTCAACTCTAATGGAATCAAACAACGAATTGGATGTCTTGTTACCCTTAAAGACCAGTAGGACGCCGATGATCCGCTGCACACGGGTCTTCCTCCCTTCCCCTCTCTTCCCTCTCTTAGGGCCGCCAACGGAGACGCACGAATGGCCGGTGACGTCGGCGGGGAACGGAGATGTCGGAGGGGATCTAGAGGAGGAGCGACGGGGATCACCGGAGATGGCACCACCACTGCGAGGAGGCACCAAGGAGCAGCAAGGGAGCCGGCTATGGGGAGGGGAGGTGGCGACTAAGGGGGAGGGAGGTGGAGGCGCTAGGGTTTGGGGGAGTGGCGCTTCTTTGGCCGGCCCCTACATGGGCCGGCTGGCCCCCTCTTGGGCCACTGGTCATGGATCATGCCTGTGTTGACGGAAATAACATATACCCCCACGATTGGAAAAATCCGATTTAAAATCTGCTTTTACCCTCCGACTTCTTTCTTTTTACCGAATCGGTTCCGAGTATTACGGTCCATTTCTTAACAGATTCGACTCGAATCCATGCAACGATCCAATGAAAGAAAATACGAAATTACAGCTTAAACAATTTACCTTAATCGAACAGTCAGGTATTGTTCTCGCATGCGTGACTCCAACTCCCAAGTGGCCTCTCTTTCGCATCGATGTGACCAAAGGATTTTAACACACTTCAAGGTTTTGTTCCTCAAAACCCATTCGATTCTTCTAATATCTTCACCGCCGGACTCAAGGTAAGGTCTTGCTTGACAATCAAAGGCTCCAAAGGAATGACATGTTCGGGTCTCTCGTAAATTTTCTCAACATCGAAACATGAAACACGCTAGAACCCCACTCATGGAATCGGAAGGTCCAAATGGTAAGCTAGTTTTCCAATTCGTACACGATTGGGAATGGTCCAACATACCTTGGACTAAGCTTCCCTTTAGTGCCAAACGCACTACGCCTTTAGATGGCGATACTCAATGTAACTTCATTTCCCACCTCTAATTCCAAATCTCGCCTTCGACATCAACAGAGCTCTTCTCGGCCTGGCACCAACAAATTCGCTTAACATCTCGCCACTCTAGCCATCTGCTTATTTAACCCACGGGACCTAAGATCGCCTCGCTCTCCAACCTCATTCCAAAGACAACGGGACTGCACTTATGCCCATAAAGAACCTCGTATGGTGCAGCTCGAATCCGCATGATAATCGTTGTTATAAGCAAACTCGCCAAAGCTAAATGCTCTTCCCAATTCCCTTTTCGTGATAAAACACAACACCGAGCATGTCTTCTAATGTCCGAATGGTGCGCCGCATCGCCCATCCGCTTGGGGGTGAAAGGTCGTGCTAAGACAGAGTTGTGTGCCCAATGCACTCGCAAACTCTCCTGAATTTGGAAACGAACTTGGCATCTCGGTCGAAACAATGGTCTTAGCACTCCGTGCAACCGCACAATCTCTCGTACATAAAGAGGAGCCAAATCGCTGTCAATTGGTTGTACGAATAGGAATAAAATGTGCGGACTTCATCAACCGGTCCACAATTACCCAAATAGCATCCTTTCTCGCATGCGAGCGAGGTAAACCAACCACAAAATCCATAGATATATCGCCCCATGGCCAAACCGTACCTCCAAGGGTTGCAATGATCCTGCTGGTCGCTTGTGCTCACTTGACACCGGGCACACCCCACATGATGCCACATATTGTGCGATATCAATTTTCATCCGCTTCCACCGTAAACTTTTCTTTAAATCTTTGTACATCTTGGTCTCACCAGATGTACGGTATAAGGAGTACGATGGGCCTCCTTCAAAATCTCCGCTTAACTCGAGACTCTGTGGCACACAGAGGCGCCCTTCAAATCGCAAAGTATCAAACTTGTCCACACCGAAGTGACCTTGCTTGCCCTCAAGACAACACTTCCTCACTCGTTGGAGCATCCGATCTTCTTCGCTGCTACTCGACCGATCCGGAAGAGTCGACTTAAAAGCAATCGAAGTCTCGATGCATGCGGTACCCGCAGCGTAGGAAATATCCATACGCCAAAGTCGCAATAAGACAATCGAGGGTAGGAGGTGTCGCCTTGCGACTCAAGGCATCGCCTACCACATTAGCCTTTGCGGGATGGTATTGAATAGTAAGATCATAGTCCTTGATCAACTCTAACCATCTCCTCCGCCTCAAGTTCAAGTCCTTCGGTAAAGATGTATTTCGTGCTCTTGTGGTCGGTGAATACATCACAAGATTCGCCAGATAAATAATGACGCCAGATCTTCAAGGCGTGAATCACCGCGACAAGCTCTAGATCATGGGTGGGATAATTGCTCATGCTTCTTCATTGCCTCGATGTATAGGCAATCACTTTACCATCCCGCATGAGTACACAACCAAGTCCAACTATGAACGATCCGAATAGATAGTGAACCTCTTCCTGTGCTCGTGAAGAGTAAGAATTGGAGCAAATACTAATCTATCTTTCAAAGTGTAAAACTCCGCCACAAGCATCGACCACTCGAACCTAACATCTTTCTGTGTCAATCGACATTGGTTTAGCAATGGTTGAAAAACCTCCACAAACCGCCTGTAATAGCCACTAAACCCGTAAAACTCCTTACTTCTTTGACATTGGTTGGTCTCTTCCACTCTACTACTCGTCAAATCTTGCTAGGATCAATCAAATACCCTTCGATTAATAACGTGACCCTAAACCCAACTTCGTAAATTCGTAACTCACACTTCTTCACTTGGCATAGAATTGATTCTCTCTTAAAGTTTCAAGCACCAACCGCAAATGGTGGGTGTGATCCTCTTCCGCCTTAGAATAAATCAAGATATCATCTATGAATACTACAACGAAATCATCAAGGTATTGATGCAAAGATAACGCTCATGGCTTCCATGAAAATCGCAGGAGCATTCGTTAGTCCAAAAGACATAACTTTATACTCATAATGACCATACCTCGAGAAAGCCGCTTTCAATATCCCGCCACGAACTCGAATCGATTATAACTCGATCGAGGTCAATCTTGGAAAATATCCTAGCTCCTTTCAATCGGTCGAAAAGATCCTCAATGCGAGGCAAAGGATATTTGTTCTTCACATTCGCCGATTAAGAGCTCGATAATCCACGCACATACGCCCACCGCCATCTTTCTTCTTAGTAAAAGAACAAAGCGCCCCATGGCGATACGCTACGCTGAATCATACCTTTGGACAAAGAGGTCGCCCAATTGTTTCTTCAATTCTTCCCGAAAAGGGCGAGCCAATCGGTAAGGGGACTTGGACAAAGGCCGAGTTCCTTAATAAGATCAATCCGAACTCCACTTTCTCACCGAGGCATCCCGGGAAGTTCTACAGAAAGACATCGAAAACTCCTTCACAATCGAATCTCCTCAATACGCTGCGAAGAATCGCCTTTTCATTGAGGGAACAAAGTAATCCGATGGTCGATGCACGGCGGCTAGGGAATAGGTTAGCCAAAGACAAATATCGAATCGATAAAGGCATCGCCTCGAATACCGCTTCTTCACCTAAGGGGCTAGCAAGGTCACCGCCTTCCGTAAACAACAAATCTTGGCACGGTATTGGAATAACCACCCATACCGTAATAACATCGAAGGTGCCAATTGAATAACCATAAGATTCGCAGATGAAAACCTCATCATCAATAATTATAGAACAACCGGATGATAAAGAGAGCTAGAAATAAGACCTCCCGAGAGTCGACTACCACCGACTCGTAAATAAGTCAAAACTCAAACCCACTTTTCTAACAAACTCCAAAGACACGAACGAGTAAGTAGCCCCGAATCAAACAAGCAAGACAAAGGCATCATGCGAATCCACTAGTAAAGTACCGCACCACATCAGACGCCCCAAAGTCTCGGGGTGGGCATGGCGAGACCCTCGATGCACCGGCAGAAGACACACCGACACTCGCGACGAAAGTCTGAAACGATCACCGAGGGACAAACGACGAGGTGCGATGGTGCGGGATTCCAATAGAACCCCGCAGAGGCGCCGAGTAAAACTCGCAGTGGAACCCACGCCAAGGGTACTGTGGTGCCGAATCGCCGCCGAGTCCGAATCAACCTCGTGGAAATCGAGGAAGAAGCCGACAGCCTCCCATTTGATGATACTAGCCGGATTTTGCTTGCACACCGAGGACTTGTGGCCCTCCGATCAAGATCGCCGGCATGTTCCCTTGAAGGAACATTCAAGCTCAATGCCCGCACCACACCGAAAACACTTCATGCCCCGACCGAACAGACGCAATCGTGGGGCGAAAGATGAAGAACGTGGCGCCAAGAGGAAGACTGCCATGCTGAACAGATGGGAGTTTTGGTTCTTTGAAACCTCTTAGCGGTGCCGGGTCGAAAAGACCCACCTCCTCCATCGAACTCCGCTTCGCCACCGCCAGATCCACCAAGAGCAATGTAACCACTAGCAACATGCCCTTGCGACGAAGGAGCTCTTTCCAACTCCATCCTCTAGCTCGCTCAACCACCGAGCTAAAATCACGAGACTGCCGCCCCGTAATTTGGCGACATTTTGATTGAGGCCCCACGAACCTCTTAGCCTTCTCTTTATCATCACTAGCCACCCGGTATAAAGCGCACTGTGTTATTGAACCCGCCTCATACTCGACATCGACATCTTCCTTGCACAAAAGTCGAGTGATTGCTCCATCTTCTCAATGAAGGAGTCCTGATAAAGCGTGTCCCGAATCTCTCCACAAATGCCTCCTAAGTAACAGACTGCTACTGGAGTCCTGGAAGATGTGACTCCTTCCCACCAGATGTCGGCTCGCCCTTCACCGAAGGTTACAAATCGCGCTTCTCGCGGATGCCACTCTAATGCTCCAAACCGACGCCCATGTATCTCAACCAGTCCGCGGCTGAACGGTGTGTGCTCGTCAAAAGTATCCAGACGGTTTACATCCACTCACGGAGGCTCATTCTAACCTCGGGTGGAACGAAGAGCAAAGAATGTGTTCCGCCACAGCGCAAAGAACCGCAGGAATTGCCGCCGCAATTGTTGCCGAGTTGTTGATTCTCTCTTATAAGGTTCTCAATAAGATCTCATTGCGGCCGGTGGCTCAACGGCCGAGGCGCAATTGAGGCAATCGCCTCAAGAGCAAAGACCACCAACCCTTCAGACGAAGACGATGCAAAGAATGGATCGCGGCCACGACCACAACTACGGGTCGGTGGACGACCACGACCACGACCTCTACCTCTTGCCATCTATGAACAACACAGCAGAAAGAAAAACCAAACACTTAGCTCAACGAACTGATAAACAGAATAATTGGAACATAACCAGGCAATTGCGGAAAACAATGGTTTACCCAACCCTTCCTATTGTGCACAGTGTGTCAAATTTAACATATTTTAATTTAACCAGGGACCTAAAGCCCGCTCTGATACCAACTGTAACACCCTGACTATAGGGAAGTCAAGATGTCACCTACAATCACTAATCTTTAGGAAGATCACAACAATACGCATAACTAGTTGTGGCATACAACAATGATATACGTGAACAGGAATCCATCAACAAGTTTAATCAACGGGGTAGAGACAAACAATTCAGGGAGATACGGTAAATACGGCCAAGTTGGCTTATTACAATTCAACACAAGGCATAAATAGAAGACAATATTAAGTCTCAAATATTTTGGATTATGGTAGTGGGTGCAACGTGTTGAACTACCCTCCATCAAACCGTTCTTCCTTGTCATTTACCTAAATAAAACAACAAAGTAAGAATGAGCCAAAGACTCAGCAAATACTTGAAAGTAACAATCAACATCCAATGAACCATATACACTATCACAGATTGAGCATTTATTGGAAACAATTCTTATGAATGGATGAAATGAAATGATGCAATGAAGGAAGTGGACATATCGCAAAGATATACCTAAGATAGCGAGTGAAACACACGTCGGTGTTCACTTTAAAGTTACCGTATGAAGAACGTTTCATACGGCCGTCCAACGTGGCCCACATTGGAATGGTGGACAAACGTACCCATTCTGGAATTGATGGGATTTTCAGATGGCCATACTGGAATTGATGGGTCTTACAAGAGAAATCCACTTTCGTGGTCATTATGAATTCATGCATGACATGATGTGATCTCATGGTAAGTTTGAATATCACGCATTAATGGAAAAATACACATGGCATTCAACTACACATGAAAACAAGTATAACCATGCACACACACATCACATATTGCATCAATAATAGCATACAAGTACTTGCCTGCCGCGCTGCGACGGGTTGGGAGGTAACTGAGATACCCCTCCACTCACCGCTTCACCGCCTACAATATAGAATAATCGAAATGAGAACAAACGAGTAAGACATTGCTACACGTGCCCTCCCACAATCTCTAACCAAACCGACCTAACAAAAGGTTCAATTTGATCAATTCACCCAAACATTCCAAATACCACTAAACTGACAGTTTTACTAGAAAATTCACCAATAAATAACCGTAGCTCCAAAATACCTGAAACCAGTGCTCAACTTTTCTTAATGTAACAGGCTACGAAACTCTAGTTGACGGTAAACTCTAATTCGGCCAAAACAGGGGTCTAACCAACCACTGAAAAACTATATCCACAGTCTGCCCAGAATTCAGAACTGCCCCAAAGAAAAGGCTCTAACTTTTAGACCACTGATCCAAATAAAGTGATCTTTATCAGCCTGGAAACATGGTGAAATTATCTTTATAAACCTAGTTGGGTGGCCGACCTGGTTCTGACTCTAACTAGATCAAAACCTAGGTGCAACCGACTATACCCAGAATTTCTGTCAGACTGAGCAGTACGTGGTAAAATAGTCATAACCTTTAAACTACTGGGTGAAAATTCGTGATCCAGGTGCCAAAAGAAAGCTAATGAAACCAGGATCATATCTCCAGAAGACGCAGATATCCAATTCGGCCTCTACGACACCCAAAACTGAGGTACAACGTACTGGACAGAATCAATCTACAGACAGAAATAAAACGAAACTACAAATCCAATCGGATTCTCAACTCTAATGGAATCAAACAACGAATTGGATGTCTTGTTACCCTTAAAGACCAGTAGGACGCCGATGATCCGCTGCACACGGGTCTTCCTCCCTTCCCCTCTCTTCCCTCTCTTAGGGCCGGCCACCGGGAGACGACGAATGGCCGGTGACGTCGGCGGGGAACGGAGATGTCGGAGGGGATCTAGAGGAGGAGCGACGGGGATCACCGGAGATGGCACCACCACTGCGAGGAGGCACCAAGGAGCAGCAAGGGAGCCGGCTATGGGGAGGGGAGGTGGCGACTAAGGGGGAGGGAGGTGGAGGCGCTAGGGTTTGGGGGGGAGTGGCGCCCCCCCCTTTTTGGCCGGCCCCTCTTGGGCCACCTGGGTCGCGGACTGCGGCCCAGGTTGACGGGAAATAACATATACCCCCCCCCGCTGATTGGAAAAATCCGACGAAAACTGTTTCTTTTACTCCCTCCGACTTCTTTCTTTTTACCGAATCGGTTCCGGAGTATTACAAAGAGGTTCAAGATGTAGGTGAGGATGATACTAGCAACGACAATGTTTTCGAAGTGGATCATGCACAGGGGGTTGCAGCTGACAATGATGAATTTTAGCCAGCTGTTAAAGAGTCATGTCCAACACCGATGAACCACACTGATACAGAGCTACAAGCTGAAATGGACTAGCTGAGGATTGAGCTCACCCCTTTTAAGTAGCTATCCCTGATTTCTTATATGAACATATTGAAACTCTATGGAACATTCCCTTCTAAAATATTTCTTTTTTTAACTACCCCTTAATGAAAGATGATCAATAGTCTCATATCATGAAACCTTTTATGAACTCTTTGAAATTTATGCCTATATCTGTACCTTTTTTTCATTTTAAATGTTCATGTCCTCATGATGTGCAGGTTGTAGCACTATTCAACTAAGCACACCTATAGATATGGATGACTCAGAGGGGACCCGATGCCCAAAATATTCCTCCACTGACTGAGCCAATACCCAACATGGAGCGGTTCCCTAATCCTGAAAGTGTACCAGTTGCCACAAGATAGAGGTCAAAAAGGTCACAAAAAAATATGGAAAATGTTGAGGCTTTGGGGCAGTTGGTAAAAAGGAAGACTTTTGTCAAGCTAACTTTTGCACAAACATTCAAAGAGCATGTTATGTGCGGAATCGTTGCAAAATCTTAAAAAACGAAACTGATCATTGGAGGAGCTCATGTCACAATAGGGGAGTTTTCAAATGCTTTGTGGCACAGGAAAGGAGAAGTATTCAACAACTTTATGTGTCTATGTTGCAAAGCATTGATGCTTTACTGGGATTCCAAAAATGAAGACCATTGTTGATGCAATAGCCACTGTGAGTACTAAGCAAGACTTTTATACATATTTACCCTGCTTTTTTTTTGCATGCCCCCATGACATGCATTTTACTATTTCTGTCTCTTTTCCCCCCTGATTTTGTGTAGGCTCAGTTGATGATATCATACATGCAATCCAATGATGCAAAGATTTCAGCTGGATTTTCAAATGTTCCAATCAAAAAATTTGAACGGGTGTGTTTTATTTTCTTATTCTATTTTCAATTGCACATGCATAGGTATCATCACACTCATTATGCACAACTCATAAAAAATTACACCGTCCATTTTTCAGTTTCATTAAGTTCAACAAAGTTCCCTAGGGTTTCATTAAGTTTCACCAAAGTTCCCACTAGTTTCATCCATATTTTTTTATACAAAGTTTCAAGCAAATTCGTATTAGTTTCATTATACACAAGTATGTTTTTTTATGGAACCAATGTAGATATACATTCCAATTCCCATGGATCACCATTGGAGTTTATTTTTTTGTCGAACTGCTTAATGATATTATTTAGATTTACTATTCTACAAGGAGCCCAAAGCAGCATGTAACATCTCAATTTTCTGATCTTTAAAAATCTTTTAAATAGTTAGTAGTTGGAAAATTCAACCTTTGGATTTTATTTCAATTTTAATAGAACTTAACATGGATTTTCAGTATCAAAATAATTTAATATGATTAATTACAACCTCAACAATTGTCAAAACTATTTTATTTGGGTTCTATGTGCTTGGATATATTTTCTAGATTTTCTAAAAATTTTTTTGAGTTTATTTGTTATTTTCCATTTGCTATTTGCCTTTACTGTAATTTCTAAAAAATATCTATTTAAAATCTCATAACAGTGTCGGGCCGAAGCCCATTCCTTCCCCGCCTTTTCTCCTGCGCCAGGCCACTCGTGCGCCACGCATCGCTCCCTTGTCCCTCTGCCGGGTGAGCCCTTCCTGTCAGGTGGTCGTAGCCCTTTCCCGTTTTCCTCGCGGAGTCATTGCCTTCGACCGCTTCCGCCATTGTCGAAGCTCGATGCCGCGTACGACCACGAGATATCTCCAGCTAAACCCTACCTAGAAAATGCGTAGGATCTTATCTCTATCTCTCCCGCGCCCGTTTCAGTTAAAATCTTATCCCGTATCCCTCGCTATGTAACACCCCAGCCCAACACTGAGCCTAGAATGCCACCACATTACCCTCTAAACTAATAACTATTGACACACTATAAAATTACATCAAGAAATCGACAATAAACATATCTATATATCACAAAAGAACATGCATAATTATGGTTCAAACGATAATAAATAATCAAGTGGAATGATAACCAGGTAAATAATCCAAAGCAGCATCAACCAATGAATCCAAATTAATAAAGCAAAGAGTCTAGTCCAAATGATGTCCTAAACTTTATTCAACCTCTAACATGTCCAAGTGTAATCCAATTCTGAATGAAAAGATTATGAAGGTAAATGATCATATGATGTCCAAGTGCTCTACTCGCTCTCGCCACGGATCCTCAAGATCACCTAAAGACAACAATAGAGCAAGGGTGAGTCCACGACTCAAAGAAACACATCCATAAACAACGAACAATAATAAATCAACAAAGATTCAATAACTTCATTAACATCACGGTAGTTCTATTTGATTCACATCCATTAATCTCATGTATCAATGCAAAACTAATCTACATGTCCACATGCACTTCTTTCACAGATATCGGATAGCATGAGTGAATGCTCATGACAACATTCACTCTCAAGCCCGCTCCTCCATAAGGATCGGGACCTCCTCCACTCCGTGGAGTTGTGATCATCCATGATCACCTGCTCATATGCAATGATGCTTATGAATGCAAACATGCAAACTCCATCATAAACATCATATCCAACTTTTCATCATGTCCATTAACAATATAAATCCATACCATTCCATTGCTTGCAATTAAACAAAATAAAAGCACAACAATAATGGTAATAGAAGATAAAGAAAAAATGATCGATCATTGATCATTTCTCACCATGCACTTGCCTTTACTAATTGCGACAAGACGATTTGGCTAGCAGATGGCAACAAGCACGACGCCTCTCCTATATTAAATACACAAACTTCAATACAAGCTATAGCAACAAGAATAGCAATCAATATACTTCGCTCCTACCCGTCCCCAAATATACCACGTTACTCCGGTACCGAAAAGTTACCCATAGCTGTCCGGTTACTAAAAAGAGCGTAACTTTTGACTCGAAAGTCCAATCACGACAAACCACCCCATTCTGGATTCTTCATAAAATTCTCCACATTTTCTTAGATTACAAAGACTTCTAATTAAATCATCTAACCCTGCGTAATTAGCCCACAAAACCGGTCTGTCCGCTTCGGAACAGCAGTCTTACAAAATTCATAACTTTTGTTTTACTCAGCCAAAATGCGCGTTCTCAGATTCTACAGAACCATTGGACAATTATCTACAACTTTCATGTAGATCGAAAACTCTAATTAATCTGTTTACTATTTTTAATCCGCAGTCTACCAAAACAGCGCCGAAAGGCGACAACCGTAAAAACAGCGGTCTTCCGAAAATCATAACTCGAATTCTACTTGTCCGATCGACATGATAAAACATGCTATAGAAAGATATCGAAATTATCTACAATTAACTAGTAGACGAGATTTCCAAAATTTGCCATTAAGGTACCCGAATAAATCGTACAACAAAACAGCAGGCTAAACCGATCTACTGTTCGATTTCTTCCCGACTAAAACATGCTAATAATTTCCCTTACAAACATGCTAGCTCTTCCCTCTCCATTAATACCCCATAGAAACATGTATAAATGAAGCATGCAGCACCAACTAGGTTGTCTCTGTGTTACTAGATAAACATGTATACTTGTATACGTAATAATCATGCATGATTAGCTAATCACCAAAATTAGCCACGTGAACACACCTAATTAATTACTAGAGCCCTCATGCAAGCGTGAAGAAAAACAAGACTAACTAAGTCTAGCGACAAGATTAAAGAATTGATCGCATCACCAACCAATCAACCGACGACTCCACGCGCCTCGTATGCCTCGGGTCAAGCAGCGAAGCGGGGACGTCTTGCCAGCAGAAGGGCTCTCAAGCAAAGAATACAGGCAATGCGAAGCGGCAAAGAATGGAAGCAAAGAAGAAGAATCTCCACGCTGGCCAGCGGCAAAGAGCGGTTTCAAGAAGCGTAACAAGCAAGACAAGAAAGTGTGCACGCCGCAGCGGTTAGCAGTTAGCAAAGAAGGCACGCGCAGGGGGAGCAATGCAAGAAGACAAGACAAAGAAAGCGCCAAGAAGCGATCAAAGACAACAGTAAGCAAAATACAGAGAATTGGTCGATGACTACAAGGCGCAATCTCCTGTGGAAAGAAGAAGAAAAAGCGGCATCACAGGCCCAAAGAAAATGCTAGGGTTTTCTAGAATTTCCACCGCTCTATTTATATAGCTCATAAAAATTCGAAATATCCTATTTCCACGATACTAAATTCTTTAATTACGCACAAGCCCTAAATTCTTTAACTAATTAATTTATTAATAGTATTGCTATTATTATTATTTTGAATATTACATTCTACCCTCTTAACTAATTCGACCGAATTCTACTCTGCTCTACTCAAAGAAAAATCGCACATTGAAATTAAACAACAAAATAACACGCATCCGACGTGAACAACTCCGGTATTGCTCGCGCATGCGAGACTCCAACTCCCAAGTCGCCTCTCTCTCGGATCGATGCGCCCACAAAGACCTTAACGTATACCAACGCCTTGTGCCTCAAAGACTCGCTCCGACCTCTCCGAACGCGCCACGGACGCGACTCAACCGTGAGATCTTGCTCAATAGTCACGCTCTAATGAAATCTTATGCTCGGATCTCTCAAAACTTTCTCAAAGATCGAGACGTGAAACACATTATGAACTCCACGCATGGACTCAGCAGTCCAGCGGTAGGCTAACTTCCCAATTCTTGCAATAATCGAGAAGCGGTCCAACGCACCTCGGGCTAAGCTTCCTCCGTACCAAACCGAACGATACCTTTGGTGGGAGACACTCTCAAGAGCACCTGGTCACCCACCGCAAACTCCAAGTCACGTCTCCTCAAATCAGCATAACTCATCTGTCTACTCTGAGCTGCTAACAGATTCTGCCTCACCATGGCCACACGCTCAACGGTCTTCAATCCACCTGCACCTAAATCGCTTTCTCCAATCGCATCCCAACAAAGCGGCGATCCGCACTTCCGCCCATAGAGAACCTCAAATGGCGCGGCTCTAATACTGGAATGGTAACTATTATTATAAGCAAACTCTGCGAGTGGCAACTGGTCCTCCCAACTGTAACACCCTGTCTATGTGGAAGCCAGGATGTTACCTAAAAGGGCTAACATTCTACAACAATTCAGAATAAGTTCAACCACAACATGAAGAAAGATAAATATTAATCATCGACATCAATGATTAAGCCATCACCCAAGCATCCAATCATGAAAGACAACAAGCTATAAAAAAAAATCAATCCTATGGCCGTCTCTAATTTCTCAATGAAAGCAATTCACTTATCAATTGAGCATAAGTCAATCTAAGGGGTCCTCACTTTAGCAACTAAGTTCAAGCAGTCCACCCATACTAAACTCATTTAGATAACGAATAACTATCACGAAAGTGTAAGTGTCCCAATTCAAACATCGTAATGGAATTACATGAACTTAGAACGAAGGATTTAAGACCTAAAAGGATCATCCATGAATGCAATAAAAATCATCCACCACGAAGGATGGTCACAAAACATCCACCACGAAGGGTGGTCACAAAATCATCCACCTAAAGGAAACATCAATTCGAGAATTTTAGATAATTGAACTAGGTCATTCGTTGTGGTTATAAATGTGTGAAGTGCACCATGACTACCCTCCCCATACATGCCTTGCAACGAGAGGTACCTAGAAAGCACAACACAACAAGAGTGAGTCTACGACTCAAAGAAAGAGCAATAGTAAGTAAACATAGCCTCATATGTGGACAAGGAAAATCAACAATCTCACCATGAACAACATCAACATAAGCCAAATAGACCAATCCACATCTTATACGTAAATGCAATGATATGTCATGAATGCATATTCTTCACTTCTTAGCAATTATCGGTAATGCCGAGTAGTGTATCCGTCGATACATACTCTAGGCCTGTGCCCTCTAGGCACATGTGGATCCAAAGCCCACACTCCACGAGTGGGGAGCAGCCTGCCTAATGCATGACGGGGATCCAAAGAAAACATTTCAAGGCTCGTGCCCTTAAGGCACAGGATCCAATGCTATGATGCGTAATGTAAAGCATGCTATCAACTCATCATGAAAAGTGATGCTCATCAACAATATCAAACTCAAAGCATCATCATTAACCATGGCACTCATCAATTAGGAAACAAAGCAACACATCATTACTATCTCAGACTTGCCTTCACCGTGAAACGGAAGAAAAGAGGCGGAACGAGCTAGCACCGGTGTTCACCACCACCTGGTAACCAAGAATGACACCAAACATCAATCAACCATGCATAGCAAGTCCTTAATCGCAGCACTCTACAACGTTTTCCCATAACTCGATCGACTCAACTAGACTACAAGCTAAGCAGAAATCTAGTTTGGGACAGCAGTAAAGAAACAAGCACAACTTTTGTTCTACAGATCCAAACAAAGTGTTCTTTACCAATCTGGAAAGATAAGAAGGTAGTCTACAATATTCGTTTAGGTGGACAGCCCTGAATTGGCTCTTAACAAATTGAAATCTAACCATCAAAACTTCTGCTACGCATTGACAGATTCCTGGACAGCAGTAAAGAAACAAGCATAACTTTTGTTCTACAGGTCCAAATAAAGTTTTCTTTACCAAGCTAGAAAGATAAGAAGGTAGGCTGCAATATTTGTTCAGGTGGACAGCCCTGAATCTGCTCTTAACCAATTGAAATCTAACCATCAAAACTTCTGCTACGCATTGACAGATTCCTGGGCAGCAGTAACGAAAAGGACCATAACTTTTAAACCGTAAATCGGATTTGAGTGAACTTTGCGTCTATGGAAAGATAAGAACGGATCCCACATAACTCTAGAAGGTGGGATCCCCAGATTCGGACTCTAGGTGCCAGAAACCAGTCGCACAAAATCTGGACAGAAACTGCCCAGTTCGCAGCAGAGGTTCGATCTACTAAACAAAGCCAAAATATGAATCTAAAACAATCAAAACTGAGAGGGAATCACTCAAGACCCTTGAATACCTGTAGATCCTTCTTCTCCTCCTTCCCCTCTTCTCCCTTCTCCCTTCCTCCCTAATGGCCGCCACCGCAGAAAACACCAATAGGGCAAGAATGGAGGGCTTCTCCTTGAGGGAGGGAGTTGGAGGCACCCATGGGGATGGAGAATAGGAGGGCTGCAGCCAAGAGTGAGGGGGAACCAGGGATTTCGGCCAGGGTACAAGGGGCTGGCTGCTAGGGATAGGGAATGGGAAAAAAAGTGGTTTGTGGCTAGGGTTTGAGGGAGGGTGTGGGGCTTGGGCTGCATCCAACTAGGCGCCCCTCAATTGGCCCAATGGGCCGACCACAAGGTCGCTTAAGCTCGCCCGAGGCCCATGTTCCAAGGATCTCCCCTAAAGCTTAAATTTTCGATTAACTTCCCTCTCCGAATAATACACTTTCAAATTGGAATTTGGGTTATTACATTCTACCTCTTAATGGAATTCGACCCCAATTCTAAACATCAAAAGGATCACAGAATGTAAATTCCATCAATTGAAACAACAAACGACACGCACTCGTAAGCAAACAAATGCGGATATCGTCACAAGATGCAGACTCTAGCTCCCAAGTAGCCTCTCTCTCGATTGATGAGACCAACGAACCTTTACATACTTCAAAATCTTGTTCCTCGTAACCCGCCTCGACTCTTCCAGATTTGCATCGCCGGGACTCAAAAGTAAGATCCCGCCGATGGTCAACGGCTCCAATGGAATCACATGCTCGGGTCCTCAAATATTTTCTCAACATTGATACATGAAACACATTATGCACTCGCGCATGGACTCTGGAAGGTCCAAGCGATAAGCCAATTTCCCAATTCGTGCCATGATTGGAAATGGTCCAATGTACCTCTGCTAAGCTTCCCTTTGGTACCAAAACGCACTATGCCTCCGTAGGCGACACTCTCAAAAGAACCTCGATCCCCACTTCAAACTCCAAATCCCGCCTTCTCACATCTAAGATAACTCTTCATCGGCTTTGAGCAGCCAATGATTCTTCCTAATCTCGCTACTCGCCACAGCTTGTCAACCTAATCGGGACCCAAATCGCCCGCTCTCCAACCGCATCCCAACACAACGGGATCGCATCTTCGCCATAAAGGACCTCAAATGGGGCGGCTCGAATACTAGCATGGTAATCGTTGTTATAGGCGTAACTCGCCAAAGCTAAGTGGTCTTCCCAACCTCCCTTCCAAGACATAACACAACATCCGAGCATATCCTCCAAAGGTCTCGAACCAGCGCCAGATTGACCATCTGCTTGGGGGTGGAAGGCGGTGCTAAGTCGGTTGTGTGCCCAAAGCACTCGCAAACTCTCCCAAAACTTGGAGACAAACTTGGCATCTCGATCGAAACAATAGTCTTAGGCACACCGTGCACCGCACTACCTCTCGCAGACGTAAAGAGGAGCCAAATCACTTGGTCAATTGGTTGTACGAATAGGGATGAAATGTGCACTTCTTGAACCGGTCCACTATAACCCAAATAGCATCCTTCCTCACAAGTGCGAGGTAATCCAATCACAAAATCCATGGAGATGTCATCCCACGCCAAACCGACATCCAAAGGTTGCAACAAACCCGCCGGTCGCTATGCTCACCTTGACCCGCTGACAAACTCCACAAGATGCCACAAATTGAGCGATATCAACCTTCATTCTTTCCACCGTAAACTCTTCTTCAAATCCTTGTACATCTTGGTCTCGCCAGATGTACAAGATATGGAGTACGATGAGCTTCCTTTAGGATCTCATCCTTTACTTGATCCCCTTGTGGCACACAGAGGCGGCCTTTAAAACGCAATGCACCGTAATCATCTAAGCTGAAATGACCTTGCTTGCCCTCATCAAGGCGCGCCCTCGCTCACCGGAGCATCCGATCATTTGTTGTGCTTCCCGACTCGATCTAGAATGGCCGAGTCAAGAAGCAAACGGGTCTCACCGGGCAAGACCCACAAAGCAAAAAGAGATGTCCATACGCTCAAAATCTGCAATAAGACAACTGAGGGTAGGAGGTGTCGCCTTGCGACTCAAAGCATCCGCTACAACATTAGCTTTGCCGGGGTGGTACTGAATGGTGAGATCATAGTCTTTATCAATTCTAACCACCTCCACGCCTCGATTCAAATCTTTCGGTAAAGATATACTTCAAGCTCTTGTGATCGTGAATATATCACAAGATTCACCATACAAGTAATGGCGCCGATCTTTAGAGCAAGAACTACTGCGGCAAGCTCTAAATCATGAGTAGGATAATTCTCCTCATGCTTCTTCAACTGTCGTGATGCATAAGCAATCACCTTGCCATCCTGCATGAGCACACAACCAAGCCCTACTCGAGATGCATCTGAATAAATGGTGAAACGCTTCCTGTGTTCGTGAAGAGTAAGGATAGGAGCGGTCACCAACTTATCCTTCAAGGTACAAAACCGTGCTCACACGATCTCGACTAATGAAATTTGACACCTTTCGTGTCAACCGAGACATTGGTTTAGCAATGATAGAGAAACCTCCACAAAATGCCGGTAGTAACCAACTAAACCCGTAAAACTCCTCACTTCCTTGACATTGGTTGGCCTTTTCCATTCTACCACTTTGTTGAGATCTTGCTAGGATCAACTGAGATGCCATCTTGATTAATAACATGGCCCATAAACCCAACTTCAGAAATCCAGAACTCACACTTCTTCAGCTTGGCATAGAATTGGTTCTCTCTCAAAGTCTCAAGAACCAACCTCAAATGCCGATCGTGATCCTCTTCCGCCTTGGAATAGATCAAGATATCATCGATGAATACCACAACGAAATCGCCAAGATACCGGCAAAGATAATCGCTCATGGCTTCCATGAAAGCTCGCAGAGCATTTGTTAGTCCAAAAGACATAACTTTATACTCAAAATGACCATACCTCGTAGAGAAAGCCGCCTTCTCAAAATCTTGTTCCCGAACTCGAATTTGATTGTAACCCGATCAAGGTCAATCTTGAGAACACTTTAGCTCCCTTCACCGATCAAAAGATCCTCAATGCGGGTAAAGGATATTTATTCTTTATCGTCACCGATTAAGAGCTCGATAATCCACACACATACGCCACCGCCATCTTTCTTCTTTGTGAATAGAACAGCGCTCCCCACGGCGTAAACATCATGCACGAATCATACCTTTGGACAACAAATCGTCCAATTGCTTTTTCAACTCCTCCCGAAGGGTCGGGCCAAACGGTATGGAGACATTGAAATAGGCCGAGTTCGGAATAAGATCGATCCGAATTCCACATTCCGCTTTGAGGCATCCTGTAGCTCCACCGAAAACATCAGATACTCGCGACACCACGGAATCTCCTCAATGCGCAGGAAGAATCTCTTCGCTACCGAGAGACCAAAGCAACCCAATGGTTGATGTTCGACGACTAGGAAACAAACCGCTAGGACAAAAGGGAATCGTGGCGACTTTCAAACACCGCTTCTTCACCGGATGGGGCTTGCAAAGTCACGGTCTTCCGTATAACAAATCTTAGCACGGTAACTAAATAACCACCCATACCAAGGATGACATCAAAAGGTGACAACGGAATCACCATAAGATTAGCAAAGAAGTTCTCGCCATCGATAGTGATAGAACGGCCGGACATGTCAAGAGCTAGAAATAAGTCCCCGAGAACCGACTACAACGGATTCGTAAATAAGTTGCACACTTAAACCCGCCTTTCTAGCAAACTCAAGAGACACAAAAGAATAAGTAGCCCCGAATCGAAAAGAACGAAAGCCTCGTGGGAATCGACTAGCAAGGTACTGTCACCACGCCGACGGCCCACGGTCTCGTGTAGGCATGGCGAGACTCCCAGTGGTGTTGGAGCAGAAGACGCACCAACACTCGCGAAGGGTGAACAGGCTGCCGCAGTGTTGAGAACGAAGGTGGTGCAGATGGTGCAGGGTCCAGCAGAACCCGACAGAGGTGCAGGAGCGAACGCCGCAGAGGAACCCACCCCGAGGGTACCGAGGTGCAGGAGCAAACACCGCAGAGGAACCCACCTCGAGGGTACCGAGGTGCAGGAGCAAACACCGCAGAGGAACCCACCTCGAGGGTACCGAGGTGTAGGAACCGCAACAGAGTATGAATCAACCCGTGGAGCTTTGGAAGGAGGTGCCGAGGGACTGACTCCCACTTAATGATACTCTGGATTCCGCTGCACATCGATGACTTGTGGCGGACATGCCACAAGAACGACAAGCTCCGTGAAAGAGCACTCGGAATAACGGTGACCTCACCGCACTTGAAGCAAATCATGCCTTGCCCCGGGACAGTCGCAAAGCCGCTGGTCAAGAATCTGCAGCGATGTCAAGGAACATCGCTCTCGAGGACCAAGCCGAATCAAGATCGAGGACGATGGCCTCCTCGAACTTCTTGGGAGTAGGTCTCGTGAAGACCCACCCCGCCATCAAGCTCCTCTTTGAGCACCGCCGTAACCACCAGACGTGTAAAGCCACTAGAGGTTTGCCTCTCTAGTGAGCTCTCTCCAACTCCATACCCTTGGCCCGACGACCACGAGTTGAAGTCAAGCAAGCCGCCGCCCCTAAGACATGGCGGTAATCGAGTTAAGTCCCTCCGGAACCTCTTTGCCTTCTCACGGTCATTACTACCACACCGCACGGCGGACAGCATTGTTGAACTCACCTCATAATCCGCTATACCAACTTTCCCCGAACAAAGGTCAACAAGGAATTCTCCATCCTCTCAAGGAAAGAATCAGATAGAACTTAGCTCTGAATTGCCCCAAGAAATCCTCCCAAGTGATCGGTCCATGAACTGGGGCCCTAGCCGCTAGAACCCCTTCCCACCAAATATCTCGCTGGCCTTTTAGCCGAAGGCCACGGAGCGCTTCTTCGCCAAGTCATCTCTAGCGATCAATCGCTCTCCATGTATCGTAGCTAATCGCCACTCGACCGGAGTGCTGCTCCATCAAAGGGTCGAGCCAAGAGACATCCACTCTAAGACTCATCTCGCCTCGTGGAGCCGAACAAAGACTCGCACTCCACAAGCAGTGCATTTACAGCAGAGGAGCCGCTCGCACTGCCACGAGCTCTTGAACCTCTCTCTCAAGGTCATGAAGTAAAGCAACAGACGCACTGAGCTCGAGCATTGGCGGTGGTTGAGCACCGAGGCAACCTCCTCACTGCATCACCAAGAACCTCAATCAACGGATCAAGGCGCAATAACCATGTCCACGACCACGGCCACGGCCACGGCCTCGCCTCGCCATAATCGAACAAAGAAAGAAAATAAAGCTAGCCACTTAGCTCAAGTAACAGAACAAGCACTATTATAGGATAGAAGCAATAGCAATTCAATATAATGTATCTTTCTATCAAAAACGCAGATGCAATGGATTACCCGAATCCCACCCATCGTGCACAAAGGTGTCAATTTAATATTCAATTACCACGGACCTAAAGCCCGCTCGATACTAATCGTAACACCTGCCTATGTGGAAGCCAGATGTTACCTAAAAGGGCTAACATTCTACAACAATTCAGAATAAGTTCAACCACAACATGAAGAAAGATAAATATTAATCATCGACATCAATGATTAAGCCATCACCCAAGCTCATGAAAGACAACAAGCTATAAAAAAATCAATCCTATGGCCGTCTCTAATTTCTCAATGAAAGCAATTCACTTATCAATTGAGCATAAGTCAATCTAAGGGGTCCTCACTTTAGCAACTAAGTTCAAGCAGTCCACCCATACTAAACTCATTTAGATAACGAATAACTATCACGAAAGTGTAAGTGTCCCAATTCAAACATCGTAATGGAATTACATGAACTTAGAACGAAGGATTTAAGACCTAAAAGGATCATCCATGAATGCAATAAAAATCATCCACCACGAAGGATGGTCACAAAACATCCACCACGAAGGGTGGTCACAAAATCATCCACCTAAAGGAAACATCAATTCGAGAATTTCAGATAATTGAACTAGGTCATTCGTTGTGGTTATAAATGTGTGAAGTGCACCATGACTACCCTCCCCATACATGCCATTGCGCCGAGAGGTACCTAGAAAGCACAACACAACAAGAGTGAGTCTACGACTCAAAGAAAGAGCAATAGTAAGTAAACATAGCCTCATATGTGGACAAGGAAAATCAACAATCTCACCATGAACAACATCAACATAAGCCAAATAGACCAATCCACATCTTATACGTAAATGCAATGATATGTCATGAATGCATATTCTTCACTTCTTAGCAATTACGGTAATGCCGAGTAGTGTATCCGTCGATACATATTTAGGCCTGTGCCCTCTAGGCACAGGATCCAAAGCCCACACTCCACGAGTGTGGGGAGCAGTCCGCCTAATGCATGACGGGATCCAAAGAAAAACATTTCAAGGCCTCGTGCCCTTAAGGCACGTGGATCCAATGCTATGATGCGTAATGTAAAGCATGCTATCAACTCATCATGAAAAGTGATGCTCATCAACAATATCAAACTCAAAGCATCATCATTAACCATGGCACTCATCAATTAGGAAACAAAGCAACACATCATTACTATCTCGACTTGCCTTCACCGTGAAACGGAAGAAAAGAGGCGAACGAGCTAGCACCGCGTTCACCACCACCGGTAACCAAGAATGACACCAAACATCAATCAACCATGCATAGCAAGTCCTTAATCGCAGCACTCTACAACGTTTTCCCATAACTCGATCGACTCAACTAGACTACAAGCTAAGCAGAAATCTAGTTTGGGACAGCAGTAAAGAAACAAGCACAACTTTTGTTCTACAGATCCAAACAAAGTGTTCTTTACCAATCTGGAAAGATAAGAAGGTAGTCTACAATATTCGTTTAGGTGGACAGCCCTGAATTGGCTCTTAACAAATTGAAATCTAACCATCAAAACTTCTGCTACGCATTGACAGATTCCTGGACAGCAGTAAAGAAACAAGCATAACTTTTGTTCTACAGGTCCAAATAAAGTTTTCTTTACCAAGCTAGAAAGATAAGAAGGTAGGCTGCAATATTTGTTCAGGTGGACAGCCCTGAATCTGCTCTTAACCAATTGAAATCTAACCATCAAAACTTCTGCTACGCATTGACAGATTCCTGGGCAGCAGTAACGAAAAGGACCATAACTTTTAAACCGTAAATCGGATTTGAGTGAACTTTGCGTCTATGGAAAGATAAGAACGGATCCCACATAACTCTAGAAGGTGGGATCCCCAGATTCGGACTCTAGGTGCCAGAAACCAGTCGCACAAAATCTGGACAGAAACTGCCCAGTTCGCAGCAGAGGTTCGATCTACTAAACAAAGCCAAAATATGAATCTAAAACAATCAAAACTGAGAGGGAATCACTCAAGACCCTTGAATACCTGTAGATCCTTCTTCTCCTCCTTCCCCCCCTCTTCTCCCTTCTCCCTTCCTCCCCTAATGGCCGGCCAGCTGCAGGAAAACACCAATAGGGCAGCAATGGAGGGCTTCTCCTTGAGGGAGGGAGTTGGAGGCACCCATGGGGATGGAGAATAGGAGGGCTGCAGCCAAGAGTGAGGGGGAACCAGGATTTCGCCAGGTACAAGGGCTGGCTGCTAGGGATAGGGAATGGGAAAAAAGTGGTTTGTGGCTAGGGTTTGAGGGAGGGTGTGGGGCTTGGGTGCATCCAACTAGGGCGCCTCAATTGGCCCAATGGGCCGACCACAAGGTCGCTTAAGCTCGCCCGAGGCCCATGTTCCAAGGATCTCCCTAAAGCTTAAATTTTCGATTAACTTCCTCTCCGAATAATACACTTTCAAATTGGAATTTGGGTTATTACACCAACTACCCTTCCAAGACAAAACACAAGATCGCAACATGTCCTCCAAAGTCCGAATAGTCACCGATCGCCCATCTGCTGTGGGTGAAACGTCAGACTAAGGCGAGCTGTGTGCCCAATGCACTCGCAGACTCTCCTGTAACTTGAGACAAACTTGGCCCCTCGTCGTAAATGATGGTCTTTGGCACACCATGCGCTCTTACTATTTCACGCACATAAATAGGAGCTAGATCACTCATTTGAATTTGTCGTGCGAATAGGAATGAAGTGTGCGATTTGTCAATCGATCCACCACTACCCAAATCGCATCCTTCCTCGCGCGAACGAGGTAACGCCACCACAAAGTCCATAGAGATATCATCCCAAGGCCACTGGGTACCTCCAAAGGCTGCAATAACCCGGCAGACGCTTGTGCTCACTTTCACTTGCCGACAAACACCACAAGAAGCCACATAATTAGCAATGTCCACCTTCATTCTTTTCCACCAAAAATTTCATTTCAAATCTCGATACATCTTAGTCTCACCAGATGAACAAAGGTACGGAGTGCGATGTGCCTCCTCAAGATATCATCTTTGACCTCCGCTTTTATGCACGCAAAGGCGCCTTTAAACCTCAAAGCACCGTAATCATCCATGCTAAAATCACTCTCTTTGCCCTCATCCGCACGCTTCCTAACCTCCCGTAATAGTCTGTCACTCTTGTGCTTCCAGACACGGCCCGAATAGCCGACTCAAGAATCAATCGTGTCTCAACATGTGTTGTGCCCGCATAACAATAGGATATACCCATGCGATCAAAATCAGCAATGAGGTAATCTAGAGTAGCAGAGTCGCCTTACGACTAAGAGCATCCGCAACAACATTGGCCTTGCTCGATGATACCGAATAGTAAGATCATAATCCTTGATCAACTCCAACCACCTCCTTTGCCTCAAATTCAGATCCTTCGAGTGAAGATATACTTGAGACTCTTGTGATCCGTGAAAATATCACAAGGCTCGCCAGATAGATAATGCCTCCAAATCTTGAGAGCAAAACAACCGCACCAACTCCAAATCATGAGTGGGATAATTCGCTCGTGCTTCTTTAACTGTCTCGACGCATAAGCAATCACCTTACCGTCTTGCATGAGAACACGGCCAAGACCCACTCGAGACGATCCGAAAAGATCGTGAATCGCTTCTGGCTCGGGAAGAGTGAGAATAGGAGAGGTCACCAACTTTGTCCTTCAAAATGCGTAAACAAGGCCGCATTCATCACCCATCGAATCTCACACCTTTTGAGTAAGCCGAGACATCGGTTTGGCAATGATAGAGAAATCCCGCACAAAACGCCGATAATAACCACCAAACCCGTAAAACTCCTCACCTCCTTCACACTAGTCGGCCTCTTCCAATCCACCACCGTGGAGACCTTGCTAGGATCAACAAAGAATGCCCCGAGGGTTAATCACATGACCCAGAAACCCACTTCAAATCCGAACTCACACTTCTTCAACTTAGCATAGAACTTGTGCTCTCTCAAAGTATCTAAAACCAGCCTCAAATGACGCTCATGATCCTCATTGGTCTTGGAATAGATAAGAATATCATCAATAAACACCACCACGAAATCATCTAGATACTCGTGCAACATGTTGTTCATGGTTTCCATAAAATGGCAGTGCATTAGTCAATCCAAAAGACATAACTTTATACTCATAATGCCCATACCGTGGAGAAAGCGCCTTCTCTACATCTCGCTCACGCACACGGATTTGATTATACCCCGATCGAGATCAATCTTGGAGAACACTTGAGCTCCATTCAACCGATCAAACAAGTCCTCAATGCGGGCAATGGATATTTGTTCTTGATTGTGATCGCATTAAGCGCACGGTAATCAATACACATACGCCAACTCCCATCCTTCTTCTCTCGTGAACAGAACAGGAGCTCCCCATGGCGATACACTACGCCTGATCAAACCTTTAGCCAACAAATCATCCAATTGCTTCTTCAACTCGTCCTGAAACGGACGTGCTAGTCGATATGGAGACATCGAGATGGGACGAGTACCCGGAACAAGATCAATGCGAAACTCCACGTCTCGCACAGGTGGCAAACCCGGAAGCTCAGCCGGGAACACATCCGGTAATCACTAACCACCGAATCTCCTCAATCTGCGGCCACACTCGGCTTTCAAAGAAGAGCTAAAAGAAGTCCAGTTTTCATCGCACGACCCGAGAACGATCCACTAATATCGAAAGAGAGCGCGAGGCGCACTCTCGAAAAGTCAAAGTCTCCCTGACGAGGTCTCGCATGCAGACCGTTTCTACGTAAACAGGATATCACGGCTCGATAAGAGTGCAACCAATCCATACCCAAGATAACGTCGAACGGCTCCATTTGAATAACTATCAAATTCGCCGTGAACTTCTCTCCATCAATAACAATAGAACACCGGGACAAACAGAGAGCTAGCAATAATACCCCGGAGAACTAACCAACACCGATCGAGAAATCCATCAGATACTCAAGTTCGCTCTCCTAGCAAACGCCGTCGACACAAACGAAAAGGTAGCCCCGAATCAAAAGGACTAAAGCATCAACCGAATCCACAAGCAAAGTACTGCCACCACGTCCAGACGACCCACGGACTCACTGTGGGCATGGCGACACTCTGTGGCGCCATGGCGAAGAAGACGACGGCGGGCGGAGAGCCCCAACAATCTTGTGGCGGGCAGTAAAGCCGGTCGTGCAACCTGGCGGTGCGAAGGTGGCGGTTGCCGAGTACCCACCGAGGCGCCTAAGTCAAGGAAATGGCATACTGGAGGAGTAGTCATCATCCGAAAGATCCTCGAGCAGACCCATCAAGAAGAAGATGGCACAGCTCCCACTTTATCACACTAGCGGGTTCGCGACACACCCGCTCCTTGTGACCCGGCCGCCACACCGACGGCAATCTCCCGTCCAAGTGCACTCAGCAATGCGTGTCCATCTCCGCACTTAAAGCAAAGCATGCCCCGCCAGGGACAGACGAAGAGCCGAGTACACCGCAAAGAACGAGGCGCCAAGAAGGAACGGCCGATCGCTAGACTTGAAAGATCATGTCCTCCTTGAATTTCTTGAAAGGTGTCAATGCACTCCACTTCCTCACTAGAGCTCCTCTTCCGTCACCACCGAAGCTACCACCCACCGAGGCTTGTCGCCTTTGTGAGTCGTGATCTCCAACTCCATGCCCCGGCTTGCTCCACAACAGAGTCAGAGTCACGGAGTGGAGTAGCTCCCAACACATGCTCGCATACTCGTAATTGAGACCCGACGGAACCTCTTGGCCTTCAAGATCATCGTCACATCAAGGGACAAAGCGAACCAAGTTGTTGAACTCGGCCTCATACTCAAGAATAGACCTCTTCCTCGAGCAAAGGTCGCCAAGGCAACCTCCATCTTCTCAACAAACGAGTAGGGTAGAACTTCCCTTGAACTGATCCACAAAGTCCTCCCAAGTGATCGGCCCTTGAGTGGCGGTCCTCAAGACAACACGCCTCCCACCAAATATCCGCTGCCCTTTCAAATTGAAAGGCTACAAACGGACCTCCGAGGTGAAGACATCTCCAAAGCTCCAAAGCGCCTCTCCATGTAGCGCAACCAGTCCACCGCTTGGACCGGTGTGCCCGACCACAAACGATCAAACCTCAACCCCATCCACTCGGTGACATCCGCGCCTCAGAACCGGTGGATGTGCGACAGAGCAACAACAGATTCCAAGAACAGGGTCGCCATACCGCTGACGAAGAGCACGGATCTCTCCCACCAACTCTCTCAAAGAAAGCGGGGTCTCATCTTGGGCCCCAACCGGAGCGGGTCAACAAAGAACCCCTCACCATCGACTCATCTCACAGGAGGTGGCTCCACGGAACCTCGCCTCACGCCACGACCTCCACGATCATGCCACCACGACCACGCCCTCTACCCCTCGGCATAGCTATCAACCACAATCAACAATACACAATGAGTTCAAAGCTCAAAATAAACTCATCCATCAATAAACAACATAACGGAAGCGTAAACTATATTCGTACCTCTCTCTAACCTACTGTGCACTAGTGTGTCAAATTTTAGGTTAGTTTAACCATTAGCAAATTTTAGTTGATTTACTAAGACTAAAACAAATTTTAACAATTTTAGTTTGCCTATGTTGTTAATCTATTCACCACGGACCTAAAGCCCGCTCTGATACCAACTGTAACACCCCAGCCCAACACTGAGCCTAGAATGCCACCACATTACCCTCTAAACTAATAACTATTGACACACTATAAAATTACATCAAGAAATCGACAATAAACATATCTATATATCACAAAAGAACATGCATAATTATGGTTCAAACGATAATAAATAATCAAGTGGAATGATAACCAGGTAAATAATCCAAAGCAGCATCAACCAATGAATCCAAATTAATAAAGCAAAGAGTCTAGTCCAAATGATGTCCTAAAATTTATTCAACCTCTAACATGTCCAAGTGTAATCCAATTCTGAATGAAAAGATTATGAAGGTAAATGATCATATGATGTCCAAGTGCTCTACTCGCTCTCGCCACGGATCCTCAAGATCACCTAAAGACAACAATAGAGCAAGGGTGAGTCCACGACTCAAAGAAACACATCCATAAACAACGAACAATAATAAATCAACAAAGATTCAATAACTTCATTAACATCACAGTACTTCTATTTGATTCACATCCATTAATCTCATGTATCAATGCAAACTAATCTACATGTCCACATGCACTTCTTTCACAGATATCAGATAGCATGAGTGAATGCTCATGACAACATTCACTCTCAAGCCCGCTCCTCCATAAGGATCGGGACCTCCTCCACTTCGTGGAGTTGTGATCATTCATGATCACCTGCTCATATGCAATGATGCTTATGAATGCAAACATGCAAACTCCATCATAAACATCATATCCAACTTTTCATCATGTCCATTAACAATATAAATCCATACCATTCCATTGCTTGCAATTAAACAAAATAAAAGCACAACAATAATGGTAATAGAAGATAAAGAAAACAGTGATCGATCATTGATCGCTGTCTACCATGCACTTGCCTTTACTAGTTGCGACGCACGATTTGGCTAGCAGATGGCAACAAGCACGACGCCTCTCCTATATTAAATACACAAACTTCAATACAAGCTATAGCAACAAGAATAGCAATCAATATACTTCGCTCCTACCCGTCCCCAAATATACCACGTTACTCCGGTACCGAAAAGTTACCCATAGCTGTCCGGTTACTAAAAAGAGCGTAACTTTTGACTCGAAAGTCCAATCACGACAAACCACCCTATTCTGGATTCTTCATAAAATTCTCCACATTTTCTTAGATTACAAAGACTTCTAATTAAATCATCTAACCCTCCGTAATTAGCCCACAAAACCGGTCTGTCCGCTTCGGAACAGCAGTCTTACAAAATTCATAACTTTTGTTTTACTCAGCCAAAATGCACGTTGTCAGATTCTACAGAACCATTGGACAATTATCTACAACTTTCGTGTAGATCGAAAACTCTAATTAATCTGTTTACTATTTTTAATCCGCAGTCTACCAAAACAGCGCCGAAAGGCGACAACCGTAAAAACAGCGGTCTTCCGAAAATCATAACTCGAATTCTACTTGTCCGATCGACATGATAAAACATGCTATAGAAAGATATCGAAATTATCTACAATTAACTAGTAGACGAGATTTCTAAAATTTGCCATTAAGGTACCCGAATAAATCGTACAACAAAACAGCAGGCTAAACCAATCTACTGTTCGATTTCTTCCCGACTAAAACATGCTAATAATTTCCCTTACAAACATGCTAGCTCTTCCCTCTCCATTAATACCCCATAGAAACATGTATAAATGAAGCATGCAAAGACCAACTAGGTTGTCTCTGTGTTACTAGATAAACATGTATACTTGTATACGTAATACTGTGCATGATTAGCTAATCACCAAAATTAGCCACGTGAACACACCTAATTAATTACTAGAGCCCTCATGCAAGCGTGAAGAAAAAACAGCACCAACTAAGTCTAGCGACAGCATTAAAGAATTGACTACATCACCAACCAATCAACCGACGACTCCACGCTACTCTGTATGCCTCGGTCAAGCGAAGCGCGGACGCCTTCAACAGAAGGGCTCTCTAAGCCGTTGAATACAGGCAATGCGCAGCAAGAAGAAATGGAAGCAAGATATAAGAAGCGCAAGACAAGACAAAGCAGTGTGCACGCAAGCGGTTGTTAGCAGCCGCAAAGAAGCACGCAGGGGGAGCAAATGCAAAGACAAAGACAAAGCGCGCAAGAACGATCAAAGACAAGAGTAAGCAGAGCGCAGGAGAATTGGTCGATGACTACACAAGCAATCTCCTGTGGAAAGAAGAAGAAAAAGCTGGCGGTACATGGCGCAAAGAAAAATGCTAGGGTTTTCTAGAATTTCCACCGTCTATTTATATAGCTCATAAAAATTCTGAAATATCCTATTTCCACGTATACTAAATTCTTTAATTACGCACAAGCCCTAAATTCTTTAACTAATTAATTTATTAATAGTATTGCTATTATTATTATTTTCAGAATATTACACGCTATCCCCGAGTTTGCATCGTGTTCGTTTCGGACTCGATTTGGGGGTTTCCAAATCCGGTACGCCCGAGGCCTATAAATAGGACCCCTAGGTTCGTGTAACATCCCAAAAATTCACTTTTTCTAAAAAAAAATAATTTCAAATTAGTAAAATAAAAATGTCTATATTTTATTTGGATATTATCTGTATTTTATGTGTATTTCTGGAAGGAAATATCAGAATTCCAATTTCTCACTCAAATTACAAATTCCATTTCCAATCTAAATTCCAAATTCAAATTCAAATCTCCAGATTGGCACTTCTCTCTTTTTCTATTTATATATATATATATATATATATATATATATATATATATATATATATATATATATATGGGAACATATCTAGTGCCAGTGGGTAATTGAGTGCTAAGGTGCTAATGTCATCTTGATCGTTGGATCTGGATTGAACAAGCAAGATTAATGCGGGCTCCCACCCCCAAACCATTTAATCACCTTGCATACTCCCACCTCCAATGTGCCTTCATTAATACGCCTGCATAAAACATTCTGGATGCTCCCACCTCCAATGTCCTGCATTAAACACTCTTCGTGATCCAACGGTCAAGATTGATATTAGCATGTCTCTATGTATGTATGTATGTATGTATGTAATAGGATTACTACTTTCTACTCCCGGGTGTAGTTACTCCCACCTTTGATATACCACCTAAAAGAGCTTAACATACTCCTTTATCACTTTGGGTATACTCATATTCTAATTATAAGATACTCCAATGCAAACCACACGAAAAATTTGTAAGGGAGTCCATAGTTTTAGTATATTTTGTAAATACCTTCATATTCGTATATAAAAAGGAGTATGTCTAAAAAATTGAACATACCACCCCTAAAAATGTATGAATAACACATAAGTGGTCTTATATATCCGTATACTACACATGCATACTCTCGGTTGCGCAAGATACTTCCTACGTTGTGAGATACAGAATAGGGAGTAACTACACCCGAGAGTAGCAAAAAGGCTTCCTAAATAATACACACACAATATATATATATATATACTCCCGGGTGTAGTTAGTTCCACCTTTGATATACGATCTAAAAGAACTTGACATACTCCTTTATCACTTTGGGTCTTTGGGTATACTCATATACTAATTATAAGATACTCATATGCGAACCACATGAAAAAATTTTGCAAAAGAGTCTATAGTTTTAGCATATTTTATAAATACCTTCATATTCGCATATAAAGGAGTATGTCTAAAAAATTATACATACCACACCTAAAAATGTATAAATACCACATGAGTGGTCTTATATACTCGTGTACTACACAGACATACCCTCGGTTGTACAAGATACTCCCTATTTTGTGAGATACGGATATGATATATATATATATATATATATATATATATATATATATATATATATATATATATATATATATATAGGAACATATCTAGTGCTAAGGTGCTAATGACAATTTTGACCGTTGGATCATGCAGGTGTTTAATGCAGGCGCATTGGAGGTGGGAGTATGCAGGGTGATTAAATGGTTTGGAGGTGGGAGCCCTATTAATCCTGACTGTTCAATTCCGATGCAATGGTCAAGATTGTCATTAGCGCCTTCGCACTCAATTACTCATTAGCACTAAATATATTCAATATATATATATATATATATATATATATATATATATATATATATATAAAGCCTTTTCCTACTCCCTAAAGAGTTACTCCTTATTTCGTATCTCACAACGTAGGGAGTATTTTTTAAACCTAAAGTATGTATGTGTAGTATACGAGTATATAAGACCACCTAGGTGGTATTTACACCTTTTCAGAGGTGGTATGTATAATTTTTTTGACATACTCCTTTTTAGCGCGAATATGAAGGTATTTATAAAATATGCTAAAAACTACGGACTCTCTTACAAATTTTTCATATAATTCACATTGGAGTATCTTATAATTAGTATATGAGTATACCCAAAGTGATAAATGAGTATGTCAAGTTGTTTTAGGTGGTATATCAAAGGTGAGAGTAACTACACCCGGGAGTAGAAAGTATATATATATATATATGTATATATATATATCAAGTTCCCGCTTGGTCAGCCATCCTAACCCTACTCCTAATCAAACACGCTTAACTTCTAGATTCCTATCAGGTCCTCTACCGGAATTCCTTTCTCTTTCTTATGTTGTACCTTTCTCTTTTAGTTTGTTATCCTTTCTTCTTCTGTTCATCTTCTTTCCAGCCAATTCGTTCTTGTTGTGCGTTCCTATTTTTAGTCCAACAGCACACAACCAACTGAAGTTACATTTCTTACCTATTCTCCTCACACGATTCATCTTTTTCTAATATGTCTGAAGCAATGTGACCCTGTAATCACCGCGCCATTACCCTGGTGCATTCAAAGCCCTTGAATTCGCAGCTCATCAGTCAATTTTGCCGTTTCTTTCAGTTTCCAAACCGAAGCCGCGACTGTCACCAGCGTTCTTAATCGCGTTTTCGACGATTCCATTTTCGGATGAAGCTATAAATTGGTACACAGCAGCTCTTAAACCCCCTTTGCATCCCCTCCAAGTCTCATAACTATCGGAGCACCGATGTCGTCCTATTTCTTGTTTTTCCGAGCGTCGGTTGTCTCACCCAATTTGAGCATTCTTCAATCCAGTGAGTTTTTCAATCATTTGTTTGCGTCACATTGTGTTCCCGGGTACGGTGAACAATAGCCCTCAATAAATTTCTTGTTTCATGCAGCGAATTGCTCGAATTTTGCTATTCCTCCTCCTAGGACAAAGTCACTCCTGACGATCAATATTCATCCTCGGTGCATATTTCTTCGATTTAACTGCGTCACACTGTGTTCCAGACCATCCTCCTCCTATCCGCCTCAATTTGGTTAATTAATCGATGTGGATCGTCGTTGTCCATTTCCTGTCACTGGTCGCCGTGGAGCCGTCGCCTCGGACCATCTCCAGCCAAACCAACCTCACATATGCACTCCTTGGGTCGAGGCCATGCCCGTGCTCACCATAGCTCCATCCCTGCACCTCTGGGCTATCGTCACCACCGTGAGGCCATGCGTCGCCGCCGCTCTGCATGAAGCCGCCGCCGCCGTCGTAGTTTTTTGACCAAGCCGCCGCCACCTGTGGGAAGTACTTGGCCTTGGGGTTCCATTTTTGGTGTTCGCCGACCACTTTGCCGCCTTCCTCACCGGTGTTGCTACCATGGCCGTGAGCTTGCGCCTGCTCTATTTTTTAGTTCTAGGCTTAGTCTGTGAAGAGAACTCCTATGTCTATGCCATCTTGGTCCCACTAGCTATAGACTCATCTCTTGTCTCTTTGGTTTCTCTGTTAACTCACTAGCTTGCGGACCCTCCTTGTCATGCACACAAATGCTTTGCTCTTCTCTATAAGAACCAAATCAACAAATTCCCGAAACAATAGTCATCCAGTTCAGCTTCTAGTCCAGTAGCTTTGTATGTATCTATTTTTGTGATAATCGATTTTTTAGAAATTTGTTCTCTCTCATACAAACTCCAAATCCATCAATTATTTCTCCTAAATTCATTTTTCTAATTTCCAGTATTTATTTTCTAATTTTTAGTATTTATTTAATTTCTGTTATTTATTTGGTCTAATTCGCGCGTGTAGAGTCCGACATCGCCGACGCGAGTTTGGATCAACAGGAAGCGTTTACCTCCAACATCACTGAAGGCGAGTCTCCTTTGACCATTTTGAACCTATGACTTGTAAATTATGTTTTCAGTTTTAAATTATTATGCATTGCTATTTTATTTAAATGATGAGTTTAAACTGTAGGTGGTTAGTTAAAAACCTAAATTTTGTTATTACCATCCTTGATATCTGTATCATGTACCTTTGTAACCCTAGCGTAGAAAATTCCACATCATTGAGTACAATTTTGCAGAATAGTTTGATACGGTACTATTGCTTAGACATGCTTTATGGCTTTATTTAACATTCAGGGCAGAAAAATCATTATTACCCTTGATGCTTTGTTTGGAAAATGTATGAAATTAGGTAATGTCAGTATTTCAAAAGTAAAATAAAACAATGAAAATTTGTTTTAGACTTGGGTGGATGGTAAGATCCGGCGAGTGCAGCTAGAGCACAAGATCCTGTATTGTGGTAAGTTCCGCCCAAGTCATATTAAGGACCGACGCTTGTGATTATCCAAACTGAGGAATACCTTGCAACCACATGTCCTAAATGGGAAGGGTCTGGCTGAATAATTTACTATATTCTAGCATTACACCCGTAGGTTGTAGATGGTAGGAGTTATCCAAGAAGTGCAGACGATTATAATTAACGTCCATGTCTGTCGGGGCTTGCGCCGAGCGTTGGTAAATGACGTCTAAGTCCGGGCAGGTTATCCCCCACAACGATGGACTTCGGGTCGATGGTAAATGATGTCCATGACCTAGAGCTAAGATCATCGGGCGGGCTAATGTTAAGATAAAGTATTGTAAAGGCCATGTGATAATCGCTTAGTTGCACACCTAAGGAAGCGTGTCATGGCCGACATTATAAGTCGATTATCTCGTGTGGATCAAGCTGTACAACCTCTGTAGAGTGTAAAACTATTCGAATAGCTATGCCCACAGTCAAGGGCAGGTAAGGTGCGTTTTCACATGGTAGATTTTGGTTTTGTTTTCAAAAGAGTAAATTTTGGAAACCGGGAGCAGTCGGGACTCTCGGGTAGTTTTCTGGCAGCTAGAGTCCTATCTTTGAAACCTTGGTTGCTAGAGCCATGATACTAGTGGTTGGTTGCTAGAACCTTCACTAGAGATACCGTTAATTTATTTATTGAAATTACTTTTTAGTCAAATGTGCTTTATGAAAATTATTTAAACTTCAAATATTGCTTTGTTCAAAAGAACCCTATATGCCCAATTGTTAAAACTATGCATATGCATATTTCCCAAAACTCGTGGAGTACTTTATGTACTCACATTCTACACTCAAAATAAATCTCAGAAGCCTTCGATGATGCCGAGGATGACTAGGACTACTTTGCCTGTGGCTTTGATGAAGGACACCCGGAGTACTAGGTTGTGCACCCCAGTCGAATGCCGGTGGGCAATTTGATGGGCCACTACATGGAGTTTATCATTTTATTTCCGCTGCTGTAAGACTTACGGTTTTTTTTACTTCTTTTATAATAAGTGGCTATAAAGTCGGTACTCATTTGTTTATTAATGTTATTTCGATGTTCGACTTGTTATCAATGATGTTTCCACTGTGTGTACTAGCTACTGGTCATGGGACTGGTGTAGAAATACACAGAGGATTCAAATTCAGAAATCCAGTCCTGATAGTCGCCATCTTGCCCTGATCCTGAAACCCAAGCTGCCGCACCCCTCGAGCTTTAGCGCCGTCGCATTGGAAGTTTTAGGGTTTCTACCGCCACCACTTGTTTCTTCAGATTGCGTCGTCGCCTCGTCGTCGTCGACCACGCTGTCGTCTTCGCCTTCACCAGAGCCATCTCCAGCACTCCTTCACGACCACGAGACGTCACCGGTGTTTGTCGTCGATAACAGCCGCATCTGCTCCATCGCTTCGTCACCGATTCCGGCCAACTCCAGCGACCTTCCGTGCCAATAACAATACTTGTATGTGCGCAACAGCCTATTCTAACCAATGCGTGTATCCACCGCCGGCGAAGCGCCGCTATTCGCAGTTGCCAGTTTAACCTGAGCCTCGCCGTCGTATTGTCGTTGTGTTGCGCCACTGTGTCCTGCCACATATACTCGTGAGCACATGTGTCATGCCACATACTCGTAGGCGCACGTGTCCGCCACCTCACCCACCACATCTGCTCGTAACCAGATCTAATTTGTTGTAAACCCAGTACACCATACTCCGTGTCTATGCCATGTGGGGTCCACCAGCCAAATCTCTATTCCGTGAACTCGTGAATCGTAGGACCTTTCCACAACCAAATAGTTGTAATCTTCTATGACCAGGTAGTTGTAGCCTTCCACGACCAGATAATCGTAATCTTCTACTACCAGATAGTCATAATCTCTCTACGACTAGGTAGTCGTAGCCTTCAACGACCAAGTAGTCGTAGCCTCCTACGACCATGCAGTCAAAACCTTTCGACCATACGATCGAAACTCCTTTTGAGTACGTGGAGTCGAAAGCGTTGTACATTACTCGTACACTGCATTCCTTTTTGAGTATTTTCTTTAGATTTTGAATTTTCAGAAGCCATATCTTCTTCATCCGAACTCCGTTTGAGCCCATTCAAATTCCTAAATTCATCTATATTCGAGCTCTATCTTTCTGAGATTTTTATTTAATTTTTGGAGCTAGTTTTCCTCTCTGTTTTTATTTATTTATTTCATTTGCGAGTAGACGTTGATACTTCGAGGAATTTTGAAGAAGAATGAGTTCACCAAGACCAAGACCAGTACCCGGATTTATTTCAAGACAAGTTATACCTTTGATCATGTTGAACCCAGTTTTAAAAACTACTTTGATTCAATGTACTGCTTTCTAATTTAAGGTTTTATTTAAATGCTTTGGGTTTAGCTATTCACCCATTTGATTATACCTACCTTGCCTATTGTATTGCCATGATCTTATGTCACCCTAGGTTGGTTCATTATTAGTTGGTATTATGATAGCACCAACGTGTGTTGGTTAGACGAATAGTATTGCTTAGCAATGCTACAAGTCACACATATCATTCGAGTTATAATTATAGATTTGACTAAGTGACTATAGAACTTTGTATAAAACTAAGTGATATGTGTTATTACTTTGTGATAGCATGTGTTGCACTTAACCAACAAGGTGGGAAAGGATTTGGACTGAGGCAAGTGGTGGATACTAATTAATATGGTGGAGCTTTGTGAATGGGAATGATAATCTTTGTGTTATAATTACAAATTAGAAGTCTTGCTTTGGTCAATTAAGAAATTAACTTTGTGTGCTATTGAACTGAGCCTTCCATACAACCACATGTCTGATGGGATGGGTCTAACTTAGTAAGTTATGGAGTCTTGACATTGACTACTCAGGCAGTAGGTTAGGCTTAGTGCTTGTCGGGACCCAAATATGCAAATCTGGACCCTCTGTGTATTCTGCACTAGTCCAGGATCACGCTAGTGCACACAGTGTCAACATTGATGAAATATCACATCCATACAACGAATATAAGAATAAACGAGTACGTTTAAATAACAAATAATCGTTTGGACCTTACGGTCGAGTTTACATTTATTAAGCCATGCAAGGTCGATAATAAAGAAATAAACCTGCAATGAAACGAAATAAACTCCGTGGCTCCCATCAATTTACCACAGCAACCGATCGATCAAGACCCTAACGCTCAACCTTCGAGAACTCCTCTTCAAAAGCAAAGTGACGACTCCTCCACTTACATTGATTTGATTAGCAAGAGTGAGTACACACCGTACTCGCAAGTCATACCACAGAATGCATTTATACATGATGGCTTATTCCAAAGGAATGGCTTCTGTGGTTATTTTGCAGGAATGCAACATTTGCGATTGAATACAAATAATAGATTGAAAGCGTAATTCAAAACAAATAGACAATAATAAGTTAACAATTGATTTCACAAAGGACACACAGTCTAATCAAGTTCTTTCACACAGCTGAACAAGTTATCTCACACAGCTGATCCTTCCCATTTGTTTTATGAAAATCTACCCCTCGTGTGAAATTCCCGAGCATGTCCATAACCGAGGACGCGGCTATTCGAATAGATTGGTTTAAACACTCTGCAGAGTTTGTACACTTTACCCACACGATGAAACCAACCGGATCAGAGTTGATCACAACAAAACCTTTCAGAGACTTCATCTCAAACAATGACACTCTGGTGTGCTTTATCGCCAGTCAATTTGTACACACGACCTTTGGAACGACACACACCATTGGACAGGATGCTGAATCAATCATGATGTGACATATCACACCTCCACCCATCACATAGCTTAAATACAACCCTGAGTTGTCAATGTCAAGACTCCATAACTTACTAAGTCGGGCCCACCATACTAGGCATGTGGTCGCACAAGAAGGCCAGTTCAATGGCGCACAAAGTTAAGTCCTTAATTGACTAAGGCAAGACTTCAGCTTTAACCCAAATCACAAAGTTTAATAAGCACACAGTCCACCATTCACACGTAATCCACCACTTGCCTCAGTCTAAATCTTTTCCCACCACGTTGATTAAGTGCAACACATGCCATCAACGAGTAACAAAGACTCAAGACACACAGATTCATCACACAGTTCTATAATCACTTAGTCAAGTTTATAATTGCAACTTTCACATGGAATGATGACTCGTGGCATGGCTAAGCAGTCTAATCGTATCTAACCAACCCACGTTGGTGCTACGATAATACCAACTAATTATTAACCAACCTAGGGTGACAAAAGATCATGGTATACAATAGACAAGGTGGCATAACAATTTGGATTAATAACTACACCCAAAAGCATTTAAATAAATACTTGAAATAGAATGCAATACATTGAAACAAAGTATTTTGGCGGGTTCAAAATGATCAAAGGTATAACTTGCCTTGGAATAGATCTATATATTGGTCTTGGTCTTGAGGTGCTCCTTCTTCTGCAAAATTCCCCGAAGTATCGACGTCTACTCGCAAACGAGACAAAAGAAACAAAACAAATAAATAACAGAGGCAAAACAAACTCCAAAAATTAAATAAAATTCATAAATAAATAGATCTGAATTTTATATGAATTTACAAATTTGAATGGGCTCAATCGGAGTTCGGATGCAAAAGATATGGGCTTTGGAAGATTGGAAAAATCAATAAAACCCTAAATTGGATTTTCTCGAATTTCCCGAATTATTTTTATAAAGGAAAATCGAATTATTGCGCAATGCTTGCGTCGGTAGAAAAAGAAAATAATTAAAAATCCAGACGACAGTGGGCCCCACCGTCGCTGGTTCTACCACTGATGAATCGGGTTCACCGAGCCACGAGGTTTGGGTACGGTGGATCGAGCCACGCCGGCCGACACGGCACACGCAAGCGCCACTCGGCTAGCGCGGCAGCCAGTGGTCGCCGACCGCCGCCACGTCACGGAAAAAAACAGAAAGCGGAGGTCGGGTCCTCTCCGGCGACGGCGACGCGACGGCGCGCAGACCGGTGGTATGAGTAGCAAAATGGGTTGCCGAGAGATAGCGAAGGCTGCTGGGTTAGCGGCGGGCTTGAGAGGCGCCACCACCGGCGGCGGCGGCGAGGCGGCGGCGGTGATTTAACTCGCGTTGTCGGACGAGGCGGCAACGCGAAGGAGGCGGCGAAGGGCAACGCAGCGGCGCAATGCGAAGCCAGTTATTGCGCACTCGAGGCGGTGGTTGCAACGCCAACTGAGCTCGAGACGGCGGAAGGCGGTGGTGACGAGTTGCGGCGGCGGCGGTCTTCTGGGCAATGCCGCGCAACGGAGACGAGGGCAAGGACGGCGACTCGGGGTTCTGGAGGAGGAGAGAG
This sequence comes from Hsuehochloa calcarea, assembly GCA_036346395.1. Classification (NCBI taxonomy): domain Eukaryota; kingdom Viridiplantae; phylum Streptophyta; class Magnoliopsida; order Poales; family Poaceae; genus Hsuehochloa; species Hsuehochloa calcarea. The sequence goes on along the minus strand of CM070610.1, from coordinate 23,609,783 downwards.
AGGCGAAGAGATTGGGGGCTCGGGGGCTTTTTATAGCCGAGGACGCGAGTCCCAGCGAAGCTTGCGGCGGCGGGCGCGGAAGGGCGGAGGCAGCGCGAGAGATCGGAAGACGACACGACCGACGGCCGCATGGGCGGGCGAGATCGCAGCGACGATCCAACGGCGAGGAAAGGCGGCGCCAGGCCGCGCGAGTGTGGGAGAGAGAGCGCACGATCCGGATCCAAGGGCGTGGAAGCGAACGCGCGGCGCGGCCGAACCGAAGCGATGGCGATCCGACGGCCGGGAGCGAGCGCGGCGAGCGCTGAGGCCGATTTCAATCCAAGGCCGAGAGCCGAGCGAGGCGAGGGCGGCCGCGATCGGCGGGAGGAGACACGCGCGCCCATCCGAAGCGGGAAGGCGGCGACGCGCGGAGTGGGCCGAGGCGAGCGGGTGCGATGGAATAGTGTTGGGCTTCGCCCAACATTGTCTCAATGGTTTTTCTTTTGATTTTTCTTTTAAATAAATCCAGAAAATACAAATGGCTAATAGAAAATAGCAAATGACTTTGGAAAAATTCCAGAAAATTCTATAAAATATATCCAAGCATATAGAATCTAAATAAAATAGTTTTGACAATTGTTGAGGTTGGGATTAAGCACATTAAATCAATTTGTCCTTGAAGTCCATATTAAGCTTTTTAAATTAATATCCAATAAATCCAAATGATGAATTTTCTTGCTACTAATATATAAAAGATTTTTAAAGCTCTGAAAATTGGGATGTTACAGTGCTAGGGTGGAGGTGTGTTTCTGTCTCAGTGGCGACTCACATCGCGGGACGGTTTGCCGCTTCCCTGTTCAACGGTGTGTGTCATCTCAAGCGTTGTGTATGGGTTGGACAACGATAAAGCATACCGATAGTGTCAATGCTTGAGATGAAGTTTCTGAAAGGTTTTGTTATGATTAGTGCTAGCTATACTGATTGTATCGTGTGGGTAAAGTGTACAATCTCTGTAGAGTGTTAATCAATCTATTCGAATAGCCATGTCCGCGGTCATGGACATGCTCGGGGATTTCACACGAGAGTTAGATTTTTATAAAATATTTGGGAAGGGAGCTGTGCAATCTAAGTCATATGGCAATGCGAACTAAATTGATTAGGCTTTGTGTCTTTGTGAAAACAACTGTCATACTACTACTGTTTATTTGTTTTAAACATATTTTTCAATCTATTATTTGTATTCAATTGCAAATGTTGCTTTATGTAAAATAACCACAGAAGCCATTCATTTGGAATAAGCCATCATCTATACATTGCATTCTGTGGTCCCGACACATCCCCAAGAGTTTTACCATACATTGTGTTATAATGCGGTGAGTAGTTGTTCCAATCATATACATTTGTGTTTTTGGGTATATGATGTGTTCAAAGTCCAGCACCCTCATATTCCATTCCAAACCACCATGTTTGTTACATCAACTCCCTTTTTTTGCTCATCCCTTTTACTATTGTATTTGTATTAACTTTTTTATTTTATTGTATGGTTTTTTGTGTAAATAAGTCATGACTGCGGATTTTGTGTAATAAGGATGCTTTAACGTCACAATGGCAGGAGTTTCATTGGTTACAACATGATAGTTAACGGACATTTTATTTTGACTTTTTTTCTTCTTATTTTGAAGCTTAACGCTTATGTTCCACATTTCTTGTGATGCAGGCCAACATGGAAGATTACAAGTAGGAACTTGCTTACAGTCTCATATACCACGGTTTCAATGATCTAAACCCTAATCGGGTATCTAATTGAAGCTGCACAAGATGATTTTTTTTCTCCCCTCATGTGTTTTCTTGTATGGCTGCAATGTTTTTTTGTGGATGGCACACTGTTTATGGAATTTGTTTTGCAACAGCTGAGCATTGCTGAAAACAATGTGACATGGCTATATGTGACACATCAGTTTGAAATGTAGCATGGTTACGAACCATGGTTTTAGCTATCATCTTTATTGTACTAATGCAAAATTCAGCTTCATTAAGTTCGAACCATTGTTTTCACTTTGTTTCATTAAGTTTCATGCTAGTTCAGAGGTGTTTCATGAAGTTTCATCTTAGTTTATCTTGTCTAAGACAATTTTTCAATAGTGACATGCAAATATGAGACAGTTTCATTATGTTTCTTCATGTTTGTAGAGCAAGTTTCATTAAGTTTCACGCAGTTTCATATTAGTTTCGTCGATTTTTATACTAGTTTCATCAAGTTTCAAAAACTCAACCAACTCTATCTGTTGCGCACCTCTGTGAAGCTCGTACCAACATGACAAATGCCTCCCCTTCACTCCAGTATGGGTCGTAATTCTTTCTGTTGTCGTTCAGGGGTAGCCACTTGTTTGTGAATGAAAGCATGCCATCATCAAGATCACATGTAGAATTGGAGATCCTATTGTTGTATTTTTAGGGCTATTTGGTACTTTCTCATTTGGAGAAAATAAGAAACAAAAAGGGGAAAAAATGGAGGGCCCACCTGTCATTGGGGGAAAAGGAGAGATAAGTCTCAAAACCGAGCAGCGCATGCGATGGGGTTTCTCCTCTTCTCTGGCGGCGGCACACGCAGGGGGAACGTGTGGCCCGGGCGGCTTGGGCGGATCTCACGCCGGCCGTTGGCAGCGTCGAGGCCTCCTCTTCTTAAGGCTCTCTCCTCCTTCCTTGACCCGAAAAAAATACAGTGAGATGCTCTCCCCTTTTTGGTTCTTCCTCTTTCCAATTTAGTTTCGATTTTGGGTAGTGGGAGTTGCTACGTCGCTGTGTTGGTCACAACAATATCGGCAGTGATGACCGGCTTCTCTTCCTCCTTGCGCACCCCGATTACTCTCTTGCGCCATCTCCTCTTTTGAGTTTGCGGTGAGGTAATTTTGGTCTTGCGTCGTTGGATTTGGACCAGGTCGGCTCTTAATTGATTTGGGTGTGAATACCTTGGATCGGTGGTGGTCTCTTGCTCTACGGGTGCATTCGGCCAGTGCATCTTCGATTGGTTCTTGTGCGGCATCCCCTGTACCTCGACTTTGCAATTTGGTATGTCCCGGATTGAGAATTGGCATTGTATCTTCGAAAACCTCGTCTGTTCAAACGTGGCACAACTTGGTGATTGATTTTCTGATTCGCCTTCAGTGTGCCATGCCCAGTTTACTACTTGGTGGCTTTGAGTGCCATCAGTATCGTGAGTATCGTTGATTTCCATTTTACACATTATTTTACCAAAGTGTGTTGTGCTAGTTGATTTTGTAATTCTAACTAGTACTGGGAGACTTGGTTTAGTACTGTTGTGGGCTCGGATTAATGCTTGATAAGGATAATTGTCTTATGTTGAAAATGGAATGATAGCTAGATCAGACTTGAGCTAATTGTCTTGCTTACTGTTGTCATTTCATCTTTAGCAATTCAATTTAGTCTCTTTCAGTAGTTCGGTTGCTTTGTGCCTACTGAATGTGATTATTTTGTGCAATGTAATACCTCTGTTTCTCTATTAGGCGAAAACAATAAGGGTTGAGATCTCATTTTTTGCATTAAGAGATTGAGATCTCATTTTTTGCATTAAGAGATATTCTATTCTTCTGTTAATCGAAAAGCTTAAAAGTGTTGTTGATGTGATCTCTTTAAAAAAATTTCACAGTGATATAATTGATCCTTTGTTGGTTGAAAGTATAAATTGATATTTATTGCTTATGAGTTAATTATTGACATATTAGTGAAGCATTTTTTTGAGCTCAAAGTCTGATAAATAGTTGTCATATCTAATTTGTGAAGAGTATAGACATTAGTATGAGGAGGCCAAGATTTTATTTTGTACAGCCCGACATCTGATAGCGATAAACAATCAAATTAAATCTGAGTATTATGCTGATTTTACTTGTTATCAAGTTATATCTTTTAAGCATATTATCCAGTTTAATTGACATAAAATTATTACATACGGTTATGTCATTCTTGTCAATTATACGATGTTGGAGTTATGCTTTAATTATCATAATTTGTGTTAAAATTAATTATAAATATTTACTAAAATCGTTAATTCTACAACACACGTGTACGATTAGGAAGAGAAAACTGTGGATGCACGGAGGGTGAGGCGCCGGCCCGGCTAGCCAAAAATGGGTGGTACCCTATAAAAGCTTGGTTAAAAAGAGCTAAAAGTTGCCAATTGCACGGCAGCGTTTATGCACCCCCATTCTAAATAGTCAAGCTAGCTCAAATTAGCAATAGAGTTGGATGGTGGTAACAAATTAGCACATACCTCAGCAAAATGGTTACGCGTTTTCAATTTTCACCGAGGTAAAGAAACCCTAAGCATAAATCGAGATTATTTTGTGTCTGTATCGTTGCCGACATTTTTGCATCTGGATGCGATGCGAGTTCTCACTGCTCTCGACAAAGGCGGTTGGTAAAAATAAGCATATTCGTCGACCTCAAGATTTTGATTGAACAATCCAAAGCATATATGCTTTGGTGCGTCCAAATCCTCAGGACAGCAGCCCGCCGCATGTCGTATGCTCGCCATCTGATATTTCGTGACCCACACCCGCACAGCAGCCCGCCACATGTCGTATGCTCGCCATCCGATCTTTCGTGACCCACACCACACGGCACGCCCCACGGCCACGCCTTTCGTGTCTATCTATCTGTACATGCAAAGCGCACTCACTACTCTTTCCCCGTTTCTGGAAGTAGTGCTCTGTGCTGTCATGCTGCGGAGCATATGGGCCCTCTCTCCTAAAATCGGGAAACGAAGCAGCCCATGAAAGAAGGGAGAAACTCTCCAGCCTGCCTGGCGCGCCCTCGCTACGCACAACCCCACCGTCTCACCCTCTTTAAGATCCGATCTCCTCCTCGCCTCTCCTTACCTCCTCCTCCTCCTCCTCCTCCTCCTCCTCGCTCTCGACCCAAATCCACGCCGCCGATGGCCCAGGCGGGCCGAACCGACGCAATGACGCCCGCCAAGGGCGCCGGCGAAGTCCGCGTGATCTCCTCCTCGGAGCTGCGCGCCCACGCCGCCGCCGACGACCTCTGGATCTCCATCTCCGGCGACGTGTACGACGTCACGGCGTGGCTCCCCCGGCACCCCGGCGGCGACCTCCCGCTCCTCACCCTCGCCGGCCAGGACGCCACGGACGCCTTCGCCGCCTACCACCCGCCGTCCGCGCGCCCGCTCCTCAGGCGCTTCTTCGTCGGCCGCCTCTCCGACTACACCGTCTCCCCCGCCTCCGCCGACTACCGCCGCCTCCTCGCGAACCTCACCTCTGCGGGACTCTTCGAGCGCGTCGGGCCCACCCCCAAGGTCCAACTCGCCGGAATGATGATCCTCTTCTGCGCCGCCCTGTACTGCGTCCTCGCCTGCGCCAGCCCCTGGGCGCACCTCTTCGGCGGCGGCCTCATCGGCTTCATCTGGATCCAGTCAGGGTGGATGGGCCACGACTCCGGCCACCACCGCATCACCGGCCACGTGGCTCTCGACCGCCTCGTGCAGGTGCTCTCCGGGAACTGCCTCACCGGTCTCAGCATCGCGTGGTGGAAGTGCAACCACAACACGCACCACCTCGCCTGCAACAGCCTCGACCACGACCCGGACCTCCAGCACATGCCGCTCTTCGCCGTCTCCACCAAGCTGTTCGGCAACGTGTGGTCCTGCTTCTACGAGCGCACCATGGCGTTCGATGCCGCATCCAAGTTCCTGATCAGCTACCAGCACTGGACATTCTACCCGGTGATGGGCTTCGCCAGGATAAACCTTCTTGCGCAGTCGGCCCTGTTCGTACTGTCAAAGTGGAAGGTGCCTCAGCGGGGGCTGGAGATCGCTGGGGTCACAGCATTTTGGGTTTGGTACCCGTTGTTGGTGTCTTGCCTACCGAATTGGTGGGAGAGGGTGGCATTTGTGCTTGCGAGCTTTGTCATTTGCGGTATTCAGCACGTTCAATTCTGCCTGAATCACTTCTCATCAGAGGTGTATATCGGACCGCCAAGGGGAACGACTGGTTCGAGAAGCAAACGGCAGGCTCGCTTGACATTACGTGCTCCCCGTGGATGGATTGGTTCCACGGTGGTCTGCAGTTCCAGATTGAGCACCATTTGTTTCCTCGCCTCCCTCGGTGCCACCTTAGGAAGGTCGCGCCGATTGTGCGTGACCTTTGCAAGAAGCATGGGTTGCCTTATGCTGCAGCTTCATTCTGGGAGGCGAATGTGTTAACATTGAAGACACTGAGGGCTGCTGCATTGCAGGCTAGGAATGCCACTAGTGGTGCCACGCCAAAGAATTTGGTCTGGGAGGCTGTGAACACTCATGGGTGACTGGGAAGAGGATTGGAGTATGAGGCAACTGCCAGTGTCGAGCCTTGTGTGCATGCAATTATCTGATTGCTTCTCAATTGTGTAGGGAGATTGATCTTTTTACTCGATGGATTCGGGTCGGATTTTTTGTGTTGACAAGTGACTGTCTTTGCAGCTGAAGAGTGGGTTCATGCTTCAATTGTCTACATGTTCACCGTATTTAGATTGTTCTATGCTCCCTATCATGGTAACTATATCAATAGTACTTGCGTTTTATTATGAACATGTGGCTTAAGTTTATATCCATTTCATTTTGCTTGCATCGTCCAGACTGTGGATGCTTTAACTTCATGAAGTTGTAAGCTTAATGAATGGTTGGTAATGTTTTGTGGCACTCATGTAATTTCTGTTGCTGTGGCAGCTTGAATTGCACTTTGGGAACATCCCATCTATCCTAATGATCAATTTAGCCATTTTCCTACTACATGCTTTTGTCCTGCTTGGTTCAAGCTCTATGTTTCATCCACTGCAGTGATAATTTCTTGTATCTGCTTAGGCATGTCTGATGTCTCTAAAATGGCAGGTTGGAATAACCGATAGGTCATACAGCTACTCTTCTTGATTCTTCTCTCTCTGTAGGGTTGTTGAGTGCTTTCTAGAATCAGGTTTTCAGATTTATGGGCAGCGCAATATATGCTGCATGACTGTTGGATTCCCCTAACCCTGAAGAAGTTGCTGGCTTTCCACTGTTACGTGTCTATGATATTCTACAATTCGTTCTTCCTTTATGCACAACAGACACTATAATTTCAGTATTTCGTGCCAATTTTAATGTGGCTACCTTTAGACAAAATCATAACTTGGACATGATTTATAGTCATTGCCAAGCAATGTCCACGGTGTTTCTTTACACTTGTCCCGAGTCATGACCAGCTTGCATTGATGTACAAAACACAGCCATTTCTCTGGTGTACTTATCCGATTCTTGAGATAGCCCCCTGGTTTCTGGGTCTTGGACCATCCCCTGTCCGTGTGATTCGTCACTGGTTGTTAATAGCTTGCAGCACATGTGACATGTCCTCGCATGCGCTCCGCCCGTCTGTTTGCATAACTAAAATAGTTGTCTGACATGTACATGAGGGGTCCATGCCTGGTTGCCCAGCTAAAATATTTCTTTGTCAGGCATACATCATGTATGTGTGAGAGAGTACCCACCTTGATCTATGTGTGGCATAAATTTCTCATGAAATTTGCAGAAACGATTATATATGTCCAACCATCTAGGGATTCAAAATCGGACACCGAAAAAAATCCAACACACCCTGGTACCGATTACGGGATAGACCGACAAAATTTCATCAAACTAAATTTGGAATGTTCCAATGAAATTTTGACCGTTTTACCGGCCAGAATTGATCGGTTACCGGTGCTCGGAAACATCTTTGACACAAAATTTTCATGTTGATAAGAAATCAATTTATAAGAAAGCTTTCATGTTGCCACTTCATTTAATACAATTTAACTTCGCTACCGGTGTTGGGAAACAACTTTCCTTTTGAACGTCAGTGGATACGCGTCCCCTGCCTGCTGATCGAATTTTTTTTTTTTTGCTAATACAGCACTTTTTAACGCGTATTTGCAGTTTGACCACCCGCGAATCGTATTTTCAATATTGGCACCGATGTCGTACGGCCGCGGCAACGCCTCCACTGCCACCATGTGGCCTTCCAACAAGTCGACCACTTATATAGTCGAAACCTTCCGACCAGCCGTGTAGTCGAAACCTTCTGACCAGTCGTAGGAGGGCTACGTGGCGGTGGCGGTGGCGGAGGCGTTGCCGCAGGGCGGCCGTGCGACAACGACTGACGTGGCGCGTAGGGAGGTGTTACTGCACAGCGGCCGTGCGGCAATGGTGCTATATGTGCAAATACGGCTCGCGCGTGGTCATTTATGCAAATACGGGTTCAAAATGTGATGTATCTGCCAAAGATTCCTTGCTGATGTTCCTTTGTCCTGCGATTGCAAAGACGTACAATTCTATGAAATTTTTTATTATTTAATACTTTTGTAATAATATTTTAAAGTTAACTCGTGACTAACTTTATTTTCAATTCTGGCCAGTTTGGTCATGCCATAACCCGCGGTGTGGCAAAAGCCAAGACCTTGTCATGGCCAAAACTGCTACGCAAACCGTTGTGCGCACGGCGTGCCAGCATGGAGGCATTGTGTAGCCCAATCCTTATCCTTATCATGCTAGGCTCACGCGTGGCAATTTTTCCTTATCAAGCCAACTCGCGTGGCGTGGCAGAGGTGTCTTAGTTGCCACCGGCCCACCCAGTTCTTCATGCCCCCCAATCCACCTCTTTTGTCCCGTGAGTCCTCTCTCCATCCCGCCCCTAACCTCCCCAAATCTGGCGATTTGGGGGCCAATTCGAAGTTCATAAACTCATGGAGGTTATCCCCCAACGTAATCTCACTCATTCCTTCTATTTATTTTGGATAAATTCGATTAGATTGGTGGATTTAGAGTTTTGGCCGAATTGCATATTTGAGCAGAATTTGTTTGAATCGTTGCACTTCGGAGTGAATTGGATGGCATTAGTACGCAACGGTAGTTGAATGTGTGCATATTTTGTTGCCTTCATGTGATTTTTAGTGATTTGTAGATGAAATTAGATGTTATGGGTAGGGTTTGTTTGGGTAATCCAAATAAGATGTGTCATTGTAGTTTAATATAGTTGTGATGGAAATGTGGCTAGTAAATCGTAGCTTTGTTATTTTTGTGAGGAAATAATTTTTTTGGTTGACACGCCCCAAGCGATGGCGTGGTCAAAAGGGTCAGACTGAAAAATATAGTTGGCGGGGAGTTGGTAATAAAATTTTGCTTCAACAAAGGCCTACTTAGTTTAAATATTCAATTTCCAGCTTATAGGGCCTTTTAGCAATCGAACTATCTGTTCGTAGTAGTCAATGAATTTTGTGTTCGTTGTATACCGGTCAATATTAGTCATATATGGAATGGTTAGTACTACTTTGAAGCGTTTTATGCACGCTTTTGAGGATTCGTAGTTGTTCGTCAGTAGTATGTGTGGTAGTTGGTACCTATGGCATGCAGTACTGACGATGCAATATTTTTTTTGTGTGGATTGTTGGATGTAGATGGATAAAGTTATAGGTGTACTTACTGATGGAACGGTTAGCAAAATGGGAAGTGGTGTCGAGTTTGTTGGCATGGAAGTTATTGTACTTGTGTTTCGAGAATGACCAGCCTTTCAAAGACTAGTCTTTCAAACTCTTGTGGCGAGGATTAAGCCGACCGTTGGATAGGATAAGCCCAGGGTCGTTGTCGGAATGGAGGGGCGGTATGATGCTGGACTGGGGAAGGGGATGAAGAGAATAAGTTAGGGCTTGGGTGGGACTGATTAGACAGTTCTGTTGTGCTTTGCCACGCCATGAGTCATGGCGTGACAAAGCAGTTCTTGTTGGTGATATATCCTAGAGGCAATCATAGGGGTGATTGTATCACGTCTATGTTTATGAGTTATAGAATAAATATTATTACGTTTCTTGGATGAATTATCATTTATAAAGATTAACAATTATGTGACTTGTTGGTGTAGCTCTTTAACTTATATGATGTCATTCTAAATGTATCTCTGGTCGGATGGCACTGGTCAAAATACTAGTAACTTATCGACCAGCACATGTATTGGTTGATGACCATGTTTCACCGATCATGGATATGTGGATATCAAATTAATAATGTGTATACATGTTAGGGAACATAGTGTTGAATTGACCCACCTTGAGACATTATTGAGATTGTTATAATTTTATGTGTCATCAGTTGGTCTCAAGTAATGATGATGTATAATTCTTAGATCTGAGATCAACATGGTTTCTTACATATGTAATAGTACACTTAGGGGTTGTCAAACACTACTCCGTAACTAGGTAGTTATAAAGATAGCTTTCGGGTATGCTATGAAACATGTGGAGGGATGTGACTGGTTGGATATGAGATTTGCCCCTTCTAACATAACATAAAAAATATCTCTAGCCCCCTCGATGTGGTCGGGTAAAGAAAGTGCATGATCGTGTCATTAGTGGTCGAAGAGTAGACCACATGAAGTTATTCGTCACTTGATTGAGAAAAGTATTGAACAGCCCATGGATGACAAAATATCTCACTTGGAGTTCAACTAGATATCGTGAGGCAAAGGGAGAATACGCAAGCAGGTCGTTTAGTTTGACCAGATACGAATTGGTCGTCTGGAGATACAGACTGGTCGTAAACTGGTCGAATATGATCACTAACTAGTCGTAAGGAGTTACGAACCGGTCGTAACTAAATATAAACTAGTCGTAAGTGGTAAGGACCTAGTCGTAGATCATATTGTGTAAGGTTCATCCGATATAATATTTATGTGTATTCGGGAATCATTATGCCCTGCTAAGAACCGGTAACAACTCGTGGTCGGAAAGGAGTTTCCGAGTCACAACCTATTGCATATGAACCTACAGGGTCACGTACTCCACGGGTTGGAATAAACGAGTTCGAATAGGATCTATTACGGGCTCTTTATAAGGGGATGCATGAGGTTGTTGGTACATAATGTTTTCTCCACCGAAACCGTAGCCCCCATCTTCCCAAAGGCCATCTATGCGCGTTGGTGCTAGCACACCGGCGTACGATGTTCCACCCTTGGACATGTGGATACCGCTGTTGCGGTTGCTGGCGCGCTGATCGAGGACGATCCACGTCCTACGCAAGAAACACGATAGGTTGTTGGAGGAGACGATCGGTGCCGAGGATGTTGGACGATTGACTATGATCACTTCATCGACACACTCGACGTTGGATCTGGCTGCTCCAACTCTTCTTCCGCTGCACTACACGTCTAATGATAACGATCTATAATCTCTTACTTGTATGGTTTCCTGGTTTATGTGATAGAATTTATTGAATTGCCAGCTAGTGTAGCCTACCCATACCTGTTTAGTCATACCACGCCAATGGACACAGCGTGATGGGACTGGGCCACGCAATCTCTCCATGCTGGTATGTGGTGCGCACGACGGCTTGCGTAGCAGCTTTGGCCACGTCAAGGTCAGTGGCGCGACATAATTCTTTTGCCATGACGATTATTCCAAGATTGATCTTGAAGCTCGAGACATGCATGCATGAAGATTTTGGCCATCGGGTGCGATATAGTCAGATTTTTTTATTTAATCTTTTATTTAGTAATATTTTAAAGTTAATTTCTCTCTAATTTTAATTTCAATTCCGACTCTTTTGGTTGTAAATAAAGTTAGACGAGAGTTAACTTTAAAATATTATTGAAAAAGATTAAATAAAAAAATTCTAATTCTATCGCACCCGTGGCAAAATATCTTCATGCATGCATGTTTCGAGCTTCAAGACCAATCTTGGAATAATCACTGTCCAGTGTCCACTTGTTTCCTTTCTTTGAGTTCTGTTGCAAGATTCCTTTTCTTGGACAGAGAGAGCATCCGAAAGAAAGGAGGACTGGCTGACCAGGATTCCCCAGTGACTCAGCTCGTGATGTACTTACTAATTCTGGTTTTCTATACTATCAGGATCCAGGCGTTGTAAGTGAATAGCATTAGATAACTTAACTTTTAATCGGACGATCGGTTTCTAATGTATGATACTGTCCTTTGTATTAAACTTATTTCCGATTTGGTCTATTTTTATACTATCATTACCGTTGGATATATCCTTTAAAGAAAACGTAATTACTGCAGGATCTAATCTCTGCTAATCGTCTTCCTGCCTTGTTGGCTGCAGTCATCATCTTCATTTGATAACTAGTAGTGAACAGGAAAGGCAGAGGAAGCACACCAGTACATCACACACGTTGTTGTAGAGGTCGATGTACGTACGGGTTTCCACGGGGTTCAATCACCGTACAATATGTACAGCATCTACTACGATAATCCTCGCAACAAAAAAAAAAAAGAAGAAGAAGAACATGTAGTACGATAAAGAGAGCCAGTCACAGGTTGGCATCAATGAACTGAAAACAGTTGATAGCCTGAGCCGGATGCAGACTCTCTCTGCCACGCATGTCACCTGGTCGATCCCGGATACATGTACTTAGTACTTTCTCGATTCCGGAGACATGTGCCTACTCGATCCCGGAGATCTAGGGTTTGATCGGTGCCAATGGGTGATGCCAATTCCACCTTCGAACCTCCCAACTTCCTCCGGAGAAGCGCACCACCTCGTGGAAGCAGCATGGAGTTCACTACCTCCATCAGCACCAGGCGCCGTCATCGCCAGTGGGCTCCCCGCCGCAAGGTGAAGCGAAGTCCACGTCTCTCGGTCCATCTTCCAGTTCTCTTCATTTCCATTATCGAGAGAGCTGTCGAGATTGAATCGAAATTCGGAACTTCTTGTAGGGCACACATGTCTCGAAACTTAATTAATCTGAATTGAAACATGCGAAGAAACCGAAAATTCTTTTCTCAAGAAGCAGGATGGAGGGTTGCCTGTTATATTAATAGAGAAGAAAACCGGTTCTACCCCGGACGAGAAGTCTAGTACATGATTTGATACTTAATTACATGGTATAAATTGCTCTAAGCCCTTAGCCCTGGCTAGGGTCCAAACTCTAAGGGCTAGTTGACTTGTTCTAGAAGATTATGACGTTGCGTTCTTTTCAGACCTCCCAGGTGGTTAAGACGACTGTAACATCCCAAATCTTGGGATTGCATTTCAAACATATAAAAAGGTGAACTTTTTAAAACTTTTGAACATACATTGCATTTCTGGAGTATTTGCATAAATTGTTGCATTTGAAAATTTTGAAATCAAAGAAAACATACAACTCAAATCGAAGCTCTCAATGGAAATATAAATAAATATTTGTGATCATCCTTGGAAAATAATTTCTTTAAATCTTATAATATTTATCATGAATAAATATATTTTTTCCTAAATTTTTAGGAACCAAATCAACCCTAATAAATTTGAAAACCCATTTCAATAACCCTTGCAGTTAAAGGATTAAAAATAAGCAAATAAAATATGAGAAGTGAGGTTACAAAATTTTTATGAGTACTAGGTCATCCCAAGAACGTCTCTGAAAAATTTCAGAATTTTTGAAATTTATTTGCTATTTTATCTAGCCAGGTCAAAGTAGGAACATTTGAATTCAAACTCAGTCAATCAGTGACTTGGTGCGACCGAACCAGTTGCTATTCCGAAAAAAAACCTGACCGGACCACTTGACTCGACCTAACCCTCTAACCGTACTGACCCATTCGATTTCTCTATCACGATCAATGCCCAAATTGATCGCCTCGTTTTCTACTCAGATCAGAAGCGAGCAGAGCTCGAGCTCCACGCGGTCACGCTAGATCACGCCATGAATCCACCGCCACCATCCACCACTCTAAAGCTTCGCCCGATAACGCCGCCTCTTTTCTGTCCTTTGCACGAGCTAAAACCCCTCCACACACTCTATTCCTCCTCACTTCTCCTCTCGGTGCTGAGGAGGAGGAAGCTAGTGCTCGCTCCGATCTCGGGTAAGCTTTCTTCCACCTTGTCCTTATCCATATCCATTCTTCACCACATCCATTTTTGCTAATGCGTGGCCTTGAATTCGCTTGTAGCACTCGAAATGCGGAAGCATCTTCTTCGGCTCCGGAGCATGTCCAAAGCACGCCCATAGAACTGCCATTGTGTCATCCTCGTCCTCGGTAAAACATTTGTCCCCCTAGCTATGTCAGCATATGTTCTAGAATATGAGGAAGCTTCCCTTTTCATTGATTTGACTTTCGATCACAGGAGCCTTGGGATTTTGAGCTTTCCCATTTTCCGGCCGCCATCACCCCTTTCTTCCCCGCCGCCGTTCCGGTGAGTCATTATCCAAGTGCTCGCTCACTGACCATATCCGTAGCTCAATGGTACTTTTGAGTCATTATCCAATTGCTCGCTCACTGACCATCTCTGTAGCTCAATGGTACTTTCCCGCACCTTAATTTCTCATAGGTTGCCTCAGGATTTTCCCTCCTTGTGAATCACAAGCGCCGTCGCCGTCGTCGTCTTCTTCATCGTTGGGCAACACCTGTGCAGCGCCGATCCTTTCTTTGCTCCAGGTAGGTTCACTGGACCTCATGGATGCTTGGGCACTCGCTTTGTATGCACACTGTGGAGCTTGTTTGGCACATGCACGTACATCGTAGGGCTAGCCCCTCCCAACTCCGCGTGTGCCGCTGCTACCGGCCATCATCGAGGTCGCCGTCGGTACCTTAAGCCGCGCAATGCTCCAAGGAACCCCTTCACGCCTTTGGTCGGTGCCACCGTGGCCGGAATTGCCGATGGGGCTCCGGTCAAGCTCGCGGTCATGCGAGCTCTGCTCCCGACTGGTAGTGTAGCATGATGTTAGGAGTTAATGACGGTCGTTAGGATCTAATCAATGATTACTGTCATGAAATCTTGCTTAACTGCGTTAATGTTTGATTATTTATTAGCAATGTATCGCTTACATACGGGCCACACGCTTTAAGTGCAAAGCGATCCCAACCCTGGGCTGTGGACCGAGTGCGTGGACCTTCAATCCATGCACTTTTTTGTGAACCGTGAGTATGACACGTGGACCACACCTGTCAGTAGAAATTAAACCAGAAATTAAAATAAAAAATAACACTATGAAATGGACCCCACGTATAATCGACTATGGCTATCTCCCGGCTCGGTAAGCATGGTATTTAATGCTTTTGAAATTCCAAAATGATTTATTGTTGCACTGAAAAATCATTTGACTTCAAAAATACATAACTAATTCATTTTAACTCCAAATTGAGTGAAATCAATTTTGGTAATTTTTATTTTTAATGAAATTTAATATGGTATAATTTTTTAATATGTTACTATCATGAAAAAAATAGTTTTTAATATTTCTCTCGGACTAAGATTATTTTTACACTAAAAAAATGCTTTAACTTAAAAAAATCATAGAAAATTCATATGAACTCCAAATGAGGAGAATCAAGTTATTATGATTATAACTTTTTATTCTCTATTTATCCATGTAATTTTTATCTCCACCATATTTCTAAAAAATTTCGCCAAATACATAATCTTTGGATAAATAGTAATATATTGTAATTTTTCTTCCCTTTGATCTTCCAAAGGCCATAACTTCCACATACAAACTCCAAATAAAATAATATTTATTTTTAAATTCATCTAAAATCATAATCTTCCTACTGTAAAATTTTCATGCATTTTGGATGGCTTTGAATTTTTGAATATATTTGGTGTTATGCGTTCTTATTGGCTTTTCGTATTCAAACGTTAGATTACGAAGATCCAAACGAATTCGAGTGTGATCCTCAACAGCAGCAAGTGGGTTATCTTCAACAAGGCAAGCAGCCCCCCTTTGATCATATTGATCATATTACTTTCGTTACAAAATATTTTGTTTACAACTTGTATGTATGTATGTTCTACTTGAATGCTTATTTTTCATTAGAGGTAATTATTCCTATTAGATGCATGAGCTGTAGCAAATATTTATTCCTTGCCACTAGCCCTAAGTTATTATTCCCGTTGATGTTAGTGCTCGATGGATGTTATATGGTCTATACATGTTTATGCGAATTGATGCTTAGTCATGCTTAGATTCCGATAGAAATGGCGGTTGTCGACTTTGTCGATAACCTTGATCACACAAATCATTTTATTATGCTACGTCTAGAACCATGTGCTATATTAGTTTGAAAACTAAAAATGCAAATGAAATGATTTAAACTTGGACAAGTGGTTGGATGGTGTGTTGTTGGGTGTGTGGATGTCTTGCCTCGGCCAACAAGGACCGAACATCTTGTTTCACCAAAACCAAGCATTATTGCGTGCTAACCATACGAGAGGGATATGAGACCTCTCTTGACTTAGTACTTTGGCGTGTGTTAGCTCCGGGTTGCATAGTGACTGTTGTTTTGTAAAAAAAATATTGTTGTTGGGTGTGCGGGATGGGTTCTGGGTTTAGGTTGCCTATCTCGAGGGGCATCGTAGTTGTTTAAGACTTTACCCTGAGAGGTAGTTGATCAAGGTTTTATGATGACTCCAACAAAACATATGGGTTTCTGTTGGACCGAAAAGGCGACTAGAGGGGGGAGTGAATAGGAGCACGCTCACTTTTTTATAAATAATTGATTCAATAAGATTTTACTCTAGTAGCTATGGAAGCTATGAAGATCAGTATATCAGTACAGCGGAAGACTAATATTGAACCCAATTTAAACCCCCTAAGCAATACGGCAAAATCAACAAAGACTAAAGCAATTCAATGCACTGGCGGTCGGACCGCTGGGTTAATGGCGGTCTGACCGATGACTGGCGGATCGACCGGTGGCCTTAAGTGATGTGTGACCGTACTCAAGAACAGATCAAAATGTTTCGATGACGAAGTTGCAAATAGATGAAACTTTTGATCTACAACTCGAAACTTGATGAAACTTGGAACACACCTTCTCTATGATGTCAGAAACCTATTCCAATCGAAGATTGTGATAATTTTTGAAAGAATAACGATCCTTTTCCGTTTGATTGAAGAAGGGTTCAAAACCGGGTCAAAACGAAAACTAGATCCAAAATCTTACTCGTGGGTGATTGATGATCAAGATGATCCTAGATATGTTCTCACATGTCACAGCAAGCTAGATCACATGAAGAATTCAATCAAAAAACCACGGATCAAAAGAAGACTCAAAATCATCAAATATAGAGAAAGAACGCAATGAGACAAAATATTGATCAAACTTGCCTTTGATTGATTTGATATGATATGGGCTTACAGCCACTCCATCAATGGAGGACAATGCTCAATCCAAGAGCACGAAAATCACATCAAAATCTCTAAAACCCTAGCCTCCACAAAAGCTTTCCGTAAGCAAATTAGGGTTTCTAAGATTAAAAAGAGAAGAAGCGGAGGTGCAGCCACCTCCCTCCCTTATTTATAGTGGAGGCTTAGACCTTTTAGAAGTTTGACTCAATTGGGCTCCCGTTAAAGTCCAAAATAAACGGGTCACACACGTACGCATTTTAATTCACCGTCTTTAACACCTCTTGACCTAATTAGCTTCTCTTTGCGCCATGTTGCGCCGTGGATTGGCCAATAGGTCACCCTTGTCCATCTTGCGTCACGCTTGAGTTCATTGACCTCACCCGGTATCGTCGATCGTTCTGGACCTCAGCTCTCCAAGCCTAGTCCCGATCATCCTCGTCGTTGATCACCAAGCAACCTACATAACAATAGACAAGTAAACCGAATTTGGGAACAAGTTCTTCACAACTTGACCTATGTTAGTCAAAACATGCATCATGCAACATATATACCCTGAAACTCATGACTTTGACCTAATAACCGAACATCGCCGCCACGACGGGCGACGATCCATGTGAAAATCGGTCAGACCGCCCCCATGGCCGGTCGGACCGCCACCTATTGGCCGGTCAGACCGCCAGTTGGGACTTAGTCGAATTTTCTCTCTGGAAAACCGAAACCTACTGGAATTTTCAATTGAATATAACTTTTGACTGGAGACTCCAAAAATTATGAGACCAAGTGCAATAGAATCCCCTCTGTTGCCTGCTACCTCTATTTTTGGCCCAGCTCAAAACACCAAATTCTGAAGTTGGTCAGTCGGACCGCCGCTATAGCCGGTCGGACCGCCGCATGGACAGGTCTGACCGCCGCCCCGGTCGGTCAGACTGGTTATGGCTTGACAGCACTGTTTCTTTATCGAAAACACGTGAAACGATAAACCGTTAATGCCATTGCCAATTATCACATTATCCTAAGATATGGAGCATATCCCCATGATATCCACAGTTTCCATCCATACGGGCCACTCGTAGTTAATATATTATATTGGAAACGTCTCGTAGGACTTAGCCTTGCCGGCATACCTTCAGAAGAATGTTTATCTGGTGGCAAAAGAGCCGGTCTGGCGTGTGGGTACATTGGTACACCCCTGCAGGGTTATAGACTACTCGAATAGCCCCGTCCTAGGTTATGGATACGCTTGGCAATGGACTTGCAGGAGTTATATTTAACATTTTAGAAATTCAAACTTAAAAACTTGATCAGTTGGCATTGAGAATGGTCTCATGCTATGTTTGTGAGCTGTGGGGCAGCCACCTATTGTTGTTTAGATGTTGTCTAATATTGTTTACTCGTTGTTATTTAAAGTATCAAAAATATTTGCTCACTTGACATATCAATCTACTACTTGTACTTAAAATGAAATGTTGCTTTATACTGAAAATTTCCTAGTGCAGTGGCCTTCCTTTGATACATTAATGCATCTAAATATTATTTTGCTTGTATGTCTTGTGAGTACAAAGATTTCAGAGGAGGTTGACTCCCAAGGGGTCAAGCATTGTGAGATTGTCTATGAGGATGACGACTAGCTCGGCGGGCTTTCAGTCAGGTTGCCTTATGGGTAAAGACAGTTGGTTGGCTTTGTTTTGTGCCATCTTATGGCTTTTGGTATTCCACTGCGTACTTAACTTTTATTATTGCTATTTGGCCGGTCAGCCGTATGTATGAAAACTGAAGTTGTACGATGATTATGTTGTAACCTTTGAGACTACGGTATTGTCACATTGTTGTATGTCATTGCTTTTGATATTATTTTGTGAGGTGTATGTGTACCGCTCCTAGGAGGTACACAATACACCGAGGGCGGGATATCTGATTTGTAATGCTAAGACCAATCGAATGGTTAAGTATTACAAGTTAAATACCCCGGGCTCTCACAACGACCACCGTTGTCGTCGCCCTTCTTGGGAGACCTCCCAAACTATTAGTTTTGGTCCACCAATCCCTAATGCTGAAACCGTTGAGCTAGTTGGATGGCTTGAGCAAAGCGCAACCGAGCCATTCGGTCAACGTATTCAAACTCATCTAGTGTAGCAGCATTGATAGAAGAGGTTCAAGGGCGCTTCTGGTGATTGTTTGCAAACGGGACATGTGTCATGATTTGGCCAATCTCTCGCTTGTAGTCTATCTGAGGTTCGAAGGCTATTTTGAATAGGAATCTAGGTGAAGAACTTGCTTTTTGGGGGTGCATAGGTTTTCCAGATTAGTCTTTTGGACTGAGTTGTTGTTGACCGGGGGACTGCAACTCGTATGCTGATTTTGTTGTGTAGTTGCCCTCTAGGGTTAGTTCCCTGGTGATCTCATCCGAGGCATTTGGATCCAAATTGACTCTATTAATCCCCCCATATTTCTCGGAATTGTTGGACGTAGTGAGCGGTTATTTCCCCATGTATGTCAAGATCCTGTACCCAACGATCGTCGTGAAGTGCCGTGTTGACTGTTCTGTATTTTCTTCTGGAAATTTGAAAAATCTTCGAAGCCAGATCTTTGGGGGCTATGTCGTCTAGCCATATCGAGGTCCAAAATTTGTCCTTTTCTTGTCGCCTAGGGTGATGGCTGATGCCGCCACAAAGAGGCGACGGTCTGCGTCGTCTCACAGTAGCTCCATACCTACCCAAGGCTTTTGGTCAGCCTTTCATTCTTGCCAGAGTCATTAAAGCCTAAGGGCCGATTTGTATTTTTTCTAGATTGATAATGTCATGTCCTCCGTGTTGGGTTGGTCTGCAAACCTTGTCCCAGTTAACTTTACATTTCCCTCCCGTGATGCTGTCTGAACTAGACCAAAGGAACCGACCCCTAGTGTAGTCTAGAGCGCGGAGGATGTATTTTGGGGGTTCTTTGAGCTATAATGTAATAGGTCAGGACCGAGGTAAGCACCGATTTCAACAGGGTGATCCCACCAATTGGTGTTAAGAGTTTTGTTTGCCAGCCTGCTAACCTTCTCCCTACTTTATCCAAAATGGGTTGGAAATCAGCCCTTCTTAATCTTCTGTGAGTTAGCGGGAGCCCTAGATATTTGAGAGGGAAGGTTGAACGTATTGCAGGGAAATCTTGGAGGACCGCATCGAGTTCGATGTTGTCGCAGCCTATCGGCACAACAATGCTTTTATAAAAGGTTGGTTTGCAATCTCGAGACTTTTCCAAAGCTTTGAAGTATTTTGTTCATTGTTGTGACGTCGCCCTTTGTTGGGGAAATGAATATTGCCACATGATTAGCATACAAAGATGTCCTAAGCCTGGCAAAATGGCTACGAAGACGATCCAGGTGACCCAAATCTATTGCCATCTCTAAACATCGTTTTAAAGGGTCGATAGCCAGTATAAAGAGAAAAGGGGATTGCGAGTCTCCTTACTGCATACCCCTTCCATGGTTGATTCTACTGCCAGGGATGTCATTTAGTAGGACTCTGGAGGAGGCAGATGATAAAAGAGCCGAGAGCCAGTCTCTCCATCTGTATGGGAAGTCTCTTTTTTGCAGCAAGTCGAAAAGGTAGTCCCAACGGACCGTGTCGAACGCTTTGGCTATGTCTTGCTTGAGGAAGTGTGTCGGGGTTTTGGACTTATGTAGTGTTGTTGTCAAGTTTCACATATACATGAAGTTATCTTGGATGCTTCTTGTCTTGACGAAATCACTTTGGTTTAATAAAATAAGGTTGTCCAAATGCGGCGCCAGTCGCAACGCAAGTGTCTTGTAAATCCATTTTGCCACCCCATGTATGAGACTGATCAGTCTATAGTATGTCACCTTTTTTTGCCCCATACTTCTTCGGGATGAGGGCAATGTTTGCTGTGTTAATAAGGTGGAAACTAGCCATGCGGAGACTGTGGAAGCTTTGGAAAACCACCATGACATCAACATTTATGATGGTCCAACAAGATTTATAGAAGTTGAGAGTAAATCCGTCTAGGCCTGATGCCTTGTCTCCTAGCATTTCTGCTAGGGCATTTTTGACTTCCTGTTCAGTGAAAGTATCGTCTAGGTTGTGGAGGTATTTGGGGGGTCAAGTCCATAGTATCCCATCTTAGGTCAAGATTTTTGGTGTTCGGCGGGGACATCATGTCCTGAAGGTGTTGTTGTAGTATTTCTTGTTTTTTTCATGTGATATGGCCCATCCCTATTTCTTTTGCAGTCATTGGATGTTGTTCTTTCACCTCCTTGAATTAACTTTTAGGTGAAAAAAAATTAGTGTTTGTATTGCCCTCTCTTAGGTTCGTGATGCTGGAGTTCTGCCTTTTCCTTGATCGTCCAGTGACTGCAAGCCCCATCGCTCTTTTCTTTTGCGCAACTCTGAGAGCCCACTCGTGAGGTGAGTTGCCTATTTTCCTAGGCTATATCTAGCCAGAGGATCAATTCCCTAGCCATGTGTAGCTGCAGCTTGTCCTGAGGGAATAGTGTTTTGCTCCACGCCCCAAGTCACCTTGTCGTTGCAAGAAACTTGTGGTTTAGTTGGTGGATTGATTATGTATCTAGGTTGTTTGCTTGCCAAGCGTTTAGGAAAACCTCCTTGAAACCCGACATTTTTAACCAATTTTTTTTTTTGAATTGAAACGTTGGAGTTCTTGCCAGGCCATAGCTATTTGCGAGAAGAAGGGGGCACTGGTCTGAGAGCCACGTGGAAAGGGCATGCAGAACATGATTTTCGAAGTGGATGTCCCATGCCTCATTGCAAAAAACCCTATCTAGCTTGACAAGCGTTGGGATTTCTCGCTCGTTGCTCCACGTGGATTTTCTATTTTGGAGGTTGATCTCTTTATGCTCATAGTCGTTTAGGGTGGCTCGGAATTGGCCCATCCATCCAAGGTCGTTGTTCCCATTATTTTTGTCACACGCTCGATAGATTACGTTGAAATCTCCAAGGACCAGCCATTTCGTGTCAGTTGGCGGTTTAAGTGACTTAGTTTGTTCCAAAATGGCTGGTTTATCCTTGACGCGAGATGGGCCGTATACTGCCATTAGGCGGCAGACTGAACCGCATAATGGCAGTCGACAAGCTATTCACGTTGTAGTGAATGTCCTCCACGGCAATGTAGTCGTCATTCCACAGCATAAGGATGCCACCCCACATGCCGGCGGCCGGTCTTTGCGGAAACTTGCGCCGTCTAGAGCCTCCTAAATAGTAGGGCAAGTGCTTGGTCAACGTTCTCAAGCTTTGTTTCCTACAGACAAGCAAGGTGACAGGTTATGGAAGTTAAGGTCTCGTGCACCGTCGTTCTTCTGTCCGGCTTAATTATTTAACCCTCTCACATTCCACAACAGATTACATTGAGGTTAGGTCGCGTCATCGTTGTTTGTCGCTACTGGATCCGTGACTACTACTGACATTGGTCTCTTCGGTGAGACTTATGCCTTAGCATTCCCAACTTGTGAGCGAGTATCTCCTGGTGCCCTAGGCATCATGGTACCCGTCCGTCCTCCTTTTCTGCACCAATTAAGCGTGAGTTGCCGCCCACAGTAGGCGTGTGAGGTGCCGTGCTAGCAAGTAGGGGGAAGTTGACCGGTTGTCCTGTAGCTTCTGGAAGGGTTGTTGTATGTGCCGGACGACTTGTCTTGCTGGCCGCTTCGCCCATCGCTCGAATGTACTCTTCTGCCCTGCGTAGCCGGTCGCCCCACGTGTCTTCGAAGGAACGCGGTTGTGGTGGCGAATCCTTGGTCGCCTCGGTTGGTTTGTGGTCGAGCACCTCGCGGGGGCCTCCCTCAGTTGCTTGGCGTAAGACGAAAACAACTCTTGCGAAGCTTCGTCGGTTTTTGCATTTAATCATTGGGAATTGCTGTATAACTCTCAATAGTTTTTTTGAAGTTAAAATTATTATTTTTCTATTCGTTAGATGTACTATAAGATTCGTGTTGTTGATATGCTGTAAGAAAAAAAATTATAATAGTCTAATTTTCGTTCATCGATATGCTTTGAGATTTGTAATTTTTCTATATGATGAGTTGGGTCCGAATTTATTATGATTTTTTCTTCTAACATAACGGATTCACTGTATTACCGCATTTTATTAGTATATAATTTTATTTTTTTTGTCTTTGTTTTTGCTCAACCTCTCAAAGTACATGCGAAGAATATAACAGGTTCACCACATTGTCGTATTTCATTGATATATAATTTTATTTTATTTTATCTTTGTTTTTGCTCAACCTCTCAAAGGATATGTAAAGAACATAACGAGTTCACCACATTACCGTATTTTGTTGGTATATAATTTTTTTTATATTTTTCTTTTGCTTAACCTCTCAAAGTACATATGAGATTTTGATTTTATATTATACAAATATAAGTTATTAAGACTTTTAATAATCACTACAGTGATCAAGAATAAAAATTACATAAATAACAGATGTAATAGTTTTTTTTTCCGAGAAGTATTTGCGGCCCAGTGGGGTATGGACCGAATTGGATCGGTCCGCTCACTGGAGCGGCACGGCGGTGCCTACCATGTCTGTAGTAGCCGTCGGCGTGGACACGATCGCAGTCGCAGCCAGTGCCCAATCGTAGCCCATCGACTCCCATGGAAAAATGCATGCTCTCGTGGCGGCTGTCGTGGTTGCAACGGATGCCGTCTTCGTCATCGTCTCACTCGTCCTTGCGTATATGGTTTGAGGCATGACGGATGTTCGTCGTTGCCCGGAAGTCCTTCGAGGCAGAGCCACACTCGAAAGAACATAGCCGCCCCGAGTGCATGGCCGGCAGAGCACCAAGGACGGATGTGAATCGCCAAGCCGTCATGGTGGAATTTCCGGGCGTCGTAGACTCTGCCCCGGTGTGACTTGAGCTTGAACTTGATGAGACACTCTTCCGGGTGATGACGAGTGATGGCCACCTCAGAGCGGTGGAGGCCGAAGCGCCAGCGGAAGGCGTCAGCGATTGTTTTGTCGTCGGTAGCAGCTCCTACCCCCAAGGCCCGCGCTATCAGGGTGGTGGCCTCCCAGTCAGCACGATATCTATCGACCTAGGTGGAGTTTGTTGATGACGCAATAGTCATCGTCCGGGCAAGTGTCAGGAGCACCAAGGAAGGCCATGACGAGCGATTGACCAGCCACGGGAGCACCCGGCTTGGCTGGGTATTGCAGTTGTCAGCGGCAGTGCCTACTCCCGCGCGCAAAAACTGGCACGGTGGCCACTTCTGAGGTAGAGAAGGCACTTCTATAAGGGTCACGGCACGCGAAAGCTCTGTGGTCTTTTACTATGCAATTGAAGCACTTCCCCGTTGTTTTAGAGATGAAGAGGCGAAGCGCAGAGGAACTATAGCTCTTCCCAATGCCACAAGTGGAGCCTCTTTACTGTCTGCCATCCACCCTCCTCCCCGCAATCGATTGCTTTCTTCGACTGGTTGAATGCAGCTGGTGGCCCTCTAGCCGCGGCCATGCTAGAGGACTCGGCGACATGACGATGGGAGGGGCACCGAGCTATGGAGGTAGGCTTTGGGGAGGCAGACGGCAATGACGAACACATTGAGCCGCGTTGGAAATCCTCGCCATGTTGCGGATCTTCCCATCCACTGCGCGGTAGGATTCGGAGGGGGACATCTTGAAGAGGGCTGTTTGGGGGCGCGTGGACGTGTTAGAGAAACTCACTCATGGCTTGCTTCTTCTCTTGGACTTGTATTCTTCACACACACACTTAAGTATAAGGAAGAAGAACACAGTACGTACAGAATTTGTGACAGGAGTAACAACCTCACCCCTTTTACTTGCTGCTGCTATCTCTTATATAAAGCATTAAACAAATTGGTTACATGCAGGAAGCATTCAAAGTAGCGTTGGCTCATCGTCGGCGTCCGTCAAAATGAGATGTGCCTCATTCTCCTTCCTCGATTCATGGCATTTCTTCTCCCAAGAATAGTGCCCATACTCTTGGCAGTTATAGCAACGCACTTTTGCCTTGTCAAAGGTGCTCTTCTTCTTGCCGAAGTCGGAGCCGCCTTCCTTGTTCTTGACTCTGGACTCCCATTGGGCGCGGGTGAGCAGCAGATGCTCACCTTCCTTCTCATCAACCATGTGGCGCTCCTCGAACGCCCTTAGCCGTCCGAACACTTCTTCGACCGACATCACATCCAAGTCCTCGTGGTTCTCGAGGGTGCAAACGATCGGCAGAAACTTCGGTGTCAAGACTCGAAGCACCTTATCCACCACACAAGAGTCTTCAACCCTCTCTCCCAGCGTCCGCATCTTGCTGAGAGCGAGGGTTACCCTCATGGCAAAAGCATCAATTGACTCACCCTCACGCATATGAAGGTTGTCAAATTCTTTCTTGGCGGTTTGGAGCTTAGCCCTCGTCACACGCTCAACTCCAACGTACATGGACTTGAGAGTCGCCCATGCCTCCTTCGCCGTCCTCTTGCCATTAAGAGCAAGAAGGGTCTCCTCGCTAGCACCATGGTAGATGGCCGCAAGTGCCTTCTTGTCTTGGCGCCTCTCGACGCCGTCTTCTTCAACGGCATCCCACACTCCTTGCGCCTCCATGTACACTGGCATCTTCATTGACCATGCAGCATAGTTGCTACTAGTCAACAACGGGTACTGGAGCGTGACGCTCTCCTCCTTCCCGACTAGCGCCAACGGCCTGCCGCTAGCCACATGCATACCGCCGCTGGCCACCTCCTCTAGGCCACCGGCGATACGCCTCGACGACGACGGAGACACCGATCTTGCCATCCTCGCCATCACAACACCGGCTTTGATACCAAATGTTAGAGAAACTCACTCATGGCTTGCTTCTTCTCTTGGACTTGTATTCTTCACACACACACACTCAAGTATAAGGAAGAAGAACACAGTACGCACATAATTTGTGACGGGAGTAACAACCTCACCCCTTTTACTTGCTGCTGCTATCTCTTATATAAAGCATTAAACAAATTGGTTACATGCAGGAAGCATAAGCATTAAGTGCCGCACGTCCTCCCGTTGGACTCGGACACACCACTCATACTCTGCATGCATGCAAACAAACTGCCACCCCACTAACACACGCACACATAAAGCCACACCTCCAGAATTCCAGGCAACGCTTGAACATGCAGCACCTTCCTGCATGTACGCACAGCTTGACCGCTTCCTATTCCGGACGTGCACCATGACTTGATCGAATACCTGGCCACAAACACATGTATGGCTAATTCCAAGTAACACATACGTGTACTCAACTCCTGGCTGATGATCATCTCACTACGCACTGCCAATCACCCACTACACCATGCTACACGTTTCAACTAACTTGGACTCTAGCCACTATACATGTTACACTAAATCATAAATAAACAAAGAACGCATAAACAACAAGATTAGTTCCAACAGGACGGTGACAATGGTTGAGGCTCGTTACTCACCTTTGGCTTTGAAGACCGCCCGGCTCGAGAAGGGAGGCACTCGATGCGCGCAATTCCTTACTGAGGCGACCTCGCCTAGCACCATGCTGGCATCTTCGCAACCTCTTCTTCGTCGGTAAGGAGCTCGTGGCGGCGTGGATCCAGCAGCGCCGTTGGGCCACCCCAGGTGAGATCTGGATCTAAATATGGGGATTTGGTTCGGTGGGTGGGGGCTGGAGTTGGGGGGCTTTGAGGCTGAGTCGAAGGGGTTATATGGTGGCAAGGAGGTGGAAGGAAGGTTGGGGGGTCGGTGATGGAGGGGTCGGTGGCTGGGTGAAGCGGGGGAAGGGGAAGGGCGGCGTGGGTGTGAGGCGGAGCATCGCCATTCCTAATTATTCTCCTTTAGCTTAAACACATTACAAACTGAAAATTTTACTTGACGCATTTGTCATTCACTCACTATTCTACAAGTAGATAAGTTGAATCCTTAAAAGTAAGGTACGTGTAATACTCGATTTATTATAAAAAGAAAGTTCTCAAAAGAAAAATTAGACATAAGAAAAATAGAATTTCTGTAGTTTTTCGGCAACTTAAGCCTCGGACCTTCGCCCAAGAGGTCCATAAGGAGCCGACCACGTATAAAACGAGGGGGAAAATCATAATAGCTGTTGTAGCTACAGTGCACACCACCACTGTAGCAAAGTACTATAGCAGATCCCCTTCATGTTGCTCTACTAAGATGAGGAGAAGAGGAAGAAAGGGAGAAGGAAGAAAGGGGAGAAAGGAAGAGGAGAGGAAGTGCACGTTTACGTAGCGAGATGTCGATCTCCAGCGGTTCGACAAGGGTAAACTCGATCCCCTATCGCTTGGTAGATTAATCGATTTATTTTGGTGCTGCCAGTAGTAAATTGGTTTGGAACAGCGATATTGGTTGTCATTTTTGGGTAGATTGCGTGCATTTTATGGATTGATCATCTCCTAGAGAGTTGTATTTCTCGTTCTTAGCTTTCTATAGGCGTAAAGATCACTCAATTTGGAGTTACGGTCTAGAAGTTATGATAGTTTCTTTACGACTGTCCAGAAGGGTTGACGAGAATTAACAATTACTTTGTGTAGCCGATATGATTTAGTTAGAGACCGAATCAGAGCGTTCACCCAACATAAAATTTGTAGACAATCCTTTAAGCTTTCCATATTAGTAGAGAACTTGATTTTTGGTTAAGCTAATCAAAATATACGAATTTTCTTCTACCGCAGTAGTTCTGATTGACAACTTGTAGGTGCAGAAACTTCATATGATCGTTAGATATGTTAGATGACGGAATCAGAAAACCTTACCAACTAGGTTATCGTAGACGATTTCGTTATGTTTTCAGAGAGTCTAAGATCACTCCTTTCTGAGCTTCGTAGTAAAAGATATGAAGATTTTAGTACTGCTGTCCAGTGTAACCTTCCGCTAGACTGTCGGGTAAATTGAGTAGAACCAATATTCAAATCTTGCGTTTTGGGAAGACGGGTTAGGTAGTGTGAGTAGATTCATCGTCCTTGCCTCCCCGCATGTCGTAGCGAAAAAGACAAGTACATTTGTATCGTTGTGTTGATATGGGCTTTTCCTGGTACGATACATGTATGGTAAACAATGTTTGATGTGTACTTATTTCTGTTCATAACTGGTTACATGGTTTTTGTTAATGATATATATTTGTTTATTTAATTCATTAATGCATGCAAGTATTGTTCTTGTTACACCCACGGGAGTGGGTAGTGAAATCACATCATTCCAACATAGGCAAGTAAGACCCACCATTCCAATGTGAGCAATTTGGATCCTCGTTTTGAAATGCTCTTCAAACGGTCCCCGTATTTTGTATAATAGGGGCATAAGTGAACACCGACGGGTGTTCACTAGCTATACCGATATAAGCAGAAGAGGAGATCTTGCATTTCATTCATTCATATGATTTCTGCCATTCTATGTTCTTATTCTGTAAATTGTGATTATCATGTTCTTATTCATTAGTGTTCATACTATTCGGTTGTACTTGCTGAGTCGTGGACTCATTCTTGCTCTATTGTTGTTTTTTTAGGTGACTGTTGATGACGTTTCATTCGAAAAGGGGTAGCACACTTGGAATCACAACCTACACTTATTTATTTGATTCATTGGACATGAGACATGACAAACTTTTATTTTAGCATGATGACTTATATTCAGGACATGATGGTATTGAATAACCTTAGATGCTTGGTTTACGTTAATCTTGGTTTAGTCTCTTGCTATGTTCCTAGAACTAATTTATCTACGATTGTCATAGTATCGTGCTTGTGTTGTCGTGACCCGTGGATGGGTTCTATCATTGATATACTTACTGTAATTTTATAGTAAGTTGCTGTAAATTAGATGGTTAGAGTAGCTTAGTGGCATTCGAGGCTCAATGTTGGGCTGGGGTGTTACAGTTGGTATCAGAGCGGGGTTTAGGTCCGTGGTGAATAGATTAAGTAAATTTTGCTAATGGCTAATCAACTTAAAAATTTGACACACTGGTGCACAGTAGTATAGGAATGGGCAAAACATTGCATTTACGTTTCCGCTATGTTGCATTGATCATTAATGTTATGAATTGATTATGAATGTTTATGATTTGATTATTATAAATGTTATGCGTGATGATAGCTGCTATTGGGAGGTAGAGATCGTGGTTGTAGCTCTGGGCTTTGCCCGGGTACACCATCGTTCGTGGTATAAGAATAGTCAGGTAGTTACCCTGAGTACCATAGTTACAGGTATTGACGGTGAGTTTTTTTTAGAAAAGTTGTTATCTTCTTGAGCTTGATTTATGCCAATTCTGGGTATAGTTGCGGTCGATGAATTTTCTTGGGATATTGGTTACAAGGTAGTTGTTGGAATTTTCACTTGGTCTCCATTTGTTCTTGTTTAGAGCAATTATTGGCTCTTCCGACTGTTGAGTTGCTTTTGCTACTTGTGAACATTGTTCACTAGCTAGATTTATATTTCCATGGTTGTTCCATTTTTGTTGTTTGGAAAACATGACTCGTATATTCGTTTGATATTTTGGATACTGAAAGTTTTCTGTTGCAAGTTTTTAGCATGAGAGGAAGCTTTGGGCCCTAATGTATTTTTTTGCTAGGGGTAATTTAAGTATGAAGTTTAATACTTCTCCTTTATGAAAGAAAGCGTCAAAGCCCTTTTTGCAATGTCCTATTATGGTTAAGTCAGAGATTGTAATTCAAACAAATTGATAAGGTATGGGTATCAAGTTGGGTCAATGGGGTGGTACGTAATTAATCTTAACTAGTATCCTTGGAAGTGAAATCGATTAAGTTGATGTTGTCTTCTAGTAGTCCTTGATGAACTGATGGGATTTGCTATTTTATCTATGTTTATATGATGGTGGGAATTATCGGATAATAGTATGTTTTTGATGAAATGGATGATCATTAAATTGTTTAGGTTGCGAAACTCAATGGATTATTTGGTCTCAATGGATTAATCCAATTGTGTAGGGAGAGAAAGTTAAGGGTGTGTTCGATTGTTGCCTTAGTGGATAATAATCTGAAAATTTTATTTAATTGATTACTCAATAATCTCTTATATGGCAGCGGGAAAGCAAATAGAGAAAGGAATATAAGCTATTCTATGATGGAATAATCGCCAATTGTTTATGATAGCTTCTGGATTGGAATTAGTGTGCACTAAATTGGTGTTGAGTATTGTTAACAGATGAATGGTGGAAATTTAAAAATAATCTATGTATGTGTGTTATGCGATGATAACTTGGGGCAGCATGCCGTTGATAAAAGAGGTTTACTTTGATAAGGTGGTTGCGCATTAGATGTTCTATTGAACAAGTTGATTGTTGTAATCTTATTAAAAAATATTTTGAAATAAGTTATTGTGTTCTTTGGAAAGAGTTATGATGGGATAGCAAGCTATGATGATTCATGCTAAGAGTATATAATGATGAGGTTAGTAAGACTGTGAGTATGAGATGATGAGGGTAGTATTGATTCTTTTAGAAGTAAAGGAATTTGATCGTCTTTCGTGATATCGTTTAAATGAAATATTTTGAGTTTTGAACTCATGATCTTTTGGAGTTTAGGATTTATGTGGTAGATGAAATTAGTTCGATCATGGTGATGTGTTGGAATGTTTTGCTGGTTTTTAAGTGATTCAAGTGATTTGGACTTAAACGCTCTTCTTGTCTGAGTTGGCAGAATGGTATTGTAATAAAAAATCCTTTGGTAAAGGAAAGAGTCAAGTAGAAGTATTTGAGGATGGAGTTAGGCTTTTCAATTTGCAACTTATTGAGGTGCGCTTAACTTTATGTCATTGTCGCTTAATAGTTTCTTGAGCTTCAATAGCCATGTTTTATTCTTATTCGTTGAGGGTTGAAATTCGCTTCTAGTGGGACTTGTGCACTCAACTGTGGTCTCGACTTCTGTTTTCCGATATCTTGGTTATTTGACTATTTCCCTTAGTCTTGTGTCTACGGTGAGTGGTAAACGTTTTTTTATGTGCTGAAACTTGTTTCCATCTATATCTTATTTTGTGAAAGGATTAATCGATTCGTGTTGCAATGTCTTTTAGGATGTATAATGGCAACTTGATAGTGGTGGTCAAGTAGATGATTTTGGTGAGACTGTAGGTGTCATGTTGTTTGAGATTCATTGAGTGAAAAATTGATTTCTTGGAATAATTCTCAGTGAGGATTTGATTTAAGTAGGATGTTTGTCTTTTTGAGCTAACTGATTACAATGTTGCAACTAGTAAAACCTATAGTAAATTGTGGTTCAAGAACTTTTAGTTCATTTTGATGGAACATTAGAATTATCGGAGGTATGAGAATCTAGATCAACTTTATTAGAGTATCGTGATTGAGTACTTTACAAGGTTGAGTAGGAGGATTATGACGGTGTAGTTAATGAGATTAGAATTGTGAAGAAGTCTAACCGTTATGACAATTATTGGGATAGTAGGGAATGTTGAATTATTGCTAGGTATGACATGGCTTCAGTGAGTAACCCTCTAGGAGTTAGAATATTTCTAACGATAATTTGGTTGAGAATATGTTTTCATGTGGTTGTTAATGAATGAGTATGTTTAGATTGTGGGGATTTTAGTCATCGGATTCGAGAGTTTCGTATCAGTTACATCGGAATACATTTATATGAGCCTTGGAGATTGAAAATTTAGCTTGGTGTTCTATGCTAGAACCTTGGGGGCTAATGATGTTGTGTAGAAATAGTGGAACAAAGTTGATCCGAATAGTGCGATAATCATTGATAGAATCATTTGGGTGTAGTAAATGAGTGTGTGTGCTGTGAATTTTAAGTTGATTATTCTTAAAGGATTAAGGGGATGTGATCGTGGGTGAAATCCATATTGAGTTGCGTTGGGGATTATTTATCAAAGTGATTCATTTGGTAGAGGAGTTGGCTAGAGTATGTTATTGTTGATTAGTATAATCTCTCTACAAGAGTGTGGTTGTTGCTTTCGGGTTGAGCAACGCTTTGAGGTTGTCGGCTAAGAGGAAGGAGCAGTATGGTAATTTGGAATCCCAAGATTTAAATAAAAGTTTATTCCTAAAATAAGGATTGAGGAAAAAGAATGTTTTCTTGGGTAGTAGAATGCTCTATTGATTCTTGCTCGAGCTGCGTGTTATGACATGTGTCATTTGCAATTTGATTTGGCTTAAGGTTGGTATGTGTGGTTCTTTCCAGTTCAGAAAGAATAAAAGAAATATTTGATTTGAGTATTCAAGTGATTTATCCTTTGGCTTTCGTGGTGTTCATTTGCAAACTGCCTAATTAGAAAGTGGAACGGTTTTTCTGTGATGAATTTTTTATTTTGGATTTGACCCTTTTGTTGGGGAGTTGGCATGACTTGGTTGCGATGAAAATCTTTTACTTTCAATTGACTCTTTTTTATAGTAGAGTTTGTTCAAAGAGAGTTCTATTGTGTGTCCCTCATTAAAAGAGGTGATCCTTGTTTCGGTGAAGAGTTCGATTGAGAGTTGGAACAAGAGTCCCGTGTAACGTATGCACAATTTCTTGTTTGGTACAGAAGGGAAGGTTAGCCCGAGGTACATGGATTTGATTTTAGAGGTCGGCGTATCGCCAGGACTATCTCGAGTCCATGCGCGGAGTACATAACGTCTTGTATGTCTAGTGTTGAGTGAGTACTTGAGAGGTCCAAAGTTTGAGTTTTCGATAGAACCGTTGGTCAACTAGTAATACCTTACATTTGTATTGTATGTGTTGAGAGAACCTGTAAAGGTCGAGACGAAGATGTTAGTGTACGTGATGGTCTGAGTGTGTTGAGACTTGGGACTTGGAAACTCGCACGCACGAGCTTTAACCAGAGTTGTTCATGTCGGGTACGTATTTATCATTGTTAAATTCCAGTGGCAGTTTTCTTTCGAGTACATCGGTGTGTAGATTCGAGGTCGAATCCTGTTAAGGCGGGTAGAATGTAATACTCCGATTTATTATAAGAAAGAAAGCTTTGAAAAGAGAAATTAGACATAAGAAAAAGGCGGTTTCTGTAGTTTTTTGGCAACCTGGGCCTCGGGCCTTGGATCAGGAGGCCCATAATGGGCCGGCTACATATAAAAGGAGGGGGAAAACCCTAATAGCTATAGTGTGCGCCGCTACTGTAGCACGGTACTGTAGCAGCCCCCCCTCCATGTTGCTCTACCAAGATGAGGAGAAGAGAAGAATGGAAGGAGAGGAAGGAAGAAGAAAGGAAGAGGAAGAAAGGGAGAAGGAAGAGGAGAGGAAGGGCACGTTCACGCAGCAAGACGTCGATCTCCCGCGGTTCGACAAGGTAAACTCAATCCCCGATAGCTTGGTAGATTAATCAATTTATTTTGGTGCTGCGAGTAGTAGATTGGTTTGGAACAGAGACGTTGGTCGTCGTTTTTGGGTAGGTTGTATGTGTTTTCTAGACTGGTTGTCTCCTAGAGAGTTGTATTTCTCATTCTTAGCTTTCTATAGGCGTAAAGATCACTAAATTTGGAGTAACGGTCTAGAAGTTACGATAGTTTCTTTGCGACTGTCCGGAAGGGCTGACGAGTATTAGTACTTACTTTGTGTAGCCAATATGATTTAGTTAGAGGCCCAATCATAGAGTTTACCCAACATGAAAGTTGTAGGCAATCCTTTAAGCTTTCCAGATTTGTAGATAACTTGATTTTTGGTTGAGCCAATCAAAAGATACGAATTTTCTTCTACCGCAGTAGTTCTGATTGACAGATTGTTGGTGCAGAAAATTAATCTTATCCTTAGTTATATTAGATAACAGAATCAGAAAACCTTGCCAACTAGGTTATCATAGACGATTTTGTCATGTTTCCAGAGAGTCCAAGACCACTCCTTTCAGAGCTTCATAGTAAAAGATATGAAGATTTTAGTACTACTGACCAGTGTGACATTCCGCTAGACTATCGGGTAAATTGAGTAGAACCAATATTCGAATCTTGCATTTTAGGAAGACGGGTTAGGTGGTGTGAGTAGAGTCTACTTTTTACAGCGTTCTTATGTTAGTAATTATCTTGTGTAGGAGAAGGGGTTCCGGAGTTAGGGGCATCGTTCTTGCCTCCCCGCACGTCGTAGAGAAAAAGGTAAGTACATTTGTATGGTTGTATTGATATGAGCTTTTTCTTGTGCGATGAATGTATGGTGAACAATGTTTAATGTGTATTTATTTCTGTTCATAACTGGTTACATGGTTTTGTTAATGATATATCTTTGTTCATCGAATTCATTCATTCATGCAAGTATTGTTATTGTTACACCCACGGGAGTGGGTAGTGAAGTCCTGTCATTTCAACATGGGCAAGTAAGACCCACCATTCAAATGTGTGCAATTTGGATCTCCGTTTTGAAATATTCATCAAACGGGCCTTGGATCCCCCTATTTTGGATAATACGGGCATATTTGAACACCGACGGGTGTTCACTAACTATACCGATATAAACAGAAGAGGAGATCATGCATTTCATTCATTCATATGATTTCCGCCATTCCATGTTCTTATTCTGTAAATTGTGATTATCATGTTCTTATTTATTAGTGTTCATACTATTCGATTGTACTTGCTGAGTCGTGGACTCATTCTTGCTCAGTCGTGTACTCATTCTTGCTCTATTGTTGTTATTTAGGTAACTGTTGATGACGTTTCATTCGG
The DNA here is from genome assembly GCA_036346395.1 of Hsuehochloa calcarea. NCBI lineage: Eukaryota > Viridiplantae > Streptophyta > Magnoliopsida > Poales > Poaceae > Hsuehochloa > Hsuehochloa calcarea. Next base: position 23,575,051 of record CM070610.1, on the reverse strand, counting down.
AAATGGGTAGCACGCTTGGAATCACAACCTACACTTATTTGTTTGATTCATTGGACATGAGACATGAGAAACTTTTATTTTAGCATGATGACTTATATTCAGGACATGATTGTATTGAATAACATTAGATGCTTGGTTTACGTTAATCTTGGTTTGGTCTCTTGTTATGTTCCTAGGACTAATTTATCTACGATTGTTATAGTATCATGCTTGTGTTGTTGTGACCCGTGGATGGGTTCTATCATTGATATGCTTGCTGTAATTTTATAGTAAGTTGCTGTAAATTAGATGGTTAAAGTAGCTTAGTAATATTTTAGGTTTAATGTTGGGCTGGAGTGTTACAGTACACAGTTGCAGTGGACACATGCATGCGTGGAAGCTGAGTCCTTAGCTGACAGATCACCATGAGCATGTTCCTCCGAGGAACGAATTTGATCTGCACCACTCATAGCCGGAAGTACCGGCAACTCTGCATCTTCGGATCGTAGGACATCCACAGCCTCCACAATGGACGATCGCTGGCTCTGGTCGTGATGCGCGCACCAAAGGCCAATGACAAGAACACGCTCCGTCTATCGCTCGTCAAACTCGCCGTTCAGCCTTCCATCTGTAGCATCAAGAATCATATTCCGGTCGTACGTGTCGCAGACCAAGCTAGCAGCAGTACCGCCGTGGCTCCTTTTGATTGTGTCGATGCCGGTCGCATACTGCAAGCGAGCTCTAGAGGCACGACACCGAAGCTGCACACGTCCGACTCGGTGCGACGCCTACGGTTGTTTATGAATTCTGGGTCGATGTAACAGACGGTCCCTGCGACGACTTGCGTTATTTTCAGCTTTAGCTTCATGGTCGACGAGCCTTGCTAGCACAAAATCACCAAGCTTAGCGTTGCGCAACGCGTCAAGCATTATGTTTGCGGGCATGATGTCTCCGTGCACAACACATTGGTCGCAGTCTGTATGGAGATAGAGCAAGGTGGAGCCCAGGCCGAGCGTGATCATGTACCTGTGGGGATAGGGTTTTGGAGGATCATACCAAAATTTTCAGATCAGTTTGGCTGAGTAAAAGTGTTCGATGCAGAAAAAGAAAGAATCTTCTATTTGGAGAAACGAGTAGACAACTAGTACCTCTCTGACCAAGTTAAAACAATCTTTCAGGATTGTAGAGATGCGTGTCGAGGCTGCCTCCAGGCATGAACTCATAGATAAGCAGTAACCCTCTCTGGCTATCACACGAACTCACTAGTTGGGCGATGTTGCGATGCCTATGTAATATCCCGTTCAATTAAAAAGGAAATAGAAAGGTATCAGTTAAGTAATTGAAGAGAAAAGAGTGGGAAAGTGGGGTTAGTGGTGTACCGGCACAAGCCCAAACTGTGTCCACCTTGGACTCGGTAAGGGAGGGCCGGGCCACCCAATAACAGGAGACGAGGGGGGCTGAACCCAAACCTTAGCCGCACCACCTCTGCCCAAGCTGCCTCTGCCCTGCCGCACCTCCTAGCTTCCCTAGCCATGTGCCTATTGCTTCCCGATGATTCCATAAAATTCTTTAAGAAAGGAAAGCAAAAGAGATAATGAGATTGGGACTTCTGATATTTATCTCGCCAAGAAACGGGACAAAATCTATCCATTATCTTGCAACGTGATTTTCGTGACTGAAACGACATCAAATGAAAAAAAACCATAACTATGAAGTTATAGATCATTTCACACAGTCCAATTTAGAGTGCTCATGGAACTAATTTGCAGTTCTGAGGTGTGAGATATGGAGCCCACAAGGCAGCCTGCGCAGAGAATGAGAGTCCGCAACGTAGTCATCTTCCAAGGAAAAATTAGCAACTACGACGATGTTTTCAAAAGAACCTCCACAAATAGAAAGGTGAAGTCCTCTGCTTTAGCTAAACGGTAAAACAATAATCACTCAATTATGAGTTCAGGAGAGAATGTTATCGCAGTCCGAATGAAATTCAATACCGGTTGTTTGCAACCCTACCATTGTAACACCCTGGCTATTCGGAAGCCAAAATGTTACCTAAAGAATCTACATACAACCACAATGCGGAAGAATTTAATCTGAACTTCTAAAATCAATCGAAGAGTTCAATGATAATAATAGCATAACATGAATAAAGAACGAATCCATCAGCATATAAACAGTGAGAACTTCAGAGAAGCCACTAACATCAATTACCAGAACTAAATAACAGGTAGTCTTAACCTTATTTATTACAGTTCCTCATTTGACAATTGAAAGACATAATCGAACTTAACAAGGAAGATGAATAATAGTGAACTGAGTGAAATGTGCTTGACTAATCCCTTCCCACAAGGCCATCATCAACGTTCACCTAAATGAATACAAAAACCAAGAATGAGTCGAAACTCAGCAAATACCATACAAGATAAATCAAGTATAGAGTGGACAAGCCAACTCAATTGAAGTGTAAACAATTCTTGGAACACATACATGAATGAATGGAATGAATACATGAATGAATGGAATGAAAAGATGTATTGAAGGAATGGACTGCTCAACAGCTTATACCGGTATAGCGAGTGACACACCCGTCGGTGCTCACTTAAGCCCATACTTAACAAAGTCCGGGGATCCAATCACCGTATGAAGAACGTTTCATACGGGTGTCCGAAATCACCCACATTGGAGTGGTGGCCAATATTGCCCACATTGGAGTGGTGAGTCTTACGTGCCCATACTGGAATTGATGAGACTTACAATTTTTCACTTCTGTGGTCAACATGAAACAAATGCGTGAACGGAATGAACTTCATGCAATGAACTCTTATCACATCATAACGAAGAAATATACATAGCATACGAACATGAATAGTCAGACTAACAATTCATCCACAAACAATCATCACCATTCATTATGATAAGACAAGGTACTTAATCAAGGTCTCTATGCCTTTGATAATCCCCAACCTTTTAACATGAATTGAAGTTCTGGAATTCCTCTATACCATAGGTTCTACTCAGTCGTATCACTCATTAGACTTACTTCGAAACCAAACATGCCATATGAATCAAATTTCCTCCAAGAGGTACAGATCAAAACCCATTCATCTTCTACTGCTCTTCCAATACCTTGGTAGAAAAATCTCACCACTATCATTACTTAACCACCACCAAACAGTTGCCAAATTACACTTTGTAAAACTTTGCAACACAAAACTGTTAAGTCTTTCTCAAAAGAAAGAGGCGAATAAGGACAAATTTCGTCACATAAGAAAACGTTGCCCCTCACAGCAAGCACGAAACTAAAAGAAATAATATGGTAACGGGAATCTTCGAAATACAAAAGTTAAGTTCACAGATGAGGGTACACATCCCTCGAAAAGAGAATTAATAAGTACCGACCAATAAGAAAATGACATTGTGATTAAAAAATCGACACCTCTCGTGTAGAAAGAGCAGAAAGTTTAGACATGATTCAAATAATCACAAGTTACAAAACTTGACTCAAATTTTCAAATACTCCTACTGCACTCATTCCTTTAACCCTGAAATTGATCCTTTGACTAACAACATTTTGCCACAACAAACAAGATAATATTTTTTTAGTCCAAACCACAAGATCTAATTAAGAATCAAGAAAATCCTTCAAACACGTCATATTTGCTCAGAACAGTTCAACAACCCAAAAAACGTGGGATCCAAATGATCTCAGCCACAAAAACTCGAAACTCCTTTTTTTTCCTTTGAAGAAATTCACGGAAAGCAATGGATTAATTTACTCTCGGAGAAATCAGCGAAAATTTCCTTTGCTTGCAACATCTATTTGCGAACTCAAAACAAGGAGCCTTTAGAACTAAATCACTCGAAAATCACATTGGAGTGGTGGGTCTTACGTGCCCATACTGGAATTGATGAGACTTACAATTTTTCACTTCCGTGGTCAACATGAAACAAATGCGTGAACGGAATGAACTTCATGTAATGAACTCTTATCACATCATAATAAAGAAATATACATGGTATACGAACATAAATAGCAAGACTAACAATTCATCCACACACAATCGTCACCATTCATTATGATAAGATAAGGTACTTGCCTTCCGCGCTGTGACGTGTTAGGAGGCAACGAAGGTGCCTCTCCACTCACAGCTTCACCGCCTACACAAATATTTATTCGAAATAAGAATAACAAGGTAAGATAAACTACAAGTGTCCTACCATAACCCTCTAACTATCCAAAACAATCAACGGGTTCAAACTGACAATGTAACTAATCAGCCAGATTACAGCCCTACTGGGCAGCGGTACAATAAAAACCATAATTAAATATCTGTAACTCGGAATGACTTGAAACTAGTTCTCAATGAATCATAACGAACAAGGTTATGAAACTCTAGTTGACGGAGTTCTCTGATTCGGCAAAAACAGTTGGCTAAACAGCCGTTGAAAATAACTGACAGACATCTCTCCAGATTACAGACCAGCAATAGATAAAATGGCATAACTTTCATTCTACTGATCCAATGGATGTGATCTTTATCAACCTGGAATCATAGTAAAATTATCTTCAAAATTTTTTTTGGGTGGCCATCCTGGATATGATTCTAACTATATCAAAACCGAGGAACAAACTAACAGTCCCCAATTCTCAGACAGACATAACAACGCGCGGTTAAAATTCCATAACTTTTTATTGGCAACTCTAAAAATTATGATATTTATCAACTTGGAAATCGTACTGAATTTTCTACAAGATTCATTTTGGGTAGCCTTTCTGATTTGGCCTCTAAATAATTCATAATGGCCAGACAAGCAAACTGCCAAATCCCATCAGCTCTCCTGAATAGTCGGACAAAAATGGCCATATCTCCTAAACCGTAAGTCCAAATCAGATGATATTGGTGCCTAAAGAAAGATAAGACCAAGGGCTACAACTTTCTAAGAGGTTTATAGATTAGAAAACGTACGGAACTTACCCAAATCGGACGAACAAATCTGGCGCAGGGGGAAGGAGAAGGTGGCGCACGGCAGGGAGGAGGGTGGCGGCTCCAAGTGGGGGAAAGGGGGAAGGGGGAAGGGTGTTTAGGGTTTTTGGGGAAGGTCATCTCCCTTTTGCTCAGCCCCCTCTTGGGCCACATGGGCCGTGGCCCAATGCCCAGGTTTTCAGGAATTCGCGGAAACCCCTTGAGATCACTGAAAATTGTAATCCCTGTTTAACTCTTTCTCCCGAATACTCTCCTATTCGCACGAATCAATTTCAGGGTATTACAACCATATCCAAGGAATGATCCTCCAGCCCCTTGGAATTTAAATAGGACCATATGGGTGCCCTCCAAAGCAAGGTAGAAGGATCAAAAAGGAAGGAGGCAAGGAAGAGGAAGAAGGAGGAGAAGAAGGAAAAAAAAGAGAAGAAAGTTAGGGCTTCACGATCCATCCACGTTCGTCATCCAAATTCATGAGGTAATGATCTGGTTAACCTTTCTTTGATCCTAGATTGATGTTTATTAAAGATTTAGATTGGTTTAGTCGTGGGAATTGGACGTTTTGGGATGATCTAGTTCGATTAATTGTACCGCAGAACCTTGCGGGGGAGTTTTGGTGTATCTCCATCCAGATTCATGACTTTGCCATGTTAGGAAAGTTATAGATAATTTTGTAAGATTTATAGAGAGTACAATATCATAACATTTGGGTAACTGGTCGAAAAGTTATGGCCTCAAGAGTATTGATGTCCAGATTTCCGTCGTTGTTAACAGCAATTGCATAGATTCCTTTAGTCTGTGTAATAGATGATTCAATTAAATTTTGGCCATAACTAGGTTTAGCTATATAATTCCCTGTACTTTCCATAAGTGGTATGGTTTACTATTTCCATGTTCTAAAAAGATAGTTATAAAATTATGATGTCGACTGTTCTGTGAAATTCCATAATAACATTCGGGGATGAAAATGAGGGACTATATGGCAAAATCAGAGTATTTTCATAACTAAGAAATTATGGAAAATTTAATGTATATTCCAGAAAAATATAGATTTTACTATATTTGGAGTCCAAAAGTAATAGGTATGGACATTTGATCACTGGGACAACGGGTGGGTTGTCCGGTGAAGATGTATTTAGTCCGTCGTATTTGCGCATAGGAGTGATAGCGTATTGTGTGATGATGTTGTACCGTTGTAGCATGTTTTGAGATGTTTGTCCAGAGAGTGTTTCTTCGAGTTTAGTGCCGCCTTTGCATCGTCCTGACTTTGGTGGCTAAGAGGCAAGTGCATGGTAGAGCGGTAGACATCAGTTTGGTTGTCGTTGTCTTTAATATTACGTTACCATGCTATTAATTTATGATTTTGTTATGTTTATTTACATGCCATGAGAGTGATTATGATAATGTTAATGATATGATGATGATATTACCATGATGATGACATGATATGATGATAATGGAACATGTTGATGAATAATATATTAAATTACATTCTTACATCATCTGAACAATCATTGCATAATGGATATCACTTATGGTGATCATATGATATCTATCTTGTTGGTAGAGACTCCACGAGAGTGGAGAGATCCCTAGTCTTTGTTGGATGGGCTTGAGGAAGGGTGAACACTGTCGCGGGTGTTCACTCATGCTATACCGATATAAGTGATGTGATTAGCAAATGAGCATGTAGAATAGTAATGTATTGCATTAATGGAAAGATAATGATATATCTTGAACACATGAATGTTGATGTTATTAATGAATATGGTTAATAAACTGTTTGTTTATTGTTTTATTATGTACTTGTTGAGTAATGGACCCACTCTTGCTTTGTTGTTGATTTTAGGTGGACGTTGACGACATCATGCATGGGATGGATTATCACATGTACATCACATGCAAATACTACACCTACATTATTGATATTAGCGTGCTTTCATTAAATCTAGCATCATGATAATTCCCTTCTGGATCTGTTAGACGTGATTATTATTGGATTGATGGTTTGGAACTTTGATTGGTTTAATAATAGTTTGATTTACTGTTACTTATTGACATCCTATGTACCGGGAGCATGATTCTGATGTTTCTTAGGCGCGTGTGTCCAGAGCGTTTCTCGGGTGCTTGTATCCAAGACGTTCTTGGCGCATGTGACTAAGCTGTGAAAGTTAATCTTTTATACATTTATATTGTTTAGTTTGATGTTTTGTGACCCATTGAAGGGTTTTATTCCATGCATACCTTTTTGGAATTATTGTTGATTATAGTTTAAATTGGTAGTGTGAATGATTTAGTTGACATTTTGGGTTCTGTGTTGGGCCTGAGTGTTGTAGCCTAAGTGTTAGTGATATGCCCTATGAGGCAATTTTGGAGATGATTGTATCACATCTCTATTTATGAATTATAGAATAAATGTTATTATATTACTTGGATGAATTATTATTTATTAAGATTAACAAGTTGGTGAAGTTCTTTACTTGTATGATATCATTCTAAAAGATCCTTGGCCGGATGTCACTGTTTGAAACACGAGTGACTATAGACCAACACATGTATTGATTTATGATCATATTTCACCGATCATAGATATGTGGTATATTGAATCAGTAGTGTGAGCACATGTCAAAGAACATGGTGTTGGAATGACCAACTTTGAGAACTATGAAGATTGTTATACTTCTATGTATAATCAGTTAGTCTGAAGCAATGCTGATGTACAGGTCTAAAAATGGATCGAATACGGACGAATAATGACTATGTCATATTTGTTTTCATATTTTTCCCCGGACGCGGATACGAATACGAATACCTCAGATATGAATATGAATATGAATATGAATAATGTCGAATACAAAATAGAGCGAATACGAATCAAAATGAATACGATCACAAATATTTTTTGAAACTTGAAAACTCCTTAAATTATACCATAGAAATTAACGAAAACATATAACTAATTTATTTGATCGAAAAATTTATGAATTGTTTATATTTTCATGAGCCGACGTAGCGGCTGCGACGCAGCGCCCGGCCAAAGTAGCAACCCACGGCGAGGACACTGTATATGGCTACGGTGGCGTTAGCTGTAACTGTAAGGTGAGGGCCATGGCTAGAGTCAGGGGGCGAGATAATCAGAACTGAAGTTTCAGGAGAGTGCGGCCGCACAAGAAGCAAGGTAGGCATCACAGAGCATCACGAGGAAGAGATGGCTTCTTGAGCTGATGGCAGCCATCATGTTTTTGCTACGGGAGGAACTTGGGTGTGGATGTACGAGTGTACTCGTGAGAAATTTTGGAAAAAGATAACCTCTGTGACTCTGTTCATTATACGGTTTGGCACGCCTAATTGAGACTTTATTGAGAAAGACGTCCTAAAAATCACATTTTTTTGTTAATGTAATAAAATAAGTGAGGAAATAAAAAATTGATAATGTTTATTTGTGGAAAAAATTATTTGAGCATGTTTTGAAACTTTTCATCAAATCAACTAATCCAAATATATGAAAACAACGGTTTGAAAATAAATATTCGAGAAAAGCACATAACAGATAAAATTATGAAAATTTTACATAAATTTTGGAGCCCATTTGTGAATTATGGACTATTTTAGCACCATTGCGCAACAAAAATTCTAAAAATAGCTCCTATAATTTTAAAATTCCAAAAATAGCCTCCCTGCCGTACTAACTGCCATCGGGGATGGCAGCAACCTAGTTGTTGCCATCGGGGACGGCAGCACCTTGGTGCTGCCCCACATGGGCAATTTTTTTTAATAAAAAAAACTAATTAATAATATTTATTGGATGATTTTTTAAATATACAAAATTAGCTCAAACAATTATGACATTTTTTGTGGAGCCTCCTGGATAGTTTGCCTGCTTGTGTAATTTTTTTAAAAGTTTATGCATTCTTTTGTTTTCTCCAAAATTCTTTAAAGTCTAATGTTTGTAGGAATTTTCTAATATAGCAAATGAGATCCAAACATTATGAATTTTTTTTACCTGACTCCCTACACAGTGGACTTGATTGTGTAAATTTTACATAATTTTATATGCTCTGAAATTGTCTCGACAAATTCAGCATTTAGGTCTCAAAAATTAGGACAAGACGTTTCGGAAATTAGGGTTTCATTATTTCATGTGACTTGACATGTGTGAAGTTTGGTACGACATGACTACTCTTGGCCGCTATGGTTCTTGATCACATTTCTTCTGTACGGTGGAGTTAAAGCAGAGTACAGAAATTAACTTAACTAAAGTGGTTGAGAACGTTCCAATTACGGAGAAGCCCTAAAACATAGAAGAATCGATGTCGATGTGAATGGTTATATCTGGAATTCCACGAGAAGAGGCGTACTTTCATGGCTCAGCGGAGGCACAGCACCAGAACTACATTGTAGTCCGCGCGCGGACAGAAGCACGTTACATGTGGTCACATGGCATGATGGTTCGGCTAATCGCTTTAGTCATGGACGCTACTACTACGGTAACTTGCGACACGAGCTTCCGGAGCATGTAGGTACGCATGCCTTTAGGGGATAGTAAAAACATGACGAGTAGAAGGGGGACTACTACGGAATGGCCCGACCTACTGCGTGGACCGGGGTCATTTTCCCTTCCTTGCGAGCTCGGCGTTGTACTCCTCGCCGACCGCCCTTGCCTCGGCCACCATTTCCTGCTTTTTATCGCGCTCCCTCTCGCGTGCCTCGCGCTCCTTGTGCCTGCACGCCTCGAGATGGGCCTGTGTCTCCCGCCGGATACGTTGGTTGTGCTCTTCAGTTCGACGCTCCTCTCGGATCTCGCGTGCCCTTTCGGCATTCCACTCCTCGAAGTCGATTCGCCACTGGTCGTGTGGGTGGATCTCTAGGTCGATCCACTTGCGGTAGCCACATAGCGGCTCTGGGGACTATGAGTTGACGGGAGAGATTACTAGTGCGTACTTTGAAAGAGAATTGGTAGGGGAATTTACTGTAAGTAGTCCTTACCGGCTGCCGATAGCTGCTCGTATCCCAGCGACGGTCGGGATAGTCAGAGGAGTAGTTGGGACAACCCCAGTAACGCATATCGATGCTGAGCCGGTGCTTAGATTTGAAGAACGTGCATGTATCTCTGCGCCAACACAGGGGCGGCGTCTCCCCCTCTAGCAGGTGTTGCGGCGAAGGCTCGGTTGGAACGTTCTGGCAAGGGTTGCTGCTATGGGGGCTTCATTGCGGAGAGCTGCCATCCTGGCAAGCTGCTCTTGCCAGACCCGGGCCTCAGCAGCCCTAGCTTGTTCGGCCCGTGCGGTAGAACCCTTGCTAGATCGCAGATCTCGTCCCATTGATTCTTGATGTTGTCCATCCCAAGGTGGTGAATCAAGCTGTGGTGTAGCGTTGGGTTTGGTTGTGTGGTTTTCTCTCCTCAATGTCTTCCACCTCCTTTTATTAGCCAGAGGGTTGGCATGGTGTGGTTAAATTCACGTGAGTAGCCGGCGTGGCAGAGTGTTCTCTAATCTTTTCGAGAGAAGCCTGTCTTATTTTTTTGGAATGTTGTCCTTCGGTGCGAAAAAGTTGGCAGGCGAGTGTTGTCACGTCTTACTTTGCGAGTCATGTCTCGCCCCGCTGCAGAGAGAAGTCATGTCTTACTTTGCGAAATCGTCATTTCGGTTTGAAAAGTCGACGAGACGATGTGTTGTCACGTCTTACTTTGTAGAGGTCTTTGTCATTTCATCAAAAGCAGAGTGTCTTTGTCATTTGATGAAAAGCCGCGAGACAGAGTGTTGTCACATCTTACTTTGCGAGTGTTGTCCTTTGGTGCGAAAAGTTTGGCGAGGCGAGTGTTATCACGTCTTACTTTGCAGAGTCCTGTCTCGTCCTGCTTTGCAGAGAGAAGTCACGTCTTACTTTGCAGAGTGCTATCATTTCGGTCTGAAAAGCTGACGAGGCAGTGTGTTGTCACGTCTTACGTTGCAGAGTGAAGTTGGCGAGGTTGTGTGTTGTCACGTTTACTTTGTAGAGTCATGTCTCGTCCTACTTTGCAGAGAGAGGTCACATCTTACTTTGCAGAGTGCTGTCATTTCAATCTGAAAAGCTGACGAGGCAGAGTGTTGTCACATATTACTGTGTGGAGTCATGTCTCATCCTGCTTTGCATGGAGAAGTCGTGTCCTATTTTGCAGAGTGTTGTCCTTTCGGTCTGAAATACTGGCGAGGCAGTGTGTTGTCACGTCTTACTTTGCAGATGGTGGTCACGTCGTGCTTTGCAAAATAAGTCGTGCGGTCTTACCATTGCAAAAACTAAGTATTCTGAAATTGTATGCAATATTACATATTTAGATCTCAAAAATTTGGAATGCTGAATTTGGAAATTAGGGTTTGATTAATTCGCACACAAAGTATTCATAACGGAATTAGATAGAGGCATACATGATACAAACGAGTACAACAACGCCGCAAAGGCATACATCACGTAGTGCAGGGATGTATAGATAAAGAGTGGATATTACAATCTTATTAAAACTAAACTTCTACTTGGCAAGAACAAGAAATAATATAAGAAAAACTGCCAAACTAGCTATGTTAACTCATTTCTGAAGTATTTTCTCAACCCTTTCTATCCTTCCATCCAGTCTTTTAAGAATATTATCTTTATTTTCCATCGGTTGATCCGATGGTCGAGGCACTTGACGAAATACAGCAACACCACGGGTGTCCTCTTGCAAGGCAGCAATTTGCATTGCAATGTCTCGAACATCTGGCACAACTTCATCAGCCCACAGCCAGAACCGACATGTTGTGTTCCGTAAAAATAATTGCAACTGTAAGTGAAAAAACATGCTATTTAGAAAGAAGTTTATTGGGGATGATCATGAACAAGTTACCGTAAGATTTGAACACTTCATGAACACTTGGGATGGATTCGTTGGCGTATGGGAGGTAAACACATTCACTGGATCCCTACAACGAGGGCAAACAAAGTGTTGCTGTAGTGTTTCTAATTGCCTGCTCACTCGGAATTTTGATGAGGCCGTAGACATCCCTTTTAAGACTGGAAAAAAGGAGAAGAGAAAGCGAAGAGTGAGGGCAATGACAGCCAAATCATGCATATATATAGCCTGCGGGTAAATTGCAATTTTGTTGAAGAAAATTCACGTCCGCGAGGTAGCGGGGCCGAGGAGGGATCCTGGGGCAGCATTGCATTATGTTTTTAAGGTTTAGTAAGTTAAAATTAGGAGGTAGAGTTGTCGTTTGTACTAAATATTTCGGAGAACATTTTGCGTAGATAAATCACAGTGTCGTAATGCACAGGGACATTACATAAATCACAAAAGGCGGAATGCACAATGACATTATGTAACAAGTTTTACATGGCCATGACATTAGTTATGGCGCATCGTCGTGTCGCTTGCCGGGACGGCGCAGTTTATCCTCAGGGAAGGTGACCTGTCCGGGGAGCGGCGTACGTCTCGAAGGCCGTAGTAGGGGCCCTGCCTGGGAGGTGAATCTGGGGTGATCTCTTCGTGGGGTTCCGTCTGAGGCCTGAGCATATCGTCAACCCGCTGGTGCTCTTCCTGCTGGAAGGGTAGGGGGTGAGTTAGTCATTGGTTTTGTGCAACGGGAAAATCAGTGTAACTACATTCACGCGTACCTGAGTAGGCTGTTGTGTGGAGGAGGATCCTCCTGGCCAATCTGAGCCGTACGTGTCGCCAAACCACTGGTCGCGCTCCCGCAGGTGTGATTGAACGCCATGCGTCAATGAGCCGAACCCTTCGTCCCCACGCTGCGGTGAGTCAGGGTCGCCGTGTGGAGTGCAAAAACATCGCGTCGGTGAGGAAGTCCTATCCTGCGCCTCCCTCCGTGATGACGATGGTTGCAGTAGAGTGTTGTCCCATCGCAAGTGCTGCAAGAACAAAGGGTAATGTCAGATACGTCCGAAATGAGTGCATGCAAAGGTACTCACGACAAGAACCGACTGACAGATGACAAACTTGTGGCCCGAGGCAGGTCGGGCCGAGCGACCGTAGCTCCGACGACTCCAGGAGTGCAACGGGCATGCGTAGGGCGGTGTCGACGCAGGTGCCGAAGGCGGAGGTGGTGGAGGGTGCCCTCCGTGTATGCGATGCTGTGCGTGAACGTTGCTATGGTGACCACAAGTTATGGATCTAATCGCAGCCCTCGCGTCCTCGCCTATGGTGCGCATTACGCCAAGGAGACGATCAACGGTGTTGTTGTTTTCATGGCGTAGAGCTTCAGCACTCTCACGCTGGATACGCTCCAAGCGGTAGTACTGCAAGAAAACCAATAATAGTAAGTGTGAAAAGTGTTGCCGAACGAAAATTATGCGAAGAATGTTTTACCGTCTAGTCGAGGCGGGCTGGCCAGTGATGGTCGGGACCAGCTAGTACGATGTCGTCGTGCATGGCATCCACTGAACGCTGCGGCGCTGGCCAAGTAAGCCTCCACCTAGTGCGCAGAACGTACTACCGCAAGTACGCAGTGTACGTCTGGATGGTATAGTCGCGAAGCTCCTACACCACGTCCGTCGTAACCCTCTCAGTCCACAGCGCCGTCCATGGCTGCTGCGTCTACCTCCAGTCGTCGCACCTCCGCCTCCTCGTTTGTCTACAATTGAATTGAGAAGTCAGAAAATCTTATTCAGATATGCCCTTAAAATGACACCAAAGAATGGGATGTTTGTACTCTGCTTTAACTCCAACGTACAGAAGAAATGTGATCAAGAACCGTAGCGGCCAAGAGTAGTCATGTCGTACCAAACTTCGCACATTTCAAGTCACATGAAATCATGAAACCCTAATTTCCGAAACGTCTCGTCCTAATTTTTGATACCTAAACCCTGAATTTGTCGAGATAATTTCAGAGCATGTAAAATTATGTAAAATTTACACAATCAAGTCCACTATTTAGGGAGTCTGGCAAAAAAAAATTCATAATATTTGGACCTCATTTGCTATATTATAAAATTCCTACAAACATTAGACTTTAAAGAATTTTGGAGAAAAAAAAAGAATGTAGAAAATTTCAAAAAAATTACACAAGTAGAAAAACTATGTTAGGAGACTCCACAAAAAATTTCATAATTGTTTGAGCTCATTTTTGTATATTTAAAAAATTGTCCAACAAATATTATTAATTAGTTTTTTTAAAAAATAAAATTATAGGGGCTATTTTTGGAATTTTGAAATTATAGGGGCTATTTTTGGAATTTTTGTTGCGCAACGGGGCTAAAATAGTCCAGAATTCCCCATTTGCTAAGTTTTAAAATTCAAAAACCTCTCAGCGAGTTGAAATTTTTGAAATCTGATTTGAATTCCCGTTGAGCCAATGGGCCGAATATGCCTCACCCCAACTCCTCTTGAGCGCTGTTGCAGCCAGCGCCTCGCACTCCTCTCGTTGACATGTTGGGCTCACACGTCATGCCATTGCCCTGTCACCTCCGTCCTGTAGTGTGCTAGAGCTTCGCCCATGCCGTCGCCACCATCATCCTAGAGCGCCCACGGGAGAGGACCAAGGTTGCCCGATCTCACCTGCTCCGCTCACCATTTCACTCTGCCTGGGTCTCGTTGCTACGCGAGAAACTCGTGAAAACCCGAACTGCCTACAAGTTTTCCGTTGACCTTCTCGTCTTCGTCTCGCTACTTGATGACCCACTGTCATTACTGAAATCCAAAACCTCCAACACCGTTACCATTTTCGCCCGAAATGTGTCCTCGTCTCAAGCTCCGGTGCGCACGCTCCGCCAAAGCTCGAGCGTGTCCAGTTGTGAGCCAAGCCCTCGACATGCGTGTCATTATGCACCATTTAGCTCACTCATTCACCCCCCACTTCTCTGTCCTATGCAGTGTAGCTCCGCAATGGGGTCTTCTTACTCATCTCTAGCACTACAGTAGTCGCGGGAGATCTCCATGCTTGGTGAGTCCTTGGCCACTCCGTGTTCGGTTTGAGCATCATCTCAACTCACTAAACCTTCTCGTGTAGTCCATTTTAGCTATCTTTGCCCACACCGAGCTGTCACCATGAACCTCTTTGTCTCCACCGCAGCCATTGACGCCAATCCTTCTCCGATGAGTCATTGACCCCACCGAGGTCAATTTCTTCATGTATGAGTCCATCTGAAGCTATGCATGTGCTTCATTTTAGCTGATTTCCACTGAGATGACCTGTTACCGTGAAGCTTGCTGCCGCCGCCTCTGGTCATCGTCGTCAAGCCGCCTCAGCCCTTCTTCGACCTCAAATTCTACTTCCTCATGATTGCGGTGAGCTACTAAGAGCATATGGCTCCTTTAATTTGGATAGTGTAGTGCGTTTGCGCCATAATCGTTAGTGAAACCCATGACACCGCTGCAGGACATCGCCGTTGGCTCGCCTCAAGCGACCCTAGGGCCCCGAGCCACGACCGTTATCTTTGCGATAGCACCCTGAGCCGATTTGAGCTTCAAATTCCCTTTGCCTTTGCTCCTAACGGAAATGTCATGTTTGGCCCAAGGCTCCTCGCCACCGTGATGCCGACTCCGTCCACCTGTCCGGCCATCTTCGCCACCCCTAGCATCGCCATGACACCAACTTTCCATTCCAGAGCTCCCCCAAGCCTTTCCCTGCTTGCCTCACCGCCGGCAAGCTCACCTTTCCTCGGTTGCCTTGTGACTCTGCCTTTCTCCTTCTCTCTCACAACTAGTGGGCCCCACGAGATTAAGTGATGGTTAGTCTGAAGTGACATAGATTAAGTGTATGACAAGTGGGACTGGTTGAAAAGTTATTCAAAAAACTAATTTAAAATGTATCTAGTATATAAATCACTCACATATGGGACCACTCACTATTCTCAGTTTTAAAATGAGTTTTAAAAACCGACAGACTAACATGTGGACCCCAGCTATCAGTGGATTAAATCAAATCAGGATTTAATCATTTAGTTAAATAATTAATGGTTCTATGACATGTGGGACCGCTACTGTTTTTATAAATAAAAATCAAAAAATAGAAATATGATTCACTGACAAGTAGGCCCCACATGTAAGTGAATAAAATCTAAAAAAATTGAAAAAAAATGAGAAAATATGTTTTCAACTCAGAGGAAAATATGTTTTCTCTGTTAGAAAGCGTAAACCTCACAAAATACGCTTTCGACGTCATATTTTTATTATTTCAGGATTTTTCATACCGAGCAAAACTAAAATGTTATTAACTTTTGAATATGAACTCCAAATTATTATTATTTTTCTAAATTTAAAAAAAACCATGTTATGTCTGAATATGAAAAAATATTTTGATTTTATTACTATTGAAATTATTTTTCTATAATTAATTTGATTTGACTCTTTTTGAATAGACGTCGATACCTCGAATGAAATTTTCGACGATCCTCCATCCTCAAACTCTGAGATACCATAGCAAGGCAAGCACCCCATTTGACTATGTTGATCCCATTATTTCAATTATTGTATTTCTGTTGCAACTTCTATTATGCATGCATGTATGTTTAAGTAAAAATAGCTATATTTACGGGCACCGGCAGTTAAATTCGTACTCAATGCACAATACTCCTTGAAATATTGGTATGATTATGGTTGTAGCCTTTAGGATATGATTTAAGCAATATATGGTGTCGAATTGGGAATTTTGAGTACAAATATCGCATAAATGCTTAGCTGAGCTCTAGTTTTACCAAATTTAGAAAAAGGATGAAATGTTGAATATAAATTTGGGAGATTTTAAAATGATGGTCTAGATGGGTTACCTCTATTAATTTCATATAAAAAACTAGATTACGGCGCGGGCGAGTTATAATATGAACTGATGAATGTGAGAGGATTTCTCGCATGTAGGTAGATTGGGGGAGATCCTCGCCCGGGTCAATTAAGGACCGAACGCTGGTAAATCATATCTAAGGCTAAGCGTACAACCACATATGCCGGTATAGAACGACCTTAGCTATTTAAGTCATCGAAGACTAGCCTTGCATGTTGGTAGGGCGTAGTAGTATGAGCATGACCAGGTAGGCTTGTTCGAAGGGGTTCCCTTCACTGAGGCATTGGGACCAAAGCCTTCCGATACAACGGTTAATGCCTCAATTTGACAGGAGGTACCTAGGATTGAAGTGAGGGCTATCATTGCCAGGATAGTGCAAGACTATTACTAGATGATGTAAAGGCTCGTTACGTACTCTAAACTGTGTACTATAATATGGTGTGAAGTGGTATCGACAGATACCAGATAAATTAGAGAATTTGTATATTGTGGGTAAAGTTGCATATCTCTGCAAATTTTAAACCTATTTAAATAGCCGTACTCGCGGTCATGAGCTTGCTTAGTGATGCCTCATCGGGTATAGTCTCTTCTTTGCAAAAACAGTTTAATCGGGAAATGACGGGATGGATTTTTCGGTGTTGTTTATCTTGAGTGTCATGTATATGGCTGAGAATAAGATGTTGATCGCAGCCAAGGAGGGTTGTGACTTATTATTTATTAAGTTATATACTTGTTGTTCCTTCTTTATTAAACTCTCACTAAAGTTTTGTTTCAAAATACTACATATTAATATTGCAAATAAAATTTACTTGTTGAAAATAACTTGTAACATAGAGCCTCATCTCTTGTTAGTTATGCATTTATATAAATTTTTACGATACACTACAAATCTTTCTTAGCATGCAATGTACTTGTCGGGACCCGGAGTAGGCAACCCCCGGAACCTCTATGTATACTGAACTAGTCCCAGATCAGTAGCTAGTTCACACAGTTGCAACATTGGTGTACTCAAAACCATACAAAAACATGGCTAAAGAAGCAGACAAATTAATAATACTTAACAGCAAAAGGACCTTATAGTCAAGGTTTTACAGAGCTTGCTACGCAGTGCTAAAGTCACGACCAGGTCCACGACCAGATCTACGACCAGGTCCACGACCAGAGTAAACTTGCACCGGAACAAAACAAACTCGCGGAAGCCATCCAACATCCCCACAGGCAATCGAGTGGAGAACACCTCCTAGTTCGCATGGTCTTCGAAGTATTCCTCTTCAAAGAGCGCTGTGCTCACTGGTTCTTCTCCGGCGACTGATCAACAAATGGCGTAAAGCCGTGAGTACATAAAGCTCTCAGTAAGTCGTAAGAAAATACATGCAAGTAGTATTCATGCAAGGCTTGACAAGGATAGCTTTATATTTAGTTTGTAGAAAGCAGTATTGACTGTAAATATAGTAAGTAGATTGAAGCACGATTTAAAAGATTAATACACAAGTAAACAAGTTTATTTGAAACAACTCGTGAACACTCTGTTCACTTCCCAAACAACGACCAAGACCAGATCACTTCTACGACCAGATCGCTTTTCAACCAAACCATTTCAACAACTCGCAACTAGCCACGATCATATTTTTGATAAAATCTACCCCTCGTGTGAAATCACCAGACATTGTCCATAACTGGGGCATGGCTATTCAAATAGTTTTACACTCTACAGAGGTTGTACAGCTTGACCCATAAGACACGACTTCTCTAGTTTGTTTGGCTTCTGTCGATACCACCGCTTACTACCTTAGGTAAGCAGTCTAGAGCATGTGACAAGGCCTTTACAAAGCTCCATTTTGACTAGGTTCTGCCCGCTAAGGTTTTGCCTTTCTGGACCCCCTCCTGCGCCATGTGAATCCATCTCAGAACTCGGGATCGCACCACCACGACAGAACTAAACCAAAATATTGCTAATTATTCAGCCATGTCCACCCCTTTCTGGACATGTGGTTGTACGGTGTGGCCCAGATCAATGGCGCATAAAGTTAAGTCTTTAGTGGCTGCTCAGGCGAGACTATCTCATTCCATGTGCCTCATGCACCTAAGTGCCTCCCGCATTCCTCCTTTGCCACCAACCACTCGCTTGAGTATAAATCATTTTCGTTCATCCAAGCCAATGACAACCCCTGCCATGGCACCAAATTTTGTAACAGCGGCATCACACTACAATTGACACAGGTGTGACCTCGCACCATAGTTGCACAACAGTGGTATCATACCACAATTCCATATATCATTAAGTCAAATTTATCATCATTGAATCATCTGATCGAGAGACATCGCATAACTAAAGCATGTCTAAGGATAATACATACCCATGTTGGTATTACAATAATGGCCAACTAAGATTACCCAGCCTATGGTGTCCATGGGTACATGTCAACAGGAGTCATACTGTCAAGTAGGTATTTAACTATTCCCAGAAACAATTAATATAAAAATAGCAATGCATACTGATATAAAACAATATAACTTTATAAAATACATACAACATGATCAAAGGCCTACGACTTGCCTTCTTTGAAGAGTTGAGATACTTTAGTCGAGATCGACGGGTCTAAGAACTCTTTGGAAAGACCGAAATCTATACGAGCGAAAAGAGCCAAATAAATAAAACAACTCCAAATAAAATCCAAAAATTACCAAACTAGAACCAAAAGAAAGGTAATAAATTTATAGATTTGAATAACTCAAATCGGAGCTTGGACGGAGGAGAACGGACTCTCGGAACGAGATTTGACTACAGGTGGTCGGAAGTAGGATCGACTGGTCGAAAGAAGGTTCAATTACTCACCGTGGTAGAAAGAAGAAATAAAGATTCGACTGCTCGGCGCGGTCGAAAGAAGGATTCGATTGCTCGACGCGGTGGAAAGAAGAAGAAAGATTCGATTGCTCGACGCGGTTAAAAGAAGGAAGAACAGGACACGAAGAGCTTACCAAGACTGAGAGAGAGGTTGGAGGAGGACGATGGACGGCGAACGGAGGCGGGGAAGCTTGCGGTCGGAGGCCAAGAAGGACGGAGCAGGCGCTCTGGGGAACTCTTCGGCGGCGAGGAGGTCGAAGACATCGCAGACGCTCTAGGGAACTCTTCAGCGGTGAGGAGGTGTGCACCGGGTAGGCCGCGATCTTTCGAAGCCAACGACGAAGACCACTCCGGCGAAGAAGCTTAGACGGCGGCGCCAGAAGCGGCGGCACGAGCTCCAGTCGGCGGTAGCTAAACTCAAAACACGGCGAAACGAGGGCGAGAGTTGAGAGGAAAACAAGAGGAGGCAAAGGGCTTCCTAGTGCTGCATTTATAGAGGAAGGAGGGGGACCGGGGACAAGATGGAGTGGCAGGATTCACGGCGGCACGACGAAGACAACTGCATTCAATGCGCAGACATCATTTAATGCACACAACACGTTAGATACAACAAAATTTAATGCATAGATGGCATTTAGTGCGCACGGTGCGGTAGAGACAATGACATTTAATGCACAGAGGGCATTTAATGCGCACGACGCTGGGGAAAAATAGGGAGGAACACGCGCTGAGGAGGGTGGTCGAAACCGAGGGGCGGGCGAAACCAGAAAGCTAGTCGAAATCAAAAGGGTGGTCGAAACTATAAGGCTGGTTAAGACCACAAGGCTGGTCGAAACCATAAGGCTGGTCGAGACCGAAAAGCTGGTCAAGACCGCAAGGCTGGTCGACTACGAGAGGATGGTCGACACCGAGAGGGTGATCGACTACAATAGGATGATCGACACTTAGAGGGTGGTCGACCAGGAGAGGAGGGTGGTGCTAGGGCGCGGTAAAGGGGCACACGGGGAGGCAGCAAGGTCAAGGGGCACATGAGGGAGGAGGCGGGAGTAGGAACAACCGACGGGAATTCGGGACAAACAAAGAGAAGGGAAATTCAAATACCAGAGAACTCCAATAAACTCAAAATAAACCAAATTGAATCAGTTGAAGTTTGATTTAGTCATTTAATTTGCTTTTAATTCCCAAAATTTCAAGTTAACCTTTGGCAATTAAATAAGATCGAATGGTTATTTTTAATTTTTGAAAATTTTCAAAAAATCCTGAAAATTGGGATGTTATAGTACTCAATCTTAAATTATTATTCATAGGATGAGAATGCGCACAATCCGGATGACGCTTTGTTCGATCCCGGTACAGAGGGTACGGGGACGAGTATTTCTAGGGTTTCACTCTTGCAGGTTGCCTGAGGGTTTGGATGGGCATACCGCTGAACTTTTGCCTTTAAGCTACTATGTTTCCGCTGCTACTTCTGATACATGATCTTATATTTGGCCGGTCAGCCATTCTAATATAAATTATGTAATCGTTTAAGTTATGCACCATATTTGTTTCATGTTGTATGTAATTACGTATGGATGTGTATGCTATTATTGTAGATGTATGTACTAGCCACTGATTATTAGACTAGTACAGTACACACACGAGAATTTCAGATATTCTACGCCTGTAATCTGACAGTTGTGAAGGTGATTGAGACGTGAGAGATATCAAGATCCTGAGCCTAACACGTTCACTTTCTTGTCCCCATGGCTATACTCATGTCAAAGTTTTCTTTAGTCAGTCAATAGAAGACTTACGCGTTATAAGTAAACAGAATCATCAATGAATACACCGGAATTTTGGGCAATATTGGCCCATTGGTCCACAAAAATTTCAAATCTAGTCTATTTTATCCCCCAAATTACATTTATAACTCCTCTACTAGCGCAGTTGATCTAGAGGCTGACACGTATGTCTGCTGCGCCGTGTGGCCGTAGCAGGCCTTCTTATGCCCAGGGCCCGCAACCCGCAGCAGCTGCGCTCGCAGGCTGCAGCAGCAAGGAAGGTGCTGTGCCCCGCAGACGCAGCAGGGCGGCAACGCAAAATGCACGGCAGGGCCCCACGGAGTGCAGCCGCCGGGCGTAACTCGTAGCAACTGCGTCCCGCCGACTTAGCAGCTACGGCGAAAGAGGTTAGAAGTGAAAATTACAGATAAGAAAGTTACAACTGGAATTTCAGATGAACAGGGCCCAAAAATGGCCACTACTCGAACACACCGTGCTATCCGGCCGAGTACTACGTATACCAGACTACCTGACGCCAACAGTGGACTAATGAAGCTAGGATCGTCCGTCCTTATGTACTACCTTGTATTTAGATTCCTTTGTACTTTTGCACGCACAAATCAATGGCAAATATCGAAGCTGCCCGGCCTGTCCGCCGCATGTCAATGTCGAGCCGATAAAAAGCAAAACAATGAACTTTGCAGCACGGAAGTCGTTGTAGTATAGTGGTGAGTATTCCCGCCTGTCACGCGGGTGACCCGGGTTCGATCCCCGGCGACGGCGAAATTTGAAATATTTTTAATTACTATCCCTAATCACTGTCTTAACGGGATGCCGTAATTTAAATCTGCGTCGAGACTGGTCTTACCCGTTGGCGCTGCTGGGTCGATCTGAGCTTTACATTGGACAGAAATGTGTAGCCGGCGGACAGGCAACGCCGGGTGTTGAGCTGAGTTAGTAATTTTGTGCCTACATAGTATGAGGGCTATTATCTTGTGCCTGCCATTTTATTTCAGGACACTGTACATATCAGGACTCTAGATGTCTTGCATTGATGTTTGTTTGGGTATTCAATTATCTATGAACAACCGGGTGAAATGTGAAATGTCAACAAACCATGTAAATCTTCAGATAACATTTCCATTGCCTCCTTGGATGTGGGAAGGGTATAGTCTGTTATGTCCATGTGAAGTGTACTGATTGGGCAATTTTTAGCATTGGGAGGAAGTGATATTGTGATACTCCTGGATGGCATTCTTGGGCTGCATATTGTTTTACATAGAGCAATGGCTGTTAATTTGAGACCTCGACGATCAGTATGGAAGCCTGATTTTTGTAGCATTCACTTCGGGACTTTGTTGCATTGATCTTTGGCACTTGATATGTGTTGTGTCCATGGAAAAAAGACTAATACTTCAATTATGAGTGCCCTACCTTTTTGGTTATTTTGGGAGTTGGGGCATAGGAGAAGGAACAGTGCAGAGTTTGAGCTGAGCCGGACCAAAGAGAGGACTTTTGTCGATATGGCTCTGATACCACTTTTGTCGAACCCGGGAATGAAGGATCCCGAATTCCCCGTGTTTCCCACACTAGTCTAGGATTTCTAGTGTACATAGTCCAACAAAAATGTCATCACAATCATATCACGCATTTATTTAGTATGAAACAGAGTTTATTACAACATGGGCCTGAGGCCAATTAAAATAACACAGCGGAAAACAAGTAAGTAGTAGACCACACGATGCGCCATAGGCAATCGTCTGTAGGCACAGTCCTAAACGTCTGGATCCTCACCGTCCGGATAGAAGTCTTCTCCTGAATAAATGTTATTCAGTAAGAGTGAGCACAACTACCGTGCTCACAAGTTACACCCAATAAAGAAATATGATGCGTGCATAAGTAAACAAGTGAGGTTGATAGGGTTTATTTGCGTAAAGAAGCATTTTCAGTTTTAAATAGGCATACTAAGTTTTAGGGCAATTTTTAATATATATATATATATATATATATATATATATATATATATATATATATATATATATATATATCAGATTTTAGATTTACAAATTTACAGTCGATAGCCTCCATACGAAACATTGTGATGGATATCCTCCTATCACATGGCTAACCACCCAATTTTACCACAAGGATTCACCATCCTAAAATTATTTAGAAAAATCATTTTTAAAACCAAAACAAAGTCTAACTTAGAGTGTGAGAGACCATGTGAGAGGTCCTCCATTGTGAGTGATGAGTATTTGACAGCTTGTTAAATGTTTGAAAGTTGAGTTTTTCGGTTTGGACTGTTTCTGTGCTGAAACAGGATAATCGGAACTACCGCTGTGTATGTCGCGGAAGTTCCGATAATCGGAACTACCGGCGTTGGAAATAGAAACTTCCGATTAACCTGAGTTTTGAGTTTGGTTGAAGTAATCGGAACTTCCGCACCTAGGGTAGCGGAGCGTGTCACACGTTCCAAAGCTGGTTTGTCTCTCTTCTGTCTCCATTCTGCTTTCGTCGCCTCATTTGAGCCCAAAGACATTTGTCATGCTCTATCTGACGAGTCTTGGACAAACGCCATGCATGAGGAGTTGGAAAACTTTGAAAGAAACAAGGTCTGGTCCCTTGTTGAGCCCCCTCAAGGTCACAATATCATTGGGACCAAATGGGTGTTCAAGAACAAGCAAAGTGAAGATGGGTTAGTCATTCAAACAAGGCTAATTTGGTAGCTCGTGGGTACTCTCAAGTTGAGGGTCTAGATTTCAAGAGACCTTTGCCCTCAGAGCTAGACTTGAAGCCATTAGAATCTCGCTTGTCTTTGCAGCCTTCTAAGGGTTTCAAGCTTTACCAGATGGATGTCAAGAGTGCCTTCCTCAATGGCCTTATTGAGGAAGAAGTCTATGTTAGACGACTTCTTTGTTTCGAGAACCCCAAATACCCTAACCATGTCTCTGAGCTTTCCAAAGCTTTGTATGGATCAAGCAGCTCCTAGAGCTTGGTATGAAAGACTTAAGTCCTATCTCACGAGTCATGGTTTTGAAATGGGTAAAATAGACAAGACCTTGTTCATCCGCTGCCTTGGCACCGATCTTTTGCTCGCCCGGATCTATGTGGACGACATCATCTTTGGCGGCTCCTCGCATACTCTCGTGTCTCAGTTTTCTGATGTTATGAGCTCGGAATTTGAGATGAGCATGATGGGCGAGTTGAGCTTCTTCCTTGGCTTCCAAATCAAACAGACTCGGGAGGGTACCTTTCTTCATCAAGGAAAATACACTTGAGACCTCCTGAAGCGCTTCGACATGAATGATGGAAAGCCAGTATCAAGTCCGATGGCATCTACAGCTGCTCTGGATCCAGATGAAGACGGCGAACTGCTGACCAAAAGGATTTCAGAGCATGATTGGCTCTCTCTTGTACCTCACGACCTCGAGACCGGACATACATTTCTCGTGTGTCTTTGTGCTCGCTTCAGCTTCTCCTCGCGTATCTCACCGTCAGGCGGTGAAGCGCATCTTTCGGTACCTTCGAGCTACCATTGACTATGGTATCTGGTACTCTTCCTCTTCTTGTCTATCTCTTAGAGCCTTCTCCGATGCGATTTTCTTTGTCAGAGGATAGATAGGAAGAGCACTTCCGCACTTGCCAATTCATTGGCAATTCTCTTGTCTCCGGTCGTCAAGGAAGCAATCCGGTGTTGCGCAATCCAACGCAGAGGCCGAGCACGCTGTCGCACGATTCTTTGTCAGAGCAAGTGCTTTGGATGGTCTCGACCGCAGACTTTGGGTTAGCTATCGATCGTGTTCCACTCTTTGTGATAACACGTCTGCGATTTGCATTGCCAAGAACCCAAATGCAACATTCTCGAACCAAGCATATTGATATCGATATCACTTTCTTCGAGACCATGTAGAGAAGGGTGATATTGTGCTCAGATTTGTGGAGAGTGAGCACTAGTTGGCCGATATCTTCACTAAGCCTCCGGCGACTCCTCGGTTTTCGACTTTGGGAGAGCTTAGTGGTTTGTCCTTACTGATTGTTGTGGGGGAGCTATGCTACTACTCAGATTATATTATATTATAATATATTTTTACTATTACTCCTTTCTGGTTGTATTTCTTTTAATATTTTGGGTCGAAGTCCTTCCAGCATAGGTTAGATGGTTGCCGCTTCTCACTCTCCAAATACAAGTGATAATGATCGATGCACTGTGACAACCGCTCCATATGGATACAGATTGGTCCGGCTCGAGTCTGAATCAACCAGGAGGGAAGTGGTATATTCTTGTTGTGGTCGATGACTTCTCGAGGTACTCTTGGGTGTTTTTCTTAGCCTCGAAGGATGAGACGTTTACTCTTATTCGTGGTCTTTTTAGTAGGATTTCTGTTGAGCTCCCTGTGCATTACGAGCAATTCGTGACCGATAATGGCACCGAGTTCAAGAATTCCTACTTTGAGAGCTTTTGTGGTGAGACAGTGTAGAGCACCGCTCGCTCCATCGCCCCCAACAAAATGGCGTTGTGGAGAGGAAGAACCGTACCTTGGTCGAGATGGCGGGACGATGCTTGATGAGTACTCTACACCTAGGAAGTTTTGGGTCGAGGCAATTGCACGCTTGTCATGTTTCTAATGTAGTTTTCTTCTGCACTCTTGCATCGCACTTCTTATGAGTTGAGATATGGGCGAAAACCCACGCCTCGCATTTTCGTGTGTTTGGTTGCAAGTGTTTTATTCTGAAGTCTGGGAACCTAGATAAGTTCGAGTCACGATCTTGTGATGGGATCTTTCTGGGTTACTCGACTTCTTCTCGTGCCTATAGAGTCTGGAATTGCGAGTCTAGCAAAATGGTAGAAACCTGTGAAGTGACCTTCGATGAGGCCAGTCCGGGGACTAGGCCTGATATCTCAGGTTCTCTAGAGCAGTCTGAGTCCATCTTTGTGGACGATGAGGAAGACGGAGATGAGGGTTGTCTACCTGATCCAGTTCTTCCTCCTCCTCTTGAGGTGCCTTCTTCCACCGCACTCGAGGAGATCACCCTTACCTTCTCGCTTCTTCCAAGCTAGTGGCTTTGTTCCTATCTCATCCGCTAATGAGGTAGAGGCCACTTCTTCATCTCACTCGACCTCCAAGACACATCCAAAAGGACCATCCTTGAGAGAGCATCATTGGAGACCTTTTTGAGCGTGTCACACGCTCCAAAGCCGGTTTGTCTCTCTTACGTCTTCATTCTCGCTTTGTCGCCTCATTTGAGCCCAAAGACATTTGTCATGCTCTATCTGACGAGTCTTGGACAAACGCCATGCATGAGGAGTTGGAAAACTTTGAAAGAAACAAGGTCTGGTCCCTTGTTGAGCCCCCTCAAGGTCACAATATCATTGGGACCAAATGGGTGTTCAAGAACAAGCAAAGTGAAGATGGGTTAGTCATTCGATACAAGGCTAGGCCTGGTAGCTCGTGGGTACTCTCAAGTTGAGGGTCTAGATTTCAAGAGACCTTTGCCCTCGAGCTAGACTTGAAGCCATTAGAATCTCGCTTGCCTTTGCGACTTCTAAGGGTTTCAAGCTTTACCAGATGGATGTCAAGAGTGCCTTCCTCAATGGCCTTATTGAGGAAGAAGTCTATGTTAGATGACCTCCGTGTTTCGAGAACCCCAAATACCCTAACCATGTCTACAAAGCTTTCCAAAGCTTTGTATGGACTCAAGCAGCTCCCTGAGCTTGGTATGAAAGACTTAAGTCCTATCTCACGAGTCATGGTTTTGAAATGGGTAAAATAGACAAGACCTTGTTCATCCGCCGCCTTGGCACCGATCTTTTGCTCGTCGGATCTATGTGGACGACATCATCTTTGGCGGCTCCTCGCATACTCGTGTCTCGTTTTACGATGTTATGAGCTCGAATTTGAGATGAGCATGATGGGCGAGTTGAGCTTCTTCCTTGGCTTCCAAATCAAACAGACTCGGAGGGTACCTTTCTTCATCAAGGAAAATACACTCGAGACCTCCCAAGCGCTCGACATGAATGATGGAAAGCCAAGATCAACTCCGATGGCATCTACAAATGCCTCGATCCGATGAAGACGGCGAACCTGTTGACCAAAAGGATTTCAGGAGCATGATTGGCTCTCTCTTGTACCTCACAGCCTCGAGACCAGACATACATTTCTCTGTGTGTCTTTGTGCTCGCTGTGCCTCTCCTCGCAGATCTCACCGTCAAGCGGTGAAGCGCATCTTCGTACCTTCGAGCTACCATTGACTATGGTATCTGGTACTCTTCCTCTTCTTGTCTATCTCTTAGAGCCTTCTCCGATGCAGATTTCGCTGGCTGTAGGATAGATAGGAAGAGCACTTCTGGCACTTGCCAATTCATTGGCACTTCTCTTGTCTCCTGGTCGTCAAGGAAGCAATCCGGTGTTGCGCGAGTCCCACTGCAGAGGCCGAGCACGCTGTCGCGCCGCTGTCGAGCAAGTGCTTTGATGGTCTCGACCGCAGACTTTGGGTTAGCTATCGACAGTGTTCCACTCTTTTGTGATAACACGTCTGCGATTTGCATTGCCAAGAACCCAGTGCAACATTCTCGGACCAAGCATATTAATATCAGATATCACTTTCTTCGAGATCATGTAGAGAAGGGTGACATTGTGCTCGGCCAGGAGAGTGAGCACCAGCTGGTCGATATCTTCACTAAGCCTCCGGATAGTTTTGCCTCTCATGGGAGAGCTTAGTGGTTTGTCCTTACGGACTGTTGTGAGGGGGAGCTATGTGCTACTACTGTATGATATTATATTTATACTATTACTCCTTTCTGGTAGCATTTCTTTTATTATTTTGGGTCGAAGTCTTTCCAGCATAGGTTAGAGTGGTTCTCTTGCCAAAATTGCTTTGACTGCTATTTCTTATCTTGTGCTTCTAGGATGCTGCTTTTTAGCTGCCTCTTCCTTCTCTAAGTAGAGCTTACTCACTTCTTATAGGTTCTAGCAGGGGTCGGGCCACCCTTGGGTAGACAGGGATAGTGTTTGCTCCTTAGTGTATGAGTTGTTCAGCTGATAGTCCTAGAATCATATGGGGTAGATAAGAACCTCGTCTGAGCGATAGTTTTCTATATCTTTCTATGCTCTAAAGGACCGCTTTTCTCGCTTCTCTTTCGATTCTCGCTTTTGTTCCTTTGGTTCAGGGGGAGTTCATCTTGGTTATTCCAGTTCTTAAAATTGTCATAACTCAACCTGAATTAAAAGATGCATCTCATTCTGAAGGGAATCTGGATTTTCGTGCATTTCATCCTGCATTGCATTATAGTCAAATGGAGCCCTATTTATTATCCCTTATGATCTGTGGTCACTGTTTTACATCTTGCCATGATTTATGCTAAACTGCTAGATCTATCATGACTTTTTATGTGTAGTTTAGTCTTTGCCATGCTAAGGTGATTAAAAAATGCTAAACTTGAATTAAAATCTTGTCATGATAGCTCTTGCGAATAGTCTGGTTGAAGCTATTCTTTTATGATTTTCGCCATGTCAAGTAGGCTGAGTTGACTCTTGTATCTCCTTTGAACTTTTGAGTAAGCTATGTCAGTTTGTTAAGAAACTTGACTTATCTCTAAATCGTTGGTCTAAAAACTTCAAAAGCAAAAATGATCTCTTTTGTGCGAAAAAACTGATCTCACCAAATCTTTCTCATGAGACTGCTTGCCATTGCACTAGGCATGAACTCAGGGGGAGCCTTGGATGACCTAAGATCACCTCCTTAAGTCTGTTGCTTGGAGTGGTCGCATAAGGCTTGGGATCTAGCACATGGTTACAATTTGAAAATGGTTGAAGCTCAGAGGCGATTGTGGATGGCACCTAGTCCAGAGCTTGCTTTATCGAGATAAAACCATAAAAAGCCTTCGTAAAAGAAAAATGTGCTAAAATTGCTTATCATTAAAAAGACCAAGTTCTGGATAAAATGAGTCTTTCTTCAACTGGTAGCTCTCTAAACTGTTCGATATGAGTTTTCTTGGTTCAACTTAGATTATTTGACATGGCTTGTATCATCCTTGGATACCTTTAGCTAGACTGCAATCTTGGTTTAATTGACTTGCTAAAGAATTGGATCATTAATCAGATTATTGATTTTCTATCATAGCTATTCTATACATCAATTGTCATGATCTTGATAGCATTCTTCTGTGTTATGGCTTGGTGTAATTCTCTAATAGTCATTTTGGATAATCTACATGGCTCTTAATGCTTAAAATGAACATCATATAGCCTTTTCCTCCCTTTTCTACATCTTGATGATTTCATTGCCAAAGGGGAGAATTTTGAGAGAAAAGCCTTCGGAGAAAAGCCTTGAGTTTTGTGCGAAAATTGCTCTTTCATCTCATCTCAAGTCTTTCTCTTTTGTCAACATGGTCTTGAGCTTAACTACTCTTGTTTAGACCTTGGTTGACTTTAAACTCAAACTCATCTTATGCTTTTTCGGTGATTGTCAATATACTCATCAAGGGGGAGATTGAGAGACCATGTGAGAGGTCCTCCATTGTGAGTGATGAGTATTTGACAGCTTGTTAAATGTTTGAAAGTTGAGTTTTTCGGTTTGGACTGCTTTAGGTCAAACAGATAATCGGAACTACCGCATGTGTATGTCGCGAAGTTCCGATAATCGAACTACCGGCGTTGGAAATAGGAACTTCCGATTAACCTGGGTTTTGAGTTCGGTTGAAGTAATCGGAACTTCCGCACCTGAGGTAGCGGAGTGTCCGATAATACTGTCGTTGAGTGTTCCTCTGAGACGAAAATCGGATTTGAAAATGGGAATGCGGATAATTGAAGATCGGAAGTTCCGCAATGGTAAGAGCGAACTTCCGATAATCTTGACAAGTCGCGGACGTTTCGAAATCGGAACTTCCGTTGTAAGCGCGGAACTTCCGATTGTGTCCGAATCTGCGTAGAAGGTTAATTTGTGATTTTGATTTTGTATGAGTTTGAGTCTTATACAAATGTTGATGCTATGATATTGTGCAATGCTATGTGATGTGTTTTTATGTCGTGTTGACTACAGACATCGAGACGAAGTCGTGGCGAGACACGAGCCGATCGGACTAAGCGCAGCGACGTTGAGGTCGAACGGCCTGAATGTGTCAAGACGGCGTGAATCTTGAGGTGGTTGCGAGTCAAGGACAGCGAGGCGCACGGGAGGCTTCGGAAGGTGCGCAAAGGCGAAATGGTATTTTCGCAGCGGCACAAGTGGAGGCGCCTCCGTTCGGGTAGCGGGCTTAATGGGTTGGAGGCCCATTAAGCAAAGGCTATAAATAGAGCTGAACCCCGTTGTTAGGGTTAGACTTTGAGAGAGAAAATTAGGTTAGCTCTAGCTAAAGGTTTTTGTTTTGTTTTTTGAGAGGTTGTTGGTTTGGAGAGAATGAATCTGAAAATCCTTGTAATCATTCCTCCGTGTTTCCTCCTGTAATCTTTTGATCTCTATCAATGAAACTCTGAGGTTTTTGATTACTTGTTTGTGCCTCTCTTATTCCCTTCCTGCTCTTGTTGAATATTTAGGGTTTTGATGTATCTTTTGATTCGCCCTATGAAATAGCTTGAAACTTGATATCTAGAGTCGCTTTGATATTACTATTGCATCCTCAAAGTTTCATGAGCTAAGAATCTGAGAATCTCGCTTATTGTGGGTTTTGGTCTTTCTTGCCCTTCTTCAAGAAATCCGTTTTGGCTTGATTATTGAATCTTTGTTTGTGATTCTTCTCCATAAGGTCAAGATGGTGTTTAGGATGATGTCCTGTGAAACTTGACCTAAGAAGAGCATTCAAGATTTAGCATTTTGGATTTTTGGGAAAAACCCGAGCGCATCGTTTTTGTCGGGACAATCGAACTTCCGATTGTCCAAATGAATTATCATGCAGCGGAACTTCCGCTCTAACCCCGAACTACGAGTGCGAATCATCACGGTAGAATCGGATCTTCCGATTTTTGATGTAATGCATCAAACTGTTTTAGTTCTTTGATTTTGTTTTACTCTTCTTGAGAGGGTTTTGTAGATCTTGTTTAAATACATTAAAGGGGAGTTCTTAATTTTAAGGCACCATTCACCCCCCCTCTGTTGCCATTTCGGTCCTTCAGAGTGGCTTTGCTCAACATGTCCATGACCGTAGACACGACTATTCGAATAGTTTTACACTCTGCAGAGGGGGTACAACTTTACCCACATGAGATAATTTGCCCGTTATGTCGGCCAATGCACGCTTCCTTAGGCGTGTGACTACACAATTATCACAAGGCGTTTCTAATGTTCTACATCACTACTAATATACCCGCTAAGGTTTCACTTCCATTGGGCTAACCACCTGCCGGAAGTCCCCTCTTGCGCCAAGTGGGAATAATGTTTAACCGACACTAACACAACAAGAATGGCATATATAATTGTGAGGTATGACAAGTTAATAAGCCTAGTTCTACCCATACAGAATATGTGGTAGTACGGTAGAACTTTGCAAGATGCGGCTCAAAGGCTGGTCCTTAATTGACTTGGGCGACTTTCAAAATTAACCCTTATGCCTCAATCCTACCCGGATCGAGTCCGTGCATAAACCTGCACCCACCAGCTATCCATTCCACCCAAGTCCAAACCTTTTTTTTTAATTTTCAAAGATATTTGTAAAAATCAACCATGAGAAAACAATGTCATATGCTTTTAATCAAAATTTGCTATTTGGCTAAATTATCCAAAATCAAATATTTGATGATCTAAGCAATGTCTAAGCATACCTTTATTTTCAAATATTTATTTAACTAAGGTGACAAGGAAATGATGATTCAACATACAATATTGGCTATACAAAGGAACTGGATTAACTGAGAATTTAAAACATGAAATTAAAATAGTTGAATAAAATTATGCATACAATCGTAATTTAAAAAAAGAATTAAATAAATTTAAAATACTGAGATCAATATGATCAACGGTTTAACTTACCTTGCTCAAAATCTTGGTATTCTAACTCTTCAACAGGATCAAGCTCTCCGGAGTAGTCAAAATCTCTACCCGAAAATAAGCCAAATTCGAATAAATTCAAATAAATTTAAATGAACATTCAAATTAACTCCAAATGAAATAATTTTGGTTTAGATAGCTAGATCTTGATTTTATACAAATTTAAAATTTTGATTCACCTAAATCGGAGTTCGTATGAAGAAATACAAGCTCCTGAAAGTTTAAAACTAAAGAAAATACTACAATCAGGATTTACTAATTTTCTGAATTATTTTTATGAAGGAAATTCGAATTATTGCGCATGCTAACGTGAGCGTACGGAAATTTTGAATTTTGGATGAATTATTTTTCTATTGGAAATTCGAATGAGTCACTGACATGTGGATCCCACAGTCATAGACTGGGTCCACGAAACGGTCAAAGTCCACGGTGCACGTGCGTTGGCAAGAGCGCCACGTGGACAACCACGTGGGCGTCCACGTAAACCCTAATGCCGAGCTGGTGCTGAAGTGGCTTCGACGTGGCGGAGACACGTCAGCCCGAGTGTAACACCCCAGCTCAACACTGAGCCTGGAATGCCACTAAACTACCCTAACAACTAACATACAACAACACACTAATAAATTCTAGCAAGCAAAACAATATTAAAACCCGTCCACGGGTTACAATAGAACATGGATAAAAATTGAGCAAGCATGCACAAGTAAGCAAGGGAAACTAACCAGGCAGGTTGTCCAAAACAGTACCCAACTAAGGAGTCTGAAGCACTAAAACAAATAGACTAATCCACAACATTGACCTAAATTTTATTCAATGTCTAACAAGTTCTCGTGTGGACCAGCAATAATGAATAAAAAGTTTCTCATGGCAAATATCATGTGTCTGTAGTAAGAAACTATCTCATGTGCCCTATTCACTCTCAATCGTGGTGCCCCCGAAAATCACCTAAAAACAATAGAAGAGCAAGGGCGAGTCCATGACTCAGCAAATACATGAATATACAACGAACAATGATAAATCAATAGCATTCAATAACTCCATTATCATCACATGTACTTCCATTATTATTCTCATGCTGTTCTCTTCTCTTTGTTTCACACCCAATCTTCTCATATATCAATGTAACTCTACACTACATGTCCATATGCACCTCTTTCGCGTATATCGGTATAGCGTGAGTGAATAATCGTGACAACATTCACTCTCAAGCCCGTTCCCCCTCAAGGATAGGGGACCTCCTCCACTCCCGTGGAGTTGTGATCAATCATAGCAAAGATGCTTATGAATGCAAAAGTACAAAACTTCATCATATCCAATTTTCCTCATGATTGTCAACAAGATATAGCCATACCAGTCCATTGCTTGCAATTTAATAGAAATAAAAGCACAACAATAATGGTATTGAAAGATAAAGAATCACAGTGATCAATCATTGATCGCTGTCTACCATGCACTTGCCTCAATCGTGCGAAGGTGGAAGATGCGAAGAGGGCGCTGCCCCTGGAACCAAACTCTCACCTGGATTAATTTAACAAGTACTCCAAGATAGCAATTTTGGACAAAACAAAACTAGAAGCAAACACGAACTCGCTATAATCTCTAGCGCAAACCCAACTCCAAAATCCTAAATATTGATCTGTCCCCTCGACAGACAGTCATAATCTAAAATTCATAACATTTTGACTAGAGATCCAAATGAGGTGATCTTGGACCCTCTAGAAAGTTTATCAAATTTCCCACCTAAACCTACTTGATGAGCCTTCCATATTCGGCCATCTACTTTTCCTTATAAGCAGATGAAACTCTGTATCTAAAATCTGACAGACAGAAAGTACTGCGGTAGAAGAAAATTCATAACGTTTAATTGGTTCAACCAAAATTCGAGATTTGTACCAATATAAAAAGCTTAAGAAAGTTCCTACAACAATTATGTTGGTGAAAATCCCTGAAATGGCCTCTAACTAAAACATATCTAATAAGCAAAACGACTGCACATTCTCGTCAGACTCTCTGGACAGTAATAATGAAATCAACATAACTTTCAGACCATAACTCCGAATTGGGCGATCTTTACGCCTATAGAAAGCTGAGAACGAGCCCTACAATTCTCTAGGATATGTTGTGGTTAGAATCCTCCGTTTATTGCTACAACCCTTACGATCTCTACCGACTGCCAGAATCGATCTGCTACCGGTATCGCCTAGTCACGAAATTTAAACACCAATCCAATGCAATTCAGAGACTTACCCTTGGAGACGACCTTGACTAGTGAGTTCCTAGCGAGGTGCTCCTCCCTCTCTTCCATCCCTCTCCTCCTTCTTCCAGCATATGAGGGGTGCACGGCTCGACCCAGAATCATTGGGCGTACTGCGAGACAACCTCCTTAGATCAGCAAGCTCCGGATGGTGTGTGTAAGGCTGTTGACTAAACGCCCTGTGGCGAGCGACGATCTGCTGCGGAGCCTCCCAACCCTTCAAAAGCTCGCGGATGTTCTCCCATTCCTTCTCCTTGTCCATATTATGTACGTAGTATTGTTGGTGTGGAGTTCCTAGCCGAGTAGCGCTCTATTTATAGCTGGAGCGGACAAAGCTGTAACGGCTCCATTGCGATGATCCTACTACAGAAAAGCTCATCACAAACGGTTTTTGAACCGTCTGAATTTTTGTGCCTGTGATGACACGAGGTCATCACAGACGGTTTTTTAACCGTCTGTGAAAAATGCTATCGCGCACGGTTCTATTCACGAACCGCTCAGGATAGCGACTATCACTGCATTTGTTCTATTCTCCAACCGTCGTGATAGTGATTTTCACGCACGGTTCGTGAATAGAACCGCTCGTGATATTCTTTTTCGCGCAGCGGTTCTAAAAAGAACCGTCAGTGATAGTAACTATCACAGACGGTTCTTGTTTAGAACCTTCTGTGATAGTTTTTTCTATGGCAAAAAAAAAACGAAAACGGATTTTCACTTCGTATGGAGTCTCCCGAGCCTCACATGAATCGATATTGATTTTGGATTTCGCTAGCTTTCCACAATAGCCGAGCATCACAAAGAGCATCAACTCAATCCATTCACAGAGCACTAAAAACAACACGACATGCATCACCCACATCACAGTAGCATCAACTCAAACAATTCACAGAGTACTAACACATCACAGTAGTAATCTACATCACAGAGCAAAAGGGGGAGTAGAGAGAGTGAGGCCGTGGGAGGCTGGGGTGACGAGGTCATGGGAGGCCTGGCGACGATGAGGCCGGGCAGGTGGAGGAGGCCGCAGCATTTAACTCAGTGGAAGGCCGGGGCGACGAAGTAGAGGAGGCCGGGGGTGACGAAGTAGAGGAGGCCGGGGCCGACGAGGTCGTGGGAGGCCGGCTGCGACGAGGCTGGGGCGAGGTAGAGGAGGTGGAGGAGGCCGCGGGAGGGGAGGCTAGAGGAGAAATGACAGAGGAGGAGAAATGGCAAAGGAGGAGATGCAGATGGCAAAGGGGGAGATGAATGACTCTGTTAATATAGAGAGATTTTCGGGAGCCCGCCATTATGTGCAAATTTTCGTTTTCCCGTCTAACGAAACCAAAGTATCACAGACGGTTTTATATGATGACATATCACAGACGGTTCGTATCACGAACCGTCTGTGATGATGTCTCATCACGCGGTTCTAACCACGAGCCGTGCGTGATGAGATATTATCATCGCATTTGTTCTAACCACGAACCGTCTGTGATTTTAGGTTTTTACCATGGCTTGGATTTTTTCTTACTCTCTGATTTTACCATGGCAGCCAATCCACTGCCGCGGTAGGGTTTGGGCAGCCAATACTGTGCCGTGGTAGGGTTTGGCAGCCAATCCACTGCCGCGGTAGGATTTGGCGACCAATCCACCGCCCATGTAGGGTTTGGGCACCAATCCATCGCCGTGGTAGGGTTTGGGCAGCCAATACTCGCAGTGGTAGGGTTTGGCACCAATCCATCGCATGCATGTAGGGTTTGGGCACCAATCCATCGCCAGGCACATAATCCTCATCGCGGCATATACATTCACGCCGGTAGGGTTTGGGTATTTGGGCAACCAATCTGTGATAGTGTATTTTCACAGACGGTTCGTGAATAGAACCGCATCACGCAGATGGATTGGTCGCCTAAATACCCAAACCCTACCGCGCAGAGGATTATGTGCCGCAAAGACATTTGGGCAAACCCTACCGCGTAGCGATTATGTGCCGCGGCAGAGATTGGTCGCCCAAACCCTACCGCGCAAAGGATTGGCTACCATGGTAAAAAACCTGTGCCATGGTAAATTCAAACCATGGTAAAATTTAAAACACAGACGGTTCTAACCACGAACCGCCTCGTGATGAGATATCTCATCACGCACGGCTCGTGGTTAGAACCGCTCGTGATATTTCGCAGATCGCGAGGCGGTTCGTGGTTAGAACCGTCAGGATACTTCGCGCACGGTTCTAACTACGAACATGCTCGTGATATTCTTGGTATCGCGTATGGTTCGTGGTTAGAACCGTCAGGAACCATCACGAATGGTTCTAACCACGAACCGCTCGTGATGTGTAGATATCGCGACGGTTCTCTAGAACCGCCTCGTGATAGTGACATACCACGCACGGTTCGCCTTGGAACCGCTCAGGATTACTTTATCACGCAGCGCTTCCAAGAACCGCCTGCGATGAGGCGCCTTCTATAGCCTGCTTTGTAGTAGTGAGGCACGGATGTGTTTTGTGTCGATCCGTGTGCCGTGCCCTTCGAGGAGGAAGCTTGCAGTGGCCGAGTGGTCACATCCTACTTTTAAGAGAGTGGTCACGTCCTGCTTTGCAGAGAGTGGTCACATTCTGCTTTGCGGAGTGAGGTCATGTCCTCTTTGCAGAGCGAGGTCATGTCCTGATTTGTAGTCATATCCTGCTTTGCAGAGCAAGGTCACGTCATGCTTTGCAGAACTAGGTCATGTCATACTTTGCATAGATAGGTAATGACGACAGATTGATACTGCAAATGAAGTTAAAGTTTGCAATTATAATACAATTAGTTTCACACTGTGTACAAACAAGCAAAGCACTAACGGAAGCACAAGTTATAATAGGTTAGCATTTCTCATGTAAGTACAACTACACACACAACAAGAAGTGGTGTTGCACTTCGAGCCAGTGTTCCTACCTATCGGCAGACGCCTTGCAACTTCTCGCAGTGTGGCCTTCCTGGCCACAATGGCCGCAACGTCTGCCCCTTCGTCCATATCGTTCGTAATGCGACGACTCTGCTGACGGCTCTTTCCGCCCTTCAACAGGTCCAGATCCAGAATTCAAGTCCCCTGTACCATATCCAACATGGCAAAGTTACCCACAACCCTGAAGCCTGTTAGCTAGCCGCACCACGCCTGCAGCACCCTCTCCTTCATGAAGTAAGTCGCTCAACCACCGAGTGACTTATCCACATGCCACCTTACCGTTGGACGACTTGCCTAAGTCGTTCAGGGGTTGAACAACTAGTACCAAGTCGTCCAACGGTGTAATGACAGAGAATTAGTTATGTAAACAAAAAGAAAGGTATATTACTGTATTTTAAAATAAAAAATAAATATTTTTTAAAAAAAGTCTAGTACCTCCCGCGGAGGCGGAAGATACCCAGTACTCCCGTTACAAGCAGCGGGAGTAGGGGAAGTACAAGAGACCCTCTCCGACAATGCAGCTTCTGCGGCTGCGCATGCGGCTCTCTACGTCTACGTGCATTGCTTCTAGTAGCGTACGTGCATGGTTTTATGGTTGCCCCCGCCGCTTTTGTACCTAGGAAGCACGCGCGGCGAACGGCTGCTCGCAGCGCCCATGCGTTAAGTTGGACGGCAACGGCAAGAAGTGGATCAGTACAAAAGGAAAAGAAAAGGGCTAATAATTAAGGGTGGGACCCTTCCCGGTCGTCGCCGGCAAAGCTCGCCGCCAGGGAGGCTATAGGAGAGGGGTGTTGGCCGGATCTAAAGAAAGGGGAAGAGAAAGTGTTGTTAGGGCAGTGTTGGCCGGATCTAAAGAAAGAGGAAGAGAAAGTGTGGTTAGGGCAGAGGACTCTTGGGCGGAGCTCGAGACGAGTGGCCAAGTGCGGTACTGGTTCTTGTGTGTGTGTGTGTTTGAAACCATGTAGTGGTTCTTAGTGTTACTTGTACATGAATTGAAACTTCTATTGTATATATGCCATCTGGGCTTCTTCTCGGCCAATCCTTCGAATCTTCTGCAGTAGCATACCCGGACTGACGGTGAAGGCAATGAACCAAGTACTCGGCAGTCGGCATGCGGAAGCGACTTGAATGCCTTCACCAGTACTCGGCAGTCGGCATGCGGAAGCGATTTGAACAGTTGAATCTAACCTAGCTAGCTCGTCTGTACCCTCGCGGTCTCCGGTCCCCCAATTAAATGAAATTTCTTCTCTACACGCGCGTTGATATATTCATGCTAACTTGACCTCAGGACGTGTCTTAGCCGGATACCGTATCCTACGCAAATGGCCAAAATGTTGTAAATATGTGAAAATAATATAGTTGCAAAAGTATTCTATATCTATATGTAATTTAAATATCAAAATCAATCTCAGTAGTAACATATGAAAAGGACAAATATATACTTGGTGAATAGTGATGTGTTCACTGATTATTTGTCTTTTTTATATCTCTTAGATGCAGTTGAGCTTAATTTTGATACTTTGCAGGGCTATAGAACATACCCTTCCCTGTATCTACAAAAAATTTTAAGAATTTCTGGAAACTAGCGTACAGAATTTCATGCACTTGCAACTTACTTTATTTTCGCATGATTTGTGGCCGTCTTAACCCACTAGACGCAGGTGATCCATAGTTACCTGCATCAATACACTCGTATTGACTTTAGGCCACGTCTGTATTTCCCAACCCTTTCCTCAGTTGATGTGATTGTTTTTCTTACATTTTACTTGGCTCTGCAAGACTAATGTTTTTCTTAATTTTTCTTGGCTCTGCAAGACTAATCTTTGTGATGTCAGTGTCACGATGATGTCGCTCTAATACAACAGCGCGCAGCAGGGAGGCCTTTTCTCCTGAGACTGTCCTCGCGTGGGGACTGCACTCGGAGCCGTCCGATCGTGCATTGTAGAACGGCGGACGGTATCGGAGACCGTCCCCCCTTGGAAAGTTCTGTCCGTGCAGCACTTCTTCGAGTTGTTAAAAAAACGAGGAAGTTTTTTTTTAATTAATTCCTTATTTATTACTGGAAGTTAGTTGGATTCTTAAAATACTATCATGAAACTGCTCCTCCCTTCATTGCTATCAGATCTCAACTTTCATACCATTTTTATCACTTCCTGTCGGTCAACCATAAGTTGACTATCAAATTATACGTAAAAAGACTTATTTACTCTTCTTCTTCATCCCTCTTCTTTCTCTTTCTCTCTCATCTGTCCTCTTTGACGAGCGGCAGAGGCGACGGTGTCGTGACCGAGGTCGACGGAGCACAAGCATGTTCACAGGGATAGGGAACCCATTTTGAATGACGTGTGTGGGACGGGAGGACTACGGAGGCTAGAATGGTTGGGCCGACTGTGGTGGCGGCGCGACGACGAGTGGGCACAGAGAGGCGCGATGCACGGCGCGGCGAGGCTAGAGCCGGCATAGAGGGGTGGCACGGGGAGGGGCGGAGCGGGGCGGTGGGGCGTGCGGGCGGGATCCCGAGAGGGAGCGGAGGGGAGGTGTGGCGGGAGCGGAGCGGTGGCGCGGGCAGGGGAGGCCGGGCGGCGCAGCGTGGGTAGGAGTCCGGGTCGACGGCGTGGGCAGGAGGGTCGGGGCATAAAGAGGAAAAGAAAGAGTGGGAAGGAAGAAGAGAAGAAAGAACAAATGTAAGATGGGCATTTTTGACAATTTTTCAATCGTTAATGGCGGCCGAATGTAACGATGTTAATAGGAGTAGTAAAAATAGGATTAAAGTTGAGATCCGATTGTAATAAAGAGATATGCAGTTTTAATATATATTTTAGTGACCCGGCCAACTTAAAGTGACAAATAAGAAATTAAACCAAGTTTTTTTCGGACAAGTACGTGGTGCTGTTTTTAGAAAAGAGAACTCTATGGATGGTGAGTTCATATGCACCCACTATCCAACGGTTCACCTTACTCCAAGATCTGTGCGGCATGTTGTTTTAGGTTTGTTTCGGTATTTTCTGAACGGGGGATTTGAGAATGTACCGTAATGAGTTTGATGTATTTAAGTATTTGGGTAGTGTAAATTATCAAATGTACCCTCGATAATTTCTTTCTGAATTAGCAGAAAAGATCAAAGCTGACAGCAGCACAGTGCCTGGGCGCACCAACTCCCATTATCCCCTAGTCTCTCTCTCTCTCTCTCTCTCTCTCAGTCGCATTTCACAGCCACCCTCTCTCGTGTCGATCTCCACCAGATCCGGCTGTCGGTGCAGCCAGCCTTGATCCGGCGATGTGGCGGCACGTTGGAGGTCACGGACCAGGCGGCGACGCTCAGCGTGTTCCGGTTGACCACCACGTGCACCTTCCTCAGCAACGACTTGTTCCGGGGCACGGCGGAGACGACGAGCAGACACACTTTTAATTTCCTGTTCCTACGGAGTTGCAGATG
The DNA here is from genome assembly GCA_036346395.1 of Hsuehochloa calcarea. NCBI lineage: Eukaryota > Viridiplantae > Streptophyta > Magnoliopsida > Poales > Poaceae > Hsuehochloa > Hsuehochloa calcarea. The sequence goes on along the minus strand of CM070610.1, from coordinate 23,534,140 downwards.
TGTTTTCGAAAATATTTTATAAACATCTTCTTATGTATCGCTACGTTTTTTTCAAGCACTTCTCATGTATCATCGATATAACAGTAATGACATTTTTAAGCGTCTCTACAGGATATATTATATTATATAGAGACATTGCACTACGACTCAACAAATAATTGTGTACTGTAATATTATTATGTAGTTCTTTTAACACGCATCAACACCAAAAAAAAATATCTCTAGAGAGTTGAAAAGCTTCTTAAAAAATGTCTTTACACAAAATAACCTTTAGGCGAATTATAGAGTATCTAAAAACGTCTCTACAAGATAAAATTTTGTATATGTTTCAAAAATATCTTAAAACTGCATATAGCATACAAAATTTGGGGCCGATTTTTAATGTGTCACTAAAAAGTGCATCTAGACTATATAACTCCTTATTTTAGAGATAAATTAAAAAGCGCCTCTAGAAAAGTGTCCCTAATATGGACTACAATAAAACTGGTTCGTAGAGGACTTCTTTGTATAGTAGACGTGCTTTTTTTACCCCTATGTAGTTGTAGAGATGTTTTCCAAAACGCCTCATAAACGTCTCCTAATATATCGCCCCTATGACAGTAGTGACATTTTGTAAGCGTTGCTACAGGGTATACGGCGTTATGTAGAGACGCCTGACTACGCCTCAAAAATATAATATAAAAATGTATGCACTCTTGCAAATATTGGTACTCGAACTCAAGACTTCATGTGAAATACCTCTCTTAGACTTGTCACACGAGCCACCCCAACCTCACAACCTCACTTGTTTACTTGTGTGTTGCAATATTATTATTTAGTTCTTTTAACATATATCAACCACCAAAAAACGTCTCTAGAGAGTTGGAAAGTGCCTCAAAAATATCTTTACACAATATAACCTTTAGGCGAATTAGAGAGCATCTCAAAAACCGTCTTTACATGATAAAATTCTATATGTTTCTCAAAACATCTCAAACCGCTCTAACGCATAAATTTTGTGATGGTTTTTAAAGTATCCCTAAAAACACCTCTAGACTATATAACTCCTAATTTTAGAGATAAATTGAAAAGCGTCTCTACAAAGGGCTTTTCTTCTAGAGAGAGTGGTTTTCTTGCAGTGTAACAACCCAAATTTGGTCCAATTTAAATTTTGCCTGAATTTTATGAATTAAAAAAATTATTGTATTTCATGAATTTCCTAAATCCTTGCCTCGCAATATAGAAATTTAAAATAATTTCCTTTCACAATTTTGGATTTGCAAAAATCTAGAAGTCAAATTGTGTGCAAAACAACCTCAACAATTGAATTCAAATTCAAAAAGTTTATGAAACTTAAATAACAAATCAAATCCATTTATTTCCTTCTCCCCCTGTAACACCCTGGCTATTCGAAAGACAAAATGTTACCTAAAGAACTAACATACAACCACATTTCAGAAGAATTTAAACAATACCTCAATCCAATAGCATATAAAGATCATCATCTATTGGTATGATTGCAAGAATATAATATGAATCCATCCACATAACACAAATTCCAAATATCCAAGTCTCATCAATCAATTAAGATAACTCAAATACTAGACTAATTAGAAATTACCAGCAGTTATTTAATCAACCAAAATATAGGGAATGATACCATCCACCATCATACATATTTATTACAGTTCAGCTTTAACAAATGAAAGGCAAGGACAAGTTCAAATAAATGAAAACTGAATATTGTGGAGTGAAAGAAAGAATGTGAAGTGAATGATGTGATCCACGTGACTAAGCCCTCCCATGCATGCCGTCTTCAATAGTTACCTAAAACAAATAAACACATCAAGAATGAGTCCACGACTCAGCAAGTACAACGGAATAAAGCGAACCATACTGAATATGAACATAACATCACATAATAGAAATTGAAGGTAGAATGGATGAAATCATATAAATGAATGAAATGCATGAACTCCACTTCTGCTTATACCGGTATAGCCAGTGACACACCCGTCGGTGTTCACTTTGGCCCGCATTTAACAAAATGCGCGGATCCAAGGCCCGTATGAAGAACGTTTCATACGGGGATCCAAATCTAGCCACATTGGAATGGTGAGTCTTACATGCCCATACTGGAATTGATAGGTCTTTACATTCCACTCCCGTGGACGAAACATGGACAATGAATGAATGGAATGAATTATGAATAATGAAAGACATCATCTCATTAAACATGGATTAACGAACGTGAAAAGAACATGAAGCATTGAATCTAGTCATGGATCATAGAAATAACAGTATGAATCAACAAACACTCAGCATTCACCAACAATAAGACTCACAAGGTACTTGCCCATATTGAAATTATGAGACTTCATTACCCACTCCCGTGGGTGAACAGGAACGAAGGAACGAATGAATATAATGAACGTGGTCCTATTATTGAAGAATCATGGTATATCAACTATGGAAGGAAACAAGGAATACCGAAATTACCCATTTCATATTCATCAATCAAGTGGAACAACAACAAACAAGACAAATCAATTGTACTTGCCTTTCGAACTGTGATGCGTTAGGAGGCAATGACGAAGCCACCAATCTCGAATTCCCTTCTCCTATACAAATTAATTATTTAAATAAGTAACAACGTGAAAATGACGCTACTTGAAACGCTTAGTTGCCGCATCCTAAACCCAAGGTTCACATAGTCGATCTACCAAATTAAACCGACAGTCTAGCAGGATGGTAATCTGGACAGTGACACTAAAAACACCGTATCTTTTGCTCTGAGACTCCAAAAGGGGTGATTTCAGATCCTATGGAAAGGTAACGAAAATCTCCACATTAACCTAGTTGGCTCAACCTTTTTATTCAGATGATAGTCTTAATACAAAATCTATCTAGTAGAATTACACCGAAGTAATGAAATAATCAAAACTTTTGAGAAAATTAACCAAAATCCATTATTCTTGTCATTCGGGAAAGCTAAGAACAAGACATTAAAAAGTGTAGTTGGCATGATACTCACAATTTGCCTTTAACAAAATCTAGCCCACGGCTAAAACTACAGTCAGCAAACCGACAACCATTAAGGACAGCAGCACGGAAAAATTCATATTTATTAATATGGGACTCGGAACGAGGTGGGTCCAGTGCCCAAGGAAACTTAACGAGCAAACCTACAAAACACTAGTTGACAAGATTTTCTAATTCTGCCAAAATAATTAACTAAACAGTAGGTGAATATGACTGACAGAAATCTGTCCAGACGAATGGAACATCAGCGAAGAACATAGCATAACTTTTAATCTATAAATCCAATTACAGTTTTCTTTATCAATCTAGAAATATGATAAAATTATATACAGAAATTATTTGGGTGACAAATCTGTATCTGATCCTAACCAAATCATATTTCATTAAACAACTTTACTGACAATTCTCGTCAGATTTCTCAGGACAGCAGGAAAGAATCTATCGTAACTTTTGAACCGTATATCGGAATCTGGTGATCTTGGCGGCTATAGAAAGCTAAGAACCGTGGGTACAAATCTCTAGGAGGTGAAAACTTCCAATTATTCTTCTAAGGATCCGAAATTGGCCGCGCAACCTACTGGACAGAATCTGAATTCCTAACAGCACCTATTCTATCCAATCAAACTAATCGGATTCGCAACTAATCAACATCAAGCAGCGGGGAAAACATCTTGTTACCCTTGTATAACCTTAGGGAGATGTTGGTTGATCCCTCACGAAGAAGATCCCTCGTCTTCTCCTCCTTTGGCCGGCCCTCCAATGGACGTCTCCTCGCTTTCCTCCCAAAGGGCAGCAGCAAGAGCGTCGCTGGGGAAGATGAGACGCTGCTAGAGGTGAGCAAGAAACAGGGGGGCGGCTGCCATGGGAGATGGGAGGAGTGGGGGGAGGTGGAGGTGGCGGTTGGAAGGGGAGAGGGAGTGGCGGCTTGGGGAGGGAGTGGGGAGGGAGGGTGAGGCTAGGGTTTAGGGAGAAACCCCTCATGGCGGCCCTTATGGGCCCCTCTTGAGGCTGCGTCCAGCCCAAGTTGTGGAACTACGTTGAAAACCCTCAAGAAAAGGATAAACTCTGGATTTTGTTTCTCCTCTCCCCATACTTCTTCCAAAAGTCAAACACTTTCGAGATATTACACCTCCTTGGGCGAAATCAACCGAACTAGCCCACTTCTCCATTCCCTTCTCTCTCCCATGGCCCAAGCCACCGCAATCTCACCCCTTCCCTCTCCTTCTCTCCCTGGCCTAGCCCAACTATCCCGCGAACGAGCCAAGGTCTAGTAGTATGTGACAGAGCCAGCCCGCACTCTCTCTTTCGATCGTTGGTGGGTAGGGCCTGCCCCACTGTTAGGCGCAAGAAAAGAGAAGCAGTGCTTCCCTCCCCTGCGCACCGGCTTGCACTCGCCCCCCTCTCTCTCGTTACATCATACGCACACGCCGAGCGAGCAAGAGCAACGTCAGCCCCACCTCGAGCGTTGTAGACGCGCCTCGAGCCCTCGCCCTCTCATACACCGCGGAGACCTCGCCCCAAAGAAGGCGCCGAGACCTCTCCACGCCACTCCGCCGGGTGCCCACGCCAAGCCGCTTGCCCTTAGTCGCCCCACTCCTCCCTCTATAAAGCCTTAGCGAGTACATCACCGCTTTGTTGCGCCTTCCTCTGTGTTTTCCCCCACTTCTCCCATCCACTCTGCTTCAGGTGAAGAAAAAAGCAAACCACGCCGGTCGACTTCCCCAATTCCGGCCGCTGGCATCGCCTGTTGATTTACTTCGTTGAGGTGAGCTTCCGCCTTTGTTGTCTCGCGCACCTTGGTCACCTCAACCTCCTCTTTCTAATGCACACATTCTTCTTCCTTGCCATGCACCAGAGCCGTCATAATACCTTCGTCTCCGTCGTCGGCCCAGAGCATGCCGCCACCATTGATCTTCTTCCTCGCTTGGACCTCAGGTGAGTCCATCTGTTCCTGTACGCTCCTTCATCTTGCAAACTTGGTAGGCCAATCAATGAACCGCCTAGTTGACATTAGCATAGCCATGAGCACCGAGAGCACTGTTAGCTTCGCTATAGCCAATAGATGGTGAATCAAGCATCCTTTTGCAATTTATAGCCATGTCGTGTAGTTGCCCAGTTCACCGTAGCATCGCCGTTCTCGCTATTGCACCGTTTCCTCTGTCCATCTTCCGTCAAATATCCCGCAACCCATTTTGAGGTTTGCAGGTGGTCGCTGGAGCGCCCTCCACCAGCACCGAGCTTGCTCAATGCCTACCATGGCTGCTCTATTTGCTCCCCTATTCCGAGAGGAAGACGATGACTGTAGAGTTGATGACATGTGGGTCGGTGGTAGTTAACCATAATTAGTTAACAATTAATTAGTAGGTAATGTTAGTATGACATGTGGGCCTAACGCAATTAAAAAAGTTAATTAAGGCAAAGTTTAGCATATGTGTGTATGATATCCGGGACCTACCATTTAAAACCTATTGTACAGACCGAGCCCATAGATCAAGATGCTGATGTGTGGGCTCCTGGTCTTGTGAACCATCGGGTGGATTGAGTCCAAGTGGACCGCGATCCCACCTGTCAGTCTCTCGGGTTTTTCTGAATAAAAATAATTAGAAAAGAAATTTAAAACCCGGGTGGACCTACCTGTCAGGCACATATGTTTTTCCTTAAGAAAAATAATCAATAAAGAAAATAGAAACCTAGCTGGATCCACTTGTCAACCGTAGAGGATTTTCTGAAAGAAAATTAATTGAAAAAGAAAAAGAAAATCCGACAGACCCACCTGTTAGGGATTTCATATTTTTTTTAAAGTTCCTCTTGGGTCAAATTTTGGAGTGCTCATTCTCTCTCGTTTTAAATCCAAATGATTTGATGTATGTTTCTAAATTAAAAACTTCCCAATAGTACCAAAATCATAATTTTTAGAGTTCATTTGAATTTATTTGTGTTCATGTGTATTTATTCAAAGTCGTCATTTTACGCTTAAATAGATTCCAACATCGCCAAAGACTTCGTCACTACTTCAGGACAAGCTCAAGACCAAGTATTATCCAGTTTTGAGCAAGGCGAGTCCTTATAATTGATAATGTTTGTCATATCCCGGTTTTGGTTCGGTAAATTGAAGAACTAGTCGGGAGGAGAAAGAGGACTTAAAAGGAATAGCAAAACTTGGATAGAAGAGAGGGTTTTCAGATTTGTTGACAACCTGGGGCATGGTCGCGCCCAGAGAGGCCCCTCTTGTGGCTGGCCAAGGAGGGGGGGGGTTCCCACCCCGCCCCTAAAACCCTAATGCCCCACCCCTCCCCCTTTTTCCCCCTAGTGGCCGCCGCCTCTCCCCACCTCTCCTCACTGCAGGCGCCGTTGCTCGTCGATTTGAGTACGCTATGCTCATTTTCGACCGATCACCTCTTAGAAAGTTGTAGGTCGGATTTGGATGGTTTAGGAGTTATGGTAGTTTTACCGCGACTGTCTAGGAGGGTTGACGTGAATTGGCAGATTGTCTTGTCTGGCTAATTTGAATTTTTTTAGAAGCCGAATCAGAAATACCTCCTAAAATTAATGTTATAGATAATTCTGTAAGCTTTCCAAGTTAGTAAAGAACAAGTTTTTTAGAGTTGCCAATCAAAAGTTATGCAAGTTTTACCATCGTTGTTTTCTGTTTGTCAGATTGTTAGGACAGAGATCTTCACCTGAACATTAGGTCTAGTAGAAGGCCGAATCAGGGGACTTGACCAACTAGACTATTGTAGCTGGTTTTGTCATGATTCCATAGAGACCAAGATGACCCTGTTCCGAGTTGCGTAACAAAAGTTATGATAGTTTTGGTGCTCTGTCCAGAGAACCCGATGTAAAAAATTGATATTCTGTAGATTGGCTTGGTAGGGATAGTTTATGGCAGAATCAGAAGGGCTCCCCAACTAAGTTTATTTAGGTAATTTAATTACCTTTCCGTAAAGTCCGAGAACACGAATTGGATCCCGTAGTGAAAGTTATGAATTTTATAAGTTGATCGTCCCATCGAGGGACAGATCGACGTTTGACCGATACATTCTATGGTTATTTATATTGTTCATGATTGATTTGGTCGTATGTCTGGTAATGAGCATGGACTCTATTGTTACGAGTTACGTGTTTATCATGGTTGCATTGAAAGTTGGAAGGACTATGTTTGTGAGTTTTGTAGTATGAGTAGGATATTCATATGCAATGTTGTTATGGATGTATATTGTTGTCAAATGGAGAATTCATACATATGCATCATATAGTTTATTGAAGTCTTGGTCATGTGTTGATCAAGCCAGAGTTGGGTCTCCGCCATGTTGGTGACGGCATAGGTCCCCATGCTTGAAGAGCATGGGCAAGAGTCCTCATACTTGCAAAGTATGGGAAGGTCCCTGTGCTGATGGCACGTGTATGGGTGTGCATCGACGGATGCGCACTTTGCATTACCGGTAAAATGCAAAAAGACAAAGATAAAGACAAAGAGCATAAAGAGCATATGAGCAGGTTGCATGTCATGTGTATGTGGTTTATTCGGTGAATAGATTTGTGATGTATAATTGATGGGTTTCTTTCTTATATCGTTATTACTAATTATTATGCTTGCTTTGAGTCTTTGACTCACCCTTGTTGTTTGTTGTGTTTTAGGTACCTGAATGAGATCGGCATGCATGGGAGAAAGGAAGGGCTAGGGTAGTTGCACGCATGCACTATATACACACATGAGAATAAAAGGAAAATTAATTCAGTAGATGGATGAATTCCCTAAAATTCTGCTTACGATCATTACTTGATTGGATTAGACTGTAATAAAGGAGTTTAAAAATTGGATACTTATGATCTACTTTCACATGTCTATTTGATAAAGATGAATAGCCTATGTGGGTTATGTTTGGATCATTTTTTTTACTAGACTACCTCTTGTTATATACCTCCAGTATAGTAACTATACAAAGGAGGTTCTGCCGGAATTTGGTAAAGAGTTTTAGTTAATTATGTTTAACTTGTTATTTTAGTAACATTCCAAGCTCATGTTGGGCTGGGTGTTAGCTTGGTATCGAGCTGGGTCAGAGGTCCGTGGTAATTGTGGGCATTAATTTTGATACACTAAGCAGAGGTGGGTTTTGGGTTGCATTACATCTACGCTGCTGATTATTTTAGTCGATTGTGTGCTTAACGCTTGAATATTTGTGCTTATTTGTGTTGTTTAGAGATGGCAAGGGCGAGGTCGTGGTCGTGGTCGTGGTCGGCAGGTGCCGGACGAGGCGGCAAAGGCTCTCCGCCCCAAGTTCGTAACTCAGAGTCGGGAGGCTAGTTCGTGGGATCAAGAGGAGGTTGCTTCAATGTTCAGTGGAAACCAGGCTCCTCGGCCTGCACTCTGCCGCGCTACCGAGATGGTTCCTCGCAGCATCGTGGTGGTTGCTATGGGGCTGCATCAGTGGAATGCCTTGAGGTTGGACACCTTTGATGGGCTGGGCACGCCGGTGGATGCTGCTAACTGGCTGCGACACATAGAGAGGCATCTGGGAGCGTTGGGTTTGACTTCAGAGCTGAGGGTTCAGTTCGTGGCCTTTCAGTTGAAGGGGCAAGCGGATCTCTGGTGGGAAGGAGTCCTGTCAGCTAGAACCGCTGCCCTTGAACCAGCAACTTGGGATCTTTTTGTGGAGCAGTTTAGGAGGAGGTTTTATCCTACCTCATTTGTGGAGAGGATGGAGGTGTCCTTGAATAGTTTCAAGCAGGGTAAGATGTCGGTGACAGAGTACGAAGTGGGTTTCAACAACTTAATCTGCTTCGTTCCAGCTGTGGCTACCAATGAGGAGGAGAAGGCTAAGAGGTTTCGTAGTGGGCTCCGGCAGGAATTTCGTCAGGTGTTGGGGGCTTTGGAGCTACGTGATTTTAGCTCCCTGGTAGAGCAAACCAGGGGCATGGAGCTAGAGATGCAGCTTGGGGAAGAGTTGCAAGGTACAGGAGGTACCATGGTTTCGAGTCTTGGTGGCGGCACGGAGGAAGAGTTTCGAGGAGGAAGTGGTTCATCACCGGCGCCCAAGAAGTTCAAGGGCCCGAAATTCCTTCAAGTCCAGTGGTCTCAAAGCCACACCAACCTCCACTTTTCGATCACATCGAGTACTCCTGATGCGTTCGGTCCCAGGGCAAGGTATGAAGTGTTTCAAGTGTGGCAATGATCATCGTGCTTCAGAGTGTACCTGGTCGGGTTCTTGTCGCCACTGTGGTCGGGATGGTCACAAGTCGTTGGTTTGTAGGCAGAATCCTACCAAGATATCAAGTGGGAGCCAATTCAAGAGTCACCAAAGGCTACCTTCTTCTCGAGGGCAATGCAGTGCATGCTTACATGCTACTCCTACTCGGCCTTGATGCACCACTCTACTACCCTACTCCTGGAGGGATTCCACCACTGAGTATTTTTGGTCGCTTCCCCCGGCAATGTTCCTTTGTGGCGCCTTCAAGACCTCCAAAGACTCTCGCACCACCATACTGTGGTGTTGGTGCTTAGCCGCCAAAGATCAATTTCCTACACCATGCCAATCACCGAGTGGGTGGGTCGTCCCGATGTGGTGACAGTACGCTCGTAGATTCGCTTGAGGCTTATGTCTTGTTTGATTCTGGGGCTACTTTCTCTTTTGCATCATTAGAGTTTGCTAGCCGGGCAAATTTGAGCATGCAGCATATAGCTCAGTCTGTTCTAGTCAATTCGCTTGGGGGAATTCTTTCTAGTTCCACAGTCTGTCCCGGTTTTGTGATTTCGTTAGATGGAGAAGACTTTTTTGCTAATCTAATGGTTATGAAGGTGGAACCATTTGACGTTATTTTGGGTATGGATTGGTTGCATAGTTACCGTGCTGTCATATCATGCTTTTGGAGGAGTGTAACTCTACAAACTCCGTCGGGGCAGGAGATAGTTTTTCAGGGTGGTGCCCCCTCCTATTCACTCAGTGTGCTGGCTAGTTTGTATCCTGGTAGTAGAGCAGCAAAGAGTGGATTTCTCTTGCCATTAGTAGAGACGCCGAGTTCACATTTGATTGCAGGAAGTATCCCGGTGGTTCTGGAATTCTTGGACGTATTTCCGGCAGAGTTACCCGGTATGCCTCCACCACGCCCAGTGGAGTTCAGGATTGATTTAGTGCCGGGCGCTCGACCGGTTTCTATGACCCCGTACCGTTTGGCACGTCCTTTTCAGGAGGAATTAAAGAAGTAGTTGGACGATCTAAAGGCGAAAGATCTTATTCGTCCCATTATGTCTCCGTGGGGAGCTCCTATGTTATTTACCAAGAAGAAGGATGGTAGTTGGCGCATGTGTATTGATTATCGTGCTCTCAACCAGCTAACCATTAAAAATAAATATCCTTTGCCACGTATTGAAGATTTATTTGATCGCTTGAGAGGCAAAAGTATTTTCAAAGATTGATCTCCATCGGGATACAATCAGATTCCTGTCCGAAAGGAGGATATTGAGAAAACGACGTTCTCCACAAGGTATGGGCATTTTGAATTTAAAGTTATGTCTTTTGGACTAACGAACGCCCCTGCTGCTTTCATGGAGATAATGAATAGGATGCTGCATGAGTATTTGGATGACTTTGTAGTCGTCTTTATTGACGATATTTTGATCTACTCAAAGACTCAAGCAGATCATGGGCATCATCTGAGGCTTGTATTGGAGACGCTAAGGAGCATAAGTTTTATGCTAAGTTGAAAAGTGCGAGTTCTAGACGCCTCATGTGGGATTCTTGGGGCATGTCATCAATGAAAAGGGAATATTAGTTGATCCAAGTAAAGTTTCCACAGTGGTAGAATGGGTAAGGCTGACCAATGTCAAAGAGGTGAGAAGCTTCCTTGGAATGGCAGGATATTATCGAAGATTTGTACAGGATTTCTCCATCATTGCCAAGCCTTTATCTAGGATCACTCATAAGGATGTGAAGTTTTGTGGATGATGATTGTGAACGCAGCTTTTGGACCTTGAAAGAAAAGTTGGTGACCGCCTCCGTTTCTCACGGCCTCGAGCCCGGAAGCGCTTTCACCGTTTTCTCCGATGCTTCTCGAGTTGGGTTGGGTTGCGCCCTAATGCAAGATGGTAAGGTTTTAGCTTATGCATCGAGGCAACTGAAGAAACATGTGCAGAATTATCCAACCCATGATTTAGAGTTGGCCGCTGTGGTGTTTGCATTGAAGCTTTGGAGACACTACTTGTATGGTGAGACTTGTGATGTATTTACAGATCGCAAAGTCTTAAGTATATCTTTACACGTATGATCTCGAATTTGAGGCGTGCAGATGGTCGAGCCGATCAAGGATTACGATCTTACAATTCAAGCACCACCTGCAAGGCCAATGTGGTAGCCGATGTTTTAGTCGCAAGGCGATGCTCGCTACTGGATTGCCTTATTACCGATTTTGACCGCATGGGATATCCTATTGCTATGCGGGCACGACACGTGTGGAGACACAGTTTGTAACATCCCAAATATGGAATTGTGTTTCAAATGTAAGAAAATACAAAGAAATTAAAAATTTTCTTGCATCTTGAAGCCCTTGGTCATTTTTGTAATTCTTTTAAAAGAATTATAGAAAATCAAATTTAAATCCTCATTTGACTCTAATCAAAAATCTCCTTGGCATTAATCTTGTGCCAAACCCTGGGAAATATTTTTGCCTGAGTTCTAGTGAGGCTTGGCAACACCTTTGAATTATCTCATGATTTTTAGAAATTATTTGATAATTTCGGAGGCAAGTCAGAATTGGTCAAACCCTATTTCTACACTTCTGGAATTTCTGGAGAAAAATTAAGTGCCTTAAAATCTCTGAAAATTTTATGAGAGGTTCCTCCTGCTGTCAGCAAGCTTCAGTTAAAATTTCATAAATGTTGGAGTTTGTTTGCTACCTCAAATAATTCCTCGAAAATCAGATGTTATGATTCAAATTCTAACTGGTTTGCACTGTTCCTCGAGTTCGAACCGGACTCGGGCTCGAGCCACTGGACTCGGTTCAATCAACTAATCGCACCGCACGGCCGACGGGTGCGGGTTGTGAGCCGTTGATCGGCATCGAACGGTTCTGACCGTACCGAACGATGGAATCGTTCTAATCCACCCGATCTAGCTCGGCCTGCTCGATTTCAATCCGACGGTCGACACATCGTCTCCTTCCTCTCGGCACACAGATGAGCCCGGCCATGGCGTGAGCAGAGGAGAAAACGAAAGCAGCGCGGTACCCACTCGTGGTCACCTTTAAACGGCTAGCTCTGCGCGCATTAAATGCCTCGCTGCCCTCCTCGTAAGGCCATGATTCGATCGCTCCCATCGCTCAAGTGCTCTCATGGCGTTGTTGACCCGACCGAAAACCCGCCATTGCTCTCTCGCCATTGCTCTATTTAAACTCCATTGCTTCACCCTTAGCTTCCTTTAGCACCTCGCAACTCCAGCTAGCACTCACCAGCCTTGCTTGAGTTGCGCCTCGCAATCCCCTCGACCGTCATTGTTGAGTGTGGAGCTTTGGAGGCAAAGGCAGCAGGGGTTCTTCTTCAAGTATTTGCCCCCTCCGCCCGGTTTGGGCGACCAATCTCTGCGCGGCACATAATCCTCTGCGGCACATGTCCAATGCCGCGGTAGGGTTTGGGTATTTGGGCAACCAATGCAGTGATAGTGTATTTTCCGCAGACGGTTCGTGAATAGAACAAATACCGGCTGCGATGGATTGGCTGCCCAAATACCCAAACCCTGTGGCAGAAGGATTATGTGCCCAACATATGGGCAAACCCTACGCGGTAGCGATTATGTCTTGGCGGCGATGGTTGGTGCCCAAACCCTACCGCGGCAGTGGATTGGCTACCATGGTAAAAACCCAGGCCATGGTAAATTCAAACCATGGTAAAAACCTAAAATCACGAGCGGTTCTAACCACGAACAAATGCAGCGATAATATCTCATCACGCAGCGGCTGCGTGGTTAGAGGGCGAATCGTGATATTCATTATCCGCGAGGCGGTTCGTGGTTAGAACGTGCGTGATACTTCCGCGACGGTTCTAACTACAGGCATGCGCGATATTCTTGGTATCACGCGGATGGTTCGTGGTTAGAACCGTGCGCGAACCATCACGAATGGTTCTAACCACGAGCGAATGCGTGATGTGTAGATATCACGAGCGGTTCTCTAGAACCGTGCGTGATAGTGTTTGCTCTACCCAGACGGTTCGTCTGGGCAACCGTCTGTGATTACTTTATCTGAGCGGTTTCCAGAACGCGATGCGTGATGGCGTCTTCTATAGCTGTTTTGTAGTAGTGAGGCACGGATGTGTTTTGTGTCGATCCGTGCCGTGCGCCGAGGAGGAAGCTTGCGGTGGCGAGTGGTCACATCCTACTTTTAAGAGAGTGGTCACGTCACGCTGCAGAGTGGTCACATTCGCTTTGCGGAGTGAGGTCATGTCCTCTTTGCAGAGCGAGGTCATGTCCTGATTTGTAGTCATATCACGCTGCGAGCAAGGTCACGTCATGCTTTGCAGAACTAGGTCATGTCATACTTTGCATAGATAGGTAATGACGACAGATTGATACTGCAAATGAAGTTAAAGTTTGCAATTATAATACAATTAGTTTCACACTGTGTACAAACAAGCAAAGCACTAACGGAAGCACAAGTTATAATAGGTTAGCATTTCTCATGTAAGTACAACTACACACACAACAAGAAGTGGTGTTGCACTTGAGCAGTGTTCCTACCTATCGCGGGCGCCTTGCAACTTCTCGCAGTGTGGCCTTCCTGGCCACAATGGCCGCAACGTCTGCCCCTTCGTCCATATCGTTCGTAATGCGACGACTCTGCTGGCGGCTCTTTCCGGCCTTCAACAGGTCCAGATCCGAATTCAAGTCCCCTGTACCATATCCAACATGGCAAAGTTACCCACAACCCTGAAGCCTGTTAGCTAGCCGCACCATGCCTGCAGCACCCTCTCCTTCATGAAGTAAGTCGCTCAACCACCGAGTGACTTATCCACATGCCACCTTACCGTTGGACGACTTGCCTAAGTCGTTCAGGGGTTGAACAACTAGTACCAAGTCGTCCAACGGTGTAATGACAGAGAATTAGTTATGTAAACAAAAAGAAAGGTATATTACTGTATTTTAAAATAAAAAATAAATATTTTTTAAAAAGTCTAGTACCTCCCGCGGAGGCAGATACCAGTACTCCCGTTACAAGCAGCGGGAGTAGGGGAAGTACAAGAGACCCTCTCCGACAATGCAGCTTCTGCGGCTGCGCATGCGGCTCTCTACGTCTACGTGCATTGCTTCTAGTAGCGTACGTGCATGGTTTTATGGTTGCCCCCGCCGCTTTTGTACCTAGGAAGCACGCGCGGCGAACGGCTGCTCGCAGCGCCCATGCGTTAAGTTGGACGGCAACGGCAAGAAGTGGATCAGTACAAAAGGAAAAGAAAAGGGCTAATAATTAAGGGTGGGACCCTTCCCGGTCGTCGCCGGCAAAGCTCGCCGCCAGGAGGCTATAGGAGAGGGTGTTGGCCGGATCTAAAGAAAGGGAAGAGAAAGTGTTGTTAGGGCAGTGTTGGCCGGATCTAAAGAAAGAGGAAGAGAAAGTGTGGTTAGGGCAGAGGACTCTTGGGCGGAGCTCGAGACGAGTGGCCAAGTGCGGTACTGGTTCTTGTGTGTGTGTGTGTTTGAAACCATGTAGTGGTTCTTAGTGTTACTTGTACATGAATTGAAACTTCTATTGTATATATGCCATCTGGGCTTCTTCTCGGCCAATCCTTCGAATCTTCTGCAGTAGCATACCCGGACTGACGGTGAAGGCAATGAACCAAGTACTCGGCAGTCGGCATGCGGAAGCGACTTGAATGCCTTCACCAGTACTCGGCAGTCGGCATGCGGAAGCGATTTGAACAGTTGAATCTAACCTAGCTAGCTCGTCTGTACCCTCGCGGTCTCCGGTCCCCCAATTAAATGAAATTTCTTCTCTACACGCGCGTTGATATATTCATGCTAACTTGACCTCAGGACGTGTCTTAGCCGGATACCGTATCCTACGCAAATGGCCAAAATGTTGTAAATATGTGAAAATAATATAGTTGCAAAAGTATTCTATATCTATATGTAATTTAAATATCAAAATCAATCTCAGTAGTAACATATGAAAAGGACAAATATATACTTGGTGAATAGTGATGTGTTCACTGATTATTTGTCTTTTTTATATCTCTTAGATGCAGTTGAGCTTAATTTTGATACTTTGCAGGGCTATAGAACATACCCTTCCCTGTATCTACAAAAAATTTTAAGAATTTCTGGAAACTAGCGTACAGAATTTCATGCACTTGCAACTTACTTTATTTTCGCATGATTTGTGGCCGTCTTAACCCACTAGACGCAGGTGATCCATAGTTACCTGCATCAATACACTCGTATTGACTTTAGGCCACGTCTGTATTTCCCAACCCTTTCCTCAGTTGATGTGATTGTTTTCTTACATTTTACTTGGCTCTGCAAGACTAATGTTTTTCTTAATTTTTCTTGGCTCTGCAAGACTAATCTTTGTGATGTCAGTGTCACGATGATGTCGCTCTAATACAACAGCGCGCAGCAGGAGGCCTTTTCTCCTGAGACTGTCCTCGCGTGGGGACTGCACTCGGAGCCGTCCGATCGTGCATTGTAGAACGGCGGACGGTATCGGAGACCGTCCCCCCTTGGAAAGTTCTGTCCGTGCAGCACTTCTTCGAGTTGTTAAAAAAACGAGGAAGTTTTTTTTTAATTAATTCCTTATTTATTACTGGAAGTTAGTTGGATTCTTAAAATACTATCATGAAACTGCTCCTCCCTTCATTGCTATCAGATCTCAACTTTCATACCATTTTTATCACTTCTGTCGGTCAACCATAAGTTGACTATCAAATTATCGTAAAAAGACTTATTTACTCTTCTTCTTCATCCCTCTTCTTTCTCTTTCTCTCTCATCTGTCCTCTTTGCGGCGAGGCGCAGTGTCGCTGAGGTGTGGGAGCACAGCATGTTCACAGGGATAGGGAACCCATTTTGAATGACGGCGTGTGTGGGACGGGGAGGACTACGGAGGCTAGAATGGTTGGGCCGACCTGTGGTGGCGGCGCGACGAGTGGGCCTGAGAGGCGCGATGCCTGGCTGGCGAGGCTAGAGCCAGCATAGAGGGTGCAGGGAGAGGCGGGCGGGGCGGTGGGCGTCTGGGCGGGATCGAGAGGAGCGGAGGAGGTGTGGCGGGAGCGGAGGCGGTGGCTTGAGCGAGGAGGCGGCGCGGCGTGGGTAGGAGTCGGGTCGGCGGCGTGGGCGGGAGGGTCGGGGCATAAGAGGAAAAGAAAGAGTGGGAAGGAAGAAGAGAAGAAAGAACAAATGTAAGATGGGCATTTTGACAATTTTCAATCGTTAATGGCGGCGAATGTAACGATGTTAATAGGAGTAGTAAAAATAGGATTAAAGTTGAGATCCGATTGTAATAAAGAGATATGCAGTTTTAATATATATTTTAGTGACCCGGCCAACTTAAAGTGACAAATAAGAAATTAAACCAAGTTTTTTTCGGACAAGTACGTGGTGCTGTTTTTAGAAAAGAGAACTCTATGGATGGTGAGTTCATATGCACCCACTATCCAACGGTTCACCTTACTCCAAGATCTGTGCGGCATGTTGTTTTAGGTTTGTTTCGGTATTTTCTGAACGGGGGATTTGAGAATGTACCGTAATGAGTTTGATGTATTTAAGTATTTGGGTAGTGTAAATTATCAAATGTACCCTCGATAATTTCTTTCTGAATTAGCAGAAAAGATCAAAGCTGACAGCAGCACAGTGCCTGGGCGCACCAACTCCCATTATCCCCTAGTCCTCTCTCTCTCTCTCTCTCTCTCTCTCTCTCAGTCGCATTTCACAGCCACCCTCTCTCGTGTCGATCTCCACCAGATCCGGCTGTCGGTGCAGCCAGCCTTGATCCGGCGATGTGGCGGCACGTTGGAGGTCACGGACCAGGCGGCGACGCTCAGCGTGTTCCGGTTGACCACCACGTGCACCTTCCTCAGCAACGACTTGTTCCGGGGCACGGCGGAGACGACGAGCAGACACACTTTTAATTTCCCGTTCCTACGGAGTTGCAGATGTGTTTTCGAAAATATTTTATAAACATCTTCTTATGTATCGCTACGTTTTTTTCAAGCACTTCTCATGTATCATCGATATAACAGTAATGACATTTTTAAGCGTCTCTACAGGATATATTATATTATATAGAGACATTGCACTACGACTCAACAAATAATTGTGTACTGTAATATTATTATGTAGTTCTTTTAACACGCATCAACACCAAAAAAAAATATCTCTAGAGAGTTGAAAAGCTTCTTAAAAAATGTCTTTACACAAAATAACCTTTAGGCGAATTATAGAGTATCTAAAAACGTCTCTACAAGATAAAATTTTGTATATGTTTCAAAAATATCTTAAAACTGCATATAGCATACAAAATTTGGGGCCGATTTTTAATGTGTCACTAAAAAGTGCATCTAGACTATATAACTCCTTATTTTAGAGATAAATTAAAAAGCGCCTCTAGAAAAGTGTCCCTAATATGGACTACAATAAAACTGGTTCGTAGAGGACTTCTTTGTATAGTAGACGTGCTTTTTTTACCCCTATGTAGTTGTAGAGATGTTTTCCAAAACGCCTCATAAACGTCTCCTAATATATCGCCCCTATGACAGTAGTGACATTTTGTAAGCGTTGCTACAGGGTATACGGCGTTATGTAGAGACGCTGCACTACGCCTCAAAAAATATAATATAAAAAATGTATGCACTCTTGCAAATATTGGTACTCGAACTCAAGACTTCATGTGAAATACCTCTCTTAGACTTGTCACACGAGCCACCCCAACCTCACAACCTCACTTGTTTACTTGTGTGTTGCAATATTATTATTTAGTTCTTTTAACATATATCAACCACCAAAAAACGTCTCTAGAGAGTTGGAAAGTGCCTCAAAAAATATCTTTACACAATATAACCTTTAGGCGAATTAGAGAGCATCTCAAAAACCGTCTTTACATGATAAAATTCTATATGTTTCTCGAAAACATCTCAAAACCGCCTCTAACGTACAAATTTTGTGATGGTTTTTAAAGTATCCCTAAAAAACACCTCTAGACTATATAACTCCTAATTTTAGAGATAAATTGAAAAGCGTCTCTACAAAGGGCTTTTCTTCTAGAGAGAGTGGTTTTCTTGCAGTGTAACAACCCAAATTTGGTCCAATTTAAATTTTGCCTGAATTTTATGAATTAAAAAAATTATTGTATTTCATGAATTTCCTAAATCCTTGCCTCGCAATATAGAAATTTAAAATAATTTCCCTTTCACAATTTTGGATTTGCAAAAATCTAGAAGTCAAATTGTGTGCAAAACAACCTCAACAATTGAATTCAAATTCAAAAAAGTTTATGAAACTTAAATAACAAATCAAATCCATTTATTTCCTTCTCCCCCTGTAACACCCTGGCTATTCGAAAGACAAAATGTTACCTAAAGAACTAACATACAACCACATTTCAGAAGAATTTAAACAATACCTCAATCCAATAGCATATAAAGATCATCATCTATTGGTATGATTGCAAGAATATAATATGAATCCATCCACATAACACAAATTCCAAATATCCAAGTCTACTGAATCAATTAAGATAACTCAAATACTAGACTAATTAGAAATTACCAGTGATTATTTAATCAGCAAAATATAGGAATGATACCATCCACCATCATACATATTTATTACTGATTCGGCTTTAACAAATGAAAGGCAAGGACAAGTTCAAATAAATGGCTGAATATTGTGGAGTGAAAGAAAGAATGTGAAGTGAATGATGTGATCCACGTGACTAAGCCCTCCCATGCATGCCGTCTTCAATAGTTACCTAAAACAAATAAACACATCAAGAATGAGTCCACGACTCAGCAAGTACAACGGAATAAAGCGAACCATACTGAATATGAACATAACATCACATAATAGAAATTGAAGGTAGAATGGATGAAATCATATAAATGAATGAAATGCATGAACTCCATACCTTATACTGGTATAGCCGTGACACACCGTCGGTGTTCACTTTGGCGCGCATTTAACAAAATCTTGCGGATCCAAGCCCGTATGAAGAACGTTTCATACGGGGATCCAAATCTAGCCACATTGGAATGGTGAGTCTTACATGCCCATACTGGAATTGATAGGTCTTTACATTCCACTCCCGTGGACGAAACATGGACAATGAATGAATGGAATGAATTATGAATAATGAAAGACATCATCTCATTAAACATGGATTAACGAACGTGAAAAGAACATGAAGCATTGAATCTAGTCATGGATCATAGAAATAACAGTATGAATCAACAAACACTCAGCATTCACCAACAATAAGACTCACAAGGTACTTGCCCATATTGAAATTATGAGACTTCATTACCCACTCCCGTGGGTGAACAGGAACGAAGGAACGAATGAATATAATGAACGTGGTCCTATTATTGAAGAATCATGGTATATCAACTATGGAAGGAAACAAGGAATACCGAAATTACCCATTTCATATTCATCAATCAAGTGGAACAACAACAAACAAGACAAATCAATTGTACTTGCCTTTCGGACTGTGATGCGTTAGGAGGCAATGACGAAGCCACCAATCTCGAATTCCCTTCTCCTATACAAATTAATTATTTAAATAAGTAACAACGTGAAAATGACGCTACTTGAAACGCTTAGTTGCCGCATCCTAAACCCAAGGTTCACATAGTCGATCTACCAAATTAAACCGACAGTCTAGCAGGATGGTAATCTGGACAGTGACACTAAAAACACCGTATCTTTTGCTCTGAGACTCCAAAAGGGGTGATTTCAGATCCTATGGAAAGGTAACGAAAATCTCCACATTAACCTAGTTGGCTCAACCTTTTTATTCAGATGATAGTCTTAATACAAAATCTATCTAGTAGAATTACACCGGAGTAATGAAATAATCAAAACTTTTGAGAAAATTAACCAAAATCCATTATTCTTGTCATTCGGAAAGCTAAGAACAAGACATTAAAAGTGTAGTTGGCATGATACTCACAATTTGCCTTTAACAAAATCTAGCCACGGCTAAAACTACGATCGACAAGCAGAGCAACCATTAAGGACAGCACGGAAAAATTCATATTTATTAATATGGGACTCGGAACGAGGTGGGTCCAGTGCCCAAGGAAACTTAACGAGCAAACCTACAAAACACTAGTTGACAAGATTTTCTAATTCTGCCAAAATAATTAACTAAACAGTAGGTGAATATGACTGACAGAAATCTGTCCAGACGAATGGAACATCAGCGAAGAACATAGCATAACTTTTAATCTATAAATCCAATTACAGTTTTCTTTATCAATCTAGAAATATGATAAAATTATATACAGAAATTATTTGGGTGACAAATCTGTATCTGATCCTAACCAAATCATATTTCATTAAACAACTTTACTGACAATTCTCGTCAGATTTCTCAGGACAGCAGGAAAGAATCTATCGTAACTTTTGAACCGTATATCGGAATCTGGTGATCTTGGCGGCTATAGAAAGCTAAGAACCGTGGGTACAAATCTCTAGGAGGTGAAAACTTCCAATTATTCTTCTAAGGATCCGAAATTGGCCGCGCAACCTACTGGACAGAATCTGAATTCCTAACAGCACCTATTCTATCCAATCAAACTAATCGGATTCGCAACTAATCAACATCAAGCAGCGGGGAAAACATCTTGTTACCCTTGTATAACCTTAGGGAGATGTTGGTTGATCCCTCACGAAGAAGATCCCTCGTCTTCTCCTCCTTTGGCGGCCCTCAATGGGCGTCTCCTCGCTTTCCTCCCAAAGGGCAGCGGCAAGAGCGTCATTTGGGAAGATGAGGCATTTGCTAGAGGTGAGCAAGAAAGCAGCGGCTGCCATGGGAGATGGGAGGAGTGGGGAGGTGGAGGTGGCGGTTGGAAGGGGAGAGGGAGTGGCGGCTTGGGGAGGGAGTGGGGGAAGGGAGGGGTGAGGCTAGGGTTTGGGGAGAAACCCCTCATGGCGGCCCCCTTATGGGCCCCTCTTGGGCTGCGGTCGAGGCCCAAGTTCTTTGGAACTCGTTGAAAACCCCTCGAAGAAAAGGATAAACTCTGGATTTTGTTTCCTCCTCTCCCCATACTTCTCCGAACAGCGAAACACTTTGAGATATTACACCTCCTTGGGCGAAATCAACCGAACTAGCCCACTTCTCCATTCCCTTTCCTCTCCCGATGGCCCAAGCCACCGCAATCTCACCCCTTCCCTCTCCTTTCTCTCCCCTGGCCTAGCCCAACTATCCATGAGCAGCGAAGGTCTAGTAGTAGTGATAGCCAGACCCGCACTCTCTCTTTGGTCGTTGGTGGGTAGGGCTGGCCCCCCTGTTAAGCGACAAAGAAAGCAGCGTGCTTCTCCCCTGCGCACCGACTTGCACTCGCCCCCTCTCTCGTTACATCATACGCCGCAGCGCGAAGCAGCAGGCTGCGTCGGCCCACCTCGAGCGTTGTAGACGCGCCTCGAGCCCTCGCCCTCTCATACACCGCGGAGACCTCGTCCCAGCAGTGCGCCAGACCTCTCCACGCCACTCCGCTCGGGTGCCCACGCCAAGCCGCGCTTGCCCTTAGTCGCTCCCACTCCTCCCTCTATAAAAGCCTTAGCCGAGTACATCACCGTCTTTGTTGCGTCTTCCTCTGTGTTTTCCCCCACTTCTCCCATCCACTCTGCTTCAGGTGAAGAAAAAAGCAAACCACGCCGGTCGACTTCCCCAATTCGCTGGCATCGCCTGTTGATTTACTTCGTTGAGGTGAGCTTCCGCCTTTGTTGTCTCGCGCACCTTGGTCACCTCAACCTCCTCTTTCTAATGCACACATTCTTCTTCCTTGCCATGCACCAGAGCCGTCATAATACCTTCGTCTCCGTCGTCGGCCCAGAGCATGCCGCCACCATTGATCTTCTTCCTCGCTTGGACCTCAGGTGAGTCCATCTGTTCCTGTACGCTCCTTCATCTTGCAAACTTGGTAGGCCAATCAATGAACCGCCTAGTTGACATTAGCATAGCCATGAGCACCGAGAAACCTTTGTTAGCCGCTATAGCCAATAGATGGTGAATCAAGCATCCTTTTGCAATTTATAGCCATGTCGTGTAGTTGCCCGAGTTCTTTGTAGCATCGCGCCGTTCTCGCTATTGCACCGTTTCCTCTGTCCATCTTAGTCAAATATCCATAACCCATTTTGAGGTTTTGCGGTGGTCATTGGGCGCCCTCCACGACAGAGCTTGCTCAATGCCTACCATGGTGCTCTATTTGCTCCCCTATTCAGAGAGGAAGGCGATATTGTAGAGTTGATGACATGTGGGTCGGTGGTAGTTAACCATAATTAGTTAACAATTAATTAGTAGGTAATGTTAGTATGACATGTGGGCCTAACGCAATTAAAAAGTTAATTAAGGCAAAGTTTAGCATATGTGTGTATGATATCCGGGACCTACCATTTAAAACCTATTGTACAGACCGAGCCCATAGATCAAGATGCTGATGTGTGGGCTCCTGGTCTTGTGAACCATCGGGTGGATTGAGTCCAAGTGGACCGCGATCCCACTGTCGATCTCGGGTTTTTGAATAAAAATAATTAGAAAAGAAATTTAAAACCGGGTGGACCTACATCGAGGCACATATGTTTTCCTTAAGAAAAATAATCAATAAAGAAAATAGAAACCTAATTGGATCCACTTGTCAAGTAGAGGATTTTACGAAGAAAATTAATTGAAAAAGAAAAAGAAAATCCGACAGACCCACCTGATAGGGATTTCATATTTTTTTTAAAGTTCCTCTTGGGTCAAATTTTGGAGTGCTCATTCTCTCTCGTTTTAAATCCAAATGATTTGATGTATGTTTCTAAATTAAAAACTTCCCAATAGTACCAAAATCATAATTTTTAGAGTTCATTTGAATTTATTTGTGTTCATGTGTATTTATTCAAAGTCGTCATTTTACGCTTAAATAGATTCCAACATCGCCAAAGACTTCGTCACTACTTCAGGACAAGCTCAAGACCAAGTATTATCCATTTTGAGCAAAGCGAGTCCTTATAATTGATAATGTTTGTCATATCCGGTTTTGGTTGATAAATTGAAGAACTAGTCGGGAGGAGAAGAGGACTTAAAAGGAATAGCAAAACACGGATAGAAGAGAGGGTTTTACTGTATTTGTTCGACAACTTTGGGCGTGGTCGCGTCAGAGAAAACCTCTTGTGGCCGGCCAAGGAGGGGGTTCCACCGCCCTAAAACCTAATGCCCCACCCCCCCTTTTTCCCCTAGTGGCGCGCCTCTCCCACCTCTCCTGGCGTGCGTCGTTGCTCGTCGGTTTGAGTGCGTTGCGTTCATTTTCGACTGATCACCTCTTAGAAAGTTGTAGGTCGGTTTGGATGGTTTAGGAGTTATGGTAGTTTACTGCATGTTGTCTAGGAGGTTGGCGTGAATTGGCGATTGTCTTGTCAGCTAATTTGAATTTTTAGAAGCGAATCGAAATACCTCCTAAAATTAATGTTATAGATAATTCTGTAAGCTTTCCAAGTTAGTAAAGAACAAGTTTTTAGAGTTGCCAATCAAAAGTTATGCAAGTTTTACCATCGTTGTTTTCATTTGTGATTGTTAGGACAGAGATCTTCACCTGAACATTAGGTCTAGTAGAAGGCCGAATCGGGGACTTGACCAACTAGACTATTGTAGCTGGTTTTGTCATGATTCCATAGAGACCAAGATGACCCTGTTCGAGTTGCGTAACAAAAGTTATGATAGTTTTGGTGCTCTGTCCAGAGAACAGATGTAAAAATTGATATACGTAGATTGGCTTGGTAGGGATAGTTTATGGCGAGAATCGGAAGGGCTCCCCAACTAAGTTTATTTAGGTAATTTAATTACCTTTCGGAAAATCTGAGAACACGTAATTGGATCCGGTAGTGAAAGTTATGAATTTTATAAGTTATTTGTCCTTGAGGGACGGATCGACGTTGACCGATACATTCTATGGTTATTTATATTGTTCATGATTGATTTGGTCGTATATGCGGTAATGAGCATGGACTCTATTGTTCTGAGTTACGTGTTTATCATGGTTGCATTGAAAGTTGGAAGGACTATGTTTGTGAGTTTTGTAGTATGAGTAGGATATTCATATGCAATGTTGTTATGGATGTATATTGTTGTCAAATGGAGAATTCATACATATGCATCATATAGTTTATTGAAGTCTTGGTCATGTGTTGATCAAGCGAGTTGGAGTCTCCGTCATGTTGGTGACGGGCAATAGAGTCCCCATGCTTGAAGAGCATGGGCAAAATCCTCATACTTGCAAAGTATGGGCAAAGGTCCACATGCGGATAGCGCAGTATGGGTGTGCATCGACGGATCGCACTTTGCATTACAGTAAAATGCAAAAGACAAAGATAAAGACAAAGAGCATAAAGAGCATATGAGCAGGTTGCATGTCATGTGTATGTGGTTTATTCGGTGAATAGATTTGTGATGTATAATTGATGGGTTTCTTTCTTATACTGTTATTACCAATTATTATGCTTGCTGAGTCTTTGGACTCACCCCTTGTTGTTTGTTGTGTTTTAGGTACCTGAATGAGATCGGCATGCATGGGAGAAAGGAAGGGCTAGGGTAGTTGCACGCATGCACTATATACACACATGAGAATAAAGGAAAATTAATTGATAGATGGATGAATTCCTAAAATTACGCTTCGATCATTACTTGATTGGATTAGGCGTAATAAAGGAGTTTAAAAATTGGATACTTATGATCTACTTTCACATGTCTATTTGATAAAGATGAATAGCCTATGTGGGTTATGTTTGGATCATTTTTTTTACTAGACTACCTCTTGTTATATACCTCCAGTATAGTAACTATACAAAGGAGGTTCTGCCGGAATTTGGTAAAGAGTTTTAGTTAATTATGTTTAACTTGTTATTTTAGTAACATTCAAGCTCATGTTGAAATTTGGGGTGTTCTGATTGGTATCGAGCGGTGTAGGTCCGTGGTAATTGTGGGCATTAATTTTGATACACTAAGCACAGTAGGTGGGTTTTGGGTTGCATTACATCTACGTTTTCGTTGATTATTTTAGTCGATTGTGTGCTTAACGTTTGAATATTTGTGCTTATTTGTGTTGTTTAGAGATGGCAAGGGCGAGAGTCGTAGTGGTGGTGCGTGGTCGGCGGTCTTTGGGCGAGGCGAGCGGTGCCTCCGCCCAAGTTCGAACTCTGTGGCGGGAGGCTAGTTACGTAGGATCGAAGAGGAGGTTGCTTAATGATTCGAGGAAACCGGCTCCTCGGCCCTTTTCTTTGCGGCGCTGAGATGGTTCTGTGGCGATGCAGTGGTGGTTGCTATGGAAATTTTGCATCGATGGAATGCCTTGAGGTTGGACACCTTTGATGGTTTGAACGCAGCCGGTGGATCTTGCTAGCAGGCTGCGACACATAGAGGCATCTGGGGCGTTGGGTTTGACTTGAGGTGAGGTTGATTCGTGGCCTTTGATTGAAGGGCAGCGGATCTCTGGTGGGAAGGAGTCTGTCGGCTAGAACCGCGCCCTTGAACCAACAACTTGGGATCTTTTGTGGAAGCGGTTTAGGAGGAGGTTTTATCCTACCTCATTTGTGGAGAGGATGGAGGTGTCCTTGAATAGTTTCAAGCGAGGGTAAGATGTCGGTGACAGTGCAGTGGGTTTCAACAACTTAATCGCCGTTCGGTGTGGCTACCAATGAGGAGGAGAAGGCTAAGAGGTTTTAGTAGTGGGCTCGTGAATTCGTCAGTGTTGGGGGCTTTGGAGCTCGTGATTTTAGCTCCACTGGTAGAGCAAACCGGGGCATGGAGCTAGAGATGCAGCTTGGGAAGAGTTGCAAAGTGCGGGAGGTACCATGGTTTACGAAATCTTGGTGGCGATCGGAGGAAGAGTTTCGGAGGAGGAAGTGGTTCATCACGAAGCCGGTTTCCAAAAGTTCAAGGGCCCAGAATTCCTTCAAGTCCGAGGTCTCAAAGCCACGATCAACCTCCACTTTTATTGTCGCCAGTACTCCTCGGATGCGTTCGGTCGAGGGCAAGGTATGAAGTGTTTCAAGTGTGGCAATGATCATCGTGCTTGAGTGTACACAGTCGGGTTCTTGTCGCCTTGTGGTCGGGATGGTCACAAGTCGTTGGTTTGTGGCGAGAATCCTACGGTATTATCAAGTGGGAGCCAATTCAAGAGTCGGCTCGATGCGGTGCTTCTTCTCGAGTGCAATGCGGATGCTTACGGCTACTCCTACTCGGTCTTGGATGCGACCTCGGCCCTACTACCCTACTCTGGAGGATTCCACCACCGAGGTATTTTTGGCGCCTTCCCGGCAATGTTCCCTTTGTGGCGCCTTGGCACCTCCGGCCTCTTGCACCACCATACCGAGGTGTTGGTGCTCTAGCGCTTGACATCAATTTCCTACACCATGCCAGCTACTGCGAGTCGGTGGGTCGATCTGATGTGGTGACAGTGCAACACGGTAGATTCGAGTTGAGGCTTATGTCTTGTTTGATTAGGGCTACTTTCTCTTTTGCATCATTAGAGTTTGCTAGCAAGACAAATTTGAGCATGCGACATATAGCTCGATCTGTTCTAGTCAATTAAGCTTGGGAATTCTTTCTAGTTCCTGATCTGTCGGTTTTGTGATTTCGTTAGATGGAGAAGACTTTTTGCTAATCTAATGGTTATGAAGGTGGAACCATTTGGCGTTATTTTGGGTATGGATTGGTTGCATAGTTCACCGTCTTTGTCATATCATGCTTTTGGAGGAGTGTAACTCTACAAACTCCGTCGAGGCGGAGATAGTTTTTGGTGGTGCCCCTCCTATTCACTCGGTGTCTTTGGCTAGTTTGTATCACGGTAGTAGAAGCGGCAAAGAGTGGATTTCTCTTGCCATTAGTAGAGCGCCGAGTTCACATTTGATTGCGGGAAGTATCCGGTGGTTCGGAATTCTTGGGCGTATTTCGTGAGTTACGGTATGCCTCCACCACCCGATGGAGTTCGAGATTGATTTAGTCGGGCGCTCGGCCGGTTTCTATGACCCCGTCTGGTTTGCACGTCCTTTTCGGGAGGAATTAAAAAAGTAGTTGGACGATCTAAAGCGAAAGATCTTATTCGTCCCATTATGTCTCCGTGGGAGCTCCTATGTTATTTACCAAGAAGAAGGATGGTAGTTGGCGCATGTGTATTGATTATCGTGCTCTCAACATTAACCATTAAAAATAAATATCCTTTGCCACGTATTGAAGATTTATTTGATCGGTTGAGAGGGGCAAAAGTATTTTCAAAGATTGATCTCGGTCGGGATACAATCGATTCTGTCCGAAAGGAGGATATTGAGAAAGCGGCGTTCTCCACAAGGTATGGGCATTTTGAATTTAAAGTTATGTCTTTTGGACTAACGAGCGCCTCTTTGCTTTCATGGAGATAATGAATAGGATCTTTGCATGAGTATTTGGATGACTTTGTAGTCGTCTTTATTGTGATATTTTGATCTACTCAAAGGCGAAGCGGATCATGGGCATCATCGAGGCTTGTATTGGAGGCTAAAGGGCATAAGTTTTATGCTAAGTTGAAAAAGTCACGAGTTCTAGGCGTCTCGGTGGGATTCTTGGGGCATGTCATCAATGAAAAGGAATATTAGTTGATCCAAGTAAAGTTTCCACGGTGGTAGAATGGGTAAGGTGACCAATGTCAAAGGGTGAGAAGCTTCCTTGGAATGGCGGGATATTATCGAAGATTTATGCAGGATTTCTCCATCATTGCCAAGCCTTTATCTAGGATCACTCATAAGGATGTGAAGTTTTGGTGGGATGATGATTGTGAGCGGTTTTGGACCTTGAAAGAAAAGTTGGTGACCGCTCCTGTTCTCACGGTTCTGAGCAGGAGCGTTTCACGGTTTTCTCCGATGCTTCTCGAGTTGGGTTGGGTTGCGTCCTAATGCAAGATGGTAAGGTTTTAGCTTATGCATCGAGGCAGCGAAGAAACATGTGCGAATTATCAACCCATGATTTAGAGTTGGCATTGTGGTGTTTGCATTGAAGCTTTGGAGACACTACTTGTATGGTGAGACTTGTGATGTATTCTGGATCGCAAAAGTCTTAAGTATATCTTTACAGAAGGATGCGAATTTGAGGCGTGCAGATGGTGGGCGATCAAGGATTACGATCTTACAATTGGTACCACCGAGCAAGGCCAATGTGGTAGTGATGCTCTTAGTCGCAAAGCGATGCACGCTACTACTGGATTGCCTTATTGCGATTTTGACGCATGGGGATATCCTATTGCTATGCGGGCACGACACGTGTGGAGACACAGTTTGTAACATCCCAAATATGGAATTGTGTTTCAAATGTAAGAAAATACAAAGAAATTAAAATTTTCTTGCATCTTGAAGCCCTTGGTCATTTTGTAATTCTTTTAAAAGAATTATAGAAAATCAAATTTAAATCCTCATTTGACTCTAATCAAAAATCTCCTTGGCATTAATCTTGTGCCAAACCACAGGAAATATTTTGCACGAGTTCTAGTGAGGCTTGGCAACACCTTTGAATTATCTCATGATTTTTAGAAATTATTTGATAATTTGGAGGCAAGTCGAATTGGTCAAACCCTATTTCTACATACGGAATTTACGGAGAAAAATTAAGTGCTGAAAATCTCTGAAAATTTTATGAGAGGTTCCTCTGCTTGTCGGCAAGCTTGATTAAAATTTCATAAATGTTGGAGTTTGTTTGCTACCTCAAATAATTCCTCGAAAATCAGATGTTATGATTCAAATTCTAAGCGGTTTGCCTTTGTTCCTCGAGTTGAACCGGACTCGGGCTCGAGCCTTGGACTCGGTTCAATCAACTAATCGCGCCGCGCGATCGATCGGGTGTGCGGGTTGTGAGCCGTTGGATCGGCATCGAACGGTCCTTGACCAGCCGAACGATGGAATCGTTCTAATCCACCCGATCTAGCTCAGCCGTTCGATTTCAATCCGACGGTCGACACATCGTCTCCTTCCTCTGTCAGCGCGCGCATGAGCCCGGTCATGGCGTGGCGGAAGGAAAAAGCAGCAGCGTCGCGATCCACTCTGTGGTCACCTTTAAACGGCTAGCTCTGCGCGCATTAAATGCCTGTCGCGCTCCTCCCTCAGAAGGCCATGATTCGACTGCTCCCATCGCTCTCAAGTGCTCTCATGGCAGTGTTGACCCGACTGGAAAACCCGGCCATTGCTCTCTGCCATTGCTCTATTTAAACTCCATTGCTTCACCCTTAGCTTCCTTTAGCACCTCCGCAACTCCAGCTAGCACTCACCAGCTTGCTTGAGTTGCGATTCTCATAATCCCTCGGCCGTCATTGTTGAGTGTGGAGCTTGGTGGAGCGGTCGTGAGGGTTTTCTTCTTCAAGTATTTGCCCCTCTGCTCCCCTTTACTCTCTGGAACTTAACCCTCACTCGGTTTGGTTCTCTCTTCGCTCAGGTCGCTGTGCCCTAGTGAGGACCTTACCGCCGCCGTTCGGTCACTCGTCGCCGGAGCCACTCCGTGGGTCTCTGGTCGTTCTTCAGCTCAGGTAGTTTCGCATTGCCCTATAGGAGCTTAGGTGTGTTTTCGTTGTTCCTTTGGTATTGTCCGTTCGGGAGTTTTCCCGAGCCATACCTACTCAGCCGCACTCGTGATCGTCCGCCGTTCGACCATACTCAGGCCGGTATTGGCGCGGTCGACCGTTAAACTTTAGACCCTCATCCACGCCTTTGGTTTGGCGTTGTGGTCGGAGGCGCCGGCGAGACCCAGCAAAGCGTCGGGAGGGGCGCCTCGTGGTCGGATTCCGACCGATCCACGTAACTTGGTCGTAAGTTCTTCTACGACCACTACCTGGTGGTAAGTCCTTCTACGACTATTACCCAGTCGTAAGTTCTTCTACGACTTGTAACTAGTCGTAAGTCTTACTACGACTATGTCATGGTCGTAAGTTCTTCTACGACCACTACGGTCGTAAGTCCTCTCGACTATTACCCGGTCGTAAGTTCTTCTACGACTTGTAACTAGTCGTAAGTCTTACTACGACTATGTCATGGTGCGTAAGTTCTTCTCGACCACTACGGTCGTAAGTCCTTCTTTGGTCATATCTTTGGCATTAAGAATCCAAATCAATTGGTTCTTGTTGCTAAATTCTTTATAAATTATGCTCTTGCTCTTGTAAAATTTTCAGAATTTTTGGAGAAAGTTTGCTGTTGAGTATTTGTGTTTTCTTCGTTCTTATCGGTTCTTTTTTGCCTTCTCGTTAGGATCCGAAGAGCACATTGACAACATAATTGACCCTCAGCAACATCTTGACCCACAGCAAGCAGGCAAGCAGTTTGATCATGTTAATCCTATTATTTTTCAAGTCTACTATATTGATTTCAACTTGTTTGTATGCATTGCTATTTTGTTGTTAGATTATGGTTAGTATCCTATAGTTGCATAATCTGTAGGACTTGTTTATTCTCTACTACCATGAGCTTAGGTTATTTGCTGTGGTCGGAGTTCGATGGATGGACTCTTGTCACTTAGTAGCTTTCGATTTGAAATTGCTTAGAAATGCTTAGTTTCGGTAGTAATGGGCGATCATCGATTGTAGTCGATGATCTAAATCACACATCTAAATATTATTCCATTATGTCTAGCACTTGTACTTTGTTATTTTGTAAAGCCAAAATCTAAAAATGGAAAATTGATTTGGACTTGGGCAAGTGGTCGGATGGTGGGTTATTGGGTTTGTGGGTGTCTTGCCTAAGTCAACAAGGACCGAACATCTTGTGTCACACTCTCCAAGCATTTTTGTGTGCTAACCATGCGAGAGGGATATGGGACCTCTCTTGACTAAGTACTTTGGCGTGTGTTATCTCCGAGTCGCGAGGAGGGGTTGTGTGTGTTGTGTGAAAAAGAAATGTGTTCTTGTGTTGGGTGTGCGGTGGTGGAGATTAGGGTAGGCTCTCCACCTCGAGGAGCATTGTAGTTGTCAAAGCTTTACTGCTGACGGGTAGTTGACCGGGCTTTACAATGACTCGACACAGCGTATGGGTTTCTATCCATACAGGTGGCTCGTAGTTAATACACAATATTGGAAATGTCTCGTAGGACTTAGCCGTCTTGGCATACCTAAGGAAGTGTGCTTAATAGCTTGGCAAAAGCGATGCAGGCGTGTGGGTACATTGGTACACCCCTGCAGGGTATAAAACTATTCGAATAGCCTCGTCCTAGGTTATGGACACGCTTGGTTAGGTTTTGCAAGAGTTAGACTACAACCTTTTAAATTAAAATTTGACATGGGTGGTATGAATGGGTAATTCATGCTATTGTTGTGGTGGCTAATGGTTTAGTCACTTCCAGGATTGTTGTTGTCATCTATCTACTGTTATATTGTTGTCATTTACGTTTATTTGAACATTAAAAACTGATTTGTTAACTTGCTTTTAAATGTACTACATTATTGCAAATAAAGATTGCTTTGTGCTAAAAGTAAAACATCTGACCTCCACTCATAAAGCTTGCATATAGTTATATGCAGTGCATTACTCTACGTAAGTCTTGCGAGTACATTCAAGTACTCACCCGGCTTTCTTTGGGCTCTTTGTTCTGAGGGAGGAAGGTGAGCCCCAGGGCCTCACTTTTGTGAGATGTCTTTGTGGTTTGACGACTAGCTTGGCGGTCGGTCGGTTGCCTTGTGGGTTAAAGGCACCTGTGGTAGCTCTTTGGTTTATGGCCATCTTATGGCACTTTTTGCTTCATTGTTCAATTTCTATATGTATATGTCATTTGGTGAGTCGGCCTCTCTTGTGTAATAACTATCCTTTATTTAGGTTATCTTACGGTTGTTGCTTTGCTTGGTTCTATGTGAATGAATGGAATTGATGCATGAATTTTGTAAGAGGTGTGTATCTTGCATTTACGGGAAGTATACTTGTCTGAAGACAGGTTATTTCGTTTGTGATGCTAGGGTCAATTGGTGACTAAGCATTACAAGCCCAATATCCGGGGTCCTCGAACGATTGATCTTAAGTCGACCATCCCAGGCGTGTCGCGGAAACCACAATGATATGATCGATTATTTGGAGGTCGAGCGTATGGATATGGGCAAGGAAGGGATTTGGTTTGGATGGAGTGCGGTGCTGCGGTTTAAGAATTAGCCTTTGTGTGCCCTGAAGGCGGAGGTTAAAATGACATCTTGAGGAAGCACATCGCACCCCATATTACATTCATCCGGGTGAGATGAAGATGTATCGTGATTTCAAGCAAAACTTACGGTGGAAAGAATGAAAGTGGATATAGCTAACTATGTAGCCTCTTGTGGTGTTTGTCAACAAGTGAAGAGAACATAAGCGACCTGCAGGGTTATTGCGACCATTAGAGGTCCCTCAATGGCATTGGGATGATATCTCTATGGATTTTGTGGCGCGTTACCTCGATCGCCATGAGGAAAGGATGCAATTTGGGTGATAGTGGATCGATTGACAAGTCGGCGCACTTTGTTCCCATCGCATGACCAATTCGACAAGTGATTTGGCTCCTATCTATGTCGGGAAATAGTGAGGCGCATGGGGTGCCCAAGACCATTATCTTGGGCGAGAGATGCCAAGTTCGTGTCCAAGTTTTGGGAGAATCTGCAGTACCTTGGGCTGCAACCGTCTTAGTCTGACGTTCCACCCAGACGGATGGGCGGTCAGGCGTACAATTCGGACATTGGAAGACATGTTGCGTGCTTGTGTTTTGTTGTGGAGGCGGTTGGGAGGACCAATTGCCACTTGCGAGTTGCCTACAACAACGGCTACCATTCGGCATTAGAGCTGCACCGTTTGAAGTTCTATATGGGCGGACATGCGATCGCCCCTTCTTTGGGATGCGATGGGTGAGAAGGCAATCTTGGGACGGATTGGATTGAGAAGGCGATCGGCGTGTAGCCATGGTGAGGCAGAATCATTAGCGGCCGCAAGCGAGCGAGAAAAGTTATGCGGATGTGAGGAGGCGTGACTTGGGTTTGCGGTGGGAGACCGGTGCTTTGAGTGTCCCCACCAAGCGCATTGTCAGATCGGTAGTAAAGGAAGCTTAGTCAGAAGTGCGTTGGACCTTTCCCAGTGTTGCAGAATTGGGAAGTTATCCTACTGCTGGACCTTCGAGTCAGCGGGGTGTTCATGATGTGTTTCACGTCTCGATGCTGAGGAAGTTTTTGAAGGACCCAGAGCATAAGATTTCATTGGAACCACTGATGATTGAGCAAGACCTCACAGTTGAGTCTCGACCGGTCGTATCTTGGAAAGGTCGAGGCGAGTCTTTGAGGCACAAGGCGTTGGTATCGTCAAAGTATTGTGGACCCACCAATCAAGAGGAAGCCACTTGGGAGTTGGAATCTACGCATGCGCGAGCAATTGTGAATTATTTACCAGTGCGTGATACTATGGTTCTAGTAGCTTCTACTTTGGCGTGTTAACCTTGGAAGAATTGAGGTCGAATTACATTTAAGAGAGTAGAATGTAATATCTCGGTTTCGGTTCGGTAAATTGAAGAACAAGTCGGGAGGAGAAAGAGGGCTTAAAAGGAATAGCAAAACCGGATAGAAGAGGGTTTTTGCATTTGTTCGACAACTTGGGCATGAGCAGCGGCCGGAAAACCCCTCTTGTGGCGGCCAAGGGTGGGGTTCCCACCCCCAAACCCTAATGCTCCACCCTCCCCTTTTTCCCCTAGTGGCGCCGCCTCTCCCCACCTCTCCCTGATGTGCGCCGTTGCTCGTCAAATTTGGGTACGTTTCGTTCATTTTCTAACCAGATCACCTCTTAGAAAGTTGTAGGTCTCGTCTTTATATTTCTTTTGGCACCGAGATCATCTGATTTGGACATACGGTTTAGGAGTTATAGTAGTTTTACCTCATTGTCGGGAGGGTTGGCGTGAATTAGCGATTGTCTTGTCTGGCCAATATGAATTTTTTAGAAGCCGAATCAGAAATGCCTCCCAAAATAAATATTGTAGATAATTCTGTATGATTTTCAAGTTGAGAAATAGCATTTTTTTAGAGTTGCAAAAGTTATGCAAGTTTTACCATCATTTGTTTTACATGCATGATTGTTAGAATAGAGATCTTCACTGAACATTAGGACTAGTAGGAGGCCGAATGAGGGGACTTGCCCAACTAGACTATTGTAGCTAGTTTTGTCATGATTCTATAGAGCCGAGATCACGCTGTTCCTAGTTGCGTAGCAAGCGTTATAGTAGTTTTGGTGCTCTGTCCGAGAGAACAGGCGTAAAAAATTGATATTCTATAGATTAGCTTGGTAGGGATAGTTTATGGCAGAATCGAAGGGCTCCCCAACTAAGTTTATTTAGTTATTTTAATTACCGTTCGAGAAAGTCGAGAACACATAATTTGGATCGGTAGTGAAAGTTATGAATTTTATAAGTTGTTGTCCCTTTGAGGGACGGATCGACATTTAGGATTTGGGGTTGGAATCGAGTTAGACCCTTTCGCGAGTTCGAGTAGGTTGTTATATTTTTTTGCTTTGGCCTCTCATCACCTTAGTGTCGTTAACTATTTATTCGGTGGTGGGCGAGTCCGGGCGTTATATACGCACGTCCACGTTCTCTCGCGGTTAAGGCAAATGTGATTATGGTTATATTAGATATTATCTAATAACTTGACCGATACATTCTATGGTTATTTATATTGTTCATGATTGATTTGGTGCGTATGTACAGTAATGAGCATGGACTCTATTATTCTGAGTTACGTGTTTATCATGGTTGCATTGAAAGTTGGAAGGACTATGTTTGTGAGTTTTGTAGTATGAGTAGGATATTCATATGCAATGTTGTTATTGTAGCGTCCCGTTTTTCGGAGTTTTTGAAAATTTTAAAAGAGAACCATTTGCTTCTATTTGCCCAAAAGCTTAATTTGAAAATTTCAAAATCATTTGCGATTTAATATGAGTTAATCAAACTTCAATTAAATTAAAGTTGGTTTAATTGAATTTTCTGGAATTTAAAATCAAAATTATTATTTTAAGAATTTTCTTGGATTTATTGGATTTTAGAAATTTATTTTTGTTTTATCCGAAATTAAAAATTAAATTATTTGTAAAAGAAAAGAAAATTTAAAGTTAAAAGTATTTTATTATGTCCATAATAATTCAAGGAATTTATGTGAATTTTCGAATTTTGGAGTCTATTTGCTATTTTCTAAATTGCCTTTTGATTTATTTGAATTTACGAAATCAAAAGGTATTTTAATTCCTTTTCTGTCGTGGGCGAAACCTAGCCCGGCCCATCCTTTGTTCCCGCCGCCGACCCGCTCATGTGGCCTTCGCCCTCGGCCGTCCGTCGTCATCGTGTGACCCTCGCAGCCGCGCGTCGCCCGTCTTGCGGCCGTTGGATCGAGATCCGGCGCTCCGTTCGCCCATGGCCGTTCGTCTCCCCCGCGTCCTTTTCATCGCGGACCGTCCGTCGCCATCGCCGCGGCTCGCATCGCCGCGCCTCTTCTCCTCCCGCGCCGTCCGAAATCGGACGGCTTTGATCGCCGCGTCTCCTCGCTCCCCACCGTCCGTCGAATCGGACGGCTCCCTTCGTCGTCTCGCAGCGCCCTCTCTCTCTCTCCGTCCGTCGCCGCGCGAATCCGTCCGCATGCGAATCCGCGCCGCTAATCCGTGTTGCGCCGTCGAATCCCGCCTCCGTCGCGTCCGCGCCGTGCCGTCCGTCCGCCTCCGCGCGCGCCGCTCGGCCCTTTTCCCGCGCGAGCTCTATAAAATCCGCCGCGCCGTTCGTCTCCCTCTCTCTTCTCTCTCCTCTCTCTCATTTGCTCCTCGCCCGCCCTCCTCCCTTCTTCCCGCCTCGCGCCGCCTCCGCGCGCCGTCTCCGAAAGCGTCGCCGCCGTTCCCGTTCTTGCCGCGTCGTCTCCCCAGCTCGGGCGCCCGCGCTCGCGCCGTCTCTCTCTCTCTCTCTCTCTCTCGGACCCGTGGGCGAGCCGCGTGGCCTGCGTGGCGCCACGTCGGCACCGCGTCGTGATTTGCCAGCGTGGCTGCCCGTAAGCCTGCGTGTGCGCTTGCGCAAACTTGGCGTCAAAACCGGATTTTCAATAGAAAAATAATTCGAAAATCGAAAATCCAATTCCATCATTTTATGTGATTTTGAAACTTCTTTTGGCTATAACTTTCACATCAGAACTCGATTTGGGTGATCCAAATTTCTAAATTTATATAAATTCATCCTCTTTCATTTGGTACTGGTTTTGTAATTTTGGAGTTCATTTGGTGCTGTTTTATTTATTTGTTGCTATTCTACATGCGTGTAGATTAGGCGTTTGGAAGATTTCTTGACCGACGGCCAGAAGACCCTCTCCTCGTCAACGAAGGCAAGTCGTAGGCCTTTGACCATGTTGAACCCATTTTACAAATGTATATTGCTTTAAATTATCATGCATGGCTAGTTTTATTAAAAATGGTTTTGGGAGTAGATAGTTACCAAATTGCCATTATGCCTCCTTGATAAATTGAAAATGAAATGTCTCCTTGAATGACATATATCCTTGGACACCATAGGATGGTTATTTCTAGTTGGACATAATTGTATTACCAACTTGGGTGCGTATTATTGCTTAGACATGCTCTAGTTACCCGCGAGACTTTCGATCACATGTTCAATGATTATTGAAATTTGACTAATGGAACTATGAAACAGTGGTGTGAGGCCACTTTTATTAAAAGATGTTGTGCCATGGCAGGGATTGCCATTCGGTCGGGTATGAACAAAAATGATTTATGCTCGGGCTTGAGGTAGGAAGCTAGAGTGGGTGCGTAATGCACATTGGGTTGTGGTAGACTTATGCGGCGACCAACTAAGGACTTAACTTTGCAAGTCATTGATCTGGGTCACCTCGTGCAACCATAAGTCGGTATGGGACGGACACAGCCAATTAATTAGGAAAGTTTTGAGTCGGTTCTGTTGTGGTACATTTATTGGCGCAAGAGAAATTTGTGATGGCGAAACCTTAGCGAAGCGAGCAGAGGCAAAATGGAACTTTGTAAAGCCTTGTCACGTGCTCTAGACTACTCACCTAAGGAAGTGGCGGTGGTATCGACGGATGCCAAACAAACTAGAGAATTCGTGTCTTGTGGGTAAAGCTGTACAACCTCTGCAGTGTTAAAATTTATTCGAATAGCGTGTCCCGATTCACGGACATGCACAGTGATTTCAGCGCAAAGGGTAGTATTTTCAAAAATGTGGTGTGGTTCGATGGAAGCGTTTGGTTGGAATGGTTGGGAAGTGAGCAGGATGTTCCTTTGTTTGATTCAAAAGAACTTGGTTATCTAGGTATTATTCTTTTAAAATCACCTTTGCAATCTAATTATTGTATTTCTTGTTAAACTTGCTTTACGCAAATTAACCATAAAGCCATCCTTGTTTAAGCTGGCA
Organism: Hsuehochloa calcarea; assembly: GCA_036346395.1. Lineage (NCBI taxonomy): Eukaryota > Viridiplantae > Streptophyta > Magnoliopsida > Poales > Poaceae > Hsuehochloa > Hsuehochloa calcarea. The sequence goes on along the minus strand of CM070610.1, from coordinate 23,496,543 downwards.
TGAATACTATGTGCATACATTTCTCTCGACTTCTTGAGTACTTTATGTACTCACGGCTTTATGCCCTTTGTTGATCGGTCAATGAGAAGAACGGAAATGTTGAGTACTATGAAGAAGGCTACTTTGAAGACTTTGCGAACTAGGTCGCGTCCTCCACTCGATTGCACTGTGGGCATGTCGATTGGGCTCACGTATTTTGATATTTCATTGCCGGATACTCTGTTGTTGTTAAGCCATGTGGCGACTTTTGTAGAACCTTGACCATAAGGTCTTTCTTTGTTTTAATTAATATTACTTTATGCTCGCTTCATTAGTTCGTTGTTGAATGGTTATGATTACATCATTGTTGCAATTGTGCAAGCTAGCTCTTGATCATGGGACTAGCTTGGTATGCCGGAGAGGTCTCGGGGTTGTGTGACACACGGGGTCAGACAAGAGATAGTATCGAGCCATATCGTATAGGGCGTAACCTTTAGTTAGATTGGTCGTCTTAGTCAAAGATTCAAAATATATTTTCTAAATCAAACCAAGCAATTAACTTGACTAGATATTCTTCTCTCATCTTATTACATTCTTTCTTATCTTATTCTATTCTTTTCTTATCATCTTACCCTCTTATATCATTCTTGAGTTCTTTCATCTTATCTTTTCTAGAACTTGGTTTTTTTCAAATTTAAATTTGACATCCTTACCTCTGGATTATCCCTAGGATCGAGCCCTTCAAGATCTAGTGATGGAAGTTTTGGAAGTTTGAGATCCATGATCTGTTCCAAGTTGACCCTCCGTAAAGATTAGATTGGTAGTTGCATCCTAGTTTTAGAGTCGTTTAGTATGCGTAATAGTGCTTTTGTGTAAGTGTCCCTTTTGGTTTGCTTCTTGATAGCTTTCAGGCTATCAGTTCGTTAGGTAAAACCAATTTTGTCGCATTAGGTTGATCCATCTATCTCCCTTGTTCCTCGCTCATCTCAGTGCTTTCCTCGCATCTAAATTGCTTTCTTCTTCTCGTCTATTAAGCGGTGATGCTTTGTCATGAGATGGTTCGGACGCAACTCCGCGAGCAAGATGAGACTCAAGCGCCCGATGCCCGTCTTCCAGAGCGCCGATGCGAGATCCGGGTTTGAGTCGATTCATGGCGGCCAGACGCGGTGATGAGCTCTTTGATCACGAGAACATGGCTCGGATGATGAATCAGTGAGAACGAGGCCGATCTTGCCTGCTCGCAATGATGAATCGAGAACAACCAAGCGGTGCCGCGCCCACGCTGCTCCACCCCGATTTTCCTCGATCGGTGGCGAGTTTCTAAGGACCCATCCGCCCACTTTCTCTAGCTCCTCGGAGCCATTGGGCCTTGAATGGTGGTTACGTTCCATGGAAAAAGCTCGCTATCACCGTTGTGATGATCGCGAGAAGGTTACGTATGCCACTCACCGGCTTGAAGGTACCATGCGAGAATGGTGGGAGAACTATTGTGCCGCCCATGGAAACCAGAGTATCACTTGGGCGAGTTTTGAGGAGCTTTCGCCACTCCCATATCCCACGATGGAAGGTGGAAATGAAGAAGAATGAGTTAGTGGTTGCGGCAAGGCAACACGTCGGTGGTGAATATCTTAATGATTCACTCGGTTGTCCGTTATGCCCGGAGGGCGTTGCCACAGATGATGCGCGAGCGCTTCAAGAGGACTCAACGGTTTGAAGGTGCAAGTCATTGGGAATGACTATTGATTTCCGGCACTTGGTGAACAAGGCCATGCTCATCGAGAATCTGCCGTGGTGGAAGAATCCCAAGAGAAAGATGATGCGACCACGGTGCCCATCGGTCTCACTCCCGAGAGTCGAGAATGATATGCGCCTCACCGTGTTGCTCCACTGTCACATTGAGCCATGGCGGCACCTCGCCCGGCCAGTTCCGGTAACCGCGGCTTCAACAACTCCGGCAACGGCGACCAAGGAATGGCAACCTGCGGCGGGATCACACCTTTAAGTGCCATCGGTGGGGCGCCGCCGATGATTGCCCGCGAGGCAAGGCCCTTCTCTGTTCGTTTCAACATGGGAGCCACTCAGGCCGGGACCCCACTCCGAGAGTCGCCGCGAGCCCCTCGGACTCCAAGCGCACGATCAAGTCTCCTCGGCCTTTTGGAAGAGGTCGTGTGAACCACACCGCGTGGAGGAAGCCCGAGACGCCCGGACGTCGTCTTTGGGTAAGTTCCTTGTCAATTCGGCTTTGCCCTTTGTTTTGTTTGATTACGGAGCTTCGCATTCGTTTGTTTCGGAGTTTCTTTGAAAGGCACCAAATTGGAAGTTTGCCTCTTAAAAGTGTTTTGTTGGTTCAGTCTCGGTTGAATTGAGTGCAGAACCAAGGTTGCCCTAAGGTTAAAGTGACCATAGAAGGGTAGAATTCCTTGCTAATCTCATCATCATAGACACCAAGTCTCTTGATGTGATTTTGGGAATGGATTGGCTTGCCAATCACCAAGCCCTCTTGGATTGTGGTGGTAGAAGCATCACTGCAGTGGTCCGGATGGAACCAAGGTAAAGTTTGAAGCCTCCCGGAGAAGCTACATTTGGATCTTTAGTCTGCGATGCCAATGTTGTGTCTTTGGAGGAAGTGCCGGTGGTCGAGAGAGTTCCCGGATGTCTTTCTGATGACCTACGGAATGCCGCTTGGCGAGACTTGGAGTTTGTCATCAATCTTGTTCGAGGCGCACCTATTTTCAAGAGACCCTCTGATTGCACATCAATGATTTGGTTGAACTAAAGAAGCAAATTGAAGAAATGCAAGAAAGGTTTTGTCAGGCCTAGTTCTTCACCTTAGGAGCCCGGTGATCTTTGTTGCAAGAAGGATGGCACCCAGCGGATGTGTGTGGACTCAGGAGCCCTCAATGAGGTCACCATCAAGAACAAGTACCCTACGCCGGGATCGATGATTTGTTTGACCAATTGAAAGGAAGCGGGGGTATTCTCCAAGATAGACTTGAGGTCGAGGTTACCACGGTGAAGATTCGTCCGGAAGATATTCCCAAGGCGACTTTCTCAACCGGTATGGGTGTATGAGTTCACGGTCATGTCCTTTGGATTGACCAATGCCACAACTTACTTTATGAGCTTGATGAATAAAGTATTCATGGAGTATTTGGATAAGTTCGTCATTGTCTTCATTGTGATATTTTGGTGTATTCAAGAGTGAAGAAGAGCATGAAGAGCACCTCAGTTTGGTCTGAATAAGCTTAGAGATCATCAACTCTATGCTAAATTCAACAAGTGTGAGTTTTGGATGGAAGAAGTTACTTTCTTGGGACATGTCATGTCTGCGAGAAGGAGTATCTGTTAACCCTAGCAAGGTTAAGGATGTGCAATTGGGAGTCACCAAGTCGATTGCCTCGGTCGGAAGTTTTCTTGGAATGGCGGGGATACTATCGCGATTCATAGAAGGATTCTCCAAGATAGCAAGACCCCTCACTCAAATTTGAAGAAAGAAAAGAAATTTGCTTGGACAGCAGTTGTGAGCAAAGTTTTCAAGAGTTGAAGCGTCGACAACGACCGGTGTTGATTTTGCTTGATGTCAGGAAGGATTTTGAGATTTTACGTGATGCATCCGGCAAGGACTTGGTGGTGTCTGATGCAAGAAAGGAAGGTTGTAGCTTATGCTTCCGTCAATTGAGGCCTCATGAGTGAATTACCCCTCATGACTTGGAGTTAGCTGCCGTAGTGCATGCTTTAAAGATATGGCGTCATTACCTTATTGGTAATCATTTGTGAAGTCTATCGGACCATAAGAGCTTGAAGTACATTTTCACTCAAGTGATCTTAATATGAGGCAAAGAAGGTGGTTAGAGTTAATCAAGGATTATGATATTGGATTCCATTACCACCCGAGCAAAGCTAATGTTGTGGCGGATGCCTTGAGTAGAAAAGTCTCTTGCAATACCACGGCGATCAAGGAAAATCGATCGACCCTTCATGAAGAGTTCTGAAGCTCAAGTTAGAGTTGGTTGAAGAAGGTTACCTAGGCGCCTAGAAGTTCAACCCACTGCGGAATCGGATCAAGGAAGCTCAAGTTGAAGATGCCAATATCAAGGAAATTAAGAGCAACATGAAGAAGGGTAAAGCCACGAGATTTTGAGAAGATGAGCAAGGCACCATTTGGTTTGACAAGCGAATCGTGTTCCAGATCGAGAAAAAGCTTAGCGGTGATACTCAAGGAAGCCCATGAAACTTTGTACTCCATTCACCACGGAAGCACAAAGATGTACCAAGACCTCAAAGAAATGTATTGGTGGCCTAGCATGAGCGTGAGATTGCGAGTATGTAGCTCGGTGTGATGTCTGTGTCGTGAGTTAAGCAGAGCATCAAGACCTCTTTGGACTCCTGCAACCCTTGAGAGTGCCGAATGGAAGTGGGAAGAAATTGGCATGGATTTTATCTTTGGTTTGCCAAGGACAAGGTCGAGGATATGATTCTATCACAGGTAATTGTGGATCGTCTAACCAAAGTTGCTCACTTTCTCCCGATCAAGACTACTTACTCGGTGATAGACTCGCGAAATTGTACATGGCAAAGATAGTGTGCCGGCATGGAGTCTTAGAAGAAGATCGTGTCGGATCGAGGAACCCGATTCACCTCAAGATTTTGGCGAAGTTGCCGAGTTTTGGGTACTAATCTAAATTTGATCTGACTTATCATCCCAGACGGATGGGCAGACGGAAAGAGTAAATCAAATCCTAGAAGATATGTTAAGGGCTTGTGCCTTAGCAAATCGAACTGATTGGGATCAAATGCTACCTTATCGAGTTTTCCTATAACAACGATTACAGTCAAGCCTCGAGATGTCTCCATTTGAAGCTCTTTCTGGAAGAAAATCACGAGACACCCTTGTATTGGAATGAAGTAGGCGAAAGACAAGTGTTTGGGCGAGATATTTTGGAAAAAGCGAAGAGCAAGTTCGATCAATCGAGAGAAAATTGGCAGCCGCAGACCGAGAGGAAGAGTTATCGCGATAACGTCATGAGATCTAGCTTTGCACTGGTGATCATGTGTACTGAAGGTGTCGCCTCTCAAAGGGATCGTCGTTTGAGTAAGTGGAAAGCTTGCACCAAGGTACATCGGACCTTTCGATTCTAGCAGAAGAGGAGAAGTCGCTTACGGTTGGAGCTCCCCCTCGGTATCGGATGTGCATAATGTCTTCACGTGTCGCGGTGAAGAAGTGTTTGCGTGTGCGAAGCGGATGCCGGTGGAATCAATTGCCCTACAAGAAGACCTCACCTACAAGGAGCATCCCATCAAGATCTTGGAAGTAGTAGAGCAGTGACAAGAAGCAAGATCATCCGTTTACGCAAGGTCGATTGGAGCAACCACAGAAGAAGAAGCCACACAGGAGCGAGAAGATGACTTGAAGGTGAGTTTCCCCACCTATTCTCTAGTCGGCTGAATCTCGGGTCGAGATTCCCTTTAAGAGGAGTAGGTTTGTAGCGTCCGTTTTTGGAGTTTTGAAAATTTTAAAGAGAACCATTTGCTTCTATTTGCCCAAAAGCTTAATTTGAAAATTTCAAAATCATTTGCAGTTTAATATGAGTTAATCAAACTTCAATTAAATTAAAGTTGGTTTAATTGAATTTTCTGAATTTAAAATCAAAATTATTATTTTAAAATTTTCTTGGATTTATTGGATTTTAGAAATTTATTTTGTTTTATCCGAAATTAAAAATTAAATTATTTGTAAAAGAAAAGAAAATTTAAAGTTAAAAGTATTTTTATTATGTCCATAATAATTCAAGGAATTTATGTGATTTTTCTAAATTTTGGAGTCTATTTGCTATTTTCTAAATTGCCTTTTGATTTATTTGAATTTACGAAATCAAAAGGTATTTTAATTCCTTTTCTGTCGCGGGCGAAACCCTAGCAGGCCCATCCTTTGTTTCCCATCATGGCCCGCTCGCCGTGCGCTTCGCCCTCGGCCGTCCGTCGTCATCGTGTGACCCTCGCCCATGCGCGTCGCCCGTCTTTCTTGGTAGTTGGATCGAGATCCGCCGCTCCGTTCGCCGCGGCCGTTCGTCTCCCGCCCGCGTCCCCTTTTCATCGCGACCGTCCGATCGCCATCGCATACGGCTTCGCATCGCCGCGCCTCTTCTCCTCCAGCGCCGTCCAATCGGACGGCTTTACTGATCGCCGCGTCTCCCTCGCTCCCCGTCCGTCGAAATCGGACGGCTCCCTCGTCGTCTCCGGCGCTTGCTCTCTCTCTCTCTCGTCCGTCGCCGTGCGAAATCCCGTCCTCGCGAATCCGCGCCCGCGAATCCAGCGCGCGCCGTCGTCCCGCCTCCGTCGCGTCGCGCGCGTGCGAATCGTCCCGCCTCGCCCGCGCCGCCGCGCTTGCTTTTCCCCGCATGAGCTCTATAAATCCGCGCCGCCCGTTCGTCTCTCTCTCTTTCTCTCCCTCCTCTCTCTTGCTCCTCCTCCCCCCCCTCCTCCCTTCTTCCCGCCTCCGTCGCCTCCATGCCGCCGTCTCCGTAAGCGTCGCCGCCGTTCCCGTTCTTGCGCCGTCGTCTCCCCGACTCGTGGCGCGCCGCGCCGTCTCTCTCTCTCTCCTCTCTCTCTCTCGACCCGTGGGCGAGCCGCGTGGCCACCACGTGGCGCCACGTCGGCGCCAGCGTCGTGATTTGCCGCGTGGCTGCCCACGTAAGCGCGCGCGTAAACGGCTTGCGCAACGGCTGACGTCAAAACCGGATTTTCAATAGAAAAATAATTCGAAAATCCGAAAAATCCAATTCCATCATTTTATGTGATTTTGAAACTTCTTTTGGCTATAACTTTCACATCAGAACTCCGATTTGGGTGATCCAAATTTCTAAATTCATATAAATTCATCCTCTTTCATTTGGTACTGGTTTTATAATTTTGGAGTTCATTTGGTGCTGTTTTATTTATTTGTTGCTATTCTACTTGCGTGTAGATTAGGCGTTTGGAAGATTTCTTGACTTGACGACCGAAGACCCTCTCCTCGTCAGCGAAGGCAAGTCGTGAGCCTTTGACCATGTTGAACCCATTTTACAAATGTATATTGCTTTAAATTAACATGCATGGCTAGTTTTATTAAAAATGGTTTTGGGAGTAGATAATTACCAAATTGCCATTATGCCTCCTTGATAAATTGAAAATGAAATGTCTCCTTGAATGACATATATCCTTGGACACCATAGGATGGTTATTTCTAGTTGGACATAATTGTATTACCAACTTGGGTGCGTATTATTGCTTAGACATGCTCTAGTTACATGAGACTTTCGATCACATGTTCAATGATTATTGAAATTTGACTAATGGAACTATGGAACAGTGGTGTGAGGCCACTTTTATTAAAAGATGTTGTGCCATGGCAGGGATTGCCATTTGGTCGGGTATGAACAAAAATGATTTATGCTCGGGCTTGAGGTAGGAAGCTAGAGTGGGTGCGTAATGCACATTGGGTTGTGGTAGACTTATGCGAAGCGACCAACTAAGGACTTAACTTTGCAAGTCATTGATGGGTCACCTCGTGCAACCATAAGTCCGGTATGGGACGGACTGGCCAATTAATTAGGAAAGTTTTGAGTCGGTTACTGTTGTGGTGTTTATTGGCGCAAGAGAAATGTGATGGCGAAACCTTAGCGAGGCGAGCAAGGCAAAATGGAACTTTGTAAAAGCCTTGTCACGTGCTCTAGACTACTCACCTAAGGAAGTGGCGGTGGTATCGACGGATGCCAAACAAACTAGAGAATTCGTGTCTTGTGGGTAAAGCTGTACAACCTCTGCGAGTGTTAAAATCTATTGAATAGCCGTGTCCCGATTTACGGACATGCACAGTGATTTCGCGCAAGGGTAGTATTTTCAAAAATGTGGTGTGGTTCGATGGAAGCGTTTGGTTGGAATGGTTGGGAAGTGAGCAGGATGTTCCTTTGTTTGATTCAAAAGAACTTGGTTATCTAGGTATTATTCTTTTAAAATCACCTTTGCAATCTAATTATTGTATTAGCTATTAAACTTGCTTTACGCAAATTAACCATAAAGCCATCCTTGTTTAAGCTGGCATGAATACTATGTGCATACATTTCTCTCGACTTCTTGAGTACTTTATGTACTCACGGCTTTATGCCCTTTGTTGATCGGTCAATGAGAAGAACGAAATGTTGAGTACTATGAAGAAGGCTACTTTGAAGACTTTGCGAACTAGTCGCGTCCTCCACTCGATTGCTGTGGGCATGTCGATTGGGCTCCGTATTTTGAGATTTCATTGCGGATACTCTGTTGTTGTTAAGCCACAATGTGGCGACTTTTGTAGAACCTTGACCATAAGGTCTTTCTTTGTTTTAATTAATATTACTTTATGCCTTCATTAGTTCGTTGTTGAATGGTTATGATTACATCATTGTTGCAGCTGTGCAAGCTAGCTCTTGATCATGGGACTAGCTTGGTATGCGAGAGGTCTCGGGGTTGTGTGACACACGGGGTCCGACGAGGAGATAGTATCGAGCCATATCGGTATAGGGCGTAACCTTTAGTTAGATTGGTCGTCTTAGTCAAAGATTCAAAATATATTTTCTAAATCAAACCAAGCAATTAACTTGACTAGATATTCTTCTCTCATCTTATTACATTCTTTCTTATCTTATTCTATTCTTTTCTTATCATCTTACCCTCTTATATCATTCTTGAGTTCTTTCATCTTATCTTTTCTAGAACTTGGTTTTTTCAAATTTAAATTTGACATCCTTACCTCTGGATTATCCCTAGGATCGAGCCCTTCAAGATCTAGTGATGGAAGTTTTGGAAGTTTGAGATCCATGATCTGTTCCAAGTTGACCCTCAGTAAAGATTAGATTGGTAGCTGCATCCCTAGTTTTAGAGTCGTTTAGTCTGCGTAATAGTGCT